>OY740716.1:74029564-75382897 GCA_963513945.1 Hydrotaea diabolus | reverse complement strand
CTTTATCAAGCAGCATTCTTCTTAAATGAGTGTACTTGTTCTTACTCAATCCCAATTCGATGATTAAAGCTAATGCTTCTTCCTCGCTAAAACCAGGACATGGTGTTGCAATACTTCTTTCAATGCGTTGGAGCCACCTTGGTGATGCTTCCGTTAACACGTCTGCAATTCTTTTTGCGCTAGATGGCCGATTTTCCACCGTCAGTAATTCCTTGAATGTATCACAAATCTTTGAAGGTGAATGATTTGCCATCTCAGCCGACAACCGTTGTTTCTTTGCCTTTGGACATAGATCGTCGTATTCCTTAGTAGGAGCACCCACTAAAGCAGGGACAGTTTTAAATTCAATTATACTGTCGAGCCACTCAGTTGGTAATCTTGAATAATTCCTGTGATACTTCTCCATGAGCCGGTCAAATTTTTTCAAAAAATTTAATACTTTGCTGCTTTCGTTAGATTGTGTTATCTCGCTATATGTTGACTCTATGCACTCTATTAAATATGCTACTCTGTTCTCCATTTTCCGAAGTTTGGTGTTTTTTAAAAATTCAACAAGTTCTTGAACAAGGAGTGTTATCGTCATGGCGGATTAATTTGTTATGATAAACCCATACAAAATCGGCGGTTCTTATATCAATGAGTAATACTTACAGGTAATCACAATAATATCCGCAATTAATACTTGACTAAAATACCAGGTATTCCCCAAAAATACATTTATAACAATGAATTTTTATGTACCCAGGTACATTCGCCTAAAATGTTGCACAATATTCCGGACATAGGGGACAGGTATTCCCCCAAAACATATAAGAATGAATGTTTAGGTACCTAGATCCATACTATACAATACTACCCATTTTCCGTTTTTACACAATAGGTAAACAATAATGGTAAAAATATATATTTTTGCTATTTATGGATAGGTACGAGAATTTTTAAAATTGGTATTCTTACCTATAAAATTCATACTTTACTCAAAGGGGTCTTATTCCAGCGCACGTGCTGTTATAAGTGTAGGTAAAAGGATATACTTTTTATATACCAATGGAAAGGTAATTACCTCAAGTTTTAACAGATTATAAAAAAGAATGCAATTAACTCAATATGTTGAATAATAATTGATAAAAACGAGAAAAAAATTTTTTTTTGTGAAGGTAGCAAAAAAAGTCAATATTTCAGACCACTGTAAAATTTTGCTGGTTGGAGATATAAACCTGATTTTTTTACGTAGTATCAATATTTTTGTGACAAAATGAAAAACTTATTCAAAAAAAAAAATTGGAGTTGCCACTTTTCTAAAATTTGACACAGGGGAAAACAAAATCCCAGAAATGGGATTTTTTAACAAAAACTCATTTTTTTTGTCCTAGAAATGGCCTCCCGCAAAATTTCTTTGCTTGGGATTTTAGAAAACATATGTAGTTAACTGACTTATAGCACCAAATTGGGCCAGCAGTGTGGCGATTTTTATTATTTGAGCTCAAACTCAATTTTTTTTGAAAAAAATGCCCATATTTGGAGACGCCTGGAGCAAGAAAAGTACCGACTAGGGTCACAATTGCTTATTATTTGTATTAAGCATAAAGTTTTCTTTGAAATAAATGCAAATTTTTTGTATGTTACTTAAGAAACATTAAAGTTATTGACATAAGAGTAAAGGTACCTTTTCGCCGTAAAACACTCAAAATCCCACTTTTTTCGCAATAGTTGACTTTGAACAGCTGGCATTTTCATATTATTGGTGATTTTGCTACAATTCTTTTTTTAAAACATTAACCAAAGTGTTTTCTTTAAACCAGGATTAAATTTTCCCCGATTCACCTAAAACTGATTCCCAAAAATAAAATAATCCCAGAAAATCCAAAGCAAATTTTTCGAAAAAAAAACTTTAAGTCCCGATATCTTTTTTATTGTACGAGATATGAAAAAATTTGTAATAACATTTTTGGTTGGGTTTGTCCAGCAGATTTCACTAAAGAAAAAATTATTACGATCGGACCACAAATACGCTTTTGGCGGCTTGAAAAAGAAAATTTTAACTCGAGGTGACCAACTTTGAGGGCCCACTGTGCAGCACCTGTTAAACACAGATGCATGAAATTCAAAACTTAAGCTCAGTAACACTTCAAGAAGGTCAATGTAAATTTTCATTTAAATCGGACCATTACAAACGAAATGGCCGAATTATTTCCAATTTTTTTCGTAATTTTCCCACTGTGCCACGTTAGTAAATTCTTTTCCATAAGTACTGAGAATGTTTGCTATAAAAATAAACCAACGCTAATTTTTTTTTTTAATTTTTAAAAAATATACAGCATGATCGGATAAAACATGTAACTGATACAGCGAGAGTTGCTAATGACTGGAGGGGCCCCCGTTTGGGGGTAGTATCAAAACACTTGTGTGCCGAACATAATCAGCCTCATATGTGGCTCTAGAACGGAAGGGTAATAAATCGGAAGGGACACAAGTAGGAAGGCTATATGAAATCATTTTTCTCGACAACGAACGAGTCAATGAATTAGCTATAACTTCTAGAACGCCCTGTTTCTCAAGCGCGCTTACACGATGAAATCATTTTTCTCGACAACGAACGAGTCAATGAATTAGCTATAACTTCTAGAACGCCCTGTTTCTCAAGTGCGCTTACAAACACATACAAAACATTCGTACATAACATAAGGAACATAAAACACTGAAACAATTCCATAATTGTTCTCAAAACAGCTCAATTCACCCATTATAAGACCAAATAACAATCCTCGCCTTAGTAGAGAGGGATGCATGCTACTAGCTTAGCTAAGAGTCCACAAGCAAATTGCATTATTCATCGATATTTGCAATACTTCACCTTTGTTCCACACATTTTTGCTGAGTGTACTAACTCCTTGATAAAGAAATCAATCGCAAAAGTACACGACTGCTTCGAAATTGGTTTGCATTCCAGAATTCCTAAATCGCTAAGATCTTACAATATCAAGAGAATTTAGGACGAAACCTGCTAGATCATCTTAGAATTTTACGACGATCAATAAAAGATATACTTAACAGGGTGACCGATCAATATTTCGTGGTGCCCGATACAGAATGACAAATTTAGTATACTTCCAAAATTCGGTGTTGGGTATGATTAGCTTTCATAGCATCATAACCTAAAGTCAGAAAGGGTTTTTTTCTGGGGGCCATATGAAATCATGTACCGATATGCACTTATTTCACCATGGTTAGTTATATGAGTTGCATAGCACATAAGCTAAATTGGAGCTAGGTTGAATTAAAAATGCGGCTTTAAGAACCATGGACATAAAACCATGGACTGAAAATACCAAATTTTATCAGAGTTAATACCATAGTTGGTACTAGGCCACTAATAACTAACGTACTGTTACCAATTTTACCAAGTTTGGCTATAGGTCACTCATGACACACTAAATTGAGTTTGAGCAAGATCAGATTTAAAATGTGTTTTTTAGAGCGACAGAACCATCCACTATTCGGTGTTGGGTATGATTAGCTTTCATAGCATTAAAACCTTAAGTCAGAAAGGGCCTTTTTCTGGGGACCATATGAAATCATGTGCCGATATGCACTTATTTCACCATGGTTAGTTAAATGAGTTGCATAGCACATAAGCTAAATTGGAGCTAGGTTGAATTAAAAATGCGGCTTTTAGAACCATGGACATAAAACCATGGACTGAAAATACCAAATTTTATCAGAGTTAATACCAGAGTTGGTACTAGGCCACTAATAACTAACGTACTATGATTAGATTTTCAATTAGGGTCATTTGTTGGGCTATGGTCCAATTTTACCAAGGTTGGCTATAGGTCACTCATAACACACTAAATTGAGTTTGAGCAAGATCAGATTTAAAACGTGGTTTTTAGAGCGACAGAACCTAAGAATAGGATATTTGTAGCTGCAAGAACGATCTTTGTATTGTATTAAATCTTGTGACCAAATGGATACATTTTGAACCGGAACTGTGATTATAACGATAGATAAATAGATGTACAAACACTACTAAGAATAAAAATGCGGTTTATATCCTATCGTTTTAGGTGTTACGCACAGCAGTACTAAGTTGGACCACATAAGGCGTGGAAATAAATTGACTATGTAAATATGTGACGCGCAAAATAGAAATGGACCTAAGGGTAAAAACCAGTTTTGTTCAGGAGAGCCATTTTAAAGATTTACATACGTGTATCTTTGGTGTAGAATCGTCGACTTTACTTTCATAAAACGCGCATATCTCTGGGAGGGAACACTTTAAGGGCATGGGAAAATTGATTGTTTTACCCTTAGGTCCCTTACCCCTTAGGTAAGACAATTAAACAGTTCGCTGTACTGTCAAAGCCAATTAAAAGAAAATGCTACAAAATATTTTTTTTAAATGTTTGATGATTATTATGAATGTTTTAAATAGAAATTTAACGTTTGTTGTGCTCGTTATTTCGGTCTGTTGCTTTAACACATTGAACAGGGATTTAACCGGCTCAAGACCTCTTGCTTCTATATTTAAATAGAAGACAAGTTTTTAACAAAATGGCAAAGTGACATTGATTTTCGTGGCTGCACACTACTTTAGAAATTTAACTTTACAAACTTTAAGAATTGAGGTTTCACATTTTAAATTCCAACCATCGCACAGTAATACAGGTAGTGTCGACAATCCGCTGATTTTATGCTTTTATTATTGTGTTGGAAAACAAAGCTGTCAAGTTCCCCTTTACAACTTGAAATAACATTTGAGTTTACAATTCTTTGAATATTTTTGCCAGAAACTATGACAACATCATTATAAAATTGCATGTTGTTTAAACAAACTGTTTGTTGTTTTCGTATTGTTGAACTTGTTGTAGCTAACGCCACTACCTGTCTTATTGTGTCATGATTTCTACTTAAAAAAATTGTTAATCAGCCGCCTGCATAACACTACCTTCTTTGTACTTATTCTATAAAAAGCTAAGCAAATAGAGATCAGATTTCTGGGACAAGAAAGTGTTAAATAAGGCACGCAACGAAAACAAAAAATTGAAATGACTAAGTTAATTAAAATAAACACAAAATATTAAATTTTACCTTATTATTTCGAATACATACATCATTTTTTCCTTGAGGCGCTTTAACATTTTGATTCTCAATTTCATATTGAGTTGATATCTATTCGTTCAGTTCCGCAAAGAGGATTTATAATCTAAGTAAATTTCACTCACCCAATTTCCGTCTGGTACAGCTCGTTTTATTAACTGCTTGCAGCTCTTTACACAACTTCTCTTTGGTCTCAAGAGCGGCACGGCAAAAAAATCGCAAAATTATTTTCATTTCCAGTTTTATTGAACATAATTTAACAGAATACACCAAATCGACAATAGTCATCCTTCATGTAGAGCATGACTGCCCGAAAAGATGTACAATTTAGGCTTATATTTCTTGGCCGAAAAACGCAACAGAGGAGGACAAGACCTAAAATGATCAATTTCAAAGACGAACAAGTTCAACTAATTTCACCGTGATGTTATAAGCAACACTTACGCAGAATGTACGAGGATCGATGACACCACGCCGAACACACAACATCCTATTAAGGAACAAGGTGGGGACTTCTGTCATATCAGTGAAGTGTGCACGATTTAATTTTTATACTCACTGATCGGGATCTACTCTCACTGATCGGGAACTACTACGCTCTCAACGGCTTATGGATTTTATTGAAGTTTTTTATCGTAGAGATAAATCTCATACTCGTAAAGACACCAGCATTTAGCGGGTGGAAAGCCGCCACTGAAAAATTGTAAGAAGTTCTTACCCGGGGTTGAACCTAGGTTAACAGGTAGTCGTACATACTTCCATCTCACCAAGGCGGCCCGCTAAAACGATAATTACAAACTGTTGCCAAAAAACATAAACGATATTATATTCCTCATAACATTTTGGACATATGAATACTATGTGAGTGACTGTGACATAATATAAGGTGATTCATATAGAGGTATTTTTTCAGAACAAAAAAAATATATAAAAATTCAAATCAAGTGTGGAATCTTTATTGGTAATTTGAAAGGACATTTTATGGCCTTATTATTTGAAAATAATTTCCTTCAAATGTTGGCAACTCTATTATAGAAATGAGCGTTCGGTGAGATACTGGCAGATCCGCTGTTTTCGACCAAAATGTTGTTCAGTAATGAGACCCATTTCTGGCTCAACGCAAGGTCAATAAACAAAATTGCCGCATTTGGGCTGAAGAGCAGCAAGAAGAGGTTTAAAAGGTGCCATTACACCCAGAGAAAACCACGGTGTGGTGCGGTTTATAAGCTGGTGAAATCATCGGTGGATATTTTTTCAAAAATGATGATGGCCGGAACGTAACCGTGAATGGTGCGCGCTATCGCGCCTTGATATCCATATTTATGCTACCTGAAATTGAAGCCCGTAATCTTGACGACACTTGGTTTCAACAGGACGGTGCCACTTGCCCTATAGCTGCTCAAACAATGGATCTAGTGAGAGGTCATTTCGAAAAACAGCTAATTTTGGACGTTTTGGACAGGTAAGTTGACAGCCTAGATCGAGTGATAGATATCACACCTTTAGACATTTTCTTTGGGGCTACGTAAAGTCCAAAGTCTATGCTGGCAAGCCAGCTACGATTCAGGTTTTGGAAGCCAACATTACGCATGTCATTAAATCCATACCGGCCGAAATGCTCGAACGAGTAATCCAAAATTGAACCCACAGAATGGAAACCCTGAGGCGTAGTTGCGGCCAACATTTGCAGGAAATTATATTAAAAAAATAAATGCCATAAAATGTCTTTTCAACTTACCAATAAAGATTCCACACTTGATTTGAATTTTTATATATTTTTTTTATTTCTTTTTTTTATTTCACCCTACACATCCCTGCTGCATTTGAGGATCGGAAAACCCGCACGTGATCGGGTAAATCAATGCATCCTTAAGGAGCAGTTTAGTGTGCATCATTAGCTCATTTCTCTTGATGACGACCGACACCATTTCGGTTAACGATGAGCCTCCCAGAGGCATTAAAAACCCTTGATTAAGGCCGGAGATTAAGACTTGGACTTTGGACATCTTTGGTTTTAGCAGGATATCGTACGATGCCACACAGCCCCCGACAAAATCGATATAGCGCGCCAAAGCTGGTTATATGAGCAATTCACGAATTAAAGCCTAATGGCAAATACCGAGCATGCCCTTCGCTAGACAGAGCAAGAAACCGTGAACGAGGTCTTTGAAAATTGGGTTGATAGAATGAGCTACTGCGAAGCCAGCCACATTTGCCATATGACTCAATTATACGAAGGTTCCTTTATATATTTCTGGCCAACACTGAGTGTTATCATTGGAAAGTTTGACATTTTATAGAATAAACGTCCTCATGACGTTTGGACGTACGACCATCATTTACGTTGTTTACAGTGTCTTAAAAAAATCAATTTGGCAAAAAAAAATGGAATTCACTCGTGAACTTATTTTTCACAACTTTCGACGTGGACTATCAGGACAAACGTGCATCGATGAACTTAAATGTTTTGTATGCCGACGCTCGCTCAAAGACGAAGGTCGTGAAGGTTTCCAAAAACGGCCGTTGTGCCAGAGAACATTTATGCCGTGCGTGAACTGATAATGCAAGATCGTCATGTGACATACCGTGAGATAGAGGCATCCTTGGGTATTTCTTCCCCCAGCATACATTCGATATTGCATGAACACCTGGCCGTAAAAAAGGTTTGTTCTCGTTGGATCCCGCACAATTTGACAATCGCTCAAAAAAAGGTTCGTGTCGATCGGTGCTTCAAAAACGTTTATAAGATCGTCACAGGTGACGAATCATGGATCTATGCGTATGAGGCCGAATCGAAACAGCAATTGACCGTGTGGGTCTTCGAAGACGAGCCAAATCCAACGAAAGTTGTTCGTCGAAGAAGCACTTCGAAGCAAATGGTCGCTAGTTTCTTCGGCAAAACTGGTCATGTGGCAACTGTTCCGCTTGAGCAACGTAGGAGGTCAATTCTGATTGGTACACCACAATTTGTTTGCCTGAAGTCTTCGGAGAAATTCGGAAAATGAACAAGAGAAGACGAATCATTGTGCACCATGACAATGCGAGCTCTCACACATCGGCTTAAACCAGAGCCTTTTTGAGCGGCCAAAACGTCGAATTGATGGGTCATCCGCCGTAAAGCCTTGACTTGGCACCCAATGACTTCTTTTTATTCCCACACATCAAGAAAAAAATGCGTAGTCAACGATTACACAGTACAACAGCCAATCTGGGGGTGAGAAATTCCAAGTCAGTATATTAAAACCCTCAAAGGGTTTTGCGTTCGTATGTGCCAGTTTTTTTTATGACCTTTTACATGTTTTCCTTATCTTGATGTTTTTTCGCTTAGTTGTAAAATGTTGGCAAAAACGTAGTTTGACATAACCCGAGAACGACTAGTTCGATTTTGCTGAAATAAATTGAGAAAAATTAATAATTACATTTTCTTTAATCCATTAATATACTGTTTCTCTACCAAATCAACATTTTTGCAATTAGAAATAAATTTATGAAGAAAATTTTGCCAAAAAAAAAAATTTTTTTTTTTTTAAAACATAAATCTTAAACGGAAAAACGTGTAGAGTCTTATAACTTTCACGTAAAGTCACAAAACCTATAAACAAAATGCGACATAGATCATAGAAATCGATTAACGCGTTCTGCTTTTATTCAAAATTAAGTGAAGGTATCACATTTTGACAAGAATATTGATACATGTTTTTATTCAAAAAAGTGTCATTTATCGCCTTTTTTATAAATTTTCCCCAATAACTCCAGACTTCTGGCCATAAAAAATAATAAAAATAAAAAAAAAAAAATTTTGGCAAAATTTTCTTCATAAATTTATTTCTAATTGCAAAAAGTTGATTTGGTAGAGAAACAGTATATTAATAGATTAAAGAAAATGTAATTATTAATTTTTCTCAATTTATTTCAGCAAAATCGAACTAGTCGTTCTCGAGTTATGTCAAACTACGTTTTTGCCAACATTTTACAACTAAGCGAAAAAACATCAAGATAAGGAATAAATGTAAAAGGTCACATACGAACGCAAAACCCTTTGAGGGTTTTAATATACTGACCTAGTACCATCACCCTGACTTGGAATTTCTCACCCCCCAGATAATAACCCCAAAAATGGTCCACAGTGTTATCGTCACCAGAAGATGCTGTTGAAGCGTTCAAAAACCATGTTTTGGAGGTGTCTCAATCGGAGTGGATTTGAGCGCATGCAAAAGTGTATAAATCATGCTGGAGAAAACTTTGAAAAATAATAAACCCATTTTTGATGATAAATATTCGCATTTTCATTATAAGGCCACAAATATATATAGCAGCACTCGTATGTAAAATCGTCTTACATGTCCTTATCATTCACATTAACTTACCTTGTCGAAAACCGTTTTGGCAAGTATGATATTCTCAATAATTTCCGAAACACTATCTCGTGTCACCACTATATACGTTCTAACGTTTCCCTTGTAGAACGTGGCCTGTCTCAGGTTTTTAGCCAAAAGGTTGTTCTTACTTGCGACGGCATGAATTATAGACTAAATATGACTCCGTGATTTGTTCTCATATAGCTGGAATATAATATGTGACAGCGCATAGAGAAAGGGGCCTAAGGGTAAAAAAATATATTTTCATTTTTTTTATGTGGACAACATCTGAGCATCGAATGAGAGCGATCCCATGCCCCAAAAGTGTTCCCTCCCAGAGATACACGTATTTAAATCTTTAAAATGGCTCTCCTGAACAAAACTGGTTTTTACCCTTAGGTCCCTTTCTATTTTGCGCGTCACATATAAGGATTATAAAGAAGTTATGAACCGCTATCTTTGCAGACTCTACCTTGAAACATTTTTAAAATTTCTTAAGTTTTTGAAATGCCGGCATTCCCAAATCCAAGAAGTGTTCAACTAACTTTATCTGATCATTGATGTCTTTATGCCTGAAGTATGAATAGGTGCATACGTACAATATCTCTTTGTGTCTTAGAATCCGCATGGTGTTCTTGTAGGTCAGGTTAATGACCCTTCAAACGTATTTTTGCCAATCCTAAAAGCGTTTCGTTTTGACCGAGTTGTAAGACATTGTATAAAGTGCGATCTTGCGAGATTCGCTGACTTTGGCTATGGATGGTATACAATTCACGCGGCATATGACAAGAAATAATAATTGATCTTGCGTTCTGTTCCTTTAAAACTAACTCCAATTTTGTTATGCGGTCAAGTAAACGGTCCTGCTTTTTGCGCATCACAAATATTCTCTGGTCAATGTTCTCCAATTCCTGTTATGCTGGGTTATCCAGATACAAACACGGCTATTTCTTATTGTCCCCCAACATACAACGTATGATACGACGATTATAATTGTCTTGGATGGCCTGCAGTTCACGGCGACCATCATGGCATTGTTCACGGAGACTACCATAATTATGGGCAATGCTCCGTTTAATGTGATGATGCTTTGCTGGGAACTGAAAATTTCTGTCTGTTTTGAAAAATTGGGACGTCTCTCACGGCTGGAACTTCTCAAACAATCGGCCATTGATTTAAACCTTCCAATTAAATCTCTTCCAGACCTCTGTTCATCAAGCAACATGTGTTGTCTAACAGGCAAACCTTTAAATCCATGGTTATAAATAGTTGTCGGTCGAACTCGCTGTTCGGATTGTGTCACAACATATCCTTTGGACTTGTTGGTACTTTAGTTTTTTATAGTTTAGTTTTTCAGCGAATTGTATTCTAGTATGTCATTTCTTTTCATAACATGAAAAAAACAATTCCAAGAATTATTCAAAAATCTTTGCAAAAATATTCCCTTACCTTTTAAATTTAATTTCAGAAGTGAACAAAAATTGTATAAACTCGTTGACGTTTAAATGTCACATATTTTTGGATTTGAAATTAAACTGTAGTACAGTGCCGCACAGCGTTCGACTTTAATTGATCAGAAACTGGCGGCCTGGCGGCGCAATACTACTTTTACATATACATAGCTCATAAAACACGAAGTGTTCAGACACTACACGACATAATGGAAAAAAACAAATTTGAAATATTTGTTCGATTTTGTTTTGTCGCTGCACAGCCGATTTTTTTCGTTTGGCTTTTGAAGGAATGCTTCCATTAGAAAGTGTGTAAATAGACTTTGATATTTTTTTGCATATTTTTTTTTATTAAAGAACGAATTTTATTAGCTTCCCACCGTCTTACTTTTGCCCAACTTCACCACAGCAGACAGACAGACAATTAGTTGATCGGTAGACTAGTAGGCGGGTCTAGCTCACATATTTTTGGCAATTGCATACTTTTGCCATGAAACTAACTTATACGAGGGCGACCGCAAAGCTAACTGGCCTGGCACATTTTCTGTTTTACTAGCAACTTTTTTGTTTTTTAAAAGCAATCTTTTATAAGCCATCTGTCAAAATTTCCGAAATATTTAATGATTATTTTCTTTGTTACAGGTGATTAAAGTAAACAAGTTTTATAATTTTTGAAAAATGGAAAATAAAGAGTTTCGTGCGGTAATTAAACACTTTTACATGAAAGGTTATACGCCACCATTAATCAAAGATGATTTAGATTCTGTTCATGGTGATAATGCACCATTATACTCCACCGTGAAATCCTGGGTTCAACAATTTAAAATGGGTCGTTCAAGTACGGAAGATGAACAACGCTCTGGAAAACCGACAACTGCTACTACTATTGAAAACATTAGAAAAATATTTAATGAAGTGACTAAAGATAGACGAATAAAGCTCAGAGAACTTGCTTGCGAAAAACAAGTTTGGTGTATTTTACATGATGAACTCCACATAAAAAAGCTATCCGCATCTGCGTTTGTTGACTTTGCCCCAAAAAATCGTTCGTTGGACCAATTCCGAGGAGCTTTTAGCGATTTATCAGCGTAATCCAATAGAGTTCTTGCGCCGATTCCTAACTGTTGATGAAACATGTATCCATCACTACATCCCAGAATGCAAAGAACAGTCAAAACAATGGATAGAAGCTGGTAAAAGTGGTCCCAAGAAGGCGAAAACTGTTAAGTCAGCAGGAAAAGTAATGGCCGCAGTATTTTGGGATGCAAGGGGTATAATATTAATTGATTATCTTGAGAAAGAAAAAACTATAAATAGTGAATATAATTGTGCATTATTGGAAGATAAAACGACCGCATTTAGAAAAAAAAGTTCTTTTTCATCAAGATAATGCTCCTTCACACACTGCATTTTTAACTCAATAAAAACTGGCCGAATTACGATTTGAATTGCTCCGCATCCAGATTTAGCTCCTTCTGATTATTTCTTGTTTACAAATTTAAAAAAAATTCTCGGTGGCAAAAAATTTTCGTCCAATAGCGAGGTTATTGCTGAAACTGAGGCATATTTTGAAGGTCTTGAAAAATCTTATTTTTCGGATGGAATTAAAAAACTTGAAAAACGTTTGATGAAGTGTATTGAGTTGAAAGGAGATTATGTTGAAAAATAAATAATAATAATTCCAAATAAACGGTTCTTTTTATGTTAGGCCAGTTACTTTTGCGGTCGCCCTCGTAATATTTTGTTGCACAGAGTGTTGCAGGTTATAAAAAATGTATTCTATATGTGCAAACTATGAATTTTTCAGAAAACTACAAAAAAAAACAGAAAAACCCGTTAGCAAAAATCCGGTTTTATCTATTTCTGAGAAACCGACTGAACCAACCTTAACAAGTTGCCGTAATTTGAAAAACGTATTAAAAGCCTGCAACAAACTCTTTTGCATGTGGCATCATTGTTCTTATCAGAGTTAGAAGCCGCAGTTAAAGTATTGGCAACGGCACAGCTGGTTTTGATCAGCGAAGGCGGCTTGATAAACCGCATTAGACGTTAAAGTGTAATTCTTGTGAGTGAGTAAACTTTACTCTTTGTAAACTTTACTCTTGAGTAAACTTTTACTTTATTTACTTTTACTCTTGAGTAAACTTTACTCAGTAAAGCCTTCTTTTTTATTACAATTGTACTTGCTGCGAAAGACTTACGGATGGTGGAAAACTTAACATGACATAGTCAATTAGTGAGATAGAGTGGTGAGCCAAATCGAAATACGTAGCGGGAAGAAACGTAAATAGACAAACCAAACAAAACTGATATAAATGGACTTCGAAATACAGGGTGGGCCATTTTAAATTTAAATCGGCTGTGAAAAAATTACTGATAACTTTTTCAAATTTCTGGTTTTATTGGAAAGGCTAAACATTTTCATTTACTAATAGAACACGCGTTTCGCTTCTCTCAATGGACTGAAGATTGTTTGGCAGGAGATGAAGAATTCTACCGAAAAATAGTGCTTTCAGATGAAGCTCCTTTTCATATCGGTGAATTTGTCAATAAGCAATATCGCTGGTTATGTGGTTCAGAGAACCTACACGTGACTATTGAGAAGCCAATGCATCCACAACGAGGTCTGGATTTTAGGCAGGTGGCATAATTGGGCCATTTTTCTTCGAAAATGAGCAAGGAGCCGCCGTTACCGTCAAAGGTTAGCGTTAGCTCGCCTTGGTCAACGAAATCCTGTTTCCAAAAATTTAGGAGAATGTCCAAATGGTCGTCGTTTGGTTTTAACAAGACGGGATCACATGCCATACAGCCAACGCAACACTCGATTGTTTACGTACTGTTTTTGAAATTCAAAGAATCAGACGAAATTGTGATGTCAATTTGCCGCCTCGGAACTGTGACTTGAGCCCTTCGGAATATTTTCTCTGGCAAGCCATTATCGATAAATGTTACGCAAAGCATCTAGAGACAATGAAGCGTTGAAACATGAAATCTAAGTTGCCATTGAAGAGATTCGACCCGAAACAATCAAAAATGTACTGTACTACTGCCGAGCCGGTTGTGGTTGTCATACTTATAGTGTTCCACTAATTTCTTACAGCCGATTCAAATTAAAAATATTCAATCGCCGATCCTGCATTAACCACAATAATGCAGCCATAGGATTCAGCGCATTGTGTTTTAAACCTATAAATAAATGTAATCGATCTAATAATGTTTTACAAAAATAAATGCCCATTCACAACCTTAACAGGTAATTTTAAAGGCGCGTCCTCGCCTTCGAGTGAACCTCAAGGCTGCTGATAACGTCTTATCTAAGTAATCAGCTGTAATCAGATCTGAGATTGTTCAATGTCAGTTGTTTTTGTGAAATACCTAATTTAGTGTCCGAAACAGGAATGGAAGTGTTTTGTTTGTTTTAGCAACCAAGGACCTCTGTCCTGAAATCCGCCTAGGGTCTCGCTTACACCATGTCCATTTACACAATGCCGGTTTATTTCAATTGTATGTAGTATATGCGAGCAAGTGCTTTTAAAGAGCATCTGGTTACATCTGAGCATCTGGGTTAAAAATATTTATTCCTGCGATTAGCTTAAAAGTAGGAACAGGGTCCTCAAGTCAATAGCCGACAGTACTTGGGGTCCCGACAATTCGAGGGTTGTATAAACAACAGCTTCTATTGTATGTCTTTAAATCTATACGTGGTTTTGGATCAAGCTCAACTCAGTTCAATATAAATATTATAAGGACTGGGAGGCATACTAGACAAGCCAATAACCTGGATGTAACTAGATGTCGTATTGACCTAACGAAACAGCGCGTAAGTTTTTCTGGACCAAGTGAATTCAATAGCTTACCGACAATTCTGAAAAATATATCCACTATACCTGCTTTCAAACAACATTTAAAGCTATTTTTGTTTGGAAATATAGAGACACTTCTAATATAGAAAGGAACACTAATAATAATAAGTTGTAACATAAATTGTAAAGAAATACTAATATTGTTATTTATTATGTTGCCAGTTTTTGCCTCTAAAATGCCTATATGGCGCAGAGCCTTCTAATGAATTAATTATGTATAAAATTCTTTGCAATAAATATTAATAAAAAAAAAAAAAACCATGTTGACCTCATACAATACGATAGGTCGGTCTGTAGCGAACTACACAGCGCCGCTATGGTCGGCGAATGTGAGTACGACGCAGTGGAAGAAAATTCAGGCTTGCTAGAATGCCGCCCTGAGAACATCAACAGGGTATCTCCCTTTTGCCTTCTGAGGATCATCTACACTAGGAGAAGAAGGTCCTTACCATGCGCTGGCACAACTGTCTGTTGTCTAAGCATTATCTGCTTGCCTCCGCCCTGGCAGATCAGGTACGATCTTTACGATCTAGCGAGAGAGGTCCAGCGGTACAAGAGAGAACCTTTAGATCATCGAAACTACCAGGCAGGTCTAAACGACATTCAAGCTGATGAAGTCACAGCAGCAGTATACAGCTATAGCGTTAATGTAGTGCTAGGGTAACATCCCACGGAGTTTTTACCAGAGGTGAAAACGCCATCTCGCCAGAGAAGCGTGGTTTGCGCTCATCTGAGATCTGGATGATGCAGCCGCCTCAATTCATATTGGGCGCGAAATGATGCTAACGTTCCGGACGTTTATTGTCGGGTGAGGCCCACTCATCTGACCCTCAGGTCTCTTTGGACACATCCAGTTCAAATACCGCGTTTCCTTTACCTGGATATTAAAGCAAATCCCTTTTAGACGAACAGGGCTTCAAAACAAAAGATATTGTTGTTACGTCAACAACAACAGCCCTTTAGATGTAGTGTTTGGTCCGGTGTTAGGGTTGATAAAGTTATCGGTCCATATTCCAAAATGTGGAGGATTAAACAGAAACCATTAACAGGGCTCTGTAATATGATTGATTTTTTTTTTTGCTTTTTGAGCCACCCATTGTAAACTCTTTGGTGAACCCTTAAGTCGTATTTGGACCACCCAGTAGAATACATGATGGGAATAACTGTAATACCCAGTTAAAACTTGCGGACGCTTCCTTGACTTAACGTGATTTGCCGGCTTAGTGTGGCTAACAGTTTTGATGGCTGGCAAAGCAACTTTCGTTCTGTATTTCCAATATATCCCAGCACTTTCAACTACAATCAGCCAAACGAATATTGGTATTCTCATTTTAAAATCTTTGCCTGAAGTACTCAGTCTAAAAATCTGACAGTGTGCTAGTACTTGAACCTCTATATATGGAGCTGGGGCAATATTTACCCATTTATTGGCAATATTTACAAAAAACAAAAAATATATAAATTCACATCATGTGTGGAATCTTAATTGGTAATTTGAAAGAACATTTTATGTCATTTATTTTTTGAATATATTTTCCTTCAAATCATGGCGGCAACTACGCCTCAGAGTTTCCATTCTGAAGGTCCAATTTTGGATGACTCGTTCGAGCATTGTGACCAGTGTGGCTTCCAAAACCTGAATCGTAGCTGGTTTGTCAGCATAGACTTTGGATTTAACGTAACCCCAAAGAAAAATGTCTAAAGGTGTGATATCACTCGATCTAGGCGGCCAACTCACCTGGCCAAAACGTGAGATTAGCTGCATTTCGGAATCACCTCTCAATAGATCCATTGTTTAAGCAGCTGTATGGCAAGTGGCACCGTCCTGTTGAAACCAAGTGTGGTAAAGATTACGGGCTTCAATTTCAGGTAGCATAAAGATCGATATCATGAACCGCACCAAACCGTGGTTTTCTCTGGGTATAATAGCGCCTCTTGAACCTCCTCTTGTTGCTCTTCAGCCCAAATGCGTCAATTTTGTTTATTGACTTTGCCGTTGAGCCAGAAATGGGCCTCATCACTGAACAAAATTTTGATCGAAAACAGCGGATCTTCCCGTTTCTCACCGAACGCAAAATGTCCTTTTAAATTACAAATAAAGATTCCACACTTGATACGAATTTTTACATTTTTTGTTCTGAAAAAATACCTATAGATGGATCATCCTATACATGAAAATTAAAAAATTGGTTTAATTTTCTCACCGAACGCTCATTTCCATAATAATTATTTTCAAAAAATAAATGCCATAAAATGTCCTTTTAAATTACCAATAAAGATTCCACACTTGATTTGAATTTTTATTTTTTTTTCTGAAAAAATAACTCTAAATGGATCATATAGATAAAAAATCATCATATAGATAAAAAGGTTGAGTATTCATTATTTATCTGCAATTAAAACGATTTATGATTATCTAAAAGAAATATTTATACAAATTAATCCCGATCTGTTTTAGTTTTTTTTACTCTTCCCGCTTCGCTTGCTCCTCTACAAGTTTGGCACTCTGTGCTTTTAGCTGCTTTCGATTCGGAACATTGTGCGAAATCTTACCATCTTCGATCAGATCTTCTTCCAACTCTTTCAGGGGTTTGGTGCCCTCTTGCAGATCATCAATTTCCATGCTTGCCAAGAATTTATGATGATAATCATCGCACAATTGACGTACATTATTCTGAGCGCATTCAGGGTTTTTTTCTTTCGGCATCAGTAGATCGTAGGCAGTCATGAGGGTCTTCAGCTTACGTTCAGCAGCTTGTAAAATAGATTTAGCTGGACAGAGGATAAACAAGACGTGCGAATTTAAAAACTTGTATCGAAAACATTTGTTTGACTCTGGATGCACTTACTATTGTCTTCAAATAAATCGGGTGCTACAGCATACATCGTTAGCATTTCATATTTCAACAGCGGTAGTTTTAAATAGGATGTAGGATATTTAATGCCATGGACACGGGGTGGACGACCTACAAACCGCATTATATCCGAAATATTCCAAAGGGTATATCTGTAAAAGAACAATAATTTAAAAAAAAACTGTATCTGATATAATTATAAGTATTATGACTCTACCTTAATATTACAAAGATTGCAGCTCGGTTTTTCATATGCGCCAAAGTTTTCAATTCTCTTTCGTCTTCGGCCTTTATATTTTCCTTTAATTCTGCTAAGCGCATAGCCCTCCTGCCAATGAATAAGCATTAACATTTTCATGTTCAAGGAATCGCTTAAATACCTTTCATTTTCCTCATAATAGCTGTGCAGGAGAACACTCTGCTTTTCCGCTGACACTTTCTGCTTGTACGCCAGGAAATCATTGTGTATTTGACCGATATCGTTTTGTTTGATCAATTTGAAATTGTTCTCGACTTGCGATCGGATCCTAGAAGGTAGAGAGCAAGCATACTGATATTAAATTATTATAATAACGAAAAAAGAACAACAAATTGCAATCGTTAGTAGGGTGGGCCGATTTGTAAGGACAACAATTTTCCGATATTGTGCCATCGATTTTTTGATAGCTTTTGGTATAAGGGAAATAAAGTTCTACTACGACTTACGGGCATATAAATAATTCCGTGACTATTCGAATAAAACACAGTTTTTTTCAAAAAAAAATATTTTTTAACATGATCTCTTTTCAGCTCAATACACTTAGTCCAACTTTTCTCCAATTTTTGTATCCTTTCCAAAAAAATGATTTTTCGAGGTCCTTAAAATAAGCATTTGTTTGATCAATAATTTCATCGTTGTAGCTGAATCTTTTTCAGCCGAACCATTTCTATAGGATTTGAAATAGTCACTGGGGGCTAAATCCGGAGAATATAACGGCTGAGTTACCAATTCAAACCCCAATTCATGTAATTTTGCCAATGAGACTGCACCCGTGTCTTGATTAAAAATAACTTTTTTCTTGGCCCGATGGGGTCGTTTTTTTTAATCCTCGTAAAATCGGTTTAATAAATCGCCGTTTATTGTTTTTCCCTTTTGAAGGAAATCGATGTGGATTATCCCGCGTGCATCCCAAAAAACTGTTGTCATCACCTTATTGGCCGACCAAGTCGTCGGAGTCGGACCTGGTTCACCCGGAGAAACCCATTGTGTAGACTGCTGATTGGTCTCTGGAGTGTTTAAATAGATCCACGATTCATCCACAGTAACAAAATGCCACAAAAACTCATTCGAATTAAGTTTAAACAACTTCAAACAATCCTTTGAAGTTGTCACATGTTTACGTGTATGATCAATTGAGAGCAAACGCGGCACCAATCTTGCAGACAGCTTTCTTAAACCGAAATGATCATGTAAAATCGAAACCACACTGCCTTATGATATGCGTATGGCATAAACAATCTTACGCATTTTTACTCTTCGATCGGCCCACACCATATCGGGGACTATTTCTACATTTTCGGGTGTATGGACCTTTATGGGCGGTCCAGAACGTTCAGCGTCATTTGTACTTGTGCGACCACCACTTTTTAACCATTGAAATCGCCCCTATGTTATTTATCAAGCGTTTTTTTGGTTCGATTGACGGCGTTTTGCGCAAAAAATAATAAAATGAGCACTCGAAATTTACTTTATTCCATTTGTAACAATATCCACTAGGTTGTATGTTTTGAACAGCTTTTAAACACAGACTACGTGACGGAACTCTCTCAAAATTTGACAGTAGTCTATTAACAGATGGTACTTGATGGGAGCAGTATTGTATTTCATTAACCTACAAGGGACGTCACGAAATTATTGATATACCCTCGTATCACAAAAAAAAAAAATCATTTCGAGGCAACCAAATGACTTAAATTTTTAAGGAGGTAATAAAAAAATATTTGTTTTTTTAATTATTGCCTTTCTAAGGTGACATACAATACATACATATATACATTGCCGCATACAATGTGATATATTATATGAGCAAGTTAAAATAGAAATACACTGAGAGAATCGAATGGAAAAAATATTTTTTTTTTATTTCCTACTTAAAATATCCTAAAACAATAAAAGTTGAGAAGAAGTCAAAAAATTTGAATTTTTTGATAAATCGTAGTGAAATTTTTTTCCTCATGCCAAAAGCTATCGAAAAATCAATGGCACAATAATCTTGGTAGGGGCATAAATGCTGTGACACACGTTTTATGCTGTAAAATAAAAAGTACTGAATGTTTTTGCACCAAATACTTTTTAATATATTTATTGGTGTATATTGTATCCCAAAAGAATCTACTTATTCGAAATGTCCGCCTTTTGCCTTTACACACGCCTTAAGTCGCACTGGCCAATCGCCAATAGCTGCACGAACCTCGTCCATTGGAAAATTGGCCACAGCTCGAACCAAAGCAGTCTTAAGAGATCCAATGTTGGGGTATCTTTTGTGACAAGCCTTGTCCTCTAAAACCGTCCACAATTTGTAATCCAATGGGTTCAAATCTGGACTGCCTGAGGGCCATTCTTCAGAGGAAATAAACGCTGGCAAATTGTTTCGAAGCCAGGCCTGGGACGTTTTAGCCTTATAGGCCGGCGCAAAATCCTTCTAGAAAGCCAATGGCTGATTTTAGAACAGGGAATTGTTAAGAGGCTTCACAACAGCTTCTGAAACGGTTTTTTGGTAAACTTTGGCCGATGTTTTGACTCCTTGTTGGCAGACATGCAGGTCAGTGACCCCATCGTAAGAGACACCCCACCAAACCATGACTGAAGCTAGGTGATGGCCCTTTTCCACCCTTGGGATCAGTTCAGATGCTTCCTTAGATTGTTAAATTTTTCCTGAACGGTAAAAATTTTTTGCATCGGTGAACATTTTTCTGTGCAAGTTATCAGCGTCCTTCACCAAAAGAGGTTTGCATTTTTCAATCCTATTTTTTAAAACTGCAGTCAATAAATGTCCGGTACGTCGTTTGAAAGCCCCATGTCTCAAGTCTTTTTTAATGATTCGACTCATGGAGTTCTGCGTGATATTCATCTCACGGGCCATGATTTTCGGAGCGGATTTCTGTGAATTCTTGATTTAACGGTTTTGATGACATGCGGTGTTCGAACAGAGCGTGGGCGTCCCGACCGGTGGCGGTCTTTTAGATCTCCAGTCTCCACAAACAGTTTTATGCATCGGTAGACGAACATGCGGCTAATCCCTAGTGGCCGGAGCGTTTTGAAAATATCGCTCTTTTTTCATTTCACACTTGAAAAGCGCTATTACAGCGATACGGTTCTCATTATCTGACCACTCCATGATGAAAGTTGAAACAATTTTAAAATCCCACTGCAGACTAACGCTATTGAGGTTAACTTTCAAAACCCATATGACATTAACGGGGTATGTTCAGTTCTACTATTGAAATGGGTGTGTTCAATGTTGTAACAGTATTTATGGCCCTACTAAGTATAAGTAGATTGCTGAATCGACTCAACCTAAATTGTTAGGTCAGATTGAGGATATGTAGTCAACCTGATTGCTGAGATGACCAGACTGATATGTTCTGTAGATAAAGTTTCATAAATAAAAGTTAAGATAATACCTGTGATTAAATTCCCTCATTAAAAAGGGCCATAGGTGGTGGAATTATGCGCATTAACATTAATTTGCTTTCGATTTGAAATTTAAAATAAATATTTTTGCAAAATTTGAAAGTGGCAAATGTAAGACTTTTGTCCTATCTAGCTAAAGCTTCAATTTAAAATCAACACCAAAATTGTACACACCTTGGAAAGATTTCAGTAGCATGCGAACACAGCGTTGCCACCTTCACTTGTTTTATCATCGCCTCAATATTCTCCAATTCATTTTTCAAACTTAACATACTCTTTGTCTCACGCGTGTAGTGTTTTGAGATGTTAACAATCAGTTCCGGCGGCTTTGGCCCCTTATCCTGCTGTGGACGCTGGCCCAACTTGTTGAAACCGGAAATAGTTTTGATTCTCATATGGGATTGTTTGCGCAATTTGTCTTCCATTTGCTGAAATGCAAACAAGCAACGTCTTCAAATCGTAATTTAATCGTGCAACACTAACACTCACCCTATACTCTTCGCTTAACTGTTTAAATTTTGCAATAGCCGGTGTACCCATATATAGGATATGCTTTATAAAACTGGCCTGATCGTCAATGTCCTCGCTCAGCGATCGTAATATCGGTTCATAAAAGTTGCCATCTTGTCGCAGGACTTGTATGATTTTTTTATACGTAGCATTCACGGTCTTTATGGCCCTCAGTCGAGTATTGGAATTTTCAATATTTTTCATGAATTCACGAATCTGTAGTTCTTCGTCTAAGACAAACTCATTTTGGTATTTTATGCGATTCTCAATACTGGCTCGCTCCATTGACTTTTGCTGGTATTCGTGTTTCAATTGCTCCAGGCGATGGCTGAGGCGATCACGTTCCTTGCGCAACACGAAGGTGCGTTGATTGATATTATCGACCACCATGTGGACGGGCAATTTCTGATACAGACGTTGCATATCCTTGTGGCGTATAAGGTAGTTTCGTATGGAAATCACATTATCGCCGGCAAGGACATTCTGTAGTTTAGTGCGTCCATCACGACACTGGTTGCGTAAACGACGTGTGGATTTAAGAAGAGCCTTGCGATAGGCCTTGTTCTCCAAGTGCTTAAAGACCAAACGTTTGCCTAAAACGAAATATTTTGTAAGCACAGATATGCGATATTCCCTTTGTACACTTACTCAACAGATTTGCCATGCCTTGGAATTCGTCAATCAAAGATCCCTCCGACCATCTATCGTCAATTACCATGTGTTGTTTCACAAAGCTGGCACCGAAGAGACCATGATTGCGTATGGTCCTTGGATGAACAGGTCGTGGTGCTAAAATATCAGTGGTTTGTAGAGGTTTCATTTTTATATTTTGGATTCCAGCAGGAGATTTTCAATTAAAAAGTGTGTTTTCTCAAATATTTGTAAATTCTACAAAAAAAAATATTTTTGACTTCTTAAGGCAAACGCTTTTGAAGTCACACTTCTGAAAGATGTATTAAATAAAATTTGAAAAACATTTGAATCATGGCACCATACATGGCACAATAGACAAGGTATAGGTCATGGTACTATTGGTATAATAAACAAGGTATAGTCACTAGCACATGGTGTCTACGTTTTTATTCCAATTTTTGCCTAATTAATTATTAATCGATAGGTGAGCTGAAAGTAAATAAAAAATACTATGTATATTAGAAAAACCTAGCTTAAGATAGACTTAAAACCGTAAAACAAAATTCTTTTGGAAAATAAACTACATATACTAGCCCATGGTATAATTAACAACCCAGCAAACCAAACCTTAAGAATTCGGTCAGAATTCTGTACGACAATCGGCAAAATGTTCCGATTTCGGATCAGAATCCTTAGCGAGTTCGTAACGAAAAATATATGAGAAGGTTGACACGAATTCTGAACTACTTCTCTGAGGGAATTCTGATGTTTTTGCCGACATTTCGAACCGATTTCTGATCGAATTCTGAACTGTAGTCTTGGGAAATTCGAAAGGAAATTCCGATTTCTCGCATCGAATTCTGGACTAATTCTGAACAACTTCGGTCAGAATTCTGGCATTAAGTCTAAATAAATTCTGTTGTTTTTACCGACATTTCGAACCGAATTCTGAACGAATTCTGGGCTTATGTCATGGTAAATTCTGAAAGTAAACAAACAAAAAGAAGAAAATATTTTTGTTTTACAAATAAAAGTTGTAAAACATTTTCAAAAAGCGTTCGGAAAGACTTTTAGTTACAAGCAGGGGTGTCTGCAGTTTCGCAAGCAATAATTGTGCTGTAACTATGTTTAGTGGCTATACACTTAAGGGCAACCATATTTGCATTTAACGAGAACTGCCGGCAGTAGAGTTTTCCTCCGAATACAATAAAAATCCATCGCACAGCTAAGCTAACCAAACGTTCAGAATTTGAATTTGAAATATAAAAATACCTCAGACAAACTGTTAAGAATTTGTTCCGACATACGAGTATCTGAACACAAGAACAACAACTGTAAAATATGAAGCAACCCAGCAAACGAAACCTTCAGAATTCGGTAAGAATTCTGTACGACAATCGGCAAAATGTTCCGATTTCGGATCAGAACTCTTAGCGAGTTCGTAACGAAAAACATATGAGAAGGTTGACACGAATTATGAACTACATCTCTGGTGGAATTCTGATGTTTTTGACGACATTTCGTACCGATTTCTGCCGAATTCGGAACTGTAGTCTTGGGAAATTTCGATTTGTCTATTCGAATTCTGAACTTACTCTGAACGACTTCGGTCAGAATTCCGGCATTAAGTCTCATTAAATTCTGATGTTTTTACCGACATTACGAACCGAATTTTTAGCTTATGTCATGGTAAATTCTGAATGTAAACAATCAAATCAATTTAGTGGCTATACTCGTACACTTAAGGGCAACTATATTTGCATTTAACGAGAACTGCCGGCAGTAGAGTTTTCCTCCGAACACAATAAAAATCCCTCGCACAGCTAAGCTAACCAAACGTTCAGAGTTTGAATTTGAAATATAAAAATACCTCAGACAAACAGTTAAGAATTCGTTCAGAATTTGTTCCGACATGTCTGAACACAAGAACAACAACTGTTAAATATGAAGCAAATAAAAAAATTTAAACGAATTGACTACCTCAGGTAAATAGTTCAGAGTTCGTTGCGAGTTCGATAAGAGAAGTGTGAACAAAAAATAAATAACATCCCACAGACGAGTCTAACAGAATTCGGGCCGAACTCGTTCAGATATTTCTAAACACAATAAATAAAAAATCCTCAGACAAATCGAACAGAATTTGTAACGATTTCGGTAAGAATTCTCGATAGAGTTCAGATATTGTTAAGAATTGTCTGATATCAGACATTGTCGGTAAATTTGGTTTACTGGGTACTTACTTAGGCTGGCTCTACTACCTTTTGTTGGTCTGTGCATGCTCGATAAATGATTTATCAGCATTTCGATCTTGAGCATGCTTCCTCCAGTTTCAAATCCCAAGGATCGCCGCTGCGTCTTCTACTTGGTCTCTCCACCGGAGTCTCGGTCTTCCCTGTCTGCTCTTTTCGTGGTAATTATCGTCTAACGCTTTTCTGGTTGGAGCATTTTTATCCATTTAACCATCATGTCCACGACAGCGTCATCGCTGTATAACTCAAGGGTGCTTTTTTCAGACGTGTGGTTTTCAAAAAGAAATTAAACGCATAAAATTTAGTGTTATGACTAAAAATTTAGCTTTAAGGTCCATTTAGTCTTGACGGTTGACGGTAGGCAATCAGCTATTTCAGTTGAGGGTTGCATTTTGCATGTGTTAGAGGGAGATAACTACAGTTTGACGACGGTAGACTTTTGCAGGTTGCAGAATCAACCGTCAAGACTAATTGGGCCTTTATTAACAAAAATATAAGGGTTTGCCATTATGTTTTAAAAATGATTTCGGGCATGTGGCAGTCGCGGCTGGCTCGAATAAATTCCAGCCGAGAAGCCCAATTTTGACCACTTTTTGCAGCATAACGCGCCCAATATTCTCTTCCAAGGCGTCAATTGTGTCGGGCTTATCTGCGTAGACAAGCGACTTCATATAGCCCTACATAAAATTGTCCAGCGATGTTAAATCGCACGATTTTGGAGGCCACGCCACAGGCCCACGACGCGAGATAATGAGCTCACCAAAGGTTTCCTTCAATAAGTTGATTGTTTCGTTGGCTGTATGGCATGTAGCGCCGTCTTGTTGCAACCAAAGGTCCTTCACATCAACTTCCTCAAGTTCAGGCACAAACATATCATTAATAATGGCTCTATAGCGTTCTCCATTGACTGTAAGATTATGGCCGGCATTATTTTTGATGAAATATGGACCAATGATTCCCTCTGTCCATAGAGCACACTAAACGGTGAATTTTTGAGGATGTCACGGCATCTCGACATTTGTGGATTTTCATTACTCCAAATGCGACAATTTTGGTTATTAATGTACCATAAGCGAGCTTCAACGCTGAACAAATTTTTTTTGTAAAAATCAGAACGTGTGGCAATCTCGTTTTGGGCCCATTGACCACGATTTGCAAACATTGTTCCGAAGTAAGTCTATTCATTATAAAATAGCAAACCAAACTGAGAATAAATCTGGTGACAGCTGTTAAAAATACCAATTCCGTAAAAAGTGTGGCCAGATTGAAAACCACACGCTAAACAAAGTCCCGTTACTTTGTACGGAAACAAGTTTAAGTCATCATAACCTATCCGTTGTAATGACCTCTGCTACCTAAAATTTGCTCCGATTAGTTTCGAGTCAAAACGCTTGGATTTGCCTTAATTGACGATGGTACACAAATAAAAAAGTTTGGTTGGGATGACAATATTCGAAGAGCATAATACTATTGTTGGGTATATGATTTTATTTTATGATCCTCACAACAGTAGTATGATTCACACTCAACCATACAATGTTCCCTACAACCGTAGTATGACACAACCATAGTATGATTCACACGCAACCAGGTTATCATCATCAAAACAATAGTATGATCCGACTTAACCATACTATGATACCCAAAATTATTTATTAGGATCGGGTAATGTTGTTATTCAACAATAGAATTTTTTATCAAGTAAGTTATTTAAAAATACATGACAATCCAATGAATAATAGTGGTTTTAAAAACGTATCTACTTAAAAATATTTCAGTTACTCAAATTCAAAGAATTTTGATTTACTGATAAAAAAAAATACCATTTTTGCATAGGATTCGATGTATTGTTCCAATTTGTATCTAAAACCATATTGAAATTTGTAAAAAACCATATTGAAATTTGTAAAAATTACAGTCATACGGAAATGTCTTTAATTATATAATTGTAAACATAAAACCCTAAAAACAATACTTTTGTTGCACCAACCATATTTAGGCTGTTGCTACAACCATATTCGCATTTATAAATTTGGCATTAATACGAGGGCTGCTATATATAAAGTATTTCTGGCCTAATAATGAAAATGCGAATATTTACCATCAAAAATCGTTCTATTGTTTTTCAAAGTATTCTCCAGCATGATTTATACACTTTTGCATGCGCTCAAACTAATTGTCGATGCACTTCTTCCACTCTGATTAAGACGCCTCCAAAACATGGGTTTTGAACGCCTCAACAGCATCTTCAGGCGACGAAAATCGTTGACCACGCATTTTCTTTCTTGATGTACGGAAGTCATTGGGTGGCATGTCAGGGCTGTACGGCGGATGGCCCATCAATTCGACGTTTTGGTCGGTCAAAAAGGCTCTGCACAATGATTCGTCTTCTCATGTTCGTTTTTCGAATTTCTCCAAAGACTTCAGGCAAAGAACTTGTGGTGTACCACTCAGAATTGTCCATCCTACGTTGCTCAAGCGGAACAGTCGCTACATGACCAGTTTGCCGAAGAAACAGGCGACCATTTGCATTCGGTGGATTTTGCTCGTCTTCGAAGACTCACACGGTTGATTGCTGTTTTGTTTCAAGCTCGTACGCATAGATCCATGATTCGTCACCTGTGACGATCTTATTAACGTCTTTTGAAGCACCGCGATCGTATTTTTTCAAAATTTCTTTGCACCAATCGACACGAGCCTTTTTTGAGCCATTGTCAAATTATGCGGGATCCAAGGAGAACAAACCTTTTTTAGGGCCAGGTGTTCATGCAATATCGAATGTATGCTGGTGGAAGAAATGCCCAAGGATGCCTCTATCTCACGGTATGTCACAGGACGATCTTGCATTATCAGTTCACGCACGGCATCAATGTTCTCTGGCACAACGGCCTTTTTTGGACGACCTTCGTCTTTGAGCGCGCGTCGGCCACTATTGAATTCATTAAACCATTTTTTCACAGTGCTATAGGATGGTGCTTCATCGAGATACAAAGATTTAAGTTCATCAATGCACTCTTGTCGTGAAAATCCACGTCGGAAGTTGTGAAAAATGATCGCACGAAAATGTTCACGAGTTATTTCCATTTTTGTGCCAAATTGATTTTTTCAAGTCACTGTAAACAACACAAATAAACGTTCTGAGTACGTTTATGCTATAAAATGTCAAACTTTCCAATGTCAAATGGCGCCAGGTAACACGTAGTCATTTTTTCAATCATACTAGTCAAAGTTAAAAAAAAAACAATACTTTGGTTGCGACGAACATACTTTTGTTGCAGAGAACATATTATTGTTGCAGAGCACATATTTTTGTTGCCATGGCCATTTAGTAACCATAATTTTTTCTCTGTGTCCTCAGCCGCGATGGTGTAGTGAACCCGAGCCTTGGGATCTCTATGATGCGGTCTTCGTGCGAAGCTTTCAGATTAGGCAAACATGGTTACCAGCCTCATAATGGTCCATATACTCGAGGGAATTCCGCCAAACTCCGTCTAAGTTTAATTTGGACGGATATGCAGGACTGCAAAGCATGGTACTGCGGCACTATCCAAATCCTCTTTTCGGTATTCCAAGCAATCATGTTAATTAAACTAATAACTAAGCTTCCAAATAAAATAAAGAATAGGCCGATTGTCACACAGAAAAAATTAGTAAGTTTTGTTTTTGTAGCATTACACTGTGGAACAAATTCAGGTTAGCAAAAGTTAGGTCGATTCTGAGAGTGAGGGGTTAAAATATAGGCTAAATTAGAAGACCCGTATCGCACGTTTGTTTATGTTAGTTCGAATTTTTTTTTTAATCGACCTTCGAACTTTGCAGTCAAATGCCGATTTTCAGCATATTGTTTATATAGTTTTTTGGCTATAACTCTTCGACTAGTTGATATTTTTTTAATCTGTAAAAGCCAAATTATTGCTAGAGACTTGTCCAACAACTAAAATTTTTTAAAAAATTGATTTAGAAAAATTTTGTGGTGCTTATGAAGCAAAATGTTGGAAAAATTATTGTTTTTTCATGATTTTTGAAAATATTTTCCACCAAACTAAGTCTTTTTTGCTTTCTGTTTGATCTATAATATACGTCTCAGTTTCTTCAATAAATTTCATTCGAAAAGACAATTATAATACAAAACTTGCGTTTTCCAGCTTAATATTAATTTACTTTTTATTTTTTATGTATCGATGTAGCTATATTATTTTAAGAGTGACTGAACGAAAATTGTGGATGAGGAACGAGACGTTGATGCTGTTGGCTTGCTACAAAGCCAGAAAGGACGTATTTGAAAGTCCCCGACCATATTGCTAACTACGTAACAAAGGTAATTACCTGAAAAGAACACGACTATTGTAAACTTAACCCAAAAATGAAAATGTACAAGTTTAAACTGACTTTCCACATAATCTTTTCTTTTATTTTTTTCTCATATATTGTATATAATAATTTTCATTAGTTTTACCTTTAATACATGAACATAAATGCTAAGATTTGTTTTTATTTTTAATGTGATCAATATATATTATTTATATTTTATTTCAACTTTGTTCTTTGGGAATGGCATGAGTTCAATGAGCGCAACTGGTTTTATACACATTGCCCGATATTTTTTAACAGTGTAAAATGATCTCACATCGTGAAGAGTTGCCATACTTTTTACATTCACATAGACTGTTTTTGTTTTCGCTAGTCAATATTATAAATTTTGTGGGTACTTTGAGTTTAGTTTTTCATAAATGTAATTTTCATGCTTAACAAATGGGCTTCAACAATTTTAGTTTTTTTTCGATAATCGACTTTTTAATTTTTTGGTCATAATCTGAATATAAAGTAAACGTTTTTACGATTTGAGAAGGCTTTATGCTTTTTTTTTGATGTTAAAAACGGGGTTTTAGTTAAATTTACAGTATTTTTGGTTTGGAGTTTTCAGAGTGTGGTTGGTTAATGGTATTTAAGTTATAGAATATAGTACAGGTTTTGTAGGTTTTTCGTTTTTACCTTTTAAACTCTTTTTTTTTGGTTATTATATTTAAGCGTTGTTTTCTTTTTTTATTGAATTTAGTTTTGCATTTTTGTTTGAGAATTTCTGTTTTTTTTTAGTATTTTTTGTTATTTTTTATCTAGAAAATAAAATAAACAGCTCCAGCTTTATTCTTTTTTAAATATTGTCATAATTTTTTTTTTGTATCTTTTTTCACTTTTCGTTAGTTTTGAATAAGTGGGAGTAAGTTTAGAGTTTATAAAAAAAAGTTTAAGGTTAAGTTTGTTCTACATTTGTTCATCTAAAAGCATTTTGTTTGTTAATTATTGATTTGCAATGATTGTTAATTGTTTATGATTTTACAACAACGTTTTGGTTTGTTTGTCCGGTAATTGATTTGCATTTTTTTTCCTTATTTTAATAGTAATTTTTATTTTTTTAAAAAATTAGATATTTTTTATGGTGTAAAGTGAAATGCTCTAGAGTGAGTTTTTTTATAACAACTTTTTCTATTTTTTGTTCATTCATGTGGTGTATTTTTGCTAATTTTAGTGAATTAATTGGCTTGAAATCCCTAAGTGTTAATGTTCTCGTTCCTCAATTATTAAAAGAATATAATTAAATAAAAAAAATAAACAACAAAAGGGTATCATTTAAAAAAGCATGAGCGAAAACAAAAGCAAAGCTATTTTTAGAAACCTTTATCTGCATAGATAAATAAAGTCAGATTAAAACTTAAGGCATCTCACTCATTTAAAGTACAGATTTGTAAGAATATATGTTTTGCCAGTACATCCGGTTCAATGCCGCATGAGAGTAGAAACAGAACACTGCGGCTGCGGCGACGGAAACTGGTGCGGCAAGAAAATGTAAATTAAATGACGACGGGTGCGGCGACTTTTTTTGTTGTCATTTCTCAGCTGTTTTAATTTATTATTTGGGAGATTTTGAAAAAGTACAATAAGTTTATTTGCAAACTAAACAAGAATTATTTTGAAATGTTCAATTGCAAATTGCATGCACAATCAAATTATTTTTATTTAATTATAATTTTCTTATTTTGGTCCATTTTATTAACTTTTAAAATTTATGATTTCTTCTTCTTACTGCAAATATGCACAAAAACTATTAGCCCATACGGTTTTTGTTTACAAAAAACATGAAAATATGGCAGCACATAGAGAGAGACAGTAGCAAAAATTGAGAGCGCAAGAAAACCAGCAGAGAAAATAGAAATAGATTTAATTCAGTGCGGTTTTGCCTCTCAATTTTTCATATATGTGACGCGCAAAATAGAAAGGGACCTAAGGGTAAAAACCAGTTTTGTTCAGAGAGCCACTTTAAAGATTTAAATACGTGTATCTTTGGTGTACCATCACTTTCATAAAACGCGCATATCTCTGGGAGGGAACACTTGTGGGACATGGGATCGGTCTCATTCGATGCTCAGATGTTGGCCACATCAAAAAAAAAGTGAAAATTGATTTTTTTTTACCCTTAGGTCCCTTTCTCTATGCGCTGTCACATATATTTGACAACCGCTACCGCAGCCGCAATGTTGTGTTTCTACTCTAAGTTCTGTGCTTGCAACATTTCACCCGCACTCTAAAATACCATCGGGCGAGCTTTTGATGATATTATTTTATAAACTTTGCCAGTACTTGGTCTTTAGAAATCCGACCGTTTGTCAATGCTTTAAAACCAGCACCCTGTATGGTGTTTTTCTGTCGATGTAAATGCGCTTGGAATAAAAGAAGTACACCGAAGGAAAAGATAAGTTGGTAATCAATTCTGCTTTTAAAAATTCCATCGCAAAATCACTTTTTTTACTCTAATAAAAAATCTGTAGCCCCAGTATTTTATCTGTATAAGTAGTACTGAATAATTGCTAGGCTTCGCGAACAGTAGAAAGTTTTTTAACCCAATTATTTATTAACATGAATATTAGGGAGGGCTGATTTTTAAGGACAAAAAGTATTCGATTCTGTGTGATAGATGTTTCGATAGCTTTTGGCATTAGAAAAAAAATATTTGACTACGACATATCAGAAAAATCATATTCGAGGCGCCTAAATTCTTAATTTAATGACTTTCTCAACTCAAATATCACATATGAGCGAGTGGAAATAGTAATACGACGCTCATATGTCATATTGTATTGTATGTGGCAATGTTTATTTGTTTGCCACCTTGGAAAGTACGTACGTTCAACTTTACTTAGCTTTGGAAAAGTTGACCCAATTGTTTTCTTTCGTTTGCAGTTTTTAGCAGAACAAATGAATTTATACGCCCGTCAGCAAGACGTTTCGACTCGGTTCACTACGAATGGAGAGGAACTTCGTAAATTTATTGACATATTATTCCTCATTTCGGTTCACCGCTATCCTAATGTTTGGTCGTATGGGGGAAAATACTCCTTAGAAGCCATGAGGAATACAATGCCTTGAAATCGTTTTGAAGAACTTCGAAAAAGGCTGCATTTTAACGAGAACTCGAGAGCAATTCCTCGAGATCAACCAGGCTATGATCGATTGTACAAAGTGAGGCCGCACTTTCACGAAAGATTTCAATCTTTCCTATGACCCGAAGACTTTCTGTTAATGAGCAAATTTGTTCGACAAAAATGCAAGGTAATCCAACGTGCCAGATACGCCTCGCAAAAGGGGAAGCAAGCTTTTTGTTCTTTGCGATTCGGCTGGCTTTTCTTATGCTTTCGAAATTTATTCCGGTGCTGGCGACAATTTCATTTGGAAAAATTAACCAGATCTCGAAGCCGCATCAAACGTCGCCGTAAGACGTTTGATAATGTGAGCACGTTCCGGATAATGTGAACCACATTATCTACTTTGATAATTTGTATATATCGCTTGGTTTAGTAGTCCACCTACGGAGCAGAGGTATTTATAGCCTGGGAACCGTACGAGCATATCGTGTTCCAAACATCAAATTGTCCTCTGAAACTGATCTTTCTGCGAAAAAAAGTTGAACGTGGCTATTCTGAGGAGTTCGTTGGTTCAGCTTTTGGTGTTGATGTATTAACCGATTTATGGCGCGATACTAAAACTGTTTGTCTCATTTCTTCCTACCTTAGAACTTTACAGTTTATATCTAATCGTTCCGATTAACAACCAAAGAAAGCAACTCGATTTGATCGGAAGAAAGCGTTGAGATTGAATGCCTGTTGATTATAAAAGAATATGATCGACTTATGGGTGGTGTAGACACGATGAATGGGGTATTCGAACGAAGGAAGTGGAAAAAAAGATTTTTTATGGCAATGGTAAACGCCTTATTCCTTTACCATCGAATAAACAAATGTGCAGCAAGGTGGCGAACTTCTATCTTTTCGGTCTCGGAGTCACTTTGTTCTCTGGGTTCTGCGCAGTCTCGTGGTCGAGGTCGACCATCTTTTTATTCTGCATCGCCATCTACCACTCCATTAACGCCTCCTCAGAGAACATACTTGCCGGGGCATGCGGTAGGTTATGACCAAGTTTGTCATTGGTGCTTTTTTAAGTTCGTTCTGGCAAAAAAAATATGTGAAATGCCCGACTACAAATCAGAAACCTCGGTTTTCTGCAAAAATTAAAGCTTCTGAAGTTCCTTTTACAAAGAAATGTTTTTTGATTTTCATAAAAAATAATATTTTTTAATTAATTCTTAAAAATCTTGCATTTCAGCAATAAAATATGGTTGTGGTTACATTTATACTAATAATAAAGAATTTTCAAATAATTTCAAACGAAAAACACATTATCTACTGAAAACACATTAGCCCAGATTGTATAGGGTGATCCATTAATAGGTATTTCTTCCAAAATACAAAATTTGAAATCAAGTGTGGAATCTTTATTGTTCATTCGGAAGGAAATTTTATGCCATTTTTTTTCTTTTAATAAAATTTCCTTTAAATGTTGACCGCAACTACATGAGGGTCCAATCTTAGATGACTCGTTCTAGGATATCGACCGGTATGGCGTTAATGACGCGTATAATGTTGGCTTCCAAAACCTGAATCGTAGCTAGTTTGTCAGCATAGAATTTGGACTTTACTTAGCCCCAAAAACAAATTCTTTAGGTGTGATATCACACGATCTAGGAGGCCAACTCAACGGTCTAAAACGTAAAATTAGCTGCTCTTCAAAATTACCTCTCAATAGATCCATTGTTTCAGCAACTGTATGGCAAGTGCCACCGTCCTGTAGAAACCAAATGTCGTTAAGAATAATGGCTTCAATTTCAGGCAGCCAAAAGTCCGATATCATGGCGCGATAGCAAGCACCATTCACGGTTAAGATCCGTCCATCATCATTTTAGAAAAAATATGGAGCGATGATTCCACCAGCCCATAAACCGCACCAAACCGTGGTTTTCTCTGGGTATAATGTAAACTCTGGAACCTCTTCGGGTTGCTTTTCAGCCCAAATACGATTATTTTGTTTATTGACGTTGCCTATGAGCCATAAATGGGCCTAGCCACTAAACAAAATTGTGGTCGAAGACAGTGGATCTTTTCATTCTCATTTCCAAAATACAGTTGCGCAATTTTTTGACGTTGTTGCGGTGTAAGTTTTTTCATGATAAAATAGCAAACAATACTGAAAATAAAAAAAAAATAAAGTTAAACACAGCTCACGCGTAATCTGTAAAAAAAACCTTTTGAAAAAATACCTCAAGATTAATCACCCTTTATGTTTTTGTTCCTACCCCGCCTTTTGGTTTTCCTCCCTAGCGGACAAACTAAAGGTCAAAACAAAAATTGGGCTTCAAATTCGTTATTTTCTATTCGCGTATAGTCCTGTATGATTATGTCAGCTGAAAAATAAAATTAGACATTAGAGGGTTAAGTATATCTCCATCTTCTTGAGACAACGAAAAAGTATTAAGAATATACACACCCGGTCATAATAATAGATACACCTTCTTGGTTAACATAAAAGTGTTGTTAAATGTGAAGCTTTCCCTCTGAAATCTCGATAGTATATTTTTTTCTTAACATTTCCATCTGGCAATGCCACATAAAAAGTAAAATGTGGCAAGCATGTGTATTCAAGTTTTGCACACAAAAATTTATTTGTACGAACAAACTTGTTGATCATAACAATAGATACAACTGAATAATTTGTAATTTTTATACCCGATATTGCAATCTAGTGTTTCTTTTAATTTGGATTTGCTATCAACGCCAAGAAAAAAATTATAAAAATCCAGTCTTTTCCTTTTTTTAAAAAGGGGGGAAACAAGCCGTGTTCTTAAGAAGAGAAAAATTGTGAGAAAAAGAGAAATTCTCGAAGTCATTGCGCGAAATAGCAAAAACCTTAGGAAGGTCTTTACATTTTGTGCAAAAGGCTTTATGTAAAAAGCATACTGGCTAGACCACATAAAACATGCCCAGAAACTGACAGACGACTATAAAAGACCTTTTCAAGTCTTTAAGAGCTATTTCTGCTGAGATTGATAATGAAATTAGTTCTCAAACCATTCGTCGACGTCTTCTGCAAGCCAAATTACCCGGAAGATATGCCAGAAATGCATCACTTGTGCGTAAACAAAATATAAATATGAGATCAAAATTTGCTGAAGAACATTTACTTTGGTCTGGATGTGAAGTCAAAAAAGGGGGGCGAAACATATTATGGAGCGACTAAACATTGGTTCTCGCAGAATAGGGTTTGTGTTTTAAAGTGGCCAAGTCAATCTCCTGGTCTAAATCTAAAAGAGAACTTTGGGACCGAACTAAAAACAAGGTTCACAAAAGAAGTTTTCAAAAATAAGGATAATTTGGGGGAGAAAACATTGGTACGATATTTTATTAGAAATTATCAAAAGTTGATCTCTGGCATGTTTACAAGAGTTCAGAAAGTTATCCATAATAGAAGTGGTTGTGCTGGGTACTAGTCCCACATTATTATTTACGAATAGTTTTTAGGAAAATAATTAAAAAGTTTTTGATTACTGTAGATTTACATAAATGTATCTATTAATATAAGCAACGCATTTTCGTACATAATAAGCAAATTGTCTTATTTTTATATACTAATTTAATATAATACTCGTATATGAAAAATAATATGAATTTGTGTTTCTTAGTTGCTACAAATACAATTGGACTAATTTTTTTCATGCAGGAAAAAAGTATTTTTTCTTCTTTTAAACAAGGTGTATCTATTATTATGAGCAGATGTGTATATCGGTGCATGATATTCGGTTGTGTTAACCGGAACATTTCCAACTTTCAATTACGTACTAAAACGACGCGTACTTTTATAAAGAATCTTTGAGATTCAAATCTGTAAAGAATGATTTGTTTTAGACACTGCCACATACCATTGAATTTTTATAGCAAAAAGCCTACCGGATGTTCTAATAAGTCTAATAAAATATAAATCCAAATACATATTCATTAGGTTGGATCGATTTAGCAATCGATATAGTGCCATCGATAGCATTTGGCGTAAGAAAAAAAAATGTTCCACAATGACATTAAAAAATCATTTTCGAGGCGCCCATATTTCAATTTTTTGACTTTCTCTCAATTTTTATTTTTAAGGTTATTTTAGTAGGTTATAAAAATTAAATATTTTTTTTAAATGTTACATTTCCAAGGTTACATACAAATATACATTGCCACATACAATACTCGTATAACATATGAGCGCGGGAGAATAGAAATGCGACTAAGAGCATTTAATCGGTCGTATTTCTTTTCTCACGCTCTCGTATGTTAGTATATTGTATTGTATGTGGCAATGTATATTTGTATTTCACTTTGGAAAGGTAATATTAAAAAAAAAAATATTTTTTTTATTACCTACTAAAAAAAGTCATAAATAAAAGTTTAGAAGTAATAAAATTAAAAATTTGGCGCCTCAAAATTATTTGTTTGATACTCGTAATTGTTCGTGGAAATGTTTGTCCTCAAAACCAACACTGAACAAAATTGATACATAAAAAATGAGAAGTAAATTAATATAAAGCTGGGAAACGCAAGTTTTGTATTATGATTGTTTTCTTTTCAAATGAAATTTATTGAAGAAACTATGACGTATATTTTAGATCAAACAGAAAGCAAAAAAGACTTAGTTTTGTGGAAAATATTTTCAAAAAGCATGAAAAAAAATATTTTTTCCTACATTTTGCTTCATAAGCACCAAAACATTTTCTAAATCAATTTTTTAAAAAAAAAATTTAATTGTTGGACAGTTCTCTAGCAATAATATGGCTTTTACAGATTGAAAACATATCAATTAGTCGACGAGTTATAGCCAAAGAACCATATAAACAATATGCTGAAAATCGGCATTTGACTGCAAAGTTCGAGGGTCGATTAAAAATAATTCGAACTAACTTAAACAAACGCCGCGATACGGGTCTTCTAATTTTTCCTATATTTTCACCCCTCACTCTCAGAATCGACTTACTTTTGCTAACCTGAATTTGTTCCACAGTGTTAGTGTTGACGGTAGACGGTTGACGTTGTACTCAACATCGTGCGATTAGTTCTGACGGTAAGACAAAACAAAAACAGCTGATCGAAGAGCATTTGTACAAAATATAAAGGATGTCTTCGTAATAAGTGTATTATTCATAACTTTAAAATTTAATTTGCAAGAACGAAAGCAAATTCTAAACAATTATCGCGCACAAAATGCCGAAGTGAAGTATAACACTAAACAGCTGATCGGTCTTGAGGGCTGACGGTTGATTCTGCAATCTGCAGAGGTCTACCGTCGTCATCCGTCAAATTGTAGTTTTCTCTCTCTAACACATGCAACCGCAACTCAAACAGCTGATTGCCTACCGTCAACCGTCAAGACTAATTGGACTAGAAAGAGGTGCAAAGAGCAGCAATAAGTAAGCCAAATGATACCATCAATGCTTTAGAGTTGCCTCAAGCTTTATAAGTTCATTCACAAAGATGCTATTGTTTCATTTTATTAATGAAACTCTTACTTTTCAAGGGTTCGGAAAATATTGCAGGCTAATAAAGCGGCCTTCAAATACCTGTCGGACGAGATAATGCCCCACATTCAACCAAAACGGACGTCGTTTGCAGTATACCCATCCCAGTGCATGAGAGGACTCGTTCAAAATATCGAAAAGCCGGCAGTATTGGTTTCTCATTTTGTATTGAATGACAATAAAAAGAAGATGCAGGATATGCTTAAAACCGTGGATTTTGATCCTTAATGGATGTTCACGGAATGAATTCGTTCAAAGATTTTCAATGAAATCCATTCTATGTGCCGCAGTGTGGTTAAACGCACCAATGCCGCCTTGAAAAATATCGGTTGATTAACCTAGAGGTATTTTTATCAAAATAAAAAGAAAATCAAATCAAGTGTGGAATCTTTATTGTTAATTCGAAAGGACATTTTATGCCATTTATTTTTTGAAAATAATTTCCTTCAAATGTTGGCAGGTTGTCCGTTCTAAGGGTCAAGTTTACATTTGGGTGTCCATTCTGAGGGTCAAAGTTTTCGCGGTGTAAATTTTTACATGATGAAATGGCTAGCAATACTAAATGGAAAAAATACAGTTTAACACAACTCACTCTGTGACAAAAACCGAATCCAGATGTAAGCATTCATTTCGAATTGAAAGCTATTTTTATCAATATTTATTTAATTTTTTTTATCAAAAATAGTAAATACATTCTCACATTTTTGGCACAACTCCCTAGCAATTTTGCGGCGGAATTATTCCCAAAATTTGTCATTAAATTCTCCCTTTAATGGATATTCGTAGTACTTAATTTTTCCCCAGGAAAACATTTTTTTATTTTCGTTGTTCACTGAGAATAAAGGAAGAGAGAAATATCCCGGGGAAATTTTATTTAGAATTGGAGAACAGGGAGTAGGGAAAAATTCCCGGGGAATTGTTTTTTAGAATCAGGGTGTATAAGACTGAGGAAGACGAGCTGATACGGTGCCGATACAACAGTTAGTCTGCACATACTAAACCAATGAATAATGTTTCAGATACACTGAAGATTCGATTTTCTTACGCAGCGTATTTTTCGAATTCAGGCAGTCGAAAAACCATTGAATTAAACTTCAACTTAAAAGTTGGTATGGAAGGTATTTTCCGAAAAAAATTGTAATATTTTTGTACATTATCGATATTTATTTTAGTAGTTTTCAGACTACCGGAAGTTTAGAAAGAAGTAGCGTTAAGGAAACTTCTGTGTGCCCTAGCCTTTCATCTCTGAAAATACACAAAATAAGAAAAGCGATACTTACCATACTCCGATAAATAAGAATAATCTTTAATCGTAAAATATCCATGCTAAACGTTCAACCTTTGTAGAATGACACTAGAACTTCAGCAGAAAATATGAAGTGACCTCTAGTGTAAACTAGTGTCAAAAATAAGGGTGTACTTTTTTAAATACCGACATTTCGGATTTTTTTACACCGACATTCCGGCTTCAGCCTTTTGCCTATGAGTGGAAAATACTTTCCCAAACTGAAGTGAAATAATTGTGCAGTTAATTTGGCTCCAAATTTGCATAGATTTTAATAATAAGGTCATTTCTGAATTAGTTTTAAAATATCATTGTTTTTGGTACACATAGACATATTTTAAAAAAGACTTCGACCTATTCAAATACGGACACGTTTCAACATATTAAAACAGGTCAGGTTTAGCGGACAATGGGTTGGTCACCCAAATTCAGTTGAAACAAAGAAATGTCTATGTTGGGCAAAAAAACTTGACATTAAGGTGTGACTCACAATTGACAGACAGGAAGACAGATTTTCTAAGAGTCCTGCAAGAACTTTATAATTTGTACTAAGGACCCAAAAAAAAAACCCTATACAGTCGAACCTGAATAAGTGGGATCACAAGGGATCGCCTGTTTAGTCCCACTACAAGAGGTTTTCACTACTACTACAGTATGCCACTTATCCAGGTAGTTAAATTTTTATCCCACATAAAAAGGCAAAGCTGTTGCCAAATTGTTTGTCAAAATTAACCAAAATCGCCAAGCTGTAACCGCATTGATAATATTATCATATCTATTCTACAATGGAGGGTACAAAAATGCTTACATAGAACGGAGTCATTCAATTGGATATGAGCCAACATATCGTAAATGCCGATAACAAATTTTGACTTTCGACATTTTAGAGTTTTACTACTTTTTCATTAAGACCTTTAAAAGTTAAATTAGGGCGCGTTCACGTTTTGACTTGAACGGTTTTTTTTTATTCTAGTTCGAGTTGTTGTTTCTTTTTCAGATTGAACTTAAAAATTGGTGAAATGTATTGGCTATAATGGCCAGGCAGACTGTACAGCTGTTTTTAAGCTGTGCAAGATTTTTCTTCAGCAGTCTTTGGCTACGATTACGTCGGCGAAAAATCAAATGACTTATACCAGAGACTCATTTGAATTGCTGAGAATTGCCCTTTGCGTATTATCTTCAAGCTGTGCGTAGATCAGATGCATCTGTGGTTTTTAACGAATGCCCATGCGAAACGGAATTGGTGGAAATGATATTGCGCTATAAAGATTGCTCTACGCACAGTTCGAAGATTATACGCAAAGGCTAATTCTCAGTAATTCAAATGAGTCTCCCGTATAAGTCATTTGATTTGTTGCCGAAGTAATCGCCACCATAGCCAATACATTTTAACAATTTTTAAGTTCATTCTGAAAAAGAAACAACAAAAAGATCTGGAACTTACGGTTTATCTAGTGTAATTTTTTCAGAACAAAAAATATATAAAAATTCAAAGCAAGTGTGGAATCTTAATTGGTAATTTGAAAGGACATTTTATGGCATTTATTTTTTGAAAATAATTTTCTTCAAATGTTGGCAACTGTGTTATGGAAATGAGCGTTCGGTAAGAAACGGGCAGATCCGCTTTTTTTCTTTCGACCAAAATTTTGTTCAGTGATGAGGTCCATTTCTGGCTCAACGGCAAAGTCAATAAAAAAAAATTGCCGCATTTGGGCTGAAGAGCAACAAGAGGTGTCATTATAACAAGAGAAACCCACGGTTTGGTGCGGTTTATAAGCGGTACATACTTTTTCCAAATATGATGGTGACCGGGACATGACCGTGAATGGTGCTCGCTATCGCGCCATGATATCGGTCTTTATGCTTCCTGAAATTGAAACCCGTAATCTTGACGACAGTTGGATTCAACAGGACGGTGCCACTTGTCATACAGCTGCTCAAACAATGGATCTATTTAGAGGTCATTTCGAAAATCAGCTATTTTCACGTTTTGGACAGGTGAGTTGGCCGCCTAAATCGAGTGATATCACACCTTTAGACATTTTTCTGCTATGCTGACAAACTAGCTACGTTTCAGGTTTTGGAAGCCAACATTACGAGTGTCATTAAGGCCATACCGGTCCAAATGCTCAAAGAAGTCATCCAAAATTGGACTCCCAGAATGCGCACCCTGAAGCGAAGTTGCGGCCAACATTTGAAGGAAATTATATTTAAATTCAAATGCCATAAAATGTATTCTGGAAAGAACCACAAATATTCCACATTTTCGTTGATTTGTTGATTTTTTTTTTGTATTTTGAAAAAATACCTTTAGATTAATGAATCTGGTTTGCAGATTGATTTTTAGATTTAACAAAAACGGATAACTGGGACACAGAAACAGGAATTTGGATTGTCCGTCGCTATCACGCACTGGAGTCCGTAGTTTTGGTTCAAAGAGAGTATAGCCACACGTTTGCCGGATTGTTAAAAATTTAGTTTGGACGGAGGAAAAATCGCTACTGTAGATGCTGCCATACAAAATAATCCAAGAGTTTGGACAAGAAGCTTTTCTGCTCAAATGAGTATAAGCGTCTGCTTATTACAGTCAATTATGCACAAAGATTTAGACTTATTCCAATAATTTAATTCAAATGACCAACAAATTGAACGCAGCAGACTTTCCGATTCGCTGGGAATTTCGTCAGAAGATGCTTCAAATGGTGAAAGAGAACGGAAAAATGTTGAACTGTGGTTTCATGTCTGACGAGGCCCATTTCAATTTAAACGGCATCATTACCAAAATTATCGAATATGGAGTGTTTCCAACCAACAGATACTCCATGAGACGGAATAGCATCCACTTCGTGTCACAGTCTGGTGTGCAGTTATATCACGCTGCATTATAGGGCCCTACTTCTTCGAAGAAAACGGTCAAACCATTACTGAAGACCGTTACTTGAGCATGTTGAGAAAGTTTTCTATCCAGAATTACGCCGAATGAGAATTTCTTACAGCTCTGTGTGGTTTCAGCAAGATGGCGCAACTCCTCACATAGCCCGGCATGTTATGAGAGAATTGCTAAGAAAATATCCCAATAAGCTAATATCCAGAAACTCCACATTTCGTTGGCCCCCAGGTCGTCTGACCTTACTGCACCTGACTTTTTCTTGTGGGGTTTTTGCAAACAGGAAGTCTACAAAGCAAAACAACAAATTTGAATGAACTAAAGCAATCCATTCGAGAAACAATTGCGGCTATTCCTGTCTCAACTCTCTAAGCAGTAATGAACAACTTTTTGGTAAGATGCCACACATGCATCAACAAACCAAATATAAGCGGAACTAATGGCTAGATCACTTGAATTTAAGTTCCGGAATTCGTAAGTTGTGGACAAAGGCCAAATCGCTTTCTAACCATGGAAGAAAGGATGATTGGACAGCCAACACGTTCGGTGAGAGATCCAAAGCGGTGCGCGTGTTATTTTAACCGACTTTTAATTGAGCACCAGAGAGTGATAAGGCGAAAAGAATATCATTGCGTCGTATCCGCGCTCTCCGAGTCGAAGGGGCAGCACCACAATTTACCGTTGGCGATGTTACTCATGTCATCCGCAGCGCCAAGTCATCAAAGGCGCTGGGTCCGGACGGAATCTCAGTGCTGATGTTAAAGCATTTGGATACCCCGCAAGTAGAGTACATGACCCAAGTCCTGTCGCTAGCCACTCACTTAGTGCCTGAAAATGGGCAGAGTGGCTCGCTACAGAAGCTAGGCAAAGACGCAAGTAAAGGAGAATCGTAAAGGCCGATCTCCTTGCTTTCTTCAATAGCGAAGACGCTTGAGGCACTGCTCCTCCCCAGCCAGATCGAGCACTTTCCTTGTGCTGATCATCAGCATGGATTCCCCAAGCGGCACAGCACAACAACTGCTTTAAACCCCATCGCCACACGTATAAGGCGCGGCCTTAACCAAAACCTACCCAACGACAGGACGGTCCTCGTGGCTCTTGACCTTACAAAAGCCTTCGACACGGTCAATCATGTAACGTCCCTTCCGCCCAGTTTGAAACGATGGGTTGTAAACTATATGTGTGGGCGCCAGTCATATGTAATATTTTGAAACTGGGAGTTCCACAGGGTGGAGTCATATCGCCGGCTCTGTTTAACCTCTACCTCTCTAAAATTCCTGCACCACTAGATGGTGTTGAAATTGTGTCGTACGCTGATGATTTTACGACTCTGGCTTCAGGACATATGCGAGAAAATCAACTGTTACCTCATTGACTTAGCAAGCTTTTTCACTGCGTGGTTCTGGCGCAGCTGAGATCTGGGTGATGCAGTTGCCTCAATTCTTACTGGGCACGAATTGATGCTAGTGTACCGGACATCTGTCCCGCCTGCCATCAGGGACCACATGATATGCTGCACCTCTTCAGTTGGCCGGGCAAGCCCACTCAGCTGACCCCCAGGTCTCTGTTCAAGTGGCTCGTTTCCTCCACCTAGATATCGAAGCAGATCCCCCATAGATGAACAAGACTTTAACAACAATATACGCATTATCGGCATTTCGAATGATTAAGTGGCTTTAGTTCTTAAGTCTATTTGATCTTTTAAGGATGAAGGTCAAGATCTTTTCGCAAAATACGCCACAGTGTGGTTCGAGAGATGCCCAATTCCTAAGAATGACGTGGAATCGATTGATTTGGCTCATTTTGAGCGGATACACTTACGGCTGTGATATTTTTGTCGCTTCGAGCGGTACGGCGTCTCTTTGGTGCCAGAACATCTAAAAGTGAAAATCTGGATCCAAATTTATCCGCTATAGTGCGCACAGCCTGTCGGGTGGGACGATTATTACTCGTAAGTAAACTTTGCCATGATGAAAATGTTGACTTTGACTAAAGTTTTAACACTGAAAGATCATTAAAAATGTTTGAGGGTGCGTTGATAACTATTTTTTTTTAAAAAATTTCAAATCCAACGGTTTATGATGAATAAAGCCAATCAGTTCTTGTATACAAAGAAATTTCAAAAATGTTTCGTAAGTTTATGAGTTACAACCTTAAACGAGTGCCAATAGAACACGCCTATTATTTCAAAAGTATTACCCCGCTCAATAAGTTTGAATATTTTTTGAAAATTTTTTTTTTGAATATTTTTTACAGTGGCTAGAAACGGATTAAAAAATATCTAAATAAAGGTCCACCTGAAAAAAAAAACCAGCAAACACTTTATGCTAATTATGCTAATATTTAAAAAAGAACAAAAATGTAATGAAATAAAATCAAACTGGTCGTTTTCACTATAACATAATTAAAACTTTATTTTTGTTTTCTTTTAACATAATCAGTTTCTGGTTGTGAGAGTTGAATATCGGTTTTTGTGTTTATTTTTATGTTTGTATATACCAGCTTCATTTTCATTTGTATAATCGTTATATATATTATATAGATTTGTATATATGCAAGTATGTATGTAGTTCATCATTATCATCAGCGGTTATTATATTTACAACATATCATAAAAAAATGTTAAAGCAAAAAGCAATGTAATAAACACAAAATATTTATAATAATTATAAAATATTTATATAATATATATAAAAAAAACTGAACATATATAAAAAAAATAATTGTTTTCTTTTCTCTATGCTATTATGGTTATTGGTTTCACTTTACTAAATTTTCATAATAAACAAGTTCAAAATTGGAATGCTTAACAAAAGATTATACAATCAAATACGTATGATTCGAAATTTTTAATAATTATTTTATATAAAAAAAAAATATTAACTAGAAACAATTATTTAAACAAAAAAGAAAAAATATTTTGTTTAAAAATTAAATCAACACAATGCACACTCAAAATTAATTGCAGAAAAAATACAGAGAAAAAAATATATAAAAAAAATCATAAAAATTAAGTCAAGGTTAGGATGTTTTGCGTGGATTGTTTTTTGTTGTTGAAACTAAGCAAACTTTTGCATGGTTTCAGATAATGAATGGCTCCTAATTGCGTGGATTTTCCTTTCCAAAGTAATTTTTTTGTTCTTTCTTTTTGTTCTATTACTTTTTTTTCATTTTTTTCTCTATTTTTTCTTTTTTAAGTATTTTGTTTGTGTTATCTTTTTCCTTAGATAGTGGACAATTATTAGGTGTTTTTGTTGATGTTGTTTTATGTTATTTATATTCTCTAATATACATATATATATTATTTTTGTTTAAAGGATTTTCTGTTTAGAACTAATACATAAGTAAAGCGACTTTATGTGTTTTGTATGTATCGTATCTGTTGTTTCTTCATTATTATTAATTGTTTTTATGTTTGTTTTATTTCATTTATCTAAAATGTATGAAATGTTTAGGCTTTTTTGAAATTTCTTTGAAGAGCCTTAACGTATGCCATGAAATTTGCGTTTCAAATAACAGTCAAAGGTATGCTAGGGTAATATCATTTGAAAATGTTCCTAAAACTAGGCAGCGTTTTGAAAATACAAAATATTAAAGTATTACAACTGGCCCGCTTACCAATTTACACTAGTTTTTGAAATTTGGTAGAAAATAAAAGTCAAAAAATATTATTTTTTTTTGCTTTTCATAAAGTTTTTTTTTCACACTGCGTATTTTTCCGGCTTTCTCCAGTCAAAACACCATTGAAAAAACACGTTCAAAACATAGAAAAATTAATGGCTGCGTTTTTTATGCTTAAAGTGCAATATCATGAACTTTTTATTTTTTTTCAATATATTTGTTAGTGCTTTTCAGACTACCGGATGAAGCCTCAGTGTGCCCGGACCTTTACTACAGTTACAACCAACGGTCATGTCAAACAATTTGTTCATGCCCACTTAGAAACTTTTGGTGCGAAACGTTTTCATCTACAAAATACTTTTGATAAAGAGGGCATTCGGTAGCAAACACCAATGTCCTAAACCCTTTGTCTTTAACGTGATTTTTCGATAACTGTTGGCATCCTGTAGGAATTTGTAACGTCGCTGTTGTGTTGAGACGAATTTATGTTTGCCGTGAATGGTTATAGGGTAATAGCCTTAAAATAAATCTATTGCCTAAGCATATACAGTAGGCCGGATCATAAAAACTATATTTAGGAGAATTTGGGAAAAGTGATTATGGTAGAGAATAGCAAAATGCATTCGAGTCTCGTTATACTTTGCATTTTTTTTAAGATTTAATTTAGAATGGTATTGATTCCCAGTTTAAGAAATTTATTAGCTTTTTGATTCATCTGTAATTTCAACTCAAAATTCAAATTTCTTTTGGAAATTAGAAATTAACATTCATATAAGACATTCATTATTTTTTTGGAATTCAAAAATATTTTGATTTATTTTAAAGTCATTTTTAAAGATTTCAAGGGGGGAAATGCAAAGTATCGCAAAGTATGAGAGAATCACGATTTGGAGTACTAAATTCCCCGTACTTTAAAGCCACTCTTTGGAAATTCCCCAAAGGGAACTCTATTTAGATATATATGCAAGAGGTCTCGAGACGTCTTATCCCTGTTCAATGCGTAAAAGCAAAAGATCGAAATAAAACAAACAAGCTTTACTTCAAACAATATTTCCAATTTGATGATCCGGCCTTATATAGAATTAAACTAATATCGGATTTGGAGTCCAAATCTATTACAAGTTGTATGGAAATTATCATTCGAAATCCGATAAAAATTAAATCTTCTAGATTTCATTCGTATTTGCGATTGTAGTAAAGTTTTTAAGGTAACAAAACAAAATGGAAAAAAATTGTGTAACGCCAAGCTTGTGGAACTGAAAAAGAATTTTGAGGAGGCCCCTCACCCTGTATTTTTTAAAGAAAAATGGATTTAAGTAGAGAAAGTTTTAAATTCTCTTGGTCTGCCGAGAATTAAAGATAGCTGGCAAAGGGTAAGGAAATACTTTTTTTGATGCATTAAACAATATTACATTGTTACAAATTAAACTGTTCTGCAAAAATTAACTTTCGACTTTTCTCCTTTAGACAAAGCCAACTGATCCTTTTGTAAAATGATCTCCTGAATCCGAATCGAACGTCGTAATGTCCCCACCACGAATAGTTTCCAAGACATAGTGAACTTGAAATTTTCTGACTTTTTTCATTAATCTGTCATAAACTTTAGCAATTCTTATCCCATTAACTCAAAAATGAGTAATATGAATTGGTTAGAAATGATCTCCTGAATCCAAATTATATGTCCGTTTTGGCCATCACGTACAGTTTTCGAGATATCATGAAAACTAAATTATACCGACTTTTTTCATTAATTTGCCTTAAACTTCGACAATTCTTATCCGATTCACTTAAAAATGAGCATTATTAATTGGTGGTTTATGTAAAAATCGAATAGAAATTGTGGAAGTTACAGCCAACATAAATCAAATCGCAAAATAGGTGTCGGCGTTCATTCGTTCTGATTTTTGTGTGAAAAAATACGGAAATAATCTGCAGCCAACTTCACACTACGAAAAATACAAAAGCAATTGACAGTACGGGCAAGTTTTATCCCTTTCGATTCCCCTTACTCCCTCTCCTACAATCTGAGAGCTGCGGCAGAATACATGAGATATGGACCACAATGATAAATGTCACATTACAATTACAACCTATGTCCCAAGTTTACTTGCATCAATTTTAACGATTCCCTTCTGAAATTGTCTCTTGTGTTTACACAAGCCAATTCGGTTACGACAATTTTTCATTTCGTTCGTTTTGATATTCGTGTGAAAAATCTTAAAACAATCTGCAGCCAACTTCACACTACGAGAAAAACAAAAGGAATTGACAGTACGTGCAATTTTTTTCTTTTTCCACTCCCTTTACCTCTCCCTCCTACAAACTGAGAGTTGCGGCAAGTAAAGTTGCCTCGTGTAGTAAATGGGTACAAAGGAGAACTAGTATACTTTTTATGATGATTCTCTCAAATTTAAGTTTCAATTTTTGGAAAATGTTTGACATTTGGGCAATATCGAAATGCAGCACATGGGCGTTTATATAAGTTTAAAATTTTTATTAACAATTTTGCTGAAATGATGGCGATTTAATACAACAAAAATTCGACATGTTATTTATGTTTGCAATTTTTTTCTTCGTCTTTTGTTGTATTTGACAGCAAAAACAGATGTTTTTCTTTTTCGAATAAAAACTGGACAAAATAGCGGGCAAAACGCCTAAACTCCCTCACTTAACTAAATCGTGCGATTTATAAATCGCATGTGATTGGCATGACGTGCGTTTCTCACCACTGGCCCGCTATGCTAAGAATTTAACAGTTTTTCTAGTTTATTTAAATGTGGGTTTTAACCTTTCTAGGATAAGCATACCTTTTTTTGCTTGCAGCAAAATGAAAAAAATACGGCGAGTGACTCTTCAAAAAAAAATTCATTATATTAGCTAAAATATCGCATAAATTTAATTAGAAATTAAAACAAAAAATCTAAAGCATTTTGTTATGGGTTTCTTCGTGTTTTATTTCACTCTTCTATAGCACATTGAAAGAACAAACAAATAAAAAATAATTATTTATTTTTTTTTATTTAATTTATATAACATTTATACACTTTTCTAAAGAAGTTTAGCAGGCAAGAGACTTACGCGTTTGTTTTCACTGCGGCCGTCTCACATGTTCGTATCGAACTTCTTATATGAGCAAGTGAGACGGCACGACTGTTCGACCCATTGGTCTGTGGGCTCCTTTCAAATTGTTAGGGCTGAAATGAAAATTGTTTTTGAGAAACAATGTGGAACACAACATTTGTGGAGTCCAATATGAAAGTTATGGCCCTATGTTCCACACTGGAACGACGGAAATATTTTATATTATACAGAGGCCAATTTTCAATTTAACATTTGTTCGTTAAACAAGTGAGGCATGTGAATTTTTTAATCTATTAATTCTTTTCTGGAGGTTTCGATTCTTCGTATATTTTAACAATATTCGGTTGTACTGATGGAGTACTCGAGGTACATGCAACCTCAATCATTCAGTTGTGACAACGAATCTGTTCTCTGTGTGTAGTAAAAGATAGTAGTTGCAACAGATGAATTTCTAGTTCTAGTATGCTTGTAGATTCGAACGACATCCAAGCAATTTTTCTCTCGGTGTGACGATTTTTAAAAGTCTTCACTAGCTGTCTAAGCGAAGTACTTAAAGTTTGTACCGAGCTGATATATAAATCAAAATATATTTTTTAGATAAGCCAAAAAACAGGATCTTTAACAATGATTTTTTAAAATTGTTTCATAAAATTTCTTGGCTTTTTTTTTTAACAAAATAAGCTAAAGTTGTAATCAAAACAAGACTATTGTATGTGCCGCTAAACAAAGTACACTCATTTATAGAAAAGGTTCGATACCTACAGTGATGGACACAAAAATAGGGTCACTAATTAGACACAAAAAATTTTACCCATATAATTCAAATTTATTACGGTATTTGAAATATAATTTTTTGGAATTATTGTTAATACTAAGTGGCTATAAATACACTAATCTGGCAACGATCTGTTGTTTATTAGAATATGAGTCACGGACCATAATGATAAATGTCACATGTAAAGATGGACAAAAAAATAGGGTCAATGGTTAATTACAATTACAATCTATGTCTTAAGTTTACTTGCGTCAATTTTAACGATTCCCTATTTGAAGTTACCTCTTGTGGTTACACAAGGCATTTCGGTTACGGCAATTTTTGTGTGAAAAAATAAGGAAATAATCTGCAGCTAACTTCACACTACGAAAAATACAAAAGGAATTGGCAGTACTGGCAGTTTTATCCCTTTCCATTCCCCTTACTTCTCTCTCCTACAAACTGCAGTTGCGGCAGAATATGAGACATGGACCATACTGATAAATGTCACATGTAAAGATGGACAGAAAAATAGGGTCAACGGTTAATTACAATAACAACCTATGTCCCAAGTTTACCTGTGTCAATTTTAACGATTCCCTTTTGAACTTGCCTCTTGTGGTTACACAAGGCAATTCGGTTACGGCAATTTATGTTTTCATTCGTTCTGATTTTTGTGTGAAAAAATACGGAAATAATCTGCTGCCAACTTCACACTATGAAAAATACAAAAAGAATTCACAGAACGGGCAAGCATTAGCCCTTTCCATTCCCCATACCTCTTTCACCGACAAACTGAGAGTTGCGGCAAGTAAAGTTGCCTCGTGTAAATGGGGACTATCATAATTTCCTATAATAACAACTTTTAATCGTGAAACGGGATCAGATTGAGTAAATTGCACTAATTGGAGAATATTTTTTTAAACTAACATATTCGCATAGTAGTTTATACCAAAAACATGGTTCGAGCAAAACATTGAACCGACGCTTAGCGTTCTAATATTGAACATTTAAAACTTAAAGACAAAATCAAACATCAAATTGCAAAAACTATTGGCAGATCAGAAAATTTTGTTTTTAATTCCTTACGAGAAAAAAAGTTAGATAAGAGGTAGACTCTAAAAAACTTCTGCAGAAGACGATGACCAACTCGGGATCCATTTAAATCTGCTGAAGCGATGATATCCTAGTTGGGAGTCCTCGTTTCCAATAGGACTATTAGACGCCGGCTAGTGGAAAAAAATCGTTTCAGAAGAACGTCCCACTATTGACTTAACGGCATTGACGAAACCGCATGGTGTTTTCCAAATCGCACATAAATTGAAAAGGTTCGACACCTGGCAAAAAATGGAGAAATGTACTCAGGTCGGACGAATCAAAAATAAATGTAATTGGCTCTAAACACAAAGAATTATATTCCCGTTATAACGCTAAAACCATCAAGCTTGGAGGAGGTGATATAATGGTTTGGGGAAGTTTTTCTATGGTATGGAGAGGGGCCATTATATTGGATAACAAATTTGACTGCCACATACTTAATGAAGTTATCATACATTTCAGCGAATGACAAATGCCCGTCAAATGGGTATAAAAACAGGACAATGATCCAAACTCACTTCGCGTTTTATAAAAAAGCGGTTTCATGATAACGGCGTTAATGTTATAAAGGGTGGTTACATTTTAAGGGCCGATGTTGATTTGTCGCCCAAAAGAGATATTGTTTCGTTAGCTGTGTGGCCAGTGGCACCGTCCTGTTGAAACCACATATCGTCCACATCCATATCTTCCAATTCGGGCCATAAAAAATTACGATAGCGAACACCATTCACAGTAACTGCCTGACCGGCCTCATTTTGGGAAAAAAATACGGCCCGATGATGCCGCCAGCCTATAAACCGCACCAAACTGTAACTCTTTCTGGGTGCATTGTTTTTTCGGCAATCGCTTATTTTGCAATGTGGAAATTCTGCTTATTGACGAATCCACTGAGGTGAAAGTGTGCCTCATCACTGAAGATGATTTCTTCGAAAATTTATTTTCATTTTCATTATAAGCCTGAATAACTTGAACGCATTGCTCGCTTATGTGTCTTTCCATGGTTCAAATTAAGCTTATCTGAAATTGAGAAATATCAAATGAAAAGCAGAGAAAAGCTTGACGTTTAGGTGTGATTTACATTTAACATCGGCCCTTAAAATTTAACCACACTTTAAATTGAATACAATAGAAAAATTGTGGAAAATAGTAAGCTGGACCACAAAAATTGAGCAATAAGGAAAAATTATGGAAAAAATCAGTAGTATATGGCGTTCTATACTAAAGTAAACGTGTCAGGATTTGGCTGTTTTAAAAAATTAAGGCTATACCATAAAATATTTGCTCACAACGCGATTTCGCTCTGTTTTAGATATTTCATTTTTTTTTAATTCAAATCAAAATCAATGTCACTTTGCAATTTTGCTAAAAACTTGTCTTCTATTTAAATATAGAAGCAAGAGGTCTTGAGCCGGTTTAATCCCAGTTCAATGTGTAAAAGCAACAGACCGAAATAAAACAAACGAGCTAAACATTTTTTTTTAATTTTTGAAACACTGACCCTATTTTTTGTCCCCTTAAAATCAATGGACCTAACAACTTTAAATGTTTTTTTTATTGAATCAAGTAAACAATTTCGATTTGTTTGTGCAAATGTGAAGAATGAATATTTTTATCAATAAAACGAAAAGGATTTTTGCAATTTATTTAATATAAAGTGGGGTGACCCTCTTTTTTTGTCCCCTTGAAATCATAGGTCCATTGAATTGACAACTTTAAATGTTTTTTATGGCATCAAGTAAAAAATTCCGATTTTTTTCTATTAAGAAGAAGAATCAAAATGTTTATCGATAACGAAATGGATTTTCAAACATTTGTCATTACAACAAACAACACTTTTTGCAATTTATTTAAAATAAAGTGGAGTGACCCTATTTTTTTGTCCGTCACTGTCACAAACTTTAAGAATTATCCTCTGAAATATATACTCCATTTTGAAAATAATTAGAATTGCCTGCACATTTTAATTTCGAAATGTTTCATATTTGATTTGTGACTTTGAAACGAAAACATAGATTAGATCCCAGAGTTGTATTCGGCTGAAGGTAAGAAACTATATAAAGGGTGTTTCATACGACCGTAATATTTTTGGCTTCCTTTCGTGTTTTCACCATCACGAAATGTGGCGAGCGAAATCAAATCCAGGGGATTTTTTTTCAGGCTAGTTGCGAAGAGCTTGCAAAGCGTAATAGAAATAGTTGAAGCCGCATCTTAAGTGAATTATTTTTTTGTTGGTTTTTTCTCATTTGTCGGGAAGTAGGATTTCTTTTCATTTTCAGTGGTATATAGTATCGTATATATGTGTAGGTATATATTTTCACAATTTGTTTGTTTTTGTTTTATATAAGTATTGGTTTCATTTTGTTTGTTGTATGTATATATAAATATATAATATTATCATAATATAAACTAATAAATAATAGGTAATCATCATTTCATTTTTCTTTTCAATTTGTTGGGAGTGGGGTTTTTCTGTTGTTGTTGTGGTAATGTATATATATAGTTATGTATCGTATATATATATTAAATATATTCTCATCATCTCTGCTGCAACCATATTTTGCCTTCTCTTGTGGTATTTCATAATAATAGATTTGTATTTGTTTACTTCTTTAACATAATAATTTTTTTTTGTTTATAATATTGTTTTTTTTTTGTTTCTCATTTTTGTAATATTTCCCCTTATTTTTTTGTTTGTTTGTTTTATTTTTATAATTTAAATAGAATTCTTTGCATTTGTTGTATGTTTTTTAGGGTTTCATTTTTGTGTAGTAAATGTTTAACAAATTCTTTTATAGTTATTATTATTATATTATTCATCTTTGTTTTTGTTGTTTGTTTCATTTATTGTTTTTTTTTTTGTTAATTTCTTGTGGTTTTGTTTTGTATTTATAACGCTCCAAATGGATCTAAGGGTACGCTTTTATTACCGCCATTTGTTTGCATCATGGACTGCATCGAGGGCGCTTGGACATTTTGCATTAATCCCACGCCGGCTGCGTTATTAGTTTGCATTACCATGGGCGCTGCTGTCATCGTCGGTGGTACGCCAGTCAAAGGGGCTTGGCCCATCATAGGTTGTCCCATCACCGGCATTCCCTGCTGGAAAGAAAGACATCAAAAAAAAAGACATGGACAATTTGACCAATTTTGGTGTTAAAATTTCTTGAAATTATTGTGGGGATAGATTTGTTTTTGCTTTTTTTGTTGGGTTTTACGGACGCAATCAAAAGTAAAATGCATGCATTTCGAACAAGTTTCAAGACCAGCTATATTCTGTTTTGTTTTTTTGTTGTTGTTGTTTAGTTTTAGTTCTACATATCTCTACTAACTATAAATGCTGGCATCTTTGCAGTTCTAAGCATTTGTAAATATAATTTAGCTCTATAAAACTACTAGTAAATGACAAATCTTATAAAATAAACTGATACTTTTCGAAAGTGATGATTTTGGAAATCTCTAATTGTCGAAGATAGCAAGAAAAATGGAAATTCTAATAAAAAATAATATTTATATAAAAGGTCAACAGGAAAGGTTATCGAAAAAGACAAGATTTGATAAGTTTCAACGAAAGTTTAAAGCCGATATAGCATCACTATCAATGTTGTCGACGACCACGACATAGATTTTTATAAAGGCTTAGGACATACGTAGTCTTACAAAAGTATACATATGGGCACATTTTTCCTTTTTTAACTCACAACTAAAAGGTTTTTGTAATTTAGTCAAACTTGATATTATTAAAACTTTTAAAACTAAAAAAAGAACATAAAAAAGTATCCTTCCATAGATTAAAATAAAGTAAATTATTTCACTTTTTGATTTTTTTGTCAAGTTACATACTTGGTAGGGACATAAATACTGTTACAACATTGAACACGCCCATTTCAATAGTAGAACTGAACATACCCCGTTAATGTCATATGGGTTTTGAAAACTAACTTCAATAGCGTTAGTCTGTAACGGGATTTTAAAATTATTTCATCTTTCATGATGGAACTGTCAGATAATGAGAACCGTATCGCTGTAATAGCGCTTTTCAACTGTGAAATGAAAAAAAACGATATTTTCAAAACGCTCCGGCCACAAGGGACTAGCCGCATGTTCGTCAACCGATTCATAAAACTGTTTGAGGAGACTGGAGATGTAAAAGACCGCCACCGGTCGGGCCGCCCTCGCTCTGTTTGAACAATGCATGTCATCAAAGCCGTTAAATCAAGAATTCACAGAAATCCGCTCCGAAAACAGAAAATCCTGGCCCGTGAGCAAAAGTATATGAGTCGAATCATTAAAAAAGACTTGAGACTTTCAAACGACGTACCGGACATTTATTGACTGCAGCTTTAAAAAATTGGATTGAAAAATGCAAACGTCTTTTGGTCTGATAACTTGCACAGAAAAATTTTGTTCACCGATGAAAACATTTTTACCGTTCAGGAAAAATTTTACAAGCAAAATGATAGAGTGTATGCGCGGTCATCTAGGGAAGCATCTGAACTGATCCCAAGGGTGGAAAAGGGTCATCACACAGCTTCAGTCATGGTTTGGTGGGGTGTCTCTTACGATGGCGTCATTGACCAGCACTTCTGCGAACAAGGAGTCAAAACAATGGCCAAAGTTTACCAGGAAACCGTTTTGGAAGCTGTTGTGAATCCTCTTAACAATTCCCTGTTCCAAAACCAGCCATGGGCTTTCCAGCAGGATTATGCGCCGGCGTATAAGGCTAAAACGTCCCAGCCCTGGCTTCAAAACAATTTGCCAGCGTTCATTTCCTCTAAGGAATGGCCCTCAGGCAGTCCAGATTTAAACCCGTTGGATTACAAATTTTGGACGGTTTTAGAGGAAAAGGTTTGTCACAAAAGATACCCCAACATTGGATCTTTTAAGACTGCTTTGGTTCGAGCTGTGTCCAATTTTCCAATGGACGTGCAGCTATTGACGATTGGCCAGTGCGACTTAAGGCGTGTGTAAAGGCATAAGGCGGGCATTTCGATTAAGTAGATTCTTTTTTGGAAACAATATACATCAATTAATATATTAAAAAATATTTCGTCCAAAAACATTCAGTACTTTTTATTTTACAGCATAAAACGTGTGTAACAGTATTTATGACCCTGCTAAGTACTTTTCGCTCTTTGAAATTGTACTTTTTCAACCCTGGCGGTATTAAAACTACTCGTATGAAACAATTCCACATACGGTCGCCTGTACGAGACAAAAACGAATTTGATCTGAAGGGTATAATGCATTTAACTGGCCTATCGATAACAAATAGGTGTGAAATCCTAGAAAGTAGCGTATCCCTGCCGAACATTTTAACGTCAGGTATAAGGCGACGAATGTCAGATGAACACGAAAGAACTGCATCACCCAACTTACATTCCGATGATGCTCAAGGGAAGCAATAGAGTTGGATATCCTACTGTCACCTGTCAGCACCATCGCTCTCCTTTGAATACGGTCAAGTGGCTCCAAGGATGATTTGGGAGCACCTGTCCATATATGGGATTTGTATTCCATCTTCAACCTGATGTAAGTTGTATAGATTTTGAAAAGATCAGACAAAGTGAAATATTTCTTGCAACGCTTTAAAAAGCCTATGCCCTTGAGTGCTTCTTTCAACACTTCGAATACATATTTTCATGCCATCAAAATTATGATTGTTCACTATCCATACCATCAATAGAAATTACCGACAGTTTTGGGCCAGCGAATCGCTTGTGAGACAACAAGCAGCACTGCGTCTTGCGCGCATTAAAATCGACTCTATTTACTCGAGTCCATTCGGAAATAGCCAGTAAATCCTGGCCAAGTGTCTCATCCATAGTTCACCTTTATCTTCAACATCTTGAAGACTCGGTCTACGGTCGAATATGAAAATGAATGACAGAGATTGCTGGTATCTGCATGACAGCAATCTCATGGTGGTCTGACCCAAAAGATCTTCAATGAAAATAATAAAAAGTGGGAGAGAAAGGACCCTCTGATACACCTGCGATCAGCCTATGTTCTCCGGATGAGATAGATGGGTATCGTGCGATCTCTAAGAAAGCTGGAAATGAATCGAACAAAGGTATTACCGACACCGAAAGCTTTCATCTTTGATATGAGTGCACCGCTCAGGTCTCTATTAATGGTCTTGGAGATATCCAGAGCCACGGCCGCCGTACTCTCACTGAACTGTTGGATGGATTGACTCCAACGTTCCGACAAAAACGTCATCAGGTCTCCGGCGATTTCTACGGAAGCCATACTCTGTCGATCACTTAGCAGGTTGTTGATCTTTAAATACCGCACAACATGGTGGTTCACCACGCTTTTCATTACCTTGGAGAGCGCTGGGTAAATAGTAATTGGACGATAATTCAGGACGGAAATGTTGGTTTCACCCTTTTTGGAGATCGGCTGGACGTTTGCAATCTTACAACACGCTAGGAAGACTCGTTAAGCAAGGTTGAAAAGGTAGCATTATGGATGTGCTAGCGTCGAAGAGCACTTACATAGGACAAGAGCCGAAACAACATAGGGGCCCAGGGATTTCTTTACATCGAGATTAGGTAGAACCCTTTTAACTTTACGTGTTTGAAATATTTGAGGCATGGAACTAGATACATTTTCAATCGCGGGAGTGTTTGATTGCTTGCCGGCAGGGAAGAATTTTCTGCAAACATTTCAGGCAAAAGGTTAGCTTTATCAACTGGGTCAGTGAATGCATGGACCTCCTCATTCATTTAAATATTTGTAGTTTATATTTATGTTCAATTTCATTCATTTAATTTTTAAATTATTTTACGAGTATAAAATTTCATTGAAAATCAACAAATCCCATGCAGAAAAATGGTGATAAATATTATTCAGCATGAATTCGACAATGTTGTCAAATACAATTTTTTTTTAATTTTCATGACGTTGAACTCAGCAGTGAGTTCACCTAATCTTTTTTATATGGAGTTTAACACATTTATCGAGGAAACATCGAACTTAGTAGCAGCCTTTAGCAGAGTTTTAAGCGAAGCTAAATAAAAAACTTCTATTTTTAAAAAATACTATATTGCTTAGGCAGTTTTCATTATAAAACAAACCAATTTGTGGAATTTCCGGTTGACCTTTTACAAACTAAGCAAATTAAATTTAATAGAATATACAAACTACAGAAAGGTTTTTAGTTTTACTTTGTGTTTGTTCAAGATCTGTTCAGGGCGTGTGTACTTATATAATGTTTTTGGAAAAAGATCTCAAATATACGCAGAGGTAAGGAAATAGAAAAGTTTACAAGGCAAAAAGGAGAGGAAAAGGAAATACGCGTTTGTTTTTTTTATTTTGTGATTGTCTGATTGATTGATTAATTAGTTGTCTGATTTGAACAATGCATTCATTGTTCCTATGAAGGATAGAAAAATGTACAGAGAAGATTTGTTTAGTAAGTGATTATGATGAAGTTGATTTTAGACCAAAAGAAGAGGAAATAAAAATAGAATGACAAGACATTAATCAAACAGAAATAAACTAAAAAAAAAAAACAGTTTAATTGAAAATTAAATAAAAACTGAAACTAAACATTTGAAAACCTAAATTAAAAATCAAACTTAAAATTAAAAATAAAAAATTTTTAAAAAAAAAAGGAGAACAGAATTTAAAGTAAATCAAAGTAAATCTTACCTGCATATAATTTGGTATTACAGGATAATTAGCATGTATATACGGATGATTAATTGTGATTGGCGCAGGACTTACAGTCATGCCATGTGCCTAATACAATTATTTTGAAATTAACAATTTGTTTTCGACATATATCATAATTATTAGTTTTATAAAAAAAGTGTTTTTAATTAAATATAAATACACATTAGGTTTGTTTTTTTTTTATAAAAGTTTTTCGTTCGATGTACGTTTGGCAGTTATTTTATATCGATTGGTTGTTGTTGGTCGTTCGTACGGTCGGTGGGGACAGTTGCGGTTTGGTGTTTGATTTGAGATCGATCGAATCAACACCACAGCCAAAAAAAATATAATTTTTCGTTGGTTGCATGATCGTGACAACGACGACGAGTACGATAATGAGGTCAACGACAAAGGATAACGTTAATCATGAGGAAGTTGGAAAGGCGGGCAAGGTTGGTGTGCAGGTGGCGTTGGATTACAGTTGTGATTTGATTGATGGTTAAAAGGGGTAGCGCAGACAGAGAGATACATTTGAACCATGTAGTAAAACCAAAAAAGAAATCATAAAAAAATATACAAAAAAAAAAAAACAGAGGAAAACAAAAAATATGTTAGTCGAAGAAAATGATAATAGTTAAAAAAAAAGAAATAATCATAAAGATACAAAATATAACAAACATCGTAAGCTTCTTATAAATCAACCGTTCAAACTTATTATATTTTTTTTAGTGTATGAAACAAACGAAATGTATTCAAAATCTTTAAGAAATTAAGAAAGTTGTGCTTTTACCGAAAACAAAATCCCAAAAAAAAATTTACGCTAATTAATTAAAAATTAAGTGTGTAGCTCTTAAAAAAAAAGAAACAAAACAAAAAAACATAAATAAATTATTAAAATAATTAAGACCCTACAGATACCTAAATAAACTATGTTTTCGTTTCAACTTTTTGTCAGAAAAGAAAATTTGTAAATACATAAAAAAATTGTTTTTTAAAATTAATAAATAATATATATTTCAAAACTTGTATATATTCAAAAACTTGTATTGTAAAAATTATTAAAAATTTAATAAAAACAAAAACGCTGCTCATATTTTACAATACCAATGAATCTATTACTCTATAACATATAGCAACGGCATGTAGGTTTCGTTTTGCAATTAAACAACGTTTTTATAAAGAAAATGTGAACTTTTAACCTTTAACAAGTGTTTTCCCAAAACAATCTGATTCATTTTCTTTTATATTATTCTGATATTGTTTTATGATTAATAAAATTAAAACAAAAAATTAAAAAAAAAATAAATTGTGTACTTTTAACCATTAACAAGTGTTTTCCCAAAACAATCTCATTCATTTTCTTTTATATTATTCTGATATTGTTTTATGTTTAATAAAATTAAAACAAAAAATTAAATTGTGTACTTTTAACCATTAACAAGTGTTTTTCAAAAATAATTATTCATTTTATTGTACATTATTCTGATATTGTTTTATGTTTATTGAAATTAAAAAAAAAAAATATTTAATAGAATGACGTACAGTTTTTATTTTGGTTCTAGACCTTTTTTTGTTTCTTTTTGAGAATCAACTAAAAAATTGATGAAATGTATTGGCTACGGTTGCCAGGCAGACTGTACAGCTGTTTCTAAACCCGACAAGATTTTTCTTCAGCAGTCTTTTTCAACGATTATCTCGGCAACAAATCAGATGACTTGTACAGGAGTCTCACTATGATTAATGAGAATTACCCTTTGCTTATAGTCTTCGAACTGTATGAAGAGCAATCCAGTTCAAATGGCGCGTTTCCTTCACCTGGATATCGAAGCAGATCCCCCAAAGACGAACAAGACTTCAAAATAAATATATTGTTGTTACAACAACAACAACAAGAGCAATCTTCATAGCTCAATATCATGTCCACCAATTCCGTTTCGAATTTAATGGAAATTTATATCAATAGCGCCTCTGTTTATTTCGGTTTTTCGATTTAATAAAATTAACAGGAATTATAAATGGCTTGAGACCTTTTGCATTGAATCGGCTGTAAAAAAGTACTGATAATTTTTCAATTTTCTGGTTTATTGGAAAGTTCGAACTTTGTCATTTTATAATTAAACAGAATCTCATTCATAGGACTACCACAACTTGCTCGGCCGTACCTCAGCCGATCAACCCAATTTTTCAGTAAATTTTCGATTGTTTCGGGTCGAATCTCTTCTCGATGCTTAGTGTAACATTTATCCTTAATGGCTCCTCACCGAAAATAATCCAAAGTAATCAAATCACAGCTCCGAGGCGGCCAATTGACATCTCGGCTGATTATTCGATTTTCAAAACAGAGCATAAAATTTCTATGGTAACGTTGGCTGTGTGACATATGGCCCCGTCCATGTCCTACTCTTGAATTTTTGGAAACAAAAATTCATTGAGAATGACGCGGTAACGCTCACCGTGATGAAAATGAGCCTCGTCTGAAACAGAAAATAATTCAAAAGGCTCAAATCACAGCTCCGAGGCCGCCAATTAACATCACAATTTGGGCTGATTATTCGATTTTCAACAACAGATTATAAAAATTCTATGGTTGCGTTGGCTGAGTGAAATGCGGCCCCGTCCGTGCCTTCTCTTGAATTTTTGGAAACAAAAATTTGTTGAGCCTGGCGCGGTAACGCTCACCGTGATGGAAATGAGCTTCATCTGAAAACACAATTTTTAGGTAGAATTCCTCAGCTCCTGCCAAACAATCTTAAGCCCATTGTTAATTGTTTAAAGAAACCTCGAAAAGTGATGTTAACAACAGTAGTTCTCAAATTCTTAAATACTAGTCACGTAGTACTTTCAACAAGTAGCTTTCTGATGGAGGTCGCCACTAGAGTGTTAAAAAAATCGTGGTTTACAGAAAACTGGAATTTCAGATTTGTTTTTAAACCGGATTAAGTCTGGTTTTTTTTAAAGTCAAAAAACCGGCAGTAACTGACATTCCGGTTTTAGCCCTTTGCCTAAGAACGGAAATTATTTTCCGAATTAAGAGTTAAGTAATAGTGCCTAAATTTGCCCGGATTTTAAAAAGGCCATATTTGAAGATGTGTTTTTGGTACTTATAAGTACATGTTGAAATTGGTCAGATTTTCGTATATAGCCAAATTTAGCCATACTGCAAAAATAATTTTATATCTACGAGGGCATATGTATAATTACGTGACTTTTCCAACTTCCCTCGTAGTTATATGAAATGCAACAATGCTCCCATCAAGTACCATCTGTTAATAGACTTCTGTCAAATTTTGAGAGAATTCTGTCATATACGAGGGCGGTTCGGAAACTTTTTAGCCTAGCACAAAAAGCGCGGTATAAATTAAATTGTAAAGTTAAATTTTGTTTCGATCTGGTAACTCCTTCATAAAAAAACAGGTGTTCACAAAAGACGCATCCGCGATTTTTTTACAATGGAAAAATTAGAAATGCGTGGTGTCATTAAATATTTACATAAAAAAGGTTTATCGGGACAAGAAATTCATAATGATATGGTGAATGTGTTAGGTGAAAGTGCTCCTTCATATGCAACAGTAAAAAATTGGGTTGCTGAATTTAAACGTGGTCGTACAAGCATTGAAGATGAACCACGTAGTGGACGTCCAAAAACAGCAAACAACAACAGAAATTGTAGCCAAAGTGCATGATATGGTAATAAATGATCGACGAATAAAAGTGCGTGAAATAGCTACTATCATGGGCATCTCAAATGATCGAGTCCATTTAATTTTGCATGAAGAACTACAGATGAAAAAGCTTTCTGCAAGATGGGTGCCGGACTTGTTAACAGTCGACCAAAAACGCATAAGAATGAACATTTCTCAAGCTTGTTTGGATCGTTTTCAGCGAAATAAAATGGATTTTAAGCGTCGTTTCAGAACTGTTGATGAGACATGGATCCACCACTATACTCCAGAGACAAAAGAACAATCCAAACAATGGACTGAAGCTGAAGGAAGTGCCCCAAAGAATGCAAAAACAATTCAATCGGCTGGTAAGGTTATGACAACGGTTTTTTGGGACTTCAAAGGTATTTTATTGATTGACTATCTGCAAAAGGGTTAAACAATAAATTCAGAGTACTATTGCAACCTTTTAGATCAATTAAATGTACAAATTCGAGAAAAACGTCCTGGCTTACAACACAAAAAAATAATTTTTCATCAAGACAACGCACCAGCGCACAAGAGTGTTTTAACAATGGCTAAAATCAACGAATTAAAGTACGAGTTTCTTGACCACCCACCTTATTCTCCTGATTTAGCTCCCAGTGACTTTTACCTGTTCCCAAATCTAAAAAAATCATTGCTGGCAAGCGTTTTACCTCAAGCGTTTTACCTCAAGATGCAATTACAGTTGTAAACCACTATTTTGAAGACCTTGAGGAAAACTATTTTAATCAAGGGATAGAATTGCTAGATAAGCGTTGGACTAAGTGTATTGAAGTTTCAGGAGATTATATTCAAAAATAAAAATATTTTTGAAAAACTAATTATTCTCTTTCATTGATAGGCTAAGAACTTTCCGAACCGCCCTCGTAGTTTGTGTTTAACAGCTGTTCAAAATATACAAACTCGTAGATTTTGTTAAAAATGGAAAAAAGTGAATCCGTCCGTCAAACCAAGAAAAAGCTTGATAAATACTATGGTGACTCTGCACAAGTACAAATGACGCTGAACGTTCTGGACGGCCAATTGGGGTCAATACACCCGAAAATGTCGAAAAAATCGACGATATGGTGTTGGCACGATATATTTTCATATGGCAGTGTGGTTTCGATTTTACTTGATCGGTTGGGTTTAAGAAAGCCGTCTGCAATATGTCTGCCGCATGTGCTCTCTTTTTGCTTAATCGCAATTCGTATGAGTTTTTGCGTCCTTTTTTTAAATATGGATGAAACGTGGATCCATTACAACACTCTGGAGTCCAGCTACAGTCTAAACAATTGGTTTCCAAAAAATCTCCAAAAAAGGCCAGGTAGACTTTGTCGGCCAATAAGGTGATGGCAACAGTTTTTTTGGGAAGCAGCCGGGATAATCCACATCGATTATCCCGAACCTTATGGCCAAGAAAAAATATATTTTTCATCAAGATAATGCACGGGGGTGGGGGTGCACACTTGTGCAGTCTCAATGGCAAAATTGCATAAATTGGTTTACGAATTGGTACTCGTACCTCATCCGCTATATTCTCCGGATTTAGCACCCAGTGACTATTCCCAAACCCAAAAAAATGGCTCGGTGGAAACAGATTCAGTTCCAACGATGAAATAATTCATCATACAAATGCATATTTTATAAACCTCGAAAAATCCCATTTTTTTGAAGGGATACAAAAATTGAAAAAACATTGCAAAAAGCTGTTTTTATTCGAAAAGTCACGGAATTATTGATAAGCCCTTGTAAGTTTCTAAAGTTATTTGGTAGCCAAAGTTATTTTTGGGTCCCAGACAATTTTATCGGGGACTATATTACAAAATAAGCCTATATGACACAAATCGTTCCAAACTTAGATGTCAATCGAAATACAATACTCGTATACCAAATTAGATCGGTATTAAGATGGATGGTTTAGAGCGGTTGTATGTTATATCGGGCGAGATCTTTGAACTGGGGCTATATCATAACGTGGACCGGTTTTACCCATTTTTATCTAAGTTGATAACTGCTCGATCGTTTGGAACTATTTCCGATATTAACAATATTGTATGTGGTGTGTAGATTCTAGAGCTATAGACATAAAATCGGTTTAACATATGTGTGAAAGCTAAGCCAGAAGTCAGCAGCCTTTATCCAAAAGCTAAATTGCATGAAGATCGGACAACAATTGCGACCTTTAGTTTAAAAACTGGCTTTAGAAAGACAGAAGGACAGAAAGGTATCGTTAAATCTCAACAACTCGTGATTCTGAATCGAACCGGTACACTTAAAGCTGGGTCTAGCTTAAATATTTGAGATAATAACGTAATTCGTTCTTGATTATTAAAAGTTTTCTTTACATACAAAAACCCTACAAAAAAAACCGAGAAAACCGACATGTCGGATTTTAGCTATTTTTTAGAAACCGACTGTCGGGTTTCGGCATACAACACCGGAAGGCCGGTTTTCGGTTTTGGTCACTCTAGTCGCCAAGAATAACAATGAAGACTACAAACCAAAAGAATGCGAGGATAGCGAGAAAAGGGTCTTAGAGAATGGACGCAATGGAAACTGATATAAAAACCGTTAACGTGTTGCTGCAGCGATGGGGGCATGAGGCGGCGCGAAGTGGGGACAAATGGCCTGGCCAGCATTCGAAGGTGGAGATGGCTTTCTAAAGCATTTCTCTGTGAACGACCAAACTACCGATACAGGGTCTCATCGGCAGCCTTTTGGGATGGTTACAAGTTAGCCAAGGAAAAAAAACCGAAACATTTTACATACTTCTCTGCTAGCATGGCCAAAAAGCAGTAGGCAACAACGATAAAACATGTCACTTTGAAATTTTGTAAAAAAAAAACTGCACTTCTATTATTATATTGATGCAAGAGGAATCGAGTGGGTTCAATTTGTTGAATCAAAGGAATCAAATATACAAACAGGCATATTAGAACTGAATGCAAAGCACGCCAAAGGCTGCCTAAGCCAACGAGAATACTTACAAAATAATTTTATTTTTAAATAATTTCATTTTATGGGTTAATTTTTTTATAAAATTTAATTTGTTTTAAAAAAATTACAATTTTAAAACTGTAATTTTTACCGTAACATATGTAATAACTAGTAACTATTAAAAAAATAATTATTTTTCAAATATATTAATTTTTAAAAAATATTAGAAATATAATATATTTCATTAAACCAGGGATTAACCGGCTCGAGACCTCTGGCATTTACATTAAAATAGAAGACAAGTTTATTAAAAAATGGTAAAGTGACCGAACAAAAAAAAGAGCTAAACATATAATCTATTTCCTTAAAACACAATAAATATTTTTTAACCATTATTTTAGTTTAATTGATTATTTTTTTTAATTAACAATAAACGTTTTTCAAGAAGAAAAAAATAAATGTTTTTTTAATAAATATTTCATTAATATTGTTGGTAAGAAACTTTATTATATTCTTTTCCATTATTTGGGTTGAAAAACAGTTAAATAAATATTTAAAAAAAAAATAAAAAAAAAAAATAAATAAAAAAAAAAATAAATAAAAAAATAAATAAATAAAAAATAATTAAATAAACATTTTAAAAGGTAAAAAAGTAATTTTGTTTTGCCTAATACTCGTAGTAAATGTTTCAAATCAACCACTATTTAAATTATACTACTTTAGAAGGAACTGTAATGAAAAAATATTTCAATTTAAAGAATTACATTTAAAAAAAATAATAATTCCTGAAGAAAAAAACTTGCTTAACTAATACAAAGTAGTGGTTTCTTAAAATTTTAAAACAAAATAATATTTCTTGTAAACAAAAAACCTTTGTTAATTAAATATAAAGCGGTGTTTTCTTTTTAAGACTCGATTCGAAAATTTTCGCGTCATGTCAAAAAATGCAAAATACGAGGGCGGTTCGGAAACTTCTTAGCCTAGCACAAAAAGCGCGGTATAAACAGAAAAAAGTTAAGTGTTTTGGAAACTTCCATCTCTGCTATGAACATTCGATCTGGCAACTCCTTCATATAGAAACAGGTGTTCACAAAAGACGCATCCGCGATTTTTTTACAATGGAAAAATTAGAAATGCGTGGTGTCATTAAGTATTTACATAAAAAAGGTTTATCGGGACAAGAAATTCATAATGATACGGTGAATGTGTTAGGTGAAAGTGCTCCTTCATATGCAACAGTAAAAAATTGGGTTGCTGAATTTAAACGTGGTCGTACAAGCATTGAAGATGAACCACGTAGTGGACGTCCAAAAACAGCAAACAACAACAGAAATTGTAGCCAAAGTGCATGATATGGTAATAAATGATCGACGAATAAAAGTGCGTGAAATATCTAATATCATGGGCATCTCAAATGATCGAGTCCATTTAATTTTGCATGAAGAACTACAGATGAAAAAGCTTTCTGCAAGATGGGTGCCGCACTTGTTAACAGTCGACCAAAAACGCATAAGAATGAACATTTCTCAAGCTTGTTTGGATCGTTTTCAGCGAAATAAAATGGATTTTAAGCGCCGTTTCATAACTGTTGATGAGACATGGATCCACCACTATACTCCAGAGACAATAGAACAATTCAAACAATGGACTGAAGCTGGAGAAAGTGCCCCAAAGAAGGCAAAAACAATTCAATCGGCTGGTAAGGTTGTGGCAACGGTTTTTTGGGACTTGAAAGGTATTTTATTGATTGACTATCTGCAAAAGGGTAAAACAATTAATTCAGAGTACTATTGCAACCTTTTAGATCAATTAAATGTACAAATTCGAGAAAAACGTCCAGGCTTACAACACAAAAAAATAATTTTTCATCAAGACAACGCACCAGCGCACAAGAGTGTTTTAACAATGGCTAAAATCAACGAATTAAAGTACGAGTTGCTTGACCACCCACCTTATTTTATTCTCCTGATTTAGTTCCCAGTGACTTTTACCTGTTCCCAAATCTAAAAAAATTCCTTGTGGGCAAGCGTTTTACCTCAAATGAAGATGCAATTACAGTTGTAAACCACTATTTTGAAGACCTTGAGGAAAACTATTTTAATCAAGGGATAGAATTGCTAGATAAGCGTTGGACTAAGTGTATTGAAGTTTCAGAAGATTATATTGAAAAATAAAAATATTTTTGAAAAACTAAATATTTTCTTTCGTTGATAGGCTAAGAACTTTCCGAACCGCCCTCGTATGGATTCTTTTCAATCAGCTGTTGCAGATGGTCAGAACTACTCAAAAGTCTCGATAAAAAAATACAATCCCACGACTGTCAAAGTGTAAACGTATAAATACGAGCATTTTTTTCAATAAATTGTGTACTTAAAGGTATAGTGGATTAGGATAGTGTTGTAGAATGCTTTTAAATCTTTTTATTAAACTAAACAAGATACAATAGTTTTAGCGACCGCGCCATATGCCCGGCTCCGTGTTATTCAAAACTATAAAGGGTTGGTTTCCACAAGTAACGTTTTGAAAGTGGGTGGCCATAATAACTTCTAAACTACTGCGCCGATTATAAGTAAAAAACAGTATTAAGGAAGTACGACTTCAGAGCCTTTTTTCAAATTTGTTAATATTCTTCAGTTAAAATTTCAATTTAGCCAACTTTTTTTTCGGCAAAAATCGCGTTTTTCACTTCAAACTGTTAAAAAAATTAAAAATGGGATTTTCGAAAACCCTCCATCCATTAGCTGGGATATGCAATTATCGCACGAAAGAACCTTACTTTTTTGGATTATTCAGCAATAAATTATGAGAGCACCGCCATTCTATGTTTTTTCGTAACCCTTCCGAAAAATTGCTGCAATTGTCGAAATTTTAAATATTTCTTTACGAAAGTTTTACACAATATACTTAGAATGTCACACTTTAATAAACCATTGCCTTTAAATATAAGATTTTAACTAAATGTGCATATTTGTGGCACGAATTAAATTAAATTCCACTGGCTTAATTTTTCTACTTTCACCGTCTAAACATTAGCCGTGTTCTTTTCAAGTTACTAAACAAGCATTTGCATGGAAGTTGGCTGTTATTTATAAAATTTAAAAGATTTAAAAAATTTATAAAATTAAAAACAATACTTATTTAAAATCAAATACATTGTGTTTTAATGAACTGTCAGTCACAAATAAAGGTATTTAAAATTGACTTTAATATTTCAAATCACACCCTAAACTATTAAAAAAAAGTTCTACTTTGTTTTTTAAGTGGTATAAAATTCACATATTCTTTACAAACGTTTTTTAAATTGAGCGGACTTGAACTTAAAAGTGCTAAAATTTTTTTTAAAAAAATATATATAAAATTTTCCAAAAATGTTGAAGAAAAACCTTTGCTGGTTTAGAAACAGCAGTACAATCTGCCAGACAACCAAGCCAATATACAGGGTGCGGCAAAAGTCGCGAAGGGATTTAAAAATTAATAACTTTTCTCATGTAGTTTTTCCCCCGTTTTCTTTTTAGGAGTTGTAAAATAAATCTGGAAGATTAATAATGGAAAGTTACAAACAACGTTATCCAGCGAACCAAAATCATAGAACTTTATTTTGAACATCATCGATCAATAATTCAAACATAACGAGCCTATCGTCGTCATTTTAATGTGCGGAATTCACCCACCGAATCAATGATTTGACGCTTATTGACGCGATTTCGGAAACAAGGCTCAGTGAGGGCTCTTCGACGAAGCGAAAGACCACGTTCTGTTATTAATATAGGAAATATTCAACGCGTTCAGAAGAGTATTGAGGAGAATCCTGAAACATCAACTCGAAAGCGCTCTGACAGTTTTTTTACGCAGAATATTAAGGAGAAATTTACATATTTTTCTATACAAGGTGCAGTTAGTGCAACACTTAAAGCCAGAAGATCCCCAAGAACGAATAATTTATGCTTCGCTTCCAAGAATTGGCCAGAAAACATAATGAATGAGCAATGAATCGCATTTCCACTTAAATGGTTTTGTAAACAAACAGAACTGCAGAATATGGGGTACGGAGAACCCAAGGGTGCTGCTAAATATACAGTGTAGTGCGCAATTACGTCCCAAAGAATTATTGGCCCATTATTTTTCAAAGATAACAATGACAATGCTGTAACTGTAAATGGCGAGCGATACCGAGATATGATCCAAAAAATTTTAAGGCCAGCTCTTTCTGACAGTTCAGAGATGTGGTTTCAACCAGATGGGTCCACAGCACACTCTGCTCTAACCAATACTCGTATGCACCTCCTAGCGGAGATTTTTGGCGAACATTAAATTTCCAAAAATTCAGCATTCAATTGGCCTGCCCGTTCGCCAGATTTAACAGCACCTGATTATTTTCTTTGAGGATATTTAAAAGAGAGGATGTATATCAATAAACCAAGAACCCGTAAACAGCTGAAGGAGAATATTCGGGCCGAAATAGGAGCGTTGCAGCCAAATACTCTGATTCGTGTCATGGGAAATGCTCTTAAAAGAGCTCAACTTTCCGCGACTGAAAATGGTGGTCACTTACGTGACGTAATCTTTCACACATTAATTTAAAAACCTACAGATATTATATTTTACTATTTTGTAAGAAAAATAAATTTAAATTAAAAATTAAATAAGTTATGATTGTTTTAAACCCCTTTGTGACTTTTGCCGCAACCTGTATTTTACTAACCTTTTACGTTGATTCTGAAAAAGAAACAACAAAAAGGTCTCGAACCAGAATAAAAACTGTTCAAGTCATTTTAATTATAAAAGACCGAATAAATATAAACAAAAGGAAAAACTATTAAAAAGGATTGGTACGCCCTAATGTGCAAAGCATGTATGAAAACATGTACGCACAAAAATATGCACACTTTTTGCTTTTTGCATTTGTGGTTTTGAACGAAAACCCATGCGAAACGGAACGTAGACTTCGAAGACTATATGCAAAGGGTAATTCTCAGTAATTCAAATGAGTCTCCCGAATAAGTCATTTGATTTGTTGTCGAGGTAATCGTTGCCAAAGACTGCTGAAGAAAAACCTTGGCGGGTTTAGAAACAGGTGAACAGTCTGCCTGACAACCGTTGCCAATACATTTCACCAATTTTCAAGTTGATTCTGAAAAAGAAACAACAAAAAGGTCTCCAACCAGAATAAAAACTGTTCAAACAAAAAAAAAACCTATTAAAGGCAATGTTTTGGTCTAATGTGCAACGCATGTATGAATACATGTGCGCACTTTGTGCTTTTTGTATTTGTAGTTTTGAACGAAAACCCATGCGAAACGGAAATGGTGGAAATGATATTGCGCTATAAGATTGCTCTACGCATAGTTCGAAGACTAAACGCAAAGGGTAATTCTCAGTAATTCAAATGAGTCTCCCACATAAGACATTTGATTTGTTGCCGATAATTTGAAATGTTAAATGTCCCACACTTAACATACTATTTGAATACAAACAACTGCGACGTCCTGTGCGTTTGTAGGTAGCTGCTGTTTTATGGCGTAACATTCTACACCGAAGACGGGCGTAAGTGCTTGAAAATGCAACACTTTGACAAACGAAGTCGCAACCATACGTTCGTAGGGTTGAATTTTTTTAACAAACGAACATAAAAATGCAACAAGCGGAAAAAATGTAACATTTTTTTTGTACAAACGAAAACACCATTAAAGTTCTGCAAAATAAAACTCTACTTCTTCATTCTGTAACGTAACTGCAGAATGAGGGAGTCATGTGATGCGAGTCATGTTAAGCCTTTGCTTTTGCCCCTATTCTATAAACAGATTCAATAGATTGCAAAGTTGCATCATTCGGTGAATTCACATTTCAAAAAAACAAGTGTCGGAGCCATTACAAAAAGCCATAGCATGAGCATGTAAGTGAAGAGTTGCGAACAATTTTAGCTGGAATACGTTGCTAGTTAGTAATTTATCAAATTGGTAGTGCAATTTTTTAATTTGAGCATAAAATTCTAAATTAAAAACTTAAATAAAATAAAGATTTAGACATGAAAAAAACATAATAAACTTAAAATAAAAATATAAAACTAGTTTTACGGTGACTAAAGCAAATACTTAAAATACAAATAAAAAGTGTTAAAATTAAAAAAAAAATCTCTTGTAAAGAATATATCGCAATTTAGCACAAATTTCACGTTATATTTTCCTTATAAGTTCTTGGTCAAAATCGTTTATTTCGTTGGAAAAAAATAAGGAATAAAGTTTTTCTCGATTTATCACATATTTCTCGAATCTCAAATTATAATTAAAACTAAAAGCCGCCAAAAGATAATTTGTTTTTTGATTGTTTCTTTTTTGCTAATGTTTTTATAAAAAGCCACAAAACAAATAAAAATTTTGCTTAAAAATTAGTTGTTTTTTGTTTGCAAAAAATTAGCGAATTAATTTTTTTTGTTGCGAAACAACAAAGAAGCAAATTAGTAGTAGTACGAGTACATGAAGAAGAAGTTTGAGGATAAAAAAGAGATTTTTTTTGGTTGATGTTTCTTTTCTGGTTTATTTAATTTATATTCTTTTCATTGATTGATTTTGATTGTTTGATTTTTGGATTCTGTTTTAAAGCAAAGACAAAACACTCACCATTGGACGATAGCCAGCACCAGTTGTAGCAGCCATAGGTTGAGGTGTCCAATTAGCACCGGGTTTCGCGGTATTTTTCGGTGAATTCCATTGCACAGGTCTATGGAAAATGAATAATGGGAAGAAGAGTTTTTTTTTCGTTTGGTTTCCTTTTGATTTTGCGTTTTGATGTTGTGGTGGGAGGTAGATGGGAGGCAGGTAGGTGATGATTGGATGATCATGAGGATATGGCTGTAGGGTGATGGACAACCTGCACAAATGTAATGATGTAAAGAGAGAAATTGCATTCGCGGCAAATCCCTTTGGGGTCGTATGGATTAGGAAAATGTCGCAAGAGATGTTGACGTTACATAACAACAAGGAAAAATGACATATTCAAAACTGTTCAAGAAACTAGAGGAAAATATCAATTGACATCGGTTTTAGAAATGCGCTAAAATTGCATTTCAATAAGGCATGTGACCAACGGTTTTCTCGAAGGAAAGTAGGTTTAAAATGTTGACCCTTACATGACACTGATTTACGAGGGCGACCGCAAAACTAACTGGCCTGGCACATTTTCTGTTTTACTAGCAACTTTTTTTTTGTTTTTTAAAAGCAATCTTTTATAAGCCATCTGTCAAAATTTCCGAAATATTTAATTATTATTTTCTTTGTTACAGGTGATTGAAGTCAACAAGTTTTATAATTATTGAAAAATGGAAAAAAAAGAGTTTCGTGCGGTAATTAAACACTTTTATATGAAAGGTTATACGCCACAATTAATCAAAGATGAATTGGATTCTGTTCACGGTGATAATGCACCATCATACTCCACCGTGAAATCCTGGGTTCAACAATTTAAAATGGGTCGTTCAAGTACGGAAGTTGAACAACGCTCTGGAAGACCGAAAACTGCTACTACTATTGAAAACATTAGAAACATATTTAATGAAGTGACTAAAGATCGAGGAATAAAGCTCAGAGAACTTGCTGATATTGTTAAAATACACGAAAAACAAGTTTGGAGTATTTTACATGATGAACTCCACATGAAAAGGCTATTTGCAAGAAGGATGCCGCGTTTGTTGACTTTGCCCAAAAAAGTCGTCCTTTGGACCAATTCCGAGGAGCTTTTAGCGATTTATCAGCGTAGTCCAATAGAGTTCTTGCGCCGATTCATATCTGTTGATGAGACATGGATTCATCACTACATCCCAGAATGCAAAGAACAGTCAAAACAATGGATAGAAGCTGGTAAAAGTGGTCCCAAGAAGGCGAAAACTGTTAAGTCAGCCGGAAAAGTAATGGCCACAGTATTTTGGGATGCAAGGGGTATAATATTTATTGATTATCTTGAGAAAGGAAAAACTATAAATAGTGAATATTATTGTGCATTATTGGATCGGTTGAGTGAAGAAATCAAGATAAAACGACCGCATTTAGAAAAATAATAAGTTCTTTTTCATCAAGATAATGCTCCTTCACACACTGCATTTTTAACTCAACAAAAACTGGCCGAATTACGATTTGAAATTGCTCCGCATCCACCATATAGTCCAGATTTAGTTCCTTCTGATTATTTCTTGTTTCCAAATTTAATGAATTCAATCGTGGCCGACATTCGCTCAAAGATGAAGGTCGTCCAAAAACGGCCGTTGTGCCAGAGAACATTAATGCCGTGCGTGAACTGATAATGCAAGATCGTCACGTGACATACCTTGAGATAGAGGTATCCTTGGCCATATCTTCCACCAGCATACATTCGATATTGCATGGACAGCTGGCCGTTGAAAAGGTTTGTTCTCGTTGGATCCCGCACAATTTGACAATCGCTCAAAAGAGGCTCGTGTCGATTGGTGCAAAAAAATTTAAAAAAAAAATACGATCGCATTGCTTCAAAGGACGTTTATAAGATCGTCACAGGTGACGAATCATGGATCTATGCGTATGAGCCCGAAACAAAACAGCAATCGACCGTGTGGGTCTTCGAAGACGAGCCAAATCCAACGAAAGTTTTTCGTGAAAGAAGCACTTCGAAGCAAATGGTCGCCTGTTTCTTCTGCAAAACTGGTCATGGGGCGACTGTTCGCTTGAGCAACGTAATACGGTCAATTCTGAGTGGTACACCACAATTTATTTGCCTGAAGTCTTTTGAGAAATTCGAAAATAGAACAAGAGAAGATGAATCACTGTGCATCATGACAATGCGAGCTCTCACACATCGGCTCAAACCAGCGCTTTTTTGACCAGCCAAAACGTGGAATTGATGGGTGATCCGCCGTACAGCCCTGACTTGGCACCCAATGACTTCCTTTTGTTCCCGCACATCAAGAAAAAAATGCGTGGTCAACGATTTTCGTCGCCAGAAGATGCTGTTGAAGCGTTCAAAAATCAAGTTTTGGAGGTGACTCAATCGAAGTGGAAAAAGTGCTTCGACCATTGGTTTAAGCGCATGCAAAAGTGTATAAATGGTGCTGGAAAATACTTTGAAAAACAATATAACCATTTTTGATGATAAATATTCGCATTTTCATGATGAGGCCGGAAATATATATAGCAGCCTTCGTATTACATTTCCAAGATGGCATTCAATACAAACAAATATAAAGGGTGGTTAAATTTTAAGGTTCGATGCCATTTCTTGCCACCATTCTGACCATTGATGACGTTTGGAATGGTCAAGAGGTTTTAGTGCTTGAGTCAATTGCACCTTGTAAGCGTGTAAATGTAAGTCTTTATGCAAAATGTTCATCAACGACGAGCGTGAGAGGTGCAATTGTTGGGCACGACGACGAGTTGAGGTGGACGGCTATTCAACTACACTATCGCGAAAAGCAGCAATATTTTCTGCAGTACGAGCTGTACGAGCATGCACTGGTGTTTTCACATATCCTACAGAACCGGTTTGCTCAAATTTTTGCACGGTTTTTTCCGTTTGTACGCACATTTGAACGATTAAATTAACCGAAAAAATCACGAAGTGCACGATATGCATTTTCATAATAAGCCTGAATGACTTTAACGCGTTGCTCGCTTGTGTATCTTTCCATGGTTCAAATTGAGTTAGTCTGAAATTGGGAAATATCAAATGAAATGCAGAAAAAAACTTGACGTTTAGGTGTGGTTCACTTTCAACATCGGCCCTTGAAATTTAACCACCACATTGTGTTTTTCGATCTGGACACACTTTTTTCAGAGGTGATCTTTTAAACAGCTGTTATTTGTTTTTTGTTTCATAATGAATAGACTTACTCCGGAACAACGTTTGCAAATTGTGGTGAATGGGTCCAAAACGAGATGGCCACCGATACTGATTTTTACAACAAAATTTTGTTCAGCGATGAATCTCACAATTGTCGCATTTGAAGTAATGAAAATCCACAAGCCACTGTTAAGACGCCTTTACATCCTCAAAAAGTCGCTGTTTGGTGGGCTCATTGGCCGATATTTCTTCAAAAATGAAACCGGCTATAATGTTACAGTCAATGGGGAACGCAATAAAGCCATGATTAATGACTTGTTCGTGCCTGATTTGGAGGATGTTGATGTGGACGACCTTTGGTTATAGCAAGACGGCGCTACATGCCATACAGCCAACAAAACAATCCATTTAATAAAGGGGGCCAGTGGCGTGGCCCTAAGATCGTGCGATTTAACACCGTTGGACTATTTTTTGTGGGGTTATGTGAGGTCGCTTGTCTACGCAGATAAGCCCGACGCGATTGACGCTTTGGAAGAGAATATTCGGCGCGTTATTGCTGACATACGGTCGAAAAAAGTTGTCAAAAATTTGGATTCTCGGCTGTCCGAAATCATTTTGAAAAAATAACGGCAAACCCTTATCTTTAAAATGAAACTAAATTCTTGGCCGTAACATTTAATTATATGCGTGTTATTTTTTTTTAATACGACTGAAAGAATCGTAAAGATTCAAATAAGTAATCGAATATTTAAAAAAAATATTTTTTTTTTATTACTCGTACCTACCAAAAAACCTTGAAACTTTAAGTTAAAAAAAAAGTCGAAAAATCGAAAATTATTTTGATAAAAGCTATCGAAAAAACAAGAGCACAATATCAACAAAATATTGTCCTTACAAAAAGGCCCACCCTTATGAGCATGTAGGTCATGTACCATTTAACATTTTCAAACACAATTAGTCATAAAAAATTAAATTGAATTTTCTCTACAATTAAAAAAAACAAAAACATTGATTAAAGAAAAGTTTTGTGAACATCTTATAGCAGCACAATTGTTGTGCCACCCTGTATATGTGTATTTTTCTGAAACATTTTCATGTTTTTGTAAAAGAAGCAATGTGTTAATTTATGTACAAATATACATTGTCACATAAAGGGTGGTTACATTTTAAGGGCCGTATTTTTTTCCAAAATGAGGCCGGTCAGGCAGTTACTGCGAATGGTGTTCGCTATCGTGATGATAACGAACTTTTTATGGCCCGAATTGGAAGATATGGATGTAGGCGATATGTGGTTACAACAGGACGGTGTCACTTGCCACACACACGCAGAAAAAAAGTATGGTTGGGGTGACAATATTCGAAGAGGATCATACTATTGTTGGGTATATGGTTGTGACACAACAATATTATGATCCTCACAACAATAGTATGATTCACACATAACCATAATATGTTCCCCACAATCATAGTATGATTCACACTCAACCATACTATGATCTCCACAACCATACTATGGTCCTCAGAACAATATTATGTTTCTCATGCAACCATAGTATGATCCTCACAACCATAGTATGATTTACACGCAACCATACTATTATCCCCAAAATTAATTATTAGGATTGGGTTTTGTTGTTATTAAATAATAAAGATTTTTATTAAGTTCGTTATTTTAAATTGCATTACTATAAGTTCATAGCCAGATTTGAGGCCATGTTTTTATTAAACATTTCATTCAAGAAACAAAAATAAATATTTCAACGGTCAAAAATACTTTTAGTTGCCAGCAGGGATGAATGCTTCTTTACCATCCGTAGACACCAAGTAAAGAATGTGATTAAACCCCATGATCGAAGGCTATATACTTAAGTGCAGGCAGATTTTAAATAAACGAGAACCAGTCGATTTTAGAGTATTTCACTGAACAAAGTAAACTCAATAAAAATCCCTCGAACTACCTTCTGATTGTTATTGTTTTTTTAATGGACAACAACCATTCACTGCATCGTGTGTATGTTTTTTTGTATATCAAAAAAACATACGCACACACATACATGTATTCACTATAAAACCTGTTTTGTTATGTTCATAGTCGCAACCATACTGTATGATTGCCGTAATCAAATTATTGTTAACGTAAATTTTAAACAACAATACTGTTGTTGCACCAACCATGTTTATATGGTTGCTAAAACCATATTTTCATTTCTAAATTTGGTAATAATACTGTTGTTACATTTCAACAATAGCAATATTGTCGCAATCATACTATTGTCAAAATGAAATTCAAAAATTAATACTATGGTTGCGACGAACATACTTTTATTGTAGAGAACATAGTATTGTTGCGGTGACCATAGTGTAACCATATCTTTTCTCTGCGTGCAGCTAACGAAACAATGGCTCTTTTGCGCGACAAATTCAATCGGCCCTTAAAATTTAACCACCCTTTACAATACAATATACTCGTAACATATGAACGAGAGAATCGAAATACGACTGAGAGAATTGAATCAGTCGTACTTCTATTTTTAAAAATAAAAGTAGAAAAAAAGTTAAAATATTAAAATTTGGGCTCCTCAAATATGCTTTTTTTTAAAAGTAGTAATGAAACTTTTTACCTCATGCCAAAAGCTATCGAAAAATCGATGGCACAACATCGATTGCTAAATCGACCCACCCTAGTGTATATGGCTAATAAAACGTTACATATAAGTATAGATGAGTTTATGTCTATGTACAGCAATAAGTGTGGAACGTGGTGATGGTTGGTGATAACAATTTCAATATTTTGTTGGATCCCAGCATGAGCTCGATTGCTTCCACACTATGCCAACACAAAACACATCAACAAGCAATACCTTCATTGATATTTTTCTTTGTCAGTTTGCGAATCAAATATTTTAATTTCCGACCAACTTTCTGCACTATTCTTAACACGACCTCATATGTATGACCCACAATTATCCGCTGTTTATATCGAATTAAGTGATTACGTTTCGCGATTTTAAAAATTTAAACTATTAACTCTTTCATAATTAATTCATGGAAATTGATTGGAATTCCATGTATAAAAACGTCGACTGTTGACGAACAATTGCAATATTTAGAACACAATATACTAAGCTTATTACGGGTGGACCAATCATAATGCACGATGTTAATTGTGAGTCACACCTTAATGTCAAGTTTTTTGCCCAACTAAATTTGGCATTTCCTTGTAAAGGACTTCTTGGGGCCAAAAATTCAGGATATGGACCTGGAAGAAATGTGGTTCCAACAGGGAACAATGGCTATTTTGCGCGAGAAATGCAATGGCCGTGTTACGAGGATTTCTATATATATTTCTGGCCTAGGCAAAACTAAGTTTTGCCTGGCGCCATCTGACATTTCCATTGGAAAGTATGACAGTCTTTAGCATAAACGTACTCAAAACATTGATGCCGTGCGTGAACTGATAATGCAAGATCACCATGTGACATACCGTGAGATAGAGGCATCCTTGGACATTTCTTCCACCAACATACATTCGATATGGCATGAACACCTGGCCGTAAAAAAGGTTTGTTCTCGTTGGATCCCGCACAATTTGACAATCGCTCAAAATAAGGCTCGTGTCCATTGGTGCAAAGAAATTTTGAAAAAATACGATCGCGGTGCTTCAAAAGACATTTATAAGATCGTCACAGGTGACGAATCATGGATCTATACACATGAGTATGAGCCCGAAACAAAACAGCAATCGACCGTGTGGGTCTTCAAAGACCGAATCCAACGAAAGTTGTTCGGGGAAGAAGCATTTCGAAGCAAATGGTCGCCTGTTTCTTCGGCCAAACTGGCCAAACCGCTTGAGCAACGTAGGACGGTCAATTCTGACTGGTACACCACAATTTGTTTGCCTAACGTCTTTGGAGAAATTCGAAAAACGAACAAGAGAAGAGAAGTGCACCTTAACAATGCGAGCTCTAACACATAGGCTTAAACCAGCGCCTTTTTGACCGACCAGAACGTCGAATGAATGGGTCATCCGCCGTACAGCCTTGACTTGGCGCCCAATGACTTTTTTTTTATTCCCGCACATCATGATACAAATGCGTGGTCAACGTTTATCGTCGCCAGAAGATGCTGTTGAAGCGTTTAAAAACTATATTTTGGAGGTGTCTCAGTCGGAGTGGAAAAAGTGCTTCGACAATTGTTTTGAGCGCATGCAAAAGAGTATAAATCATGCTGGAGAATACTTAAACCATTTTTGATGATAACAAAACCATTTTTGATGAATAATTATCGCATATTCATTATTAGGCCAGAAATATATATAGCAGCCCTAGTATCTCACGTCGTGGCGATGCTAATTAGCCGCCACGATCATGTGATTGGACACCGTTTGACTTCTACCTTTGGGGATAGTTAAAAGAAAAAGTTTACGTCAATAAACTGAGATCAATTTGAGAACTTACAAGAGAAGGCGAATCATTGTGCACCATGACAATGCGAGCTCTCACACATCGGCTCAAACCAGCGCCTTTTTGATCGGCCAAAACGTCGAATTTATGGGTCATCCGCCGTACAGCCCTGACTTGGCACCCAATGACTTCTTTTAATTCCCGCACATCAAGAAAAAAATGCGAGGTCAACGATTTTCGTCGCCAGAAGATGCTGTTGAAGCGTGGAGAATACTTAAACCATTTTTGATGATAATAAAACCATTTTTGATGATAAATATTCGCATATGCATTATTGGGCCAGAAATATTTATAGCAGCCCTAGTATCTCACATCGTGACGATGTTAATTGTCCGCCACAATCATGTGATTTGACACCGTTTGACTTCTATCTTTGGGGATAGTTAAAAGAAAAAGTTAACGTCAATAAGCCGAGAACAATTTCAGAACTAAAGGATGAGATTATTCGGAACCTTTTAGACATTGAACCTCCATTATGTCTTAGAGTCATTAAACATATGGCCCATTGAATAGAGGTATGCTATCGAAGCCGTGAGGAGCATTTGGACGGTATTTTGTTCTTACGCAATTGTCATAGGTCCTTTTATCAAAATAAAAAAGTATTTAGATAATTCTGTAAAAGATTTTTGTTTTTTTTTTACAATTAACATCGTGCGTTTTAGTTGGACCACCCTTTACAATTGTTGACACTTTATAGACAACATGTTACTACCAATTCTCAGTCTACATGTTTTAAATCTTCTGTCAACATGGTGTCTTTTCCCGGCAACATTTAATAATCTCAAACATGTTGCGGGACATCTTACTGTTCCCCATTTTCAGAAAAACTCAGCAAAGGGTAATAAAATTGTAGCACTTCTGGTCACAAAGGAAAACATCTAGAGGTGATATTATTTAGGGAAAGTGCAGATTCAAGAGAACTAGTTGAAAACTCTCTAGGGAATTGGGCAAGGAAAAGTTTATGGGTGACTAGGAGAGGAGTTGAATGGCATGGTTCTCATGGTTTCCACTACGGTCGCGTCCGCGCCAACGATTTATCGAAAATTTGTAATGGTGTTTCCATTGTGTTTTGCGTCCACGTTTGCGTTCAAACAGCCGTTTGTGTTTATTTGTTTTTTTTTTTGCGGTGCGAAAAGTTTAATATTTTTATGTTGTGACATTATCATGGAGTTAAATGATATTATTTTGCTAACCGCAGTGGAAAATAAGGATCAAATGGTATTGCGCCTAATGGAAATGTGCAGTAGCAGCAGCGCTTTATGTTTATGCTGATAAACAGCTGTTTTAATAGGGATGTGCAATTTTCGGTGTTGCCATTAATAGGTATGGGTGGGTTTCGATTGCAAAAATAATCGAATTTATAGTAAACGCGACTTATCGGAAAACGCGTCGAATATGAACGCGACTTTTTCCAATACCTAACTGCCTATGTTTTTTGTATAGGCTTTAACGCGCGTTCATTGATTTTTGGACGCGGACGTGGACGTGACCGTAGTGAAAACAGCCTATTAGTCCCCATGCACTCGCAACTCTCAGTTTGTAGGAGAGAGAGTTAAAGGGAATGGAAATGACAAGAAAAACTTGCTTGTACTGTCAATTCCTTTTGTGTTTTTCGTAGTGTGAAGTTGGCTGCAGATTATTTTTGTTTTTTTGTTTACACAAAAATAAGATAGAATAGGAAAAGGCAACAATGAAAACAAAAAAGTGCCAAAACCGAATTGTCCTGTATGAACACAAAAGCGAATCTTAAAAATTGACGCAAGTACAGTTGCCTATTGTGAATGAGGACTTACAAGAATAATTTAATGCAAGTAATCGAATACAACTTTCACAGAAGCCAATCATAATGATGATGACAATGATAAGGGTGACAGTGAGAGAGTATTCGAACTCCATGAAATGTAAATAATTTCGAATGACCGACAAATGTAATGAATGAAGGCGAAAGATGGACATATTTAGATAGAGAGTGATTGAGGCAGACGGAGAGAGAGAGAGAGAGTGAAAGAGATTGATGATTGATTTGCGTTATGTGTTTGGTTTACTCACTTTGTGGTAGCCGTTTTATTTATATTTAAATTATCTACAAGCGACATTAGCGAGCTGTCCAAATCGCCCGTTAAGATCTTTCCAGTGCTGGCTGGGTTGTGATGATGATGCTGCTGCTGTTGCTGCTGCTGGTCAAGACCACCTGAAGTAACAACATTTGTTTGATTTGCTGATGATGATGTTGTTGTGGCTGTTGTTGCTGTTATGCCGGGTTTTAAAACATCACCCAAAGCATCAAAGCCTTTTTTTTGATTTTTTTAGTATTTTTTTTTTTGCGATTTTGGTTTATTATTTTTTTGGTTATTGAAAGTTTGTGATTTTGTCATTGATTTTTCAACAAAAAAAAATAATTTCCAAATCGAATTTAAGTGCGAATTTTTTTTTTTTTTTAATTCAAAATCGTTGTGTTTTCCAAACGTGGTGATTTTTTTTTGATTTTTTTTAATGGTGCATAATATGGGGATTTCCATTATAATTTTTAAGAAATGTTTCAAAATTTGTATGTACATATACAGCAGAATTTATATAAAAGAATCACATGTAATTACACATAAAATTAAATATGAAATGAATGTGAGATGGGGTAGATTTGGAGGATGGGGTGGGTGGTTGTATAGGTATGTATAGACATTATGTAGCGTTAAACCAAAACCAAATGATAATGGACATACGAACACACACACACACATATATATATGTAAAGTGATAGGGCGTTAGCGATATTGGCATAAAAAAAAATATTTCATTAACCGGCATATATGAGTTTTATTCCACCATTTATTTTTATTTATTATTTATACACGTTGTTTGAGAGATCATGTTGTTGTTGTAGATGGGTTTTAGTCGTTTATGTGATTTTATTTTTGTTTGAGATTTGTGCCACACCACAGTTCGATAAATTTGTTGTTCGTTTTTACACAAATATATGGATATTTTCAGTTTACACATTTTTTTGTTGGTTTGTTTTTTTACAGTAAAATAATTTGTAATTAAAATTAAACATAAAAAGAGAAGAAGAAAAAAATACATTTGCAAAATAAATATTGATGAATTTGACTTTTTACTTGAGTTTTTTTGCTTTGTTTTTAAACAATTTTAAAGTTATTCTAGTAAATAATTATTTAAAAAGAAAATTTATTTAAAAGAAAACATAATAAAAATAATGTAAAAATGTGAAAAAACAGAAAATACGTTAATGTAACGAAAAATATATAGAAACATGGAAGATTGAAGCATAAAGTAAACACACTGTAAAAGGAAACTAACAGGTTAGATTTAGCCTTCCCTTAAAATACTCATCCTACACGGAGTACCTACTCAAGTAAAGAAATTTGCTTTATAGAAAAACTTGATGATAAGGTCAGAATTTTAAAAATAAAGACACTTGAATTTTGTTGAATATGTTTAAAATACGGAAGAAATTTTTGTTTTGGTTTTGAAAATGTAAATGTCACAATAAAATTTATTTTTATAAATCTAATATTTTATTTAGATTTTTTTGAATTACAAAAATATATGAATTTAACTTGGTAACCCGTTTTTTTCATTTACAATTTTTAACTCTTTTTTCAATATAAATATTTTTTAAAATTCTTTTTAACATTTAGGCATTTGTGTTTCTTTATTTTCTAAATACTTTTATTATATCGTACACCGCACTATGGTACAGGAATTAACGTTCAAGGAATGAAGATAGAACCCGTGTTAATTATACCGATCGATTCGGAATCACTGATCTAATTGAATTGAACAATTTTCGTTCCTTAACAATTCATTACGGCACAAAACAGGAAATTTCTCTCGAATCACTGGGCTTTGCACAATGCAATTCTTGTACAAAAGTCTTTGCCGAATTTCAAATATATCTTTAATCTAAATAGTCTGTGCTTTTTCTTTGAATAACTTTTGATTTAAAAATATTTATTAATAATTTGGATTTTTTTAAAAAATCTCAAATTTCTTTGAAATAATAATTTTGAAAAAACCTTTAAACCAAACTACTTATAAGTAAAACCAGTTACTGAATTTCAAATATGTACTTTTTATTCCGATTATACTGATTATATGGCCTACACTCATGGACGTTAATTGAAAACCGATCCATCAAGGAATCATGGGCATTACATTCAATGCAAGAATATATTTACTCCTTTTTTTAAAATTAACTAACACCAAGCGCGGACTCAAATGATAAACTGGAATATTTTTCGGCTGTTTGGCAGAAAGCGCGGACTCAAATGATAAACTGAAATATTTTTCGGCTGTTTGGCATGAAAATAAACCTCTTAATAAGGTGAAAATACGCTTCCGGAATAAATAATTATAGAAATAACGCGTTATATTCTTTAAAAATTAAGACAAAACCTTTTTTTCGAAATGTTATTGGAGAAGCTGAGATTTTAATAAAGTTGATACAAAGAAATAAAGCACCGACGTTTATATTGAATTTACTTTTTCAATACTACTTAAACTCACAATTTCGAAATTGAAAGTATTTAGAGTAGGTTCCACTTTTGTGAAACTTAAGGTTAACTTTTTTACAAATGCTTTGTAAATTTAGCTTGGACAGTTTCATTTTGTTCCAATGTGCTTAGAAAAAACTTCAATACTTCCTTAGGAGAAAAAAATATCATAATTTATTTAAAAATTTAATTTACAGAATAACTTAAAACAAAAACAAAGCAAGCAAAAGAGATTAGTTTTATTTTAATGAAGTGTATTATTTACAGAAAAAAAAACAATCTTAATTTAACCACCACCATTATATTAAAAATTATTTACACAATATTGTAATTTATAATAAAACCGAGTTGTCGCTTGAAATAATACCAACTGGCCGATCGAAAACAAACAAATGTATATAACCTAAATATTTATATACCTAACCCTTGATTAAAAAAGTAAAAAAAACTGAAAACCAAAAGTTGAAGGAAGAATGTAAAAATTTGGAATTTCATAGTTTACTAAAGTAGATTAAGGATTTAATTACACTAATTTTCATAAAGGAATAAACATGTTTTATTTTTAAATTGTGAATCTAAAAAAATGGATTTATGTTAAATGCTTGGATAAAAAGCCTCGAGAAGTTTTGTAAAATTAGAGTTCTTTAAAATTTAAAAAGTATGAAAGATTGTTAGCTACGAGGGCAAATCAATAATTCCGCTACTTTCTCAACTTCCCTCGTAGTTATATAAAATGCAACACTGCTGCCATCTAGTACAATCTGTTAAAAAGACTACTGTCAAATGTTGAGTGTTCCTTCAATTAATTTGCGTTTAACAGCTTTTCAAAAAATTCAACCTCGTGGATTTTGTTAAAATGGAAAAAGTGAATTTCGAGTGCCCATTAAACATTATTTTTTTGCGGAAAGAACCCGTCAATCAAACCAAGGAAAACCTTGATAAATACTATGGGGACTTTGCACCATCGATTTCAAAGGATAAAGTAGTGGTTTACTGACTTTCGTTGTGGTCGCACAAGCACAAATGACGCTGAACGTTCTGCACGGCCAATTGAAGTCAATACACCCGAAAATTTCGAAAAAATCGACGATATGGTGTTGGCCGATTACTGAGTAAAAGTGCGTGAGATTGTTGATGCCATAATCGTTTTATATGGCAGTGTGGTTTTGATTTGACATGATCAGTTGGGTTTAAGAAAGCTGTCTGCAAGATGCGTACCGCAATTACCATTTTATCAAGATAATGCACGGGTGCACACAATGGCAAAATTGCATGAATTGGGTTACGAATTGATACCTCAACCGACATATTCTCCGGATTTAGCTCTCAGTGACTATTTACTATTTTCAAACCACAAGAAATGGCTCGGTGGAAAGAGATTTAGCTCCAACGATGAATTTATTGATCAAAAAAATGCCTTTTTTATGGACCACGAAAAATCATATTCTTCGGAAAGGGATACAAAAATTGAAGAAACATTCGACTAAGTGTATTGAGCTAAAAGGAGGCTAAAAGGCTGAAAAATATTTTTTTTTGCAAAAAAAAACTGTGTTTAATCAAAAAATCACGGAATTATTGATCTGCCTTCGTTTTAGGCTTCTTTTATTTTCAACCCTCGCTCATTCTTATGTATGAGATTCTTTTAAGCGATTTTTTTCAATCTCTGCTTATTTTCGCCGCTAAGAGCGGTACGGTGTTGAAAAGTGTAAAGATTTAGTGGACAGTGCTGCCAAATCAATTTGTATATTGATTTTAGATGTTTTCTGGGCAGTCTGTGATCTAGTCAAACTCATGCGATATTTACAGTTCTTCTCTTTGCATCCATCCTTGACGACAGAATCGAAGAAGAAAAATTTTCCATAACTTTAAATCTAGATTTAAAAAATATTTTTTTTTTAAATAATTTTAACGCAATTGTCTTGAAATTGATATGAAGTTGATCACAGCCATAAACATTAATAAAATTATAAAATAGCTGTATTGCATTATTTTTCATTTTGTATTTTTTTATTTTGTTCTTCCTTCAAACTTTAGTTTTCACACGACCTACTAAAAAAAATCCACACAAAGCTAAACAGACTCTATGCCATAGTATAACACATAAGCCTACTGACTGAACATACCTAATCACAACACTTAGCAACTGAACACACGCAATAAAACTCTAACTGTTCTCTTAAATGACACAAACTTCCGTATTCGCTTCCTGTGACACACACATATAGAAAAAAGGCACGCGCGCGCACAGTCAAATTTTGAAATAAACATTTCAAAAATATTTAAGCAAAATAAATAACAAAAGAGAAATAATAGGAAAAACTTTAAAAGAACGGCACAAAAAATATTGTAGGCAAAAAATACAAAAAACATTAATTGAACAAAAAAAACTGTACACAAATTTACCAAAATAAGAAGAAAAATAGTTAACAAATGGAAGCAGCAAACTAGAACAAAAACATTGTGGTCGACAAAAAATACAAAAGGAAAAACATAAATCATGATTTACAAGGACACAAAAATATGGACATTATGTTGCTGCATGTATCAAGGATACCGACGAGAGTACACAAAAACAAAGTATTTAGGCCAAGTGAGCGAGCGTACTTCTTGCAAAATACGCAATGGTACAAAAACCATCGACAGAATACGAAGGTGGGAAGGAAAGGCGCAAAAAAAACAAATTCAATTTTCAACTTTACTACGATAATAACAAAAACAAAATCTCTTTGAATTATTACAGGCAAAAAAGCTCTCAATATGAGATTTACACAAAGTGGAGAGAGATGCATTGACTGACTGAAGTTACGCTCTTCTTTTAAAGCTTAAGAGAGATAGAGAGAGAAGTTTGCAGAAAATGATTTTTACGATTACGTGTTGAATACGTTTGTTTTAGTTCTCTTATTAGATGGATACGAACGAATAAATTGAGATAGATCACCTGGTGGCTGAGGAGAAGACATGGTTGAGGAGGACCCCGATAGTGGTGGTGCTCCAGTCATAAACAGATTTGCATGGGGGTTGTTGGTCGGAATGGAAGTCAAATTGTAGTTTGCATTGGCGTTCATCGCATTCACCGACGACGCAGACGATGCTAAGAATAGAGATGATGAGGTCGAGGTTGTGGTGTCATTGAATAAATTTTGTGGTTCCATTGAATCAAAAAAAGGATTTGCTAATGCTGCTCCAGTTGCTAAATCAAAAGAATACAAGGATGAAACAATGAGGGTTGGTTGTTTTTTATGATTGTTGTTTGTTTTTATTTTTTTTTTTTAAATTTTTCGAAAACAAACAACAAATATGACACACGCAGTGAAGGTAGGGGCCGGGAGAAGAAAGAAAAGAAATCAAAACAAAAAAATAGATATAAAATCAAAGTATAAGTAACGAATTGTTGTAAATTATTTTTTTTAAATTAAAAGGTGGAAAATTTTTCCATAGCCTACACCACCGTAAGATATTTTCTGGGGTTTTAAGTTGTATAACAGATTCACTAAACTGTTATAAAACGGCTGTAAATCTGTTATACAGACACTAATCATTTGAAAACTGTTATTATTACTAAATCCTTGATATCTCGTAGACAAAATTTATTTTTATCTACTTGTATTACAAAATCATTCATCAAAAAAATATTTCATTTCGAGAATCTTAAATTAAATTGTTATAAAATACTTTTAAATTGTAAATTAATAAGATATTTTCTGGGGTTTTAAGTTGTTTAACAGTTTCACTAAACTGTTATACAACTGCTACGAAACTTTTATAAAAACACTAATTATTTGAAAACTGTAATTATTATTAAATCCTTAATATCTCGTAGACAAAATTCATTTTTATCTACTTGTATTACAAAATCACTCATCAAAAAAATCTTTTATTTCGAGATTCCTAAAATTAAATTCTTATAAAATACTTTTAAATTGTACAGTCGAAATTAAAATATTTACTATATTAGGGAAATTTGTCAACTAGCAGGAAAAGTCGCTTAGTATACCGCTTAGCCGACAATTTATATCAAACTTAATCAAGTTTTCACTTGTTTATAATTAAAAAAAATATCAAAACGGGTTTTGATTTTTTTTTAATAAGGCGACAGCCTTGACGATGTTTTGAGAAATTTTCGTTCGTTCATTAAATCATTAAAAACACATATTTCCGGCAAATACTTATTTTGTTAAATTTTCCGCAATTGTTCCAATTTACCTTTGTTATTAGTCATTATTCTATAAGGGAGTACGAACAATTATTTTATTTAAAAACACTTTTGCTACAGAATAAAAAAAACTTTGACTTTTAAAGTCCATTTGTAATTAACTGAGTTTATCAAAGTTTTCATTAAATCGGTTTTTTTTTAAAAAAATTTCAGTTTTGCTCGTTCAACTCAAAAATTTGTGCATAAGCGTTTTTTTTCGTAGATTTATAAAAATCAGTTTCTCTATAAAGTGATACGGAATATTCTGAAATTATTTTTTATTATTTTAATTTAAAGCGATATTCAATTGCAGCTATTTCTTCACTGAAAGTCTGGGTAAAAGTCTAAATGAGAATGCAGGAAATTAATATCAATGGACATGTTGGAGTCCATTTCACTTTACGCCCATTTCTCTTCTTTTTAATCCGGTGAAAAATTAAAAAATGGTGGATAAAATGGTGCAAAGAGAACTTTTTCCCCAATATAGTGAAAATATCTTACGGTTGGTGATGTTGTTTAATTTGTTCCATTCTTTAGAAAAAGTGTTGCAAACAAATAAAAAATCAAATAAAAAAACTCACAATACCAAGAATAACTTAAGAACTCAATAAACAAAACCTAAACTAACTTTCAATAAATAATAAAAACAGGGGAAGCAAGAATTGAATATAAAACAAAAAATTAAATTAAAACGAAATTGAAAAAAAAACAAATATATTTTTTAAATACAACCATCTCAGAACTCTAGTATCCATTTGTTTACTAAGAAACTTTTTCAGTTAGTTTTGTTAATTACCTGCGCCTACATGCTTCTTTTAAGACAAAAATATTTTTTGAGTTTAAAAAACAAATTAAACAAAAAGCAACCATAAAATAATCAAAATATGTTAATAAAAAAATAAAATAAAAATGCGATTTCGGTTAGTGGATGAAATTTTTTTGTTGATTTTTGTTTGTTAAGAAAATGTATTGTTTTTTTGTTATAAACAATAAATATCGTTTAATATGTTTATATATATATATCTATATTGTATAAGAGTAACGTTTCAAAAATTAGGAAATCTTTTTTTAAACATGGGGTTAATAGTGAGTGGCTAATAAAATAGGGCGGCAGGAAATATATTGTATATGATTTGTTATCTCGTTATTAAATAGTTATAGGGGGGAGCGGGGCAAGAACCATTAACTGAAACATAAACCGAAAATACAAACGAAAGGGAAACAAGAGAAAAAGACAGACAGACAAAGAGCGAGAGAGAGAGAGAGGGCAAGGTCAAACCACAAAACGTCAAACTTACCGGCTGGCTCAGTATTACCGAAAACGGATGAGAAATTGCTGTCGGAAACAAAAGCGTTTGCGGCAGCAGAAGGTACAGCAGCTCCATTGAAACCTAGGGAAGGGCATCAAATTATATTAGACAAAGTTGATACACAAAAATATAGGCTTATTTTATAAATGTTTTGCATTTAGTAAAAAATATAATGACTACTGTATAACAGTTGGTAAAACTTAAAAAATTTTAAAAGCTGGAAAAAACCTATAATTTAATAAACTAATAAAAAAAACTAAGTAATCGCCCTTATTCTATTTGGCGTAGTCAACAGAAGACGACGTCGTTTTTTGTATTTTGTTTCAATTTCGTATTCCCGTTGGCAATATTGCCGTATTTCGATGACTGTTAAATTAAGTTTGATATTCTGTAAGAAAAATTGGCGACGCCGTTGTTTTCAATTGGCTTTGATTTTGGCGTCGGCCATTTTAGTGTTGCCTTCAATGTATTGTTTACGTTAATTTTGATTTCATTAGAAAATTAAATGGAAAAAAATAAAATAACAAATAAGCGCCAGTTCGAGAAGCTAGTGGAAGAGCTTGAAAAGAATCCATCACTAGCCAGAGGATTTCACAAGGGCACTGTTCCTAATAATTTTAATGAACAGTGGGAGAGTATTGCCACTGTGGTAAATTTTCATGGACCCCCAATTAGATCTGGTGCTGGATGGAATAAATTGATTACTTAGGAAATTATGACTTCAAATATGTCTCTTACTTCTCATCGGGCAAATTAAAAATGGAAGATTTCTGTCTAAGCAGTCTTCTTTCCAATATTAATTTTTTTTTGTTTTCTTCGTCACTCGATGAGTCCGAATCGGATAGAAAAAACATTTTTATTTAAACTTTTTTTTACAAACAAACTTTTTCCCACGAAAATAGCACATAACTTACATATATTTCATCAAAAACAAGAAATAAAATGAATCAGCTGACTCTAACATTAGATATGTGTGCTGTATGTTATTGACATTTTCGATAAACAGGCAACGGCGTCGTAATACTCTTACAGATTACCAAATTAGCATAGAATTGATGTTGTCTTCGATTTGAGTTGCTGTTGCCTTGAAATTGCCGACGCCAAATAGAATAAGGATGAATATACGATCATCTAACGCCGCACTCATTTTCCATCGAGCTGTGGGATTTGTGTTTGAAAATTTCATTGCAATTTTCTGAATTTCTTTTCTAACGTTTTTTTTCGACAGATTTTGTTCCTATATTTTCTTTTAATATGTGTCAAGCAGAAACTGTACAATTAACTCCACTACTTTACTACTAAAAGTAAGATATGTGAAAATCACTCCTTACCAAATTTTGAAATATATAGGGTGATCCATCTAGAGGTATTTTTTCAGAACAAAAAAAATATAAAACTTCAAATCAAGCGTCGAGTCTTTATTGGTAATTTGAAAGGACATTTTATGGTAATTATTTTTTTGAAAATAATTACCTTTAAATTTTGGCAACTGTATTATGGAAATGAGCGTTCGGTAAGAAACGGGAAGATCCACTGTTTTCTACCAGTTCAGTGATGAGGGCCATTTCTGGCTTCACGGCAAAGTCAGTTGTTGTTGTTGTTGTAGCGGCACACACAGTGCCGAGGTGACAAATCTTGGCCGAAGAATTGCTGCTTCGGGTCAATCCGGTGCATAGAACCGACTGTCGTGGAATTGTACGTGTCGTGGGATTGGGCAAAGTCAGTAAACAAAATTGCCGCATTTGGTCTGAAGAGCAACAAGAAGAGGTTCAAGAGGTGCCATTTTACCCAGAGTAAAACACGGTTTGCTGAGGTTTATAAGTTGGTGGAATCATCGGTGCATATTTTTTAAAAAATGATGATGGCCGGAACGTAACCGTGAATGGTGCTCGCTATCGAGCCCTGATATCGGACTTTTTCCTACCTGAAATTGAAGCCCGTAATCTTCACGAAACTTGGTTGCAACAGGACGGTGTCACTTGCCATACAGCTGCTCAAACAATGGATCTATTGAGAGGTTATTTCGAAAGCAGATAATTTCACGTTTTGGAACGGTAAGTTGGTCGCCTAGATCGAGTTTAGACATTTTTCTTTGGGGTTACGTAAAGTCCAAAGTCTATGCTGATAAACCAGCTACGATTCAGGGTTTGAAAGTCAACATTGCGCATGTCATTAAAGCCATACCGGTCGAAATGCTCGAAAGAGTTATCCAAAATTGGACACTCAGAATGGAAACCCAGAGGTGAAGTTGCGGCCAACATTTGAAGGCAATTATATTCAAAAAGTAAATGCCATAAAATGTCCTTTCAAATTACCAATAATGATTCCAACCTTGATTAAAATTTTTAATTTTTTTCGTTCTGAAAAAATACCTCTAGATGGATCATTAAAAAGATTCTTATATCTACTATTCTTCCTTTCGTGTGGCAAAGTGCCAAATTAAAGGTCAATGGCTGAAGGGCCATGATCGAAAATACAACCGATCCGCAACTATGGACAACAAATCGAATTTAAATAAAAAGAAATCATTATGGTTTAAAGCCCTAAAACTAAAATGAACAAAAACATTCTGTAATCAATTCATTAGCCACATGGAATTGCAACCAATTCGAATGAATTGCAGAACGTTCTATATATGTGACAGCGCATAGAGAAAGGGACCTAAGGGTAAAAAAAAAATCAATTTTCACTTTTTTTTTGATGTGGACAACATCTGAACATCGAATGAGACGGATCCCATGCCCCAAAAGTGTTCCCTCCCAGAGATATGCGCGTTTTATGAAAGTGAGGGTACACCAAAGATACACGTATTTAAATCTTTAAAATGGCTCTCCTGAACAAAACTGGTTTTACCCTTAGGTCCCTTTCTATTTTGCGCGTCACATATACTTATATACATTTTGGTGGACCGATGTTCAAGGACAAACATTTTTCGATATTGTGCCATCGATTTTTCGATAACTTTTGACCTGGAAAAAAAAGTTCCACTAAAAATATCCAAAAATCATTTTCGAGGCGACCACATTTCAATTTTTTGGCTTTTACTCAAATTTTATTTTTAAGGTTTTTTTTTAGTAGGTAATAAAAACAAAATATTTTTTTAAATATTACCTTTCCAAGGTGACATACAATACATACAAATATATATTGCCACATAGGTGATATTTGAAAAAAAAAAAGTTTTTTTATAACCTACTAAACACAACCTTAAAAATAAAAGTTGAGAAAAAGTCAAAAAATTATGAAATTTGGTCGTCGATATTTCATATTGATGTTATAGTGAAAAATCGATCGACTCCAGATCGTTTGCTAAATCGACCCACCCTAATACACATAAAAACAAATAATAACATAGATATAAATATACATACGCAAATAAACAATAACATAGATATAAACTTAAAAATAATTAACAGAAAATTAACCAAACAGAAAAAAACAAAAAATCACTACCATTGTTATTCATCCAAATATTATTTGAATTGTGAGCACCTGTAGCAACTCCAGCACCTGCTCCGGCAGCTCCACCCAGTGGAGCATCGAACATATCGGCAAACGGATTGCCCAATTGCAACAGGTCATCTGAAGCTTTAGTGGCACCAGCAGCGGCGGTGGAGCCAGCATTGGCTGGCTGAGCTGAGGCGGCACCAAACAAATCAACTATCGGTGCACCAGCTTGAGTAGCTGGTGGAGACGATAAGAAAGGATTTGTTAATGCAGCGTTAGCGGCAGCACCGCCGCTGGTGGGTGACGAAACCTTAGACTACGAAAGTAAACAGATCCAAATTAAATATTTATTCGATGACCGCAAAACATTTCACTTACCTTGTATTGATTCATGGCGGCTTCCTCATCGGCCAGAGCCTGGGCCTTTAGCTGTTCATCAATGCCGTTGGTGGTATCAAATTTACTCGAGGCAGCGGCTGTGCCAAACGAAGTGCTAGTAGAAGATAGGGCAGAAACGGCGGATTTTACGTTCTTTTGGTTGTTACTTTTGGTTTTGGAAAAAGTTGCAATATGCAATATCAAATCAAAATCAGCCAAAGCAAAATTATATTCAAATCAAATGAAAATAATTCCAAATAACAACCAAAATTATAAGAAATTATAGGATTAAGGCAAATTAGTAAGAAAATTAAGAGATTAATTTAGTTTTGGGAGGAAGAAAAGAAAACAAATAAAAGTACAAAATCAAAATTATGTCAAATTTAAAACAAAATATCTGTAAAAACAAAGAAAAAACTAAAAAAGGCTGAACTACTTTTGAATATTTTAAGTAAAAAAAATAACTAAAAACTAATACCTAGTTTAGGTACAATAAAGAAGGTAACAGCTGATTTTAAATTTGTTCTCGTAGTTATTTAAATTGTCCATTTTGAAATTTGACAATGGCGTTTGATGAAGTTTGTAGAGGAAAAATTCTTTATCCAACATTCACAATTATCACCAAACATTCACAAAAAAGTATTTTTGGCATTTTCTTCCAAGTTACTTTGACAATCTAGCGAACTATTTTTGTTGTTGTTATGCTAATGACAATACCTTGATTATTGTACCATGCTAAGTATGATGAAGAAGACATTTTACATTTTTCCTCTAATGCATATCGTACATGTAAGAAAAACAATCCTGAACTTGGTAAGGATTTAGCCGGAGTGTTCGAGGATTGAAAGGCTAAAAAGAAAGCTTTCTTTTGCAACCTCCAACAAAAGGTAAATCTAATATAATATGCGTGTTCCTTTGTTAATCGGTTATGAATCATGAAAGGGGTCGCTTACGCGATAACTTCACTTCCTTTAAAAAAAATAGAAAATGGGTTTGTTTCCGAAAACTACAATTACAATTTGTCATAAATAGTTTGTTTCGAAAGTTTTAAGTTATTAGGAGAAGTTATTCAAAAATGACCTTAAGCGAGTTTGGTTATTACTCGCAACTAGTATTTCTTGGATAACTTGTTTTCTATTAACTCCAAACTTTCTTATAAATTTGTTCATGACGCATAATAGGCTGATCAATCTAGAGGTATTTTTTAAATAGGGGTTTTCACAGATTCTGGCCTAGTAAACACTAAGTGTTGCATGGCGCCATCTGACATTTTTTAACATAAACGTACTCAGAACGTTTTGACGTACGACCATGGAATTAACTCGTAAACATTTTCGTGCGATCATTTTTCACAACTTTCGACGTGGATTATGACGACAAGAGTTCATCGATGAACTCTTCATCGAGAATGTACACCCTGGACATAGTTGCGGCCAACATTTAAAGGAAATTATATTCAAAAAATTAATGGCAAAAAAATTGATTTGATCTTTGTAGGGCTATGAAGCACCATCCTATAGCACTGTGAAAAAGTGGTTTAATGAATTCAATCGTGGCCGACGCTCGCTCAAAGACAATGTTGTCCAAAAACGGCCGTCGTGCCAGAGGACATTGATCCCGTGCGTGAACTGATAATGCAAGATCGTCATCCGACAAACCGTGAGATAGAGGCATACTTGGGCATTTCTTCCACCAGCATACATTCGATATTGCATGAACACTTGGCCGTAAAAAAGGTTTGTTCTCGTTGGATCCCGCACAATTTGACAATCGACAAAAAGGCTCGCGTCGATTGGTGCAACGAAATTTTGAAAAAGTACAAGCTCGGTGGTTCAAGTGACGTTTATGATATCGTCACAGGTGACGAATCATGGATCTGTGCGTATGAGCCCGAAACAAAATAGCAATCGACCGTATGGGTCTTCGAAGGCGAGCCAAATCCAACGAAAGTCGTTCGTTAAAGAAGAAGCACTTCGAAGCAAATGTTCGCTTGTATCTTCGGCAAAACTGGTCATGTGGCGACTGTTTCGCTTGAACAACGTAGGTCGGTCAATTCTGAGTGTTACACCAAAATGTTGTTTGCCTGAAGTCTTCGAAAAACGAACAAGAGAAAAAGAATCATTGTGCAACATGACAACGCGAGCTCTTACACTTCGGCTCAAACCAGCGCCTTTTTGACCGGCCAAAACGTCGAATTAAAAGGTCATCCACCGTACAGCCCCGACTTCTTTTTATCCCCGCACATCAAGAAAAAAATGCGTGGACAACGATTTTCGTCGCCAGAAGATGCTGTTGAAGCGTTTAAAACCCATATTTTGGAGGTGTCTCAATCGGAGTGGAAAAAGTGCTTCGGCAATTGGTTTGAGCGCATGCAAAAGTGTACAAATCATGCTGGAGAATACTTTGAAAAGCAATAAAAACATTTTTGATGATAAATATCCGCATTTTCATATTAGGCCAGTATAAAAATATAATATATATAGCAGCCCTCGTACCCGTGAGTTCTGTTAAACTATATTTTTTTCTTATTAGTTTTGTTTGCCATTGCATCATGGAAAGACTTGGAGGAATCATTGGTCCATATAATTTCAAAAAAGGTGATGGCCGGAACGTAACCGCGAATGATGCTCGCTATCGCACCATCGTATCGGACTTTCTGCTACCTGCAAATGAAGCCCGTTGTCTTGACGACATTTGGTTTCAATTGGACGTTGCCACTTGCTATAAAGCTGCTCAAACAATGGATCTATTGAGAGGTTATTTCGAAGAGCAGCTAATTTCAAGTTTTAGACCGGTAAGTTGGCCGCCTAGATCGTGTGATATCACACCTTTTGACTATTTTCTTTGGGGCAACGTAAAGTCCAAAGTCTATGCTGACAAACCAGCTACGATTCAGGTTTTGGAAGCTAACACCTTAACATCAAGTTATTTGTCCAACTTTATTTGACATTTCATTGTTTCAGTGTTTGACAAACTCAACCATGGAGAGGTTCACAATTGCGCAGCGCGTTAGGATTATTGAAGCCATTTACGAAAATGGGCGTTCAAATCCAAATGCATTTACTGCACTTCGTGATTTTCTTGGTCTGCATAATCGCCCAAATGTGTCCATGTGTCCACAGTGGATTCGTAACAAGCAGAATTGGCGCATTTGTTCGAATAAGAATCCACGGGTGATAGTTGAAAAGCTGATGCATACACAAAGAGTGATTCTTTGGTGCGGGCTGGTGGCGTCAACAGGCCGTACATCTTCCGGCCAAGCAGTTACCATGAATGGTGTTCACCAACGCGGGATGATAAAGAACTTCTTGTGACCACAATTTGAGGATATGGACCTGGGCGGTATGTGGTTTCAACATCATGGCGCCACTTCCCACACAGCCAACGAAATAATAGCTCTCTTGCGTGAGAAATTCAATGGCCGTATTATCTCACGTCGTGGCGATGTTAATTGGCCGCCACTATCATATGATTGAACACCGTTGGGCTTCTTTCTTTGGGAATATTTAAAGGAAAGGTTAACCTCCATATGCCAAGAACATAATGCCTCAGAGTCATTGAAAATAAGGACCATCGGATAGAGGTAATTCACCACAGCTGTGGCGTGCATTTGGCCTATATTTTGTTTCACACATAATTCCATTGATCCTTCTACCATAATAAAAAATATTAAGATAATTCTCTGAAAACTTTTTTTTTAATTACAATTAGCATTGTGCATTTTAGTTGGACCACCCTTTAGTTCTGCTGGTGGGAGAAAACTTCCTTCCAACGCTCAGCGAGGTCATACAAAGAACTCTTAAGAAGCTATCAAAATCTTTGGACTGGGAGTTAATCCCAAGAAGACCGAACTAGTTTGGTTCACATGAAGATATTAATAAGAATACTTTAAAAACCCGTCATTGGATGGTGTAAATTGGATGATGTGTCTTTCAGCAGAGGCTAATAGACTCAGAGTGGTTTTGGCTTACAAGTTAAACTGGAAAATACACACTGAGGAAATGCGGTTTAAATACTCTTATAAGCGCAAAAATTCACTAGGAGAAGTTAGGGTCTCAAACCAAAAGGAGTGAAGTGGATTTATAAAGCCGTAGTTACACCAATCTTAACGTATGGCTAAAAAGTATGGTGTGACTCAATGAGTAAGGAGATGAGATAAAATTCAAAGACTTGCTGCCCTATCTTTGAAGGGATTAATTAAAAGTACAACACAGCAGCCCTAATCATAATCCTGCACTTGGAACCAATTGCGGTTTTCGCACGAGAAATGTAGGCAAAGATGGCATTGAGACTCAGAGGCCCAGTTCCTTGGTCTCAGTCTATAACAGGGCAGTCTAAGTTTACTTAGAAAAATAGGTTATTCCTGCGGTGTATTCTCTTTATTTGAAGGGTCAGACTCAGTGTGGGATTTAGACGAACCACTCCAAGGTATCAAAGTCTACAGCGATGATTCAAAGATGAAAGAAGGGACATGAGTTGGTTTTTATATAAAGGATTTTTAAATACACGAGTCATATTGACTAAGCGATAGTTGTTGTGTTTTCCAGACCGCTGCTGGCTATAGAGAAAGCATCATAATTTCATCGACAGATTAACCTGTCGAATAACAAAAAAAAGTAACTTCATAGTGGATAGCCAGGTGGCTTTGAAGGCTGTACATTAACCTCTAGTAAAATCCAAATTGTATTACAAATTGGACTGTTAGACTCTGTTGTTAGACGAGTTGGCTCGATGCAGAAGCCCCTATCTGTGCCCCTAACGGGATGTTAGACATATGCATTCATACCAACGTTAATCTAGCATTGACTAAGACCGACAAATGTAATGTTGCTAGGCCTCAAAACTAGAGACGAACAGAACCAAAACACTGCTAGAAATTAGAAAAAGTGATATCAGTTTGCTCGTGACCCGACAGGACTTTGCAATGTTAGAGAGATGAATAGAAAATGAAAGGTGGGAGTGGTCGAATACTGCCGCCTGTTCAAGAATAAGATTGAGTCAGTGCAGTACCTTTTGTGTAGATGTAGACGTCACACTAGAAAGGACAGCGTAGAAAACTGAGAAAGTACTTTCTTGTAGAAGTGGTAGAGTTATTCTCCTGCAAGATGGTACATCTGCTAAGTTTTAAAAACGTTTCGTCTAGACACAAATCAGTTGGAAATCAGACCGAACTACAGAAATTCGGTTAAGTAAACACACTTTATGTTGCAATCACCAACTTTCCCAGGTATTGACGGTTACATGGTTCGATATACCATAAGATGGAGGCTAACATAATAATGCGGTTAGACCAACCAAATTCATAAAACCTGTTGGTTGCCAAAACCAGCGGTAATGGCGGTTATATGTAACATGTTGGTGGTGACAAGAGATACATATTTTGTAGTAACCAAACTCCAGTAAGTTCACATATGTAACATATTATTGGTTATCCCAACATCAGAATAGATGTAACGTCATATGTCCTTGCAAAATCTTAGTTTAAGACGAAAACACATTCAGTAATCCCAAAAAAATATAAGTGTTAAATCATTATTTAATATTTTAGAATTTAATTTTTTGTTATAATTTGGATTTAAATGTTTCTAACATAAGAAATATATTTTTAAATTTGACCGAAAATCTGGTAAAAATTGTATGAAAACTTATAGATTTTCCAGATGAACCTAATCCTATAAATTTAACAATCTGTTGGTGGCGTCAAAAAATGTTCGTGGTAATGACAACTAAATTCAAGAGAACCGTAAACCAGCAATCTACAGCAATCAAAACGTGTAAAAATTCTGTTCTAAAAACCGTAATTTTTATTGTTACAGATACTTTGTCTTTTCAACCAAAAGTCAGTTCCCTCTACTGAAATTTGCCGAGTATACAATCAACATTCGGTTTTAGCAATGGAATACATGGATACTATATGCAACCACCAATATTAGGTTGTGACCTGTTCTCTCTTTGCAGACAATGACATTTTCCGTTGTGAGATCGGTTTGACCCAAAGTCACAAGGAACATTAATTTGTAGGGGAATATATTAAGATCTGGGCCGATCTGATTTATTTTCTCTGTTCATATAACGCCAGAAACCCAATTTCGCTGATAACTGATAAAATATGCCGCTCTTAGGTCGGTTAGAACCCAAATCGGGAGGTAAATTGTATGGAGGCTATATCAAGATTTAGACCGATTTTCAGCTATGTTTATCCCGTATGCATTATAAAGCAACAAACCAAATTTCGTTGAAATCAGTCGATCGGTATAATTTGTTAATGGGTCTATCACTCTTGTTCCTGGGTGTTACAAAAATCTACACAAACTCATAATACCACCGCGTGATCAGTATATAAAACGTCACTATTAGGTTTTGTTAGAATGGCTTAGAAAATTCAAACGTTATCGAATAACGAATAAATATAGTCCGTATATATCGAATCGTTCAACATGATCCTCTAGTAATCTAGAATACAACCAGGTTCGCAAGAATCTTAAAGGAGCTTTTGAAATTTCTAAATGTATAGAAAGTCAATAATCGGTATTGTCCGGTAGGTAGTATGATACATGAGGTATCATATTATTCCACTCTTTAGAACACTCTGACTTACTACTTATAGTATATGAGCTCTAATTTCAAAGTAATATTTTGAAAATATTCGTTTACCCTTTTCAAAGAAACAAATCACAGCATGTTCCCTAAGGCTATGTATCGCTAATTTTGCATTGGAATGTTAGAAATCACAATGGCAAATCAAATTTCTATAAAATATGATGAAATGTTTAGCTCTATTATTGGTTAGATCTAAAATTGCGAGGTCTTGTATGTTGGTTCTATGAAACCACTGGCCTATTTGTTTGATACTATGGACATTTGCCTCTCTTGGGTTGGTCAAACACCAAACCAATGGTACATTTGTATGGACCTAAGTCAGAACATATCACGGTTTTACTAGCGATCGCCCTCAGACGAAAATTAGATAATGTCAAAGTTTTATAAGAATCGGTTAAATATTTGCGACCTGTACTTTACAAAAATAGATGGGCTGGCCGATATGTCTAAATCGGTTCTAGGCGTAATTTTTAATGTTTTCTCTTTTGCCTTATGACCAATTTTAATTTTTAATAAAAATCAAATTTTATTGAATTTTTTAATAGTTTCATTCTGCCTGAGAGTAGTGAGCTATAGGTACTTCCACTAGATAACTTTCCTACGAAATGAAATTCAACTCCTTACAAGGAAATAGTTAAAAAAGTCTTTAACTTGCACAAACTAATAGAACAACTATTTTAAAACTGTCCTTCAAAATATCCAAATATTCAAAATAATGCGTTGTATAGCAAACAAATATGTGACAATTCGTTGTTTCTCAAAATCCTTCATGTTCCCACTGGAATCGTTTCGCAAACCAACAAACCTTGCCGACTGAGTTGGAGTATTGGCCGCTGAAACTTTACGGCCTTCCAATGTGGCCAAATGCTGTTCCAGAGCGTCCAGTAGAGAACTGGGCGCTTTTGTCAAATCGGGTATGTCACCCTTATCGATGCCAACATTCTGAAATGGAAACAAGAAATGCAATTAATAGGTTTGCAATTTCAAATATAACAGCAGCTTACCTCTGCAACTTTCAAGAACTCTCCAACACGATCCATGCGTACCAAAAACTTTTTGTACAAATCCAAAGCATCACGAGCCTGTTTCTTATTCATATCGAAGTATTTTTCCAATAAATTAATAATACCATCGTTGTAACAGGCAAATAGACGAATGAGATCACGGAATAACAGCATAAATGACATATTAATGACACCTAAAAGGGAAAAGGAGTTTTAAATAATTCCAAAATTAATAACAAAAAAATATGTTAATAAAAAGTAACTGCAATTAAACATAACTAGGAAATCTTTTGCAGATTAGATTTGTTTTTGCGTCAGATCGAAATTATAAAGATATTTTAATGGGAAAGCCGGCTGCAATATAGGGTGTATTTTCCGACGTGTGGCTTTCAAGAAGTAATAAAACGCATATGTGAAAGGGACCTAAGGGTAAAAAAATCAATTTTCACTTTTTTTGATGTGGACAACAGCTGAGCATCGAATGAGACCGATCCCATGCCCCAAAAGTGTTCCCTCCCAGAGATATGCGCGTTTTATGAAAGTGATGGTACACCAAAGATACACGTATTTAAATCTTTAAAATGGCTCTCCTGAACAAATCAGGGACCCTTAGGTCCCTTTCTATTTTGCGCGTCACATATAATTTAATGTTAGGAATAATAGCCAGAAACAAGGGCTTGCCATTATGTTTTAAAAATGATTTCAGGCAAGTGGCCGCCATGGCTGGCTAGAATAAATTCCAGCCGAGACCGAATTTTCGACCATTTTTTGTCGATTAATGCCCCGAATATTCTCTTCCAAGGCGTCTATCGTGTCTGGCTTATCTGCGATGACAAGCGACTTCACATAACTCCACAAAAATAGTCCAGCGGTGTTAAATCGCACGATCTTGGAGGACACGCCACAAGCCCGCGACACATTTGCGCTCACCAAAAGTGTCCTTTAAGAAATTGATTGTTCCGTTAGCTGTATGGCAATTAGCACGGTCCTGTTGGAACCAAAGGTCCATCCTCCAATTCAGTCACGAAAAAGTCATCAATCATATCTTTATAGCTTTCCCCATTGACTGTAACATTATGGCCGGCTTCATTTTTGAAGAAATATGGACCAATGATTCCCTCTGCCCATAGAGCACACCAAACATTGACTTTCTGGGGATGTCACGGTCTCAACAATGGCTTGTGGATTTTCATTACGACAATTTTGGTTATTAGCGTACCCATTCAACCAAAAGTAAGCTTCATTGCTGAACAAAATGTTCTTGTAAAAATCAGGATCGGTGGCCACCTCGTTTCAGGCCCATTCACTATGATTTGCAAACGTTGTTCCGGAGTAAATCTATTATGAAATGGCAAACCAAACTGAGTATATCAAGTGACAGCTGTCAAAAAAGACCAACTCCGAAAAAAGTGTGGCCAGATTAAAAAACACACTTCTAAAAAAACACTCTAGAAGATCGTCAAAAATAAATTTCATCAATTAATATATTTTTTTTTATATATTTACAAAACCTATGCGACAGCGAATAAACTATAGGTTTCTTTTATAGGTGCTCCCTGTTAAGCGAGTAAGTGGCCATTAAGGCGATAACTTTAAATCTCTTAAAACTACTAGGTATGCAAAATCTGATTAATGCCGTTCATTATAAACCGCCTGTTTTGAATTTTAGAATTTTTATAAAAATAATAGTTATTCTTAAATATTTTTTTACTACAATTCTAAAAAAATTAGTTTATGGAGCAAATTTTTCTTGTTTTTATAATTTATAATTTTTGTTATTTTCTTTGGAAACCAAAACATATAGCACTAATTATAATTACCACAGAACAATAAATGGTTTATCTTTTTCTAAAATACGTAAATGGATAGATGATCGTCACCATATGTGACAGCGCATAGAGAAAGGGACTTAAGGGTAAACAAATCATATGTAATTTTTTTTCTTTTTTTGATGTGGACAACATCTAAGCATCGAATGAGACCGATACCATGCCCCAAAAGTGTTCCCTCCCAGAGATATGCGCGTTTTATGAAAGTGAAGTCGACGATTCTAAGCGCAAATAGAAAGGGACCTAATCTTTAAAATGACTATCCTGAACAAAACTTTTCATCAACTTTTCACTTTTTTTTTGATGTGGACAACATCTGAGCATCGAATGAGACCGATCCCATGCCCCAAAAGTGTTCCCTCCCAGAGATATGCGCGTCACTTTTACCAACATATATGCCAATTCTTTAAAAAAGCGAAGGACCATAATGATGCGCTGGACAACATTTTTGTAGAACTTATAAGTAAAAAAAAACTCCAGTTGAAAAGTCTTTCAATAAAAGGACAAGCCAAACTTAAAGATAGGATATTAGTATGTTCTACGCAATAGTCCCCATGCTATTTTACTTAACGTATCTCAACACAAAAATTGGCTAAAATACAGGAATATGTGCCATTTTTAACTCATTTCATACTGTACTGCATTGCAAAATAAAAATTCATCGGCCCATTAAAAATAAATATCTTTTAATTTCCCGAAGGAATCATCCATCGCCCAAAAAAAGTCCCCACATTTTCATTAAAAGTAGAATGTACCAGAACCTTTTTCAAGGAAAAAGATCAGATAAAGGTCGTGACCTACGGTTCGATAAATGAAACAAGTGCAAACTTGTGGCCAGGCACGCGGTGGATAGAACTAATACTCGTAACTATCACACGAGTACACGAAATCTGGCTGCCAGAACCGAGATAGAACATCGAGTATAAAAATAATATAATTATATGATCGTTGTAAACAAGGTAACGTCGCAGTAAATATAATTATAAAAATGTCAACGTCTATAGTTGACAGATTTGTGAAAAGTTACTCGTTGTTTTTTAATGGAAAAAGGGAAATGGGGTAAAAGAAACCCCACTTGCACTGAGTAAAGAATTTTCTGAAATACGACAATCTCCTTGAGAACTTTTAAGGCATAAGCAAACAGTCGCAATGCACTGAGTCAAGAGTTTCTGAAGTACGACAATCTACTTGAGAACTTTTAAGGCATAAGCAAACAGTCGTATACCTCCCCTAAAAAAATAAAAATATTGAGTTAATACCTTTTAATCTGTTCAGATATAGAGTATTTACTTAAACTCAGTGAAATTTAGGTGTTATTGAGCACAATCTACACTTATTATAGTCAATCCAAAATGGTCCGTCTCTCTACTGGAGTTTGCCACAAGGAAACTGCATTCAGGCGACCGCCAGCACAAGTCATTGTAAATACAATACGTTAGTTGGCAAATCGAAAACTGTCAAAGAAACAAAAGTCGAAATATCAAATAAAACATCTGCTGAGTCCTGTGCAAGCCTGCAGGAACAACAGCTTACCTATTTACGTAAAGCAAACTTTTAGTGATTAGCCAGCATGTCTCTTTCAGACTTCTTTAGTGAAAATAATAAGTAAACCATTCATGTATTGAGTTCGGGGAACTATTGAAAGAGTCATATGCAATTGCTTTATTAAAAAATTAAGTAAACCATTAATTTATTGAGTTCGAGGAACTATTGAAAAAGTCATATGCAATTGCTTTATTCATACTCGTATGAGCACTAGGGTGTCTCAAGAAAATTGAAGTTTTTTTTCAAACGTCCAATTTTATTTAAAAAAACAACGCATTTAGAAAAAATGTATCTGGGCCATTTAAAATTTTAAATTTGAGCTACCGATTACTTTTACTTTGAAAGGTAGAATAACATTTATTTTTTTCTTCAGGTTTATGTTTGACATTTGAAAAATGGAACGCTTTACGCTCGTACAAAATTGGGAAATAGTGAAAACTTACTTTCAAAGAAGTGAGTCTTTAACGCAAACTGTAAGAAATTTGCGTGAAGAGATCGAGAAAAGATCGGCCCTCAGTTCAGTTTGTGCATCAATATTGCCATAATCATGAAAATGGATCATCGTTATTGGACAAAGCCACCCAAGCACATTCTTGTCCAGTGCGTTTAATCGAAAAAAGTGCAGCTGTGGCTGAGAATATTCAAGAGCATCCAACAACATCAGCTCGTCATCGTTCTCAGAAAGTGAACATTTCTCGCACTCATTTGAGAATTATTTTGGATAAACCCTTGGTACGAAGATTTACTGAGTTCAAATGGTCCAAGAACTGAAGTCTTATGACCATCCGATGCGTTTTCGATTCGCCAAATGAGCTGAAGATTGTTTGGCAGGAGATGAAGAATTTTGCTGAAAAGTCGTGTTTTCACATGAAACTCATTTTTATCTCGGTGGCTATGTCAATAAGCAAAATTGCTGCATATGGGGTTCAGAGAACCAACACGTGCCTATTGAGCCAATGAATCCACAACAAGTCACTGTTTGGTGTGGATTTTGGGCTGGCGGCATTATGGGCCATTTTTCTTCGAAAATGTTTAAGGAGCCGCCGTTACCTTCAACGGTGAGCGTTACCGCACCATGTTCAACGACATTTGGTTACAACAAAACGGAGCCACATGTCACATCGATATTTTACGCACTGTTTTTGAAAATCGAATAATCAGCCGATATTGTGATGTCAATTGGCCGCCTCGGTGCTGTGATTTGAGCTCTTTGGATTATTTTCTGTGGGGAGCCAGTGAGGATAAATGTTACGCAAAACATCCAAAGACAATTGAAGCGTTGAAACATGAAATCAAAGTTGCCATTGAAGTGAAAACGACATTTCTACTTGTTTTGTATAAATTAAAGATTTTTGTTATATCCAACATATTTTCAGTAAATAAAAAAAATTAGGATCTTTGATTTCTATTTTAGCTTATTGCCTTATTGACGGATTTTTTCGCTTGTAAAATAAAACTTTTACAATGAACAGTGGAATCCCGATAAATCGTCGTTAATCCGAAAACCTCAATATTTCGCAACAAACTGGTCCTTTGAAATAATCGAACCGACATAAAATCCTGCAATGTTTGTTAAAATAGAACAACATTTTAGCCATTGATAATAGAGCAAACCAAGTAACTGTAGGGTGATCAATCTAGAGGTATTTCTTCAATTGGTTTTTTTCACAGATCAGGCGTGATTTGTGGTAAACTCTATTTTTTTTCTTTTCAGTGTTGCTTGACATTTCATCATGGAAAGACTTACACCGCGAAAACGACGGATTTTCAGCATTTCGCCATACCGGTCAAAATGCTTAGTCAAAATTCATTTGAATAGTCAAAATTCAAATGAATTTTTGTATTTTTTTTTATTTGGAAAAAAAAGACCTCTAGATTGATTACCTTTTAGCTTCGTTCAGGCCTTTAGCTTCGCAGCAGAATATCGCGAGAGTCGTGTTAGTACACAATTTAAGATGTACGAGGGCGACCGCAAAACTAACTGGCCTGGCACATTTTCTGTTTTACTAGCAACTTTTTTTTGTTTTTTAAAAGCAATCTTTTATTTTCTTTGTTACAGGTGATTGAAGTAAACAAGTTTTATAATTTTTGAAAAATGGAAAATAAAGAGTTTCGTGCGGTAATTAAACACTTTTATATGAAAGGTTATACGCAACAATTAATCAAAGATGAATTGGATTCTGTTCATGGTGATAATGCACCATCATACTCCACCGTGAAATCCTGGGTTCAACAATTTAAAATGGGTCGTTCAAGTACGGAAGATGAACAACGCTCTGGAAGACCGAAAACTGCTACTATTATTTATTGAAAACATTAGACAAATATTTAATGAAGTGACTAAAGATAGACGAATAAAGCTCAGAGAACTTGCTGATATTGTTAAAATACACGAAAAACGAGTTTGGAGTATTTTACATGATGAACTCCACATGAAAAAGCTATCCGCAAGATGGATGCCGCGTTTGTTGACTTTGTCCCAAAAAAAATCGTCCGTTGGACCAATTCCGAGGAGCTTTTAGCGATTTATCAGCGTAATCCAATAGAGTTCTTGCGACGATTCATAACTGTTGATGAAACATGGATCCATCACTACATCCCAGAATGCAAAGAACAGTCAAAACAATGGATAGAAGCTGGTAAAAGTGGTCCCAAGAAGGCGAAAACTGTTAAGTCAGCAGGAAAAGTAATGACCACAGTATTTTGGGATGCAAGGGGTATAATATTTATTGATTATCTTGAGAAAGGAAAAACTATAAATAGTGAATATTATTGTGCATTATTGGATCGGTTGAGTGAAGAAATCAAGATAAAACGACCGCATTTAGAAAAATAAAAAGTTCTTTTTCATCAAGATAATGCTCCTTCACACACTGCATTTTTAACTCAACAAAAACTGGCCGAGTTACGATTTGAAATTGCTCCGCATCCACCATATAGTCCAGATTTAGCTCCTTCTGATTATTTCTTGTTTCCAAATTTAAAAAAATTTCTCGGTGGCAAACAAATTTCTCGGTGGCAAACAAATTTCTCGGTGGCAAAAAATTTTCATCCAATAGCGAGGTTATTGCTGAAACTGAGACATATTTTGAAGGTCTTGAAAAATCGTATTTTTCGGATGGAAGTGTATTGAGTTGGAAGGAGATTATGTTGAAAAATAAATAATAATAATTCCAAAAAAACGGTTCTTTTTATGTTAGGCCAGTTACTTTTGCGGTCGCCCTCGTACTAAGCGACCATTGCTGTCGTGTTTGTCTGAACTTGGCTTTAAAATGGCCCAGAATGTACTTCTACTCTTCCAAAATACCCTAACTTGCATTTTCTGATTTAAACTTAATTCGTAAAAAGGGGCTGTTCCCCTGGGATTTATTTGAGATCGAATGAGACCTTTACAGTTTTTACCTATTTTTCTACATATCAAATTTGTAATGCATCGTTAAAAAAACGTATGTCAAAAAAAATATATTTTAATAAACACAATAAATTCAATTTTTGAAAATGTTGAATTGAAATTATCGTCTTGGCGGGATTTTAAGTGAAAATTTTCGTTTGTGGAATATTAGACCATTCCAATCGAATCATGCCTACCATGTCACTTTTAATAATATTCAATTCATTATGAAATAGAAAAAAATCTTTAGCCCCTATCGAAACCGATAAAGTATTGATGCTTTAAAAAAGATACATACTTTTAAGAGAAGAGTATTAAAATATTTATTTACTATCACAAGCATAGTAGGGAACGAGCAAAATTTTTGCACGCCTTAAAACTTCTTTTCATCACAAAAACTTGAATATCGTTCTTACTTACCATTTGTTAAATCATTTGACTGACAATCGAATTCCAATAGAGCATCCAATTGTGCTTGTAATACGGGCAACGTTTTTAATAATTTATCAGCGTACATGGTGCGTAATGAACCCTCTTCTTTGCTATATTTTGGAAAAGTAAACGAAATTAAAAACTTTTGTTCAAATAATTAAAGCATATTAACTTACCCTCTTTTAACTTTACAAAAATCAAATGCCATTGCCCGATAGGACAATGATTTCTCATTTAAATATTTGGCATAACGTCTGATGAATGGCGACATATCATAACCTAAAGTAGATTGGGAGGAAAAAGGGCAAAATTAATAAAACACAACAAATGTAGACGACAAGAAAGAAAATAAATTCTACCAAAAACCAATTCGTACAAATGAAAGAGAAATCTAAGGAAATCAACAATTACTCAATCGTCAATTCATAATGAAAATGTAATTTCAAAGCGTCAATTTACAGGCGATAATGAGTTTCCTTAACCAGTTATGAGTTTTTCAAAGATCAATTAACAGTTTTCTTTGACCATAATGACATTTTCAAATAAGATAATGCCATTTTTAACACAACAGAAATAGAATTTCATTGATGCAAGAAGTACAATTTACTTGGGTCTTCAAGTTTAAATCTTGAAAGTGTCTTCTTTAAAAGTAAAATTATATTTTCAAACACGTTTTTGATATTGTCCTTTCTTGTAAACTTACAGGGCAATATTTATTGAAATTTTCGGAATGTTTAAATTTCAAATTAACTTTAAAAAATATTTTTGATAACTATTGAAAATTTTCTGTATGTGAGATTAGTATTTAAAATACAATTTATGAAGTGGGATTTTAGATTATCGTTTGTATTAAACCCAAAAATGAACATTTTAAAGCAGGTTTGCATAACGCAGTTTCATTATCCACTTTATTGAAAAGGTTGCGTAAAGAAATCGGACCTTAACCTCTCAAGATGCAACTGGTGGAGAAATCAATGCAAAATTACAAAGAAACTTTTTTTTGCCATACGTTAGTCAAATGAGCATAAAATCAAGTGGAAGTCAACACACTATTTCATCGCAATATTCTGTTATGTGATATACGAGGGCTGTTATATATATTACTGGCCTAGTAATGCAAATATCTATCATCAAAAATGGTTTTACTGTTATTTAAAGTATTCCCCAGTATGATTTATACACTTTTGCATGCGCTCAAACCAATTGTCGAAGCACTTTCATTTCTTTATTTACATGTAATTCGAAGCCCATTGGGGCATATTAAAGCTAAATTACAATATGCATCAAAATGTTAAATAGAACATCATAAACTACTAGAGAAAATTCAGTATAAAATCAAATAAATAATATAAATTAAAAAAATCTTAATATTTCCTAATAAAAGAGAAAAAAAACCTGATGAAAGCATATAAGTGATATTCAAGAAACCGAAGAAAAAAAACATATAAATAAAAGCATTACTCTGTACTTGAACGAAAATATTCCATTAAATGTTTACGAAATGTCATGGAAGACAAATTAAACGTTTTTAAACTGCTTGGCAAAATGTTAAATAGTCGGGCTACTCTTACGGGGAATGATCGATCCATAAGCGGTGTTACCTTTGGAATAATTAACTGTCTGTTGCGAATTGAGTGACTGAAAACAAATGAATTTGCTAGGAACAAAGGAGATTGAAGTTTGTATATCTTGTAAAAAAAATATAGCAACCGAAGGTGCACAAATTCCACAAAGGAACAGCCTAAAAAGTCATTCACAAACGGCGATATGTGAGCATACGGTTTAACAGAATATACATAGCGCATAACTCTATGAAGCACTGTCTTTATAATATTCATATTACTTTGAGTAGTTCCTGTATATACCTCTAGACAGTACAAAATATTTGGCATAATTAAGCCATTAACCAGTTTTGTTTTTACCCAACGAGGTAAAACTAAATTGGTGTTGTATAGTTGACGAAGTGTGAAACTAATACGTGAAGCAATACTGCGAATATGCTGCTCAAAGCAACATTTGTTATCCAGTAGTATTCCCAAACACGTAATACTCTGAACGAATTCTATAGACGTTCCATTGTATTGCAAATCTAGGTTGATAGAAGATGATGATGAAAACAGTATTGCCTTTGTTTTAGAAGGATTAATACTAAGCTTGTTAGAGGACATCCATACGCTCAATAATTTTAAAACATAATTAGTTTTTGCTTGTAAAACATCCAAATACTGGATTTCTCCGCAAAATAATAGCTGAACATCATCAGCAAAAGAGTATGGTGTACACCAATCGCCTAGACTTTTAAAAAGGTCATTAATAAACAGCACAAACAAAATTGGACCAAGAACAGAGTCCTGAGGGACCCCACTCCTAACAGACAAAACAGACGATGCGACTCCATTGACACGAACAAACTGCTTTCTACCACATAAATAAGAAAGCATTAAACTACAGGCACTTTTCCCAAGTCCATAATCTTTATGAAATTTATTTATCAAAATTCCATAATCTATCGAAGGCTTTTTCTAAATCCAAAGACAAAACCATACACATTTTTTGATCATGAGTATTCTTCTTTCCACTCCAATTGAGACACCTCCAAAACATGGTTTTTGAACGCTTCAACAGCATCTTCTGGCAACGAAAATCGTTGACCACGCATTCGTTTTTTGATGTGCGGTAATAAAAAGAAGTCATTGGGTGCCAAGTCAGGGCTGTACGGAGGATGGCCCATCAATTCGACGTTTTCGCCGGTCAAAAAGACGCTGGTTTCAGCCGATGTGTGAGAGCTCGCATTGTCATGGTGCACAATGAATCGTCTTCTCTTGTTCGTTTTTCGAATTTCTCCGAAGACTTTAGGCAAACAAATTGTGGTGTACTATTTGCTTCGAAGTGCTTCTTCCACGAACATCTTTCGTTAGATTTGGCTCGTCTTCGAGCTCATACACATAGATCCATGATTCGTCACCTGTGCCGATCTTATAAACGCCTTTTGAAGCACCGCGATCGTATTTTTTCAAAATTTCTTTGCACCAATCGACACGAGCCTTTTTTTGAGCGATTGTCAAATTGTGCGGGATCCTGCGAGAACAAACGTTTTTACGGCCAGGTGTTCATGCAATATCGAATGTATGCTGGTGGAAGAAATGCCCAAGGTTGTCTCTATCTCACGGTATGCCACATGACAATCTTGCATTCTCCGTTCACGCACGGCATCAATGTTCTGTGGCACAACGGCCGTTTTTGGATGACCTTCACGACCTTCGTTTTTGAGCGAGCGTGGGCCACGATTGAATTCATTTAACCAGTTTTTCACAGTGCTATAGGATGGTGCTTCATCGCCATACAAAGATTTAAGTTAATCGATCCACTCTTGTCGTGATAATCCACGTCGAAAGTTGTGAAAAATTATCGCACGAAAATGTTCACGAGGTAATTCCATGTTTTTGACAAATTGATTGTTTTCATGTCACTGTAAACAACACAAATGATGGTCGTACGTCAAAACGTTCTAAGTACGTTTATGCTAAAAATGTCATACTTTCCAATTGAAATGTCAGATGGCGCCAGGATCGTAAAAGGATCTATGACAATTATGTTTGAAAATATCGGTCAAATGCTCGTCACTGCTTCGGTGGTATACCTCTATCAGATGGTCTGTATTTTCAATGACTCTGAGACTTAATGGAATCTTCGATATCGTTAATTTGCCGAATTATCTCATCCTTTAGCTCTCGAAATGTTCTTGGTATATTGACGTACACTTTTTCTTTTAAATATACCCAAAGAAAGAAGTCCAACGGTGTCAAATCACATAATCGTGGAGGCCAATTATCAACGCCACGACGTGAGATAACACGACCATTGAATTTCTCGTGAAAGAACAATTGTGGCACCATCCGGCTGGAACCACATATCGTCCAGGTTCACATCCTCAATTTCTGACCACAGGAATTCCGTTATCTTTCGCGATAGCGAACACCATTTAAGGTAACTGGTTGGCCAACCTCATTTTTGAAGAAGTACGACGCTAGTCCGATGACGCCGCGAGCCCATTAATAGCACCAAACAGTCACTTTGTGGATGCATAGGTTTTTCAACAATCACTCGTGGATTCTCATTTGCCCAAGTTTGGCATTTCTGCTGTGAACACATTTGATCAATTATGCTGACCAAAAAAAATCATGAAGTGCACGAAATGAATTTTGATTTGAACGCCCATTTTCGTGAAAACGTGCTGCTCAATTGTTACCTCACCATGGATGAGTTTATCAAACACTAAAACAAAGAAACGCCAAATTAAGTTGGGCAAAAAACGTGACGTTAAGATGTGACCCAAAATAACTATCCTGCATTATGATTGGACCAACCGATTTGTAAGGACAAAAATTTGTCGATATTGGGCCATCGATTTTTCGATAGATTTTGGCATGAGGAAAAAAATTTCACTACGACATATCAAAAAAAATCATTTCCGAGGCGCCCGAATTTCGATTCTCTCAGTCGTATTTCTATTCTCACGCGCTCATCCTCGACCCCTAACCATGAGGAAAGTTATGACCCATAACTGTCATGCTTTGAATTGGTACCGACGGAATCAATCCAATGGGGCGTTGACCGTCGCATTGTTACGGCCCCAGTGTGATGGCACACCGTGGTTCAGGCCAGCGGGACGATAATCACGTTAAACTCGGTGATACTCAAGCGCTCATATGTTATATTGTATTGTATGTGGCAATATATTTTTATATGGATTGTATTTTGAAAGGTAATATTTAAAAAAAAAAACGTTAAAAATAAAAGTAAGTAAAATCCTTGAATCTGATTTTTTTGTCGACGTAGTGGAGCTTTTTTCCTCATTCCAAAAGCTATAGAAAAATTGATGGCACAATATCTATTGCTAAATCGACCCACCCTACTGTATATACAGTTGTGTTCATAAAAATAGGAGTACCCTAACTAGAAAAACAAAGTTGTATTTTTTCCACAAATAAACATAGTTTTATTCATTTATTTAACTCAAATTATTTGTAAATTTATGCTTTAATTTTAAAACCATTATTCTTTAATTTTATAACCATATTATAACCATTAAAACCAAAAAAAAAACATATTTTAATCGAAATTACTTCAAAATTCGCTGTTCAAAAAATAGGAGTATTAGCGCTAGGCTAAAAATTTGTAATAAAAATGGAATATAGCCTCATTATTATATTATTAAAAGTGAAATACATTTAATATTTAGTAGAATAGCCTCTACTTTTGATGACCGCATGACATCTTCGAGGCATGGATTCAATAAGGTCCTGACATCGTTTTAAGGAGATTTTCTGCCACCCATCTTGCACTGTGGTCAAAAGATCATCCGCATTTGATGGTCTCATGTCTGCAACATATTTCTTTACATTCCCCATAGATGCTCTATGGGGTTAAGGTCAGGAGACTGAGCAGGCCAAAACATAAACTTAATTCCATTGATCCGAAACCACTCCTTTGCCAATTTACTGGTGTGTTTCGGGTCACTATCTTGTTGGAACACCCATTTAAGTGGCATATTCCAATCAGCATATGGTAGCATGACCTCATTCATTATTTCCACATACACTCGCTTATCCATGATGCCTTTTATAAGGTGAATTGGAACAACGCCGTAATATGAAAGCTTCCCCATATCATAACTTTTGCACCACCGTGCTTAACGGCCTTATATTCGGTGTTAGGCGGACGTCGGACATACTGTCTAGAGCCAGTTCCACCAAATAAAACGGTTTTACTCTCATCTATCCACAGTACGTTTCTCCATTTTTCACTCGGCCAGTTAATATGCTCTTTGGAGAACTTTAATCGTGCAGCCTCCTGTTTCTTTGAGAGCAATAGTACCTTCCTTGGACTTCCTGCAAACAAATTGTTCTCCAACAAACGTCTACGGATAGTAACGGTACTTAGTCAAGGTTAAGCTCCTTTCGGATTCTTGTTGATGACGCTGAAGGGTCCCCTTTACTATACCGCACGATCATCCGGCGATCATCCACATTCGATGTTTTTCGCTTTCGACCACGCATTTCGACCTTGTTTTAATATGTTAACGCATTTGCGATCATTTGATCAGAGCAGCCTAAGATTGCTTTCATTTCTCTGTATGTTTTCCCTTGTTTTCTACGGTTTTGGATCAGGGTCCGAGTTTCCTCTGAGCAGTGTTTTCCACGACCCACTATTGAGCAAAACCACATTTTTTTTGGAAAAATTCAATTAAAATGTCTTAAAATCACTTCTTTATACCTACTTTTTATTTTATTTAACCCTTTCATGCATTTCGATTGGGATGATTCAGAGGCTGAAGCAGAACCAGAAGTGCCATATACGGAAATTTCTGTTGAAGAAGCGAGCGTTGTAAATAAAATATGTGAAGATATAACGGTGGCAGATTTGCAGACGCTTGAACTCCCCGAAGACATGGAAATCATTGATGATCCCATTTTTGAAAACTTTGAGATGGAAACGGAGCAACAATTTGAAAAAGTGGATTTAAAAAACTTAAAATGGAGAAAAAAAAGATTTGCAATCTCATGACAAAGTATGGAATGGGCCTATAGGCAATGAAGTAGAAGTATATTCCCCGTTACAATACTTTTATATGTTTTTTGATACTGATATGATAAAGAAAATTGTTGAAGAGACAAATCTGTATTCAGTCCGACAAAGTGGATTATCGGTCAATGTTACTTTTAAGGAAATGGAGCAGTATTTAGGAATTCTTCTTTATATGGGGATCATCAAATATCCTGAAATGAGAATGTTATGGCAGGCAGAGTTCCGAATTCCGTTAATAGATGCAGCAATGACTGGAAAACGTTTTGAAAAAATTAAACAATATTTACATTTCTCCAGTGACGATAAAAAAAAGGTGAGGATGGTTATGATAAGCTGCAAAAGATTAAGCCGATCTTAGAGGGCTTTCGACAAAATTGTTTAAAAGTTACTGCAGAGCAGCACCACTGCATAGATGAGCGAGCAGATTATTCCATTCAAAGGAAAACAACTTTTAAAACAATATAACCCGAAAAAACCACACAAATGAGGGTTTAAAGTATTCACCAGATGTGGAAAGTCAGGCATCATATATGACTTCGCAATATACACCGGAGAAGGAACTTGTCCTAGTTATGGTTTAGGCATTTCGTCCGACATTGTAATTCACTTGTTGAAGGGCTTACCCGAAAACCAAAACTATGAGGTTTTTTTGACAACTGGTTCACATCATTCGATTTGATGAAGACCCTCAGAGATAAAGGTTTTGTTGCAACTGGAACAGTGCGCAGTAATCGTTTGGGAAAGGTTGACTTAGATTCAGATGCAAAGTTGAAAGCAAATGGGCGTGGTGCATACGACCATAGAGTAGAATCAGCACATGATATCATAGTTGTAAAATGGTATGACAACAAATCAGTACAGCTGTTGTCCACGGACTATGGTATTGAACCCATATCTTCGTGCCGCCGATGGAATCAAAAAGATAAAAAGTTTGTGGAAATTCCTATGCCAAATATAGTTCAGCAATACAATCGTTTTATGGGAGATGTAGACTTAGCAGATATGCTCTGTGAGTTATATAGGATAAACCATCGATCCCGAAAATATTATATGCGAATTTTCTTTTGGGTTGTTAATTCCGCAGTCACGAACAGTTGGCTACTTTATAGGCGCCATTGTCAGCTTACAAAAGTCAGTGATAAAGATACGCTGACCCTGGTACAGTTCCAAACTAGAATTGGAATTGGCCTTATTTATACAAACACTTCCGGTCCGAGGAAACGTGGTCGTCCATCAGATTCTCCACAAACGACTCCATCAACTTCTAAGCGTAGCGCACCCTCTATTCAGGTTGAAGAATTTAGGTATGATGGATTTGGACATTTACCGTCTTAAAAACCGAAGCAGTCGCGTTGCAAATTTTGTAAAACTGGCTTCACAACTGTCTATTGCACAAAATGTAATGTATCCATATGCTTTACTCCTAAAAACAACTGTTTCAGTAAATACCATGTAAAATAGTAAGACTTATATTCGTCTTGCAACTCTTGTAAGATATTACATCCATAATTTTGTGCATAAATTAAAAATAAATATAATAAACTATAAAAACGTTGTTTTTGTTTTATCAAAAATTTTTATATTTTCAGAGTTCGTTTATGCACCATGTTGTATATGTACAACATTTTCTAAAACCTACGTGGAGAGTCTAATTTATTTTTTAACTCTTTTTTTGTGTTATTTGACTCCAATATAGTCATAATTAACGTCAAAAAAAATATAGCTGCCATAACGAAGTTTGGTGCATGAGAGAGGTTAAGGAATTTATATCAAGAGATCATGTATTGTTCGGAAATCAAATTCTCTCCTATTTTTTGATCACTTCAAATCGTGGTATAATACAGAAATGAACGATTAACACTATGCACATAATAGTTAGAATGAGCTTTTCTTTTGTGTTGTACTTCTTACATCCCGTAGTTAGTCCCGTTACAAAATCGCGTGGTTTGGTGGTACAACAACAGCAAATTTTACTTTTAAACATATTGGGTAATAGCACTCCTATTATTTTGAACACAGCTGTACCTTCATAGTGAACAAAAAACTATTCTATATTTTCTACTTTTAAAACGTTTTTACGGATTCGGAGCAATTTGATTTGTGTCATTTTAAACGGTATTCGCGGTTATGCTTCATTTAAACAAAACAAATTTGGTCCATGGTTACGTTCGGAGAGAAATATTCGATGAGCTAACTTTAGGGCCCATTTAAAAACGAACATAGAGCATAATTTCTAATCATCATTTTAATAAAACAAAAACTCACAGAAATGTATTAAAATTTGTTAAAATATATAATTATTTTGAGTTTTTTGTTTTGTTGTCTTAGATTTCTCTTGTATTATTTTTTAGCTTTCAAATTAAGCTCATGAGCTACATTTATTTTCTAAAATCTAAAAAATTTTGAATCAATTCATAAACCATACATTATTACTCACCCATTCTGCCACCAGGTACCGACATACCACCATCTTGATTTAAAGCATATTTTACATTTGATTTTTGGTTTAGAGAGGGAGCATGAGTAGAGTAGTAGTAGTAGAGTAGTAGTGGATCACAACAGGGAGTAGTTATAGTAGTAGTAGTAGTATAAGAGTAGTAAGCGGATACACACGGGATACAACATTTGTATAAGTATGCGTGAGAGAGTACATATAGGAGTAAAATTACAAAATATTCAATTAAATTTTCAGAAGCCAAGGATGAGTAAATATGAATCAATAATTTTAATTATAATTATTTTTTTTATAATGGAGTGTAAACAAAAAGGCGAGGGAGCGAGCGCGTGTCATATAAAATTAATTTAAAATTGGGGGGGAAAGGATGTCCACATAAGATGTTTGTATGTACGAGTATGTAAAAATAGAAAGAAAAAAGAAACAAATAAAAAAATCATAAAAAGCATCAAATTTGTTAACACAACAAAAATTAAAATTATTAATAAAAACATGTGTTTATCGAAAGGCTTATATTCAGTTTGAGATATCAACAAATTTTGTAAAATGTATATTGTATGACATGATAGTCACTGACATATCGATGGTATTAATTCTAAAACAATATATAAGGCATGTTTTATTCGCTAGTTAAGGGAAAATATAAACGAATTAAAGACTAACTACGGTCTGCGTAGTTTTTTGAAAGTTACTGATTTATAGACAGGGTTTTCCCCGGTCCTCAATGTTACGTTTTCTGCGTTCCTGGGTATTTTCTTCCGGCACCCCTAGAATTTATAAAAATCTAAGCTGATTAATTTAAAAAAAAACCGTGGTGGAAGAACATAGAATTAAGTAAATTTTCTATTATACAGGGTGGCGCATGAATCATTCAACAAAACAAAACGTAATAACTTTATTTCTGCGCGAGCAATCGGCTTATTGCTTTTTTATTTAATTGAAGGTTATTATTTAGATTTATTAAAATAAATACTTGGGATGAACACCGTCGCGGCTGTAGGATCTTCATTTTAGGCAAATTTAAGCGTTTCGACTCGAAACTAACCGGCTCGAATTGCAGCAAGCAGGCGGTCATTGCACCGGGTAATTTATTCTGCAGCATTTGGTTCCAGCAAGATGGAGCACATATAGCCAGACCGATTATGGCAGAGCTCCAACGAAAATTCCCAAACAAATTAATATCCAGAAATTCCACTTTCCGTTGGACCCTGCATCAGACTTTTTTATGGGGTTATGTCAAGCAAGAGGTGTACAAAACGTAACCAATAAATTTGACTGAATTGAAGCATTCCGTTAAAACATTAATTGAGGCGATCTCAACGTCAGTCCTTCTGGCCGCAATGAATAATTTTCTGATCAGGTGTCGCATATGCGTGGCTAAGCATGGAGGTCATTTACGATCTATCATCTTCAAACACAATTATATAGGGTGATTCATCTAGAGGTAATTTTTCACAACAAAAAAATAAATATAAAAATTCAAATCAAGTTTGGAATCTTTATTGGTAATGTGAAACGTAACCAATAAATTTGACTGAATTGAAGCATTCCGTTAAAACATTAATTGAGGCGATCTCAACCTTCAGTCCTTCTGGCCGCAATGAATAATTTTCTGATCAGGTGTCGCATATGCGTTAATGACCTCCATATTCACGATCTGTCATCTTCAAACACAATTATATAGGGTGATTTATCTAGAGGTAATTTTTCAGAACAAAAAATAATTTAAAAATGCAAATCAAGTGTGGAATCTTTATTGGTAATTTGAAAGTACATTTTATGGCATTTAATTTTTGAATATAATTTCCTTTAAATGTTGGCCGCAACTACGCCTCATCGTTTCCTTTCTGAGGGTCCAATTTTGGATGTCTCGTTCGAGCATTTCGACCGGTATGGTATTAATGACACACGTAATGTTGGCTGCCAAAACGTGAATCGTAGCTGGTTTGTCAGCATAGACTTTTGACTTTACGTAACCCCAAAGAAAAATGTCTAAAGGTGTGATATCGCTTGATCTAGGCGGCCAACTTACCTGTCCAAAACGAGAAATTAGCTGCTTCTCGAAATGACCTCTCAATAGATCCATTGTTTGAGCAGCTATAGGGCAAGTGGCACCGTCCTGTCGAAACTAAGTGTCGTCAAGATTACGGGCTTCAATTTCAGGTAGCATAATGATCGATATCAAGGTGCGATGGCGAGCACTGTTACGTTCCGGCCATCATAATTTTAGAATATATGGGTGAATAATCTGTAATGACTCCTTTTCTTTGCGAAAAAGGGGACAGTCTTTATAATCAAATAAAAACCAAACGAAAATAATTCGCAAACTAAAATAGAAGTAGAGTTTCTTCGAGAACCTTCGAAGAGAACAATACTTCAGCGCGAGAGAAACACTACAAATTAAACGTAACGGCCGTTACCTTTTTTTTAAGCAGAAAACCACACCAAGCACGGGACTGAGAGAAAATGTTCCGGACAAAAGTCAATGATTTTTATAATTTCATAAATTTATTTAATTAAATCAAAAAAAAGTCACATATTATGTGACTTGAAGTGATAGTGCATACATTCATTGCAATGCAATTACAGATTTTTAATATTTACATACATAATAAGTACGGTTTATTTTGCTGCGTCGGTTTTGGACACGCCACGGGACTGAGACTACATGTACTGTTTTCTTTTTTTTCGATATTAACAAATTAAAAATTTTAAAAACTAATACGTGGGTTATTTTAACAAATATAATAAGCTGCTTAGAACACATTTATAAAAAAAAATTAGTTAATACAACACAATTTTAAACAGCCGGACACAGAAAGGAGTCATTTAAGATTATTCACCCATATATGAACCGATAATTCCACCAGCTTATTAACCGCACCAAACCGTGGTTTTATCTGGGTATAATGGCACCTCTTGAACCTCTTCTTGTTGCTCTTCAGCCCAAATGCGGCAATTTTGTTTATTGACTTTGCCGTTGAGCCAGAATTGGGTCTCATCATTCAACAAAATTTTGGTCGAAAGCAGCGAATCTTCCCGTTTCTCACCGAACGCTCATTTCCATAATACAGTTGCCAACATTTGAAGGCAATTATTTTCAAAAAATAAATGCCATAAATGTCCTTTCAAACTACCAATAAAGATTCCATACTTAATTTGAATTTTTAAATTTTATTTTTGTTCTGAAAAAATACCTCTAGATGGATACCCCCATATAAATTGAATTTTTTTATACAATAATTCAAACTACCAAAAACCACACTTGATTTGAATTTGTATATTTTTTTGTTCTGAAAAATACCTCTAGATCCATCCCTATATAAATTGAATTTTTTTTATACAATAAAAAAAATATTTGAAATACATTTAATACAAAATAAAAGTTATTTGAATTTTTTATTGAGGCACAATTAGTGCGCCACCCTCTTTAAAATTAGACTTTGATTGGCCATCAGTGGACAATTTTCGGGGTTTTCAGGATTAATACGGAGGCTTTAATAATTGGTGGAAATGGGAAAACATAATTTTTAATAATGGGTTTTTATAAAAGAGACAGTTTTTAAAGCAGTTGTAACTGAATCTACTATTCTAAACGCAAATTTATGCTGTCAATTTAAGTTACAAACTAACCCAAGTATTATAAAAATTATATTTGAGAATGCAAATAAAACATCTAACAACAATATTATTTTAATAAAATTATTAAAAATTTACTGAGCTGAAGTTTACTTTCAACAATTGCAGCAAGGCTTTCTGAAGAGGGTTGTCACGGACCCGAAATCATGATAAAAGTAGTGTGCAGCCACGAAAATCAATGTCACTTGGCCATTTTTGTTAAAAACTTATTTAAATATAGAAGCAAGAGGTCTTGAGCCGGTTAAATCCCTGTTCAATGTGTTAAAGCAACAGACCGAAATAAAACAAACGAGCTAAACAAACGGAACTTTAATTTATAAACAAAAAAATAGGCAACGAAGTTTTCTTCCGCTAATGAGCTTTATTGAGTTCGAATCGGTTTTCGATACGGTCGTTTAAAACTCTACTGCCTCTGGGTGAGTTTTTAAGAAGAAATATCATGCTCTTATACCCTAAATAGTTAGCCACAAGACGTTTAAATTTTCATGACTCATGTTGCCTAACAATGCACCCCAAACAGAAAAAATACAAAAACAAATGGAAAAAGTCACTTGAGCCGACTTAAAAATAGCCTTACCCATATACAGTTCATTTAAAATAGGGTTGTAATTAAAATTTGCATTTGCATATACGAATTATTCCCACATTTGCTTTCGCAGTCGCCAAAACCAATTTTGGAATATTCTCATTGGCAAAAAAATATTTTGCAAATTATTTTTCAAAAATGTTTGGCTTTCCTTAAGCCTTGTACTTAATCACCTTTCTCTATGAAAATGTGTATGGCACACAGCAAAAATGATGATGATTTTATCATTTCCAATAAATTAATCGTCAAAATCAAAAAAAAAATTATTCGCTTTTGCAAATTTATAATATTCGCTTTCGCAAAAAGTATATTTTTGAAAAAGTACTAATAATTTTTTTTAAATTTCTTATTTTATTGGAAAGGTTGAACTTTGTCATTTAGTAATGGATCACAATATCATTCATATGATTACCACAACTGGATCTCCAGTACCTCATTAATGACCGAACAACCCATTTTTCAGTTAATTTTTGCTTGTTTCGGTTCGAATCTCTTTAATGGCAACTTCGTTTTCATGTTTCAACGCTTCAATTGTCTCTGGATGCTTTTCGTAAGATTTATCCTTAATGGCTAATCCAACAGGCTTAAATCACAGCTTCGAGGCGGCCAATTGGCTGCGTTGGCTATGTGAAATGCGGGCCGTCTTGTTGAAAAAATGTCGCCCATGTCATTCTCTTGAATTTTTGAAACAATTTCTGGAGCCGCCATTGCCGTTGCTCTTTTTTCAAAGAAAATTTTACACCAAAGAGTGACTCGTTGTGGATGCATTGGCTTCTCAATAGTCACGTGTGAATCCCAAATGCGACAATTTTGCTTATTGACTAGCCACCGAAATGAAAATGATCTCCACCTGAAATCAGGATTTTTCTGTAAAATTCTTCATTTCCTGCCAAACAATATCTAAGCTCATTGGGCAAAGCGCAAAACGCATCGGATGGTGTTAAATTATTAAATGACAAAGTTCAACCTTTCCAATAAAAGCAGTAATTTTGAACAATTATTAGTACTTCTTTGCCATATGCCATACATATTCCGAATTTCTATTCAAGTTCCAAAATATCGCATGAACAGTATTAAAATGTATGTGAAAGTCAAAAGTTGACGAAATGCTACATACTCGTACGGGTATACTTATATAAAAGGCATCATCAATGGCAATTAAACCATAGGAATTTATTCAGAATATAACAGTGATTGGTAACTCCTTCTGATTGGGGGGCAAATGACTTTAAAAGTCTGGAAACGGGTTTGGTAAAAACAAATGTAGGGTCGAGAACGCTTTATTTAATGGGGTACACTATGATATAAACTAAAACCCTCTTACCCAAAAGTGACAGTTTCTGTTGAATATACGAGTATTGTAACGTTACTTGCTTAAATGTTTTCTATTGATTATATTTATTCAAAACAAACGATTTGATTTAATATAACATTTTGTCGTCGATTCTTTAATGGACCAACTTTCATAATTCTAAGAAAACGCAAGTTTAGTCAAATTTTCTTGGGTTTAACAGCAGAAAGTGGCAAGCGGACCCTTTCACTACACGTAGTAAAAAAAGTATGGTTGGGGCAACAATATTCGAAGAGCATCATACTATTGTTGGATATATTGTTGTGGTACAACAATATTATGATCCTTACAAACATAGTATGGTTCGCTTACAACTATACTAAGATCCCCACAACTATAGTATGATTCACACTCAACCATATTATGATATTCACAACAATATTATGATCCTCACAATCATAGTATGTTTCACATAAATCTATAGTATGATCCTTACAACCATAGTATGATCACACACAATTATACTATGATCTACAAAATTTTTAATTAGAATTGGGTTAAGTTGTCAACAATAAATTATTTAAAAATACATCAAATTCATAGTAATAGGAGTGATTTATTTAAAAAAAAATTACAATCATACAGTATGATTGCCGTAATCATATTATTGTTAACATTAACCCGAAAAAAAACAGGAAGTTTGTCACACCAACCATACTTATATTATTGGTACAACCATATTTTCCTTTTTTTAATTTGGCAATAATAATATTGTTATATTTCAACAATATTAATATTGCTGCAACCATACTATTGTCAAACTGAAACTCAAAAAAAAATACTACATGCTACTATTGCAGAGAACATATTATTGTTACCGTGACCATATAGTAGCCATATATTTTCTCTGCGTGTAGGTAAATAAAACACGACTTATATCTAGTGACCGGACAGCTTGTGTGTCTGTTGATATGACAAATTGAATATTAGCCCTCGAATATGTTATGGATTACAATAAGAAAGTAATAGTAGAGAGTTACACAATAAAATTTAAACTTTCAAATGTAAGTAATAAAGAACAAATAAAACGTATGGATGTATGATAAATACTTAGCATGAACTGAAGGAGTTGGAACGGGGGGGTTAAGTTTTCATGTTTTAGTTCAATTAGAATTTTGCATGAATGAACATATGAATTTCAATGGATAATGCATGGATGAGATGTAATGGAAAATCTTCGGTTCATATTCGTTTACCTTGAACACCGCCCTTGTCCAAGAAATTGCTGAGGTTAAACGTTGAATTTGATGACGCCAAATACTGCATAAAACGCTGAAAGAAGAAAAAGAAAATATCAGAAATTTACGATTAATTAAGTGATCTCAATATTAATTAATGAAAGGTCACTGCCATTCAATATCTTCGCGAGTGATAATGACATTTTATCTTGGCGCGATATGAAATTAAATGAACAGTGAAACGGAGCAGTGTTTTTTTAGGCTGAAGAATATGAGTAATCGATGGCACCTATATATTGGCCTAGTTCTATTGGCAACTCGCTCAAGGGGTCGCTAAAGCGATAACTTTTTACCATTGTACAATAATTTAAAATTGATTGTCATATTCGGTGTTCTTTTAGGAAATTGAAAAAAATGAGATTACATAATTTAAAAATGAAAACCGTCATTTATAGGAAAATAATTTACGGACAATAATGCATATATAATTTCAGACATGTGGGCGCCGCGCTTGTATGCGTCTAATTCTGTAATTCCAATTTTCCGATAGATGGACACAGCTCCAATTGCTAAAAACGACAGCAAGTAATCTTATTTCGTTCCTCCTAAATACTACACCTATTATTTCAATATACACCTTAAGGCATCTCTGCGGATACGTAATATCAGTTAGAGTAGGTATATGTGGTACGGAAACGTTCAATACCATTGAATTTGCCTATAAGTTGCCCATGGCATCCGCAGCGCAAATTCATCAAAGGCGCTTGGTCCGGACGGAATCTCAATGCTGATGTTAAAGCACTTGGATACCCCGGGAGTAGAGTACATGGCCAAAGTGCTCAATCTGTCGCTAGCCACTAACTTAGTTCCCGATGCGTGGAAAATGGGCAGAGCGGTGAAACCAGACAAAGACGCAAGTAGAGGAGATTCGTACAGGCCGATCTTCTTGCTTTCTCCATCAGCAAAGACGTTTGAAGCACTGCTCCTCCCCAGCCTGATTTAAGACCTTCATTGTGCTGATCATCAGCATGGGTTCCGCAAGCAGCACATCACAACAACTGCTTTACACGCCATCAGCACACGTATAAGTCGCGGCATAACAAGAACAAGTCAAACGACGGGACGGTCCTCGTGGCTCTTGACCTAACAAAAGCCTTCCACACGGTCAATAATGCCACTCTCTTCGAGGCTACTGAAGAAACTTCCCTTCCGCCCAGTTTGAAACGTTGGATCGTAAGCTACGAGGGCGACCGCAAAACTAACTGGCCTGGCACATTTTCTGTTTTACTAGCAACTTATTTTTTGTTTTTTAAAAGCAATCTTTTATAAGCCATCTGTCAAAATTTCCGAAATATTTAATGATTATTTTCTTTGTTACGGGTGATTGAAGTAAACAAGTTTTATAATTTTTGAAAAATGGAAAATAAAGAGTTTCGTGCGGTAATTAAACACTTTTATATGAAAGGTTATACACCACAAAGATGAATTGGATTCTGTTCATGGTGATAATGCACCATCATACTCCACCGTGAAATCCTGGGTTCAACAATTTAAAATGGGTTGTTCAAGTACGGAAGATGAACAACGCTCTGGAAGACCGAAAACTGCTACTACTATTGAAAACATTAGAAAAATATTTAATTAAGTGACTAAAGATAGACGAATAAAGCTCAGAGAACTTGCTGATATTGTTAAAATACACGAAAAACCAGTTTGGAGTATTTGACATGATGAACTCCACATGAAAAAGCTATCCGCAAGATGGGTGCCGCGTTTGTTGACTTTGCCCCAAAAAATCGTCCGTTGGACCAATTCCGAGGAGCTTTTAGCGATTTATCAGCGTAATCCCATAGAGTTCTTGCGCCGATTCATAACTATTGATGAAACATGCATCACTACATCCCAGAATGCAAAGAGTAGTCAAAACAATGGATAGAAGCTGGTAAAAGTGGTCCCAAGAAGGGGAAAACTGTTAAGTCAGCAGGAAAAGTAATGACCACAGTATTTTGGGATGCAAGGGGTATAATATTTATTGATTATCTTGAGAAAGGAAAAACTATAAATAGTGAATATTATTGTCCATTATTGGATCGGTTGAGTGAAGAAATCAAGATAAACGACCGCATTTAGAAAAAAAAGTTATTTTTCATCAAGATAATGCTCCTTCACACACTGCATTTTTAACTCAACAAAAACTGACCGAATTACGATTTGAAATTGCTCCGCATCCACCATATAATCCAGATTTAGCTCCTTCTGAAAATTTAAAAAAATTTCTCGGTGGCAAAAAATTGTCGCCCAATAGCGAGGTTATTGCTGAAACTGAGGCATATTTTGAAGGTCTTGAAAAATCTTATTTTTCGGATGGAATTAAAAAACTTGAAAAACGTTTAATGAAGTGTATTGAGTTGGAATGAGATTATGTTGAAAAATAATTAATAATAATTCAAAAAAAACGGTTTTTTATGTTAGGCCAGTTACTTTTGCGGTCGCCTTCGTATATGTGTGGGCGCCATAATAAATTCTACTAAATTCTAAATTATACATATGTAGAATTTAGAAACAGAAAGTCGAAGCTACGAAGAATTAAACAAGAAGTTCCCCAGGGTGAAGTGACATCCCCGGATCTGTTCAACCTCTACCTTTCTAGAATTCCTGCACCACCAGACGGCGTTGAAATTGTGTCATACGCTGATGATTGCACAATATTGGCGACAATTTGTTGACCTCTTACAAAGCGATAGGCCGGTCTGTAGCAGACTACTTATACGCAGCACCTGTATGGTCGGCGAACGTGAGTACGACACAGTGGAATAAAATTCAGACTTGCAAGAATGCCACCCTCAGAACATCAACAGGGTGTCTTCTTATGTCTTCTGAGGGGCATCTACATGAGGAGACGAAGGCCTTCCCGTGCGCAGACACAATTTCCTGCTGCCTAAGCAATACCTGCCAGGCTGTTTTCACCAGTCATCCTAACCACCATCTCTTGCACAGGATGCCTACGCCCAGGCAGATCAGGTACGATCTTCATGACGTAGAGAGAGGTCCAGCGGTATAAGAGGGAAACTTTAGATCATCGAAACTACCAGGCAGGTCTGAACAACATTCACGCCGATGAAGTCGAAGCAGCAGTATCCAGCAACCGTGTGAATGTAGTACTAGGAGAGCATCCCCCGGAGATTTCACCTGAGGAGGGGGTACCACCTCGGTTGTTCTGGCACAGCTGAGATCTGGATGGTGCAGTCGCCTCAATTCCTACTGGGCACGCATTGATGCTACCGTTCCGGACATCTGTCCCGCCTGCCATCAGGGACCACATGACGTGCTGCACGTCATGTGGTCCCTGATGGCAGCTGACCCCCAGGTCTCTGTGGACGCATTCAGTTTAAATGGCGAGTTTCCTCCACCTGACTTCAAAATAAATATATTGTTGTTACAACAACAACCATTGAATTTGTCAAATTTGTCGCGCCGTCGGAACGATACTGTCGGCAGAAAACGAACGTAACTTACGGCAACATTTCCGAAACGGGCTATGACTTTGGAAACACAATAAATATTCAATTAATGCTAATTTCATCTGCAGATAGAATCACATCTGCAGATGAAATTAGCATAATAGTCCACAGACTTCATACACTCACAAAGAAAAAACAGTTGAAAATCGGTTCGAACAACAAATATTTGATTGGATAAACATACTTTCTGTTGCAATCACAAACATGCCATGGTATTTTTGGTTACATGGTTCGACTAAGCATATGATGGAAGCTACAATATTATTACGATTCTTACAGCCACTAAGTCGGAATTTAGTTAAACAATAGGTTGCCACAACTGCTGGTTATAACGATCAACCAGTTATGAAGTACATATTACTATGATACCAGTAATTGGTGGTGACAACAGATAAATTCATAGTAGTAACTGAAGTCCGTTTAGTTCGCTGTTGTAATATCCCAGCAAACCAAACTTTCAGAATACAGTCAAAATTCTGTACGACAATCGGCAAAATGTTCCGATTTCGGATCAGAATTCTAACCGAGTTCGTAACGAACAACATATGAGAGCGTTGACACGAATTCTTAACTACTTCTCTGAAAAAAAAATCCTGAGACAAACTGAACAGAATTCGTAACGATTTCGGTAAGAATTCTCGCTAGAGTTCAGATATTGTTCAGAATTGTCTGATATCAGACATTGTCGGCAAAATTTGTTTTACTGGGATATTACTCTATGGAACAAAATTACGGACTAACTCCCAAAAGGACGGCACTAGTATGTCCCAGTTATTTTTTATGTGCCAAGGAAATTTTTATTTTGCAGATGTTTCAAGTGAAACCGTATAAAGTTTATTTTCACAGAATATTTTAACATCCTATCTTTAAGATTTGAGTGTCCTTTACGTCCTTTTTTCGAAAAAGTAAAGAAAAGTGAAAAAATGATTATTTAACGTGAGTTTGAGTATTTCTATGTTCTACTAAAAGTTTTCCAATTATTTTCAGTTGGGAAATGTCCTCTTTGTAATGAAATTATTTAAATGTTTTTAGAAAATTGACGTTTTTGGGTTAAAATTGTCTACAAAATTATGGTTTTTGAAAGCAACAACTTCTGGCGACGAAAATCGTTAACCACGCATTTTGTTCTTGATGTGCGGGAATAAAAGAAGTCATTGGGTGCCAAGTTAGTGCTGTACGGCGGATGACCCATCAATTCGACGTTTTGGCCGGTCAAAAAGGCGCTGGTTTGAGCCGATGTGTGAGACATCGCATTGTCATGGTGCACAATGATTCGTCTTTTTTTGTTCGTCTTTCGAATTTCTCAGGCAAACAAATTGTAGTGTACCACTCTGAATTGACTGCCCTACGTTGCTAAGCGAAACAGTCGCCACATGAGCAATTTTGCCGAAAAAACAGACGACCATTTGCTTCGAAGTGCTTCTTCCCCGAACATATTTCGTTGGATTTGGCTTGTCTTCGAAGACACGGTCGATTGCTGTTTTGTTTCGGGATTCGTCACCTGTGACGATCTTATATCTTATAAACGTGATTTGAAGCACAGCGATCGTATATTTTCAAAATTTCTTTGCAATAATCGACATGAGCCTTTTTTCGACCGATTGTCAAATTGAGCGGGAGCCAACGAGAACAAACCTTTTTCACGGCCAGGTGTTCATGTAATAGCGAATGTATGCTGGTGGAATAAATGCCCAAGGATGCCTTTATCTCACGGTATGTCACAAGACGTTCTTGTATTATCAGTTCATGTTCTTTGGCACAACGGCCGTTTTTGGACGACCTTCACGAGCTTCGTCTTTGAGCGGGCGTGGGTCACGATTGATTGAACCAGTTTTTCACAGTGCTATAGGATTGTGCTTTATCGCCATACAAAGATTTAAGTTCATCGATGCACTCTTGTCGTGATAATCCACGTCGAAAGTTGTGAAAAATGTTCGCACGAAAATGTTCACGGGTAAATTCCATTTTTTTGCCAAATTAATTTTTTTTAAGTCACAAATGATGGTCGTACCTCAACACGTTCTGAGTACGTTTATGTTAAAAAATGTCAAACTTTCCAATGGAAATGTCAGTGTTGACACTTAGTGTTGCCTAGGCCAGAAATATATATAGCAGCCCTCGTAAACTGTCTTTTTTCGTAATGTATGTATGTGGTTAATTATTCAGAATGGGATCCAATTTCGACACACAGCACAGTGCTCCGTTCTCATACTAGCATCGGACAAAAAAAGGAGTTTTCACAATACAACGAAACTTTATTTCTGAAGGGTTTTTATAATACGATGATTTCAAAAATGTTATCGGTTTTTATGTGTCATTTGCGGTTTTCTTGTAAAATTCATTTTTTTTATTGGTTTTTACTGAATCATTTGGCTTATTAACTAGGTCTGAATTAACATGATGCAAAACAAATTTACTAAATTTTTTGATGTTTTTTGGCTTCAAAAATTGAGAATTTTTCGAAAAAAAAATAAATCAAAGACACTTCTTAAAAACCGAAAATCGAATGGAATCTGCAAAAAGGGGCGAAGATTTAATTTTTTTCTAATTGACGAGAATCCAAACTAATTTATTGTGCAAAAAAATTTTTAGCGAAACGGAGCACAGTGCACAGAACGATTTGAAATAAATTTGTTTTCCACCTATTTCTTTCAAAATAACCTACAAAATATGACCGATATGAAAGTATATTATTTTATCACATCTGTAGTCAAGACTTCAAGCATTCTTTTGAGGTTTCTCATGTTACATTAAACCTTAAGTAGCCAGAAATATTCAATCGGCATTAAGAGTATCTTGAATTCTTTTGACACTTTAAAACCAAAATATAAACATAGAATCGTTCCACTTGTGCATACAAACTAAGTTTTAAAAAAACCTGCCGTGTTGGAAAAATATTTTTGGCCAGAACTAGATAAGCTTGACATCACCGATATGTGGTTTCAACAAGACGGTGCCACTAGCAACACAGCACGCGTTGCAAAAGATTTAATGAAAGGCAAATTCGGCGAACGTGTTTATCTCAAGAAATGGTCCGGTCGAATGGCCACCTCGTTCGTGCGATTTAACGCCATTGGATTTCTTTTAATGGGGCCTCAGCAAGTCATTGGCCTATGCCAACAAACCAACAACTTTAGACGTGCTTAGAGACAACATCCAACGCGAAATTGCCAACGTTCCAGTCGAAATGTTTGCAAGATTGGTGGAAAATTGGGTCCAATAAATAGATCGCTCTACACTAACTCGTGGTGGTCATATGACCGAAATCGAATTTTATTCTTAATATGTAAAATTTGCAGTAAACCTGGATTAAATTTGAACTCTATATCTTAAATATACTATGTTTTATTAGTATGCAAAATTGTTATACTCTTAACGGAGCACCCTGTATGATATATTGAGTCCGACCTTGCTTAAGCTCCAGACAGAGATGACTGGTGGTGTAGAGTATCTCATAGTCGGCCACGCCAGACTTTAACTTTACGAGGGCGGTTCGGAAACGTCTTAGCCTAGCACAAAAAGCGCGGTATAAACAGAAAAAAGTTAAGTGTTAAATCTATGAACACATGTTAAATCTTGTTTCGATCTGGCAACTCCTTCATATAGAAACAGGTGTTCACAAAAGACGCATCCGCGATTTTTTTACAATGGAAAAATTAGAAATGCGTGGTGTCATTAAATATTTACATAAAAAAGGTTTATCGGGACAAGAAATTCATAATGATCTGGTGAATGTGTTAGGTGAAAGTGCTCCTTCATAAGCAACAGTAAAAAATTGGGTTGCTGAATTTAAACGTGGTCGTACAAGCATTGAAGATAAACCACGAAGTGGACGTCCAAAAACAGCAACAACAACAGAAATTGTAGCCAAAGTGCATGATATGGTATTAAATGATCGACGAATAAAAGTGCGTGAAATAGCTAATATCATGGGCATATCAAATGATCGAGTCCATTTAATTTTGCATGAAGAACTACAGATGAAAAAGCTTTCTGCAAGATGGGTGCCGCACTTGTTAACAGTCGATCAAAAACGCATAAGAATGAACATTTCTCAAGCTTGTTTGGATCGGTTTCAGCGAAATAAAATGGATTTGAGGCGTCGTTTCATAACTGTTGATGAGACATGGATCCACCACTATACTCCAGAGACAGAAGAACAATCCAAACAATGGACTGAAGCTGGAGGAAGTGCCCCAAAGAAGGCAAAAACAATTCAATTGGCTGGTAAGGTTATGGCAACGGTTTTTTGGGACTTCAAAGGTATTTTATTGATTGACTATCTGCAAAAGGGTAAAACAATAAATTCAGAGTACTATTGCAACCTTTTAGATCAATTAAATGTACAAATTCGAAAAAAACGTCCTGGCTTACAACACAAAAAAATAATTTTTCATCAAGACAACGCACCAGCGCACAAGAGTGTTTTAACAATGGCTAAAATCAACGAATTAAAGTACGAGTTGCTTGACCACCCACCTTATTGTCCTGATTTAGCTCCCAGTGACTTTTACCTGTTCCCTAATCTAAAAAAATTCCTTGCTGGCAAGCGTTTTACCTCAAATGAAGGTGCAATTACAGTTGTAAGCCACTATTTTGAAGACCTTGAGGAAAACTATTTTAATCAAGGGATAGAATTGCTAGATAAGCGTTGGACTAAGTGTATTGAAGTTTCAGGAGATTATATTGAAAAATAAAAATATTTTTGAAAAACTAACTATTCTCTTTCATTGATAGACTAAGAACTTTCCGAACCGCCCTCGTATTAACTATTATTAATGGAATGGAAAAGCCTTGCTACAAGGTCATAGTACAGATCCAGAAAAATACAATGCTGAGAAGTAGTATTTTATTTAAGCTATTTATTAATCTGCCCTAGTCGTTTGATCTCTACTCCTCAAGTCTTTGAAAGTCTTTGAAGCAGTTCTCGCTAGCGCTTCTGCCATTCATCAGTGTTTTAGTTCTGAACTCTTTAAATAAAACGAGGCACCACAATTTCAACTAGACGTTGTATTTTGGCATATCCCCCCTCAACTCATTCCTTTTTTACAAGACTTTTAACATTGGAACTTGTATTTGCAAATATCTTAGGGAAATAAGAAAGAACAACGCCTACAGTTATAAAAAATCTGCAGGTTTAACAAAACCACCGACTCTGTCTGTCCCACTGTTATACAAATTACAACCGGCATATGTAATTTGGCTCCGTTCACTTACCTCATTTCCATAGGCCATCAAGTGATGTGTGGTTATTAACGCTTTGTAGACCACCACCCAGTTGGTATTTTGTGAGCGTTCAATAAGTAAATTGGCCAAATGTGGGATTGAGACATTGGGTTCATTCGTACAATGTACTAAATCTGCAAGAAAGAAAAAAAAAACCATAAATTGATTAAATGACGACAATTTAATAGAAAGAAAATTATGCCACCAAGATTAGGGAGAAAATCCCAAGATTCTTTGAAACATTTGCGATTTATGAATAAAAAAATAATCTAAAAACTGAAACAGTTGTTTATCAGTGAATTTAAATAAATGCATTAAATAACTCTAAACGTTCATATGTATACTTATATACACATATGTGATAGCGCATAGAGAGAGGGACCTAAGGGTAAAAAATTCAATTTTCACTTTTTTTTATGTGGACAACATCTGAGCATCGAATGAGACCGATCTAATGCTCCAAAAGTGTTCCCTCCCAGAGATATGCGCGTTTTATGAAAGTGAAGGTACACCAAAGATACACGTATTTAAATCTTTAAAATGGCTCTCCTGAAAAAAACTGGTTTTTACCCTTAGGTCCCTTTCTATTTTGCGCGTCACATATGTAATTAAATTTGTCATTATAAAAAAACAATAGTAGTGTTTTTTTGTTATGCCACGATAACTAAGACTGGAAAAAAATGAAATAGTTACATAAGTCATTTGGATACAAACTGACCAAGTTTTTCATGTCTACAGGAAAAGCCTTGCTGGACTTGAATCTAATTTATAAAAAAAAGTTTGTTTAAGTTCTAATACAAATGTTTTCTCAAATTAGATTTTATTGAAGAGTCGATGTTTCCTAAAGACCGGACCAAATTAGCACTTTTTGTAAACAAATGACTTAACTATTGCGGTTTTGCAATCCAGTCTTAGTCCGGGTCCGGCAATAAAAACACAGTAATTTCTCATTGGAAATAGGTTTATTGTTTTTCAAAATATTCTCCTTTTAGATTAATACACTTTGGCATACGCACAAACCAATTTTCGAAGCACTTTTTCCACTCCGATTGAGACACCTCCAAAACATGATTCAACAGCTGATTCGGGCGATGAAAAACGTTGACCACGCAATTATTTTCTTGATGCTTGGGAATAAGAAGAAGTCATGGGGTGCCAAATCAGGTCTGTACGGTGGATGAGCCATCAATTCTATATCTTGAGTGGTCAAGTCAAATCATCGTTTCAGCTGATGTGTGGGAGCTCGCATTGTCGTGATGCAAAATGATCCGTCTTCTCTTATTATCATTCCTTATTTCTTCGAAAACTGTTGGCAAACAGATGATTGTATACCACTCAGAATTGACCGTCCTACGTTCCACTAAAGCCACAGTGCGGCAACATGGCCGGTTAAACCGAAATAAAAAGCCCTCATTTGCTTCAATGTACTTCTTCCACGAACAACTTTGGTTGGCTTTGGCTCGTCTTGCAAGACCCATACGGTCGATTGGTGTTTTGTTTCTGGTTCATAAGCATAGATGCATGATTCGTCACCTGTGACAAAGTTATACAATGCCTTTGAGCTACTGCAGTTATACTTTTTAAACATTTTTTTTGCACCAATCCATACGAGCCGTTTTTTGAGCATTCGTCACATTATGTGGGATCTAACGAGAAGAAATTTTTTTCACGGCCAAATGAACATGCAATATCTTATTGATGCTTGTCATACTAATGCCCAAGGATGCCTCAATCTCACGGTATTTCACATGTCGATCTTGCTTAATCAATTCACGCACAGCATCGATGGTTTCTGGCAAAGTGACCGATGTTGGACGTCCTTTACGAAATTCATCCTAGAGCGAATGGCGTCCGAAGCTGAAATCTTGGTAACAGCAATAACTGGGGTCTTTGATGGTGCTTGATCGCCAAAAGTTGTAACAAGTTGATTTAAATACTCTTGTCTCGATAACCCACGCCGCAAATCGTAAAAAATCACCACATGAAAATATTCACGGGATAATTCCAGTTTTTGACCGAGATGAATTTTTGAACAAACTGTAAACAAAACAATTCGCTCTCAAATGACAAAAAGTTTTGAGTGAAGTTATGCTAAAAAATGTCAAAGTTTTCAATGGATGTTCCAGTTTACATCAGGGACCACTAGTATTGTCAGGACCCGAAATATAAATAGCAACCCTCGTAGCACGAAACACCACTAATACACATTTGAGAAGAATTTATCATAAATGGTCATGTACGAGGGTCGTACTGTATATTAGGGTGGAGTGAAATTCAAAAAAAAAAGTTAACCTCGGAAAGAGATGTAGTCTGGGGTCCTAAAGAGGGGAAAAATAAAGAAAAAAATTTAAAAAAATTTTTAGGGGTCGCGCCACTCCCTAGAAATTTGGAAATTATCGCTATTTTGGCGTTGATTTTAGAAAAATCCTAAAAATTAACGACTTAACTTATTCGAAATTTAAAAGTTTGAGCTTGTTCAGTGCCTAAACAAAAGTATTTGAGGCAAATATGAGGATAATCGACTAATATTTGTAGCTTTGGTGGCGATTTCATTGTTCAGTCAATTTTCTGAAGAAGGGACGATTTGACTTATTTTACTTTTTGAAATTTTTGAACAATGAGAAATTTTTTTTTAAATTTTTTCATGCCCTTATTTCATTGTTTACGCTATTGCAAACATTTATTGACATAAAACTTTAAAATCGGTTCAGGGGTTAGGAAAATTCACGCCTTCAAACATGTGTATTTGTTTATTTTGGCGCGACCCCTAAAAATTTTTTTAAATTTTTTCTTTATTTTTCCCCTCTTTAGGACCCCAGACTACATCTCTTTCCGAGGTTAACTTTTTCAAATTAAAAAAAAAGCATGTTTTCACTCCACCCTACTGTATATATATTTAGATGTAAAGTATAATTGAAAAGTAAAAACGGTGTTAAGTGCGACCCAAGCGAATCTTAAAAGACCCTTACCATATACAGCTGCGGTAAAAAAATATCTGTGTTATATTGTGAACATTTTCGACAAAAAGAGAATCAATTTTTCCTACGAATTGTAATTTTTTTTTTAGTTTTATTTTGGCTTTCTGTTTTTACCATTTTCACTCTTAATGGAATCTAAAAATTTCAAAATGTTGAGATCTAGTCCAACAAAGTTTTTATTTCAGAAATAGACTCAGGCTTTAATTAGAATTAAATGAATTATTCTTTTAAACTAATATTTTGCTCCGCTTCTTCTAAGTACTAATACAGGTTGGGCCATTTAAAATTTTAAACTTGAATCGGCTGTAAAAAAAGTACTGATAATTTTTTTTGAATTTCTGGTCAAATAACAAAGGTTAAACTTTGTTTTTTAATAATGGAACACAATATCATTCATATAACTATCCCAACTGGCTCGGCAGTCTGGTCGAATTTCTTCAATGTCAAATTCGATGCTTTGCGTAACATTTATCCCTTATGGCTGCCCAAAGAAAATAATCCGAAGCACTCAAATCACAGCTCCGAGGCGGCCAATTGACATTACTGTTTCGGCTGATTCAGAACTTCAGAACAATTTTACCCTATTACCCCCCGACCTCCAATCCGTAAATTTTCAAACCGCTGCCAATTGCAATTTCGGGCATGGTCATAGATGGACATATTTTCATGAAATTAGCAAAGAAATACGCTGGTGAAATTTGTCCAGTCGTGAATAATTCACCCTGCTATTAAAATCGGATGATATTATATTGGCATGTACGGTCCCGACATGAATGCCGTTTCAGCTGCCTTGGACATGAAAGTCGCATGGAAACCTACGCTGCAACAACGAAAAGCGTCGATAGTAACGGCTAAGACTCTGATGAAGAGATCAAGTGAGGGAGGATGCAAGATTTACTTGGTATTGGAAACTGTAGAAAGCACGCCGAAGATCGAAGTGTCTATGAATCATTTAAAAAGGAAGGCCGGACCAATAAGAGGTTGTGAATCCAATCGAAGAATGTTATATGTTTATATTTAGTACTGGTGGCGTGTTTTTGGGCTCTGAGTCCATGCTCCAATTTGATGGGCCCTAAATGCGTGTTACACACAATTTCTGAGGAACATATAATTTAAGATGTTTCAAACAGGTCCAAGTATGTTCTTCAGAATTAAAGAAGATAAGAAAACAATTGTTTCGGTATATTATCGATTTATTAGAAAGTGATAACATTCCTTTCACTTTCAGTTTACGATAAAGACGCCTTTGCAGTCTCGCCTTTGCAGTCTCGCCTTTGCAGTCTCGCCTTTAAAGACGTCTTTGCAGACACGTCTTTAACGACGCCCTTGCAGTCTCGCCTTTAAAGGCGCCTTTGCAGTCTCGCCTTTAAAGACGCCTTTGCAGTCTCGCATATAAAGACGCCTTTGCAGTCTCGCCTTTAAAGACGCCTTTGCAGGCTCGCCCTAAAGACGCCTTTGCAGTCTCGCCTTTAAAGACGACTTTGCAGTCTCACCTTTAAAGACGCCTTTGCAGTCTCGCCTATAAAGACGCCTTTGCAGTCTCGCCTATAAAGACGCCTTTGCAGTCTCGCTTTTAAAGACGCCTTTGCAGTCTCACCATTAAATACGCCTTTGTAGTCTCGCCTTTACAGACGCCTTTGTAGTCTCGCCTTTAAAGACGCCTTTGCAGTCTCGCCTATAAAGACGTCTTTGCAGTCTCGCCTTTAAAGACGCCTTTGCAGTCTCGCCTTTAATGACGCCTCTGGAGCCTCGCCTTTAAAGACGCCTTTGCAGTCTCGCCTTTAAAGATGCCTTTGTAGTCTCGCCTTTAAAGACGCCTTTGCAGTCTCGCCTATAAAGACGTCTTTGCAGTCTCGCCTTTAAAGACGCCATTGCAGTCTCGCTTTTAAATACGCCTTTGCAGTCTCGCCTTTAATGACGCCTATGCAGTCTCGCCTTTAATGACGCCTATGCAGTCTCGCCTTTAAAGACGCCTTTGCAGTCTCACCTTTGAAGACGCCTTTGCAGTCGCCTATAAAGACGCCTTTGCAGTTGCCTATAAAGACGCCTTTGCAGTCTCGCCTTTAAATACGCCTTTGCAGTCTCGCCTTTAATGACGCCTATGCAGTCTCGCCTTTAATGACGCCTATGCAGTCTCGCCTTTATAGACGTCTTTGCAGTCTCACCTTTAAAGACGCCTTTGCAGTCGCCTATAAAGACGCCTTTGGAGTCGCCTATAAAGACGCCTTTGCACTCGCCTATAAAGACGACTTTGCAGTCGCCTATAAAGACGCCTTTGCAGTCGCCTATAAAGACGCCTTTGCAGTCGCCTATAAAGACGCCTTTGCAGTCGCCTATAAAGACGCCTTTGCAGTCGCCTATAAAGACCCCTTTGCAGTCGCCTATAAAGACGCCTTTGCAGTCGCCTATAAAGACGCCTTTGCAGTCGCCTATAAAGACGCCTTTGCAGTCGCCTATAAAGACGCCTTCGCAGTCGCCTATAAAGACGCCTTTGCAGTCGCCTATAAAGACGCCTTTGCAGTCGCCTATAAAGACGCCTTTGCAGTCGCCTATAAAGACGCCTTTGCAGTCGCCTATAAAGACGCCTTTGCAGTCGCCTATAAAGACGCCTTTGCAGTCGCCTATAAAGACGCCTTTGCAGTCGCCTATAAAGACGCCTTTGCAATCGCCTATAAAGACGCCTTTGCATTCGCCTATAAAGACACCTTTGCAGGCGCCTTTAAAGACGCCTTTGCAGTCGCCCATAAAGACGCCTTTGTATGTGTTATTACCAATATTAAAATACTGCCCTCGTATTTTTGCTGCTCATACATACAACAAAAATATTTCTTGAAATTAAATGAATTGCATGACATGTTGTGGCTTTAGTTCAATCTCCGTTTCAAAGTGGTAGCGTCTCGTAGGCGTTTGGAACTCAAACCGAAATACTAGCTTTTTCTTATCGCCTCAGGCGATATTCTGAATTAGGAGTGGGCGAGTATATATGTGAGTGTGTGTAGAGACAGACCGATGACAACAAAATCCTTGAACGCGTTTCGCAGGATAATCTCAACTGTTGGTCCGATAAAAATACGTTGCTTTAGCTCTTCAAAAAGCTGTCACTTATGCGGGGATGAAGTTTGTTTTCAACATCAATGTTTGTGCTTATCCTGTAGCATTCTTTGGCACAATTTAGGAAAGTTGTAATCACTTTTCAAATGCAGAATGACGTCAGTTTTATGTATTCGTAAGATGTGAATTAACTTAACATGAGCGTTGAAAAGAAAGTGAGCGTGAATATTTTTAAATGCGATTGCGTTGGCTAGGTCATGCTGGTAGAATTGTCCAGAGTGCTCCAGCTAGAAAAGCGTTAGATGACAAATACCACGGAATACGCAGGAAGGCCAAACTTGACGTGGCAATTAATTTATCCCCAGTACCATAAGTTTGCCGGTGATGATGTTTTTTGTGCGATAATTTCGTTTATTTTTGAGATATTGAGAGATGTATCGTTATCACACTTATATGTCGTTTATTCGCATAACAAAATGTAAGCCAAAACCAACCATGAAGTCGAAAGGAATGCATAATTATAAAGGGTGTTTAAATTTTAAGGGCCGATGTTGAATGTGAACCACATCTTGCGTCAAGCTTTTCCGCATTTCATTTGATGTTTCTCAATTTCAGACCAACTCAATTTGAACCATGGAAAGATACACAAGCGAGCAACGCACTAGAGTTATTTAGGCTTATTAGGAAAATGAAAATCAATTTTCGAAGAAAATCATCTTCAGTGATGAGGCACATTTTCACCTCAGTGGATTCGTCCATAAGCAGAATTGCCGCATTTGGGCGAATGATAATCCAAGAGTGATTGTAGAAAAAACAATGCACCCACAAAGAGTGACTGTTTGGTGCGGTTTATGGGCTGGCGTCATCATCGGGCCGTATTTTTTTCCAAATGAGGCCGTTCAGGCAATTACTGTGAATGGTGTTCACTTCCGTGAGATCACAACTTTTAGAAGATATGGATGTGAACGATATGTGGTTTCAACAGGACGGCACCACACAGTTAACGAAACAATGTCTCTTTTGAGCGACAAATCAACATCGGGCCTTACAATTTAATCACCCTTTATTTAAGAGCTGATTTTGGGCAGAGTTTTATACCTTATCGTGAACCTTACTAACAAATATGCAAATGTCATTCCCAAAGAAGCCAACAATACGTTTTGAACTAATAAAGATCAGCTGTTCTCAAATAAAGTATGCAAAACCATAAATACAGAGTGGCGCACGAAGGTGCTACAAAAACAAAATTTAATAACTTTGTTTTCTTTTTAAGCAATCGGCTTATTCTTTTTAAATTAAAAGGTTAGTACAAGGGTTGCAATTTATATTTCGGGTCCGGCAATAAAAACACAATAATTTATCATTGGAAATGGTATTATGTATTGTTTTTTAAAAAATTCTCCTTTGAGATCAATACACTTTTTTTCGAAGCCATCTTCCACTCCGATTGAGAAACCTCCAAAATATGATTTTTGAACGCTTCAACAGCTGCTTCGGGCGATGAAATACGTTTACCACGCACTTTTTTCTTGATGCTAGGGAACAAGAAGAAGTCATTGGGTGACAAATCAGGGCTGTACGGTTGATATATTGAGTTGTCAAGTCAAATCAATCTTTTAGCTGATGTGTGGAAGCTAGCACTGTCGTGATGCAAAATGATCGGTCTTCTCTTATTATCTTTCCTCATTTCTTCGAACACTGTTGGCAAACAGATGGTTGTATACCACTCAGAATTGACCGTCCTACGTTCCACTAAAGCCACAGTGCGGCAACATGGCCGGTTATACCGAAATAAAAAGTCCTCATTTGCTTCAATGTACTTCTTCCACGAACAACTTTTGTTGGATTTGGCTCGTATTGGAAGACCCATACGGTCGATTGCTGTTTTGTTTCGGGTTCATATGCATAGATCCATGATTCGTCACCTGTGCCAATGTTATACACTGCCTTTGAGCTACCGCAGTTATACTTTTTCAACATACGAGCCTTTTTTGAGCATTCGTCAAATTATGTGGGATCCAACGATAAAAAATTGTTTTCACGGCCAAATGAACATGCATTATCTTATTGATTATCTTGACATACTAATGCCCAAGGATGCCTCAATCTCACGGTATGTCACATGCCGGTCTTGCTGAATCAGTTCACGCACAGCATCGATGGTTTCTGGCAAAGTGACCGAAGTTGGACGACCTTCACGAAATACATACTGGAACTCTTGTACCAGCGATTAACAGTGGTTTTTCATGGTGCTTTATCGCCAAAAGTCGAAACTAGTTGATTTAAACACTCTTTTCCCGATTACCCACGCCGAAAATCGTAAGAAATCATCGCATGAAAATGTTCACGGGATAATTCCATTTTTTGACTGAGATGAATTTTTCAATACACTTTAAACAAAACATTTCACCTTCAAATGGCAAAACATTCTAAGTGAAGTTATGCTAAACAATGTCAAAAGTTTTCAATGGAAGTTACAGTTTTCATCTGGGAACACTAGTATTGTCAGGACCCGAAATACAAATAGCAAGCCTCGTATTTCGATTTATTAAAATGAATTCCTTGGATACCGAAAAGAGGATTTGGTGCAGCGAAACTTAATTTTTCGTTTTTAAAACTGAATTTATGTCGTTCGGAGAAGGTTGTTTATTTTTTTGGTAATTTGAAAGACAACTAATAAAAGAAAATTTGATAAACAAATGAGAAAAATGTTAAGTTTATTTTTGTTGAAATCCCTAAAAGGAAATATTCTACTAAACGTTGTTCAGGTCTTTTAAGTTCACAAAAACGTTATCTAAGCAGGGTTTTATATAGGCCAGACCCAACAACAGAATGTAGTGTCAATCTAAGTAAGAATATTGTCGAAAACCAGAGAATGTTTTATATTGAAAACGAGACAACATAAAAAAAGTTGTCGACTTGGTCGGATATACACGTAGAAAAAAAGTATGGTTGGGATAACAGTGTTCGAAGAGCATCATATTATTGTTGGGTATATGGTGAGGTATGATCCTCACAACCATACTATGATCCTCACAACCATACTATGACCCTCACAATAATAGTATGATTTACACATCACCACACTATGATCACCCCAACCATACTATGATCTCCACAACCATATTAGAATCCTAACAGCCATAGTATATGTGTCATATACAACCATAGTATAATCCTCACAACAATAGTATGATCACATATAATTGGGTTAAGTTGTTAACAATAGATTTGAATTATGGAAATTATTACAAACTACTTCAAAATAATAAAATCAATTTAAAAAAACTTAAGGGGTTTTTTTAAAAATATTTCAGTTAAACAAAACCAAAGCAGTTTGTTTGAAAAATTTTTATTTCCACATAAAAAGTACTATTGTTGCATTGGACCTATAACAATAACATTGTTCTAAAAAGCATATTCAAATGATGAAAAATTACAATCATACAGTTTGATTGCCGTAATCATAATATTGTTAACATAAAACCCAAAGAACAATACTTTTCTCGCACCAACTATATTTATATTGTAGCTAAAACCATATTTTTATTTTTAAATTTGGCAACAATACTATTGATACATTTCAACAACAGTTATATTGCGGCAATAATACAATGGTCAAAATTATATTCAAAAAGCAATACTATGTTTGCGACGAACATACTTTTATTTCGGAGAACATATTATTATTGCTGTGATCATATAGTAACAATACTTTTTCTCTGCGTGTACCTTTTCGTCGTCTACTTTAATATATTGTTATATCTTTTGTTTCAAGTCGTTTCTCTAAAAACACCTTTTGTGGTCTTTCTCAATATCCATCCTCGTTGTTGATATAGACTCTTGTTTGACTCATTCTGGTGGTCTTTATAAAGAAGTTTTCAATCCCGGTAGAAAATTAATTTGAAAAATATAACGCATTATATTAAGTAGTAATCAAAAAAAATACTTATATCCGTAACATCAATACTTTGCATTAACATTTGAAAACGATTTTAGGCGTATGGATGATGCAACGTAAATATTAAAAAGTTGCGTAAATCGATAACTTAATTTCAACAAAAATTTGGATCCTTTCCCTCTTTAATTTGATACCAAAGTCGACTTCGAGAGAAAACTTAAGAATTGTATATAATATATATTATAATATATTATATTATATTATAAGTATATTTTTTAAAAACAACATAATTTCAAACTTTGAGGTCCTAAAAAAAGGACACCGGATCACAAAATGAAAAACTGTAAACGTAGTTTTACTTCAAAAGGTACCTACGAGGGATACTATTTATATTTCGAGTCCTGACCATACTACTGTTCCCAAATCCAAACTGGAACTTCCATTCGAAACTTTGACATTTTTTAGCATAACTTCAATCGTAACGTTTTGTCATTTAAGGGCGAATTGTTTTGTTTTCAGTGTGTTCAAAAATTCATCTCAGTCAAAAAATGGAATTATCCCGTGAACATTTTCGTGCGATGATTTTTTACGATTTTTGGAGAGGGTTATCGACACAACTTGTTTCAACTTTTGACGATGAAGCACCTTAAAAAAACCACTGTTAATCGCTGTTATCAGGAGTTCAGTCTCGGACGCCATTCGCTCTAGGATAAATTTCGTGAAGGACGTCCAATTTCGGACACTTTGCCAGAAACCATCGATGCTGTGCGCGAACTGATTAAGCAAGACCGACATGAGACATACCGTGAGATTGAGGCATCCTTGGGCATTAGTATGACAAGCATCAATAAGATATTCCATGTTCATTTGGCAGTGAAAAAAATTTATTCTTGTTTGATCCCACATAATTTGACGAATGCTCAAAAAAGGCTAGCTTCAACACAAAATGATCTCTCCTCACGTGTCCAATGCATGATGGAATACAAATCTCCCATCAGCCACTATATGCCAAGCACACTCTCTTCGACCATCAATGCCGCCACATACCGCAGTGCAAAAAAGCAAATTACCGCGCTCCACACTGTATATAAGGAACAAGTTTGTTCTCTTTTATAGAAATTTCAATTTTCTTCGTTAAACAAATGCGACATAAGGACTTTTAGATCTAAAAATTCTTTTCTGACTGCTTCATATTTTCTGCCGATACTTTAGTTACAATTACTGAACGTTACAAACACACACTGATGGAACACTCGAGGTGCATGCAACCTCAATCATTCGGTTCGCAAAAAAATTCGGTTGTGTGGTGGGATTTCTTGCTGCTAAAAAAAACTATTTGGCACTGAGTGAACGAGATTTTCAGTATCTTCCACTGGTTTTCTATTCCAAATTTGCTTCAGTATTTTAATTTGGGAAATGTGAGGTAATACTATTTTAATGTTTTTAATCAACCATTCTTTAATATTATAGACTGAGTACTTCGGATCGTCAGTGTACGATATGTTTTCACAGAAATATTTCCCGCATGCCATTATCAACATTTCAATTGATTCAAAGATTTCAAAACAAAAAGACTCAAACAATCAATTGCAACTACAGATTCCTCTCTTTGTCGTTATTTATATCATTAATATTAATGCAATATATTTTCTACAATAATAAGTATTGAAAGCTTTAATCTATTTTTACGCCTCTTAATTGAAAATCATTCAATATTATTAAAGTGAACAAATGTTTATTTACGACCGACCGAATCTCTGTCGTTCTCTCACAACGAGTTATCAGCAGTTGCATTGTACGGTTTCTGTTTAATTATTTATCTGTGTCGACAAATTAAAACAGCTCAAGTGCGAAATCATAGTTTTGAGATATAAAGGGCGTTTATAAATGCTATAACTTTCAAACCATCGGACCACTAAGCTTCAAGTTTTGCAGATAAATTTAAAACAGTCTTAGTCGGTGGCTAAAAATAGGTTGAGGTTGAAGAGAAAAAATATTAAAAACAAAAACTGGGATAACTTTTATGTTACACTTACAATTATATACAGAACAAAAAACATATATTGTTGAGGTGGCTGCTCTGGCCGAAGAGTTTCGGGTCGATCCGGTACATAGAACCGGCAGTCGCGGGATTATATTTGTTTTCAATGGAAAGATTTGAAGTTGATCTCATACTTGGACATATAAGTGGTTCTAAGCAAGGGTAATAATAATTATCACTAAGATCATCAACCATTTATTCACATTAGACATACGATGTTTTAATGTACGGTCACAGAAAGATTTTTTTTTAATTTTTATCAACGTTTTAAAACTTGCAAAACAATAGAAGAGGGAAAACTGTTATCGACAGGAATATAATAATATAAAGAAAAATCTATTGAAATTTAGAGGCGTTTCACATTACTTTAGCTCTGATGTCAAATACCTTTAAAAACTGGAGTTACGGGTAAAAAACCGGTTTTTCGGATCTTACGCACTTATATGCCAGTAACTTGGTTGAAAATCAACCGATTTTAAGTTTTTCAAATGCAGATTTCTGCGATCTCGTTTGAAGCGATAAATAAACCAAACAAATGAACAAAAACTAAAACAATATGTTTACATGACAAACGGGATACTGAGATATTCAATAAAAAAAACGGTCAAACAAATATTTCTCTGCAGTTTGGCCAAAAATTGTATTTTTTTCAAAAAAAAATTGTTTTAATAAAAGTTAAATAACTCAATCAGTATTCGTAAGAACACTCTCTTTATTATTCAGTTCAAAAATTGATCGATTCCTTTAAAAAATTCTGTGTAAAAACGCATCCAAAGTGAAAAAATTACAACAAATTTAAAAAAAAAATAGTTTACAGGTAAAATACACAGATTTTTTTCATTGTGATTTTAAAAGTGTATATAACATTCGAAAGGCCGCAGTTTCTTAAAATCGGCTGATATTCAACCAAGTTACTGGCATATAAGTGCGTAAGATCCGAAAACCCGGTTTTTTACCCGTAACTCCAGATTTTGGAGGTGTTTGGGAAATTTCAGAATCGGTTTCTTGTTGTACTCGGCAAGATCTACAAGAAAAATAGTGTCACTTCCCAGGTATTTTGACTTCATTCTTTTTTGTTACACTGTGTAATATGTTCTTTACAATAAAAGTATGTTTATCGCAACCATAGTATTACTTTTTAAATTTCTTTTAAACAATAGCATGATTGCGGCAATATTATTATTGTTGAAATGTAACAATAGTATTATTATTGCCACATTAAAAATGAAACTATGGTTGTAGTAATAGACGGCTGATATATATATTTCTGGCCTAATATGGAAATGCGAATATTTATCATCAAAAATGGTTTTATTGTTTTTCAAAGTATTCTCCAGCATGATTTATACACTTTTGCATGCGCTCAAACCACTTGTCGAAGCACTTTTTCCACTCCGATTGAGACAACTCTAAAACATGGTTTTGAACGCTTCAACAGCATCTTCTGGACACGTTAATCGTAGACCACGCGGGAATAAAAAGAAGTCATTGGTTGCCAAGTCAGGGCTGTACGGCGGATGACCCATCAATTCGACGTTTTGGCCGGTCAAAAAGGCACCAGTTGAGCCGATGTGTGAGAGCTCGCATTGCCATGGTGCACAATGATTCGTCTTCTCTTGTTCGTTTTTCGAATTTCTCCAAAGACTTCAGGCAACCAAATTGTGGTGTACTACTCAGAATTGACCGTCCTAAGTCGCTCAAGCGGAACAGTCGCCACATGACCAGTTTTGCCGAAGAAACAGGCGACTATTTGCTTTGAAGTGTTTCTTCCACGAACAACTTTCGTTGGATTTGGCTCGTCTTCAAGGACCCACACGGTCGATTGCTGTTTTGTTTCGGACTCACGATTCGTCACCTGTGCCGATCTTATAAAAATCTTTTAAAACACTGCAATCGTATTTTTTCAAAATTTCTTTGCACCAAACGAAACGAGCCTTTTTTGAGCGAATGTCAAGTTGCGCGGGATCCTACGAGAACAAACCTTTTTTACGGTCAGGTGCTCATGCAATATCGAATGTATGCTGGTGGAAGAAATGCCCAAGGATACCTCTATCTCACGGAATTTCACATGACGATCTTGCATTCACGCAAGGCATCAATGTTCTCTGGCACAACGGCCGTTTTTGGACGACTTTCACGACCTTCGTCTTCGAGCGAGCGTCGGCCACGATTGAATTTATTAAACCAGTTTTTCACAGTGCTATAAGATGGTGAAGGCTCATACGCATAGACCCATGATTCGTCACCTTTGACGATATTATAAACGTCTTTTGAAGCACCGCGATCGTATTTTTTCAAAATTTCTTTGCACCAATCGACACGAGCCTTTTTTTGAGCGAATGTCAAATTGTGCGGGATTCAACGAGAACAAACCTTTTTTACGGCCAGGTGTTCATGCAATATCAAATGTATGCTGGTGGAAGAAATGCCCAAGAATGCATCTATCTTACAGTATGTCACATGACGATTTTGCATTATCCGTTTACGCACGGCATCAATGTTCCCTGGGACATCTGCCGTTTTTGGACGACCTTCACTACCCTCGTCTTCGAGCGAGCGTCGGCCACGATTGAATTCATTAAACCATTTTTTTCACAGTGATATAGGATGGTGCTTCATCGCCATACAAAGATTTAAGTTCATCGATGCACTCTTATCGTGATAATCCACGTCGAAAGTTGAGAAAAATGATCGCACGAAAATGTTCACGAGTTAATTCCATTTTTTTTTGCCAAATTGATTTTTTCAAGGCACTGTAAACAACACAAATGATGGTCGTACGTCAAAACGTTCTGAGTACGTTTATGCTAAAAAAAATGTCAAGCTCTCCAATGGATACGTCAGATGGCGCCAGCAATACATAGTGTTGCCTAGGTCAGAAATATATATAGCTACCCTAGTATAACATTAATATTATACTTTAAAAATAGCTGTGCTTCGAAGTCGTGGCCGTGGACTACCGTCCAGTTGGCTTTTCCGAACATCCAGAAGTGTAGGGTATAATATAGTCGGCCACGCTCGACTTAAGCTCTTTTACTGATTTATGATTTGTTGAAAGGGAATTTTTTCCTTTTTTGACACACTTTGGCACTTCAACAGCAATTCATAGTAATATGCCAAAATTTAAAGATGATGTCACTTTAGATCATATTTTCGTAAGCTCCTTCATAGGAAAGTGTAAATAACAAACTAGCCTGTGTTGCTTAGAAATCATTTACGAGTGTTTTGAAGTGAAGAACTGGTCACGCCGCCTGGCGGTCCATAGACTGAATTTATAATTTGATTTAGTTCTTTAATGTTTTTAGTGGCTCAATTACCTTAAACTACAGATGAAATCAAAAGTTCGTGGAGACCTGGAGAATGCCCTCAATAACGATTACATTTTCGTCAAATTCCAATATAAAACTTATTTATGTTCAAAATCGCCAAAGCAAATAAACACAAGGTTAAACGCTTGCATTGCTGCCACAACATTTCGTTACAGTCACTACTTCAATGATGAAAGTTCTTGTGTCTTTTCGGTTCTGATAAAATTATGTATGAAGAAGACGGGCGAATGCACAGGGTTCATTCGCCCGTCCAGCATGAAACTGTCATGTGTGTCAGCACTACAATCACAACTGCCAAAGTAATCGAGTATGAGTCATCCCGTCCATCTACTCCGGCTCCATATACTCGTTACATGTGGACAATAACACAATACTCGTATACAGACACGCACCCACCAAATAGGATGACGAGAGGGGAGTACAAACATAATAAAAAGAAAACTAGTAAAAAAAGCTCAGTCTGGCGTAGCCGACTATATTGTACCCTGAACTTCTGGATGTTCAGAGAAGTCTACTTAAAATATATGACCTGTAGTTTTATTACAAGCTTTAGATGAACGGACAATCAGAGGGACGGACGGTTTGCATCGTTTTCAATTTGTAATTACAAAGGGATTCCCATTTTATTTGCTTTTGGTGAAATTGCCAACAACGGCATTCCCTGTTAAAACTTTTATTCGTTGAGCGTTAAGAAGTTTTTGGTTGATAAAGTGCTAAGAGAAATTTCTGCTTCGTAAAAATGTTATAAAATGATTCAAAAACCAAAGCCAATTTTACAAGGTAGCTACGTATATTTCTGACCAAGGCAACGCTAAGTGTTGCCTGGCGCCATCTGACTTTTTCATTGGAAAGTTTGATATTTTTTAGCATAAACGTACTCAGAACGTTTTGACGTACGACCATCTTTTGTGTTGTTTACAGTGCCTTCAAAAAATCAATTTGGCTGAAAAATTGAATTAACTCGTGAACATTTTCGTGCGATAATTTTTCACAACTTTCGATGTGGGTTATCACGACAAGAGTGCATCGATGAACTTAAATCTTTGTATGGCGATGAAGCACCATACTATAGCACTGTAAAAATCTGGTTTAATGAATTCAATCGTGACCGACGCTCGCTCAAAGAAGAAGGTCGTCCAAAAACCAGAGAATATCGATGCCGTGCGTGAAATGATAATGCAAGATCGTCATGTTCCATTTGTTCCACCAGCATACATTCGAAATTGCATGAACACCTGGCCGTAAAAAAGGGTTGTTTTCGTTGGATTTGACACAATTGACGCACAATTTGACAATCGATAAAAAAAAGGCTCGTCTCGATTGGTGCAAAGAAATTTTGAAAAAATACGATCGCGGTGCTTCAAAAGACGTTTATAAGATCGTCACCGGTGACGAATCATGGATCTATGCGTATGAGCCCGAAACCAAACAGCAATCGACCGTGTGGGTCTTCGAAGACGAGCCAAATACAACGAAAGTTGTTCGTGGAAGAAACACTTCGAAGCAAATGGTCGCCTGTTTCTTCGGCAAAACTGGTCATGTGGCGAGCAACGTAGGACGGTCAATTCTGAGTGGTACACCCGAATTTGGTTGCCTGAAGTCTTCGGAAACGAAGAAGAAAAGACGAATCATTGTGCACCATGACAATGCGAGCTCTCACACATCGGCTCAAACCAGCGACATTTTGACCGGCCACACCGTCGAATTGATGGGTTATCGGCCGTACAGCCCTGACTTGGCACCCAATGACTTTTTTTTATTCCCGCACATCAAGAAAAAAATGCGTGGTTTACGTTTTTAGTCGCCAGAAGCTTATTCAACTCGCCCCAACAATGTCCAAGTGGCGCTGCGGCGCAATATTAACCTGTTGTAAAACTCTATTGTAATAAATGAAATCTTAATAAAACAAGTAAGTGCTATAGTCGGGCGTGGCCGACTCTATGATACCCGCACCACTATAAATGTGATTAAGTCTCCTGTTAATCGAAAGCACTCGTCGCTATTTCTATCTGTATCTATCACGCAAGCACTAAGCCTTTATACCCCATACCACTATGTGGTGAGGGTATAACAATTATAGTTGGTCCACATTTTCATACCTTGTTTTCGGACCCTGTGCCCTCCCACGGACGAGATAAATCATTTGGATTGACATATTTAAAGTCCTGAGGCAATTCCCTGTCATTTGAGGGGCCACACTAAAATCCGGGTAAACCGAAACTTTTGGACCCTCGTAATGGACCCTGGGGCCCAAACAGGCCGAATTTTTTCTGTATTTAAAATTGTAAGATAATTTCCTTTCATTTAAGGGGTCACACTTATATTTAAAATCATGGGTCCATTTTTTGGGTTCTGAAGGCCCCGTAGGTCCGAGAGGCGGGTCCAACTATTTTTTTTACATTTTGTGGTCAGTTCTACATCGAATGGCATATTTTTTTAATTGGTTGACCAATACACGCGACATCAACTGGATTTGGACCAAATCCGGGAGTTCCTTTGTATGGGGGGTCTATCAGAAAGTGCTCCGATTTGGACCAAATTCAATAGCGTCCGTCCTTGTCCCAATATATTACCACATGCCAAGTTTCATCATGATCGGTGCATAAATGCGACCTGTACTTTGATTACAAGAATAGATGGACATCTTTACATCCAGCCAGCCAGCCGGCCAGCCAGCCAGACAGCCAGCCAGCCAGCCAGCGGCCCAGCCAGCCAGACAGACATGGCTAGATCGACTCAAAATGTAATTCTGAGCAACTTTCTCTCATGTTTTGGAGGTGTCTCAATCAGAGTGGGAAAAGTGCTTCGTCGATTGGTTTGAGCGCATGCAAAAGTGTATAAATCATGGTGGAGAATACTTTGAAAAAAAATAAAACCATTTTTGATGATAAATATTCGCATTTTTATTATTAGGCCAGAAATATATATAGAAGCCCTCGTATTGAAACAAAAAATAGGCATTTTTTGTAAAAAAAAAAATATAGACATCTATCGAATCACTACTCTAGTGTGACTGACAACTGTTTAAGAGTTATAGAAATTATTAAAAAAATATTAATTGCATAAATAATAATAATTGGGCTACAATTAAAAATTCAAATAACTTTTTAAAATCTACGCATTTTAATTATATTTTTTATTGTATTAAAAATTCAATTTATTTTATATGACTAAATATGTTTGAAGATGATAGACCGTAAATGACCTACATGCTTATCCACACATATGCGACACCTGATCAGAAAATAATTCATTGTAGCCTAAAGGGTTTAAGTTAAAAACGCTTCATTTTTTAATCGAAATTGACAGCTTATAATCCTTGGTTTTGTTTATTAAAATTTTTGCTTAACATAACCACATAAAAAAGTCTGGTTTAGTCAGGTCTGGTGACCGTGGGTGGCCAGCGAAAAGTAAAATTTCTGGCTATTAAGTTGTTTGCAATTCCCGCTGGAGCTCTGCCATAACTAGTCTGGCTGTACGAGTATATGCAATTGATCCATCTTCTTCGGCACAACTCTGGGTGAAAAAAAAACTCCTTCAACATCTTAAAAAACGATCCCCATTGACAGTCAATGTTACACCGTTTTCTTCAAATAAGTATGGCCCCACAATGCAGCTTGATGAAACTAGGCACCCGACAGTAGATCGTTCTGGGTGTGGTTTCGTTTCATGGAGTATTTGTGTATTAGATTTGTTCTATATATGTACAGCAATTTTGCTTGTTTCCATTGCCGTTTAGATCAAAATGGCCGTCACCTCAACCATAAACAAGCAATTAATCAAGCTGTTGTCTTCTTCGGTCATTTCAATAATTTTTTTGGCAAAATATCATTAGGCAACCTTCCAAATAAAATACAGAATAAGCCGATTGCTCACACAGAAAAAGTTATTATGTTTTGTTTTTGTAGCATCATTTTTATGCCACCCTGTACATAAATGTACACACAGAGAAAAAAGAGTTAGATGTCGTTTGGAACTATAAAAATTCCATTGCAATGGAAGAATTTCGCTAGCAATCACCAAATGTTTGTAATCGTAAAGGATAATTGGTTCGACATAGTATGAGGCCAAATCAATAATTCCGTGACTTTTGCAACTTCCCTCGTAGTTATATGATATGCAACACTGCTCATATCAAGTACCATCTGTTAATAGACTACTGTCAAGTTTTGAAAGAGTTCCGTCATTTCGTTTGTATTTGTATCTTTTCAAAACATACAACCTCGTGAATTTTGTTGAAAATGGAAAAAAGTGAATTTAGAGTTCTCATTAAACATTATTTTTTGCGGAAAAAAACGTCAATCAAACCAAGGAAAAGCTTGATAAATACTATGGCGACTCTGCACCATCGATTTCAATGGTTAAAATTGGTTTACTAACTTTCGTTGTGGTCGGACTAGTACAAATGACGCTGAACGTTCAATTGAGGTCAATACGTCCGAAAACGTCGAAAAACTACACGATATGGTGTTGGCCGATCGAAGAGTAAAAAAGCGTGAGATTGTTGTTGTTTAATACGGCAGTGTGGTTTCGATTTTACATGATTAGGGTTTTAGAAAGAAATGCACGGGTGCAGTCTCAATGGCAAAATTGCATGAATTGCGTTATAAGTTGGTACCTCATACGCCCTATTCTCCGGATTTAGCCCCCAGTGACTATTCCCAAACCTAAAGAAATGGCTCGGTGGTAGAAACTCAGCTCCAACAATGAAATTATTGATGTACCTCGAAAAATCCTATTTTTTGGAAAGGATAATTTGAGAAACGTTGGACTAAGTGTATAAAGCTAAAAGAAGATTATGTTGAAAAATAATTTCAATCATTCTGTTGGCAAAAAATGCGGTTGTGGCACTACATCTGTTCTCAAAATAAATACAGAATCAATTTTTTAACCCAAACTGTTGTTGTATTTGGTAATTATTTTTTCCTTTTTCTAAATAATTAATATATCATGCTCGAGGCCAATTTTAAGACTATGTATTTTTATTAGCAGAAAAAATATATATTTTTCTTACACGAATACATTGAAAGAAAAACTTGTCCTCGAGCTCGATATATTAATTATTTAGTAAAATTTAAAATAAAGGCCGAATACAAAAAAATTACTGCGTAATTATTTTTTCCTATCGATCTTATCAGGTTGCACTGTCTTTAACGATGGCGGAGATCCAGAGTCTGCTTCAGCTACTTATATAGTACAATGTATTCTTTACAATTTTCATTAAACGCCTTTGTCTATCTTTAAAATTGACAATTTTAATACTACGAGAAAACATTTAAACTCAGCTGTTAGCATAACTCTACCTTCTTTAATGTACTATGGTTTCAGCTGTTTAAAATGGCGGCGTTAGAGTTGAATCGACATCAAACTCTACACGTCATCATATGGAACAGTAAAAGAAATTGGGGAAAAAATTAAGGAAAACAACAAAAAGCAACATAAATAAATACCAAAACCTCCCCATTATACAATGAAATATTGTCAATATGTTACATATTTTTGTTGTCCAAACAATAGACAAGAAGAGCAACAGCAGGATTACTCAAAAGAACGACAAACAAAAAGAAAGCCGAAAGGGATTCAATAAAACAACAATAACAATTATGTTGTTTTATTAAATTTGTTATACACACAGGCAAGCGTCTGCACACTCCCAGCAAACTTAATATCTGTTATCAAGCACGACGACGCAATGTCTGACCTATTTCAATAAATCTGGCGACATGAAATACATATCTCGAATTACTCGTACATGTGTTTGTCAACTTTACTACATATTTGGAAAAGGACTGTATTTGTGAAATTGTTATTTGGCAAAAATGGCCACAAAATAATCGCTACCTTTTAAGAATCGCCAATCAAAGAAAAAATGAAAAATGTCGGAAACAGCCAAGACGCCCAAGAGTACCCCCAAAATCGGCATTAAAGTGTGGGCTAGGAAATAAAGTTCCCAATAAGTACCCACAACACCCCATTTAGAAACAAGGAGAAACTTCTCTCAATAAGCTGTGCGTGATATAGTTCATATATTTACAGCCCGGGACCGGCTCAGAACGGCCAAGGCATTTTATAGAGAAGTTTTTACATGACATACACAGATTAATCTCTTAAGCGTAAAGTAAAAATTTTTAGATATTTTAAACTGGAGTTGAACCTGGGCTTAATGTCATGACAGTCGTGTACAAATTAAAAAAATTACCATGAAGATTTAAAATACGTAAAAATAAACAGATCATAGGTCGATTGTCCCCAGAACCCCCTAGTTACAAATGTAGTTGGAAAAGCTATCCAAATGCCTTTCAGATGGTATTTGTGCGTGGTGGACCGTCTAAGGGGTTAGTAGACATGAAAAGCTTCTCTTGTATTAGTCGTTCGGAACCTGCGTTAAACAAATTAAAAAAAAATTGTTATATGTTCTTATCTTTGGGTGATCAATCTAGAGGTTTATTTTTCAATAGTTTTTTGTTCACAGATTACGCGTGTGTTGTGTTAAACTTTATTTTTTTCTTTTCAGTATTGTTTGTCATTTCATCATGGAAAGACTTACACCGAGAAAATCACAGTTTGGTGCGGTTTATGGGCTGGTGGAATCATGGGTCTATATTTTCTCCTATTTGCTACGGGTGATCAATCTAGAGGTATTTTTTCAATGGGTTTTTTTTACATATTTCGCGTGAGTTGTGTTAAACTTTATTTTTGTTTCTTTTCAGTATTTTTTGCCATTTCATCATGGAAAGACTTACACCGAGAAAACCCAGTTTGGTACGGTTTATGGACTAGTAGAATCATCAGTCCATATTTCTTCAAAAGTGATGATGGCCGGAACGTAACCGTGAATGGTGATCGCTATCGCGCCAAGATATCGGACTTCTTGCTTCCTGAAATTGAATTCCGCAATCTTTACGACATTTGGTTTTAACGGGACGGTGTCACTTGCCAGAAAGCGGCTCAAACAATGAATCTATTGAGAGGTTATTTCGAAGAGCAGGAAATTTCACGTTTCGGGCCGGTGAATTGTCCGCCTAGACGATGTAATATCACACATTTACGTAAAGTCCAAAGTCTATGCTGACAAACTAGCTACCATTCAGGTTTTGGAAGCCAAAATTACGCGTGTCAATCATGCCATACCGGTCGAAATGCTCGAACGAGTCGTCCAAAATTTGACCCCCAGGATGGACACCGTAGGCTTAGTTGCGGCCAACATTTGATGGAAATTATATTAAAAAAATATATGGCATAAAATGTCTTTTCGAATGAACAATAAAGACTCCATGATTTGAATTTGTGTTTTTCTGTTTATTCTGAAAAAATATTTCTAAATTGATCACCCTATTTACAGCGTGATTTATTTAAAGTTTTTGTCATTTATTTTTATTGCAGATCGCGCGTGACTGTTGTCCGACGCATCTTGTTTATACTTAGTAATATGTGATATTTCGTCATGGATTACTCACACCGCAAAAGCGTTTTCAATGGACCCAGCAACAACTTAATGAAGATCAGCTATACGAAGGCGACCGCAAAACTAACTGGCCTGGCACATTTTCTGTTTTACTAGCAACTTTTTTGTTTTTTAAAGGCAATCTTTTATAAGCCATCTGTCAATATTTCTGAAATATTTAATGATTATATTCTTTGTTACAGGTGATTGAATTAAACAAGTTTTATAATTTTTGAAAAAATGGAAAATAAAGAGTTCCGTGCGGTAATTAAACACTTATATGAAAGGTTATACGACACAATTAATCAAAGATGAATTGGATTCTGTTCATGGTGATAATGCACCATCATACTCCACCGTGAAATCCTGGGTTCAACAATTTAAAATGGGTCGTTCAAGTACGGAAGATGAACAACGCTCTGGAAGACCGAAAACTGCTACTACTACTGAAAACATTAGAAAAAATTTAATGAAGTGACTAAAGATAGACGAATAAGGCTCAGAGAGAGATTACGACGCTATAGCTCGTAAGTGAGTATTTACATATGAATCTCACTACACAAATATCATCCCGAAAAAGTGCCGCGTTTGTTGACTTAGTCCCCAAAAAATCGTCCGATGACAAATTCCGAGAGCTTTAGCATTGTATCAGATCTAATCCATATAGATTCTTGTGAATCATATTAATAAATCGGTTGTCTATTGGATTTGTTTTTGTATTACTTGAATAGGCGCTATCAAAAAAAAAAATATACGATTTTTACTGACTTCAATCAATTAAACCATTTATTTTCAGTAAAAATCGTTCATCATATATTTAAAGTAGTACTCGTATAAGTGTGGTTTTCGATTCTATAGCGATTTTTTTCTTAAACAAGTGTGTCATGTGGATTTTTTGATTTAAAAATTCTTTTTTCGAGGTTCGGATCCTTCGTATGTTCGGTGGTAATGATAGAATACTACAAGTGCATGCAACCATAATCATTCGGTTGGCAAAAAAAAAATCGGTTGTGGCAATGAATTCGTTTTCTGTGTGTATTTTAAGCAGGTTATTTACAGTTATATTTTGCTTCCACAATTTGATAGAGTCTCAGTGCAAAGATCTCTGCTACGGCCGATCTAGACATCCACATTTATTCCGTTTTAATTTCATTTTGTTGACAAACAACTAATTTTGAACCGTTTTAAGTCATTTAGGCTTATTAATGGAGTCCCATTAGAGTCCGGGCCTAAAAATGTCTTCCAATATACAGGATGGAGCGCGGTAATTTGCTTTTTTGCACTGCAGGCTGTGGCGGCACTGTTGGTCGAAGAGAGTGGAGAGTGTGCGTGGCTTATAGTGGCTGACGTCGCACAGTGGGTTGAGCGGTAGGCAAAGTGGCGATTAATTCAGGAAAGCCGTAATTTTAAAATATTGTTATTTTTTATTAATGGATATTCATAAATACATAAAAAAGCATAATTAGAAAAAAAAAATTAAAAATATTGTTGTTTTAATCTTTTATGGCCTTTTTTGTATTTTGGAAAAAGGGTTTTATATCACAATTTTCGCTGTAACTTTTCAAAGAAAAACGATAAATTAGGAAATGCAATTGAAAATTAGAGCATACTTAATGTGCTTTTAGAAAAAAAAATTGTTCTTAAAAAATAAAAATTAATAAATATTTAATCTGTATTTATATACCCAAAATTTTAAATTAAAATCTCTGTGCGTCGCCTGCCTTTCAGTTGCCATCATGCAGTGGACACATGAGGAGAGACCATTTTGTGTTGAAGCGTATTTTTGAAATATGCTCTCGATCATTGCAGTGCAGCGTGCTTTTGTTTACGATTTGCTGTTCCCCCAGATATGCGGTACTGGAGTGAAACAAACCCCAGAGAACTTCACCAGAGACCTCTGCATTCGGACCGCGTCAGTGTGTGGTGCGCCATATCACGAGAAGGCATCATTGGGCCTTACTTCGAACGGTACTTGGCTATGATACAGAATTTTTTCAGTCGGCTCTTGAGGCTATGCACTTGGAGGATAGATGGTTCCAACAGGATGGTGCCACTGCACACACAGCGAGGCTTACCATGAATTGTTTAATGCAAATGTTTCCTGAACGGCTTATCTCTTGGAGGGGTGATTTAAACTGGACGACACGATCACCAGACTTAGCCACTTGCGATTTTTTTCCTTTGGGATTACCTGAAGTTCAAGGTGTATCTCAACCGTCCCAACACCTTGGAAGAACTAATTAACAATATTGAGGCTATAATTGGCAGAATACCAGTCGACATGCTTGTTAGAGTTTATTAAAACTTCAGAAAACTAATGCAGCAGTGTGTGGATAGCGAAGGGCGACATTTTCCAGAAACACAATTTAAAAATGTTCAATATAATTAAAACATAAAATAAAGTTTTCTAAGGTTCATAATTTTTTTATTTCATTCCCAAATAAGCAAATTTTCGCGCTCCACCCTGTACATTAGAGCGTCTATAAAACAAAATATATTTTTTTCGCTCCCCGCTCATTTTCTAATATATTGGGCATCAAAAATAATATCCGTGGAAAAATTTTTTCAATCGGATGGAAACCGGACTGGCCGACTTTTAGCCCTAAAAAGTAAAACCAGTTGGAAGCTTTGATGAGCTATAACTCGTAAACCAGACGACTTTCGGAAAATACAGTTTAAGCATCTGTGTTGCAAATATACAGGCAAACATTTTTCTCTTACACAATATTTGACCTAGCTATGTCCCCTCATGGTGTTTTAGAGGTCAAACTTCAAATTTGAGTCAACATTTTTTTCAAACGTTAATTACTTACTTCATCTTCATGTTAATAAACTAAGCTTGTAACTAGTTTTACTCCATTTTTAGGGCCAAAAGTCGTGACGGGCTGGCCGGTTTCCATCCGATTGAAAAATTTTTCCACTGATATTAATTTTGATGCCCAATATACTAGAAAATAAGCGGGGAGCGAAAAAATAAAACATTTTGTTTTATAGACGCTCTAATGTACAGGATGGAGCGCGGCAATTTGCTTCTATGGGAATGGAATAAAAAAATTATGAACCTTAGAAAACTTTTTTTATGTTTTAATTAAATTGAACATTTTTAAATTACATGGTTTTAAATTGTGTTTCAGGCAAATGACGTCTTTCGCTATCCACACACTGCTGCATTCGTTTTCTGAAGTTTTCATAAACTCTAGCAAGTATGTCGACTGGTATTCTGTTAATTATAGCCTCAATATTGTTACACTGCCCGGTTCCAGGGCATTATAATTTTTTTTGCTGATACGGAAAATAATTTCCAGTCATTGAGCAAAGTCTCAAACCGGATTGTCGGTCTTTAATTTAAATAAAAAACCGAGGGTTTTTCCAAAACACGGTTTTAAAAAAAATATTCGAAGTGCCGGTTTTCAGAAAACACCGCCCAGTAGGCTGAAGATTGATTTAGAGGAGATGAAGAATTTTACCGAATAATCGTGTTTTCAGATGAAGCTTATTTTCATCTCGGTGGCTATGTTAATAAGCAAAGTTTCCGCTTATGGGGTTTGGAGAACCCACACGTGACTATTGAGAAGCCAATGCATCCATAACGAGTCACTGTTTGGTGTGGGTTTCGGGATGGCGGCGTAACGGCATTTGGTTTCAACAAGACGGTACGACATGTCACACAGCCAACGCAACCATCGACGCACTGTTTTTGAAAATCGAATAAACAGTTAAAATTTTGTTCTCAATTAGCCACCTGCTTTTCCACACATATTGTAATCCACTATTGTTTGCTGGGATGCATTTACATGTATGAAGGAGTGAGTTTGCTTTGTTAGGAAATGGGTTAAGTAGATGAAATGCTTGAAATTGGCATTTGCATGATTGTGGTTGGTTCGTTGTCAGGCAGGCCTTTCATTGGAGTTCCAAACAAATGCATGATTTTCTTTTGGGCTCGTGTGACGTAACGTTAAAGTGACGAAGAAGATAGTAAAAAAATGAGGAGTATCCATACCGAGTGTAATGGAGTGTCTTGCTACTCCAAGTCGGTTCCATGCCATGAAACGAAAAGAAAAGTTATACGTAAAATTGCAACAATACAAGTGGGTGCATTTCATTTATTGGTTGCATGGCAACAAAGTTACACCAGGAGGAAGAGAGAAAAGTATAGGCAATGCAGACAAACATCATATGGCACACATGCACGTATGAGTTCTGTTGTAACTATTGTTACGCAGTTGGCAACTATGTGTAATAACATATGTTTAGAACATAAACAATGAACTGTCATCATCATATTGTTCGATCTCATTTTTATTTACCTACATTTACATTGTCGTTCGGCTTCTATTTAACTCTCCATTTTGTAAATACTTTTGCCATATATATTTTCATCATCAAATAAATAGATACTGAATATCTAGCAAGCTAACAAGACGTGCAATTCAATACTTCGAAATATACAACAATTGGCGACGAGTGTGAAAGTTGAAATTAGTTATTGTTGAAACAAAATTAATCCTTTTTTTCTATTTACAAAGAAAAGTGCCACAGTTTCTACGGCAATACAATATGGATGCACAACAATTTGAAACATTTATGCAAATGCAAAGGTCTTTGGTTGACCAAATATCGAAGTTAGCTGATGGGGCATCGACGTCAGGTGCGAGTGCAAGTGCAGGGCAGAGCTTCAGCAGTGCTAACATCAATACGGCGTTGGTTCCAAACTTCGATGCTTTCGATCCAGCCAAGGAGACATATCAAAGTTATATTCAACGTTTCTCAAATTACATAACCATGAAAGGAGTAGGTAGTAATAAGGAGTACTGTACAAAGTTACTCCTTAATTCAATTGGTGCAAAGTACTTCAATATGGCGACGGCGTTGGCGGCCCCAAGAGCAGCGACAGAACTGCAGTACGATGAGTTGTTGAAACTTTTGGAGGATCATTTGGCTCCAAAAAAGAATGTTCTGGTCGCACAACACAACTTTTTGTCAAAATACCAAATCGAAGGGCAGTCAATTGCAGAGTTTGTAGCCGCACTCCGTATGGAAATTAACAACTGCGAATTCGTCTCACCATGCAAATGTGGAACGTCCATTGCCGATGTGTTTTTGAGAGCACAATTTATTCGAGGTATTTACGACAATAGCATACGAGAACAACTTCTTCAGTCAAGTACGTCGAAATTTGAAGAAATTGTTTCAAAGGCATTGGCGCTTGAAGCAGCAAAGGTGGATGCTAGATTGTTGTCTCACGCTACGGCAAACACGTCAAACAATAACCCAACAGATATCAACAAAGTTTTTAACCACAAAAAGTACTCGAAACCAGCCAAGTCTCATCAAGGGCAGCCAAAACGTTATGTCAATTATGAGCAATTAGGTATTGTCGGATTATGCTTACGATGTGGCAAAAATAATCATTTTGCAAAGGAGTGTCGCTCCAATAAAAATTTAAAATGTAATTTGTGTTCAAAGCAAGGGCATGTAGCTAAAGTCTGCATTGCTTCACTTTTGGCGGATGGTCCTAATGCCGGACAACGAGGAAAACCAAGTACGAGGGGTGGTTCTACAAACCAAGTAAGAGCTGACGATTCACAGTACGGAATCTACAAGATCGTCGATGTGTACCGTAATGATTTTGCAAATGCAAATTCCGAGCGGTATTACGATAATATTTCTATTGAAGGGAAAATGGTCAGATTTGAGGTGGATTCTGGGTCCGGCTATTCATTTTTGCCTAGAAGTCAATTCAAAATTTTAAATTTGCCCAACAAGCTAACCCCTACAAATCTAGTTTTTCGATCTTATACCCAAAATAAGTTTGTTCCGGATGGCAAAGTTCGAGTAAACATCAAATACAATCAAAATTCGATTTGCGATGAAGTCTACGTTGTTCCAGATGGTTGTTCAGCCCTAATTGGGCGTACTTGGATACGACGCCTGGGCATTAGCTTAAACGAGTTGGACGAGGGCAATGCAAATGTGGGTTTTACAAATTCAATCGACGATGCGGACGAAATTAAAGAATTTATATACGAATTCGGAGGTGTTTTCGAGGAGAAGATTGGGTGTATACCTGATTATAAGGTTTCTTTGAAATTGCGTGAAGGTGCAACTCCGATTTACACGAAAGAACGTCAGATACCATACGCTTTAACTGAACGTGTAAATAAAGAGCTGGAAGAATTGGAAAAAGCTGGAATAATTACAAAAGTTGCGAATAGTGATTGGGGGTCACCGTTAGTGGTCATTCCGAAAGCTGACGGCGGGGTACGTTTGTGCGTAGATTATAAGGTCGGCGTAAATCAACGTTTAATGAATGCGCACTACCCGATACGGAAAATTGACCAAATTTTCAACAGTCTTAGGGACTCTAAATTCTTTTGTCGTCTTGATTTGTTCAAAGCCTATCTACATGTTCCCGTCGACAAAAATTCAAGTGAAATTCAGACGATTTCCACTCATAAGGGGACTTTTCGGATGAACAGACTTTCATTTGGCATAAAAACGGCACCAGCCGAATTTAACCGGATTATCGACCAAATATTACGCGATTTACCTAAAACTGAGTCATACTTCGACGACATTGTGGTTCATGGTGAATCGATTGCCGAGTGCAAGGCGAATTTAAAATCCTGTTTAATCCAGCTGCAAAAATTTGACCTTCATTTAAATATTTCAAAATGTAAATTTTTCGAAACCGAGATTGAATTTCTGGGTCATATTATACAACACAACAAAGTGCAAAAATCTGCTACAAAAGTACGAGCTATTTTGGAGATGCCGCAGCCCGAAGGTGTGGAAGACGTTCGTCGATTCCTAGGCATGGTAACCTACTATGCCCGATTTATACCAAATGCATCTACAATAACCACACCATTACGTCATCTATTGCGCAAAAATTCACATTTTCATTGGTCGTCTAAATGCGAGAAATCCTTTCAAACGCTAAAAATGGAGATTGCCAGTGACCGTGTACTGATGCCTTTCAACCCTGAGTTGCCGGTGCAGCTCGCTTGTGATGCTAGTCCCACTGGTATAGCAGGGGTTTTGTCGCATCTTATTGGCGATGAAGAGAGGCCAATTGCTTTCGCATCGCGGTCTCTGTCTCCGGCAGAACAAAATTATTCACAACTTGATCGTGAGGCTTTGTCGATTATTTATGCAGTGCAACATTTTCACGAGTACGTTTTCGGCCGACTTTTCAAACTTGTAACCGATAATCAACCGTTGTCCCGAATTTTTCACCAAAACGCAAAATTGCCTCAAATGACGTCATCACGTTTGCAACGTTACGCAGCATTTTTAACTGGCTATAACTACGAAGTCATTACAAAAAGGAGTGAAGAAAATGTTAATGCCGATTGCTTGTCCCGGGCTCCCATAACAGAGGGTATGCATACTACAAACTTCATCGATCAAGAGGTACGTTCTATTTGCAATTTTTCTCTGAATCAAATTAATTCAATTAATTTAAATTTTAACACAATTCGGGAAGAGACAAAAAGCGATGAAGAACTTGCAAAACTTATGTGCAAATTACGTAGTTCAGATGCGATTGACTCTGAGTACACCATAGATTGTGACATTCTTTTCAAAGGTCAAAGGGTCATTGTGCCTGCTTCACTCCAACAATCCGTTCTAGATGAACTACATTATACACACATTGGTATAACCAAAATGAAACAATTGGCGAGACGTTACGTTTATTGGCCTTCGATCGATAAAGACATAGAGAGGTACGTACGCTCCTGTTCTGCATGCGCCAAAGTAAGGAAAAGTCCGCCAAAAGTTATGCTACACCCGTGGGAGGAACCAGAGGGAAATTGGCAACGTGTTCATATCGACTATGCGGGACCGTTCCAAGGCCATCAATTTCTTGTAGTCATTGACGCGAAGTCAAAGTGGGCAGAAGTGGGCGTGTGCTCTTCTGCACCAACATCTTTATCAACCATTTAAATTTTAAAAAACATTTTTGCCAGGAATGGATACCCTGATGTGATGGTCTCCGACAACGCTGCTATATTTAAAAGTGATGAGTTCACAAAATTTTGTACCAACTCAGGAATTTTCCAAAAATTTATAGCCCCAGGGCATCCAGCTACAAACGGCTTAGCTGAACGAAATGTTCAAACGTTGAAGCAGCGGTTAGCAGCAATGTCCGACGATCCGTCACCGATGTCATCAAAAATAAGAGACATTTTATTTAAATATCGAGCAACTCCCCTTCGCAATGAAAAGTCGCCTTCAGAAATGTTTCTGGGAAGGCAGATAAGGACGCAATTAGATGCACTGAGGCCATCTAAACTACCTAACTTATCAGTACCAATAACACCTGTTCGACAATTTAGTGAGGGAGACAGAGTCCAAGCCCGATGGTACACAATGAACAAGGCTACGTGGAAAATTGGTACAATTATAAAAAAGTTAGGTCGTCTTCATTATACTGAAAAGCTTGATGATGGTTTTGTATTCAAACGCCATATCGACCAGCTTCGTTCCACCGACGGACAAACTCAAGTTCCAGCGGCTTCACAACAAGCAGAACCAGTTCCATTACAGAGCCAAGAAATTGATCCACAACTACAATATTCGCTGCTGGCATCAGATATTCCACTTAATACACCAACAGACAGCTCTAGAATTCCGGACACTTCAACTTTGCCAACACCAGTTCCAGATGCAGGAAGTGTTGTAGGGATGCCTCAGCAGTCAACACCCAGCCGTCGTACATCTGGCAGACAACGGAGGAATCCACAGTATTTTAGCGATTTTATTCGTCATTAAATTAGGCTCAGTCGATTGTAACGTTCAAATTAAGTGGGGGAGAACTGTTGTAACTATTGTTACGCAGTTGGCAACTATGTGTAATAACATATGTTTAGAACATAAACAATGAACTGTCATCATCATATTGTTCGATCTCATTTTTATTTACCTACATTTACATTGTCGTTCGGCTTCTATTTAACTCTCCATTTTGTAAATACTTTTGCCATATATATTTTCATCATCAAATAAATAGATACTGAATATCTAGCAAGCTAACAAGACGTGCAATTCAATACTTCGAAATATACAACAAGTTCCCTAATAGAAGTGTTTTATCACGCAAGCGTAGCCTTCTAGAAGTTAACTTAGCTCATAAAAATGAATTTCTCTTATCAGAAGTCTTTACAACTGCTCCGTTTGTAGAGTACTTCATTGCACAAACGTCTAGGAGATTATGTCGATGAATTGTTCTTCTTGACACACACATCTAGCGAAATGTCAGAAAAGCTTGGATTGATGGATATAGCCGCAAAGAAGGCTGGATTTGAAATAAATATAGACAAAACCAAGTCCTTTCAAACAAAAAGCTCCGAGATAGACGACGTTACCAACTTGTGCTACCTTGGTAGCAGCTTAAAAAGAAAAATGGCTCAAGTGCGGATGTCGCTAATAAAATAAACTGCGTTTGGCGTTTATTCGGTCAGCTAAATCCAGAGTGAAAGTCATCTCATATATCAAGAAGTACCAAAATAAGCATTTTCAACTCCAGTGTTAAATAGACATTCCTATATGGGTGCGAGACAAGGAGTATAGTCGCAAGAGACATAAATGCATTGCAAGTATTCGCTGTCTATAGAGAATTGTGAAAATCTTCTCGCCCAACCTAATAACGAACGCCGGTCTTAGGACTGCGATCAATAAATAATCAATGCGAACGGAAAACATGAAAAGAAAGTGGAATTGGCTTGGTCATACCCAACGCAAACGCCCTAATGATGATATAACGCGCACTGTCATTGACTGGTTAACCACAGGGCAGCAAAAGACGTGGTAAACCAGCCAACCCATGGAGAAGACAATTGGAGCAGAAGATTGCAATGACGAATAAGTTTAGAAACGAAATAAAATGTTAAGATAAAACTGCATTTCTATTACACTTTTTTCTTATTAACTACTTTTCTGTTTTCGATTTCGAGCTTTACAAAAAGCAGCGTTTACTTCGCTTAGCATTGACAAAAGCCGACGAATTTTATCAATTCTTATGAATTTATGTATATATATAGAATGATCCATCTAGAGGATTTTTTTTTTTCAAAATAAAAAAATACCACAATTTAAAACAAGTGTGGAATCTTTTTTGTTCATTCGAAGGAAATTGTATGCCATTTATTTTTGGAATATAATTTCAAATAACTTTAAATGTTGGCCGCAACTACGCCTCAGGGTGTCCATTCTGTGGGTGCAATTTTGAATGAGTCATTCCAGCATTTAGACCGGTATGGCGTGAATGACACGCGTAATGTTGACTTCCAAGACCTGAATCATAGCTGGTTTGTCAGCATATACTTTGGACTTTCCGTAGCTTTAAAGAAAAAAGTCTAAAGGTGTGATATCACACGATCTAGGCAGCCAACTCACCGGTGCAAAATGTGAAATTAGCTGCTCTTCGAAATTACTTCTCACTAGATAAATTGTTTGACCAGCTGCATGGCAAGTGGCACCGTCCTGTTCAACCAAAATGTCGCCAATAATACTGGCTTCAATTTCAGCTAGTAAAAAGTCAGATTTGATAGAGCAATAGCGAGCACCATTGAAAGTTACGTTTCGACCATTATCATTTGTGAAAAAAAAATGGACCGATAATTCCACCAGCCCATAAAACGCACCAAACCGTGGTTTTCTCTGGATATAATGGCACCTCTTGAACCTCTTATGGTTTCTCTTCAGCCCAAATGCGGCAATTTCGTTTATTGACGTTGTCGTTGCGAAATGGGCCTCATCACTGAACACAATTTTAGTCGAAAACAGCGGATCTTCTTGTTTTTCGCCGAACGCTCATTTCCATATTACAGTTGCCAACATTTGAAGGAAATTATATTCAAAAAATAAATGGCATAAAATATCCTTTCGTATGAAAAATAAAGATTCCACACTTGATTTGAATTTTGGTATTTTTTTTTTATTTTAAAATTAAAATACCTCTAGATGGATCACCCTATATAAGAATGAATTTTGGCCAAATAGGGCGCTAGTCAGGGAGTTTGTGCAGAGAAATAGCAGAAGAGAAAGATCAAACTTGCCAAATTGCCAGCTAAGTCTCAAGACTCTTCAAAAAACTAGAAAAGGTATATAGCATAGCTTACCAAAATGTAATATGTTTAAATACTAAATTATGTCGCTTATTTCTTGATAGCTATGACTTAGATTTTGATATTGTTGATTTTTCTGAGACATAGCTAAAAACTGGTGTTTTGAACTCTGAGGTTCTTTGTAATAATTATATGATTTATAGGAAAGATAGAATTGAGAGAATAGGTGTTGGTTTCTTAATTACGGTTTCCTGTTGTCTACCTTCTGAGCGTATTTTTTCCGATGCATTTAATAAGTAGTTTGTTGGCTACTAAATTTAAATTATGTGGCTCTGAATTGACATTGGTTAATTCATTTATTGATCTTGGTTTTATGATGAACAGACAGTTAAATTTTAATAACCATATCGATACTATGGAAAATAAAGCGTATGGTGTCTTTTATTTTATGAAACGCTGGGCAAAAGAGTAACTGATTTCATATTACATTAGAAGTTTTGTTTGACATATGTAACAATTTTGCGTTTGAAAACAAAAAAGTTATTTTCACCTTTCAGGTCATATGGCATTTCATTAAATAACACTACGTAACAAAAAAATCTTTTTGTTTGTTTAAGTGAATTTTTTGCTTTTATCTAATGAATTAGGTCATAAATATAATATAATGAGTGTTCTTTCCTCTACCTAAACGTTTTTTTAGTATATAAACCGCTATTTTAAAAATGATGGAGGTTTCACCACACATTTTAGCATAACTCAAGAACAGTTTGTCCGATTTGATTAAGTAAAAACTCCGAGAATCCGCATCTACATTACCTCCAAGTTACTCTTACACTGTTTTTTGATAAAGTGAATAGTTTTGGAAATATTCAGAAACTTTTTCCAAAATTTTTTTTTTTCATGCAAAATTGGAAAAAAAAATTTGTCTTAAAATTCATAAAAAACCAAAAAAGTCACAAATGGTCTTTTTTGATCTTTAGTTATAAACATAAATATGTTACAAATAAAACTAGCCACATTTCAATAAAATCGATTAACAAGTTTTGGTTTAATTCTCAACTAAGTGATGGTATCTCATTTTGATAAAATTTGTATATGAATATTAATATTTGTGTGAGTATATAGTCGGTTATTGAAATCAAGTAGGACATCGTCGGATAAGATCGCCTTTAATATTTTAGTTAATTAGATTTAATTTCTTTTTTTTGTAATTACTAGTTTAAATATTTTGTGCACAAATTTGTGACGAGCCACCCTAATGCTAAAAGCAAATTCCCCAAAACAAATAGCAACAACTACAGTATTTGAAAATTTGAAAATTCGATGTCATTTCTTAAAAAACGATTAGCCAGACATCAGTTAAAGTTTTTCTTCAGTTTAGAGACATAACCAATGAGAAACAGCAAAAAATTAACTTAAACAAAATTTTGTTACATAGTGTAATTAAAGACCTTTATAAAATAAGACATTCTGACAGAAGTTAGTTGAACTAAAAGTAAATCTGAAATCATTAATATTTCGCAAGTTATATGGTTGTACGTCTGATATGTTATCCAAATATTTTCGCATATAATATGGAAACAATCCATTTCTAATCTAAAAACTAAATAACAAAGTATTCATGACCAGGCGTTAATTTATAGAGAGCCACTGTAATTTGCTTAACATCTCGCTGATAAGCGTGGGGTTGTGGCATCTGAATATTTCATATCAAAAATCTCTATTAACGTCCTAGTTAGACCTTCTAGATACTATCAGTTTTTACACTTGGATTTCCAAAGGTACAATTATGCATGCATGTGGTGATCCATTTCGTAGAATGTGTGCAGACTCTAACTCGTTATATCATTTGGTTGACTTTTCCTTAGGTTTTAATGCGTTAAAAACTGTAATTATTTTTTATTTAAACTCATTGTCTTCATAACAATTTAGACTACTTGCAAAGTACCAATATCCTAATTGTCTACTTATACTTATAGTGTTTCTTAAAATGTTTAATTGTTTTTAATATTGGTGGTGGTTATTCTTTAAGTTTGTTTCGTATACTATAGTTTTTCTAATTATAAACAGGTTTTCTTGTTTATATAGGGTGATCCATGTAAATGTATTTTTCAGAACAAAAAAAAATATAAAAATTCATATCATGTGTGGAATCTTTATTGGTAATTTGAAAGGACATTTTATGGAATTTATTTTTTTTTTTTTAAATAATTACCTTCAAATGTTGGCAACTGTATTATGGAAATGAGCGTTCGGTGAGAAACGGGAGGATCCGCTGTTTTCGACCAAAATATTGTTCAGTAATGAGGCCCATTTCTGGCTCAACGGCAAAGTCAATAAACAAAATTGCCGCATTTGGGCTGAAGAGCAACAAGAAGAGGTTCAAGAGGTGCCATTATACTCAGAGAAAGCTACGGTTTGGTGCGGTTTATAATTTGGTGGAATCATCGGTTAATATTTTTTCAAAAAGATGATGGCCGTAACGTAACCGTGAAGGGTGCCCGCTCTCACGCCATGATATCGGACGTTTTGCTACCTCAAATTGAAGCCCGTAATCTTAACGACACTTGGTTTCAACAGGACGGTGGCACTTGCCATACAGCTGCTCAAACAATGAAGCTATTGCGAGGTCATTTCGAAAAGTAGCTAATTTCACGTTTTGGACAGGTGAGTTGGCCGCCTAGTTCGATTGATATCACACTTTTAGACATTTTTCTTTGGGGTTACGTAAAGCCCAAAGTCTATGCTGACAAACCAGCTACGATTCAGGTTTTGGAAGCCAACATTACGCGTGTCATTAAGGCCATACCGGTCGAAATGCTCGAACGAGTCATCCAAAATTGGACCCTCAAAATGGAAACCCTGAGGCGTAGTTGCGGTTAATATTTGAAGGAAATTATATTCAAAAAGCAAATGCCGTAAAATGTCCTTTCAAATAAAGATTCCACACTTGATTTGAGTTTTTATATATTTTGTTTTTCTGAAAAATACATCTAGTTGGATCACCCTACATAATCTTATTTTTTAAATCTAAGTAAATTAAAAGCCAAAGCTTGTTTTTCATAGGCTTTTCTGCAAACGTGGAGGTTATAATACAATGCCACGACCGACTTTAGCTATAATACTAGTTTATTGCAATTGATTTTATTGCATCCATACTGTATAAATTAAGTGCAATTACTTCACTTCTGATAAAGAAAAGATATTTTTCATACAGGCAAATGGAATATCATCTAATGCCGGTTTTTTACTTTATAAAAACCCCAGATGGTCGGTTTTTTTTAAATACGAATAACCCCGAAATGCCGGTTTTCTGAAAATGCCGGTTTTTTGGGCTTTTTAGTTTACAACAATTATTTAATTAAAAATATTTTCCTCTTGTCGTTGAATCCAATGCCAATCTTACAGCAATAATCGTGATTATAGTTTCTAATGTAAACTTTGTCTTAAATACGAGGGCTGCTACATATATTTCTGGCCTAGGCAACACTAGGTGGCGCATCTAACATTTCCATTGGAAAGTTTGACATTTTTTAGCATAAACGTACTCAGGACGTTTTGACGTACGACCATCATTTGTGTGGTTTACAGATGTGAGTGAAGATAAATTCGAATTTAACTTTCAAAAACGCAAAAAATCCCCGGTCACCAGTGGGTTAAAAAAGTTAAATTCGAATTTATCTTCACACTTTGACCAGACAGCAGTGTGCGCATAGCAAGACAGAATTGCATGATTTGCTTTACAGCGGATCTAAGTGCGTCCATGGAGGACAACTGGAAATACTTTCGTCAATCAGACTACTGCCAGATTATTGCTACTGGCACTGGCTACTATCGCTAGAAGGCCGTTTGTCTGAAATAATTTTCAGAATATTGAATTCTTTACCTGGAATATGAAATTTGGGCGAAATTGCTCTAGAGTGGATCTAAGTGCGTCCATGGAGGACAACTGGAAATACTTTCGTCAATCAGACTACTGCCAGATTATTGCTACTGGTACTGGCTACTATCGCTAAAAGGCCGTTTGTCTGAAATAATTTTCAGAATATTGAATTCTTCACCTGGAATATGAAATTTGGGGAAATTGCTCTAGAGCGGATCTAAGTGCGTCCATGGAGGACAACTGGAAATACTTTCGTCAATCAGACTACTGCCAGATTATTGCTACTGGTACTGGCTACTATCGCTAGAAGGCCGTTTGTCTGAAATAATTTTCAGAATATTGAATTCTTCACCTGGAATATGAAATTTGGGGGAAATTGCTCTAGAGCGGATCTAAGTGCGTCCATGGAGGACAACTGGAAATACTTTCGTCAATCAGACTACTGCCAGATTATTGCTATTAGTACTGGCTACTATCGCTAGAAGGTCGTTTGTCTGAAATAATTTTCAGAATATTGAATTCTTCACCTGGAATATAAAATTTGGGGAAATTGCTCTAGAGCGGATCTAAGTGCGTCCATGGAGGACAACTGGAAATACTTTCGTCAATCAGACTACTGCCAGATTATTGCTACTGGTACTGGCTACTATCGCTAAAAGGCCGTTTGTCTGAAATATTTTTCAGAATATTGAATTCTTCACCTGGAATATGAAATTTGGGGAAAATTGCTCTAGAGCGGATCAAAGTGCGTCCATGGAGGAAAACTGGAAATACTTTCGTCAATCAGACTACTGCCAGATTATTGCTACTGGTACCTGCTACCATTGCTAGAAGGTCGTTTGTCTGAAATAATTTTCAGAATATTGAATTCTTCACCTGGAATATGAAATTTGGGGAAAATTGCTCTAGAGCGGATCTAAGTGCGTCCATGGAGGACAACTGGAAATACTTTCGTCAATCAGACTACTGCCAGATTATTGCTACTGGTACCTGCTACCATTGCTAGAAGGTCGTTTGTCTGAAATAATTTTCAGAATATTGAATTCTTCACCTGGAATATGAAATTTGGGGAAAATTGCTCTAGAGCGGATCTAAGTGCGTCCATTATTTCAGACAAACGGCCTTCTAGCGATAGTAGCCAGTACTATTAGCAATAACCTGGCAGTAGTCTGATTGACGAAAGTATTTCCAGTTGTCCTCCATGGACGCACTTAGATCCGCTCTAGAGCAATTTCCCCAAATTTCATATTCCAGGTGAAGAATTCAATATTCTAAAAATTATTTCAGACAAACGGCCTTCTAGCGATAGTAGCCAGTGCCAGTAGCAATAATCTGGCAGTAGTCTGATTGACGAAAGTATTTCCAGTTGTCCTCCATGGACGCACTTAGATCCGCTCTAGAGCAATTTCGCCCAAATTTCATATTCCAGGTGAAGAATTCAATATTCTGAAAATTATTTCAGACAAACGACCTTCTAGCAATGGTAGCAGGTACCAGTAGCAATAATCTGGCAGTAGTCTGATTGACGAAAGTATTTCCAGTTGTCCTCCATGGACGCACTTAGATCCGCTCTAGAGCAATTTTCCCCAAATTTCATATTCCAGGTGAAGAATTCAATATTCTGAAAATTATTTCAGACAAACGACCTTTTAGCGATAGTAGCCAGTACCAGCAGCAATAATCTGGCAGTAGTCTGATTGACGAAAGTATTTCCAGTTGTCCTCCATGGACGCACTTAGATCCGCTCTAGAGCAATTTCCCCCAAATTTCATATTCCAGGTGAAGAATTCAATATTCTGAAAATTATTTCAGACAAACGACCTTCTAGCAATGGTAGCAGGTACCAGTAGCAATAATCTGGCAGTAGTCTGATTGACGAAAGTATTTCCAGTTGTCCTCCATGGACGCACTTAGATCCGCTCTAGAGCAATTTTCCCCAAATTTCATATTCCAGGTGAAGAATTCAATATTCTGAAAATTATTTCAGACAAACGACCTTCTAGCAATGGTAGCAGGTACCAGTAGCAATAATCTGGCAGTAGTCTGATTGACGAAAGTATTTCCAGTTGTCCTCCATGGACGCACTTAGATCCGCTCTAGAGCAATTTTCCCCAAATTTCATATTCCAGGTGAAGAATTCAATATTCTGAAAATTATTTCAGACAAACGACCTTCTAGCAATGGTAGCAGGTACCAGTAGCAATAATCTGGCAGTAGTCTGATTGACGAAAGTATTTCCAGTTGTCCTCCATGGACGCACTTAGATCCGCTCTAGAGCAATTTTCCCCAAATTTCATATTCCAGGTGAAGAATTCAATATTCTGAAAATTATTTCAGACAAACGACCTTCTAGCAATGGTAGCAGGTACCAGTAGCAATAATCTGGCAGTAGTCTGATTGACGAAAGTATTTCCAGTTTTCCTCCATGGACGCACTTTGATCCGCTCTAGAGCAATTTTCCCCAAATTTCATATTCCATGTGAAGAATTCAATATTCTGAAAATTATTTCAGACAAACGGCCTTCTAGCGATAGTAGCCAGTACCAGTAGCAATAATCTGGCAGTAGTCTGATTGACGAAAGTATTTCCAGTTGTCCTCCATGGACGCACTTAGATCCGCTGTAAAGCAAATCATGCAATTCTGTCTTGCTATGTGAAGTTAAATTCGAATTTAACTTTTTTAACCCACTGGTGACCGGGGATTTTTTGCGTTTTTGAAAGTTAAATTCGAATTTATCTTCACTCACATGGTTTACAGTGACTTGAAAAAATCAATTTGGCAAAAAATGGAATTAAATCGTGAATATTTTCCTGCTATCAATTTTCACAACTTTCGACGTGGATTATCACTACAAAAGTGCATCGATGAACTTAAATCTTTGTATGGCGATGAAGCACCATCCTATAGCACTGTAGAAATCTGGTTTAATGAATTCAATCGTGGCCGACGCTCGCTCAAAGACGAAGGTCGTCCGAAAACGGCCGCTGTGCCATTGAAGATTGATGCCGTGCATGAACTGATAATGCAAGATCGTCATGTGACATACCGTGAGATAGAGGCATCCTTGGGCATTTCTTCCACCAGCATACATTCGATATCGCATGAACACCTGGTCGTAAAAAAAATCACTCAAAAAAGGCTAAGTAAATTAAATAAAACACCTTCGCGGTGCTTCAAAAGACGTTTATAAGATCGGCACAGGTGACGAATTATGGATCTATGCGTATGAGCCCGAAACAAAACAGCAATCGACCGTGTAGGTCTTCGAAGATAAGCCAAATCCAACGAAAGTTGTTCGTGAAGAAGCACTTCGAAGCAAATGGTCGCCTGTATCTTCGGCAAAACTGGTCATGTGGCGACTGTTCCGCTTGAGCAACGTAGGACGGTCAATTCTGAGTGGTACACCACAATTTGTTTGCCTGAAGTCTTCGGAGAAATTCGAAAAACGAATAGGAGAAGACGAATCATTGTGCGAGCTCTCACACATCGGCTCAAACCAGCGCCTTTTTGACCGGCCAAAACGTCGAATTGATGGGTCATCCGCGGTACAGACCTGACTTGGCACCCAATGACTTCTTTTTATTCCCGCACATCAAGAAAAAATGCGTGGTCAATGATTTTTTTCGCCAGAAGATGCTGTAGATTCGTTCAAAAACCATGTTTTGGAGTTGTCTCAATCGGAGGGGAAGAAGTGCATCGACAATTGGTTTGAGCGCATGCAAAAGTGTTTAAATCATGCTGTAGAACACTTTGAAAACAATAAAAACATTTTTGATGATAAATATTCGCATTTTCATTAGCCAGAAATATATATAGCAGCCCTCGTGCATACGAAATTGTACAGAGTACAACTGAGTTAAAAAATCACATGAGATGTAATTGTGTAGCACGCCACTGTTCGCAAAAGAAAATCAAACATTTGAAAAAAAAATGTTACAACGAAAGCGATAACAGACAAACCTGACTGGCGGTTGTTGTGAAGTGTTGGAATGGAGTGGCATACTAAAGACCACGTCGAACGACGATCAAATAGCGTCAACATTGCACGAAAATCATTCACAAAACAAAAGGGGAAAACGGCAGAAATAATTGTTGCTTAATGAATTAATTTTAATTTCTTGTTTTTTCGCATTATTAATTATTGCCGTTAGGCGGCAAGATGAGATTTCATTATAACGTCAGCAGCAGTGACAACAAAACAAAGTTGCCACCTGCGTTTGCAGTGGCGGTGAATAAAACAGTGCACATATACAGACAGTACTTGACCATGAAATTGGTTTAGGTTTTCGAGCCAAGTTTTTTTTGATAATTTTTAGACTTTTTTGCATTTCTATTGCCCTCAATATTTGAGCTCTGAGTGCTGCTTTTTTACATAAAATCGAAATTTGAGATTTTAATTTTATACCATTTGCTTAGAAAATGTGCGATATTTGAGTCCGATGAAGATTTTTAAAGAATTTCAATTTTATTATGCTTAGTTTATTTAGATTTGAGACCATGTTTTGAACATTAAACATTGTATTCAATAGAAACCAAAAGTAATTTAAAAAAACAGTCGAAAAGACATTACCCAGTAAACCAAATTTGCCGACAATGTCTGATATCAGACAATTCTGAACAATATCTGAACTCTATCGAGAATTCTTAATCGTTACGAATTCTGTTCGATTTGACTAAGGATTTTTTTTACGAGGACTGCTATATATATTTCTGGCCTAATAATGAAAATGCGAATATTTACCCACAAAAATGGTTTTATTGTTTTTCAAAGTATTCTCCAGCTCGATTTATACACATTTGCAACCGCTAAAACCAATTGGTGAAACACTTTTTGCACTCAGATTGAGACACCCAAAACATGGTATTTGAGCGCTTCAACAGAATCATCTGGCGACGAAAGTCATTGGGTGCCAAGTCAGGGCTGTACGGCGGATGACCCATCAATTCGACGTTTGGCCGGTCGAAAAGGCGCTGGTTTGAGCCGATGTGTGAGAGCTCGCATTGTAATGGTGCACAATGATTCGTCTTCTCTTGTTCGTTTTTTGAATTTCTCCGAAGACTTCAAGCAAACAAATTGCGGTGTTCCACTCTGAATTGACCTCCTACGTTGCTCAAGCGAAACAGTCGCCTCATGGCAGGTTTTGCCGAAGAAACATGCGACCATTTGCTTCGAAGTGCTTCTTCCACGAACAAGTTTTGTTGGATTTGGCCCGTCTTCGAAGACCCACAAGGTCGATTGATGTTTTGTTTCGGGCTCATACGCATAGATTCATGATTCGTCAGCTGTGACGATCTTATAAACGCAGCGCGATAGTATTTTTTCAAAATTTCTTTGCACCAATCGACACGAGCAAATTATACGGGGTCCAACGAGAACAAACCTTTTTTACGGCCAGGTGTTCATGCAATATCGAATGTATGCTGGTGGATGAAATGCCCAAGGATGCCTTTATCTCACAAAATGACTCATGACGATCTTGCATTATCAGTTCACGCACGGCATCAATGTTCTCTGGCACAACGGCCGATTTTGGACTATCTTTGTTTTTGAGCGAGCGTCGGCCACGATTGAATTCATTAAACCAGTTTTTCAGTGCTATAGGATGGTGCTTCAACGCCATACAAAGGTTTAAGTACATAGATGTACTCTTGTCGTGATAATCCACATCGAAAGTTGTGAAAAATGATCGCACGAAAACGTTCTCGAGATAATTTCATTTTTTTTGACAAATTGATTTTTTCAAGTCACTGTAAACAGCACAAATTGAAATCGAAATTTTCTTTCGAATTTCCTAAGACTATAGTTCAGAATTCGGTCAGAAATCGGTTTGAAGTTTCGGCAAAAACTTCAGAATTTCCCTTAGAGAAGTTGTTCAGAATTCGTGTCAACCCTCCCATATGTTTTTCGTTACAAACTCGGAAAGAATTCTGATCCGAAATCGGAACAATTTGCGGATTGTCGTACAGAATTCTGACCAAATTCTAAACGTTTAGTTAGCTGGGTAGTTTCAAGCAGTGATGCGCTTTTTTATATAGAAATGTTAAAAAAAATAATTTTTAAATACCCTTTATATTTAAATATTGAAAATTTTGCAATACTGTGTATTTTATCTGCCTATCATTGAGGCTCTTTTGTCAATCATATTGTTACTTTTGAGCGCACGTAGTATTGAATGTGATTTTTATTGTCAAAAAGTCCGGTAGCCCAGAGACAAACTTTTAAATGAGGTGGAAATTGTTAATATTTATTCTCTCAATTTGCTAATTGACTTTAAAAATTGGGTGAAGAGGCTAACAGGCAGTTTATTTTAGTTTTATGTTTAAAAGGTAACAATTAAAGTTAACCCCCATAGGTACTTTATTATTTTTATTATGTAACATGCAGTTAACCCAAACTAAGCCCTACATGACCCAAACAAAAAATTTTAGAACCATTCGTTAAAATATTCAACCTAGAAGATCTTAAAAAACTATGAACTGTCATTCTGAAGGCATTTGGAAATCAGTTTTTTAGAAACAGTGTTAAAGTATAGACATGTATTATTTACATTACTTATCTTCAAAATGTCTATGGCTTATAAAAAGGGCGAAGCTTAAAACAAATTTATTCTTCGTTTTGTTTTAATCCCTTCTACAAATAGAAGCACGGATTATCAGATATGCGATATTTCCAAAACCTCAGTAAAAAATTCCACACGGAAAGAGCTCGGGAAGTTGAAAGAATTACCGGCTTTGATTGTAATGAGCCTTGCGTAAAAGTTATTCCAGATGGAGGCAAAAGTAATTCTAAAAATGACGACAAAACTGTTGATGTGATGGAAGTTCTAACTTTTTAGAACAAGTTAGTAGTTTAAAGAATGAGTTCAAAACCGAACCATAAGGATACAGTAAAAATTCTTGAACAAATAAAAGAGAAATACAAAAAGCCACAGAGTTAAGCTTAAAGAATTCAACTTCTCTCCATCAGCATGGATTTGTGCAAAAATAATGACTGAGTTTGGAACGTCTTAACGAAAAGCAAGAATTGATATCGTCCTGATCGGAAGACATCGACTCCAAAAGTTGGACCACTTGACATGAAATGACCCATTTGTAAAGATTAAAAAAATTATTTACATTCAAATTAATAGAAAAAAGTTTTGAAGTAAAGTGAGCTTAGCGGAAAAAGTTTTCTGATAATGGTAAATTTGATAAACTATTGAAAACAAAACAATGTTAGTTTACTTTTTATATATTTTAAGTTATCGCTTCATCGTGGGTAACCGCTTTTTAAATAAAAGAGGCCTAATATCTTGTGCATGTGAGCCGCCGTGGTGAGTCGACTTTGGTACAAGTAAATCTGTTTCCAAACCAGATTCGTTTGGGGAGAGCCTGGCCTTATAGAGTTCGGTTTTACTTTCAACAATTGCAGCAAAGCTTTCTGAAGACGGTTGTAACGGACCCGAAATCATGATAAAAGCAGTGTGCAGCCACGAAGATCAATGTCACTTTGCCATTTTGTTAAAAACTTGTTTTCTATTTAAATATAGAAGCAAGAGGTCTTGAGCCGGTTAATCCCTATTCAATGTGTAAAAGCAACAGACCGAAATAAAACAAACGAGCTAAAAATATTTGACGACACAGTATAATTAGTGTGGCATACCGATGTTAAATTCGAATTAAAATTCACCTAGAATGAGAGAATTTCAAAATTTACTCTGGAGCGAAGGACAAATGGAAATATTTTTGTCTATGTGTGACTACAACCAGATTATTGCTACAAGTATAGGCTAATAACGCCAAGCGGCCTTCTAGCGTTATTAGCCTATACTTATAGCAATAAACTGTCTGTAGTCTGATAGACGAAAATATTTCCATTTTCAAAATATTAAATTCCCCATCAGGAAAATCAAATTAGGGGGAAATTGCTCTAGAGCGGATCTAAGTGCGTCTTTGGAGTCAAATGGAAAAACTTTCCACTATCAGACTACTGCCGGATTACTGCTACTGGTATAGGCTTATAGAGCTAGAAGGCTGTTTATATGATATAATTTTCAGAATATTAAATTCCTCACCTAGAATGCGGTAACAAAGCTAGAAGGCCGTTTGTCTGAAATCGTTTTTAGAGTATAAAATTCATCACCTGAAATATAAAACTTGGGGGAAATTGCTCTAGAGCGGGTCTAATTGCGTCCATGAAGGACAAATGGAAATAATTTCGTTTATCAGGCTACTGACAGATTATTGCTACAAGTATGCGCTAATATCGCTAGAAGGTCGTTTGTCTGAAATAATTTTCAAAATATTGAATTCCTCATCTGGAAAATCAAATTTAGGGAAAATTGCTGTAGAGCGAGTCTAAGTGCGTCCATGGACAAAAGGTAATACTTGCAACTATTAGACTACTGGCAGATTATTGCTACTAGTATAGGCTAATTATGCTAGAAGGCCGTTTGTTTGAAATCATTTTCAGAAAATTGACAGAACAGAATACGAGTATAAACAGAATCTTCAGCCTATTGGGCGAAACGAAAACGCATCGATGGTGTTCCATTATTAAGAGACAATGTTTAAACTTTCCAATAAAACCAGAACTGTTGTAAGTGAATAGTTGACCTTTAGTGTTGTTATTTTATAAAATTATTTTTCGGCTTGAGGTCATTTATTTAAACTCGTTGTTCGCAGTTGACAGCGATAATCAGACGGACGACATTGTTTTGTTAATTGACAACCCCTGAAGATGATTGACGAAGTCAATCGAAATATTGGGATAAATAAAAATTAAACAACACATAGAACGAGTTTAAATAAATGACCTCAAGCCGAAAAATAATTTTATAGAATAAAAACCAGAACTTTAAAAAAATTATCATTACCTTTTTTTACAGCCTATTCAAATTTAAATTTAATAGAAAAATATCTCTTAAGTCGGACGAAACCAAAAACACCGGATTTAGCACAAATCACAGTAAGCTCCTCATGCATGGTAGGAACAAAATAATTTGTTTACCTTTTCCCTAGAATAATGCTAATCATTAACATTTATAAGCTCCACAACATTTCGTCCAGGTAATCTAAACTTCTCTCCATTGACTCCAGGTCAAGTTGGAGTTAAAAATAAAATTGCTTTTACTTTTGAAGAACAGTCAAAGGGAGCCTAAACGACTACAATTATGTTCCCGTATGATTAATTTTTAGAAACAATTCAATAGAGGGACACTGTGTCAACAACAGCCACAATCGGACCAAAAGAAAGTGAAATTGTGTGTCTGTTCCCACTGCTGCATTGTTAAATTAACAAAGAAGAATTTCAAACTCGACACCCCACCCTACCCCACGAGTCAACTTACTACGCCTTGAGACTCCACTTGCACTCCGACTCCAAATGATAATTAATCGTGAATGTTTTTTTTTTATTATTTTTATTGAGTTCATTTACACTTTGGCTTTTGTTGTTATTTGCGCCTTATTTCCATTCAAGATTACACAATTTTTTTTATTTCTGATTCGTTGAGGCGTATTGAAAATTATGTGTCGTTAAAAAGCAAATAATCAGTTGCAATAATTTGCATTTGCAATCGGTTAATGGAGAATGATGCTAAATGAAAGCTGATAAATAGGCTTCCGCAAAGAAATGTTCCGGCAATAAAACGGGTCGACGCTCAAGTTGATACCAGTAAAGGAATCAGGCAAAGAAAGGAAAGAAAACTCAAAATATTTTCGGGTTCATAAAGTCGGTTTAAAACCGTAAAATATTAACAATGTTTTAAACGCAGCGATTGTTGAGAAAGTTTTAAAATGGGAACTGAAAGTGTCCTCTAATCTCAATATGAACGAATTACAATTAGTAATAGGATCACATTAATGGCATCTGGAATATTTTTGTATTATTCTTCTTGTAGAACGGCTGGACCAGGTAATAAACCATCTGGTCAAATCATTACAGCATGACTCATCATCACGTATACACCGAAGATCTGGCAAAGAGCGAGAGTGAACTGCATACCGGGCAAGGCGAGTTATAAAAAAGCTGATCTGCCCTTATGCCTAACGTTATTTCTACTAAAAATCATGTAGCGTATTGTGGGCAACATCGTAAAAACCCAATGGATACCATGCGGACGGAATGGTTTAATTAATACAGACAGAGTTTCTCGGGAAATTCAGAGTGTGGAATTCTCTCAGCACTCCAATTGGTCACCACTATAAAGAATTTACTTAGGTTATTAACAGAAGAAGAAATCAAACCCGTCTGCTATGCAGACGACGTAGCAATGTTTATTAGGGGCAGACAACCAAACACAAACACACTGTGCAGAATGACCTCATATGCTTTGGAACTGTCGCTCAACTGGTTTAAACCAGGAGGTTAAACGTTGACTTAGAGAAAATCGAAATTGAATCTTTACGAGGAAGACGATTCCAACGTTCGAAGAACCTAGCTGGAAAGACCTCATAGATAAAAAAAAAGCGGAAAAAGCTCATAGATGCAGGTCAGTGTGTAGAATATCAATCGGATCTATCTAATCTAAGATGACACACTGACTCTATACAAGCGTATGTGGGTGAAGATAAATTCGAATTTTACTTTCAGAAACGCAAAAATCGGCTGTTCCCAGTGGGTTAAAAAAGTGAAATTCGATTTGAAAAATATTTGTCGAGACAACAGTGTGAGCATAGAGAAGTTAAATTATAATTTAAATTCACCAGAAATGACAGAATTGCAAAATGTCCTGTGGAGCGCAGCTAAGTGCGTCTATGGAGGAAACATGGGAATGTTTTCGTCAATCAGACTACTGCCATATTATTGCTACTGGTTTACTCTAATATCGCTAGAAGGTCGTTTGTCTGAAATAATTTTCAAAATATTGAATTCCTCATCTGGAAAATCCAATTTAAGGGAAATTGCTCTAGAGCGTATCTAAGTGCGTCCAAGGAGGACAAATCGTAACACTTTCAACTATCAGACTATTGCCAGATTATTGCTACTAGTATAGGCTAATATAACGCTAGAAGGCCGTTTGTCTGAAATAATTTTCAGAATATTGACAGAACAGAATATAGACAGAATCTTCTGCCTATTGAGCGAAACGAAAACGCATCGGATGCGCATATAGCTTAATGTAATGGCCAAGAATTTAGTTTTATGGTAAAGATAATGGTTTGCCATTATGTTTCAAAAATGATTTCGGGTGAAAAAATTCCAGGCGAGAGGCCCAATTTTAGACCATTTGCAGAATTTAGTGCCATATGTCAGCAATAATGCGCCGAATATTCTCCTTCAAGGCGCCAATCGTGTTGGGCTTATCGGCGTAGACAAGCAACTTCACATAACTCCACAAAAAATAGTCCATCGGTGTTAAATCGCACGATCATAGAGGCCAGGGCACGGCGCGAGATAATGCTTTCACCAAAAGAAGTTTCCTTCAATAAATTGATTGTTTAGTTGGCTGAATGGCATGTAGCGCCGTCTAGTTCGAACCAAAGGTCGTTCAGATTTACGTCCTCCAATTCTGTCACGAAAAAGTCATTAGCTATTTAGCGTTTCCCATTGACTATACCATTATGGCCGGCTTCATTTTTGATGAAATATGGAATAATGATTCCCTCTGCCCATAGAGCACACGACACTGTGACTTTTTGAGGATGTAACGGCGTCTCAACAATGGCTTGTGGATTTTAACTACTACAAATGCCACAATTTTGGTTATTAATTCAACTAAAAGTGAGCTTCATCGCTGAACAAATTTTTCTTGTAAAAAAATCAGCATCGTTGGCCTTCTCGTTCTGGACACATTCACCACGATTTGCAAACGTTGTTACGGAGTAAGTCGATTTATGTTAAAGGCAAACTGAGCATAAATCAGGTGGCAGCTGCCAAAAAGACCATCTCCAAAAAAAGTGTGACCAGATTGAAAACCACACATCTAAAAAAATACACTTTAGCCCAATTGGTGCGTCACCCTGTATTAGTCTACGTCTCTCCAGTATGCACAACCGTTCGTGCGTTATCTAACCAAGACCATTTGTCCTTCGATACAGTGCATTAAAACCTATCATCCTACATCAGGTCCACCTTTTACAATTTGTCTTCTTGTGCACTGAAGTTACTAATCGTCGGATTAACAGGCTGGACCAGGGATGCAAAGCATTCCAAAACTCGAGTTGATTCGGTTCAGTGGTTCATAGCAGGTACCAATGACATATATACGGGTCGAGAGGAAAGCATCTATTAGAAATTGCTTCTTCTTCTTCTTAAATTGTAAGAATCATAACCTCTTTCATTTATATCGAATTCCTCAAGAGCAATAGCAGCAGAACTAAAAAACTATATTGACAGCAATAAAGTAAATAAATATTAACAATTTAAAACATACATATGCATATGTATACATAGTATAGGAGTATATGTACGCATGGATGAATAATTAATGTTAAACAATTTGTGTTAGTTTACAGCTGGCTGCTGGTTGGGACCATTACTTACAATCTAAATGTTTCTTCTTGGGACCAATGCACTCCTCCGTTGTGGCCTTGCACACAGATTTGGCCAGACCTTGACCAGCCAAACTGTGCCTGGCAGCCAACAGTCTGTCGTTGATCGTTTGCCCGGCCATAGACATGATGACAAGTTGGTTTTGAATAAACTTTTTTCACAGGTAAAACAACAAAATAAATGTCAATTTCCAGCTAGCTTTTTGTTGTTGTTGTTGATGGTGTAGTGTTAAATGTTATTAACACTCGAGAGGAGAATCTGCTACTAATTTGTTTGATGCAAGTAAGACTTTTTGTTGTTGTTGTCGTAATTAAAGTACCCGCTTTGATTACACTAAAAAAAACTGCAATCGAATGATTTTATTTTCTCTAAATTTACCAAAAAAAAAATAAACACGCACACGGGGAGCTTACACACACCACTAATCAAATGACATCTGTGATTTTGGGGGAGGAGAGTTAGAGAGATAGAAGTAAATGAAAACCAACTAGAACAAAAATATGGAACAATATGACCCATAAACGATTTTGAAGGTTTCTTACTTCTAATTCGTCTCCAACAACACACACTACGCCCCCTAAATCTGTGTCGAATTTATAAAACACCCCTTAAATAAATATTTATCGATTCGACTTGATTTTAAAGTGTGTCTCCGGAACATGAGTTCATGCTTGTGATTTATTTCTCGTTAACTTTTAGTTATTGATTTTTTTCTAATGATTTTCTTTTTTTCTATTCCATAGGAGGCACATCAACAACAATATAGAAAAAGAATATTGGAAAAACACCGAACAAAATATTCTAATAGGTGGGGAGGTAGGGGATTCCTAAGAAGAGAATAGCAGCAGCAGAGGTGAGAGCCGTAGAAGAGGCTACGTTCGCTTTGCTGCTGCTGCTTTATTTGACAGTTTAGTGTCAATTTGTTGTTGCCTTCTCGTGTACTGTTCTTGTTTTTGTTGTTGTTGGTGGTGTAGCTCCTCTCATTCATTACACACACACACTTTTTTTCTCAAGAACATATTTCTTCTCGTATTGGACTTTTTTTCTTAAATATTTTTTGTATCCACTTGTATGTATTTTTTTTCGGTTGTTACTTCTCTGCTGATGGCTCTCAATACGTGGCTCTATGCGGATTAATATCGTCGGAAAAAATAACAACAATTAGCCCAACGCACAAAGAACTCCAGAACTTTTTTCGTGTGTATTTTACCGTTGTTTAAACTAATGCTTGCATTAACATAACGTGTAATTCACTTTATTACTTGCGCACTCACACACTACACACACATAATTTATGTTTGCCCTTTTTCCTTCGAAGAATTTCTTACAATTTTTCAATCACTCTTTTTTTCCTGTTGCCTTTGCCTTATTTTACAGAACTTTAATTTCTTTGCATAAACTCTTATGTTGCGTAGTTCTTGTAATACTTATTGGAATTTTTTTTGAGAATATTTCTTTTAATTTTGTTTAATCCTGTGTTATATATTTTCACTCTCGCTTTTAGGAGTTCTTTCTCATTCGATTTTTCCCAATTTTTTAATATTTTTCCGTAGCAATGATTTGACGTGTGAGTGATTTTTCTTTGGGCACTGTGACTGTCTTGTATACTTGGCAGCACTTTGAATTTGCACTCTTTAAAGATAAACTACAAAACGGCAGAACAATCGCTCTTGACAACATGTTGAAAAAAGAAATTATACAGATGGCTCTGTGTGTTACGAGTATGTTTAGTAAAAATGTAAATGTTATAACAAGTACATAAAAAAACAAAACAATGTTATTTTGCATTCTAATATATGTACAAACATTAAAATTATGCAACTAAGATAAAAATTTTCCTTCTCTCGAAGTTTATTAAAGTAGTACTCAGAACGACGCAACACGAAAAATCTTAACTATAAAACAGTTTTTCTGTCGAGTATTTGGTTATTATTTAAGCTCAGTACTGATTATTCTGTTTAATTTCCATTTGTCTTCTTGTTTGGATGGATTTTTAGTTTTAAAGTTTGGTCGGATAGTCGTTCCAATTTAATTTTGCTGGCCTTAACCCACGTTCATAAATGTGTTAATACATAGTACTTTAACAAATGTCGAAGAAAAATCTATGATATAGTTTGGCATCTGTTGAAACCCCAAAGCTCTGTCTTGAATTGTTCTTACAACTTCGTTTGGGGGTTATCACCAAAGTTATGCAAAACACACGGAATTATAATATAATAAAAACCAATAAAATGTGTTGAAGCAAATATTAGGGATTTTTTTGTATTAAGGTCCAATTAGTCTTGACGGTGGACTGTTGATTCTGCAACCTGCAGAAGTCTACCGTCGCAACCGTCAAACTCAAGTTATCTCCCTCTAACACATGCAAAATGCAACCCCAACTAAAATAGCTGATTGACTACCGTCAACCGTCAAGACTAAATGGACCTTTATACAAATGAGTAAAAAGTCGTTATGCCATCCTTTTAAGTCTGTTAAAATATTTAACAATCTCCGCTCGTGCCTATGAACCACAAAATAGAGCGTAAGCTCTTTATAAAGTTTGTAAATTTTGTTTTTTGTAGTCTCCACTTTAGTGCACTTTACACTTTTTTTTAGAATTTGTTAAAATTTCATAACTATTTGTGTAGTGAAGAAAAACATGTATTTTATCCAAATGAAGATAGTTTGGGAAGCTATTGGCCTATAAAAACGACCCAATGGTCCTACCAAACATTTAACAATGAATAGAGGCATATGGTGAGTCATATCTTGTTATTATTCGAAATCTGCTTAAAATTCGGGCTCGGACTTAGGGATTATAGGGGCCATAAAATATAGACACAAAGGTACGTAAATTAAAGAGAATTCACTACAAATCAACAGATCGCATTTTATGGTTTTATCTGAGTTTTGAGCTCAAACTTATGGACTCTCGGGCATAAAAGAACGGCCGTTAAAGTCAAAACAACCAACTTATTGTATGTGTCGACATACAATCGCGAATTATAATATAAGGAAATTTCTAATCCAGAGAGTTTATTGGTGCTACAGTCGGTCTCATGAATCACTGGGGTCTATATTTTCCTATTTTATTGGCGAATCATTGTTGTTGTTGTAAATATTGAAATTTTTGTTTTGAATAGGTACATATTTTATTACTAAAACAAAATAGTGAATTTTTAACTTTTACTCTGCTTTGTTCTATAAAAAACGTTTATTAAATAAAAAAATATTTTTTCAAGAATATTGAACTTCATCTTGATTTATTATATAAGACACGGCAAAGTTGCCACCGTTTTTTGCGTTGTGAAATAAAACAAAACAAATAAAACTTTTTCAAATTACTTTCAATTAAGTGGGAAACAATATAATATAAATCCAAAAAAACCTATAAATTGACCACTTTTTTATTTGTTATCAAAATATTTGAGTGAATGTACGAACGGCTGTCGCGTAAAAGTCACGCCTGTCGCAGCGGTTGCATTTGTCGTATCGTTTCGGTCTGAACCTTACCTAAAACTTTTTCTTGTGTGCTCTGCCTTCTGCCGGGCTTAAAGGCTTTCAGCAATGGCAAGGCCTAATAACTCGGGACTCTTAATTCTTCTGCTGTTGATAACTAGTAGATGTATTAAAGTAAAATTCCTTATATCAAAAAAACTTATACTTAATCCAGCGATTTCGCCTATAAACATCACAGGCCAAACCTAAGTTTGATTTTAAAAAAAAGTTCAATAAAATGATCGAAATTAATTTCTTCCCCATGTATTTTGGCTTTATTTCCATCAATTATGGAATTCAAGTTCGTTTAAGTGTCTGCCTAAACTGGCTTTGTAGTAGCGTACTCTGCCACTCCAGTTTTCCAAGACCTTGTTAATGGTTTCGGGCTGTAGTTCACGGATTACTTTGAAAATCTTGGCCTTAAGTGCTTGAAGCGCTACTGGATTGTTGGTATAACATTAGTCCTTCACGGTTTTCCACAAAAGAAAAAGTCCAAAGGAGTCAAATCGCAGCTCCGAGATGGCCAATTGACAAGAACTTCATATAAACATAAGATCGGTTGTGGCATGACGACCCATACTGCTTGAACGTGAGGTCGTCTAAATTCATGTCCTCAAATTAATTGGTTGGTCATACTTTGGGGGTCCATAACTCGGAAAATATGGGGCCAAGATCAAAAACTTATTTTCTGTGCACCTAAAATCGGCGGTTGATATATGTTGTAAGTTTAAAAAATTCTGAGCTGTCACTAAACGAAGAATTAAGCCTATATTTTAAAAAATATATAAAAGTTGGTTTGACTATTAACGACATTGACTGTGCTGCTTCAAAATAAAAATTCAATGTTTAAAAAAAATCTGAGTAATGCAACTAAAAAAGACTTTAGCCTTTATATTGTATAATTAAACTAGTTTGACTGTTAACGACATTGGATGTGCTGCTACAAAATGAAATAATAGCGGCAATGGCAGCTTTGTGTCACCCTTTTATTTGCATTTATTTTATATACTTGTGTTCAAAATGGCGGGACTAGACAAAACGCAAACACTTATATGCGACAACCGCTATTAGATTTACACCAAAGCTATTTTGGCGCTATCACTTTTCGGTAAATATAATGCTAAGAAATGATAGCATCCTTTGCGTTTTTCGGTAATACGTACGCCCAGTACCTTGTGAGGGACGACAGGTGAGGACGTGATCATTTCGGTTAGATAGTACCAACATGACCAGAGCAAAGGCTTAGCATTAGTTAAGGCAATTGTGAAGAAAAACAATTTTTTTTAACAACCACACAGCCGACATTAACGGCGGCATCATGAAGACGACTTTGGCCGTTTGAATCGTCAGCGTTACGACAAAGCAAAGCAGCAACTCTGGTTATTACAGCTTTTTATCGATGTGGCAACTACAGTTTCTCTCTCTCAATTAGATGAAGGAAAACACAAAATGTCATGTCTCATACGTAAGTCGATAAGTGAAAAGGTAATTTCGTGTTTGTTTTTAAATTTTAAACATTTTATAAATAAATTGTGACCGATTTGCAATAAAAGCGTATCTGTCATCTTCTCTGTTAACAGATAAGTCAACTTGTGAAACACAACAATGCCTACTATGAGCTAGAGGTCCCCCTAAAGCGGGGCAATAACGCAGATGGAAAGCCGGTATTGCAATGGTTTGCCGGCAGCGAGTGCATTTCGAACAACTTGGACCTAATGATGGAGGCAGCGAAAGGGTTAAAATATGATGAGGATCTGGTGGCAGATGTTCAATATGTCCAGGGCAGTGGTAAGTCAGCCAGCAAAGTGGAATTTCATCTAAAGCCAGAGTCCTATGTGGAAACTCTGTTAAATCAGTCCTTGGAAGAATTGCCCCAGAGAACGGAACACATGGTCTTTGAATATAGTTCGCCGAACATTGCTAAGCCCTTCCATGTGGGTCATTTGCGTTCCACCATCATTGGCAACGTATTGGCAAACATACATCAAGGTTTGGGTTATCCAATTACAAAAATGAACTACTTGGGTGATTGGGGTACACAATTTGGCTTACTGCAGGTGGGTGTGGAAATGCTGGAGGTGACCGACGAACAAATGAAACAAGCGCCCATAGAAACGTTATACAAGGCGTACGTTAAGGCAAACAATGAAGCTTTAACGGACACTTCCGTATCGGAGAAGGCAAGGAATTACTTCAGAGACTTGGAGTCTGGTAACCAGTCTACAAATTTAAGCGTACAATGGCAAAAATACCGCGATTACACAAAAAAGGAATTGGAAATGGTATATAAACGTTTGGGTGTCTCGTTCCACATCTACGATTGGGAGTCGCAATATTCACAGACTCAGATATCCGACGTTTTGAAAAAACTAGAAACGAACAACTTGCTGTTGCCCGAAAAGGATGGACGTAAAGTTGTCGAAGTTGACAACAGGCGTGTGCCCATTATCAAAAGTGATGGCTCCACTTTGTATTTGGCTCGGGACATAGCTGCCCTTTTGGATAGATGGCAAAGATTCCAGTTCGAGGATATATTTTATGTGGTGGAAAACGGACAGACTGACCACTTCAAGGCTTGCTTTAAAACCACCTCAAAACTAAACGGGGACATACGAGAGTCCAAGCTAAAACATGTTAAATTTGGACGCATACATGGCATGAGCACCCGCAAGGGACAAGCGATATTCCTCAAGGATCTTCTAGATGAGGCTCAGGATATGATGCATGAAAAGCAAACGCAAAGTCCGAGTAAGTAGTAGAAAGCAATTTAAAGAGCCAAAGTATTAAAACCCTGAATTTCCAGCTACCAAAGTGGATATAGACAGGCGAGATGTGGCCGATATTTTGGGCGTATCAGCGGTTATAATTAATGATTTAAAACAGAGACGCCAAAGGGATTATGAATTCAATTGGGATAAGGCTTTGCAAATGAATGGCGATACGGGTGTTAAGTTGCAGTATACCCACTGCAGATTGCACAGTTTGATGGAACAAAATGAACAGATTAATATGGACAATGTCCGAATTTCTCTGGACTGCCTGCAAGAACCCGAGGCATGGGCTGTGATTAATGAAATTGCCAAATATCCCCAAATACTATGGCAAGCCAAGGAACACTTAGAGGCCTGTATATTAGTAAACTATTTATTTGCGTTAAGGTAAGTTAACCAATTCTCGTTCCTTAGTATTTCTAACTTTTTTTTTTACACATTTTCAGTAATGCAACTAGCCGTGCTTTAAAACGTTTACCCATCAAAGCTGAAGCTGCTTTGGCAAAACAACAAAACCGCCTACTTTTGTTTAAAACTGTCAAAATGATACTAAAGCATGGCATGGAGATATTGGGCTTAAAGCCTTTAAATAAAATGTAACTTTATTTTCGGTTAATAAAAATAGATTATCAAAAACAACTTTTAACGTTTCTTCCATGTGTATTTACGGCGAGCACCCTCTTGGCCGAACTTCTTGCGTTCACGTCTGCGATAATCACGTGTTAGGAGACCAGCTGAAAGCAGTTTGGAAAAGAAGAAAGAAATGCATTTCAATTGAAGTCAATCAATTGTTGTTCTCAATAAACAACAATAAGAAATGATCGTATAGAAAGTAGAGGTATACTTTACCTAAGCGCATCGATTCAATCATTTCCTGATCAACAAAACTACGCAAGCACATTGCAATGCCCCAGCGTATGGCACCCGCTTGACCGGAGCTGCCACCGCCCTCCACATTGGCAACAACATCGCATTTACCCAACATTTCGGCAAAGATTAAAGGAAATAGAACCTATAATGAAAAAAGAAAACAAAATTGAAAGTTTTTTTTTATTTATAGGTTTTGATAGAATAAAACTAAACTAATACAAAATACAACTAATTAAAAAGCTACGAATAGAAACTGAAACCTGGATTCAAAATATTAGGAAAACAGAGATTGTAGTTAAAAATAGTTTTTAACGCATTTGCCGAATAATCTTTAGTTGAATCTAAGAAACTTTCAAATGTATGTTAAATTTCGACAGGGCGTTTTCCGAGACAGGAAGACATAGTCCTGAAGAGCTTAACAGGGGGCTCCTTCATTGCGATCTCTCTAAATTCCTGCAACAGCGGTAAAGTTGTGTTTTAAGCTGATGATTGTTCGTTTCTGCCGTCAGGAATGAATGACATATGCCATAAAACAACAAAAACCTCTCTGGTTTAGAACGACTCTTCACTGCAAGGAATATGAAAATTTCTGCCTCCAAATCATCAGCTCTATGATCTCTAGAGAGGTCCAGTGTCACAGGAGATCCTCAAGTTCATCCCAACTATACAGCGTCCGAGTGTTTACCTGATTCTCGCTGTGATAGCTTCAACCATGGTGCGCCATCGCACTGGAGCCATTACCAAGCGACGCACTGTGTTGCGGCTAGTGGAAAAGTAACTTTTTTTCCGATTATTTTTTTCAGTGTTTTTAATGATGCAATTTTGTCACAGACATTCCAAGTAAACAAAAAACACATAAAGCTTATTTTTATGTTGGCCCGTTGATTTTTAATTGATTTTAGAAGTCAAATATACAAAAATTTTCACGAAAAGAGGGGATTTCAGGGCTGTATTCAAAATGATCTCATTTGATTTTGGTGACAGATATTTTATTCGGAAAAAAAATCTGCCTTCGAACAAGTATCTTCTGTAAAAAAAAAGGAATGTTGTTTGAGACATTTTCATATGCACTTTTTTAGAACGAAAACCCGACTAAAGGTCCATTTTTCCTTTAAATTTGGGTTAGGTAAGCAATATCTAAAAAGTCCCAGAGAGTCCCAGTTCCAAACCACTACAGAAATGTTACATAATTTGTTTTCAACGAACTGTGAAAAAATCAGCTGCCCATACCTGCCCTCCTGGGAGTTATAGCGATTTTATTATTTATTTATCCCTCTCAGTATTTATTCCATAGAAATAGAACGGAAATTCTCGGAATCACTTATTGAATAATTTAATCATATTGGTTTTCGGGTGACTTTCGTCATCCCACGTCAAATTTTTATTATTTTCAGACCGGTTTCGGCTAATCGCCATCTTCAGTGTTTTCTTTTTTGTCACTAATTAGTCCGCATGTGTGTCCGTCTTTATATAGTGTTAGTTTTTCAACAAATATCGAAAAATCATGAAAATTTGACGTTTATAATTCTTGTTCGGACCACCCTATAATTTATTTAAAAAACTAATCATAGGGTATTTATCAGAAATAAAAGAAGAATTAAAATAATTTTTTTTTGTAAATTTTTCGAACAATTTTTTTTTTGACTTTTGTTGAAAATTTGACCCAACAATTTTTTTCGGTGTACATTTTTTTTTCACTCATTCTGTTTGGAATTTCATTCTGACCAATCTGTAGAAGTTTCTCATCGATACAATTAAAAATACAGTTTAGGCAATATGATTTCCAAAAAATTCCGCTTTCGCAACACTGTGCGACGGTCAGCGCCCCTTAAGGTCAATCCTTCCAGTACCAATTCGAAGCGTGCTATATGGACACAACTTTCCCCTTGGTCAGGGGCCGAGGCCAATCTAACACCTCTGCTGTTCTAAGGGTCACAGCACCCGGTTGCAATGCAACTCCACACCGAGCCGAAGCTCTCCCCGCGATTTGAGTTTAAATCACAGCCACCACGGTACTCCCCGAAGGGCCGCACCAAATAGTCAGGCCAGAACAACAGTTCTACGGGCTCCTAACTACCCGTGGTACCAGACTTTAGTCTCCGGTCAGACCTCGTAGCCGAGCCATACCCAGTTTGCGAGCCATACATCGCGGCACTGGCCAGCCCCTGTTAAAGGCACGATCATGAGATAGTATATATGCAGACACAAGTGTTCACATAAAGATGTTCCGGTCTAAACCCATGCTGTACAAGGACATGGTTTCCTCACCGCTCAGAGCGAAGTCTATCTCTACCTCTTCCGTTCGACGACGGTGAACGGCACACATGTCTTAAGGCTAGGCCCAACCCAGTCACCCGTGGTACCGGTTAACCTCCGGTCAGATTCCGTAACCAAAGTTACTCCCAGTTTCAGGTCCATGTAACCAGGGGAATGGTAGCCCCATGTAGCAGCAAGCGTCAGGTCAAAAGGAACAACCGCCGGTTACAGCGGACACGAGACTAGACAACATCACGAAGCCTAGAGAAGGCCAGACAGGCGAACTGGCTAATCCTAGCTTGACATAGGCTAGTGGAGAGCACCCCAGCCAGTGCTCGACTGGCGCCCCGCAACCGCATGCCTGACTATCGCTCAAGGCTTTCTTATGCAAGAAAGCATTAAGAGAGCCGTGCCCGGTCAACAAGAAACCCAAATAAAGGCCGAATCCAAAATCCGGGTTACATGCGAGAAACCTAACATCCCGAATAAACCTGTACGTCACCCGACCGGTCTCGCTGGCATCCCATCTATACTGCCATCTAGATGTGACACACTCACGCAGAATCGCTTTGCGATCCGGCTCGGCGATACTCTCCACTCCCTCTATCACCCAATCATTAGGCCGTATTGCTAATCCTCTCTTGAAAGTAATACAGCAACGTATTACCTCAAGGTCAAACGGAGCTACCGCTAACAGCAGGGCCTCAGTAGAGACCGTGCGACACACTGGTAGACATGCAAGCAAGACAACTCTCTGACAAGACAGTGTCTTGCGCAACCCGACAGCCGACCTGGCTGTCGCATACCAGTCCGATGATCCATATGTCACGCAGGCAACAAACAGACCACCGTACATAACGCGTACAGCACGTCTACTAAGACCCCAATCTGTCCTTAGAATCCTGCGTACCTGCCCTACCACGCTGGTCAACTTCCCCCGCAAGTAGACAAGATGAGGTAGTAAACTCATCCTTTCTCCCATCGTTATGCCCAGGTTCTTGACTTGCGTCTTGTACGAAAGGCCCACTCCATCTAAACTAACAATGGGATGCCGGTTCTGTGACATTGCGCCTTTCAGCAACATTGTCACAGACTTGTCCCTTGTCAACTCGCGAACCCCAAGCTCTTACTATGTCCATCATCCTGGAGCCCAGCTGTTCCATCGCGGAACGAGACTGGGATTCAACCAGGATGAGTAAGTCATCGGCATAGACACAACCTTACACTCTAGACTGAGTTGCCGCAGCAACGGGCCCGTCATGAGGTTCCAAATAAATGGACGACAGATGGAACCCTGCGGACAACACCAACCGCACACGCCCGTCTGCCAGAAAAGTAACTCTTCCCGAGTTCAATTTCCTGGCAGCCTACCTCCCTCAGCCGAGCAAGGGCACTGGTCCAGGCTCAGATAATCAAAGGTCGACTCAGATAATTGAAGTCGACACCCAACTATACAGCAGGTCTGAAAACGTTCACGCTGATGGAGTCGCAACGGCAGTGTACAGATAAAGCGTGATTGTGTTGCTTAGGAAACATCCCCCGCTGATTTTATCGGGGGAAAAGACGTAACCTTGGCAGACGCGAGTGTTTTTGGTTCAGCCACCTAAATGCGTATTGGCTGCGAATTTGTGGCAACGTCCCAATTCGCGTATATGCACCGCATGTAATCAGAAACCACATGACGTCCTGCATCTTTTAAACTTTGGGGTTTAGACCTATCAGCTGCCCACCAGGTTCTTTTTGTGGACAGATCCAGTTCAGTTCTTGTCCTGGATTTCGAAGCAGTTCTCTCTTAGACGAAATGGACGCTACAACTTGCATCACACTGTTTTTACAGCAACAACGAACGCGTGGGCATAAAGTTTCGTAAGTGATGAGGCAGACCAGCTCCTGAGCTGAATTTGACACCCTCAAAGATAAAAATCTTCATGGACAATCTTGAAGCTCTAAAAACCTCACATAATGAAATCCTGATTCAGAGCGCCGAAACGACAAGGCAAACATGTAAAAGTATGCTTGGAATCGACCTATCTTGAGAGAAGGTCCCTTCACAACTTCGAACAGGATGCTAGCGTGCTGCTTTCCAAATTGTTTTATAGCTATCGCTTTTTTAAAAACTCGTTACATTTCATTCTTTATATCACTATGACCCTTCTCATAGCCTTCTTTTGAATCTGGCCTATACAATATATGTGACGCTCAAAATAGAAAGGGACCTAAGGGTAAAAACCAGTTTTGTTCAGGAGAGCCATTTAAAGATTTAAATACGTGTATCTTTGGTGTACCATCACTTTCATAAAACGCGCATATCTCTGGGAGGGAACTCTATTGGGACATGGGATCGGTCTCACTCGATGCTCAAATGTTGTCCACATCAAAAAAATTGAAAATTGATTTTTTTACCCTTAGGTCCCTTTCTCTATGCGCTGTCACATATATGAATCGCGTATCTGAAGATCCTTCATAAAAAACCGGAACCAGTCCCCTTATCCATTTTAGACATTACGACGCTGACTAAGTTGCTTAGGAGCGGTTCTCTGGAAACAGAACATTTGGCATATTTCAGAAGGCTTGCACTGACATAAGGTAATCTGAACCCTCCGCTAAAGAGCCATCACTTCAGCATTACCTATCAATCTAATAGGCTGTTTCCACTACGGTCGCGTCCACGTCCGCATCCAAAAATCAATGAACGCGCGTTAAGGCCCATACAAAAAACATAGGCAGTTAGGTATGGGAAAAAGTCGCGTTCATATTGGACGCGTTTATCGATAAGTCGCGTTTACTATAAAATCGATTATTTTTGCAATCGAAACCCACCCATACCTATCAATGGCAAAATCGCAAATTGCACATCCCTATGAAAACAGCTGTCAATCAGTATAAATAAAAAAAATCCCAAATGCAAAAAACAGGAGGTAAGTTAATATTTTTGCTTTTGTTTAAATAATATTAATTTTTCCAATTATTTTAGAATTTAAAAAGACGGAATGGACAGCAGTAACAACACTACATCTGTTGGACCTCTGGGAGGAAAACATTGATGGCCTGAGGGGTGCTCGGAAAAACACCCACATACACAAAGAGATGGGCGAGAAGTTGGGAGTGACTGGCGCCGAAGTAAAAAATAAACTGGACAATTTAACGAAAAAATACAGGTAATTATTTAAATATAAATTATATACCAATATTTTTTTGGAGTTAAATCGATTGTGTTTATTGCAGAAAGGAGCAGGCGCTAGTTGGGCCACAAAAATATTAAAATTTTTCGCACCCCTAAAAAAACAAATAAACACAAACAGCTGTTTGAACGCAAACGTGGACGCAAAACACAATGGAAACACCATTACAAATTTATCGATAAATCATGGACGCGGACGTGGACGCGACCGTAGTGGAAACAGCCTATAAGTTACCAAGGGGTTCCATTTTGTGATTGCGACTGGAGTGCTACCTTTCCCTTGTGGCGAGTAGACAAACTCTTGTCGAATTCAGACGCTGTGTGTTACAACCAAATTTATGTTTTGGTGTATTAACTTTCGTTTTTTTGTTTAGCGAGTTCAAATGGAAAACTGATGAACTTTGATTGTAACCAAATTAAGAAGCGAGAATTAGACGTAAATGGATGTGATTTTAGTTTTTTATAACTACACGTATTTTTTTAATTCTATTTATGTGTAGGGGAGCGTAGGATTTCCAGCATTTATCAAATTAATAAAAAAAGCATTTTATACGTAAAATAAACCTGTTGTACATGAAAAGTATTGAGACAACGTCAATCTTGTACATTATTGAACAGCTTAGAAACCTCTAAACAAACGCGCCAAACTTAGGGGGGAGGGGGGAGATTCATAATCAATCATTCAATAACCAAACAACGAGAGATGGAAACAGCGTGCAGATGGTGGTGAGTCGATTAAAGCAGAAATCTATTGTAAACAATTAAAGAAGCCACACGAAATCTTGTAATAGTGACCCGAAAACGAGCTGTCAAATATTTTAGCAAGAAGATAGACCCTGGATTTGGAACAAGGCGAAAAGCAATGTAAAGCGTCGTATCTATAAGTACTTAGTAGGGACATAAATACTGTTACACACGTTTTATGCTTTAAAATAAAAAGGACTGAATGTTTTGGACCAAATATTTTTTAATATATTTATTGATGTAAAGGGTGTTTTTTATTGAGGTATAGAACTTCGAATTGAAATAAAACACAAGAAAATCGTTTTAATGTCCATCAATTTGGCTTTATTGGAAGGATAATTTTATGCCATTAATGTTTAAATATGATTTCGGGCATGTGGTCGCCGCGGCTGGCTCGAATAAAGCCAATTCTACAGGTCCAATTTTCAACCACTTTTTCGAGCATATGGGGCCGTATGTTGGCAATAACGCCACGAATGTTGGCTTCCAAGTCCCCTAACGTGGTTCTGGTTTGTTGGCGTAGACGAGCGACTTCACATATCCCCAAAGAAAATAATCCAATGGTCCATGTTAACCGATCCATGGTTAACCGAATTAATTGCTCTGATGGACGATTATGTCGACCATAAAATGGACGGAGCTTGCGGTGAACTTCGCGAACTGAACCATTACTTTCGAAATAAATTTGCACGATTTGCAAGCGTTGTTCTTTTGTCAACCTGTTCATGATGAAATGGCAAACCAAACTAAATATTAATCACTTGACAGCTGACAAAATGGCCGCCAGTTAAAAAAGTGATGCCAACTTAAAGTTCTATACCCCAATAAAAAACACCCCTTATATTTTATCCAAAAAGAATCTACTTTTTCGAAATGTCCGCCTTTTGCCTTTACATACGCCTTAAGTCGCACTGGCCAATCGTCAATAGCTGCACGAACCTCGTCCATTGGAAGATTGGCCACAGCTCGAACCAAAGCAGTCTTAAGAGATCCAATCTTGGGGCATCTTTTGTGACAAACCTTGTCCTCTAAAACCGTCCACAATTTGTAAACCAATGGATTTAAATCTGGACTGCCTAAGGGCCATTCTTCAGAGGAAATGAACGCTGGCAAATTGTTTCGAAGCCAGGCCTGGGACGTTTTAGCCTTATGGGCCGGCGCAGAATCCTGCTGGAAAGTCCATGGCTGGTTTTGGAACAGGGAATTGTCAAGAGGCTTCACAACAGCTTCCAAAACGGTTTCTTGGTAAACTTTGGCCGATGTTTTGACTCCTTGTTCGCAGAAATGCAGGTCAGTGATCCCATCGTAAGAGACACCCCACCAAACCATGACTAAAACTGGGTGTTGAGCCTTTTCCACCATTGGGATCAGTTCAGATGCTTTCTTATATGACCGCGCATACACTCTTTCATATTGCTTGTTAAATTTTTCCTGAACGGTAAAAATTTTTTCATCGGTGAACAAAATTTTTCTGTGCAAGTTATCAGCGTGCTTCACTAAAAGACTTTTGCATTTTCCAATCCTATTTTTTTTAAACTGTCCGGTACGTCGTTTGAAAGCCCCAAGTCCCAAGTCTTTTTTTAAGATTCGACTCATGGACTTTTGCGTGATATTCATCTCACGGGCCATGATTTTCTGTTTTCGGAGCTTATTTCTGTGAATTCTTGATTTAACGGCTTTGATGACATGCGGTGTTAGAACAGAGCGTGGGCGGCCCCCGACCGGTGGCGGTCTTTTACATCTCCAGTCTCCTCAAACAGTTTTATGCATCGGTAGACGAGCATGCGGCTAATCTCTAGTGGCCGGAGCGTTTTGCAAATATCGCTTTTTGTTTAGCTCGTTTGTTTTATTTCGGTCTGTTGCTTTTACACATTGAACAGGGATTAAACCGGCTCAAGACCTCTTGCTTCTATATTTAAATAGAAGACAAGTTTTTAACAAAATGGCAAAGTGACATTGATTTTCGTGGCTGCACTCTGCTTTTATCATGATTTCGGGTCAGTGACAACCCTCTTCAGAAAGCTTTTCCTGGAATTGTTGAAAGTAAAACCGAACTCTGTAAGGCCAGACTCTCCCCATTTCACACTTGAAAAGCGTTATTACAGCGATACGGTTCTCATTATCTGACCACTCCATGATGAAAGTTGAAACAATTTTAAAATCGCGTTACAGACTAACGCTATTGAGGTTAGCTTTCAAACCCATATGACATTAACGGGGTATGTTCAGTTCTACTATTGAAATGGGTGTGTTCAATGTTGTAACAGTATTTATGTCCCCACGGTTTTGGACATTACAAAACCGAAAACTGAAAAACAGGTCCAAAAGCCGAAAGTCGGTTTCTTAAAAATAGCTAAAACCCGATATGTCGTTTTACCCGGTTTTTTGCTGTCGAGTTTTTCATAATTATGGAATGCAAATGTCGTTTTACCCGGTTTTTTTGCTGAGGGGTTTTTCATAACTATGGAATGCGAATACGAGTACATATAGGGGTTTTTTAAGAGCCTGAGGTCTTAAAATGATAAAACAGGACAAAAACATGTAAAAAATGTTAAGTTTGGCTGTGCCGAACTTTGGATACCCTCCACCAGATTCCCAAATAAAACCAAATTTGGTGCGGAAGTGTGTTCTATATAGAAATCTTTATGTGCAAAATTTCATTTCGATAGGTCAAGCTTGTGGTGAGTTATCGTCATATTATTTCTCAAAGCCCATGACACCGTTTGTGTGGGAAGTACCAGTAGGACTTTTCTGATCTCAACAGAATTTGGCGCAGAAGTGTGTTCTATTCTATTTATGTAGAAAATTTCATCTCGATAGGTCAAGTGTGTGGTGAGTTATTGTCATATTGTTTTTCAAGGCCCATGAGACCGTTAGTGTGGGAGGTACCAGTAGGACTTTTCCGATCTCAACTGAATTCAGCGTAGAAGTGTGTTGTATATAGAAATCTTGATGTGTAAAATTTCATTTCGATAGGTTAGGTTTGTGGCGAGTTATAGTCATATTATTTCTCAAGGCCCATAAGGCCGTTTGTATGGCAGGTACATGAAATGGTGGCCCAATCTAAACCATTTTTACACAGATGATTGCGCCTATATAGAGATTATTATTTGCAAAATTTCAGTGATTTTGCTCAAGAAACTGGAAGGATATTTCCAAATAAAAAACTAATTTTTATGAGGTAGTGTCGGTTGAGGGTCTCCAACACCAACTTCCCGTAGAGCTATATAGCCCATTTTCAATACCAGCCATGTTAGGTTAACTACACATGTTTGTGCCAAATTTCAGCTCCCTAGCTGTTTTCATGCAGGATCTTTCTTGTTATCAACAGACGGACAGTCGGACAACATGGCTAGATCGTCTTAGAATTTTACGAGGATCAAGAATATATACACTTTGTTGGGTCTCCGATGATTATTTCAAGGTGTTACAGACAGAATGACAAAACTAATATACCCTCCATTGTATGGTGGAGGGTATAAAAATGTTGGCATGAACCTTTTTTTATTACAATCTAGGTGATAATTCCATGGCATTTATTTTTTAAATGGGAATTCCGGCATATGTGTGTCCGCCGCTGCTTCAAGTTACATGGTCCATTCGATCAGTCTAAGTTTGACTACAATAAATGGCCGTATGGCGTCAATGATAGCTTGAATAGTGGGTCGACCCAGAATTTAGTCTAATCTTTCCTCTTTTCCATACAAAAAAATGTACCGCGATATCGCACACCTGGCCCACGCTAAAATTATTTATGTATCAACACTTTCTTGGGTATTTAAACGGCAGGAATGGGTTAAAGACTACCTAACATAGCCCCATAAAAAAAAAACCATAAAAATTAATCCAGAGGCGTTAAATCGCTCAAACACCAAATTGATTTTGCAATAAATCGATTGTTAATATTTTTTTTTTGGAAACAAAAATTCAGTCAGCATGGCTCCATATCGCTTGTCATTCGCCATAACGACAGTTCCTTTCTTATTTCGACAAAATAAGGACCGATTTGCCGGCTACGTCTTAACCGCACCAAACAGTCAGTTTTAATAGATGTAGTAAAGATTCGGCAGAACGGCTTGAGGATTGTCTTCGCTCCAATTACGGCAATTTTGCTTATTGACGTAGCCATTTACCCAGAAATCAAAATTCTTTGATTAAAATGCTTTACGCATAAACTTCGCGAACAGACTTTTGTTTTTTTCAGTGTAAATTTCCACAATATGGAATCGTTGTTCGTGCGTTGAAAGTTTAATGATGACTTAGGGATACATACTTAAGACTTCAGTCGTCTTTGAGACTTTTCGACTATTACAACAAAAAAATCAAAAGTCGACTTTTAAGAATAAAAAAGTCTATTAAATTCGACATCTCGACTTTTTCTTTAGTAAAAACGCAATATTTTGGAATAAATAACAAGTTTTCTTTGTAAAAGTATATAAATCTTTTATGGAAGAAAGTTAGAGTGATTAAAAGCTACTAATAAACATCAGGAATTTTAAGTAGTTTTTACATAAGTAATATTCACGTTTTAAAAACTTAAAACCAAATGGATTTTTTAAAGCAGTCGAATAATATAATGGGTGATCCAAGTAGAGATACTTTTTTCAATAGCCCTTTTTTGACAGATCACGTGTGAGTCGTGGCATGCTGTCTTGTTATATTTGTTTAGTATTGTTTGGCATTTCATCATGGAAAGACTTAAGACTGCACAACGTTTCCAAATCGTTCAACTTTATTACGAAAATTCACGTTCTGTGAGGAATGTGTTTCGTGCACTTCGTTCAACTTCTGGTCAACATAATCGGCCTACTGAGCGTACTTTTCGCAACACCATCAGCCATCTTGAGACCCAGCATTCATCATTGGATAAAAATTTTCGACTGAACAGACCACGTCCAGCACGCAGTGAAGAAAATGTAGCGGCCGTAGCTGAGAGTGTACACCAAGACCGTGGAGAGTCGATTCGGCGCCGTTCGCAGCAACTCGGACTCGCGTATGGAACGACTTGGCGCATTTTACGTCGAGATCTTAAATTGAAAGCGTACAAAATACAGCATGTGCAAGAACTTAAGCCGCCTGACGTTCCCAAGCGACATCGCTTCGCTCTATGGGCTCTTGAAAAGTTCCAAGGAGATACGACGTTTTCGAGCCAAATTTTGTTCAGCGATAAGGCCCATTTCTGGCTCAATGGGTATGTAAACAAGCAAAATTGCCGCAACCAGATGAGGTTCAAGAGCTGGCACTTCATCCATTAAAGCGGACGGTGGAATCATCGGTTCATATTTCTTCACAAGTGATGCCGGTGAGAACGTAACCGTCAATGGCCACCGTTATCGTGCCATGATAACCGACTATTTGATGCCTGAAATTGAAACTCGTGATCTCGGCGACATTTGGTTTCAACAAGACGACGCCACTTCCCACACGTCGCATCAATCAATGGATTTATTGAAAGAACACTTCGGTGAGCAGTAATTTCACGTTTTGGGTCGGTCGATTGGCCACCAAGATCGTGTGATATCACACCGTTTCACTTTTTCCTGTGGGGATATGTAAAGTCTAAAGTTTATGCGGACAAACTCGCTTCGATTCAGGCCTTGGAGCAAAACATCACGCGTGTCATTCGCCAGTTACCAGCCGAAATTCTCGAACGAGTCATCGAAAATTGGACTCAACGGATGGACCATCTGAGACGTAGCCGCGGCCAATATTTGATAGACATAATCTTCAAAAAATAAATGCCAAAGAAGTTCTTTCAAATGATAATAAACATTCCCCATTCAATTTGAGTTTTCTGTGCTTTTTTTTCTTTAAAAAAGTAGGGAACCTCGAAATGGATCATGCGTTACAACCAACAACATGTCCATACCAAATTATCTCAAAAAGGTTATCATTTTTAATTTTTTGGGAGAAAAAAATATTTTAGCTGGACGCTCCTTTAGGTATACCTCTGAACTCAGATTCACCTGTTGATTCGATTATATTGTATCTGCCTGACCGTTCCTCCGTCCGTCTGCTGTCTATCCAAAGCTTGCTTTCGAACTACAGTGGCAAAAATCTCTCCCGTTAAATACATGACCGCTCTAGAAAATCCATATTAATTGCAATTTCAATCGAATTTGGTAGGCTACCTTAGGATTGACTAACAAGCCGATTTGTAGTTCCCGTACATTTTGTCTGGAGGCCAAAAACTGACTTCCCATATGCTTCTGCTTTTCATGTGATATTTTTCAATTTCTTGCGCATCGGAAAATGGGAATCAAAATGCTATAAAAAAACTAAAAGGTTATCAAATTGGCAAGACGCAAATGCTGCAGAGATGAACGTTTTTATTGCACTTTTATTGCAAATGGGACCTTGTATTTCCAACAATAGAACATTACTGGAGCACAAACAAGCTATATACGAGGGCGGTTCGTATATAGCTTCTTAGCCTAGCACAAAAAGCGCGGTATAAACAGAAAAAAGTTAAGTGTTTTGGAAACTTCCATCTCTGCTATGAACACATGTTAAATTTTGTTTCGATCTAGCAACTCCTTCATATAGAAATAGGTGTTCACAAAAGACGCATCCGCGTTTTTTTTACAATGGAAAAATTAGAAATGCGTGGTGTCATTAAATATTTACATAAAAAATGTTTATCGGGACAAGAAATTCATAATGATATGGAGAATGTGTTAGGTGAAAGTAAAAAATTGGGTTGCTGAATTTAAACGTGGACGTACAAGCATTGAAGATGAACCACGTAGTGGACGTCCAAAAACAGCAACAACAACAGAAATTGTAGCCAAAGTGCATGATATGGTCTTAAATGATCGACGAATAAAAGTGCGTGAAATAGCTAATATCATGGGCATCTCAAATGATAGAGTCCATTTAATTTTGCACGAAGAACTACAGATGAAAAAGCTTTCTGCAAGATGGGTGCCGGACTTGTTAACAGTCGACCAAAAACGCATAAGAATGAACATTTCTCAAGCTTGTTTAGATCGTTTTCAGCGAAATTAAATGGATTTTAAGCGTCGTTTCAAAACTGTTGATGAGACATGGATCCACCACTATACTCCAGAGACAAAAGAACAATCCCAACAATGGACTGAAGCTGGAGGAAGTGCCCCAAAGAAGGCAAAAACAATTCAATCGGCTGGTAAGGTTGTGGCAACGGTTTTTTTGGGACTTCAAAGGTATTTTATTGATTGACTATCTGCAAAAGGGTAAAACCATAAATTCAGAGTACTATTGCAACCTTTTAGATCAATTAAATGTACAAATTCGAGAAAAACGTCCTGGCTTACAACACAAAAAAATAATTTTTCATCAAGACAACGCACCAGCGCACAAGAGTGTTTTAACAATGGCTAAAATCAACGAATTAAAGTACGGGTTGCTTGACCACCCACCTTATTCTCCTGATTTAGCTCCCAGTGACTTTTACCTGTTCCCAAATCTAAAAAAAATCCTTGCTGGCTAGCGTTTTACCTCAAATGAAGATGCAATTACAGTTGTAAGCCACTATTTTGAAGACCTTGAGGAAAACTATTTTAATCAAGGGATAGAATTGCTAGATAAGCGTTGGACTAAGTGTATTGAAGTTTCAGGAGATTATATTGAAAAATAAAAATATTTTTGAAAAACTAACTATTCTCTTTTTAATCGATAGGCTAAGAACTTTCCGAACCGCCCTCGCATATTCAAAAAATAAATGCCATAAAATGTCCTTTTAAATTACCAATAAAGATTCCACAATTGATTTGAATTTTTATATTTTTTTTGTTCTGAAAAAATACCTCTAGATGGATCACCGTATAGAAGTAAATTCTAAAAAATCAAGTTTCACTTAAAGAGGTTCAAAGACCTGCCTAAAGAGTATTTTTTTTTGTTCAAAGTGTGCAGGGACCGCCAAAACTGCCCCATCTGCAGGGGATTCCCTCTTTTGCAGATTCCACTTATACAGGTTCGACTGTATTTAATTATTCTTAAGATATTTCAGAAGGGGAGGCTCGTTCCCATGATTTCCTCATGATCAAAACAGGTCACTACAGTAACTAAACAAAAAGAAAATTGCAATTTCAATAGTCTCTATGGTTTAGGGTACTTAAGATTCGGCCTGGCCAAACAAAACGATGCATTTTCTTATATAAAGTATAAATCAAACTAATACATAAGTTACACACTAAAAGAGTTTACACGCGAACATTTTAAATGGCAAAACTGGTATGATTTTCTTGATTCTCCACGCTGACGCTGTACAACAGAATCGAAATGTCGTTGGCTCTTATAAAACAAGTGACTCTCAAAACTTAACGAAACATGTGTAGTAACTAATCATAGGTCAAGATCAGCTAATTGATGTTACACCAAGTATTTGAAATGACTGCGAGACAATAAATGTTAATAAAAATCTCGTTTCGCTGAGAAGACACTCAACCAACGAATAATTAAAGTATGACACTGACTGCATTTTCTTCTTTTGTTGCAGCATAACATTTTTGAATTTATGGAAACAAAATAACTATTGCAACTAATAATGAATTTTAAATAAAATAAAGTAATTAATTTTTAAAAAATATTTTTTTGTCTACAACCACCCACTTAACTACAAAATTTCTGCTTAAAGAAGGTCATAAAAAAATCTATTATAAAACTTTTAAGAGTTTAATAAAGTTGTTTTTAACAGCTTCCGAAATTCTTTATTAGTTAAATGTCATACAAGGTAATTTTCAATTAATCTTTCGGTATTTATTTAACCATAAATCATTTAAATATTAAAAAATGCATGTATTAATGGGAAAAATATTTTCGATGGCTTATGGAAACATTTGTTCGTCGTACGTACAAAGTGATTATAGCTTGAAAGGTTAGCTCGCCTGGAAGAATTGGCGAGTTCACTCGGAGGCCTAAAAGGCCTATTGTGGAACCCCCATGATGGGAAGAGAAAAAGAGAGTGAAGAAGCGAGTAGGGTATACGAGTATACTTGGTAGGGACATAAATGCTGTTACACACGTTTTATGCTGTAAAATAAAAAGTACTGAATGTTTTTGGACCAAATATTTTTTAATATATTTATTGATGTAAAGGGTGTTTTTTTATTGAGGTATAGAACTTCGAATTGAAATAAAACACAAGAAAATCGTTTTAATGTCCATCAATTTGGCTTTATTGGAAGGATAATTTTATGCCATTAATGTTTAAATATGATTTCGGGCATGTGGTCGCCGCGGCTGGCTCGAATAAAGCCAATTCTACAGGTCCAATTTTCAACCACTTTTTCGAGCATATGGGGCCGTATGTTGGCAATAACGCCACGAATGTTGGCTTCCAAGTCCCCTAACGTGATTCTGGGTTGTTGGCGTAGACGAGCGACTTCACATATCCCCAAAGAAAATAATCAATGGTCCATGTTAACCGATCCATGGTTAACCAAATTAATTGCTCTGATGGACGATTATGTCGACCATAAAATGGACGGAGCTTGCGGTGAACTTCGCGAACTGAACCATTACTTTCGAAATAAATTTGCACGATTTGCAAGCGTTGTTCTTTTGTCAACCTGTTCATGATGAAATGGCAAACCAAACTAAATATTAATCACTTGACAGCTGACAAAATGGCCGCCAGTTAAAAAGTGATGCCAACTTAAAGTTCTATACCCCAATAAAAAACACCCCTTATATTTTATCCAAAAAGAATCTACTTTTTCGCAATGTCCGCCTTTTGCTTTTACACACGCCTTAAGTCGCACTGGCCAATCGTCAATAGTTGCACGAGCCTCCTCCATTGGAAAATTGGCCACAGCTCGAACCAAAGCAGTCTTAAGAGATCCCATGTTGGGGCATCTTTTGTGACAAACCTTGTCCTCTAAAACCGTCCACAATTTGTCATCCAATGGGTTCAAATCTGGACTGCCTAAGGGCCATTCTTCAGAGGAAATGAACGCTGGCAAATTGTTTCGAAGTCAGGCCTGGGACATTTTAGCCTTATGGGCCGGCTCAGAATCCTGCTGGAAAGTCTATGGTTGGTTTTTGGAACAAGGAATTGTAAAGAGGCTTCACAACAGCTTCCAAAACGGTTTCTTGGTAAACTTTGACTGATGTTTTGGCCCCTTGTTCGCTGAAATGCAGGTCAGTTACCCCATCGTCAAAAACACCCCACCAAACCATGTCTGAAGCTGGGTGATGACCCTTTTCCACCCTTGGGATCAGTTCAGATACTTCCTTAAATGACCGAGCATACACGCTATCGTTTTGCTTGTTAAATTTTTCCTGAACGGTAAACATTTTTTCATAGGTGAACAACATTTTTCTGTGCAAGTTATCAGCGTGCTTCACCAAAGGACGTTTGCATTTTTCAATCCATTTGTTTTTAAAGCTTCATTTAATAAATGTCCGGTACGTCGTTTGAAAGCCCCAAGTCCCAAGTCTTTTTTAATGATTCGACTCCTGGACTTTTGCGTGATATTCATCTCACGGGCCATGATTTTCTGTTTTCGGAGCGGATTTCTGTGAATTCTTGATTTAACGGCTTTGATGGCATGCGTTGTTCGAACAAAGCGTGGGCGGCCCGACCGGTGGCGGTCTCTTACATATCAAGTCTCCTCAAACAGTTTTATGCATCGGTAGACAAACATGCGGCTAATCCCTAGTGGCCGGAGCGTTTTGAAAATATCGCTTTTTTCATTTCACACTTGAAAAGCGCTATTACAGCAAAACGGTTCTCAGTATCTGACCACTCCATGATGAAAGTTGAAACAGTTTTAAATTAAAATCCCGTTACAGACTAACGCTATTGAGGTTAACTTTCAAACCCCATCTGACATTAACGGGGTATGTTCAGTTCTACTATTGAAATGGGTGTGTTCAATGTTATAACAGTGTTTATGACCCTACTAGGCACTTACGAATAAAAGTCGATATATTAAAAAATCATTTAAAGTCTACTTTTCGACTTTTCTCTAGGAATAAGAAATACATTGGGAAAAAACAAATTTTCTTTGTATAAATAAACTTTTATTGCTTATTTTCATAGCCACCGAGATGAAACTGAGCTTTATCTGAAAACACGATTTTTCAGTAAAATTCTTCACCTCCTGCCAAACAATCTGCGGCCCATTGGGCGATGCGAAAATGCATCGGATGGTGTTCTTTATAACCGTTTTAAATTTAAAATTTTTAATTGCCCATCCTGTAAATCAACGAGTGCAGTTCGCAATTGGCCAACGACGTGGTTGTTTGTGTTCGTGCTCTGAGGCACTCATCGCATCAAAATTATACATATCACTGTACACCATTTTTCAGGTGATTAATTCGGGACTCAATTCTGATAATTGTTTGTGAAAGTAGCCCCAAACAGAAGAACTTCTGCCTCATTCGTTTGATCAAGGTACATCAAATAATAATTTAATAATTAATTTGAAGTTAGTAAGTATCGTATAGGGGAATTTGTCACGTTTTAGGCTCTTTTGTTTGTCATAACTAGAGAACCACTAGTCCGAATGAAACAAATTTAAAAAAATGTTGTAAGTGAATAGTTGACCTTTAGTGTTGTTATTTTATAAAATTATTTTTCGGCTTGAGGTCATTTATTTAAACTTGTTGTTCTATGTGTTGTTTAATTCTGAGTTGACAGCGATAATCAGACGGACGACATTGTTTTGTTAATTGACAACCCCTGAAGATGATTGACGAAGTCAATCGAAATATTGGGATAAATAATAATTAAACAACACATAAAACAACGAGTTTAAATAAATGACCTCAAGCCGAAAAATAATTTTATAAAATAATTTAAAAAAATTAAAAATTACAATTCCTTTAATCTGTTCATACAACGTTTCGCTACATAAGCAACAGTTTCGCATAGATCATGAAAATCGATTTACACGTTTCGCTGTTATGCACAATTAGGTGAAGGTATGAATTTCAAAAATTTGCTGGAGATATGCACAAAATTCAACGAGCTCGCATGGTCATGGTGCACAATGATTCGACTTCGCTTGTTCGTTTTTCGAATTTCTCCGAAGACTTCACGCAAACAAATTGTGGTGTACCACTCAGAATTGACCGTCCTACGTTGCTCAAGCGAAACAGTCGCCACATAACCAGTTTTGCCGAAGAAACAGGCGACCATTTGCTTCGAAGTGCTTCATCACACGGTCGATTGCCGTTTTGTTTCAGGCTCATACGGATAGATCCATGATTCGTCACCTGTGACGATCTTATAAACGTCTTTTGTAGCACCGCAATCGTATTTTTTCAAAATGTCTTTGCACAAATCGACACAAGCCTTTTCTTGAGTGATTTTCAAATTGTGCGGGATTCACAAGAACAAACCTTTATTACGGCCAGGTGTTTATGCAATAGCGAATGTATGCTGGTGGAAGAAATGCCCAAGGATGCCTCTATCTCACGGTATGCCACAGGACGATCTTGCATTATCTGTTCACGCACGGCATGAATGTTCTTTGGCACAACGGCCGTTTTTGGACGACCTCCACGACCTTCGTCTTTGAGCGAGCCACGATTGAATTCATCAAACCAGTTTTTCACAGTGCTATAGGATGGTGCTTCATAGCCATACAAAGATTTAATAGGATGGTGCTTCATAGCCGTACAAAGATTTTAGTTCATCGATGCACTCTTTCCGTGATAATCCACGTCGAAAGTTGTGAAAAATTATCGCACGAAAATGTTCACGAGTAAATTCCATTTTTTGCCGAATTAATTTTCTCAAGTCACTGTAAACAACACAATTGATGGTCGTACGTCAAAACGTTCTGAGTACGTTTATGCTAAAAAGTATCAAACTTTCCAATGGAAATGTCAGATGGCGCCTGGCAACACTTAGTGTTGTCTAGGCCAGAAATATATAAAGCAACCCTCGTATTTTTGTTGTTGGACTAGCGACTATACCTCGTTGATTGTACCATGGTTTTGTTTACATTAGAAAATAGTGCGAATTACTCGTACCTAGTTAATGTAATTGAAAACCACGGAATATTTTATATAAAAATATACAAAATCGTTTTGGTGATAAAAAATCGTAATTTATAAGAACTTAATGGAAGATTTTCTTTTTTTTTCATTCATATTTTTTAAGAAGTAGTTTCAAACTTTACATGAAGTGTTACATGAAAGGTTACTTATTTTTTATGAATTCGTTTCATATATTTTACAACACTTTTCCATAATTTTTATAACAATATTTCACAATAACAATAATTCACAATACACATTATTTTGGCCTTCAAGGCTTATTTTACTGTTTTTTTATAAAAAAAAACACCAAATTTTCTTTCATAAATATTATTAAATTTGCTCATTTACATGAAAAAGTTTCACCAAATATATGGAACTTTTTTATCGTTATTATGACTAGTTTTAATTTTGTTGGAGACCAATGCTGTTTCTTTTTTAAATTAACGTAAACAAAATTATAGAAATGAATTGGCTATGGTTGCATAGCAGACTGCAGAGCCTTTTCTAAAACCTCCAAGGTTTTCCTTATCAGTCTTTTGCAACGATTACTTCTGACACAAATCAAATAACTTGTGCAGTAGTCTCATGTTGGTTCTCGGATTAGAGCTTAGGAATTGTTCCTGGTTTAATCGCATTAAGTTGAAATTTCAAAAAACTCGAAAGAAAAAAATCGCACAGCCTTAAATCGCATGAGACATGGCTTTTCAACGATCAGAATTGAATAGGCGGTGTCCCCTCTTTTTGTCTAATTTCAACACAACATAGTAAAGGGTGGATCAATTTTAAGGGCCGATGTCAAATGTGAACCACGCCTAATAAACGTCAAGTTTTTTTCTGCATTTCATTTGATATTTCTCAATTTCGATTAACTAAATTTGAACCATGAAAAGATACACAAGCGAGCAATGCGTTAAAGTTATTCAGGCATATTATGAAAATCAATTTTCGAAGAAAATCATCTTCAGTGATGAGGCACATTTTCACCTCAGTGAATTCGTCAATAAGCAGAATTGTCGCATTTGGGCGAATCCAAGAGTGATTGTCGAAAAAACAATGCACCCACAAAGAGTGACTGATTGGTGCGGTTTATGGGCTGGCCGTATTTTTTCCAAAATGAGGCCGGCCAGGCAGTTACTGTAAAGGGTGTTCGCTATCGTGAGATGCTAACGAACTTTCTTTGGCCCGAATTGGAAGATATGGATGTGAACGATATGTGGTTTCAACAGGACGGTGCCACTTGTCACACAGCTAACGAAACAATGGCTCTTTTGCGCGACAAATTCAATGACCGTGTTATCTCACATCGTGGCGATGTTAATTGGCCGCCAAGATCATGTGATTTGACACCGTTGGACTTATTTTTTTGGGGTTATTTAAAAGAAAAGGTGTACGTCGATAATCCAGCAACAATTCAAGAGCTAAAGGATGAGATTATTCGGAATATTAACGGCATAGAACCTCAATTATGCCTCAGCGTCACCGACAATTTTGACCATCGGATCAATCCCACGACAGCCGGTTCTATGGACCGGATTGACCCGAAGCAGCAATTCTTCGGCCAAGGGCTGTCACCCCGGCACACAGTTGCCGCTACAACAACAACCAACGGTTGGAGGTGTGCTGCCGAGGTTGCGTCGGCTATTTGGCCGATATTTTGTCCCATATATAATTGAACCATACCAATATTATCATAATAAAAAGAAATGACAATAATTTTCTAAATAATTTGATTTTTTATTCAAAATCAACATCGGCCCTTAAAATTTAACCACCCTTTATTAAACTGTTTTAATATTTTAGCGATCAGACCATAACATTAGCCAATAATGTGATTTTTTCAAAAAATCGCACCAGAGTGTGTGTTCGTTTCATTTTAATATCATAAAATTTAAATATTTCTCGTCTAAAATACCAAAACTAACGAATCAGCTGATGCAGATGTTAGAGATGGTCTTTTTGTTTGCTAACTCTTCCGATAAACAGACGTCGTTGACGTCCAAATTGGTTCTTACGGCATACCCAATTAGTGTTGGTGTAACGTCGACGACGAGACGAGGTAACATTGACGCATATACAAATGCGTAACATAAGCCATCATCTTGCAACAAATCATGTTCCTAGGGTAATTCCCTTGACCGCTTTCGTGCTTTTAACAGACTTGCGGATGGACGGGCATGGCCAGATCGCCTTAGAATTTCACGAAGCTTAATAATAAGATGTGCTTTACGAGGGTTGCTATATATATTTCTGGCCTAGGCAACACTAAATGTTGCGCCATCTGACATTTCCATTGGAAAGTTTGAAATTTTTTAGCATAAACGTACTCAGACGTACGACCATCATTTGTGTTGTTGAAAAAAATCAATTTGGCAACAAAATGGAATTAACTCGTGAACATTTTCATGCTATCTTTTTCACAACTTTCGACATGGATTATAACGACAGGAGTGCATAGATGAACTTATGTATTTGTATGGCGATGAAGCACCATCCTATAGCACTGTGAAAAACTGGCGGGAGCTGATAATGCAAGATCGTCATGTGACATACCGTGAGATATAGGCATCCTTGGGCATTTCTTCCACCAGCATACATTCGATATTACATGAACACCTAAAAAAGGTTTGTTCTCGTTGGATTCCGCACAATTTGACAAACGCTCAAAAAAAGGCTCGTGTTGGTGCAAAGAAATTTTGAAAAAATACGATCGCGGTTCTTCAAAAGACGTTTATAAGATCGTCACAGGTGACGAATCATGGATCTATGCGTATGATCCCGAATCAAAACAGCAATCGACCGTGTGGGTCTTCGAAGAAGAGCCAAATCCAACGAAAATGTTCACCTGTTTCTTCGGCAAAACTGGTCATTTGGCGACTGTTCCTCTTGAGCAACGTAGGACGGTCAATTCTGAGTGGTACACCACAATTTGTTTGCCTGAAGTCTTCGGGGAAATTCGAAAAACGAACAAGAAAACACGAATTATTGTGCACCAGGACATTGCGAGCTCTCACACATCGGCTTAAACCAGCGCCTTTTTGACCGGCCAAAATGTCGAATCGATGGGTCATCAGCCGTACTGACTTGACACCCAATGACTTCTTTTTATTTCCGCACATCAAGAAAAAAATGCGTGGTCAACGATTTTCGCCGCCAGAAGATGCTGTTGAAGCGTTCAAATACCATGTTTTGAGTGTCTCAATCGGAGTGCAAAAAGTGTTTTACCAATTGGTTTCAGCGCATGCAAAAGTGTATAAATCAAGCTGGAGAATACTTTGAAAAACAATAAAACCATTTTTTAAGGGTAAATATTCGCATGTTCATTATTAGGCCAGAAATATATATAGCAGCCCTCGTATAGTGCCTCTGATCAATAGGTCGTGGTGTTGCAAACACAATGACAAATTAAGTACACCACACACCCTTCGGTAAATGAATTAACTGGTTAAATCAGCGAAGCTGAGTGGAGCTGCCTGTGTGGAGTAAGATTAAACAGAACACTTGTGTTTGGTCTAAAAAATAGCTACTTCTAATTATTAGGGATGTAACGAAAGTGGGTTTTAGTGAAAGCGCAAATTGAAAAATATGTTTCGCGAAAGTGAATGCGAATATTGAAATATACATTTTTGCAAATGAGAAAGCGAAAATTCCAAAACTGGTTTTTGGCGCATGCGCAAGCGATTGTTCAATATGATGAGAATAATTCGCATATGGTAATGCGACTATTCGTTACAACCCTAATAATGATATAGGGACAAACAGAACGATTTTTGGTGATTTTTAGAGCTCAAAAAAATAATTATTTTAAAGAGAATGTTTTTTTTGCTTTTAAAATCCGTTGCCACACTTATTAAAATTCGCGACTAAGATAAAGTTATTCCCCCTAATATCCGCTACCCCAATGGTATCTTGATAATTTCCAAAGTGTTTTCGGACTCATTTCGTATGCCGCCGGAAAAGTTTTGCCACCACCTACAATGTGTAATTAATTTGTTGTGTCGTTATCGAAAATGCTTAATCACGTCAATTTGTTTTAAGCAACGTCGTAAAGTGAGAAGAATGTTGTTGTGCTGGGTGGGTGGGTGTTTGGGTTTGTTCGATATCTGTGTGTGACCGAAAAATTTTAATATCTTTTGTATTCAAATTGAACACGGGACGGGATTGCACAGTTTATAAAGATTTTCTGTACTTTGCTGGTGTTGTTGTTTTTTTTTTGAAAACTTAATTAACCCCCGAGGATTGAATGAATGAATGAGCGAACGAACGAACAACAACCACAACGTATTGAATAGAAAATAACGTTCAATAATTTAAACATTGATACAAATTGACAAATATTCTCAGGCCTGTGGAAAGCACTAGAACAGCGACTACAACGACAACAACAATAATGACCAATGAGAACTTGTTAAATTGTTGCTAACGCCATCGGTCTGTTTGCTAGTAACTGATATACAGTATATATCCGGGTGAACAAATAGAAGAACGGAAACTAAGCATCTATTTGCGCAGATTTATTTAAAAGCTAGAGGGTAATGCAGTTGGAGGTACAATTGTAAAACTCCGGCCATTGGGCAAGGCGGCGGGGTCGCATCGCCCACACAACCCCCAACTTAGAAAGACAATATCTCATGAACTTTTCCAGATGTGACGATAACTTTTGGAACATATGATGTTAACATGGATCAAAACATATCTTAAACTCAGCAATGCCACGCCCCCTTAAAAATTGCATTTTTGGCCAAAGTAGCGGACCGATGGTGAAAACTTTTAACAACGACTAGGATCTTATTAGACTCTGTTATGAAATCAATAATTAGGAGTTTATTAGAGACTATGTTATGTTAAAATTGGACAAGAGGGCGGGGCACCACCCTTAAAAAACCTTGACTTTGAAAGTCCAATATCGATATGAGAAGAGTAGTAGGTATATAGTATAATCGATTTATTGAAAACAAATCCTTTTATATTTCATATAGAAATTGAAGACCCTTCACTTAAAACAAGCCTGTTTAAAACAAACAAGGGGAAGGGAGTTTCAGTCTGGCGTTCCGATTTACATATACTCACACCCATTTATGGATTTTAAATTTTCCGTCTTCCATTGCCTGAAGCTTACCGATTTTATTCAAATCTCGTAAAATGTCGTATGTGTGGTAGGTACTGGATGGGGCGCGCATGCCCTATGTGCATACTAATAGTGGGCGAAGTGTTGCATGTGCTCGGGAGTTGACAAAATAAGGCGTGGTAGCCACTCTTTTTGTACGATATTAAAAAAATACGATTGAGTTCTCGATTAAAGCGAACTTCATGCACTAGGAGACAAGTTATAAGAGTTCTAATCCGCACTGAAACAGGGTCTTTTGTGTGGAGATGCCAGAAGGGGCGTGGCAAGGAATCCAATTATATGCCATCAAATGTACCTTATTACTAAGCTCTTAAGTTTTGATTTTGAGCTAGATCGTATAGATATGATTAAAGAAATTACAAGAATACCAAAATTGGCCGAAATAGTGCCTTGCATGGGAGGTACCAGAATGGGCGAGTCAACCACCTTTTATATGCGAGTACATAGAAGGTTTTAAAATATTACAGTGTTCATAATATAGTCCAGTTTTACACACTTGGTGACAAGTTATATTAGTTCTCATCTGCACTTAAACAGGGTCACCAGGAGGGTCGCGACTAGGATTATCATTTTTTGTCACTTCGCATACCTATTAACTTTATTTTAAGTATTGATTTTTAGTGAGATCGTGCAAACAGTATTAACGATACAAAAATACCAGAAGTGGGCGTGATGGAACAAATGTGTGACAGGTACCAGCAGGCTTGGGGCGATATGGCCGATTTTTCAATCATAGACAGTTTGGAAAAATATTATGACATGAACAAATGGTACGTTTTTTGGGCCCTTACGCCAGTCCCTAATTTCATCTAAAACTTCAAAATAACTTTACATTTGGATTGGTAGCAAAATTTGGTTTAATTTGGTTGCCCATATGTCCATATTGAGTATTATTTATCCATTTTATCATGCGAGACGTTATTTGGGCCACATGAGCCAAAAAGTCCATCAACTATGTCCTTTTTGATATTTAGTGCTTACTAACATTACCCATTTGACCCAATATCTGTGTACGTACAAAAAATTATGATCTGTCAAGCAAATACTCACAAAAGTTTACTTTTTGTCAAGGTACCTTTAGTTCTCTAAAGGGAAACTTTTCACTCCTGAGCCGATCCCTCCCATTTAATATACCAAACAGCAAGTGACTGTGGGTTTTTTAAAACACGGCTTTTCTGAAAACCCTGGTTTTTGAACATTCTACTTATAATACATTGTTCCAGAGAGTGGTCCAGGGTATAAAAATTCAAGGCGTACTGAAACTTTGTTTGTTGCGAATTAGACCCAGAGAGAAAATAGTTTACCTTTAGGGAACTAAAGGTATTTCGGAAAAAAGTAAGCTAAATGGATCTTTTATCTTAACGAATAAAACCCGCCTAATGTACATATACTTATACAAAGTGGCGTATAAAATTAATCTTTCAGATTGTTTTTGAATAGTTTATTTAGAAAATGATTCTGGAATTATTTATTTGAACTTTTACAATTCTTCCTGTAAAGTAGAAAAGATGACATCCGTCAAGTGGCTGCCGCAAAAGTTGATACGTATTTGTGCCCGTTTAATCGAATTTTCCATGAAACGGGCACAAATGTTCCATAACTGTTCGCTACTGTCTGAGATAGAAGTCTGTTTAAATCGGGTGATCTTGTTGGCCATGCCAAATAGCCAAAATGGGATTTAACGCGACCGCGAAACGCTTCGACACAATATTTCTACTCTTTTGCGATGTAGGCGCTCCAAAACGCCAACATCGTGGATTTTGTTACAAATGGAAAAAAGTGAATTTCGAGTGCCCATGAAACATTATTTTTTGCGGTAAGATACCGTCAATCAAACCAAGTAAAAAAATCATTAAAACAAATCCGAATATGGATTCTTAACGAAATTCGCTTCAATTTGAGTTGATATATGGGTCCTTTGTTGGCCCATTAGAATCTTTTTTGTCCACAGTATCAGCCAAATCTTCAAAATGAATCCATATGGATTCGTACTAAAATTTACTTAAATTGGTGAACCCTTGTGCTCCGTTTGTTACAAAAACTAAAAGATTCAGCAACAATTCCTCTTTTTTAGGTCAGTGCATCTCCCAATTAAAGGTCTCCATTTAATCATTGGTTTGTCTACAAATAATTAGGATACTATGAAAACCAACGTACAAAAGCTTATTTTTCTCAGCTGTAACTTTAGATTCTTAAACGATTATTTTTCCTCTTGTCCGATGTCGCCCGTTTACAATCCCAAACAGTAAATGACCATAAGCCATTGTCAAACAAAAGTTGCATGTGCTAGCTTTTTTGTTTTGACGCCATATGGCTTTTAACAGATAGCCAAAATTCGGTTTATGTGACATCATGTGAATCTTATATCTGCAAGGAATTCAATTCAGAAGCTAGAGTCTATTAATTATTGACAACTATTGTTGCTAGCTGATTAAGTTTTCTTCTTCTGTTGGAAGCGGATCGAAATTTTAGCTCATCTTCAGCAACGAGGACCATTGAAGGAATGTACACACGAAGAAAAATATAGTTGGAAACCGGTTGGAAGTACTAAAATTCCGTTGCCAAAACAGAATTTCGGTTGCAATCACCTAATTTTTAAAGTCGTAATGATTATTCAGGCTGACATACCTCAAGATGATAAATATGATCATCGTATTGTAGACGCAACTAATTGATCGGTCATATCAATGAAACGCATAAAGTGTATTTAGGTGCCATGACTGGCGGTTGTGGCAACCAATAGCTTTGCCAACATTATGTTGGAACCGAATATTGGTGATGATATCTTAGCTTTCATCAAAACTATTAGCAAAAAAAAATCAATAGCTGCACATCGCTTAATCTATTTTATTCCAAAAAAATCTTCTATCAATTTTTCCTCTTTTTCCTCGACATGACCCTATGATTAAGACTACTTCAAGTACTTAAGAAACAAGTTGTTTGCCTCTACTGAAAATTTAAAGCTTTTTCTTTTAACAAGTGTGGCACGTGAACTTTTGGAACCAAAAATTCTTTTTTAGAGGTTCGGATTCATCGAATTTTCTACAGATACTTCAGATACAATAATTGAACGCTACAAATAGCCAACTAACATGCAAACTTAATCGGTTGGCAAAAAATCGGTTGGGACAACGAACTTGTTCTCTGTGTGTAAAGGAAAATGGCAAATTACTGGAAAATAACGTGAAGTAAACTTACTAAACCTGACTGGTTCACCTAGTGGGCATACGTGCACAGAATGTCACTATTTAGTTTGGATTGTAAGGCACCTTGCCGACCGATGGTGTCGCCTTGAGTAATTCATAAGAAACTTAAGGGATAAGCACCAATTTTAAATGAACTTGTACGTCATGACACAAGTCTATCGGATTTGGGACAAAATTTATTCAGAAATGGCCCACCTAATCACAACGATTCCGCAAAATCAGTTGGAATTCGGTCCGAACTACATATATTCGGTTGGATAAACATAGTTTTTGTTGCAATCACCAGAATATTGATAGTTAGATGGTTCGATTTACCATAAGATGGTAGCTACAATAATATTACGATTCTTACAGCCAATAAGTAATTGGTATAGACTGCTGATAAATTCTTTGCAGCAATCAAACCCCATATTACACTAGGCAACAAAAGTTCAGACTTAGAGATGTGAATGACTTCTTCTAGAAGGACCACCCTCGTAGGTCCGAATTATTTGTTATTGCTTAAGGACATTTTAATTTCGCTATACCATATGCAATTAGTTCCTTCGTTTTAACAAATTTTCGTAGAGTATTTTAACGTTCTACCGTCAATCAATTCAGATTCAGAAGATCATTTTACATATGTGACAGCGCATAGAGAAAGGGACCTAAGGGTAAAAAGATAAATTTTCACTTTTTTTTGATGTGGACAACATCTGAGCATCGAATGAGACCGATACCATGCCCCAAAAGTGTTCCCTCCCAGAGATATGCGCGTTTTATGAAAGTTATGGTACACCAAAGATACACGTATTTAAATCTTTAAAATGGCTCTCCTGAACAAAACTGGTTTTTACCCTTAGGTCTCTTTCTATTTTGCGCGTCACATATGGATCAGTTGATTTCGTCTAAGGGAGGATTTTGTTGCAGAACAGTGTTATTTAACCCTTAAGCGCCCACTACGTAAATAGAGACTTATGTCTACACAATTTAATGGGTATTCTATTTAAATCTTTTTATGGCTGCACTTTTATTATTTGGCTAAGAAAAAGGACGAACTTATTAAACAATGGAGCCGAACAAATTACCTTTAAGCTCGAAAGAACCCTCAGTACTCGTATAAATGAGGTTAAGAGGTTAAGCCTCCGGCCCAGGGACAACGGACAGTGTAGACAACGCCTGCACTAAAAGAGAAGCGCACAAATGAGGCGAAAAACGCGATTTTCATCGATTTAAATACGTTTAAATTTAAAATGAAAAATTAAACAAAATGCAAAAAAAGAGAAAAACGTAACAAATAAAATGTGGGCAATGGAAAATGGCAAAGTATTGCGATGGATTAAAATTCTACAATGATCTTTATTTCTTTCTTTTTTAATTTTGACAAAAAAAAAACACTTTACAATAACAACAAGTTGTTGTTGTACTTGTTGGAGTCGTCTATAATAAACAACAATACTTGAAGGTAGAGGTAATGATGAAGGTAGACGCGGCGGAGGAATGTACCAACGTACAAACACATGTTCTCATGTTGAAATAAAGACGGACGGACGGACGGACAAATCAAAAAACAAACTAAATTGTATAAAAAAAAAGAAATACAACATGAGCGGCAAGACAAAACGACATACAATAGTTGTGCGATACAAGCGGATGCACAGGCGGGCGTGTGACCGGCTGGAAAAGCGGGCGGGCGTGCGACTGACCGACTAGCCCATCGGGTCGCTCATATATACTAGACGGATGGTTGTATGTTCTCGTACTTACTTACTAAAACGTACAAACGTAGATTTTACGAAAAAAAAACAGAAAAAACAAATTCAAAACACACAAAAAAACGTTATATTCGAACTTTTGTGTCATCTCGCTCTCGGTAGCAAAGTAAGTGAAAATCGTTTTTGAATATTTCAATGTTCAACGTCGTGGCGAAAAGTTCGTACGGGTCAAATTTTAAAAGCGGCCAAGAAAAAGCATCAACAACGGCTCCATGAAAACTATAACGCAGCACCGTAGATCACAACAACTGGCAACGCATAAAAAAAAATATAGACAAAATACAAGTTTAAACATAAAATTGATAATAATAAAAATAATACAAAACGAATAAACGAACGAAAACAACAATTATTAAGTTGAAACCGTAACGAAAAAAAACGTATATGAAGTTTGAAAAAGAAAACTCAATGTAATACTTTTTTAACCCAAAAATCTAAATTATTTAGAACAATGTGCTAGTGGTGGTGCTCAGTGTTATCCTTTGTTTTACAAAATACTAACTGATTTGATTGAAAAAGAGATATATGCATCGTTGGCAATCCTTTGCTAATCATCTCGGACCTTTGAAGACAGCTAAAAGGACCAAGTCCGTTTTTTTATATTGTGATAATGGAGATTTTTTGATGGCATAATAATGAATATATTGTAAGAAATCATTTCAAACTTTTTTTTTAAACTCTTCTTAAAAAGATATATATAAACTGTGAACAAATACTGTTGAAAATGGCAAAAGCAGTTAGAATCGAAATACAAAATTAAAATTTTGCTCTGCTTATGGTATTCTTTAAAAGAAAACTGTTTTATGAACTGAAATTTAATTTTTTTGGAAATTTCCCACTGCTTGGAACAAAATATAATAAAAATAATTAATACTTGTGGTTGCATTTTACATTTTAGTTACCCAAGTTCATATGAACCATTAAAAAAAAATCTCACAGGGATTTTTACTTTTTTTAACGTTTATTTTTATTTCGAATTTGATTTTTTGAAAATATAAAAATCCTAATCGGGGGGTACTTAATTAATTACCGAAACAGTTCAGGGGCGTTAGTGAAACTGTGATCTTTCGTTACGTTGCCGCAACCGATTTTTTTGCCAACTGAATGATTGAGGTTGCATGCACCTCGAGTATGCTATCAGAACAACTGAATGTTAGTTGGAGCTCTGTAACGTTCAGTAATTAAAACATAAAGATCGGTAGAAAACACGAAGAATCCGAATCTCCAGATTTGATTTGTTTTGTTAAAGGAAATAATTTTCAGTACAGGCAAAAAACCTGTTTCTTATATATGGGTTGAATTGAACTTTTTCAAATTTCAGGCTATATTCGAATAGATGAACTTTGTCATTTACGAGGGCGACCGCTAAAGTAACTGGCCTAACATAAAAAGAACCGTTTTTTTTGGAATTGTTATTATTTATTTTTCAACATAATCTCCTTCCAACTCAATACACTTCATCAAACGTTTTTCAAGTTTTTTTTATTCCATCCGAAAAATAAGATTTTTCAAGACCTTTAAAATATGCCTCAGTTTCAGCAATAACCTCGCTATTGGACGAAAATTTTTTGCCACCGAGAATTTTTTTTTAAATTTGGCAACAAGAAATACTCAGAAGGAGCTAAATCTGGACTATATGGTGGATGCGGAGCAATTTAAATCGTAATTCGGCCAGTTTTTGTTGAGTTAAAAATGCAGTGTGTGATGGAGCATAATCTTGATGAAAAATAACTTGTTTTTTTTCTAAATGCGGTCGTTTTATCTTAATTTCTTCACTCAACCGATCCAATAATGCACAATAATATTCACTATTTATTGTTTTTCCTTTTTCAAGATAATCCCCTTGCATCCCAAAATACTGTGGTCATTACTTTTCCTGCTGACTTAACAGTTTCCGCCTTCTTGGGACCAATTTTACCAGCTTCTATCCATTGTTTTGACTGTTCTTTGCATTCTGGGAGGTAGTGATGGATCCATGTTTTATCAACAGTTATGAATCGGCGCAAGAACTCTATTGGATTACGCTGATAAATCGCTAAAAGCTCCTCGGAATTGGTCCAACGGACGATTTTTTGGGGCAAAGTCAACAAACGCGGCACCCATCTTGCGGATAGCTTTTTCATGTGGAGTTCATCATGTAAAATACTCCAAACTTGTTTTTCGTGTATTTTAACAATATCAGCAAGTTCTCTGAGCTTTATTCGTCTATCTTTAGTCACTTCATTAAATATTTTCTAATGTTTTCAATAGTAGTAGCAGTTTTCGGTCTTCCAGGGCGTTGTTCATCTTCCGTACTTGAACGACCCATTTTAAATTGTTGAACCCAGGATTTCACGGTGGAGTATGATGGTGCATTATCACCATAAACAGAATCCAATTCATCTTTGATTAATTGTGGCATATAACCTTTCATATAAAAGTGTTTAATTACCGCACGAAACTCTTTATTTTCCATTTTTCAAAAATTATAAAACTTGTTTACTTCAATCACCTGTAACAAAGAAAATAATCATTAAATATTGCGGAAATTTTGACAGATGGCTTATAAAAGATGGCTTACAAAAAAAAGTTGCTAGTAAAACAGAAAATGTGCCAGGCCAGTTAGTTTTGCGGTCGCCCTCGTAATAATGGATTACAATATCATGCATATCACACTACCACAACTGGTTTGGCAGTACCTTATCCTATCAACCCAATTTGTTAGTACATTTTACATTGTTTTGGTTCGAATCTCTTCAATGGCAACTTCGATTTCATGTTTCAATGCTTCAATTATCTATAGATGCAATGCCTGACATTTATAAAATGTCGATGGTTGCGTTGGCCACGTCTTGTTCAAAACCAAATGTCATCCATGTTTTTCTCTGGAATTTTTGAAAACAAAAATTCGTTGAGCATGGCGCGGTAAGGCTCACCGTTGACGGTTACGGCGACTCCTTGCTTATTTTCGAAGAAAAATGGCCAAAATTGGATGCATTGGCTTCTCAACAGTCACGTGTAGGTTCACTGAATCCCATATGCTGAAAACGCGATTTTTCGGTAAAACTCTTCATGTCCTGCTAAACAATCCATTGATTGGGTTGATCATATTTATCATCTATACTATTGTCAACTCTTCAATTCTCAGCCTATTGATTGTGTTGATCAAATATATCATCTATACTATTTTCAACTCTTCGGCACAGAAAATGGCTAGATAAATGACCAAAAAATCAACCAATTACACTGTGGAACATTTTTGGGGTTATTGTCTGGGGAGTGAGAAATTCCAAGTCAGGGTGATGGTACTAGGTCAGTATATTAAAACCCTCAAAGGGTTTTGCGTTCGTATGTGCCAGTTTTTTTTTATGACCTTTTACATTTTTTCCTTATCTTGATGTTTTTTCGCTTAGTTGTAAAATGTTGGCAAAAACGTAGTTTGACATAACTCGAGAACGACTAGTTCGATTTTACTGAAATAAATTGAGAAAAATTATTAATTACATTTTCTTTATTCCATTAATATACTGTTTCTCTACCAAATCAACATTTTTGCAATTAGAAATAAATTTATGAAGAAAATTTTGCCAAAAATTTTTTTTTTTTTTTTTTTTAAAACATATAAATCCCAAACGGAAAAACGTGTAGAGTCTTATAACTTTCACGTAAAGTCACATAACCTATAAACAAAATGCGACATAGATCATAGAAATCGATTAACGCGTTCTGCTTTTATTCAAAATTAAGTAACTTCACTTAATTGTAAATAAAAGCAGAACGCGTTAATCGATTTCTATGATCTATGCCAGATTGGCTGTTGTACTGTGTTATTTAAATGAAAAAAGAATATTACTGTGTTTAAAAACTCGAGTTCTATGTTAATTGAAGCTAGGCCGGGTGCTATGTTTGCACTACTAAATCGTGCATTTAGGTTTTCAGAAAAAATAACGAAGAAAGGACATTAAATGCAAAATTATTTGGCATATTGACCTTATTGACTGATAAAATAAGTATATCCAATACTCGTATAGCACAAGGACATGCCCCTGCCCTATAAAAATTTTCTTCTGTTTCAATACACACACAGAAAATAAATCAGCTGACAATCGGTACGAACTACAAATATTCGGTTGGATAAACTTACTTTTTGTTGCAATCACCAACACTCCATCGTATTGGCTGGACTTACCATAAAATGGTATAATATAATAATATTACGATTCTTACAGCCAATAAGTCGATTAGACTAACCGAATTTTGTAAACTATTGGTTGCTAGATCGGTGGTTACTGATTTCTTTTAGAAATAAGAACAATCATTAAATTTGCAAAAGGAGGGCCCTCGTAGGTCCGACTTTTTTATGGGCCAGTGACATTTTTATTCTAATGGCTATACCATATGAAATTACCGAAACGTCGTGATAAGATGTCATAAGTGAAATCGTATGGAGTTCTATTTTCGAAGAACATTTTAACATCCTATCTCTAAGATTGGAGTATTCTTTTGGTCCTTTTTTTCGAAAAAATATTGTCCAATTAATTTCAATTAAGTAATTTCAGTTGGGTCGTGTCCTTTTCCTAATAAAATTGTACACTATTAGATGTTGGAGGATAGCGCAATATCGTAACAAATATCTTTTATTATATTTAAATATTTTGTATTACATCTGTAGCCAAGACTTCAAGCATTGGTTTGAGGTATTTTGTGTCACATTAACCCTTAAGTAGTTGGAAATATTTAGGTTTAAAACCCCACTTTACTCCACTGAAATAATTAGCTTTATCTTTAAAATTTTTAACAATTTAAAAATACTTTTTTTTTTGGTCCACTTAACCAATTTGATGCATAAAATCGTTTCACTCATACATACAAACTTTAATAGATCTGAAAGTAAAAACCAAGTTTTAAAACAACCTGCTGATAATTCAAATGACAGAATAAAATATACAAATTGTTAACTATAGAAATTTAATAAAAAACTTTATTATTTCGGTGAGATAACCGAAATGCATAACATATTATCATCAGAGTTGGTCCAGCTAACAAATTCTCGTTGTAATGACCACTGAATTCGAAGAGATCTTATAACGAATAATCAACCTAACTAATTAGTTAATGTTACCCATATTTTGTCTTTTCAAACGATACTGTCATTTGTCACTTCTGAAAATTGCCTACATTTGGTTGTAGCGATGGATAATGAACAACGTGCAACAAACAACATTTGGTTTGCCAAAAATTCGGTAGTGGCAACAAATATGTTCTCTGTGTGCATACTATTATCGGGCATATTTCTATAATAGCTAGTTATTGCAGCAGAACAACTGTTTTAATCTAGACTGTTTCTTACTCACAAATTCCAAATTTTCGTTTGTTATTGAAAATTTATTTTATTTGAGATTTCCAATTGAAATAGAGAATTTCCATTGAAAATTTGCAGTTTCTAGTTGAATTTTTTTGGTAAGATAAGAATATTCCTTTAAGATTTAGAAATTGGTATTGAGAATTTCCAATTAAAATTAAAAATTTGCTTTTTAAATTGTGTAATTCTATTTGATCTATTTTAAATTAAGGAAACCAATTTGATATTGAGGGAATTAAAAACAAGCCAGGCTTGAGCAAGTTATCGTTGTAGTAACTTATATATACCTGCGGTATATATAACCTTCCCTATTGATATATGTACTACCACATCGACCAAATTTGACAAGGAAACAAGAATCCAATGGATAAACAGTTTAGTAACGTCTAAAAGCCGGACGAAACATTCACAGCATTTAGTTTTCTAATTTGGAAATAAGCAAAATCGCTTAAAGACAAAATCATTAGAATTGAACAAGAAAATAAGTTGAAAGCTTTTACCGGTTAATAAATCTACAGCACGGCCACTGACCTCTAAGATGGACCCACCGTTTCTAATACCTAACAATTTTGAGTTCAAACAAATACATCATTATAAATTAGTTACAAAGTGTTTTTTTGGGCAAAGTAGATTTGGTCTGTGTAGATTTTTCAACATCTGTAAGCAATGTGTTAGCGATCGCGATGTTTATTCGCAGAAGCGTAAATCAACTTAACACGTCATATTTTAAATGTTAATTGATTTTTATGATTTCAATTTTTTGTTTTGTCAATGTTACAGCACAAATTGTTTGTCAGCAGCATCACATGCGACCCAAAGGAAAGTTAAGCAAATAAATACACTTTCAAAAATTATTATAGAAAAAATGCTTAATCGCAGTTATTTTTGGTTATAAATTCCAGTATACACGGTAACCAGATATGAACGATAAGAAAAGAACTTTAAATTTAACGAAAACAGTTGGAGATAATCGACCTATTTTTTTAATTTTTTATTTTGAAGCTTCTTTCAAGTCACAGCGCTTTAAGACATAATTAAGACAACCTACTCCAAAGTGGTTGGCTTGTCAGCAAAAACATAGAACTTGACGTAGCTTTAGACTAAATTTTAAAGGAGTGTTTAGTAAAGTGTCCTTAACCGAAAGCGGGACCGAAATTCAGGTTTCTATGTCCAAAACTGACAGTCGGTTTATGAAAAAAAGAACTTGTTGGTTTAGACTAGAAACAGAACTCTGCGGTTGCGGCGACGGAATCCGGTGCGGCAAGAGAATTGTTGTTGTCATTTCACACACGCAGAAAAAAAGTATGGTTGGGGTGACAATATTCGAAGAGGATCATACTATTGTTGGGTATATGGTTGTGGCACAATAATATTATGATCCTCACAACGATAATATGATTCACACGTAACCATACTATGAGCCCCACAACCATAATATGATTCAAACTCAACCATACTATGATCTCCACAACCATAATATGATCCTCACAACAATAACATAATTCACACTCAACCATACTATTATATCCACAACCATATTATGATCCTCACAACCATAGTATATTTCCCAAATAACCATAGTATGATCCACACGCAACCATACTATGATCCCCACAACCATAGTATGATTTACACTCAACTATACTATTATCCCTACAACCATAGTATGATTCACTCAACCATACTATGATCCCCAAAATTATTTATTAGGGTTGGGTAATGTTGTTATTCAAAAATAGAGATTTTAATCAAGCAAGTTATTTTAAATCTCATTACACTTAGTTCATAGCCAGATATGAGGCCATGCTTTTATTGAACATTTCATTCAAGAAACAAAAATATAAGTATATTCCAAAGGCAGTTGAAAATTCTTTCAGTTGCCAGCAGGGGTGAATGCTACTTCACCATCCGCAGACCCCAAGTAACGAATGTGATTAAACCATGATCAAAGCTATATAATTAATTGCAGGCAGATTTTAAATAAACGAGAACTAGTCGGTAGTAGAGTGTTTCACCGAACAAAGTAAACACAATAAAAATCACTCAAACTACCATCCGATTGTTGTTGTTTTTTATAATGGACAACAACCATGCACTGTATCGTGTGTGTGTTTTTTTAGTATATCAAAAAAAAACATACGCACACACATACACGTGTGCTCTACAAAACCTGTTTTGTTATGTTCATAGTCACAACCATACTGTATGATTGCCGTAATCATATTTTTGTTAACGTAAATTTTAAACAACAATACTTTTGTTGCACCAACCATGTTTATATGGTTGCTACAGCCATATTTTCATTTCTAAATTTGGTAATAATACTATTGTTACATTTCAACAATAGCAATATTGTCGCAATCATACTATTGTCAAAATGAAATTCAAAAAACAATACTATGGTTGCGACGAACATGCTTTTATTGGAGAGAACATATTATTGTTGCGGTGACCATAGTGTAACCATATCTTTTCTCTGCGTGTAAGTAAGTTTCTTTTTTTGGTCCATTGTTTTTTAAATTTAGCTTTCCCGCAAATTTTATGATTTCTTCTTCTTACTGCAAATATGCACAAATACTAAGGGGTGTTTTTATTGGGGTATAGAACTTTAAGTTGGCATCACTTTTTTAACTGGCGGCCATTTTGTCAGCTGTCAAGTGATTAATATTTAGTTTGGTTTGCCATTTCATCATGAACAGGTTGACAAAAGAACAACGCTTGCAAATCGTGCAAATTTATTTCGAAAGTAATGGTTCAGTTCGCGAAGTTCACCGCAAGCTCCGTCCATCAGAGCAATTAATTCGGTTAACCATGGATCGGTTAACATGGACCATTGGATTATTTTCTTTGGGGATACGTGAAGTCGCTCGTCTACGCCAACAAACCAGAAACACGTTAGGGGACTTGGAAGCCAACATTCGTGGCGTTATTGCCAACATACGACCCCATATGCTCGAAAAGTGGTTGAAAATTGGACCTGTAGACTTGGCTTTATTCGAGCCAGCCGCGGCGGTCACATGCCCGAAATCATATTTAAACATTAATGGCATAAAATTATCCTTCCAATAAAGCCATATTGATGGACATTAAAACGATTTTCTTGTGTTTTATTTCAATTCGAAGTTCTATACCTCAATAAAAAACACCCTTTACTAGCTCATACGTTTTTTGTTTACAAAAAAACATGAAAATTTGGCGACACTTAGAGAGAGACAGTATCAAAAAGTAAGTGAGAGCGCAAAAAAATCCGCAGAGAAAATCGAAATAGATTTAATTCAGTGCGGTTTTTTAGTGCGGTATTGCATCTCAATTTTCCATATAAATTTGGCAACCGCAGCCACAATATTGTGTTTCTACTGTAAACCTTAAATTGCACCCTGTTTGATTGATTACAATCCAATCACGGGAAATTTTAAAATTTTTAAAAACTCTTGCTCGAATGATTTACAAACTCTTTTTCTCAGTGTTCAGTAACTACATACGGATTTCGCTTGGAAATGGTGTTTAATTAGTCCAAAGCTGATTACTCATTGTTTAAAAGAATCACAAAAAGTCCCGAATAAAATTCGCTGAAGTACGAGTATATAAAAAAGATAACAATAATTCAAAATCTATGTTCGACATGCAGAAAAAAATTGAATTAAACACAAACGTTCGTCTGGACTAACGTTTAACAACGGCCGGACTTGGTTGGCAAACATTCGATTAATTAAAGTCACGAGGAGTTACCGTCACCGGCAAAACGTCATAAAGACACATGCTTGAACTCTCTAAACTACGTATTAGGAAATTATGCATTAAAACAATAAACAATTTTGTCTAAATAACGTCCGCAAAAATGTTATGAAAAACAAAAACGGTTAGCCTAAGGATTCAAATCCGCCACAATTGAAAATAAGGCTAAAAGCTAAAATTTGAAATATTAAGTTAGCCCAGTAGACCACTAAAATAACAATAAATACTAATCAATTGTCTGTCTTTTTTCGTTTTTTCTGATGAAAAGACTACTTGTGCATCTTTTTCTTCATATTTAAGACAGCATCCATCGCTTTGCGACTTTTTGCTCAGGTTCAAGGGCAGTGAATGTAGAAATAGTAAAGAGAAGAAAAAAAAAGAACAGAAGACGAATGCTCGAGATGATCATCGCATAAAGATTTGAATGTATGTCTAGTCGCAGTAGCAGCAGCAAACAACTTGGACAGCATCTGATCTGTGATAATGCTTGTGCTTAAATCAAATATTTATTCCGAGACATTTTGTAGCAACATCGTGAATAAATACACCCAAAGAAAGAAATATATACAAAAACAATATAACCATATATCTAAGCTAAGTGTGTCTAGGAAAAGTACTATTAAAATATGCGTCCAAAAATATGTCTAGTTCATTCGAGGGCAATAAGTCCTAGCACACAGAGAACGGATTTTTTAGCTAACCTTATGGTTAGGGTTGCATCTACTATCAAGTCTCCATTAGTGAAAATAATGTTAGGTAATGCACTGTAATGTTCAAAGTATATAGGTGAAAGTGACAAAGTGAAAATCTATAAATTTTAAAATGATATTTGAATTTCAGTCTCAAAATGAATAATAGCCGTGTTAGATTTTGAACTTGTCTTGGGGGTAGTAGTACCGCTAAAAGTTTCTCTTTTTCCGGACTTTTTAATTTCCCGGGAAATTGGGAACAATGTTTGCCTTTCCTGGGATTTCCGGGAAATTATATTACAAGGTCATATCAATAATTCCGTGACTTTTCAAATAGAACCTAGTTTTTTCTTGCAAAAAATTTTTTCAACATAATCTCCTTTTAGCTCAATACACTTAGTCAACATTCCGCCAGTTTTTGTATCCCTCCCAAAAAAATAATTTTTGGAGGACCATAACAAAGACATTTGTTTGATCAATAATTTCATCGTTGGAGCTTTATCTCTTTCCACCGAGTCACTTCTTAAGGCTTGGAAATAGGAAATAGTAACTGGGAGTAATATCCGGAGAATATGGCGGATAAGGTAACAATTCGTAACCTAATTCATGCAATTTTGTCTTTGAGACTGCACATCTTGTGGACAAAGATAATGACAGTATGGGGTCGTTTTTTTTTAAATCTTCGTTAAATCGGCCTAATAATTTGGAAAATGTTTCTTCGTTTATTATCATTCCCTTTTGAAGGTAATCTATGTAGAGAATCCTGCGTGTATTCCAAAAAACTGTTGCCATCGCATTATTGGCCGATAAAGTCACCTTGGCTTTCTTTGGAGCCGGTTCAGCCGGAGAAACCCATTGTTTAGATTGCTGCTTGGTCTCCGGACTTAATGGATCCATGTTTCATCCACAGACACAAAACGCCGCAAAAACTTATTTTAATTGCGGTTAAACAACTCCAAACAATCCTTTGAAGTTGTCACTCGATTACGTTTATGGCCAATTAAGGGCAAACGCGGCAAGAATCTTGCAGACAGCCTTCTTAAACACAAATGATCATGTAAAACCAAAACCACACCGCCATGTAAAATGCGTATGCCATCAACAATTTCACGCAATTTAACTTTCGATCGGCCAACACCATATCGTGCATTTTTTTCGACATTTTAGGGTGTATTGAGCTTGATTGGCCGTCTAGAACGTTTAGCGTCATTTTTACTTGTGCGACCACAACGAAAGTCAGTAAACTACTTTTATACCATTGAAATCGGTATTGCATACTCCCCATAATATTTATCAAGCTTTTCCTTGGTTTGATTGACGGTTTTTTCCGCAAAAAATAATATTTTATGAGCACTCGAAATTCTCTTTTATCCATTTTTAACAAAATTCACAAGGTTGTATGTTTTGAACAGCTGTTAAACACAAACTAAATGATGGAACTCTTTGACAGTAGTCTATTACCAGATGGTATTTGATGGGAGTAGTGTTGCATTTCATATAACTACGAGAGAAAGTCAAGGAATTATTAATATGCCCTCTTACAAAGAAATTACAAAAATTTCTCAGTAAGGTTTGAAGTTATCGCTTTAGCGACCACTTACTCGTTTAGTATGCTGGTACTAATCGAACACGCCTAATATTATTACAATTTAAGTCTTTATCTTCACAAACATGAATTTTTTAATAAGGTTCGCTTAATGGAATCAGATGGTTATTTTGAATCGATTCATGTCTATCCCCTAGCCTTTTAGTTATTACTCGTACAAACGCCCGCTCTCATAGTTATATTATCCTGTAGCACAAAGTTGGTACCTTTCGGGCTACAAAAAGTACATTTGTATACAATTTTGTCTATCAACTCACAAATCTAATTTATTATAACTGTTTCTGTTTCTTACGGTTTGTTTACAATTTAACAGGTGGTCGCAAAACCCCGATAAACGTTACGATATCGATAACGCGTTTTTATAATCAGTCGCCAAAGCGAAACAAACAGGATTTTTGTGAGTAGAGATTAACATAATTTTAATTAAGAATATATAAATTGGTAACAACATGGTTGGAGAATATCCCAGAGTCTGAAACGAGTTAAAAGCCAACACTTCTTTTTGGGTGCATGCATGGCACTTTATAACAACAAAAGAACCAAAATTCAGCGGCGGAACGACTATCCATCCAGCACACACACTGGTATCATCTTCATCCTCATCATTAGCATTCATATTCACATCAGCATCATTATCATCATCATAAAACTACAATTGACTTCAATTGTAATTGAATAAGAAATATGTTCATATAAAAGCCACTCTTAGACCAAGGAGAAGAAGAAGAAGGAGAAAGGCAAAAACTAAGCCTGACTTAAAACGACGAGCCAAAAATGAGCAAAAGGAATGTTGCCTATGGAACTAAAATTGTGCTACACAAACGATATGACGCTGTCCGAATAGAATAATGATGAACTGAAATCGCTAGCAGCAAAGCGATGAAGAACAACAAAACAAAAAACAACAAACTGTGGAAATTCTATATGAAAACATTAAATTAAAATGGCGCTTCGCAGAAATGGAGTGGACGACGTCATAGTTTCAGACTTCCGCTCGTTGTGCGGGTTTACCCGCAAAAAAATAATTACGAACACACATTGAATTTGAAATAAAAATGCGACCACAAATTCTTTACAAATCAATTGCATTTTCAAAGTTAAATGTTTTTTTTTTAAAGACTAATTACAGAATTGAACGGCCAATGTCGTAACCGAAAGTCTGTTAAAGCCAAGAGATTATAAAATAGAGATAAGTACCATTAAAGAGCGCAGGTTTCATGTCGTGGGTTTGGAATTTCCCTGAACACGGGAATTATCTTCTCAAATACTGGGATCCTATGACGGGACGAGAAATTTTCAGAATCTGATTTACGTTTGATAAATATAAATTTCGTAAAAAAAAAAAGAAACTTAAAAATTAAGCTTTGTCAATTTAAATAGAAAACTTCTGTAATGGAAGTCAATTTATTGACTTATTAGAAGAAATAGTACCAAGAGCGCGCAGAGAAAAGATATGGTTCTATATGGTCACGGCACCAATAGTATGTTCTCTGCAATAAAAGTATGGTCGTCGCAACCATAGTATTGTTTTTTAAATTTAATGTTGACAATAGTATGATATATTGAAATTAATATTTCTACTCTTAAATAAATCACTCCTATTACACTGTGGAACATTTTTGGGGTTATTGTCTGGGGGTGAGAAATTCCAAGTCAGGGTGAAGTTACTTAATTGTAAATAAAAGCAGAACGCGTTAATCGATTTCTATGATCTATGTCGCATTTTGTTTATAGGTTATGTGACTTTACGTGAAAGTTATAAGACTATACACGTTTTTCCGTTTGGGATTTATATGTTTTAAAAAAAAAAAATTTTTTGGCAAAATTTTCTTCATAAATTTATTTCTAATTGCAAAAATGTTGATTTGGTAGAGAAACAGTATATTAATGGATTAAAGAAAATGTAATTATTAACTTTTCTCAATTTATTTCAGCAAAATCGAACTAGTCGTTCTCGAGTTATATAAAACTAAGTTTTTGCCAACATTTTACAACTAAGCGAAAAAACATCAAATTAAGGAAAAAATTTAAAAGGTCATAAAAAAAAAACTGGCACATACGAACGCAAAACCCTTTGAAGGGTAATATACTGACCTAGTACCATCACCCTGACTTGGAATTTCTCACCCCCCAGATTGGCTGTTGTACTGTGTTATTAATACAAAGAGTTTAATGTATTTTTACATAATTTACTTAATAAAAATCACTATTGTGAATAACAACATAAACCCAATTAGTATGACCGATCTACTTGCGTGGACAATACATTGATCATATTAATCATCTAGTGATATGTCGAACCGAATATTCATAACGCCTGAATACATACGCTTATGGCAACGGAAATTCTTATTTGTCAACAAATGTTTTTATAGTTACAACCGAGATCCAACTAATTATTTCTCCGTGAGTGGATTGAGTTATTATCTTAAATGAGTCTTACCTAGCCTTCAATGACTTGAACAATTTCTTATCGATTAAGAATTAATAAGAGGATTGCACACAATACAATAATTTATCATTGGAAATGGTTTTATTGTTTTTCAAAATATTCTCCTTTAAGATCAATACACTTTTGTATGCGCAAAAACCAATTTTCGAAGGAATTTTTCCACTCCGATTGAGAAACCTCCAAAAACATGATTTGTGAACGCTTCAACAGCTGCTTCGGGCGATGAAAAACGTTGACCACGCATTTTTTTCTTGATGCTAGGGAATAAGAAGAAGTCATTGGGTGCCAAATCAGGGCTGTACGGTGGACATCTTGGGTGATCAAATCAAATGAGAACTCGCATTGTCGTGATGCAAAATGATCCTCTTCTCTTATTATCTTTCCTCATTTCTTCGCACACTGTTGGCAAACAGATGGTTATATTCCAATTAGAATTGGCCTCCTACGTTCCACTAAAGGCACTGTGGCAACATGTACTTCTTCCACGAACAACTTTTGTTGAATTTGGCTCGTCTTGAAAGACCCATACGGTCGATTGCTGTTTTGTTTCGGGTTCATATGCATAGATCCATGATTCGTCACCTGTGACAATGTTATACACTGCCTTTGAGCTACCGCAGTTATACTTTTTCTACATCTCTTTCCACCAATCCATACGAGCATTTTTTTGATCATGCGTCAAATTATGCGGGATCCAACGAGAACAAATTTTTTTTCACGGCCAAATGAACATGCAATATCTTATTGATGCTTTCCATACTAATGCCTAAGGATGCCTCAATGTCACGGAACGTCACAATTCGGTCTTGCTCAATCAGTTCACGCACAGCATCGATGGTTTCTGGCAAAGTGACCGCAGTTGGACGTCCTTCACAAAATTCATTCTGGAGCGAACGGCGTCCGACACTGAACCGACACTTGCTAGGAGCGATGAACAGTGGTTTTTGATGGTGTTTCATCGCCAAAACCCGAAACAAGTTAATTTAAACACTCTTGTTTCGATAACCCACGCCAAAAATCGTAAAAAATAATGAGGCAATAATTTTAAATCGTCAACAAAAAATATAAAACCGTATTTACTAAAATATAAAATAAAATATTTTGGATATACCTGTCAAAAATAGTTTGTTTCCAAAAGTTTTGATTTATAGAAAATTAATTATTAAGGAAAAGGCGTTAAGCGGGCTTCAACGGAATTAAGCGAACCGGAGAGTATACGATGATTAACGACAATTGTGATACACTATAAATGCGGTATCAGCTTCAGCAAACTTCCTGTGTCCACCTGATATTTTAATATAAAACATTTTAGAAATGTATTTAAGTGGGATTACAATTAGAGAACTTTAGCCTTGGTAACTGGCTTTCCAATTGTGTTTATAGGCTAAACTACCGCAATTTTAAAAAAGATTCTTTCCGTTTTATTCAAATATGTATGCAAATCTTTTTCACAACAATAATTTCTCGTTTCGCTCATGAGTTTGTTTGACACAGCAATTCAATTCAGTGGATTGTTAAAAAATTATTGCGTATTCATATCTTTGATATTTATAATAATAGTAACAACAAACACTACATTGTTAATAATATTATTACATTTCTGTTTTATTACTTTTCGTTTTTGTTTTTTGTAGCTATATTAAGAATAAATGGAATGTAACACGCTTCGATGCTGATGATTTTTAGATTCTGCTTTTTTTTTAGAAAAAAAACTCATCTCTAATTAAATATCGGGCAAGTGTAATTAAATCAAATTATTTATAAAAATTACGTTTGTGTGGCGGCATACAAACACATCCATCCGACCAAATTACCGGACAATCGAATAAGATCGATTGACCGCGTTAAACTGATTCACTTACATCAATTATTTAAACTCAAAGAACATACGAGTATTTTAGAAATTATCGGTTGAGTGTTTCACATGGGAAATGCTGTTGCATTTCAATATCCAATAGCAACCAAGTTTAAAACTGTGGAAGCTATGCATAAAACAAGCGAAATAAACAATCCTGGCCAAACATCTGATTTTAAAACGTCAAAGCTTTTTTCATTTTGTTCTTCTCAACAAATATTAAACAATTGTGTTAAAAATGCAAAAAAAAATGTCTTGAGAGATATTTTTTGAAAATAATTCTTCAGCTTGTTTCTATTTATTATTATTACGAGGGATTATCAATTATTCTGTGACTTATCCAACTTTCCTCGTAGTTATATAAAAAGCAACACTGCTCTCATCAAGTATCATCTGTTAATAGACTACTGTCAAATTTTGAGAGAGTTCTGTCATTAACAGCTGTTCAAAAAATACCTCGTTGATTTTGTTAAGAATGGAAAAAGTGACTTTCAAGTGCTCACTAAACATTATTTTTTGCGGAAAAACCGTCAATCAAAAAACCACGTGTTCACACGTGTGCAGTCTCAATCGCAAAATTGCATGAATTGGGTTACGAATTAGTACCTTCTTCGCCATATTCCAATGATAAAATTATTGATCAATAAACTGCCTTTTTATGGACTATCCGATAAATATCGAAAATTTCCGATAAGCGATTTAATCTTGACCAAAGTGATCGCGAACTAGAGAATGCCGAAATGTGAGCGCTATTACTTACATAATCAGAATTTTTACTTGTCACTAGTGTGACATATCCGCTGCGTAAGTCTAGCCATCTCGGCGTTTTTTAGGCAAGGTAAGGATGTGAGTAAAAAAGACGGCACAGCTATGGCAGTGGATGTGAGTTCATACCACACTCTTCTTAGGCTAGGGTTTTTGTATGAGTAAAAGTGAATCTTACATATGTTGCAATATCCGTAGGATAATATCTCATAAATCTAGTCTTAGGAAAATGGATATAATGATAGATAATAATAATAAATAAAAATAAATAAAAAAATAAGTAAAAGTGACAGCAGGGCGCACGTCGCAGAGGAAGTCGTACAATCAACGAACCTAAACACAATATAAAACTACCAGCGACCGGCTACCTTACAAGTAGTTCTCATGAATAGTGTGCAACAGATGAGTCGCCGGAAACTATGCCAATTTTACATATTAATAAAAAAGCGCCGATAGATGTCGCTGATGCCTGTACGAGTAAAGTAGAAGGCGAGGCTGTCAGAGAAATTATTTAGCGTGAAGTAGCATTAAAACGCTTGGGTGTTATGCCGCGGCATTTGTATCTTTTAGGTTAGGACACACGGACATGTTTAATCTTACGCTACGAATTTTCCAAGTTTCGGCAGTCTAAAAGTCTTTTATTTTTTTTTTTTTTTTTAAAAAACCAACACTCAGGGGATGCCCCCTATACATGCGGTGCATTGCGTTGGCGAGTGGAAATTAATGGATCGGAGGGGGGAAAGAGGGAGTAATGTTTGTTGACGCTTGCCTTGAACTTCTGGATGTCGCAATTAGTGGGAAATACATTTGCCGGAAGTCGATTCCACATACGGACTGTACGAGCGAAAAACGAATTTGATCTGTAGTATATAGTGCGGTCAACTGGCCAATCGATAACAAACGGGTGTGAATTCCTAGAAAGTCGCGTATCCCTGCCGAACATCCTCACGTCAGGAATAAGGCGACGGATGTCTAATGAACACACACCATGAAAGTAACGATAGAACAGCGTCACGCAACCCACATTCCGACGATGCTCAAGGGAAACAATAGAGTTGGATACCCTACTGTCACCTATCAGCACCATCGCTCTCCGTTGAACACGGTCAAGTAGCTCCAAGGATGATTTTGGAGCACCTGCCCATATATGGGAGTTGTATTCCATCTTTGGCCTGATGTAAGTTGTATAGATTTGCAGTCATTGCAACATCATCAACTTTTTGTACCGAAGCTAGAAAGAAAAGCTTCAGTGTTCCCGCAACTGTTTGTGTTTTCCAATAGAAAACTAATTGGGACTTTTAAGCTTTTGCCTTCAAACTTCACGTCAAACACAAAAAAAACTTTTTAATAGTACTTCTCTCTATAAGATAACTTCTGCGAAATTAAACACAATATAAAACTGCAAGCGACCGCCGATCTTTGACGTATTTCTTATGAATTTGGTACAATCGCTGAGTTGCCGAAAGCTGTGCCAATAAATGTCGCTGGCGATTTTCGTTGTGTTTAAGATCTAAGGCTATTGCAGGTCAATTGACAAAGAGGCTTTGCAAAGAAATATTTTAAGTGTTGGGAAGGAACGCGCCTTAAGAAATCACTTAAGCGCAGCGTTTGTGAAAAAGTGACTTGTCTTAGCTTTGTCTTTTTTGTTGGTCTTCTGATTGGATTACCAACCCCTTATAGTCCTTTGTCTGGATGGGTGTTATACCTTTTAAATATTATAAGAATATTTAGAGGAGTCTCTTCAGGCCCCATTTTTTTACAAATCTAGAGCAATCAAGGATTTGTAAGAAATTAAGAAGCACTTGAAATATCCTTGCTTTATCGGGTGTTACTCGTTAAAGGACGAACTGGAAGAAGCATAAAAGAAATAAATCACTTTTATGAGGCAGGTAATATTTAAATGATGAACGTTCAAATAGTTTTGACTCACCTAGCCCGGTAAAGAAGGTTTGTGGCGAATTGGCATCAATTGCAAAAACACCAAGCACTTTTCAGGAAGCCCAATGCAATAATGAGTGTGTGTAATAATGTGAAGTTATTTTTCAAATATAAACAAATCAACTAAACTAAGACAATCTAATGTACAACTACAGATATTTTGTATAAAAAGTGTTGTAAAGGTATAAAATAATTCCGGCCTTACGATTTTTTGGGGTAAACGTGTGCATGCGGATGTTTGCTTGCAGCTGCTAAAAGCGTTGTGATAAAACAAATGCGAAATTATCTTTGTTCTTTGAGAAGAAATTTTCAAAAGCTGACAAAAAATACTATAAATTGTTACAAATTTTCAAAAAAATATAATAAATGATTTAGTACGATATTAAAATGCAAAAAATTGTATGAGTATAATGTCTTTAATGCTAATGAACACAACATTAGTTGAGACTGACAATTCTAAAATATCGAAATGTTACACACAGAGAAACATCAGTTGGAAATCGGTCCAAACAACAAATATGCGGTTGGAAAACAAACTTTCTTTTGCTCATAACAAAAATATGGTTGCTACAATAGTGTTACGGTACTCACAGCCATAAACATCGGTTATGGCAACCGAATTAAGTTAAACTGTTGGTTCTAAAGTTCATGAAACTTTGGACCAATAATTGGTTGTGACAACAGATACTTTTTTTTTGTAGCAATCCTGTTTAGTTCACTGTTGTAACATATTATCCGTTATCCTAACATGAGAATATAATCTCTATAATACATTTATCGGTTATAATTTTTACCAAATATTTATTTAAACCAAACTCGCATTTAAGGCTCGGGCGCACTAAGCTTTTTTTCATAAGCTGCGTATTTTTCTACTTCTGGTTGTCCAAAAACCTTTGAAACAACCATCAAGAACTTACAATTAATATATGACAGGGCTTTTTTACGCTATAACATAAATATATATATGAATATACGTGTATATATGAATATATATATTTCAATGGTTCTTAGACAACCGAAAAATAAGAAAAACGCAATTTTAGCTCTGCCGGACCATTCGAAATTATTTAAATAGCTATGCTATTTTTTACCGAAGGCCGAAAAAAAATTTGGCAATAGCATAATTTTCCAAAAAATTGTTGACAATTATATTTTACAGAATACTGGAATTTCTTGAAATGAAGTTAGTTTCATGCGTAACAAGGGGTGATAATTTATCATTTTATTACTGCAGATTTTGTAGAGTTAGCTCTAATGCAGCAACATATTTATGTTCTGAAGATTCAACTTACTTAGGAAACTTCAATATCAATTTTTCTCAATTTTTCTCAACACCCCATATCTTAAGGAATTAAAGAAATCTCGATTTTTCAGTTTAAGGAATTTGTATGTGGTTGAAAACAACTGCGCCGATTTGATGCATGATATCTTAGAAGTCGTTTGCCATTACAACTTATTAGTTATATTAAAAATATTTGTAGCCGAAAAAACAATCATTTTCTATCGAGTTCTTAAACAGGAGCATAGATTCATATTATTTCGGACCCAATGCTGTTAAGCCTCCGCTATTCGATTCGAAACAAAATTAAAATTACCTGCTTCTTAAATGTTTACTCTAATACGAGTATACAGTATTTTCTATTATAAATCAGAGATTTAATAATATAATTTGATATAAAAAAACTGAGTAATATAGTAGGGACATATATACTGTTACACAGGTTTTATGCTGTAAAATAAAAAGTACTGAATGTTTTTGGACCAAATATTCTTAATATATTTATTGATGTATCCAAAATGAATCTACTTATTCGAAATGTCCGCCTTTTGCCTTTACACACGCCTTAAGTCGCACTGGCCAATCGTCAATAGCTGCAAGAACCTCGTCCATTGGAAAATTGGCCACAGCTGGAACCAAAGTAGTCTTAAGAGATCCAATGTTGGGATATCTTTTGTGATAAACCTTGTCCACTAAAACCGTCCACAATTTGTAATCCAATGGGTTCAAATCTGGAATGCCAGAGGGCCATTCTTCAGAGGAAATGAACGCTGGCAAAATGTTTGTAAGCCAGACCTAAGACGTTTTAGACTTATGGGCCGGCGCAGAATCCTGCTGGAAAGTCCATGGCTGGTTTTGGAACAGGGAATTGTTAAGAGGCTTCACAACAGCTTCCAAAACGGTTTCTTGTTAAACTTTGGCCGATGTTTTGACTCCTTGTTCGCGAAAATGCAGGTCAGTGACCCCATCGTAAGAGACACCCCACCAAACCATGACTGAAGCCTTTGGGATCAGTTCAGATGCTTCCTTAGATGACCGCGCATTCACTCTTTCATTTAGCTTGTTGAATTTTTCCTGATCGGGAAAATATTTTTCATCGGTGAACAAAATTTTTTTGTGCAAGTTATCAGCGTGCTTCGCCAAAACAAGTTTGCATTTTTTAATCCTATTTTTTTTAAAGCTGCAATCAATAAATGTCCGGTAAGCCGTTTGAAAGCCCCAAGTCCCAAGTCTTTTTTAATGATTCGACTCCTGGACTTTTGCGTGATATTCATCTCACGGGCCATGATTTTCTGTTTTCGGAGCGGATTTCTGTGAATTCTTGATTTAACGGCTTTGATGGCATGCGTTGTTCGAACAAAGCGTGGGCGGCCCGACCGGTGGCGGTCTTTTACATCATCAGTCTCCTCAAACAGTTTTATGCATCGGTAGACGAACATGCGGTTAATCCCTAGTGGCCGGGGCGTTTTGAAAAAATCTTTTTTTTTCATTTCACACTTGAAAAGCGCTATTACAGCGATACGGTTCTCTTTATCTGACCACTCCATGATGAAAGTTGAAACAAGTTTTAAATCCCGTTACAGACTAACGCTATAGAGGTTAGCTTTCAAACCCCATATGACATTAACGGGGTATGTTCAGTTCTACAATTGAAATGGGTGTGTTCAATGTTCTAACAGTATTTATGTCCCTACTAAGTATATATAAAAAGCATTTTGTCAAAACTGCCAACTTACTTAGATATTTTAATCGTAATGAGCTTTTTCTTTACTTTAAAATCGTTATTTTACTTTATGGCCTACTACACCAACTTGATGCAGACAATCGGTCCACTTTTATATATAAACTTAATTAGATTTATTATTTCGGTCATATGAACCAAATTCATAAAATTGTACCATCAGTTGGTCCAGTTAACAAACGTTCGTAGTTATGACAACCGAATCCACAGAGTACTTCTAACCAAGCCTTTGTAACTACTACCATTACATGTAAAAATTCAGTTCCACTAATCACCTTAACTGGTTAGGGTTACCGATACTTTGCCGATAGGGTCAGTTGCCTCAAATGAAAATTGCTGTGCAGCTATAGAATGCATGGGTAGTAGTTACAACCACCAACATGCGGTTGGCGAAAAATTCGAGTTCTTAAACAGGAGCATAGATTCATATTATTTCGGACCCAATGCTGTTAAGCCTCCGCTATTCGATTCGAAACAAAATTAAAATTACCTGCTTCTTAAATGTTTACTCTAATACGAGTATACAGTATTTTCTATTATAAATCAGAGATTTAATAATATAATTTGATATAAAAAAACTGAGTAATATAGTAGGGACATATATACTGTTACACAGGTTTTATGCTGTAAAATAAAAAGTACTGAATGTTTTTGGACCAAATATTCTTAATATATTTATTGATGTATCCAAAATGAATCTACTTATTCGAAATGTCCGCCTTTTGCCTTTACACACGCCTTAAGTCGCACTGGCCAATCGTCAATAGCTGCAAGAACCTCGTCCATTGGAAAATTGGCCACAGCTGGAACCAAAGTAGTCTTAAGAGATCCAATGTTGGGATATCTTTTGTGATAAACCTTGTCCACTAAAACCGTCCACAATTTGTAATCCAATGGGTTCAAATCTGGAATGCCAGAGGGCCATTCTTCAGAGGAAATGAACGCTGGCAAAATGTTTGTAAGCCAGACCTAAGACGTTTTAGACTTATGGGCCGGCGCAGAATCCTGCTGGAAAGTCCATGGCTGGTTTTGGAACAGGGAATTGTTAAGAGGCTTCACAACAGCTTCCAAAACGGTTTCTTGTTAAACTTTGGCCGATGTTTTGACTCCTTGTTCGCGAAAATGCAGGTCAGTGACCCCATCGTAAGAGACACCCCACCAAACCATGACTGAAGCCTTTGGGATCAGTTCAGATGCTTCCTTAGATGACCGCGCATTCACTCTTTCATTTAGCTTGTTGAATTTTTCCTGATCGGGAAAATATTTTTCATCGGTGAACAAAATTTTTTTGTGCAAGTTATCAGCGTGCTTCGCCAAAACAAGTTTGCATTTTTTAATCCTATTTTTTTTAAAGCTGCAATCAATAAATGTCCGGTAAGCCGTTTGAAAGCCCCAAGTCCCAAGTCTTTTTTAATGATTCGACTCCTGGACTTTTGCGTGATATTCATCTCACGGGCCATGTTTTTCTGTTTTCGGAGCGGATTTCTGTGAATTCTTGATTTAACGGCTTTGATGGCATGCGTTGTTCGAACAAAGCGTGGGCGGCCCGACCGGTGGCGGTCTTTTACATCATCAGTCTCCTCAAACAGTTTTATGCATCGGTAGACGAACATGCGGTTAATCCCTAGTGGCCGGGGCGTTTTGAAAAAATCTTTTTTTTTCATTTCACACTTGAAAAGCGCTATTACAGCGATACGGTTCTCTTTATCTGACCACTCCATGATGAAAGTTGAAACAAGTTTTAAATCCCGTTACAGACTAACGCTATAGAGGTTAGCTTTCAAACCCCATATGACATTAACGGGGTATGTTCAGTTCTACAATTGAAATGGGTGTGTTCAATGTTCTAACAGTATTTATGTCCCTACTAAGTATATATAAAAAGCATTTTGTCAAAACTGCCAACTTACTTAGATATTTTAATCGTAATGAGCTTTTTCTTTACTTTAAAATCGTTATTTTACTTTATGGCCTACTACACCAACTTGATGCAGACAATCGGTCCACTTTTATATATAAACTTAATTAGATTTATTATTTCGGTCATATGAACCAAATTCATAAAATTGTACCATCAGTTGGTCCAGTTAACAAACGTTCGTAGTTATGACAACCGAATCCACAGAGTACTTCTAACCAAGCCTTTGTAACTACTACCATTACATGTAAAAATTCAGTTCCACTAATCACCTTAACTGGTTAGGGTTACCGATACTTTGCCGATAGGGTCAGTTGCCTCAAATGAAAATTGCTGTGCAGCTATAGAATGCATGGGTAGTAGTTACAACCACCAACATGCGGTTGGCGAAAAATTCGGTTGTAGCAAAAAATCTGTTCTCTGTGTGTAGATAAATTTATATGCCTTGGAAACAAAAATATGATGTCATTATGAAGCCGAAAAATGGATGCATCTTTGGATTAAGAAAACAGTCAGAAAAAAACGACGACGCACCGCCGCCAATAGAGTCCAATGAGAACTGCCACAGAACTTACAAACAGCGAACACCGATGAACCTTTAGAAGTACCAAGTAGAAGGAGTCATTTAATTTGTATAAAGAACCTGAGACGATGACGGGAAGGAGACATAACATTTGTATTAGGAAATTGAGACTACAAGTTCATGATCGCATTTCGTGGAAAAGATTTCCTACGCGGATCAAGACCAACAACCCAAGTGATTAAAACTGGTTTTGCTGGGGTTACGTTAGTAAGGCCGCTTTTAAGTTAAACAGCCGAGCTCTGGTGGCTAGTGTGCGCAACTACCCCACCAGTAATCTTGGTTTAACATGGTTAGGGGGTTTTCAACATCGTTATTACCGGCTACTTTGCCAGGGTTTAATCTCTGAGTCTTAGTTTCTTAGTGGGAGATCAACGTAGTTTCAAGTTTAAATGCATTTTTTATGTCGTTGCTTTAGGTTTAAACTCTGTTATAAAAAATAAATCGTAGTAAAAACTACCACCGAAAACCAGGGCATTAGTCATGATAAAGTATTACAATAACAGGTATCAGATGTGTCAGTAGGTTCCGGTCATTCATCTAACTGATGGGAGAAAAAATTCCGTTTACACCGGAATGAAGTTTTAAGGGAGATACGAACGTAATATGGGTGCACCATAGTCTGCCCAAATTTGATTCCCGGAATCTTGATTGGATTCTTGAAAAAAAATCTTCGATTATGTTCTGTTAGAAATAACAATTGAAAAACAATATTGATTAGTATTTAATATTTTATATTCCATAGTAGTGCACATGGTAGAGCGAAGTGCATTTGCTCAAACCATAATTCACACTCAATTGCTTTACTGCGGACACAGGCCTGACCATCCGAAACGACTGTGCCATAAAATTATGCTTTTACTGACAAATTTAACATTTTTATATTTTGTTGTTATTTATTTTGCTTCGGTAATACAAAGCGTGAAAAGCCAAGTGATAAAAAATACGTCATCGTCATTTTATATTAGTACTAATTAAGTTTAGTACCCGCAATCATGGCATGCCTTAAGACAAGAGGCACTCACTCACCGAGGAAGTCACACTCATTTATAGCACGCGGCATCTTTTATATAATTCCGGATACCTCGAAACCAGACAAAACAACGAAAACGCTTAAATATGAGTAAAACGAAGAAAAATGCTGTATGTTTAATTAACGCCCACCAGCGAATAATACGATTTTGAATTGTCGACATCTTTTAACGCTTTTTACTTTTTTGTTATGAAAATTAAAAAAGGCGAACTTGCAAAAAATATTCTATGAGAAAAAGAACACCTTGAAAGAGTCTATTACAAAAGGGTTGCCGTTGAAATATGTCTAGAGAGAGGTGAGAGATGACGTGAATCTTTAGTTAGGTTGAAATAACTGTACTCACAACTTACTGCTCAGTCAAACTAATGAAAGGCGCAAAAATTTGTTTAGTTGCCACCTCTGATCTTTGTGGCAACCAATTGTATTACCAACATTTTGTAAGCGATGACCACCAAACACGATAAACTGTACAAGATGGGCGATTTAAGTTTTATCGAGAAATCAAAAAACAGTGTTGAGTAAATATCTTTTTGGAAATACTGTTATTTTTTGTTTAAAGTGTGCGAACTCAGTGTTTTCTGAGTTTTTTGGGTTTCAATTTTTACTTTCTAGCGTTCGTTCTAGTGATTGTGTACAAACGAATGTGGAGAAATAAACCGCGAGAATTTGTGCGTTACTTAAGTGTGCTTTTCTACTTTACATTATTGCAAAGTACAAGCACATCACCCCATCTTGTACAATCTATCGTCTTTGATCATCATAACCAAAAACCGGCTGTTTAATCGATTTATTTTTAAAAATAAAATAATTCAATTACTCGTACTAATGACCTTAAGACTGGACCGATGTTGTGGGGGCCGATGTTGTGGGGGCCGATGTTGTGGGGGCCGATGTTGAATGTGAACCTCACCTAAACGTCAAGTTTTTTTTCTGCATTTCTTTTGATATTTCTCAATTTCAGACTAACTCAATTTGAACCATGGAAAGATACACAAGCGCGCAACGCGTTAATGTTATTGAGGCTTATTATGAAGTGGATGATCATTATTCAAAGAAAATCATCTTCAGTGATGAGGCACATTTTCACCTCAGTGGATTCGCATTTGGGCGAATGATAATCCAAGAGAGATTGTCGAAAAAACGATGCACCCACAAAGAGTGACTGTTTTGTGCGGTTTATGAACTGGCGGCATCATCGGGCCGTATTTTTTCCAAAATGAGGCCGGTCAGGCAGTTGCTGTGAATGGTGTTCGCTATCGTGAGATGATAACGAACTTTTTATGGCCCGAATTGAAAGATATGGATGTGGACAATATGTGGTTTTAACAGGACGGTGCCAATTGCCACACAGCTAACGAAACAATGTTTTTTTTGCGCGACAAATTCAATGGCCGTGTTATCTTACGTCGTGGCGATGTTAATTAGCCGCCAAGATCATGTGATTTGACACCGTTGGACTTCTTTCTGTGGGGTTATTTGAAAGAAAAAGTAAACGTCGACAAGCCAGCAACAATTCGAGAGCTAAAGGATGAGATAATTCGGCACATTAACGGCATAGAACCAAATAATGCCTCAGCGTCATCGAAAATTTTGACCAATTTGGGCCATTTTGGACCATTTGACCGATATTTTGTTCCATACATAATTGAAGCATACCAATATTATCATAATAAAAAGAAATGACAGTAATTTCCTAAATACTTTGTGTTTTATTCAAAATCAACATCGGTCCTTTATTTTCCACTATTTCCTCGTCATGACCCTCCCAATGAGTACTTCAAGTTCTTCAATTGTGAAAGCAACCAGTTTTTTGCCTCTGACTAACATTTTCTTTAGAAGGTTCGGATACTTGGAATGTTGCAATAACTGAAAATTACAGAGCAACAACTAACATTCGTTTGTATTGATGGCATTCTCGAGGTGCATGTAACCTCAATCATTCGGTTGTGGCAGCGATTTTGTTTTCTGTGTGTGTACGATATGCAAATAAACGTGACATTTCCGATGTATCCTATAACCGATGTCTACTGTACGATCATCGTTTCGATCAGAAATAAACACACGAAGAAGCAGAAGAAGATGATAGATAGAACGCCATATAAAAATTAATAAAAATAGTTAGCTGTGAACATAAAAAAAGAATCCACAACCTCTCCTGAGTAAGTGAATGAATCAAAAGTCAAGTGTGAAGATCGTTTACAAAAAAAAGTCCAATCCCTGGCCGCGCTGTGGTTGTCGTTGTCTCCGGGTATTGTTATCGAATTGAATCTGCGGCGACGAAATGGGCAGCACAAACAAAATATATCAGCAAGTGTAAAAGAAAACAGACATGGAATATACGAGTATTCACATAGTATATGTATGTGTGCGAGTAAAAGACATTATACCCGCATGGATGGATATAATCTGTTTTTCTTTCTGTTCAGATTTCTTATTTTTCTCTTTGCGTTTTCATCATCTATTTTTTTTTTGATACACAATTGAAATAAACGACATTTTTTAATTAAACTTATCAAAAAATTCTAAGAAGGAAAAAACACAGCAGTCTGTCAAGGTATACTCCGAGACGCAAACAAACACCTGACTCTACCTTGCATACATGTACTTTACCTTGCATATGTACGCATATTGCTTGAAAATACTTTTCAACAGATGCCCAAATAAGTGGACCTCCGCTTTGCTTTTAGACAAATTTTTAAAAGTTATAAAAAGAATAAATTCTCCGTTGTGTTGAAAATAGGGTTGTTCTTTATTTTCACTTATTTTCGTTTCCTGGATTTTTTTTAAAAACCCTTCAAGGCTAATTAATTTTAAATATGTACATTGAATGTCATTTATTTTTTGAATATAAATTCATGGTGTTCATTCTGAGGGTCCAATTTTGGATGACTCGTTCAATCATTTCGACCGGTATGGCGTTGATGACACGCGTATGCGCAATAGAGGCGCAATAGAGGTTGTGATTTTTCGCTATGTTGTACGAGGGTTGCTATTTACGATTATTTTTCGGGTCCGGCAATAAAAACACAATAATTTATCTTTGGAAATAGTTTTATTGATTTTCAAAATATTTTCCTTTAAGATCAATACACTTTTGCATGCACACAGAGAAAAAATCAGTTAGAAATCGGTCCGAACTACAAAAATTCGGTTGGATAAACCGAACTTCTGTTTCAATAAAAAAACATTCCATAGTATTGGTGCTAACATGGTCCGAGATAGCTTATGATGGTTGCTACAACCATATCACGGTATTCACAGCCAACAACACAGTTATACAAACCGAATTCAGTTAAAAAATTGGTTGCGATAACTGGCGGCTATGGCAACTAACCAGTTGTGATGTACATGTTACTTTGGTTGTCGGCATAGACTTTAGACTTTACGTAACCCCAAAGAAAAATGTCTAAATGTGATATCGATCTAGGCGGCCAACTCACCTGTCAAAAACGTGAAATTAGCTGCTTTTCGAAATGACCTCTCAATAGATGAATTGTTTGAGCAGCTGTATGTCAGATGGCACCGTCCTGTTGAAACCAAGTGCCGTCAGGATTACGGGCTTCAATTTCAGGTAGCATAAAGATCGATATCATGGCGCGATAGCGAGCACCATTCACGGTTACGTTCCGGCCATCATCATTTTTGAACAAATATGCACCGATGATTCCGCACCAAACCGTGGTTTTCTCTAGGTATAATGGCACCTTTTTAACCTCTTCTTGTTGCTCTTTAGCCGCAATTCTTGCGGCAATTTTGATTATTGACTTTGCCGTTGAGCCAGAAATGGGCCTCATCACTGAACAAAATTTTGATCGTAAACAGCGGATCTTCCCGTTTCTCACCGAACGCTCATTTCCATAATACTGTTGCTAACACTTGAAGGTAATTATTTTCAAAAAATAAATGCCAAAAAATATCCTTTAAATTACCAATAAAGTTTCCACGCTTGATTTAAATTTTTATATTTTTTTTTCTGAAAAAATACCTTTAGATGGATCACCCACTATTTTATCGGTTCTAGTCACAGCAAACCCTTTGTTTACGACGAAAACATATTTTAAAATCCCCAAAAAATGCATAAAAACAAAAAAATGGTCGGAAAGTTTAAGTTTCTTGGTTCAGACGGTTAATGCTTTCACGGTACCCTCATATAAATAAACGAAATATAAAAAAAAATTCTAGAATATAGAAACAGGCTTAACTGTTATTTAGCAACATGACGCAGACTTGATCAGAATTTTCGCCGTCGATAGACCTCCTTATTATTCAAAAGAACAACCAATTTGTTTCCGAGTTACGGCCACCCAAAGCTTGACAATAAATATCGTTGTATACCTTAATTAATTCTATTCAGATTGGGGCATCACTGCAATGCTTATTGAAACATCTGTCCAAAGACTAATTTATTTTATTGATCAGTGGACGACCCATTGCAAGACGGTAAAATATAAATTTTTTCCAAAAAGTACTTATAACCAACAATCTAAAACAACAACCATTACATGTACAAATTCAGTTCCAATAACCAGCTTAGGTTGTTAGGATTACCAATTTTTTTCTTGAACCAAAAGTGTCAACTCCCTCTACAGAAACTTGCTGACTACCCAATCAACATTCGGTTGTAACTATGGAATTCATGGATAGTACGTGCACCCACCAACATTCGGTTGTGGCAACAAAACTGATCTCTATGTGTGCGCACAAACCAATTTTCGAAGCACTTTTTCCACTCCAATTGAGACACCTCCCAAAAAATGATTTTTGAACGCTTCAACAGCAGCTTCGGGCGATGAAAAACGTTGACCACGCATTGATTCTTGATGCTAGGGAATAAGAAGAAGTCATTGGGTGCCAAATTAGGGCTGTACGGTGGATGGCCCATCAATTCGACATCTTGAGTGGTCAAATATCTCATCGTTTCAGACGATGTGTGAGAGCTCGCATTGTCGTGATGCAAAATGATCCGTCTTCTCTTACTATCTTTCCTCATTTCTTCGAACACTGTTGGCAAAGAGATAATTGTATAAGTATACCAATCAGAATTGACCTCCTATCAATCTACGTTCCACTAAAGGCACTGTGGCAACATGGCCGGTTATACCGAAAAATCCGCAATCATTTGCTTTGGTGGATTTTTCCACGAACTACTTTTGTTGGATTTGGCTTGTCTTGAAAGACGGTCGATTTCTGTTTTGTTTCGGATTCATATTCATAGATCCATGATTCGTCACCTGTGGCAATGTTATACACTGCCTTTGAGCTTCCGCAGTTATACTTTTTCAACATCTTTTTGCATCAATCCATACGAGCCTTTTTTTGAGCATTCGTCAAATTATGTGGCATCCAACGAGAACAAATTTTTTTTACGACTAAATGAACATGCAATTTCTTATTGATGCTTGTTATGCTAATGCCCAAGGATGCCTTAATCTCACGGTATGTCACATGTCGGTCTTGCTTAATCAGTTCAGGCACAGCATCTTTGGTTTCTGGCAAAATGACCGAAGCTGGACGTCCTTCACAAAATTCATCCTGGAGCGAAGGGCGTCCGAGACAGAACTCTTGGTACCAGCGATTAACAGTGGTGTTTGATAGTGCTTCATCGCCAAAAGTCGAAACAAGTGGATTTAAACACTCTTGTCTCGATAACCCATGCCGAAAATCGTAAAAAATCATCGCCTGAAAATGTTCAGGGGATAATTCCATTTTTTGACTGAGATGCATTTTTCGACACACTGTAAACAAAACTATTCGCCCACAAAAGACAAAACGTTCTGAGTGAAGTTATGCTAAAAAATGTCAAAGTTTCCAATTGAAGTTCCAGTTTGCATCTGGGGACACTAGTATTTTCTAGACCTGAAATATAAAAAGCAACCCTTGTAGTTAACTGAAGCAAAAAAATTAAAAGCCAAAAGAGAACAAAATCACAAGGCTCCAGGCACGAGTTTTTAAAATAGTACCTTCTCCCCTTAGCTAGATCAGCCAACCAACGAAATATTGTGTATATTTAAAGATAAAACAAAAGATAATTTCAAATAAAGAAACAAAAAAAAAGAAAAACGATGTCACTAGACAGTTTCTAGTGACATGTTTAGTAAACGTCAACAAAGGCGAGGAGCGGTGGTAAGACCGGTTATCAAATCAAAACACTTTTTTTTTTATTTTTGAGATAATGAAAAGTTTATAAAACTTCTGCAGTTACGTTGAACGATGTGTGCGATATGATGATGGATGCTGCTGATGGCAGGTAAAAACTACATAAAGTTCAGTAAGGCCGAATGGTATAAACCCTCCATTTATCTTGTCAAATATCCTATTGAAATGGGAACTACTATACAGGCTCTATTTTTAAGCACCCCAGTCATTGGTAAACCTTAAAAATGTTGGTAAAAATGTTGATCTAATCTGGTCAAATTTCCAATTGGTCGCTTGTTTTGTACTCGTACTATCTTGGGCCCCAATGGTCTATGAAGTCGACCTCAATCTTATTTAAATGTTGAAAATAGTTCATATTTCGATCTCAAGAAAATTATCTTTTATTTATGTACACAGAAAAAAAATTAGGTTCAATGCAAAAATTCTAATAAATTTGTGATATAGAACTACGAGGGCGGTTCGGAAACTTCTTAGCCTAGCACAAAAAGGTATAAACAGAAAAAAGTTAAGTGTTTTGGAAACTTCCATCTCTGCTATGAACACATGTTAAATTTTGTTTCGATCTGGCAACTCCTTCATATAGAAACAGGTGTTCACAAAAGACGCATCCGCGATTTTTTTACAATGGAAAAATTAGAAATGCGTGGTGTCATTAAATATTTCCATAAAAAAGGTTTATCGGGACAAGAAATTCATAATGATCTGGTGAATGTGTTAGGTGAAAGTGCTCCTTCATATGCAACAGTAAAAAATTGAGTTGCTGAATTTAAACGTGGTCGTACAAGCATTGAAGATGAACCACGTAGTGGACGTCCAAAAACAGCAACAACAACAGAAATTGTAGCCAAAGTGCATGATATGGTATTAAATGATCGACGAATAAAAGTGCGTGAAATAGCTAATATCATGGGCATCTCAAATGATCGAGTCCATTTAATTTTGCATGAAGAACTACAGATGAAAAAGCTTTCTGTAAGATGGGTGCCGCACTTGTTACCAGTCGACCAAAAACGCATAAGAATGAACATTTCTCAAGCTTGTTTGGATCGTTTTCAGCGAAATAAAACGTATTTTAAGCGTCGTTTCATAACTGTTGATGAGACATGGATCCACCACTATACTCCAGAGTCAAAAGAACAATCCAAACAATGGACTGAAGCTAGAGGAAGTGTCCCAAAGAAGGCAAAAACAATTCAATCGGCTGGTAAGGTTATGGCAGCGTTTTTTTGAGACTTCAAAGGTATTTTATTGATTGACTATCTGCAAAAGGGTAAAACAATAAATTCAGAGTACTATTGCAACCTTTTAGTTCAATTAAATGTACAAATTCGAGAAAAACGTCCTGGCTTACAACACAAAAAAATAATTTTTCATCAGGACAACGCACCAGCGCACAAGAATGTTTTAACAATGGCTAAAATCAACGAATTAAAGTACGAGTTGCTTGACCACCCACCTTATTCTCCTGATTTAGCTCCCAGTGACGTTTACCTGTTCCCAAATCTAAAAAAAATCCTTGCTGGCAAGCGTTTTACATCAAATAAAGATGCAATTACAGTTGTGAACCACTATTTTGAAAACCTTGAGGACAACTATTTTAATCAAGGGATAGAATTGCTAGATAAGCGTTGGACTAAGTGTATTGAAGTTTCAGGAGATTATATTGAAAAATAAAAATATTTTTGAAAAACTATTCTCTTTCATTGATAGGCTAAGAACTTTCCGAATCGCCCTCGTAACTAAAAACTAAATTAAAAAGTGTACCTTTTTCAGAGTTTTTTTTTTAAATAACTTAAGGGCAAACTCCTTCCCTCTGGGTTGATTTCGCCCATTTACAATATCAAACAGCTTAGGACCGTAAGTCATTGTCGTGCAAAATTCCAAAGTACTAGCTTGAGGATAATCGGACATGAGGTTTCCTAATCCTAAGAGGATTACCACGATCTATAATCTGTATACAAACTTTAAAGGGTCTTCGATTAATATATCCTAGTGTTGCTAACGGAATGACCAACTTAGTATACTCTCAATTCTATTGTGGAGGGTAAAAACAAAACCAAATCTTAAGAGATAGGAAAATTCGTCAAAGAAAAAAATCGCCGCAAAATTCGAAGTTTAAGTGACGCAGTGATTTTTATACACACAAAATCCGAAACAACGCAAACGATAATGAAAGCGTTCGGCCCTTTCGCAAATTACCAATGAATGAAAACAATTTGCATTGCGATCTGTAAGGAGTTAGTTCTTAGCTAGACTAGAGAAGGAAAACGCTGCCAACGGAATGAAAAAAGATTAACGGATAACATTGTCTAATCAAAGAAACATCGCAAGTACATATAACGACGGAACTAAAACAAAATCGTAAAACGTAAGCACTTTACAAGTTGAAAATAGAGAGTTGGTGCTATATAAAAAATCAATATTTGTAAAACCTTAAGTAAATCACGTTTTTTGAGTTTTTCATAAAAGTGGTAATAACTTAAAAAAAGAAATAAATAAAAAAAATTAGTCGGTTGATCCGGTTAATGTTTGTGACATAACGAAAAAGGCACAGCTAAATTTGCCAAATAGTATTCCATATTGATGGCTTGGTATCGAATAAAAAGTACCTTCACTGTATTCTTTTTGCCGCACAGTGAAATATTTCCATACAAGTTCCGGCAAAAAGTCAAAGGAGTCAAGCTAAGGCATTAAAAACATCGTTCATATGATACATCACACATAAACAATATCGAATCCAAAAAAATAGTAAACCGCCAGTAACGCCTAACGTTCAACAACATAATTTTTAAAATTACTTTATTAGAAGAAAATCACTATTAAAATTTATATTAAAGTCCTTAGTTAGAAAAAAAATGGAATCAGACACACGTACAGCAAAAAACATGAATTCTTTTTTCCGATTTCTTAAGGACTTTAGATTCACATCGGATAATCTCTGAACTGGCGATAGTCAATATGAGTGTCCAAAATCGATAACTGACATTCTGTTTTTTATGTCCAAACCCGACAGTCGGTTTCTCAAAAAAAGCTTAAACCCGACATGACGGTTTGCCTTTTTTTTGTTGGCGGAATTTCGATTATTTTGGTTGTTTTATGTAAAGGCAAATAAAAATCATAATTTTATAAAACGGAATACGTAACTACCAAAACAAGCCTTTAAGCGCACCGATCGACTATATACGAGGGCTGCTATATATATATTTCTGGCTTAATAATGAAAATGGGAATATTTATCATCAATGTCATCATGTTTTCAAAATATTCTCCAGCATGATTTATACACTTTAGCATGCGCTCAAACCAATTGTCGAAGCACTTTTTCCACTCCGATTGAACGCATCTTCTGGCGACGAAAATCGTTGACAACGCATTTTTTTCTTGATGTACGGGAATAAAAATAAGTCATTGGGTGCCAAGTCAGGGCTGTACAGCGTCTTCAAAGACCCACACGGTCGATTGCTGTTTTGTTTCATGCTCATACGCATAGATACATGATTCGTCACCTGTGACGATTTTATAAACGTCTTTTGAAGCACCGCAATCGTATTTTTTCAAAACTTCTTTGCACCAATCGACACAAGCCTTTTTTGAGCGATTGTCAAATTGTGCAGGATCCCACGAGAACAAACCTTTTTAACGGCCAGGTGTTTATGCAATATCGAATGAATGCTGGTGGAAGAAATGCCCAAGGATGCCTCTATCTCACGGTATGTCACATGACGATCTTGCATTATCAGTTCACGCACGGCATCAATGTTCTGTGGCACAACGGCCGTTTTTGTACGGCTTTGACGTCCTTCGTCTTTGAGCGAGCGTCGGCCACGATTGAATTCATTAAACCCGTTTTTCACAGTGCTATAGGATGGTGCTTCATCGCCATACAAAGATTTAAATTCATCGATGCACTCTTTTCGTGATAATCCACGTCGAAAGTTGTGAAAAATGATCGCACGAAAATGTTCACGAGTTAATTCTATTTTTTTTGCCAAATTGATTTTTTCGAGTCACTGTAAACAACACAAATGATGGTCGTACGTCAAAACGTTCTGAGTACGTTTATGATAAAAAAAATGTCAAACTTTCAAATTTCAAATGGCGCCAGGCAGAAATATATATAGCAACCCGCGTATTTATTTCTGCCCACCTTCCGTCTGCTGTCTATCTAAAGCTTGTTTTCAAACTACAGTGTTTTCGATAACTGCTGTTGACTTTTATGAAAACCAGTTAAACGAAATCCTTTCTTGTCTGGGGAACGATAAATAGCTCCTTTTGCGAGTTTTCATGCGAACTTAAAAGGTCATAGCACTGACGTTGTCAAAACAAGTGAAGGGTTTAAAATGTTTTTTCTATACGCTATACTTTTTGTCCGTACCAAAGGATGTGTATACCCTATTACCCAGTAGGGCGAGGATATAAAAAAAGCTAATGTCGGGTGGGGACGCTACACTATTACCTGCAAAACTGGATATGCAAGAAAGCCAACTGAAAAAATGTGAAACGAACAGATAATGCTGGCTAAAATCCCGGCAGATAAGTGTTTATTTAAATAAATTCGAGACTTTATGAGGAAATTTCAGTTTTTATTTTGGTTGCAAGGTTATTGCCCTACACCCTCAGTGAGCTTAACTGTCAAAATAATTTCATATTTGTAGACGAGAGGAAATTCAATTTCTTTTGAGTACACAAATTCCCCTATTGTTAGATATTGTACAGCTCTTATACGGGGCTAAGTTTATATTATCTAAATATGGGTCGGTCCAATTTAGATTTTTTTTTTAGAAAATTTCACTGGTTCTAGAAGTCCATATGTCCCTGAACATTAGGAGCGGTTTTCGGGCCAGGGCCCTTAGACCAGGCCTCGAATTTAGCCAAATGGTAAAATTAATGTCATTTTCGGATTCTTCATAAAAACTCACTACTTCTGAATGTCCATATGTGACGCGCAAAATAGAAAGGGACCTAAGGTTAAAAACCAGTTTTGTTCAGGAGAGCCATTTTAAAGATTAGGCCCCTTTTTTTTTGCGCTGAGAATCGTCGACTTCACTTTCATAAAACGCGCATATCTCTGGTAGGGAACACTTTTGGGGCATGGGATCGGTCTCATTCGATGCTTAGATGTTGTCCACATCAAAAAAATGAAAATTGATTTTTTTTACCCTTAGTTCCCTTTCTCTATGCGCTGTCACATATATCCATGTTCGAAGAGCCCAAAGACCTTACCTCCATGAGTCAAGGCCTTAAATTTCTATGAATCGTAAAATTATTGTGATATTCTTATTCGTGGCATAATTTTATTGTTGTTTAATGCCCATATGCCCTTAGTTCTAGGGGGCCTTTTTTTGGGTCCTTTGGGCTTATATGGGTCTAGGACCTTACCGCCATGAGACAAGGCCAAGTAAACCTAGTGTGATATTAGTGACGAAATTTTATTGCTTTCCTTACGAGTATCTCCATAAGTCAAGGAGGCCGATTTTTGGACCCCTTGGGCCTATTTAGTCCAAATCCTATATTGGTCCAAATCTTAACTAAGGGTACATATTTAGATTTGTGATACGATTCCACCGTTTCTGGATACCCATACGTTGGCTCAATGACCACTCCCGTTTATGGGAAGACTACGGAATGAATGCCTACCACTTCAAAAAAAAAACTGATTTAAGATTTACTCGTAGTTAATTAAAATTTATAGGAAAAATGTCAAAAACTTACAAATTTGATTATGATTTTTTAAGATAATTGTCTGATAAGTTGAAAGGCTCTTGCTTGGTTTGTTTGGACTGAATCGTACTTTCAACAGACATGGCTAGATCGTCCTAGAATATTATGAAGATCAATTATATATACACTACACAGATAAGTATTTCGAGGTATTACAAACCGAATGACAAACTTATATTTACTCAGGACATTTGGTAGACACATGAACAGGTGTGTAGAAAATTACAAGGGCTCTAATTTTTCGCCGATTAAAAAAATAGCTTTGGGGTACCCATATGTCCATGTTTAAATAAGCCGGTCCTAGGATCAGGCCAATTTGGCTCCCTCGACTCTTATTTAGGAAAACGCAAAAATATTGTCATTTACGGTTTCGTATAGAAATTTTAGTGATATATAATATATACATATGTTACAGCGCATAGAGAAAGGGACCTAAGGGTAAAAAAAATCAATTTTGACTTTTTTTTGATGTGGACAACATCAGAGCATCGAAAGAGACCGATCCCATGCCCCAAAAGTGTTCCCTCCCAGAGATATGCGCGGTTTATGAAATCTTTTAAATAGCTCTCCTGAACAAAACCGGTTTTTACCCTTAGGTCCCTACTCTGGCCTAGAAAATGTAACAATTTTGTATGCGGCGGGTTTTCAGCTCGTAAATGCCAGCGACTTTTGGAGTAAGAGATTATTCTCTAAGCGATTTTAAATGTTCTTCATAAATTACATTAGTCGTTCGGAGCCGGCGTTAAACAGTAGGTCCCGGTCAGTGAGTACAAGAATTATATCGTGCATAGCCTAATGACATCGAGCCCTTATCTTGAAAAAGACGAAAGCACCACTCGCGTTTTAATGAAAATAGATAGAAAATAGTACAACGCTTTTAAGCTTAAATATTAAAAATTAAATATTAATACGAGTTTTTACAAAAATATAGCAAATTCAATTGTATCGGAATCCTTCACAGAAATTGTACAAAAAAACAAAAAATTAACCTTTCCTGTGAAATATTCTTTTTGGCGCTTGCGTCTTTTTCGCGGGATGTTAAGGGACTTAAGTAAGTAGTTTAGGCCATTTTTACTACATCAAAAAAAGCATCTATATGTTGCTCCAGGGTTGGTTTTAAGTCCATCCTAATATGCTTTACTAAATTTAATCGAAATCTGAATTATTATGGGCTATCTAGTGCAGTTGAACCGAAAAATCGAATGTAACCATTGTACTAAGGGCTATATGGAAACACGGTTACTGGTCGAGCTGGTTACTGATCGTTCGTTATTAACTCGGCCCTATTTAATCAAGTAATATGTGTCTTCTAAAGAACTGAAAGACATCAAATCGGTTAAACGTTCTATCTATCTCTAAATCTGAACCGAATATCAATTTCAATTTTAATAGCGTCCCTACCTGGTAGAAAAAAACTTCTGCAAAAGTTAATTATGTTCCTACGACAATTAAGTTTTATTTAAAGCATTGAATAAATATCAGACAGACAGGCGGACGGAGAAATAATGTTAAATCGAACCTTGAGCTTGAGGTTTTGGGTCGGCCAAGTTTAAATATTTTTGATAGTTAAAAACATTATCTTTAAAATTGACATTCTGTTGCACAGATTGGTGCAGGATATACAAAAACAAAAAGTTTAAAGAAAAAAGTTGCAAGTCCTCTTGGACGAAATGTTCTCATATCCTATATTCTATAATTCTATGTGTCAGTGTTTACAATTGCTGTCCATTGTATTTAGAGCTGTATTAAAAATCAAAAGAAAACAAGTAAAAAATTTTAAGTTTGGCTGTATACCCTCCACCAGATTCCCAAATAAAACCAAATTTGGTGCAGAAGTGTGTTCTATATAGAAATTATTTATAATTATTTATAAATAATTTATGTGCAAAATTTCATTTCGATAGGTCAAGCTTGTGGTGAGTTAGCGTCATATTATTTCTCAAAGCCCATGAGACCGTTTGTGTGGGAGGTACCAGTAGGACTTTTCCGATCTCAACCGCAGAGGTGTGTTCTATATAAAAATCTTTATGTAGAAAATTTCATTTCGATAGGTCAAGTTTGTAGTGAGTTATTGTCATATTATTTTTCAAGGCCCATGATACCGTTTGTGTGGGAGGTACCAGTAGGACCTTTCCGATCTTAGCCAAATTTAGCGCAAAAGTCTTCTATATATTAATCTTTATGCCGAAAATTTCGTCTCGATAGGTCAAGTGTGTGGTGAGTTATTGTCATATTATTTTTCAAGGCCCATGAGACCGTTAGTGTGGGAGGTACCAGTAGGACTTTTCCGATCTCAACCGAATTCAGCGTAAAAGTGTGTTGTATATGTATATAGAAATCTTGATGTGTAAAATTTCATTTCGATAGGTCAAGTTTGTGGTGAGTTATAGTCATATTATTTCTCAAGGCCCATAAGGCCGTTTGTATGGGAGGTACAAGAAATGGTGGCCCAATCTAAACCATTTTTACATAGATGATTGCGCATATATAGAGATTATTATTTGCAAAATTTCAGTGATTTTGCTCAAGAAACTGGACGGATATTTCCAAATAAAAAACTAATTTTTATGAGGTAGTGTCGGTTGAGGGGCTCCAACACCAACTTCCCGTAGAGCTGTATAGCCCATTTTCAATACCAACCATGCTAGGTTAACTACACATGTTTGTGCCAAACTTCAGCTCCCTAGCTGTTTTCATGGAGGCTCTATCTTGTTTTCAACAGACGGACAACATGGCTAGATCGTCTTAGAATTTTACGAGGATCAAGAATATACATACTTTGTTGGGTCTCCGATGATTATTTCAAGGTGTTACAGACAGAATGACAAAACTAATATACCCTCCATTGTATGGTGGAGGGTATAAAAACTATTAAAACTAGTGAAGAAATCATACCGTAACGTATAGATTTCGTAATACTCGTAGAATATAATACTTTTTGATATTCTCACGTAATTCTTTCGAAACATCGCAAAATCTAAACAAAATCAAATCAACACAAATCCATAAACATTATTGGAAATATTCAATTACAATTCATATAACATTTTCGTGTTTATTTATTCTCAGCTTCAGGCGAGACGGAACAGCTAAAGTTTCAATTTATTTTGAATGCATGACAGTCGTCAGCGTTACGTCGCTGCAAAAGTGAAGGTTAGCCAGCCACTACTGGCAGCTGTTAATCTAGCATAACCAACCCAAATCTTACGACAATAGAGACCAAGATCAGCACGACAAGTTGCCGAAGAAGAAGAAACCAATTGGGTAGTCATAGTTGGTAGCCATGGAGAATCTCGGTTATAAGGAGGGCTCCACTAAACCGAGACGTATGACACGTTCTATTAGTGTGGTGGCCAAAAGTGAAGCTGAACAGCCTTTAGCGGAGAATAATACAAATCGGTAAGTATGTATGTATGTGTGAGTCTTTTAATCTACAGATAATTCCAAATCCTTAAAAAGAATGACGACAGTTTTATATACAGTTCCGAAATTTCAAAACCGAAATGAAGTAAAAGCTCCTTTGCCAATAGATTTAAAAAGGTAAAATCGTCTGAAGCTATTAATTTCCATTATTCGATTTAAAACTTAATTTAAACAAAAAATAGTGTTAGTAGTTCAGAATTAATTTTTAATTGTTTTATTTTATTAGTATTATTTTACTATTTTATCATTTAGTTATTAAATTGCATATTTTAATTTAATTATGTAACTTGTTGGTTTTTTTATTCATTATTTAATTCTGTTTATTCGAGTCTTAGGGCAGAACTACACGCTGACTACAATTGTCTACCCATATTCCCGAAAATGAATATGTGAAGTAGAAAGATTAAAAACACTTAAGGCCTACTTACGAGTATATACCGGATAAGGGTATTTCTTTCCTTGCATTTTTTTATTTCCCGGGAAATTTTTTTTAGTTCCTGGGAAATTTTTTTAACACAATTTAAAATTTTTAATTCAGTAAGTGCATTTACGAGGGTTGCTATGTATATACATGTATGGCAACACTAAGTGTTGTCTGGCGCCATCTGACATTTGTGCATCGATGAACTTAAATCTTTGTATGGCGATGAAGCACCATCCTATAGCACTGTGAAAAACTGGTTCAAAGACGAAGGTCGTCCAAAAACGGCCGTTGTGCCAGAGAACATTGATGCCGTGCGTGAACGGATAATGCAAGATCGTCATGTGACATACCGTGAGATAGAGGCATCCTTGGACATTTCTTCCACCAGCATACATTCGATATTGCATGAACACCAGGCCGTAAAAAAGGTTTGTTCTCGTTGGATCCCGCACAATTTGACAATCGCTCAAAAAAAGGCTCGTGTCGATTGATGCAAAGAAATTTTGAAAAAATACGATCGCGGTGCTTCAAAATACGTTTCTAAGATCGTCACAGGTGACGAATAATGGATCTATGCGTATGATCCCGAAACAAAGAAGCAATCGACAGTGTGGGTCTGCAAAGACGAGCCTAATCCAACAAAAGTTGTTCGAGGAAGATGCACTTCGAAGCAAATGGTTGCCTGTTTCTTCGGCAAAACTGGTCATGTGGCGACTGTTCCGCTTGAGCAACGTAGGGGGGTCAATTCTGAGTGGTACACACCAATTTGTTTGCTTGAAGCCTTTGGAGAAATTCGAAAAACGAACAAGAGAAGACGTATCATTGTGCACCATGTCAATGTGAGCTCTTACACATCGGCTCAAACCAGCGCCTTTTTGACCGGCCAAAACGTCGAATTGATGGGTCATTCGCCGAACAGCCCTGACATTGCACCCAATGACTTCTTTTTATTCAAGCACATCAAGAAAAAATTCGTGGTCAACGATTTCGTCGCCAGAAGATGCTGTTGAAGCGTTCAAAAACCATGTTTTGGAGGTGTCTCAATCGGAGTGGAAAAAGTGCTTCGACAATTGGTATTAATAATGCTGGAGAATACGTTGAAAAACAATAAAACTTTATGATGATAAATATTCGCATTTTCATCATTAGGCCAGAGATATATATAGCAGCCCACGTATATATTGATCTGAAAGTCTTTTCCCTTTTTTTAAAGAAACAGTTCAGATAAAAAAAATATTCTTTCACTTTGTTAAAGATTGGCGGTTCTTTTGTCACTTCCGACAACATTATTGGACTCCGATTTCAAAATCAATGCGGAAACAGCCTTCTCTGTCTGTTTATTGCATTGGCTTAAATGATTTTTTGTAACTATGCATAATTTTAATTTTATTTCAGTCGTATGTATCATTGCTTTTTTCGCCATCCGAAGTTATAACTTTTTCCCCCCAAATTTTACTAATATTTCCAAAAAGTCGATTAAATAATTTCTCAACATATTTAGTTACAGAGTTTAAAGTAGCATGCAACCTTTAGGATTGTTTTTTAATCTCGGCTATGTTGATTAAATATCCTTTTAGGATTGTTTTTTCATCAGCTATGTTGATGAAGTTTAGATCCTTAAAGCATTTTACTTAGGAATACAGTATTGTATCTCTTCTCCCTTTTAATTCTATTTTCCATAGCATTACGAGGGTTGCTATTTATATATCGGGTCCGGCAATAAAGGCACACTAATTTATTATTGGAAATGGTTTTATCGTTTTTCAAAATATTCTCCTTTAAGATCAATACTCGTATACTTTTGCATGCGCACAAATCAATTTTCGAAGCACTTTTTCCACTCCGATTGTGACACCGCCAAAACGTGATTTTTTAACGCTTCAACAGCTGCTTCGGGCGATGAAAAACGTTGACCACTCATTTTTTTCTTGATGCTAGGGAATAAGAAGAAGTCATTGGGTGCCAACTCAGGGCTGTACGGTAGATGGTCCATCAATTCGACATCTTGAGTGGTCAAATAACTCATCGTTTCAGCTGAAGTGTGATAGCTCGCATTGTCGTGATGCAAACTGATCCGTCTTCTCTTGTTAACTTTTTTCATTTCTTCGAACACTGTTGGCAAACAGATAGTTGTATGCTACTCAGAATTGACGTCTATGTTCCACTGAAGGCACTGTCGCAACATTTGTTTCGATGTACTTCTTCCACGAACAACTTTTGTTGGATTTGGTTCGTCTTGAAAGACCCAAACGGTCGATTGCTGTTTTGTTTTGGGCTCATGTGCATAGACCCATGATTCGTCACCTGTGACAATGTTAACTACTGCCTTTGAGCTACCGCAGTTATACTTTTTCAAAATTTCTTTGCACCAATCCATACGAGTCTTTTTTTGATCATTTGTCAAATTATGTGGGATCCAACGAGAACAATTTTTTGCGACCAAAAGAATATGCAATATCTTATTGATGCTTGTCATACTAATGCCCAAGGATGCCTCAATCCTACGGTTTGTCACATGTCGGTCTTGCTTAATCAGTTTACGCACTGCATCGATGGATTCTGGCAAAGTGACCGAAGCTGGACGTCCTTCAAGAAATTCATCCTGGAGCGAAGGGCGTCCGAGACTGAACTCTTGGTACCATCGATTAACAGTGGTTTTTGATGGTGCTTTATCGCCAAAAGTTGAAACAAGTTGATTTAAACTCTCTTGTCTCGATAACCAACGCGGGATAATTCCATTCTTTGACTGAGATAAATTTTTCAACACACTGTAAATAAGTAAAACAATTCGCCCATAAATGACAAAACGTTCTGAGTGAAGTTATGTTAAAAAATGTCAAAGTTGCCAATGAAAGTTTCAGTTTGCAACTGGGAACACTAGTATTGGCAGAACCCGAAATAAAAATAGCAACACTCGTATAAGTTTGACTTAGAGGAGCTAAAAGTAAGGGCACTGTTTTTAATTTTGCAGACTGTCTCCAATTGCGTCAGCAGTAATTAAATTAATATTTAGCCTACACAAAGTTTCAAAAGCAATTGTTGATGATGAATTCCGGGACGGTATTTACCGAAGAAAACCCCTATACCGGATAAAAACTTTACACATTATTTTGCTTGTAATATAACGATGATTTTCTTTGTAAAGTCTACTTTTAATTATGTTTGTTCAACCAACCATTCGGCGTATTGACGACGCTTGAAATGGTCAGTAGGCTTCCGCTCTTGAGTCAATTGAACCTTGAAAGCGCAAAAATTAAAATCTTTAATCAAAATTCGCATCAGTGATGTTCGTGAGATGTTCAATTGTTAGGCACAACGACGAATCGAGGTTGACGGCTCTTTGCATGCACAGGTGTTTTCACATTTCCTACATACCCGGTTTGCTAAAATTTGAGCACAATTCTTCTCATTGTGGACACATTTGATCGATTGTGCAATTTGATTGGAACGCCCGTTTTAGTATGGGGTGGGCGATTTAACATTTCAAATTTGTAAAAAATGTTTTGTTAATTTTTTTCAAATTTCTGGTTTTATTGGAAAGGTTTAACTTTGTTATTTAATAACCATCCGATACGTTTTCGCTTCGCCCAATGGGCTGAAGAATTTGATAGAAAACACGAGTTTTCAGTTGAAGCTCATTTTTATCTTGGTAGCCAAGTTAATAAGCAAAACACAGAACCCACACGTGACTATTGAGAAGCCAATGCATCCACAACGAGTCAATATTTGTTTCCAAAAATCAAAGAGAATGACATGGACGACACTTGGTTTCCACAAGACACATGCCACATGTTACACAGCCAACGCAACCATCGATATTTTACGCACTGTTTTTGAAAATCGAATAATCAGCCGAAATTGTGAAGTCAATTGGCCGCCTTGGAGCTGTGATTTACGCCCTTTTTTCTGGGGGAAAGTGAAAAAGATTTTTACTGGAAATAATTGGATAAAAGTCACTTTAATCGTATTATTTTATTTTAATGACGCCTATTTAGACCAAAAAATTACTTTGTTTTGTAGTTATCATATCCAATAATTAGTGTTAACAACATTTGGAAAAACTATTGGTTGACACAACCAACAGTTGTGGCAACGTAATATGTTTTCCGCGTTACATTGGTATGATCGATCAAATAGTAGTGTGTACAACACTTGGTTTGTCGAACCGAATATTAATAACGATTATAAACATTTGCTTAGTGCAACGGAATTATTGTAAAGTGTTCCAACCATAATGCACGATGTAATTTCAGAGTCATTACCAAGTTTATATGACATTTCTTTGTTTTAGTGCTTGACAAATTCAACCGTGGAAAGGTTTACCATTGAGCAGACGTTAAGATTGTTGAAGCCTTTTACGAGAATGGTCGTTCTAATCAAAATGTGACAGCGCATAGAGAAAGGGACCCAAGGGTAAAAAATCAATTTTAATTTTTTTTCAAAAGTGTTCCCTCCCAGAGATATGCGCGTTTTATGAAAATGAAGTCGACGATTCTAAGCGCAAATAGAAAGGGACCTAATCTTTAAAATGGCTCTCCTGAACAAAACTTTTCATCAACTTTTCACTTTTTTTTGATGTGGACAACATCTGAGCATCGAATGAGACCGATCCCATGCCCCAAAAGTGTTCCCTCCCAGAGATATGCGCGTTTTATGAAAGTGAAGCGCAAATAGAAAGGGAACTAATCTTTAAAATGGCTCTCCTGAACAAAACTGGTTTTTAACCTTAGGTCCCTTTCTATTTTGCGCGTCACATATGCATTTCGTGCACTTTGAGATTTTTTTGGTCAGTATAATCGATCAATGTGACTACAATCGGAGAAATGTGCGCAAATTTCAGCAAAACGGATGTGTAGGAAATAGTTAAACACCTGTGCATGCTCGACCAGTTCGTTCTGTCATCGGGCGTAACTTCTTCGAAAATAAGGTCGGCCAAGAGGTTATCGTGAATGGTGTACGCTTCCGCGAGATGATACGGATTTCTTGTGGCCAGAAACTGACGATATAGACCTGGACGATATGTGGTTGCAACAGGATGGTGCCACTTGCCACACAGCCAATGAAACAATGTCTCTTTTGTGCAAGAAATTCAATGGCCGTCTTATCTCACGCCGTGGCGATGTTAATTGGCCGCCACGATCATGTGATTTGGCACCTTTGGGGATATTTAAAAGAAAACGTGTACGTCAATAAGCCAAGAACAATTTAAGAGCTAAAGAATGAAATAATTCGGCACATAAGCGACATTGCTCGTCCATTATGTCTCAGAGTCATTGAAATTTTGGACCATCGGATAACGGTATGCCTTTAAAGCCGTGGCGAGCTTTGGGCCGATATTTTGTTGTTTGACACATAATTGCTATAGATCCGTCTATCATAATAAAAAATATGATAGAAGGATCTGTTTTATTAAGATAAATATCTCTCTAAAAATATAGGGATAATTATCTGAAAATTATTTGTTTTATTTACAATTAACATCGTGCGTTTTAGTAGAACCACCCCTTACGAGGGCGACCGCAAAACTAACTGGCCTGCACATTTTCTGTTTTACTAGCAACTTTTTTTTGTAAGCCATCTTTTATAAGCCATCTGTCAAAATTTCCGAAATATTTAATGATTATTTTCTTTGTTACAGGTGATTGAAGTAAACAAGTTTTATAATTTTTGAAAAATGGAAAATAAAGAGTTTCGTGCGGTAATTAAACACTTTTATATGAAAGGTTATATGCCACAATCAAATCAAAGATGAATTGGATTCTGTTCAGGGTGATAATGCACCATCATACTCCACCGTGAAATCCTGGGTTCAACAATTTAAAATGGGTCGTTCAAGTACGGAAGATGAACAACGCTCTGGAAGACCGAAAACTGCTACTACTATTGAAAACATTAGAAAAATATTTAATGAAGTGACTCAAGATAGACGAATAAAGCTCAGATAACTTGCTGATATTGTTAAAATACACGAAAAACAAGTTTGGAGTATTTTACATGATGAACTCCACATGAAAAAGCTATCCGCAAGATGGGTGCCGCTGAAACTGAAAATCGTCCGTTGGACCAATTCCGAGGAGCTTTTAGCGATTTATCAGCGTAATCCAATAGAGTTCTCGCGCCGATTTATAACTGTTGATGAAACATGGATCCATTACTATATCCCAGAACGCAAAGAACAGTCAAAGCAATGAATAGAAGCTGGTAAAAGTGGTCCCAAGAAGGCGAAAACTGTTAAGTCAGCAGGAAAAGTAATGGCCACAGTATTTTGGGATGCAAGGGGTATAATATTTATTGATTATCTTGAGAAAGGAAAAACTATAAATAGTGAATATTATTGTGCATTATTGGATCGGTTGAGTGAAGAAATCAAGATAAAACAACCGCATTTAGAAAAAAAAGTTCTTTTTCATCAAGATAATGCTCCTTTACACACTCCATTTTTAACTCAACAAAAACTGGCCGAATTACGATTTGAAATTGCTTCGCATCCACCATATAGTCCAGATTTAGCTCCTTCTGAGTATTTCTTGTTTCCAAATTTAAAAAAATTTCTCGGTGGCAAAAAATTTTCGTCCAATAGCGAGGTTATTGCTGAAACTGAGGCATATTTTGAAGGTCTTGAAAAATCTTATTTTTCGGATGGAATTAAAAAACTTGAAAATCGTTTGATGAAGTGTATTGAGTTGGAAGGAGATTATGTTGAAAAATAAATAATAATAATTCCAAAAAACGGTTCTTTTTATGTTAGGCCAGTTACTTTTGCGGTCGCCCTCGTAGATCCAACCGATTTCCAACTAATTTTTTCTCTGTGTTTGAGAAAATTTCAGAGATTTTTTATACCCATATGCTACCAAATCCAATCCAATTATAGAATTATTCTTGCGATTTAGCAGACAGTGTGGCTGGTTAACATCAACCCTAGGGACCCAAAGATACCATCCTTTTAGTAAATGAGTCATTCCATGCCAAACGGTACGATTTTGGGCAAAAATTTAACGCAATGATTCCGATTTTTATGAAAATTTGCAGATTTGGTCCTCTAGCAATTCTATTTAATCCGCGATTAGAAAAAAAAAATATAATTTTTTTTTTCAAAAGTTATGACCAATTGAACTTTGGTAAAATGGAGATTTTATCAAGGAGGTGTGTTCATTCAGTCGCATGTAACTCCGGAAATACTTGACCGATTTTACTCTGCTATACCTTATTTTGAAGGTAATTTTAAGCACTTCTAAAATAACGAAACGGTATGGCATAACGCCATAGAATTTTTTAAGTTTGTATCATTTTAATCCTTTTATTTCGATTTTGAAAATGATTACATCTTTTTTTATTTTTGAAATTTTGCAGGCGTATTCTTACAGGTCTGTTTTACCGACTGTGTAAGTTTTAAAGTGGTGAAATAATGCGTTCTATTTTTAAAAATTTTTTTTTACCTTATACCTTTTTCACTTCCATGAATATAGAAAATATAATATAGAAAAAAAAATACTTTTTAATAGTTTATTGACACAAGATATAACAACAACAAAAAAACAAAGAAAAAAAGAAATAAAAAAATGAGTAATGAAATAAATGTTATGCCTTGTATACCATCTTCATACAGTACTGCTCAGAAGATGATGTTGTCTGGACTTTCATTATTTTATCGGGTTGTGGAATGAATGCATGGTAGCCAAGAGTTCCAGAAATTGTTTTCGCTTTTACAAAACGCTCCTTAAGGTGTTTCGCCCTATCTTGATTTTGATACTTATTGAAGAATTCTGTATGAATATTCTTCACGTTTTTATTCACCCAATCATAAAATTTGACGGCACTATTAATGGGATTTATGAGGCTGGACAAGCTTGCACGTGCTGCTAGTCTTTTGACTGTTCCTCCCAGACCATCGCAGGGCCATTTGCCATGAGACGTTGCAAAAAAATGCCATTCCGCTGGTATTCCAAAATCTTCTACGTGGAACGTCAGATTTAAAAAGTTTTTCTTGTTTTTGTATTGTGCGCTTGCGCCATCAGAAAAGTAAAATATTTTACTTACAGGTCCTAAGGTTTTCTTTAAAAAATTTACAAGCCCCTCCTGGAATACGTGCACGGCTATTGTATCATGTTTTTATTTCTTTTTTTCTTTGTTTTTTTGTTGTTGTTATATCTTGTGTCAATAAACTATTAAAAAGTATTTTTTTTTCTATATTATATTTTCTATATTCATGGAAGTGAAAAAGGTATAAGGTAAAAAAAAATTTTTAAAAATAGAACGCATTATTTCACCACTTTAAAGCTTACACAGTCGGTAAAACAGACCTGTATGAATACGCCTGCAAAATTTCAAAAATAAAAAAAGATGTAATCATTTTCAAAATCGAAATAAAAGGATTAAAATGATACAAACTTAAAAAATTCTATGGCGTTATGCCATACCGTTTCGTTATTTTAGAAGTGCTTAAAATTACCTTCAAAATAAGGTATAGCAGAGTAAAATCGGTCAAGTATTTCCGGAGTTACATGCGACTGAATGAACACACCTCTTTGATAAAATCTTCATTTCACCAAAGTTCAATTGGTCATAACATTTAAAAAAAAATTTTAAATTTTTTTTCTTGAAACACGTATATAATATTTTTAAGAGAAGAATGCATACACAAACTAGTTAAGCAATCCAAGCTTGTGATGTAAAAAATGCGTACCGTTTGGCATGGAATGACTCAAATGCGACTGTAGTAACCGTAAATATGATAATTGTTAATTCTCACATTCCAATGCGCATCCACGGCGAAGGCTACATAAAATGCGGCCTAGTCGAACTTTACGTCATATTTACTTCTTTCAACTGGACAGTGTAAAATTAATTCGTCAAATTCTCTATGGCGTCGATAACAACTCTGTCACGACGATAAGATTTTGATTACCATTTCAAAATTATGTAAGTCTAATTGGAATTGGTGGGTGATATGATACAAAATTAGACCACAAATATATATTTTCTCTAAAACTTTTATACATTTTTCATATTTAAATAACCGAAAAGTCCAGTATTGACAATATGGTTAATACACCCCCAACTATTGGTCCGTAATGAACACACCATGCCGAAGTGACACATTGAGCCTGCCTTTTGCGTCATTGGCACAATCATCTTTTATAAGACCCCCCCAAGATAACATATATACTCGTACTTGTATAACTCATATAATTTTGTCAATAAAGTCGAAATCGGTTGACAAAAAAACTCAACGGCAAACAAATATTGAAAAGAGCAGTCCGAAAAAAATGACACCCATAATTGAGTGCGCTAATAAGTAATTTAAATAAAACGATTATTTTAATATCCGAGAATACAACAACAAAGATTTAGCTTGAATGCGACGACACGAACAGGTTGTGGTCCAAAATCTAGAGAGAAACAACACAATAAACAACAAATTATATATCATTTGTTTACGATATTGAAAATTTCTAAATTCACAGTTGTACCATTCGTGCAATTCACTTTTATTTCGAATGGCAACTTATTCTACAATTAATTAACACAAAACAAAAGATATTAAAATAGAAGAAAAAAAACAGAAAAATGGTAGTAAATCATAGCATTTTTTGTTTTTGATTTTAGTTTGTACCAAAATTATATGAACGAGGGCAAAGCAGTAAAGTAGGAGAAGAATTTCATTATACCATTACTTGGGCCATGCGAGTTTTTTAAGGAGTCGTTCTACTTTTCTTCTCTAGGTTGTGCTTTGTTCCATGCCAATAGCTGATGTTCCAAATATGTATCAACGGTTCATGAGATATGGTCTTTCTATGTTTAGGGTTGTATGGGGGAGCCACGCCCCTTGTCCAATCACATCGTAATGAACCCTACATATATTACATGGCCGAACGTAACATAATTTCGTAACGATCGGAGTTGACAGAGTTTAAGTAAAACACTTGAAAAAAAAAACAACAATTCATCGATTTTTTTCCAAAGGTTGACTCAGTCCATGCGTGGGGAAAAATTCGATCTCTTGGCCGATCCATTCCATTTTCAATACCAACCGTTTCAAAGCATCAAATTTCTTAAAAAAATTCAGCTTTCTAGCTTCAGTAGTACGAACAGTAGTTTGTAAATCCACAGGCTGACGGGGCTAGATCATCTTTGATTTTTACGACAAATCAGAATTTACATACTCGTACATGTACACTTTTTAGGGTCTCCTACAAGTATTTCTAGGCGTTGCAAACTGAAGGAAAAAATGAATATTCTCTCCATCTTATGATGGAGGTTTTAATAACTTAATAACCAGCAAGTGGAAAATTCGTAAGATCATCCCGTGCAAAGCTTTTTTACCAAGTGCCAAAAGTCAGGACTGCACGGCAGATTACTCATCAATGCGATGTTTTGGTGCTGGTTTGAGCCGATGTGTGAGAGCTCGCATTGTCAGGGTGCGCAATGACTCGTCTTCTCTAGTTCGTTTTTCGAATTTCTCCGAAGACTTTAGGCAAACAAATTGTGGTGTACCACTCAGAATTGACCGTCCTACGTTGCTCAAGCAGAACAGTCGCCACGTGAACAGTTTTGCCGAAGAAACAGGCGACCATTTGCTTCGAAGTGCTTCTTCCAAGAAAAACTTTCGTTGGATTTGGCTCGTCTTCGAAGACCTACACGGTCGATTACTGCTTTGTTTCGTGCTCATACGCATTGATCCATGATTCGTCACCTGTGACGATCTTATAAACGTCTTTTAAAGCACCGCGATCGTATTATTTCAAAATTTCTTTGCACCAATCGACACGAGCCTTTTTTTGAGCGATTGTCAAATTGTGCGGGATCCAACGAGAACAAACCTTTTTTACGGCCTGGTGTTCATACAATATCGAATGTAAGCTGGTGGAAGAAATGCCCAAGGATGCCTCTTTCCACGGTATGTCACATGACGATCTTGTATTAACAGTTCACGCACGGCATCAATGTTCTCTAGCACGACGGCCGTTTTTGAACGACCTTCACGACTTTCGACTTTGACCGAGAGTCGGCCAAGATTGAATTAATTAAACCAGTTTTAAACAGTGCTAAAGGATAGTGCTTCATCGCCGTACAAAGATTTAAGTTCATTGATGCACTTTTGTCGTGATAATCCACGTCGAAAAATGATCGCACGAAAATGTTTCACGAGTTAATTTCATATTTTTGCCAAATTGTTTTTTTCAAGTCACGTTAAGTACGTCAAAACGTTCTGAGTACGTTTATGCTAAAAAATTTCAAACTTTTCAGTGGAAATGTCAGATGGCGCCAGACAACACTTAGTGTTGCCTAGGACAGAAATATATATAGCAACCCTCGCAATATTTATCATCTTGTGGAATGTCGAACGGGTACTTTTATGAGTACGTTTATGCTAAAAAATTTCAAACTTTTCAATGGAAATGTCAGATGGCGCCAGGCAACACTTAGTGTTGCCTAGGCCAGAAATATATATAGTAACCCTCGCAACATTTATCAACTTGGGGAAATGTCGAACGGAATACCACTTAAGATTATAAATATTTGATGATTGCAATGGAAATTCTTTCTTTGCAATAGGAATTTTCGTAGTTCCAACTATTTTTTTCTCTATGTGTACTTATTGAAATTGTGACAGTAAAATGCCACATTTCGCATGTTTTGTTGTAGCTCAAGTCTATATATTTCCCAGACTTTGTATACTACCCCGCCACAAATGCACGTTGATGATGTTTAAGCCAGATTTTCGTTTTAATCGTTAGCTGGTTGCCAACGTAACTTTGTTGTCGTCTGCCTGGCTGGCTCTCAGTTAGAGCCATCAATCGTTCGTTTTAGCGCGTTTTTTTTGCAAGCTCGTCTAACGCAGAGCAGTAAACGGCAAAAGAGCGCGGAGCACGACAAATGATGATCATGGCTTTAGAAACGAAACAAAAACCATTGAATTTTTGTCAGTTGATTTGAAACTAAGCATAGAAACGGTTGTTAAGATGTCTAGAAAGCGGAAATACGCGAGTAAACGAGTCAGCATGTGACCGACAACAACAATAAGATAACGGCAAAGGAATAAGCAAAACAATAACAAATACGAGTAGAAAAATCTGCTGCCAAGGCGCGCCGAAACAACTTCCGGACATCCGAATTTGAAGAAATATAATCATCCATCCTGTGTGACAACGACTTTACGTCGTTACGTTGTCATTTCAAAAATTTAAAGAAAAAGCGTGTGTGTTTTTGTATTTTTTTTTGTTTAAAGAAAAAAATAATAATTGAGAAATGAAATTAGAACATACTTTATCGCATTGGGTGCATCCATGGATATGGCTTGAAACAGTGTATAGTGTCTACTCCTTTTATCATTTTTTGGTCATTTGTTTTTTTTTTGTTGTTTCGTAGATGTTCTCTAACTTAGTCGCATCCCCCGCACTCAAACAAACAAACCAACATTACAAAAAAAAAGGCCACAATCCAAAAGCAGCAACCAAAACGAAAACTAAACGAGCAAATACAAAACAGATGTTTTACTAAAAAAAGTCGCCAAATAAAAATTTGCATAAATTTAACATACATTAACCTTTTTCTTCTCTTAATATTGTTCATCGGTTTAAGTTCATTATTATCTTTTCTTTGTTGTGTGTGAGAGAAAAAAAGTAAAATCAAACAAAACTAAGTTGTTTTTGAAGAAAAGTACGATTTACTTTTAATAAATGATAGATTAACACGAATCGAAAATATCTACAAAAAGAATATTGAAAAACATATTGAAACTTAGATGGTGGAGGTGTAAATAATCATAAAATATCATATCAATCAAACAAGACAAAAAAAAACAGCAAACAATAACAGTGTGAATTTCGTTATATTTGATTGAAACCCAACAAAAAAAAAAAGGTTTCACTATGAGTCTGTGTTTTAAATGCAGTTTGAATATTTTAATAACTGCTGTGATTTGTTCATGTCGCTAATTTTGTTATCATGTTATCTAACAGCAATAAAAACGAAACTTGCTTCCACACAGAATAAAAATTAGTTTGAAAAATGCTCCGAATTATAAAAATTGCATCGCACAAAAAAGTTTGGGTTTTTATAAATGCCCTACGCTTCATTGTGGAACAGGTTATTAAAACTTTGAGCTGATGATTATAAACACAGAGAAAAAGTTGGTTTGCAATCGGTTCGGACTACAAAAATACCATTGCACGACCAGACTTTATTTTACAGACACCAAATGTTTAAAATTTGGGATGGAAATTTGGTTCGACATTCAAATGAGAGCTCCGATAGTACTTGTAAGGTTCATAGGTTTGGATATAACAATAGGAAATGGCAACAAATAATTTCATCATAATAACCATTTTAGTAATATTCTTTGAGTTTTTGGTTTATTGAGATCATGTGTTGTTATTAATTTTTGAAAAAGTAAATTACTCCACAACTTATTAGGTTTTTGGTGTTTGCCGCAGAGAGTTTTGTTGTTGTCTGACATAGAGGGAAGGAAAGTTAAGTCAGCGAAGACTTTGCTCTATGATAAACAAAAACAACATCTGATCTTATTAGCTTGTGGAGTAATTCACTCTTTCAAAATTAATACAGTCGAACCTGGATAAGTGGCATCGCAAGGGACCGCCTATTCCCACTTAAGGAGATTCCCCACTAATACAGTTTTCCAATTATCCAGGTAATTTGATGTTAGTCCCACTTAAATAGGTAAAGAAAAGCATGCTTATTTTTTTTTACAAAACTTCTGTTCTAGTTATATTCTGAAATTTTGTTTATTGTACGCAACAACAATAACTCAAGTTGTGTTTTTTACCCAGGATTGTCCGTTTTTTTTGCCTCTGTCGACAAATTTTTGGTTAAAGTTACCCAAAAAGAAAATCGCCCAACTATAACAGCAGTGATACTATTGCTAATACCTATGCCCCTCTATCCTTAGAAGGTATAAAAAAACATACAATACAATATATATAAAAACATACAATACATATAATACAAATATCGAAAATGACGGCTTAAAGTTGAGACTTTCGGCATTTTAAAGTAAACTACTTTTTCATTAAGACCTTTAAAATTTAAATTAGGGCGTTTTCATAAAATCCGCAAGGATAATCGCCAAAATAAAAGTCGTCAAAAGTCTTTGATCTCGCCATATTTGGCGAGAAATCGCCAAACCTGACAACCCTGCGTCTCACTCCGCAAAGACTTTCTTAAAGAGCAAAAACAAGAGAGAAAAGAGAGAAAAACCCCAAAAATCTTACTTTTGGAGGTACAACATGACAACAAGTAAAAATTGCCACTAAAAAAGTTAAATGCTAATAAATCAAGTCCCACTTAAAGAGTTTCAAACACCTGCTTTAAGAGTTTTTTTTATTTTTATGTTTGAAGTGTGGACCGCCAAACTGTCCCATTTATAGAGGATTCCAAGTTATGCAGGTTCCATTTATCCAAGTTCGACTGTATACAAAAGAAAATAAAAACTATTAAAATGTTTTTTGTTGTCCAAGGGTGTCATAACTTCCCTCTTGGTTAGGGGTCGAGGACTATCTAAACCTCTGCTGTTCTATGGGTCACAGCACCCGGTTGCAATGCAACTCCACATCGAGCCGAAGCTCTCCCCGCGATTTGGGTTTAAACCACAGCCACCATGATACTCCCCGAAGGGCCGCACCAAATAGTCAGGCCCGAACAAGTTCTTGGGGCTCCTGACTACCCGTGGTACCAGATTTAAGTCTGCGGTCAGACCTCGTAACCAAAAGGCTAATTTCAGTTTCTGTTCCATACAACATGGGAGTGGTCACCCGCCCCAAACTAGTCGACCAAAAACACAAACAACGCACAAACAAAAACAATTACCCTCACGGGTGACTCGATGGCCAAGACCTTGCACCAGCTTGGACAACACGAACAACAACGACAGACTCTGCCACCCTCAAGGGTGACATAACGGCAGAGGAACGTACAAACTACGACTACGAAGAACGACGAATTGTGTGAGGCAACGACAATGCCACACCATATCCGCGAATGGTAACACCAGAGCACCCGCGTTAGGCTACAGCGAGTTTTCTCCTATTGAAGGCTACACGAGCAAACTCCCCCAACCTTCTAAACGCACGAGCATCCCAAAGCAGCTGAAGTCGTACCTATCGACAGTACGAACAATGGCCATACTGTTTAAGTCCCTTATGTCGCTTTACAACGGACTTACCAATAGGACATGCTACCAGTCTTCAGGACTTCCCCCACAGCTACAGTCACAAGTACAAGAGAGACCCCTCCGGTAAAGAAACTCATTAAGAGAGTCATGTCCGGTCAGCAAGAACCCCAAACTTAAGCCGACACCAAAGTCCGGGCGCCCATTTACAAAGTCCGCGTCAGGTATGAATTTATACGTGGCCCGGCCTTTGTCGCTGTCCGTCCACCGCTGCCTCCACCTTGAGGTCAGGCACTCCTCTAAGTGTGTCATTACCTCCCGCATGTCGGCCACAGGCGCTGAAAGCCAATCTCCTTCAAGAAGCGGAAGCCCCTTCTTGGCCTTGAATGTAATCGCTCGGCGGATTACTTCAAGGTCAAGAGGCACTACACCCAGCAATATCTGCAACGCGTCCGTCGAAACCGTCCTACACACCAGAATGCAAGCCAGCATGGCTACTCTCTGACACGACAAGACTTTGTTCCTGCCAGCAACAGACATAACCGTCTCGTACCATATAGAAGAAGTGACAAAGTATAAAGCTCAACCATCAAAATTAGGAAATATAAACTATAAGTCGTTTTTTACAGCCGATTCAAATTTAAAATTTAAAATGACCCACTTATTAAAAAAGTCATATTTTGTTTAAGTAATAGATTTTAACGCATATTTCGCTCAAAATTCCATTTTTTATGCATATTTTTCACAAATGCAAATTGTTATCAAATTGATAAAAAAAAAAATACAGCCATAACAACATAATTCAAAAATACAGCCATAATTCAATTAAAACAATTTTGGATTAAATGAATCTCAACATGCGTGCCATATTGAAATTATGAATTAATAAGAGAATAAATATTTGCGGGCCGCTATGTTGTGCTGGTTAGTGAGCGAATAACACACAGCAGCACTTTTTTCAGCCTCCTAACGCATTTAGGACTTTACGATGATAGTACAAGCTTCGCTATAAAATAAATGACCTCTCACGGTTGTGACAACCAATCTCTTTGCTGTAAACTGACTGAATCAATTTCGTAGACAGATTTGAATATCGCAATAAACAATTGCTCTGTATTTTCTAAATTTGTGTGGTTTAGTGTAATTAACGCCAAATTACAATCACGTGATTATATACATATGCACCATTCATGCAGCAACGAATAAATGAAATAATATGAATAAATTTGAAATAAAAAATATAACAAAAAAAATCTACCATTTGACACGTACCCACAAAACGACACAGTTCTTTAGCCGAAACCCATTCGGTACAAATACCCCAAAACAACAATATTTAATTGAAATAATAATAAATTAATGCTTTAAATGACAACGTAATTACTTATGAGTAGGAATAGGAATTCTATGCACTCAAAAATTGCATTTCAACCGCTTAAAATCGAAAAATGTGCACTTAAAATAAGGAAATATGCATAAAAAAAAATAAAAAAAAATGTAAACAAGAAAAAAATGCACCGAAAATCTAAAAATATAAATTACAAATAAAAATTGTAATCAAATGTACTTAAAATCAAAAATTAAATGAAAACTGGTAAAAAAAAACTGTTATTTGGATTTGTGAAAAAATTTCATTCATTTTTATCTTAATCTAACCGTTTTTTTCCAATTTCAACAGGGTCTGTCCTTAGAACAAGGAACAACTTGTGCCAAATTTCATCAAGATTTCTTCTAGAGCTATAGACATAAAATCGGATGAACATATATTTCATACATAATTAATTTTTTGATTACAATCCTAAGATTAACGGACGGACAGACAGACATCGTTAAATGGAATCAGCTATTGATTCTGAGTCTATTGGTTCACTTAAAGGTGGGTCCAGCTTGAATATTTTTGGTAGTTAGTTTGCCAAGAAACTAACTTATTCCACAGAGTGGTGCAGGGTATAAATATGCGATTAATTTTGAATTTTATAAAAGTCATAAAAAAATACTTGTTTCCCTGAGCATAAAAACAAATTTAAATATTATTGTCTACGACCATGGCTGCGCGATGATCACGTCCTGGTTTTCGATCTCCAGATGCAGATGTTAACATAACCGCCGAAAATAAAATTCGCTTTGCCAAAAAAAAGCATACTTTTCGAGCGAAATTGTTAACCTTTACAAGCACTCTTTTTTCACTCACTCTTTTTTCCCGAGCATAAAAACAAATTTAAATATTATTTTAATGCAGAGTCCAAGGACTGACACACATTTACTATATTTGGGCAATTATTACCCAAAAATTTAAAACTGAGTTTCTTTTAAGAAAATTTCGAATCTTATGCTCTTTTTTCACTAGCCACATTTGAAGTGTTTTCAAAAGTTTGGCCAAAACAAGTCAAAATGAGACGTTTTCCCATACAAATTTAAGTGATGAAAACGTCTCACTTTGACTTGTTTTTGTACGAAAGAGGAACGAAAACGTTTCGCACAGGCGATGCCACCTTAAATAAAGTGTGTCATATCCAAAATAATCGTTTTTTTTATAGTTGGTTTGTCATCTTTAATCAATCGTCAAACATATTTGGTGAAATAGATATATTATGAAGTAAAAGTAAAAATAAGCGTGCTAAAAGAAAAAAAAACTTAATTTAATTTATCCATTTGTTTAATAAACATATGTACTTCAGTATTTTAATAGTCACCACGTTGTTCTTTGTTTGTAAACAATAATGAACTGTCAAACGAAAACCAAAACGAGAATGAAAACGACCACAAATTGTGTGAAAATTGGTTGAGACGTTTTGAAAAGTTTCGAGCGAAAACGAGAATAAATGGCCTAATGAAAATGCAGTATTAGAAGTTTTTTAATTAAAAAACTGGTCAAGTTCATAAATGGTAATAGCTAAAAGTAACAATCTGCAAATAGCTTAAAAACTTATTATGAATCTCCATTTCTTGGATATTACATGAACGTATTTTTGAGTGGCATAAGTCGAGTCGCTTAAAGCGCATATCGTCCATATTCTGCGTGAATAAAATTATAACTATAACAAAAACACGTTCGAAACATGGTATTTTAAGCAAAATATGCATTTAAACCATTATTATTTTGCAAAATATGCAACAAATTTGAATTTTTTATCACAACATTCAAATTAATAGCATTTTATTTCGAAATCGTGGATTCGTGAAGATATTCAGTTAAATTTACTTTTCAACTAAACACAACAAATATGCATTTGCATTGAATTCCGATCCCTACTTATTACGACAAAACGTTGTCATTCCTTCGTTACACGCGTTACGAATTATGGGAATTTGATCTAAAGAGAATTTGATGCGTTTTCCTTTTTGTCGTTACAAAATGTAGAGTTTCTTGTATACACGCAGGAAAAAAGTATGGTTGGGTGACAATATTCGAAGAGGATAATACTATTGTTAGGTATATGGTTGCGGCACAACAATATTATGATCCTCACAACAATAGTATGATTCACACAACCATACTATGATCCCCACAGCCATAGTATGAGTCACACTCAACCATAGTATGATTCACACTTAACCATACTATGATCTCCACAACCATACTATGATCCTCACAACAATAGTATGATTCACACTTAACTATACTATTATCTTCACAACCATATTATGATCCTCACAACCATAGTATGTTTCTCATACAACCATAGTATGATTCACACGCAACCATGCTATTATCTCTACAACCATAGTATGATTCATTGATGATACTTCACCATCCGTAGACCCCAAGAAACGAATGTGATTGAACCATTTTAAATAAACGAGAACCAGTCGGTATTAGAGTATTTCATCGAACAAAGTAAACACAATAAAAATCCCTCGAACTACCTTGCGATTGTTGCTTTTATTGCAGAGCACATACTGTTAGTGTAACCAAACCTTTTCTCTGCGTGTAGCCATTAGATTGTCTAACGGCGTCAATTCGCAGTTCCGAGGCGGCCAATTTACATCGCCAAAACGGCTGATAACACAATTACCAAACTCGGAGCGCAAAAAATCGATTTTGGCATGGGCTGTTTGAAACGGCGCCCATCTTGCTTAAAACAATGATCGTTAAGGTAATTAGGCGTGTTCTTTTAGTTTTCGCTAATTAAAAAAGTGAGAGGTCGCTAAGAAGATAACTACAAAAGCTTAATTTTTGAAATGGGTTTGTATGCAATAGTAATTGGTTTTATGCGTTTGATTTGAAAATTTTGAATATTCAGAAAAATAGTTATTCAAGAAATATTATAAGCGAGTAATAACGGAGCTCGTTAAAACTCGCTACAGGGTGTTTTTGAATAACTTTCTTCCCAAATTTTTTTTTTTATTATTTAAAACAAACGGGTCTTAATGCATTTTGTCTATAGTTTTCTGTTAACAAAATCATTTTTATATTCTTGGTCAATGGTGTGAAGTTATCGCGTAAGCGACCTCCTAGTGAGTTGCTTTAAGCTTCGTCGCAAAAACACCGTTACCCAAATATGGCGTAAGTAGCAGCATTTTTAAAGCTAAATGAGACAACGATAACATTTCTGAGGACGCAATGGCTGCTCGAAGATCACGTGTCGGTTTTCCGATCCCCAGATGCGCCAGTGTTTACATAGCCGCCGAAAATAAAATGAGCTTCGTCAGAAGAAAAGAGTATTTTTCGAGCAAAATCGTTAGTCTTTTCGAGCAATTTTAAAGCCCAAACTGAAAAGCGGTCCCGATATCGAAGCGTACAGACATGGTAAGGGTGACTTCAAAAGCTATGTCAAAATTCGCATCAGGCTAGTGCGTGAAATGTTAAGAATTATGGCGAGTCAAAGTTTCGGGTAAAATTAAATACGTTTAAAAAATATTACGGGTTGCATCAGTAGCTTCAAGAGAATTAACGTAAAATGAGAGTTCTAATTTTTTGTGGAATAAATTTTATTTATTCGTTGAAATTTTTAATCTCTCTAAATTCTCACTAAAAACAGTCACCTACAACACACTTCGCCAGTTAAACACGTGTTTAGGATAAAACACGGAAACCTGTTCCGGTTTCTACAAAAATATACCATATCAAAGGAAACCCAAATCGTACTATGTACTTTTGAGCTGTTCCGGTAAACCTACAATTTAATTTAAAATTGCAAAACTTCATTTCGAAAGTGTTTCTTTCAGCAAACAAGAGCAGTTACAAAACATTAATTCCATTTATTTTTGTATAAGCCTAAGCAACCTAAACGAAATCGTAAATTTTTTTTAAGTGATACTCGTAAAACTCAAAATGAGGTACATATGTCTTAATACAATATTTTCATTGATAATTTATTTAAAATAAATTATTTTAAAGACTGTCGCTGGTGGTGTAAACAAACAACTAAGACTTTGTTTAACAAAATACGAATATTTTGCAATACATATATTTTGGTTTTTAAGCAAAAGCAATGATTTTATTTCGCAAGCATGACCTACCAACCGATTTTAAATCGGACAACCTTCGTGATTTGCGGTTACCGGAACAGGTTACTTAACCGAATATGCGAAATTCTTTCCAATGCGGTAACCTGCACAGGGTCGATTATATCGAAGCGAACTTGAGGTAAAAGGGTTTTGAAAAATAGATTACCTTCAAGTACTATTTGAAAATGCTTCTGAAATGCTTCATGTACAGTGACACATTCAATGCAAATGTTTAAGTGAGGTAAAAGGGTTTTGAAAAATAGCTTAGATTACCTTCAAGTACTATTTGAAAATGCCTTCTTCATGTACAGTAACACATTCAATGCAAATGTTTAAGTCTCTATTGTGAATGAAGATTGAAAACTATAACCCGAGAGCTGTCAAGTCGATCGATTTTAATGAAAAAATTGTATAAGTATATGAGAACTGTTACAGAAATCTTATAATTCAAATCCTAACATGTCCCATCGCACAAACTTCTCAACCATTCACTGTAACACTTTAGGCCTACACTTTTCCTTGGCATTTGGACCTCTTCATTTTGGTTTATATATTATTCAAATCGGAATTGTATTTCTTTGTCTCGCAAAATTAATCTCACACTGATAAAACGCACCTTACGAAATTTCAAATATATATAGATTTAATTTATGTCTTCTTCTTTCATTTTGACAGCTTTAAATCAATACCGCCCAATCTCATGGTCAGATGGCGTAACAATACCGATGCTATGATCGAAGCCCAATATCCGACGCCCGGTGATTTTGAATATATGGAATGTGGACCATCGCCACCAGCTGAAAGTGCGCCCAGTATGTATGATAGTTTTGAGGAGCCCACCAGTGAATTGAGCGTACAAATATGCAACGACACATTACGCATCAGTCTCATCGATCAGATGAAAAATGCCGCCGGCCGCATTCGCTACTTTGAAGATATCGAACAGGGCAATGTGATCGGCGAGAACACCAAGACCCACTACGAGTCCGCGTCACAAGTCGAAAAGAATCTGTGCTATTTGTGGTCGGCCTTTCTAAAGAGATGGGATCTATTACAGAGTTTGCTTGACATCGGTGCAGAGCTGAACTATTGCGATCAGAATGGCATTTCAGCTTTGCACTTGGGTGCCTTCTCCGGTTGCCTGTCGACCCTAAGCTTTTTGGTGCAGAAGGGTATGAATGTGAACTATCAGCCAAAATGCTATACTCCGCTGCACTGTGCAGCATTTGGCAACAGCACCGAGGCAGCCAAATATTTGATTAACAACAGGGCCCTCATATCGATCGATACCAATAAGCCCAACTGCGAGGAGAGCCTGTTGCACTGTGCGGTACGGGCCAATGCCTTGGAGTGTCTTCAGCTGTTCATAGCCGAAGGAGCTGATGTTAATTCTCTAAAGCCGAATGGCACCAATGCCATCCATCTGGCGGCTGATTTGGGTAATGCCCAGTGCTTGGAAATTCTTTTGAAGGCCCAGGCCTCGGATCCAAATGTGCGCATATGCATACGAGAAAAAGAGTCCACTGCTCTGCATTTGGCAGCCGACGAGGGCAATGTGGAGTGTGTAGACCTGCTGTTGGCCAAGGGTGCCGATGCCAAGTTGAAAAACCACAGAGGCTTCACCGCCCTACACTTGGCGGCGAGAACCTCCAGCCTGGATTGTGTGGAGTCGTTGCTGAGAAATGGCAGCGCCGATCCCAATGCAGAAGATTTCGATCATAGGACACCGTTGCATGCGGCCATAGGCAAATCGGAAAATGCTTTCGATATCCTCGAGCTGCTCATTCAGTGGGGTGCCAATGTGAATCACAAGGACATTTACGGTTTCACAGCCTTACATCTGGCCGCATTGGATGGCCTGGCCCAGTGTGTCGAAATGTTGATCTACCATGGAGCCGATGTAACCACCAAATCGAAAAAGGGCACTTCCGCTTTGAATGTTATAACACGCAAGACGCCCGCTTCCGTGGCCATGATACGTCAAAAACTCGATGCCGCCATCACCCTGCACCACTCACAAGATCCGGTCAATCGCGAGGTGGAATTGGAGCTGGACTTCCGTCAGCTGCTGCAGCATTGTCATCCCCGAGAGATTAGCTACTTGAATACCTTCGTTGACGAAGGCCAGAAGGAGATACTGGAGCATCCCCTATGTTCTTCATTCCTATACATAAAGTGGGGTAAAATAAGAAAGTATTATATAGGGCGCCTCATATTCTGTTTCATGTTCGTATTGTTCTTAACCCTCTATGTACTCACTGCCCTGGCCCACAACTGCTACAACGGCAGCAAGGACGACAATACCACGATTCAGGCTCAGGAATTATGTCAGAAACAATCGATATTGGGCGATATGCTAAGGAACAATCCGTTTGTGATGGAAATGCAATGGTGGGTTCTGGTGGCCATAACCATAGTGGAGATATTTCGCAAACTCTACGGCATCACGGGCTACTCATCATTTAGGCACTATGTGACCCAGGTGGAAAATATCATGGAATGGTTCGTCATCACCAGTGTCTTTGTCATATCGTACATCTATACGAAACAGACGTATACCTTTCAAAATCACATAGGCGCCTTTGCCGTCCTACTGGGCTGGACCAATCTCATGCTGATGATAGGCCAACTGCCGGTATTCGATGTCTATGTGGCCATGTATACACGGGTGCAAGGTGAATTTGCCAAACTCTTTATGGCCTATTCGTGTATGCTCATTGGATTCACCATATCCTTTTGTGTGATATTTCCCTCGTCTTCGTCATTTGCGAACCCATTTATGGGTTTCATTTCGGTGTTGGTCATGATGATAGGAGAACAAGACCTATCGCTGCTAATCAATGATCCCGACGGCAAAGATCCTCCGTTCCTTTTAGAAGTTAGTGCTCAAATTACATTTGTATTATTCCTACTATTCGTCACCATTATCCTTATGAATCTGCTCGTGGGTATAGCCGTCCACGACATACAGGGACTGAAAAAGACGGCCGGTCTTTCGAAGCTGGTGCGACAGACCAAGCTAATATCCTACATAGAGTCTGCCCTCTTTAATGGCTATCTGCCGCCGTGGCTGCGAAATCTCTTACACTACACGGCGCTTGTTTCGCCGCAAGCCTACCGGGTCGTGCTGTGCGTCAAACCGTTAAATCCGAGTGAAAAGCGCCTGCCCCGTGATATTCTCATGAAAGCCTACGAGGTGGGGAAGATACGCAAACATTTCGGACACACTATATCGGCCAAAAGTTCCGATGCCACCTATCTGTCGTACAAGAACAAGTACAACAGCGAAGCGATTCAGACACCCACAACGCCCTATGCCCCGGAGGACTTTGAGGCCACCATTTTGACAAATATCAATTCGAAAATCGATGACAACACCGATCGCATCGAATATTTAACGCAAGAAATACAAGAACTTAAGCAGGCTCTGATAACGCAACAACAACAGGCGAGCAAGGTTATCGATAAATTGTTAATTGTTATATCGAATCAACAGAAAAATAATTTAAGAAAATAGCAAAAACAAAATGTTGCAGAGTAGTTCACTTCTAGTACGTGTAGACGATAGTGTTAAACGAGAAAGCATTTTACGAAATCTGAATAAAAGTATCAATCGTTTTTATCCTTGGCATTTCGCGAAATGATTTCGTGCGAGAATTATGCTATCGTATAAACGTAGTAGAAGAAAAAGTTAAAGACAACAGAGTTACATGGCACAAATAACAGTAGTCTGCAACGAATGATAAAGAACAGAAAAAACAGCTGTTAAGTAAAATGTTATACAGAGTCGAGTCTGTTACGAAAATAAAATTTGACTTAAAAGCTATCTAATAGGGGAGGATTTTGTAACATGGATTGAAGAAAAATACAAAGTAGCTTCAATTGAAAAAGTCACATAGAAAATGTAATTTACTTTTAAGCGAAGTCACAAGGTATCACAAAAAGTAAAAAAGTAAACACACACAATTTTACAGAATACGGCGAATTTAACCGTAACCACATGGGAGAGAAAGATTGTTAAAACCACAAAGAATCAAACTAGAAGAGATGTCATCGGCGGATTCATGCTCATGCGCAAACGATGTTGTGAGAGTTAGACATAAAATTATTAAAAAGGAATAAAATAGTAAACGAAATATAGTAAATCAATACATAGCTTCATTTTTACATTAGAAAAATTTGAATAATCTATTTGAACTATATGTTTAAGTAATTTTAATATTGACATATCCCCCATGTAGTGCACATGTACCTCAGAAAGAAGGCGGATATAACCTCTTTACAAAAGTGTGGACTTTTTGGTTAAACCCATTTGGCTTGTCAAAAAGTGGCACCAAATACCCACTGCTTGTTACCTGTAAATTTTGTCACTCCCTGCAGTTTAGCTCTTATATAGCATTTTAAGATATATAAATGATAACAGCTGTCAGCTTAGCTGACACCAGTGTTGCCAATACGTAAGATCATTTTATTTTACTGAAGGATTTTCCTATTATAAAGTTATGAATCAAACTTTATAGTGATAAAGTGGTAAAATTTGAGGAGCTTTTAATTTTGATACTGAATAACGAACGATGGATGAAACACTGAAATTCAATTTATAATCATTTCACTATAGATAGATTTTTTTTAAAGAGGACATTCGCCCTAGGGAAAATGCAGAGTAAAATGACCTGAAGGTATCGAACCGAGGAAAAGTGAAAACATAACCTATTACACAACTGGTTTGGTATGAAAATAATGGAGTTAATTACTCGTAATATGCGTCAAATTTAACTTGAAGCCTAAAACTGCATACCGACAATCAAACAAACCCCAATAAAATTTACACATTCACACAAAACCTAAATAAAACAAACGAGCTAAACAAACCCAATGAATTCACAAATCCGCGAATTTAAGCCTGACAATTTTATTAGGCGGATTTTCTGTGCGCGGTTTAAGAACGCTGATGTTGTCTTTTTGCTATAAAGTCGGCTTCGAGAATAGCGCCATGGCAATTAACACAGGTATTTCAGTTGGGATGGGTTCTGTAATGGGTTCACCTGAGAGGTATTCCACAATGGGTACTACAATGACACGTACGGTATTTTTCCTATTTGATCGGTCCCGTGGTAATGACACGTACGGTACCTGTCCTATTCAATCGGTCCCGTGGTATCTAAGCAGGTTTAATTGACTACCTCCAATGGCAAAACCATGTAAAGGTGACGGGTTTTTTTTGTATAGTTAGATCTATACCACACCGGTCCTTATCCACGAGGTACCTATCACATGACTAGTTCTGCACCGGTCCAATATCCCGTAGGGCGAAGTTAGAACTTTAGTTTTTTTTTAACAAAACAGTTGTCTAGAAGAGATTGAAGCTAAATAGGTACAAACTGAAATAAAGCACCCGCCGATGTGATTTAAGCGGCTGAATTGAAGTGATTTCGTATTTTTGAAATTATATCCATGTTACAAAATCCAAACGTCTAAAAATACCATTAAGTGCGATTGTTTCCATAAAAATCAGTATAGGAGTCTATTCAGACTGACGTGCACTTTTAGTTTTCAAGGTTGTTTTTCATACTCTAACTTTTAGAGAAAACGAGTACAGAAAACAAATAGTTTTATCAGTCTGAAAAGGCTGCCATAAAACAACTTTTATGTGTTTTTGTCGTGTCGCATAATTCTGATGCCTTAATTCGTCGAAGATGCCTTAACTTGTTTAATGTCATGCTGTGTGTTATATTTTCCTAGCTAAACCAAGAATTTAAAATAAAAAGATTAAACTCCTTACTGCATTCTACATTCCTCTTAAATTGTATGTAAACATCTACATCGGTATTTTTAAGAACTTCATAGAAACGTTAAAAGAAATTTATAAATGTAAACCTTTCGTGAACTTTAATTGACTTTATTTCCTAAAGGCTCAAGCGGTTAGAAAGCCTCAGCTTTTTTCACATGCTTTCATGTCATAGAAATCGTCTCCCAAAGAAATCTTTCTTCAAGCTTATGACTACCATATTTATCTATATTTTTCAATTCAAATGCATAAAGAAATTAAAAGTTTAGTTTTCTTCTTTTAACTATTTTTTAATTTACGAAAAAAATCCAAATGCTTATTTTTAAAATGTGAATACAAAGAAATTCTCAAGAGGTTCTTCAAATTTTCGCCTAGCCCGATTATTTTACGACAACGCCTGCCACCTATATGTGGCCTTCCATATCAATACATGTATTTCAATATTTTTTGACATGAAGAAGACAAAATCGGAGGCTTTCTATCTGCCTGGGACTAAATAACTTTCTTGGCCAACTCAAAAACGCTAACTCTTATCGTTTGTGTTCTTCTTCTCTTAAACAGAGTCTTAATTTCAGCTAAAAAATGGACACATTCAAATGAAAAATTATTCAAAAGTGATATTGTAAAGATATGCTAAGAAACAACGAAACAAATTTTAGGCCGATTATAAAAAACTACAATTTCTACTTGATAAAGAATGGGGTTTTTAGAAATTTTTTGTTGTTCAAACAATTAAGAAACTAAAGTGAAATAGCATGAAAACGTTTTTTTTGTTTTTTTATGTTATAAATAGCAATTTCCCGATTGACTTCATTTTTCAAAGTAGTCAAACAATCTGTAATTTTCGTGTACCTTGCGTAGTACAACATGATCAATACTTCATCAAATGCTGATTTTAAAACACACACAATAAAAGAATGTTGATGAAAACAGAATCTAATACAAGGACGCAAAATACTTTTAAATTCTATAATGTCAAGCTCTCAAAGCTGTTTTTGTTCACGCTTTTATAATTCGCTGCCAAACAAAATATGATTCTCGTACAAAGATAGGCCGCTAAGAAAGTCACAAGTTCTATGAGCATCTTCCATCTTTTGCTTATTTGGCATAGAAAACGTGTTCACTTTCTGCAACTCACATAGAAACTCTTCTTCAACTGAAAAACACCAGATGTAACATAATATTCGTCTTAAATATGTCTATAAATTTAATTTGTTTCCATTGCCTTTTACACTGCAGCCACATATGCAAGTCTAGTATATGTCCCCATTCACACTAGGCAATTTTACTTGCACTAATTTTTATGATTTCTTTTGAACTTGTGTCTTATGTTTACACAAGGCAATTGGGTTTCGGCATTTTTTGTTTAAATTATAATATATTAAGTGAGTTTTACCGATTCCACATTTTCCGAATTCGTCTTAAATACGTCTAGAAATTAGATTTTTTATTGCACGTGCAAGTAGTTGCCTACAAGTCAAGTAAAGGGTGTTTTTTATTGAGGTATAGAACTTCGAATTGTAATAAAACACAAGAAAATCGTTTTAATGTCCATCAATTTGGCTTTATTGGAAGGATAATTTTATGCCATTAATGTTTTAATTCGATTTCGGGCATGTGGCCGCCGCGGCTGGCTCGAATAATGCCAATTCTACAGGTCCAATTTTCAACCACTTATTCGAGCATATGGGGCCGTATGTTGGCAATAACGCCACGAATGTTGGCTTCCAAGTCCCCTAACGTGTTTCTGGTTTGTTGGCGTAGACGAGCGACTTCACATATCCCCAAAGAAAATAATCCAATGGTCCATGTTAACCGATCCATGGTTAACCGAACTAATTGCTCTGATGGACGATTATGTCGACCATAAAATGGACGGAGCTTGCGGTGAACTTCGCGAACTGAACCATTACTTTCGAAATAAATTTGCACGATTTGCAAGCGTTGTTCTTTTGTCAACCTGTTCATGATGAAATGGCAAACCAAACTAAATATTAATCACTTGACAGCTGACAAAATGGCCGCCAGTTAAAAAAGTGATGCCAACTTAAAGTTCTATACCCCAATAAAAAAAACACCCCTTATAAGCCCCCATTCACTCTAGGCAATTTTACTTGCGACCATTTTTATGAGACCCTGTTAAACTTGCCTCTTGTGTTTACACAAGGCAATTCGGTTTCGCCAATTTTGGTTTTCATTAAAATATATTAAGTGATTCCGCACTTTAAAAATCACTTATGGCTTATTTAAAAAATTGTTGTCAACCGGCCGCTATTTTTTCCGAAATTTCAGTTTGTCTTTTATTCCTGTATGAATAAATACACCAACGAATTTTTCTTTTCGAGTATGTCAATAAAGGTGTTTAGAAAATTTAAATTATATCAGTTTCAGTTAATACCGAATCTATAACTATAGTTTAAGGTAATTATAGACTATTTTATCCCATTTCGATCTTTAATTATATTTTTGTGTTTTTGTATTTCCTCAATACTAAGCCCCAACACAATGTCCCATCCATTTCCTGGTACCCCGAAACACTCACCCGACCCATCTTACAGTATTTCGAATTATAAAGTGCATTTGTAATTTCAATTCCTCACGCCCGAGTCTCCCATTCCTGTCCATTATGTCATATATTCTTTTTGTATTAGTCATTTATCAATTAGAGTTAATTAATTTGTAATTATTTAAATCACTTCTTTTAAATCATTTGTATCAACTGTTTTCATTTTTTGTTTTATTTTAAGGCTGTGTGTGTTTTTGCCGACAGAGTTTGCTAAACATTTTTTATGCGTATCGTCGTTTTAGTTTCTAGTTAAGTTAAGTACGAATCTCTTGTCTCTGCATTCTTTTAAAACTTCTATTTGTATTTAAATAAACAAATTTCAATATTATTATTATTATGTACATAAAAGAAAAATAAGTCGAAAGAACAAAGAAATTTTGACTTTTATTTGAACAGTTGTGGTAAGTAAACGAAACGGGAAGGTTTCTGCAAAGTCTTCTAAGGTTGCACAAAGAGTGATTGCTGCCTTCTAAATAGGTATAAAGGCCATCTCAAATAATGCACTATACTATAAGTATGGGATTAATTTTAAGGACCTCTAGCCAGAAGTGCCTTCTTAAAGAAGTTATGTGAGAAGGAGTGCGGGATCATTTTTTTGTGCAAAAGAGCCTTAAGCAAAGCATTGCCGATGTGTATTGGTTCTTTAAAAAAGACTTTCTAGAACGTCTTTATAGAGAAGGCCCTGCATATGCGATTTTAATCAAAAATAGACCAGTAGCCGAGTAATCAGAATGTGCAAGTAAGCTTACTAAGGTCGTGTGTTCGATTCCGGTGGCAGTGGTTTTTTAGTAATGGGTGATCCAAGTAGAGATAGTTTTTTCAATAGCCTTTTTTTTTTTGACAGATCACGTGTGAGTCGTGTCATGCTGTCATGTTATTTTTGTTTAGTATTCTTTGGCATTTCATCATGGAAAGACTTAAGCCTGAACAACGTTTACAAATCGTTCAACTTTATTACGAAAATTCACGTTCTGTGAGGAATGTGTTTCGTGCACTTCATTCAACTTATGGTCAACATAATCGGCAATTCGCAACACCATTGCCCATCTTGAGACCCAGCATTCATTATTGGATAATATTCGACCAAAAAGACCACGTCCAGCACGCAGTGAAGAAAATGTAGCGGCCGTAGCTGAGAGTGTACACCAAGACCGTGCAGAGTCGATTCGGCGCCGTTCGCAGCAACTCGGACTCAAAGGAATTGGTGTATTTTACTTCGAGGTCTTAAATTGAAAGCTTACAAAATACAGCTTGTGCAAGAACTGAAGCCGCCCGACGTTCCCAAGTGACATTGCTTCGCTCTATGGGCTCTTGAAGAGTTCCAAGAAGATCCGACGTTTTCGAGCAAAATTTTGTTCAGCGATTGGGTCCATTTATGGCTCAATGGGAATGTAAACAAGCAAAAATGCCACATATGGATCGAAGGGCAACCAGAAGAGATTCAAGAGCTGCCACTTCATCCACAATCATCATATGTGGGCCGGTGGTATCATCGGTCCATATTTCTTCAAAAATGATGCCGTTGAGAACGTAACCGTCAATGGCGACCGTGAGCAGATAATTTCACGTTTTGGGCCGGTCGATTGGCCACCAAGATCGTGTGATATCACACCGTTAGACTTTTTCCTGTGGGGATATGTAAAGTCTAAAGTTTAAGCGGACGAACCCGCTTCGATTCAGGCCTTGCAGCAAAACATCACGCGTGTCATTCGCCAGTTACCAATGGAAATGCTCGAACGAATCATCGAAAATTGGACTCAACGGATGGACCATCTGAGACGTAGCCGCGGCCAACATTTGATAGACATCATCTTCAAAAAATAAATGCCAAAGAATGTTCTTTCAAATGATAATAAACATTCCCCGTTCAATTTGAATTTTCTGTGTTTTTTCTTTAAAAAAGTAGGGAACCTCGAAATGGATCACGTGATAGAATATTCTTTGTAAAAGTTGTCGTTGAAAAATGTAATGTGGTATGTTCCAATCTCGGACAAGTTTAAAAAAGGAAGTAAAAACGTCGTTAACCTTAAACACCCTCCACAGTCACATTGCTGCTAAAGCAAAGCTTGGGCCCTTTCGGCACAAGCTTCTGACCCTTATCTCAGACAAAACTTCAAAATAATTAATTATTTAAATTCGTAGAAGAATGCGCTTAAATTTGAGTGCCCATATGGACTATTGATCGCCCGTTTAGACCAGGCGGCATTTTTTTTTTTGGGCACATAAATCAAAACGTGTAGCAACTAGCTTTTTAACCATTATTTGTTTACAAAAAATTTTAATTTTTTTAAGATAAATACTCACAAAATGTTCGAGGTACTTTTTTTTCCTCCTTTGCCGATTTCGCCCATTTAAAATCCCAAACAGTTTGTGACCATAAGTCATCATTAAGCGAAATTTAAGGATCCTAGGTAAATTCGTTTTCACCGCTATCATGTTTTTTACAGACACACACAGACGTCTTAAAATTTTACGACGATGAATTGTATATATACAGGGTGCCTTCGGGAAGCTATACTACTTAGTTTGTTTATAATTTTTGATTAAATAAAAGAGAATGGGTCTTATATAGGTAAATGTCGGCAATTATGTATGGAATACAATATCAGATAAAGGTCCGCCTCTGGTTAGCCTCACAATCGCGAGCCCCTTTGAGCACATTTTTCATTACATTCGCGGTATTTTATTAATTTCGTCACGAATATTTTGTTTGAGTTGCTCAAGCGTTTCTGGTTTGTTTGCATAAAGCTTGCTTCTCAGATATCCCCACAAAAAAGAAATCCGCAGCAGTCAAATCAGGCGACTGAGGAGGCCAATCAACATCACCATTTCTTGAAATAACTTGTTGTGGAAAGAGGTCTCGCAGTAATTCCATTTTAATCCTGGCTGTGTGCGATGTGGCACCGTCTTGTTGATACCACATGTTAATCAAGCCCAAAGCATGCAGATCGGGTGTTAAAAAGTTATCAATCATATCACGATATCGCTCCCCATTGACAGTTACCAGTACGCCGTTTTCATTTTCATAGAAGTAAGGTGATTCCTTCTGACCAAATTGCACACCAGACTGTCACTTTTAATGGATGCAAAGGTGACTGATGAATAATTTGAGGATTTTCCATTGCCCAGAACCGACGTTTCTGTTTATTCACATATCCATTCAAATGAAAATGTGCCTCGTCACTCATTATGATTTTTTCATGAAGATCGGGGTTGGCATCCTATTGTAATATGTACGGCGACGTAAATGGTCTTGTGAAAAAAGCTCTTGTCAACAGAATCTTAAATAGACATAAATGCAAATCCTTGTGCAAAATTGTGGCCAAAGTTGTTCTTTGAAGACCAAGCTCCTGAGCAAGGCGTCAATTGAGGTTGATGGATAGTTTTTAACCGTTTCTTGAGCAGTAAGGTTTTCAGTCGATCATGCAGTACGTTGTGGTCTATGCTTGGGCCTATCAGCTTCAAACCCTCGTTCTTCGAAATCATTCACTACACAATAAATAGTGCCTTTTGTTGGGACTTTGTTTCTCCTCAAAATTTCACGTGACTTTCTCATCGTCACAGTAATCTATGATTGATTTTGATAAAATATTTTAGCGATTAAAACACGTTTGTTTATCGAATATTTTTCCATTAAAAATTTGCCACGTCTCTACTTCACGTCCGTCAAATATGAACTGTCAAGACTAATGTTTACCAAAATGACGGCAAAACAAAGTACATAGTATACCTTCCTACGACAGCCGGTTCTGTGGACCGGATTGACCCGAAGAACAATTCTTCGGCCAAGGGCAGTCACCCAGTTGACGCTACAACAACAACGTATACCTTCCCACGACAGCCGGTTCTGTGGACCGGATTGACCCGAAGAACAATTCTTCGGCCAAGGGCAGTCACCCAGTTGACGCTACAACAACAACAACAGTATACCTTCCCGGCGGACACTCTGTACTTAATAGGTTCTCCAATTAATATTACGAGGTGTTGCAAACGGAATGACAAATTAAGTATACAAGCAAAACAATACGAGTTTTACAAAAAGACAACTAGAAAGTCTGCTCAGATGGTGAAAAAGCGCAAATGTTAGGCAATGCTTTTTTTAAAATCGAACAGCATCACATCTGGATATAAGCACTGAATTGACAAGGTAGTTAATATTAAAGTAAATCGTTTTTTAAAGGAAACTACCAATTCTTATGGCGCCATCTTTACTATCCCGGATGAACTATGTTTATTAATCAAAAACCTAAAAGCTTCAAGTCTCCAGGATTGGATAAAATAAGTAACCTACTGTTAAAGCATTTACCATGGAAGGCTTTCAAACTATTGGCAGTTACATTTAATAGCTGTATTAAACTAAACTACTTTCCAAAGCCATTTGAAACCGCCAAAGTGATTCCAATATTAAAACCAAACAAACTTTATAAAATCCAAACAGCTACAGGCCAATAAGCCTTTTAAGCAACTTAAGAAAATAATAAAATTAAATGAAGTAAAAAATCCCTAGTAGGATCAATGAGTTTGCAACTATCAACAATGTAATTGCCGAGGAGCAATTTGGTTTTAAAAAACACCACAGCTGAATCCAACAGGCTAACCGGGATCTTAATGTTAGACTAGAAAATAAGAGGAAAAAAACATTCCACCGGTGTAATGATATCGAAAAAGCGTTCGATGCTGTTGGCTTAATCAACAAAATGCTGCAAGCGATTATACCAAAATACCTGATATATACAAATTATAGATTTCCTCTATAATTTGTATGTGTAAATGGAATTCATTCATCAACAAAAACACTAACTGTCGGCTTACCGCAAGGATCGGTGCTTTCGCCACTACTGTACTCTCTGTAACGTCTGACTTCTCCCCACCTCCATACGTTCAAACAGCATATTATGCCGTTGATAGGGCAAATTAACCGCTTAAGAAAATGGAAAAAGGACTTGCAAGTTGCAATAAATATTTCCAGAAGTGGACAGTAAAATCAACCCCGCCAAGACGCAAGCTATTATCTTCCCATATAATAAGTCTCTCAAAAGGCTGGCAAATCGGAATTAAAAATTTGGAAACGATTTTATAAATATTCTCCATGATGTTAAATACCTGGGTGTCCAAATGGATAAAAAGCTAAACTTTAGTTAATGGCTCTTCGGCCATTAACAAACTACCGATGCTCTCTTAAACTTAAAAACAAATATCTCAATTTTAAATTTGTTATAAGACCTTCGCTAACAGTTGCCGGTCCAATATGGAATTAAGCTGCCAGGACGCATATTAAAAAATTTCAAATTACGAGGATTGCTATATATATTTCTGGCCTAGGCAATACTAAGTGTTGCCTGTCGCCATCTGACCTTTTCATTGGAAAGATTGACATTTTTCAGCATAGACGTACTCAGAACGTTTTGATGTACGACCATCAATTGTGCTGTTTAAAGTGTCTTGAAAAAATCAATTTAGCAAAAAATGAAATTAACTCGTGAACATTTTCGTGCTATCATTATTCACAACTTTCGACGAGGATGATCACGACAAGAGTGTATCGATGAACTTGAATCTTTGTATGGCGATGAAGCACCATCCTATAGCACTGTGAAAAACTGGTTGAATGAATTCAATCGTAGCCGACGCTCGCTCAAAGACGAAGGTCGTCCACAAACGGCCGTTGTGCCAGAGAACATTGATGCCGTGCGTGAACTGATAATGCAAGATCGTCCTGTGGCATACCGTGAGATAGATGCATCCTTGGGCATTTCTTCCACCAGCATACATACGATATTGCATGAACACCTGGCCGTAAAAAAGGTTTGTTCTCGTTGGATCCCGCATAATTTGACAATCGCTCAAAAAAGGCTCGTTTCGATTGGTGCAAAGAAATTTTGAAAAAAATACGATCGCGGTGCTTCAAAAGACGTTTATAAGATCGTCACAGGTGACGAATCATGGATCTATGCGTATGAGGCCGAAACAAAACAGCAATCGATCGTGTGGGTCTTCGAAGACGAGTCAATTCCAACGAAAGTTGTTCGTGGAAGAAGCACTTCGAGGCAAATAGTCGCCTTTTTCTTCGGCAATACTGGTCATGTAGCGACTGTTCCGATTGAGCATCGTAGGACGGTCAATTCTGAGTGGTACACCACAATTTGTTTGCCTAAAGTCTTCGGAGAAATTCGAAAAACGAACAAGAAAAGGCGAATCATTGTGCTCAAGCCTGCGCCTTTTTGACCGGCCAAAACGTCGAATTGATGGGTCATCCGCCGTACAGCCCTGACTTGACACCCAATGACTTCTTTATATTCCCGCACATCAAGAAACAAAATGCGTGGTCAACGTCGTCGGAAGATGCTGTTGACTCGTTGAAAAATCATGTTTTGGAGGTGGCTCAATCCGAGTGGAAAAAGTGCTACGACAATTGGTTTAAGCGCATGCAAAAGTGTATAAATCATGGTGAAGAATACTTTGAAAAACAATAAAACCATTTTTGATGATAAATATTCGCATTTTCATTATTAGGCCAGAAATATATATGGCAGCCCTCGCATTCAAAACAAATGCCTTAAAATAATCTACAACCTGCGATGGAGATATGCTACGTATCTTCTTCATATCAGAAGTGGATACAAAAGAATCCTTGAATTCATAAAAAGCCAAAACTATTTTAATATAAACACGCATTCTTCTTATCCTATGAAAAGAGCATGTAGAGAATTATCATTATTATATTAAACGAAAAATCACCAAATTGAAAACTATATGTATAAACTTGCTGACGTTCTTGTAAACTTCTTGTACACAAGTTCTTTTTTACCAATATTTAAAATCTTTAAACATGTCAAATTAAGGTGCTACCTTGCAAATTAGCAACTCCTATCTAAAACTCTATATCTAAATAAAGATCTCATATCTAGAATAAAATCTCAAACAATGTGAAAATGTATACAAATAAAAAAAACGATGTTGTTATAAATTGAAAAATATAGTTCAACATCTTAGGAATATGTTGGTATCACTTACCTGCTCACGTGGTTGTACATCTTCAAAATATGTGATATCTTTGCCATTAATGCTAATGTTACCAGTGCCCGGCACGAGGATAGTAACATCAGCACGAGCTGTTTTACGCAAACATTCTACAATGTAAATTTTGTAGTTTGAAACAAATATTGAGTTTGAAGTATAATTCGGAAACTTACCATACGTTGTTATATATTGTCGTCCCTGTTCGTCGATGTGTGGCTTGGGTATTTCCAATTGACTGGCATTATCCATTAAAGGCTTGATATACTCATCTATTAATGATTTACATTTGTACGAAAACGGATGCGCTACTAAGCGGTCCATTGAGGTGATAAAACTATTGTATTCAATATCGGAAATTTTCTCAACTAAACGTAATTCTAATGCTTCTTTTGTAAGCCAATTGAAACCAGTCAAATCGCTGTAAATATCAATATTGAGAGTAGTATATGTTTTAATATTGTAGAAATTACTTACATCTTAAGGCTTGGATCGGCTTTTTGGCCACGGCGTAACATACGTTCTTCCAGGTCGGAAAGTTTATTGAGTTCTTCGACGATATCCTTAAAAAAATGGAAAACTATAGGTTAGTTTTCATTTTCTCATTAGTACGAGTATATAAACTATAAATAGGCTTAAGAATATAAGGTTATCTGTAAAGTGGATAATAAATGCGCATCGGAAGGATTTTCCTAGATATTTACAGTTCTAGATATTTACAGTTTTCATATTTATAATACGATTTAGATCGAATTGTCCAAATGCATTTCCTAGGTATAGATGACTTTGCTGATGAAATATGGACCATATCAAGGTACAATAATGTAACTGTTATAACAGCCGGAATTTAAAAAAAAAATTAATAAACTTTTCTTTTGTTAATCAAATTTTTTAACAAACTTTTTTGATTTTAAAAGCTTTGGTATATCTGATGAATCAAATCAAAAAACCGATGTTCTACCTTGCAAATGCGACTTGGACCAGCTCAGTGACATTGATCTTGCGAAATTTGCAAATGAAAACAAGCCTAACCAGCTTAAGAAAAAGTTTGGACGCAGATATCATCAGCATGTATAATGAGGCTAATCAAATTTCTTGACTATGGGCGGAGAGGCGTGGCTAAAATGGGGTTGTACGCTTGAAAGATAAAAAAATGGTGAGTATTTAGTACTGATGATGGAATTTTCGATTTTTTGATACGTTGTCAGAGGCAGCTTTGCTAAACTGGGTTGTTTGATTTTTCGGACTACTTAGATCAATTTGAAGCTATATTTTTATTTTCAGAATGTGTACGAGGGATGCTATATATATTTCTGGCCTAATAGTGATAATGCGACGATCTTATAAACGTCTTTTTTCAAAATTTCTTTGCACCAATCGACACGAGCCTTTTTTTGAGAGATTGTCAAACTCTGCAAGATCCAACGAGAACAAACCTTCTTTACGGCCAGGTGTTCATGCAATATCGAATGTATGCTGGTGGAATAAATGCCCAAGGATGCCTCTATCTCACAGTATGTCACATGACGATCTTGCATTATCAGTTTACGCACGGCATCAATGTTCTCAGGCATAAATACCTTCGTCTTTGAGCGAGCGTCGGCCACGATTGAATTCATTAAGCCAGTTTTTCACAGTGCTAAATGATGGTGCTTCATCGCCATACAAAGATTAAAGTTCATCGATGCACTCATGTCGTGATAATCAAAGTCGTGGAGCGTCGGCCACGATTGAATTCATTAAACCAGATTGAATTCAGCAAACCAAACCTTCAGAATTCGGTCAGAATTCTGTACGACAATCGGAAAAATGTTCCGATTTCGGATCCGGTTTCTTAGCGAGTTCGTAACGAAAAACATATGGGTAGGTTGACAAGAATTCTGAACTACTTCTCTGAGGGAATTCAGATGTTTTTGCCGACATTTCGATCCAATTTCTGAACTTTAGTCTTGGGAAATTCGAAAGGAAATTTCGATTTCTCGATCGAATTCTGAACTAATTCTGAACGACTTCGGTCTGAATTCTGACATTAAGTCTTATTAAATTCTGATATTTTCACCGAAATTTCGAACCAAATTCCGAGCGAATTCTGAGCTTAAGAAGAAAATATTTTTGTTCTACAAAAAAAGTTGTAAAACATTTTCAAAAAGCGTTCGGAAAGACTTTTAGTTACAAGCAGGAGTGCCTGCAATTTCGCAAGCAATAATTGTGCTGTAACTGTGTTAAGTGGCTGTACACTTAAGGGGCAACAAGTTTTGCATTTAACGAGAACTGCCGGCAGTAGAGTTTTCCTCCGAACACAATAAATATCCCTCGCTCAGACATACAGTTTAGAACTTGTTCAGAATTAGTTCCGACATGTCTGAACACAAGAACAACAACTGTAAAATATAAAGCAAATAACAACAATTTTAAACGATAAGAGAAGTCTGAAAAAATAGTAAATAAAAATCCCACAGACAAGCCCAACAGAATTCGGGCCGAATTCGTTCAGATATTTCGGAACATAATAAATTAAAAATCCTCAGACAAATCGAACAGAATTTGTAACGATTTCGGTAAGAGTTCTCGATAGAGTTCAGATATTTTTCGGAATTGTCTGATATCAGACATTGTCTGCAAATTTGGTTTACTGGGGTTGCACTCTTTTCGTGATAATCCACGTCGAAAGTTGTAAAAAATGAATAAATTCACGAGTTAATTCCATTTTTTTTGTCAAATGTCAGATGGCGCTAGGAAATATATATAGCAGCCCTCGGTGGGCCATTTAAAATTTTAAATTTGAATCGGTTGTAAAAATATGTACTGATAAATTTATCACATTTTTGGAAGGTTGAACATTGTCATTTTAAAATGTAACACAATCAGATGCGTTTTCGCTTCGCCCTATGGGCTGAAAATGGTTTTGCAGGAGATGAAGAATTTTACCGAAAAATCGTGTTTTCAGATGAAGCTCACTTCTATCTCAGTGGCTATGTCAATGAGCAAAATTGCCGCATATGGGGTTCAGAGAACCCCATGCATCCACAACGAGTCACTGTTTGGAGTGGTGTCATATGAATGATATCAGTGCATCTTTATTTACAGCCGATTCAAATTTAAAATGATAAATCGTCCACCCTGTAACACAAATTAGTCATTTATACGTACCAAACATTAGGAAGCAAAGAGGGACTACAAGCAAAATCGGGCCAACGTTTGTAATAGAACTTCGTTAAAAGCTTGAGAAGTTTTTGTACTTTCGGTAATGTTTGTCTCTTAAAACAATCACATACACTCGCAAATAATACATTCCCAGTGAGTGAAAAAATGATCCACAGTGTAGTATAGCCAACTCCAGCATTAAACCCCTCAATTATAGATTTAGAAAGTTTGCTTGATTCAAAAATCAAGACGGTCTCTTGTATAAAACTAAAAATTTATATACTTACATATAACAACTTAAAGAAATTCGGATTGCCTGTATAGAACATGCTATGGAATGGTCTGCCAGCTTCGTCAAACTCTGCCGCTTTACGCGCAGGAAACACATCATCGGGATTTTTCATGGCCGGACGAGCCTTTTTATCATAAACACCCGATGGAAACAAATACTCAATAGCATTCTGGAATAATTGTTAAATGGTTTAGAATGCAAATCACATGACGCGTAAAATAACAACTCACATCGACATCTTCTTGTGTAAAGGTTTCAGGATCTTCGCCCATCATATTCGCCAAGTGGCGTTTGCCAATTTGGTAATTCAAGTGTTGAGACTTCATGAACTCGTCATGATCTCTGGCACGTTCCAAATATGCATTCATAGCTTTGCTGACTTTTTGTTTTTTCACAGCCAGTGGAACTGCCTGAACAGTTACTTCTGTGCTGTAGCTGGAACATGACGTCTGGTGGAGTATCTATTTTTTTAGGAAAAAAGGGCCAATTAAAAATATAGGTTATGCAATTGGAATTGTTCTCTTTTTAATGAAACTCTATTGATATTTCTTGAATTTGCAAAAACTCCATACTTACGGCATTTGTCGTTGTGGCGTTATTAAAACGACTTATGCTTTGTGTCAATATTTTATTATTTTTTACAAAATTTAAGCCAAAAGCACGAAGAGCCATGGTGGGAGGCTATTTTTCAAAAAAGACCGAAAATCAATCAGCTGTTCTTTAATAAACAAAGCAAAGTTTGAAGCCGAATCTGAATTAAAGGCTTCTGCGGCACTTAGGTTTTAATCGGCGGCCTGATTACTTGATTAATTGAAACGACCGTTACGCACGGCTACGTTTACATCGGCTCATTGTTTTTTCAATCCAATAAAAATGTTTTTATAATCTCGATCAAATGTATTTGACGTGAAGTGAGGCTTTAGCTTCTTGTTTTTCGTCCCGTACGTAATGCCATGCAAATTCTTAACGGATACCTGCAGCTATTGTCTGTGTGGTTAAATGTTTTTTTTGTTGTCTGACTTCCATATAAAGTCCGTCAAGTATGGTTCAGACCGATGCCACGCGACATAACACAACTGCGGAACATTGAGGCATAGCTTTGACAGAACAAACTGATAGCTCTACGTTCTGCACAGTGAATCAGGACGCACCACGCGTAATATTAGCGATTGCCATAGCTTGCCAGACATCAATATGGCAGCGCCTGGACGGATCAACGACGTCACCTAGCAACCTGTCATCTCGTTAGGATCTGACCACATAAATCTCTCCATCAACAGACCATCCGACTTAATACTCTCTGCACGCCGTACGTATCTCAATCAAATGATGGGAAGCCTTCAAAGAAGACACCAACCGCAGCTTTCGTAATCTACCCATTCCTCGGATGTTCGGGTTTACGAGATTAAGTTCCGCTAAGAAATTACTTAAGTTCCGGAATTGGTTCATTGTGGACAACGATCAAATCGCTCTCTAATCATGGAAGAAAGGATGATTGGACAGCCCTCACGTTCCCACGTATAGAGGTAAATTTTGAAAATAAAGTTTAAAAAGGTTTTTTACTTTGTTTTTCGAAGTGTGCAGCGACTGCCAAAACTTTTCACCTTATCCAGGTTCGACTGTATATAATATAATCAAGACATAATCGATAATGTTGATGTCCAATTCATGCTGTACATTCGGCGTGACAACATGTTAGCTACACTCGCAAACACGCTAAGTCCTGTTCTACGAATTTTGCAGGAGAAAGAAAAAACTATCTAACTTTTTATGTTTTCATTATTTTTTAATTCCATAAAAGCAGAAAACATTATTTGTACGCTCCGCTTAAATGCAACTAAAAGGCGGATTAAATCAAAATACACTAGTAAAGTAAACTGGTTTTTTTTAAATTAACCAACACTCAGAGGTTTTCCCCTATCGAGTAATGTTTATTGACATTTGTCTTGGATTTCTAGATGTAGTTATTTGTGGGAAATACATTTACCGGAAGTCGATTCCACATACAGACAGTACGGGCGAAAAAAGAATTCGATCTGTAATGCAAAGTGCGTTCAACCGACCAATCAAATAGGTGTGGATTTCTGGAAAGTCGTGTATCCCTGCCAAACATCCTCACGTCAGGAATAGACCAAGAATGTCTGAAGAACACACCGCGAAAGTAGCGATAGAACAGCGACACACAACCCACATTCCGGCGATGCTCCAGGCAGACAATAGAGTTGGATACCCTATCGTCACCTATCAGCACCATTGCTTCTATCGTTTCTTTTATGGTGTGTGTTCATCAGACATCCGTCGCCTTATTCCTGACGTGAGGATGTTCGGCAGGGATACGCGACTTTCTAGGAATTCACACCCGTTTGTTATCGATTGGCCAGTTGACCGCACTATACACTACAGATCAAATTCCTTTTTCGCTCGTACAGTCCATATGTGGAATCGACTTCCGGCAAATGTATTTCCCACTAATTGCGACATCCAGAAGTTCAAGGCAGGCGTCAATAAACATTACTCCCTCTTTCCCCGTTCCGATTCTTTACTTCTCACTCGCCAACGCAACGCACCGCATGTATAGGGGGCATCCCCTGAGTGTTGGTTATTTAAAAAAAATGACGATTTTGGAGCACCTGCCCATACATGGGAGTTTTATTCCATCTTTGGCCTAATGTAGGTTGTATCAATATGAAAAAGATCAGAAGAAGTGAAATATTTATTGCACCGCTTCAGGAAGCCTATACACTTGAATGCTTCTTTCGACACTTCGAATACATGCCTCGCCCAACGAGCGTCACAAAAGTGAAAAACAACATAACGGTATTTTACTTATACGCGGCAACGCGGGCCGGGTTCAGCTAATTGTTTTATGTTTTTAACGACCATGGCCAGAATAAAAACTGTTCACCAAACAAAATTGGTGTAAGTGTAGCAAAATGTCAACAAACAAAAAAATTCCAAGCTTCAGCGGATAGACTTCGACTAGACTTCTGTGAAACTGCTTTAAAATCGAAACATTTTATTCCCGACTGTCAGCGAGTAGGGAACAAAAGAAAACCGATTACTCGGTTGTTGTTTACGTCTGCATGATAGGGGTTGTTGCACATACCACACACAAAGTGTTGTCAAATCTCCCTGAGTTGTGGTCTTCTTCTTCTTAAAACAAAAGCCAATTGTCAAAAATTAATTAAAAAGAAAATAATTAAGCTTGAATCAAACAGGAAAGGGATATCGATTGACTGTAAATAAACAACAACAAATAATTGTCAATTAAAATGTTGCCGGAAACAGTGACGTTTGCTCTCTCATTAATTTGCTACGGAGCAATATTATTTTTGTTAATATACTATGTAAGTATATGTGGTATCTGAATGAGAAGTGTTTCTGCATTTACTAAACACAATTCTTTCTGTTAGGTTTTGACCCTGGCCGATTTGGAATGTGATTATTTGAATGCTACAGAATGCTGCAGTCGATTAAATTTCTGGGTTATACCAAAATTTGGGTCACATCTGATTTTATGTGTTCTGCTGCTGCTTGGGGCGCATTGGACAATGCTGGTGTTGAACATACCGATGGTCACTTGGCTGGGTTATGAACTGTACAAGCAGCCGCGAGATAGTTTGGGTGTCTACGATCCGGTGGATATACATAGCAGGGGACTGTTGAAGGTGCATTTGCGGAATACCATGATTTATTTGGGTTACTATTTTGTTATGTTCTTCATAGCATTGTATTTGTAAGTTTAATCAAATTGTTTACTAATGGAACAGCTATTTTCTAAATCGTCGGGGATTTTGTTTGTTCGTTGCAGCATGATATCAGCTTTAATCAAAGGCGATCCCATTAGACGTCACGAGGAGGGAGAGATTGTTACCGACTTTTAGCTGTTGTAAACGTCAGCTATAGTGTTGGGATGCAGTTGGTAGATGTCTCGCACAACCTGATCTTCCGCTAGTATTAGGCGCACAGTCGACCGACCCCAAATTTGTCTTTCTAGTCTCACAATATTTATTCGTCCTTAGTTTTTACCTTTAATGCTCATTTGAAATCTCTTGCATTTTATTTATATTTAAATAGAATTTATAAAAAAAAATAAAAACATACGTATGAAGCTGCACGTTTGTATGCATGAATATGGCCAAAGTACATACCATTGTTTTCATCCAAACGTTGATTTTACGTGTATGTACCAAGGAAAGCAGCACTTCTTTCAATTGCTGCTTAAGAAGTGTGAAGATGATAGTTATTGGCACATCCTAAGAGTTTAACACTAAAGGGGGCTTGTGTCTGCCTGTCGACTATTTTGGTTGACTTTTTGGTAACTTTGCAGCAACTCTTTGAACATTGCCTTTGATTGGCTGAGAAGTTTTTTTTTTTATTGTTTTCTCTTAAAAAAAGTACAGACAAAACGTATAAAGATACGGACACACTTTAGACGTGTTTTCTTTCTAGTGGTCTAAAAACAATTATGTCCACCAAATCGGGTTTTAACAAAATCAATTCACTTGTTTAAATTTAAAGACAGTGCCTGTAGTGCCTGATAGGACGCAATACGTAAGTGGTATGTCGTCGTGTGTTTTGTTGGTTAGTGGTGTGGTGCTACGAGGGTCGGTCCTTGTGCCTATTTTGTTTACGCTATTTATAAATGGCCTGTTTGATAGGCTTGGTGGCTCATGCACTTATTGTGCATATGGAGATTATTATTGCCAAGCTACCTGATAATCTGAAAACGTTTTATCTGTCCGATTTAACATTTCGCATAAAACTGGTTAAGCACTTAAACAATTAACGTGTTTTATTGGTACTCGCTTACTAAACGAGTGAGTGGTCGCTAAGGCGATAACTTTAAAACTTTACGAGCAGTTTTGAAATTTCTTTGCATACAAGAACTAATAGGATTTTTGCATTAAGAGGGCTGCTGTATATCTCTCCGGCCTTATAATGAAGATGCGAATATCAAAAATGTTTTTTTTTGTTTTTCAAAGTATTCTCAAGCATGAGCTATACACATTTGCATGCGCTTAAACCAATTGTCGAAGCACTTTTTCCACTCCGATTGAGACAACTCCAAAACAGGGTTTTTGAACGCTTCAACAGCATCTTCTGACGACGAAAATCGTTGACTACGCATTTTTTTCTTGATGTGCGGGAATAAAAAGAAGTCATTGGGTGCCAAGTCAGCGCTGTACGGCGACCCATCAATTCGACGTTTTGGCCCGTCAAAAAGGCGCTGGTTTCAGCCGATATGTGAGAGCCGCATTGTCATGGTGCACAAAGATTCGTCTTATTTTGTTCGAATTTCTCCGAAGACGTCAGGCAAAAAATTTGTGGTGTACCACTCAGAATTGACCGTCCTACGTTGCTTAAGCGGAACAGTCGCCACATGACCTGTTCGAAGTGCTTCTTCCACGAACAACTTTCGTTGGATTTGGATCGTCTTCGAAGATCCATACGGTCGATCAAAAGCTATAGGTCGGTCTGTAGCAAACTACGCAGCACCTGTATAGTCGGCGAACGTGAGTACGACGCAATGGAAGAAAATTCAGACTTGCCATAATGCCGCCCTCAGAACATCAACAGGGTGTCTTCTTATGTCTTCTGAGGACCATCTACATGAGGAGACGAAGGTCCTTACCGTGCGCAGACACAATTTCCTGCTGTCTAAGCAATACCTGCTAGGGTGTTTTCGCAGCAGTCATCGTAACCACCATCTCTTGGACAGGATGCCTCCGCCCAGGCAGATCAGGTACGATCTTCATGATCGAGAGAGAGGTCCAGCGGTATAAGAGAGAACGTTTAGATCATCGAAATTATCAGGCAGGTCTGAACAACATTCACGCCGATGAAGTCGCAGCAGCAGTATCCAGCTACCGTGTGAATGAAGTGCTAGGGGAACATACTCCGGAGATTTCACCTGAGGAGCAGGTACTACCTCGGCAGACGCGCGTGGTTCTGGCGCAGCTGAAATCTAGATGGTGCAGCGGCCTCAATTCTTACTGGGCACGAATTGATGCTAACGTTCCGGACATCTGGCCCGCCTGCCATTAGGGAGCACATGATGTGCTGCACCTCTTCAATTGTCCGGCCAAGCCCACTCAGCTGACCCCCAGGTCTCTGTGGACGCATCTAGTCAAATGGCGCGTTTCCTCCACCTCGATATCTAAGCAGATCCCCCATAGACGAACAAGACTTCAAAATAAAAATATTGTTGTTACAACAACAACAACGGTCGATTGATGTTTTGTTTCGGACTCATACGCAAAGATCCATGATTCGTCACCTGTGACCATCTTATAAACTTCTATTGAAGCACCGCGATCTTATTTTTTTAAAATTTCTTTGCACTAATCGACACGAGCCATTTTTTGAGCGATTACCAATTTGTGCGGGATCCAATCAGAACAGACCTTTTCTATGGTCAGGCGTTCATGCAATATCTGCTGCTGGAAATGACCAAGGATGCCTCTATCTCACGGTATGTCACATGACGATCTTGCATTATCAATTCACGCACGGCATCAATGTTCTCTGGCACATCGGCCGTTTTTGGACGACCTTCGTCTTTGAGCGAGCGTCGGTCACAATTGAATTCATTAAACCAGTTTTTCACAGTGTAATGGGATGGTGCTTCATCGCCATACAAAAAATTGTCTATTGTTTACTATAAGCAAATCATTTTCATATTTTTGTACAGTGGTGTGAAGTTATCGCGTTAGCGACCTCCTTAGCGAGATGCTAATCGAACACGGCCAATATAGTATTACATCAGCTGTAAAAAGAAATACTGATAACTTTTTAAAATTTCGGTTTTATTGGAAATGTTGAACTTTGCTATTTAATAATGGAAAACCAGCACAGCCCAAAGGGATGAAGATTAGGATTGAAGAATGAAGCTTATTTCCATCCCGGCGGTTATGTCAATAAAAAAATGCCGCATATAAGGTTCACTATTGAGAAGCCAATGCATCCGCAACGAGTAACTGTTGTTGATTTTGAGCTGGCGGCATCATTGAGAAGCCAATGCATCCACAACGAGTCACTGCTTGGTGTTGATTTTAAGCTGGCGGCATCATTGGGCCAAAAATTAGCTAGGAGCCGCCGTTTCCGTCAACGGTAAGCGTTTCTGCGCCATGCTCGATGAACGTTTGTTTCCAAAAATCTAAGAGAATGACATAGACGACATTTGGTTTCAAGAAGACGGGATCACATATCGAACAGCCAACGCAACCATCGATATTTAACGCACTGCTTTTGAAAATCGAATAATTAGACTAAATTGTGATGTCAATTGCCCGCCACGGAGCTGTGATTTGAGCCCTTTGGACTATTTTCTGTGTGGAGCCATAAGGATAAATGGTTCGCAAAGTAGCCAGAGACAATTGAAGTGTAAAAAAATGAAATCGAAGTTGCCATTGTAGAAATTCGCCTCGAAATAATCAAAAATGTACTAAAAAAGAGGGTTGGTCCGGTTGAGGCGCGGCCTTGCCAGTTGTGGTAGTCATGTGAACAATATTGTGTTCCATTATTAATTGGCAAAGTTCAACCTTACCAATCCAAGCCAAACATAAGATCAGTACTTTTTTTTTAAAGCCGTTTTTAGTTTGAAATGGCCCACCCGCAATAAACTAAATTAACATTGATTGTATGTATTTCCTTTCAAAATATATTTCAATTTGTATAGTAATTTGATTGAAATCTGTTTGAAGTGGATTTCGTTTATCAACGCGACTGCCGTTTTAGTTTTTTTAATTTCTAAAAATGAAACATGGATTTGGACTGCACACTTATTGTATTCCTAAGTACTGATTTGAGCAAGCCCCTTTTAATAGTTTAAGAGATATTCAGCCCTATCGCGAATACAAAGTGGAGTATTTGTTCCCTAAATTAGTTCACTTCACGTAAAGTGGAAATGCTATCTTAAATAATAGGGAACAGCATTTTTACTTCGAATATGTAATGTTTTATAGAAAATAAATAGCTGTTTAAAATTAATAAATTACACAAGGGAACAAGTTATTTGTTGTTTTAGAACATAATGTTGTTTTTGAGGTACTTTGGAACGCTGAATCCAAATCTGTACTTGGTTATTTTCTATCAGCTGGACTTTTCGCGAAGGAAGGAACAAAATAATCTGTAATCCGTGCCGACATTGTTAATTTTATTTGGCACAGAAGTTTCAGATATATCGTTGAAGTTTTGAAAAAAAAACAAGTTTTATAAAAAAAAATTCTTTAAAAATTCATTAGAAAATAATGCGACAAAAATAACAGCGTTGGTCTAAAAGCACATATTTTGGATCAAATGAGCTTTGTTTCATTGAAATCGATGAACAACTTTTGATTTTGTCAACAATTTACAGAGAAAAGTGAATTGACATAACATTTATGATTATGTGTGTGTGTTGCTGTTGTTCTATTTATTTAATAAATGTGTTGGCTTAAATCTAGTTTAGTAACAACTCTTGCACGGACACCAAATTTGCACCATCGATAGAACTGAACTTGATTCTAAGCAGAATATATTAAGTAAAAAAATCGGCGGTCTCCCATAATTTCCGAGATATGGGCCTCGAAAATCTGACGTATAATTCAGATATTAAGCCATATCTGTGAAACTTTTCCTTTATTTTTAAGCAATATGGGTATCGTTGCTTATTACAACGCTAATTCAGTGATACATTCCTATATTAGATCTGTTAACCCATTAAGAAGCGGTAGCAACATTTTTATTTTTCACGACCTTTTACTAAAAATGCTTCATAACTGGAAAAATGCTTATTTTTATGTATGTATTTATAGATCTAGTTTTATAGCCAACGTATTAACTTTTCATTTAACGCATTTTTGACGTTTTAACCCTTCTAAAAAAGGAGATGAAGCTTTTTATTAAAAAAAATTCGCCTGCGGTGCAATTTTCGGTTCATACATCTCTTATTTCAACATTATATTCCTGTTTTCATGCATTTCTTAATGATTTTAATGTATTTCTTCTTTTGGTATTAAGCCTGAGTCCCTTAAATATTTATTGTTCGGCAGGCCCCTCTAACTTAATCGCTGAACAATTTTCGCAATTCCCTACTATTTTTTATATTAATTTTAATACACTTTACGTTTGTAACGAGTTTTCTAGAATGAAACTTTTCTCCGTTATTAAAAGAAATGCTACCACAGCGTGTAATTTCGTCTACAAATGTTGCCATATTGTTAGAAAATGGCAAGACTGATAATTCCATATCAAAAAAAGATCTATGTAATTTTTTTTTGAAAATGTTGTCCCCATTTTGTTTTTTATATTCATTTTACGTTTGTAACGAGTTTTCTAGAATTAAATTGTTCTCCGTTATTAAAAGAAATGCTACCACAGCGTGTAATTTCATCTACAAATGTTGCCATATTGTTAGAAAATGGCAAGACTGATAATTCCATATCAAAAAAAGATCTATGTAATTTTTTTTGAAATTTTGTCCCCATTTTGAGCAAAAACTGAAACTAAAATGCCAATATCTCCGGCATTCAAGGGCTAAATTTCAAATCAAATTACCCAATAAAAACTTAAAGTGTTGGCAACAAACTAGTAGGAAGAAATAATTACCTTCTAATAGGCAATTTTCCGAGTTTTGACCTATTTTTCACAGAAACTCGGGTCAAAAATTTATAAAATGACCCCCCAGCCCACATTGAGTTAAATGACTCATAAAATTTATATACCGTTTTGTCATAAGCTTTCCAACGATACTCATATCTAGGACAGATTCCAAATGTCGCAGTTATATTCAGTTGTAGGTCCGAAATTGAGGGTCCCGTAACTCGAAAAATATAGGTTGCCGCCGACTTTTTTTTGGTTAAACTTATTCGTTTTTAATGCCCTTCAGGGCCATATTTTTTGTTTGTTTTTTTGAGAATTGTGACTAAACTAGATTTGTTCCAGTGTGTTCAAGTAATTGTTTTTAGGTCACTGTTTTCAGATATTACATAAGTCAGATTTATTCTATCAGCCATACTTTTTGATTTTTTTTAAAGACGATTTTAAAGAAAAATAAGAACTTTTAATAAAGGGTGATTAAATTTTAAGGGCCGATGTTGATTTGTCGGGCAAAAGAGCCATTGTTTCGTTAGCTGTGTGGCAAGTGGCACCGTCCTGTTGAAACCACTTATATTCCACATCCATATCTTCCAATTCGGGCCATAAACAGTTACGATAGCGAACACCATTTACAGTAACTGCCTGACCGGCCTTATTTTGGAAAAAATACGGCCCGATGAGGCCTCCAGCCCCTATACCGCACCAAACAGGCACTCTTTGTGGGTGCATTGTTTTTTCGACAATCACTCTTGGATTATCATTCGCCCAAATGCGGCAATTCTGCTTATTGACGAATCCACTGAGGTGAAAATGTGCCTCAAGATTATTTTTTTCAAAAATTGATTTACATTTTCATAATAAGCCTGTATAACTTTAACGCGTTGCTCGCTTGCGTATCTTTCCATGGTTCAAATTGAGTTAGTCTGAAATTGAGAAATATCAAATAAAACGCAGAAAAAACTTGACGCTAAGTGTGGTTCACATTCAACATCGGTCCTTAAAATTTAACCACCCTTTACGAAAATATTATAATTTAATTACAACTAGTTAATCGAAAAATTTTCTTTTATAACATTTTCTTAAATTACCTGGTTTAAAGGGTTGATTTTTAAAGCTCCAGCAATAGTCCGCATCATTATATGGGCTTCCCAGTGACCCTGGTACCGCTCCTCTGTAGTTCAAATATCTTGATAAAAACGATCACCTTGTTCTTCACTAAAGTCTCCAAGATTTTCGGGGAAACAATTTAAATGACTATGTAGATAGTGCACCTTAATGCTCATATTACAGCCAAGGTTTTCGAAATATGACATGTTATCCACGTGGTCCCAGTAGTTCTCCTTTTTGTTTCCCAGGAAATTTTGTACTATCCAAACAAATTCATTCCAAGCATTTCTTTTAAATATCTGCCATGGAACCACTAAAGTTTTCATCCTTGATTTACCTTTTAATTTGAGGGCCATCAAATTTGCCAGCTTTCAGGTTCTCACAACTTAAATTTTGGAATATTCTACTGATAATCACCGTCCTTGTTGAGAGATTTGACAAATTGTTTTATAAGAAACATTTTCAGAATTTTCCAAATAATGAACACTCATAACAGGTAGCGAACGGAAAAACACACATCAATAAAAAAGTGCACTATCCTTTCCCCCCCTTTAATTGATTGTGAACGAAGTAGCTATCATAAAAGAACAAGAAGAACAATCCCGCGTAATAAAAAAATGAGGATGAAACCCCAACTTTTTTATCCATAAATAATATCATGACTTGAACAATTTGTATTCTGGTTCGAGACCAATTTGTTGATTCTTTTTCAGAATCACCTAAAAAATTGGTGAAATGAGGTTTGTGGTTTTCAACGAAAGCCCATGCGAAACGGAAATGATATTGCGCGTTGAAGATTTCTCTACGCACTGGGTAATTCTCATTAATCATAATGACACTCCCGTATAAGTCATTTGATTTGAAGCCGAAGTAATCGTTGCCAAATACTGCTGAAGAAAAACCTTGGCGGGTTTAGAAACAGCTGTACAGGCTGCCTGGCCAATAAATTTCACCAATTTTTTACGTTGATTCTGAAAAAGCAACAACAAAAAGGTCTCGAACCAGAATAAAAACTGTTCAAGTCATAATAATGATAAAAGACCGAATAAATTTAATATCGCTAGAAAAATGAAGTTTTCACTGAGTTACTCCTTGTTTAGGCCCTTAACATGTATTTTTTCCAATAATAATTTTGCGGTACTCTTAAAGGATACTGAAGGATACATTTTTGAAAGGTCATTTTTAATGTACTTTTTTCCGAGATTGAAATAGTATAGTAATAGTAATAATTTTCCTCTTTAATTTGTGATAACTTACGAGTTCTATATATAGGGTGATCCATCTAAAGGTATTTTTTTTTTCAAAATAAAAAAATACTAAAATTCAAAAAGTGTAAAATCTTTATTGTTCCTACGAAAGGACATTTTATGCCATTTATTTTTTAAATATAATTTCCTTCAAATGTTGGCAACTGTAATATGGAACTGAGCGTTCGGCGAAAAACAAGAAGATCCGCTGTTTTCGACTAAAATTGTGTTCAGTGATGAGGCCCATTTCTGGCGCAACGGCAACGTCAATAAACAAAATGATGATGGTCGAAACGTAACTTTCAATTGTGCTCGCTATTGCTCTATCATATCGGACTTTTTACTACCTGAAATTGAAGCCAGTATTCTTGAAGACATTTTGTTTCAACAGGACGGTGCCACTTGCCATGCTGCTGGTCAAACAATGGATCTAGTGAGAGGTGATTTCGAAGAGCAGCTAATTTCACATTTTGGACCAGTGAATTGGCCGCCTAGATCGTGTGATATCACACCTTTAGACTTTTTTCTTTGGAGCTACGGAAAGTCCAAAGTCTATGCTGACAAACCAGCTATGATTCAGGTATTGGAAGCCAACATTAATCGTGTCATTTACGCCATACCGGTCAAAATGCCCGAATGAGTCATCAAAAACTGCACCCTCAGAATGGACACCCTGAGGCGTAGTTGCGGCCAACATTTGAAGGAAATTATATTAAAAAAATAAAAGGCATAAAAATACCTTCGAATGAATAAAAAAGATTCCACACTTGATTTGAATTTTAGTATTTTTTTTATTTTGAAAAAAATACCTCTGTATGGATCAATTAATAAATAAAATTTTGAGGTCCTGTAAAAAGCACACTGAATTACAAAATGAAAAACGGTAAACACTTACTTCAGATGATGCATTTTTTCTAACGTATGCAGTTTGGTTTATGTGTCAGATTTACTGTCGAACGGTGTAATAATGAGTCCGTTCTGTTTTCTAGCAAAAGTAAAATAAACAAATCGAAGTGTAAAGGTATAAATTCCACACAAAGATATTGTTCACAATAGAATTGAAATTTGGTGGAATGTGAACAAATTTTGAGGGAAGATTTGTTCGCTTTATGGGTGGTTATAAGAATACTACAACAAGTGAAATGGTCAATTTGTGAAGATTCAATGGAAAAAAATGAAGACCTGCAATGATAAGAAACCAAAATGATAGTGCGAACAAGTCTAATCTATATATGGGTGATTCTGAGCTTATGGGCCAATTTCGACATCATTTTTGGCACTCGATTTTTTTTGCAGTATTTAATATTTAATTCATGTAGATGGCTTAGTTCTAAGAAAGACTAGTCATTTTTAAAAGGTACACTTCAAAATTTTAATTTTTAACGGAATCATGCAACAATTTAAAAATATGACCTCCAGCGTAATGACTCATTGAACAGAGAAATGACGAAGACAATAACATATATAGTATTTTTTCTTTAAAATCAATAAATTCATTTTAATTCAGTTCTTTTGTAAAAATAAAAAATCTGTTAGTCGTCATTCCCCTGTGAAAAATTTTGGCAGGGGAATGAGGAATTTCTACAAAACCCCCTGAAATGTTAATTTATTTACCCTTACAAAATTGACTTGAGCTGGAAGTTTATACTTGCAATAAACACAAAAAAACCCTTGCAAAATTATAAAAAAAAGTATTAATTATCTTTTTAAAAAACAACACAGTAGAATGACCAACTTAAGTGTGAACGTTCGTAACGAGTGACAAAACACGACTTACTTAATTTTAATAAGACTGTTGACGAAAAAACTATTAGATTGCACCCACTTCAAGTAATGTTCAATCATATTTGAGTTGCTTGAAATCAGGATTGATGTGGAATTTGAATTTTAACGAATATTAGATTTTACAGGGGAATACTGTGTATTTTCAGGGACAGAAAATAAACATCAATAAAAATATAAATTGAATAAAAAATTATAATCGTTAATAGCAACAAAATTAATTGAATATTATTTTTTACTATGGACTGGTTTTATTAAATAAATAATTAATATTTTTGTAAAAAATTGCGAAAATTCAATTGAAAGTAGTGGGACACTTTGGTAGGAAATTTTTTGAAGAACAAATAATTTTTTTTAAAAAACAATTTTAAAGACTTAAAGATTTATTCTATAGTAAATAATAAAGTATAATATATTTTATTTTTCCCGCTTGAAACAACCAAGGACAACAAAGTGGCCCATAATCTCAGAATCAACCATATATGAAAATAATAAGTTGAGCTTTTGAAAAAAAATCACAATATGCATTCCCATTTATTTTTATTACTACGCACGTTCTTTTTTCTATTTTATTTTTTTGTAATCATATTAAATTTAGTTTTTATTAATCTATACAAACATTATGTTTAATATTATTTTAATGACTGCTGGTTTTATTCACATACACAAAAGAACTAGACGCATGTAATGTATAAGTATTTGTTCAATTTACAAATAATTGAAAACGTCAAGGAAAAAACTAAGAGATAATTCGCATTTATATCGGAAAATAAAAGCATTTGATTGGGGCGAACGACGAAATGCAAATGACAATTTTAAAGATAACTCAATTTGAAGCTCTAGAAGGAAGAGGATACCACAGGAAAAATTCAAATAAATATTCAAATGCATACCGTAGGAATTGGGGTTGTGGTGAGCAGGAGACTCTTACGTTTTATGGGTAGCAAAATTAAACTAAAAAAAGGTTATAGTTTCAAAAGTTCGAAATCAATCAATAAAACGGAAAGAGGAAGAAAACAACAAACATATGATGCATGTAACAATAAAGGATGTATGATTTTTGTTGCAAAAAAAAAAATATTACATATACCATATACATATAAATTGTTTAATAATTTTCCTATATAACTTTCATATATAAAAATTTCAATTAATTTAATGCTGCTATAAAAGTCATTTTGTTGTTGTTGTTTTTTGTAGTTTTTGTTGTTTATGAATTTAAAAACTATTTCCAAGCCTGTTTTAAGGATTTGCGCGATGCTAAATGTTTGGCCACCAATGAACCTGAGGTCAGCACGACCAAAACAATGGATATCAGAATGTAGTCAAAGTCTTCTTTGAGTAAATCGTACGTCTTCGAGGGAGATATACGCGTGACAAAGACATCTAAAAAACAGTTTAAAATGATTGAATACTAAGCATGGAAAATTTCTTAAAGCACGTACCTAGTCCAGCAGCTACAACCAAGCAGGTACTCTCCAAACCACTTGGCGCTGTATACATGTAATGTAATCGTGGTATGGTCTGATTGTAGTTTATCATATTCTCCGTGGGCAGTGGCAATTCGGGCATATAGGGCAAGGCTCCCTCGTCACGACCATTCGAGGATGAGGATATCGGCCGGCGGGGATCTAATAAAGCCCAGGGCAATTCAACAATTGAGCCACTGGCTGTACCAACTGCAAATAAAATAATAGTTTAGGGCTTGGGGGTTATTGTAAAGAGAAATGTCATACTTAAAACATCCTTGCTCGTGATGCCTCTTTCGGTTATTGTTTCGCGCATTGCTGTCACAGTGGTGGGTATAATATACGATTGGCGTTCCACCAATGGCATTGGGGGAGCGCTCAACGAACTCCATACGGTGCTATTGGCTTGAGTTTTACCTTCATACAATTCAATTGTTGCTGAAATAGAGTAGAAATAGACAAATTATTCGTTATGGAAGGTTTTATTGGAAAAAACTAAAATGTTTTGATTTTCATTTGGAATTGGCTTTTGAGATAATCGTATCATCATTATTTAGATTTCTGAAATACTAATTCATTTGAATGCGCCAATGAAATGAATGTTCGAAGAATTAATGTAGTTTGAAAGCCAAATTAACCCAAACTGCAGAATTGTAGGGACGTGATAACTAGGCCGAATGACTTGAACATGATTTACATTACAAATCACACTTTGAAGTAGTGCATTTGTCAGGGTACGATCTAGGTAGCAAACGATACCCCTTGTCCAATTTTACCATAACAGAGTCTATAATAATTTCCAACATCGGATTGTCGCAAGATGATTTTGCTGGAAAGAACTGAGATATGTCAAATAATTGCAGAGAAGACAAGCAGCAGATTTTTCAGTACCCTACTTAACGAATAGACATTCACGCATAAAACATGAATATACATTGACGCATTTACTTTTTACTCCGGTCCTAATGGTTAAGGGGCCACGAGACACTTTTAAAGTCTAATTTTTAAAACCAAGGAAACATTAACGCATAGCATTGAAGAATATTTTCATAAAAATATATTTAAAAATACGCCAATGGCAGGGGTAATTCTTTGGAATTGCGGTGCGCCATTAAACTCAATGCTGGATCAACCAAAAAGAAAAAATCAAATTTATTTCGTTAAATTTTTGGAAAAAACGCTATTATTTCGAAAGAAAAACCTGTCAAAGAAAAACCTCTTCAATTGTCCGGCCAAGCCCACTCAGGTCTCTGTTGATGCATCCAGTTCAAATGGCGCGTTTCCTCCACCTGGATATCGAGGCAGATCCCCCATAGACGAACAAGACTTTAAAATAAAATATATTGTTGTTACAACAACAACATAAAATCGCTTGAACATATGTGAAGGAGCTAAATCTGAAACGATTTTCTTTAATTTAAGAAACGTCCAACCCTTGCCCACAAAATTTGATTCCTTATGATTCCATCAAAATTGGAAGTAGTATATGGCTTCTAGGCTTAAATGAATGTTGGAGCTATACCTAAATCTGAACTGATTTCTGTCAATTACCATTGCTTTGGCTCTTGGTGAAAAAACAAACATGTGCCATATTTCACCAAGATTTGATGTGAGATGTGGTTTTTAGAGCTAAAAACAAAATCGGATAAAAATATGTTTGTTGGAGCTATATCGAAATCCGAACCAAATTTCTTTAACTTTAATAACGTTCATTCTTGGTTCAAAAAACTTATTCCTGCTTAATTTTATCAAGCTTAGATGTGCTAAAAGAGCTAAAATATGAGAATCGAAAGAACTCATGTGGGGGAGCTATAAATAAATCTGAACCGATTTTCTTTAAATTAATTCTCCTAAATTTCATGAATATCGGACAACAATTGCGCCCTTTAGTTTGATTACAGGCTTTAGGTGGACGGATGGACAGACAGACATCGTTAAATGGAATCAGCTGGTGATTATAAATACGCCGATCAGTATACTTAAAGGTGCGTCTAGCTCAAATATTTTTTGGTTTTTACGAACATTTGCCATTAAATTAACTTATCCACAGGAGTGGTGCAATGTACGAGTATACATATTAGTGAATTTAAAAAAGCTCCTAAGAATTACGTGATTTTTGCGAAAAAATTGGTTATTATGTTATTGTAAAATAAACAAGTTGACAAATTTAGGTCGGCCGTGCCGAAGCTTATATGCTCTCTATCATGGATAATGGTCCCATATATAAATTCTGTCAAGAGGGCGTGTCGCCGGTCTCTTTTCTATCAGGGCGTGTTTATTTCCATACCAATATCATATATACTAACTTCTATCGTCATATCGGTATGAGTTCACGAGATAACGCTTTTCAAGTTTTAGGGTTTTATGGCCAGGGCCACCCCCTTTTGTTAAAAGTTAACGCAATATAATTTATACTAAAATGCTAGTATTTGATTTTATTCTGTTAAAAATCGATCGAAACACATTCTGGAGATGAAGTGGGTGGTGCCACGCCCCAATTTTACCATAACATAGTCTATAATATTTCCCAAGTCTTTGTTCTATTCCGTGAAAATTTAATAACGATCGGCCCATTACTTTGGTCATTTTTTTAAAGGGGACGTGGCAAAGCCCAATTTTCCAGCAGGATGAGTTTGAATCCATGCCAACATTATATGTTTTAATATCATCATCATATCTCTTTTAGTTCACGAGATATTTCCTCTTAAGGTTCAGGGTTGTGTGGGCGGTGTCGCGCCCCTTTTCCAATTTAACTATAACATAGTCTATAATAATTTCTAAGTCTTTGTTTTATTCCCTAAAAATGTTATAAAGATCGGTCCAATATTTTGGCTTTAACTACAATATTTAAAGGGGGATGGACCACTTTTCCAGGATGTGTTTAGATCCATGCCATTATTATATATTCCAAATATTAGCCCCATTTCTTAAATTGATATATGAGATATTGGGTATATAAGACAGGATTGTTGATTTTTAGAAGTTGACCCAGTCCTTGTGATGGAAAATTTTTTTTCTCTTGACTCAACATCAACCTTTTTAGTTCATCAATCCATGTTTCTGCAAAATGTCAGCCACCTAGCTTTAATAATAGGACCCGTAGTTTGCTTTCCACAGACAAACAGAAGGACATGGCTAGATCTTATGACAATTCAGAATATACTCGCAAATTTAAATTATGCACAGAAAATGTTTTTTAAAACTGTGCGGGAATTTGGAAGTCATGAGGAACACCGACTTTCAAAACGGGAGTTGTGGGAAAACACATTTAAGTTTTGAATAACACTGAGTCATGTGTGAGGCGAGGTTGCTTAAACTGCTTAGTTTTGCTCTGATTCATCCCAAATATGTATAGAACATTCTTGAGTGGTGCTTCATTTAAATTATAAAATAATAATAGTTCAAAATAGTTACCCCCTTAAAAACTTTTGATCGGTTTCCCTATAGAGTATCGTCGATCTAGCGATTGTGATGTCGAATACATGACAGTGGCCACACAACAAGAGGTAAGATCTTAACACTTTCCACTATAATAGATTTATAGATATTCCTACTCTGCTAGGTATTGTATAAGATCGGAATCTGTCCATATGACGAAAGTTTTCCTCTAAATGACTTGACTGGCTTACAACATTACATTAGTTGAATAACGGGGAAAATCTCTCGAAACGATGCGCCGTTCACTATTTAAATATTATACCGACTAGACGTGATCCGAAACTCTCAAAGATATTTCGTGCACAGCACACAAATTTAAGAGTAGTTCTCATTTTTTCCTTATTGGCATTTTAAGGAAAAATAAGTAGAATATTTTCTAGTGTTCCATTGTTCCCTTTGCTCTATGACACTGGATTATACCCAATACGTTTGTTCACCTGCTCTACTATAGATCCAGTTCGTATTTGGTATGATAAAGATGCCATGATGTGTCTCTTTAGAAATCATAATGTGTTGCCGTAGCGCAGAACCGATTTTGTTTTAATGTCTTATGACCGAAGAGCTAGGGTGGGTCGATTTAGCAATCGATAGTGTTGTGCTATCGATTTTTCGATAGCTTATGGCGCCGAAGTGAAACTATTTTATCCTCATGCCAAAAGTTATCGAAAAATCTAATGGTACAATATCGACAAATTTTTGTCGTTACAAATCGGCCCACCCTATAGTAGGGATACTATTTTTTTTTTGTTTTTTTTTACTCCTTTCAACAATCTCTCCAGTTTATTAGCACACATCTGGTATTATCCGTGCGAACAGCAAACACGTATCCTATTGACGTTGAAGTTCTAGTTTTCTACTAGTTTTCTATTGTTCCATTTTAAATTTCATTTTTTCATGTAGATGCCTTAGCGTTTTATATAGCGAGGTCGACCTCCTCATATTTATGATAAAACTGCAACAGCGGCATCGTTGTTCGTTCGGCATACATTCATAGAAATGTAAAGTTTTCGAAGATCATAGGCAGATTATACTCAAATAGATAACGTTTACATAAAACTTTTACTGGCCAACCTTTACTTCGACTAGGTTATGACTAAAACCACCAAAGACTGCCTTAACTCATCAACAACGTATTGATAGCAAAACTATTCATCAGAGACTGTATACATTTATTTCTATGCCACTTACTAATTTCTGTGCGCCGAACTTTATCATTGTAATGAGCATAAGCCAGCCAATTTTCCGAATGAACCACATGCAATGGTGGACGCACTTTACGATGCATCATCGAGAACACCACCGAGCCGGAAACAACATCAACCAAATAAACATTAAGCAAGTCTGAAATAAAAAAACACAAATAAACGTTAAACAATTTAAACTAAAAAGTTGTACCCCATCACAGCTTACACTTGTGTATACTGTCCGAAGCTTGTGTGAATACAGCCACCAGATTGGGATTGATGTATTTGTACAAGACCGAACGATCGGGCATAACACGACCCTGGGAATGTACGGTTTCAATGGGGTTCTTAGAAGCTACCGAGACAATTTCATGATCCCCATTGTGGCCACTTAAATCAACATTCCACAAAGGCAATGTGGATAATTGCTAAAAGAGATTTTGGGTTATTGAAATTAAGAAAGTTCGTGGAGGATGAGTTGTTTCCTGGGTCTTACATTATTTTTATATTTCACTAGGAAACCTTTCAGTGATCCTTTAGCCTTATCAGCGGTATACATGTATAAGCCATCAGCCTAAAAGAAAGAGAACGATTTTAGTTTTGAAATGCTAAAAACTATCATGGTTTGTGTTTACCTTTGATTTCGCATGTTCGGGATAGACATTAACATTGTCATTGGCATCCATAATCAGTACACCCTTTAAAAAGTCCGTCTCTGTTTCAGCCAACAGAGACAATTGTTTAATTGGATGACTCAATTGCAGCAGACCACCCTCAGCCGGTTGGCCAGTTACCGGATTAAAACGATATAGTACACCATTGCCGCTGGTCTTGTCTTTAGCCACCACAATGCACAGAGCTTGCAGGGGGAAATGTTTGTTTGTTCTCTGTAACAGCAGACGCATTTGTTCCCCGTTCGCAAATTCCCCGACATTATGCAAATACAGCTGCCAGTGCTGTTTGCCATTGATGTTGTCGAGGCCAAAGACTTTGCCGCTCTTGGTTAGGACAACCAGCATTTTGTGCAGGCCAAACGAATCTCTAACTAAACCAGCCTTTTGTGTAGCCGAGGGTTTGGCACCCAAACCGATAACATGCAACAGGATATTTTTGAAGTGCAAAACTTGTGAAGCTATGCGATGTATAAAGGCACTGGCAATGTCGGCTGTTGGAGAATTTAGAAATATTATCAAATATCAGTAGACTGGTATTAAAACTATTTGAAATTATATATATGTACACATATTACGAAAATGTTTCTATAGAAAAATAAAAAAAACTACATATATGCAGGTATAAAAAATAAATAAAAAAGTACAAGAAGCTCATTAAAAAAAAATAAAACCAAATGTTTGTTTTAAAAACAAAATAATAAAGTTTTATAACAAAATAAAGATAAAACAAACCGAACAGGGCTAAACCGGCCCAGGACCTCTTGCATTTATATTTAAATAGAAGGAAAGGTTTAAACAAAATGGCAAAGTGGCAAATTGACATTGATTTTCGCGGCTGCACACTGCTTTTATCATAATTTCGGGTCCGTGACAAGCCTCTTCAGAAAGCTTTGCTGCAATTGTTGAAAATAAAACCGAACTCTATAAGGCCAGGCTCTCCCCCAAACTAATGAGAACTACTGTTGTAAACCTTACTTTTCAAGTTTTCTTCACACAATTGCCCACGAAAATACAACTCACTCTTGCCACCTCAAACCTAAAACAAATTTTCATGTATTTAATTTTTTTTCTGAAACTCAACTTAAGAATTGTACGTATTGTCAATTTTCAATCTAAATGCTTTGGAAACTTTTGCCATAGAACAGATTAACGTGGTAAATTTTTCACACTATATAAAGAGTGATTTATTTAGAGTTTGTTACACCCTACCACATATATTTTGGAGAATGGAGAATTTCAAGAATATTGTGTGAACATTTTAGATAAATCAGAGTAAAACTAACGAAGATACATCAGTTTAAGCAACCGCGCCCCACACATGACTCAGTATTATTTAAAACTTAAAGCGTTTTTTTCACAACTAACTCTTTCAAAGTCGGTTTCCCTCATAACGTCAAAGCTTCTTCTCGGATGCTTTTGAAATTGTCAACAGTTTTTTGGTAACAAATGTGCCAGGTAACGCTGGAAATTAGTTCTCAATTTTTTAATATTTTTTCAAAAACAAATTATTATTTAAAACTTAAAGCGTTTTTCACAACTAACTCTATCAAAGTCGGTGCCCCTCATAACTACAAAGCTTCTTCGCCGATCCTTTTGAAATTGTCAAGTTTTTTGGTAACCAGGTAGCGCTGGAAATTATTTCTCAATTTTTTAATATTTTTTCAAAAGCCGATTATTTTTTTCGCAAAATCGCGTTTTTTCACTTCAAAGTGATTAAATAATATAAAAATTGGGATTTTAAAAAATCCTCCCAGCGTAACCTGGGAAAATCGTTGTCTATCGAACTAATTTTGATTTTTCGATTTCGGATGATCTATCATCGCAATTCCAATACGACATAAATGTTGCCATTGCCGTATTTTTTGATAATTCTTTATGAACATTTTACACAACATTGTTCGAATGGCTGATGAAAGCCGATACCAAAAAAAATTAATAACTTTTTTCTATTTAATGAATATGGTTAATTTTTGTTTTAATTTGCAGATTGATTTTTAGATTTAACAAAAATTGATAACTGCGACACTGAACAAGAAGTAATATTGTCCGTCGCTATCACGCACTGGAGTCCGTAGTTTCGGTTCAAATACAGTACAGGCGCACGTTTGGCGGCAATCCTCCGAGTAGATGGACCAGTCAACAAGGGACTTTACCAGCGAAACCCTATAGTTCGCACGGAGGAAAAATCGCTGCTGTAGCTGCTGTCATACAAAACAATCTAAGAGTTTCGACAAGAAGCTTATCTGATGAAATATGTATAAGCAGACAGTCGTTGCAGTCAATTATGCACAAAGATTTGGATTTATTTCCATATAAAATTCAAATGCCCAACAAACCGAACGCAGCAGACTTCCCGATTCGCTTGCCAGAAGATGCTTCAAATGGTGAAAGAATACGGAAACATGTTGAACTGTCTTTTCATGTCTGACGAGGCCCATATCGATAAACAAACAAAATTGTCCAATCCCGCGACTGCCGGTTCTATGTACCGGATTGACCTGAAACAAACACACTTCGGCCAGGGGCAGTCACCTCAACAATATGTGTTTTTTGTTCGTCCATTTTTTCGTCGTGGGAGCAGCTCTTCCCGGAATGCCTGCTCCGAACACTACAAATCGGAGCCGGGGTCGAACAAAACTCCGGACCTTGGATCTGCTCGGTTTGGTAGAACCGTATACACCATTGTGCAACGTCTGTAAGGTGTAATCGTTGCATGGAGTGGGTGCACTTCAGGAGCTGTTCAGGTCTGAACCACATCAGGGAGTATAGCAAAGCGGACTTTGTTGCCTCATGCTATATCAACCAAGTTCGCAGTGGGTCTCATCATCGCCGTCGTCGTCGTCATCAACATCGAACTACGAGACTCCCCCGCAGTCGCCCTCGCAACAGCACCAACATATATAGCATCTTACACCACAGATTGCTGTCGCCACTCCTGACAGTGCATCCATTTTGCAATTGATTTGCAATGGCCTACGCAACAAAATCAGGGAGGTAATAGAATTTATGAGTCGGAGAAACATCATAGTCGCTGCGATCCAAGAAACAAAGCTGAATGTCACCGGCAGCTTGCACAGTTGTGACGGATACAACGTGTTACGTAAGAATCGCACCAAAAGTATGGGACTTGCTTTCCTGTTACACCATTCTGTGCAGTGCAGATCTATTTCGCCTGAGCTTGACTCTAGAGACCCATACATTGAATGTATGGGGGTAGCAGTCAAGTCTGGAACTGCCGAGATAGAGCTGTACAACGTATACATCCCGCGGATTGGTAGCTGTGCCCCGCGTTATTTGCCTGACATGTGCAATCCGTTACAAGGCAATAACCGCTTGGGCCTAGAAGACTTTAATGCTCACCACGAACTGTGGCATTCTCTCCTAGACAACGACCAGAGGGGCATAGCTTTGGCAGAGCAAATTGGTAGCGGATTATGGGCGATTGCCATAGCTCGCCAGACATTACTATGACATCGCCTGGCCTGATCAACGACGTCACCTGGCAACCCGTCATCTCACTCGGATCGGACCACCTTCTCATAATTCTCTCCATAAATAGACCATCGGACTTTATAACCTTTAAACGTCGCATGTATCTCAATCAAAAAAGGCTGATTGGAAGGTCTTCAGAGAAGCCACCAACCGCAGCTTTAATAAACTACTTATAGCTATTCCGTCGGATGTTCGGGTAGCCGAGAAAACGTTCCGGGCCATCATCAACGCAGGTGCCGCTGGCCATATCCCGAGACGAGCGTGAGTGCATTCGTCGCTCCAACTCTACTGACCCTAGAATTAGGGACCTCAACTCAGAGATCAGTAAGTTGGTCAACGAATATAAGCGGAATGAATGGCTAGGCCACTTGAAGCAGTGCAACTTAAGTTCCAGAATTGGTAAGTTGTGGACAACGGTCAAATTGCTCTTTAACTCGGAAGAATGGATGAACGGACAGCCGTCACGTTCGGTGATAGAACAGTGACAGATCCGACGCGGAGCACGTGTTATTTTAACTAGCTTTTTATTGAGCGCCCAGCGAGTGATAAGGCGAAAAGGAGAGTATTGCGTCGTATCCGCGCTCTCCGTTGGCGAAGTTATCCATGTCATCAGCAGCGCAAAGTCATCAAATCTCCATGCTGATGTTAGAGCACTTGTACCCCGGAAGTAGTGTACATGACCAATGTGCTCAATCTGTCGCTATCCACTCACTTAGTTCCCGATGCCTGGAAAATGGGCAGAATGGTTCTGCTATTGAAGCCAGGCAAAGACGCAAGTAAAGGAGATTCCTACAGGCCGATCTCCTCGCATTCTCCAGTTGCAAAGACGCTTGAAGCACTGCTCCTCCCCAGCCTGATCGAACACTGAATATTTTGCGTTAATTAATTTTAATTAATAATAATTATTAAGCTACTCATTGAGATTGTCAGTTCAAATTTTAGCCATTTTTTAGTGGATGAGTTAGCAACACTGGTTGACCGGGAAATTGTAATTTGTCGCACAAAGACAGAAACCGAATTTGTGATCATAATTGGAACTTTAAAATGTTTACATATTGGAAGAAAATGGTATCAAATGTTGGGACTCTTATTTTAGGAATAAATTTGGGTATAAGGATTCGTATTAAAAGATCCTAGAAGAGCTTGAGCTATTGGATTTGTTAAAATTTGGATGTTAATATTAGCCTATAATTCTATTACATTTTCTCAAACTTGTTTCGATTTTGCAAGTAAACAAAATTTTTTTTAGGATATTCGGAAGATAATCTAACAATAATCAACACTCAGTAAATTAACAAAAATAAAAAAAAAAATATTTTTTTCGTAATTAACACGAGTATGTTTTCAAACATATTTTTTTCGCCTAGGGCGCCAAACAAATCCTGATATCGCCGAAACGACACAGTAGATAGTTAATATTATTTTGGTTTATGTAATATATGAAACAATATTAAAAACAAAAGCTTAATAAAAAATTCTAATTAATTGTCATACAAAATAAAAAAGGAAAAAAATCAAAATGGAAAAAAATATTCAAATATTTATACAACAGGCATGTCAACTAAAAACAAAGCATTACCAAAGTAAAACCATGTCTACTTACTCTCCAAACTTGGATCATCACCTTTTGTTTACATATATATTGGATTAGAGTTCAAAAAAGGCCGAAAGATTTATGTTAGAAAGTTTAGATTTGTTTTTAAGTATTTCTCAGTGTGTGTCAGTTAGGGGTGTACGTTCCAACGCCGAAAGATTACACTAATCGGCCCGCAATCCCACGCCAACCGGTTCTATGGAGCGGATTGTCACGACGGGCAATTCTTCAGCCAAGGGCTGTCACCTCGTCACACAGTTGTCGCTACAATAACTTATATTTCCACTATTAAAAAATCAAGTATTAAACTATGACTATAACTTTTTGTACATTTTCCCTGGTTTAACACTCCGTGCTGTATGAAACCGTATTGTATGAGACTAGAGTTTAGCATAAAAAGGCATGTTACCCCGGACCTTGGATCTGGACCTTCCTACGCCGAAAGATTACACTAATCGGCCCGCAATCCCACGCCAACCGGTTCTATGGAGCGGATTGTCACGACGGGCAATTCTTCAGCCAAGCGCTGTCACCTCGGCACACAGTTGTCGCTACAATAACTTATTTTTCCACTATTAAAAAATCAAGTATTAAACTATGACTATAACTTTTTGTACATTTTCCCTGGTATAACACACCGTGCTGTATGAAACCGTATTGTATGAGACTAGAGTTTAGCATAAAAAGGCAAGTTAGCCCGGACCTTGGATCTGCTCGGTTTGTCAAAACCGTATACACCATCGTACAAAGTCGGTAAGGTGTAATCGTTGCATGGAGTGGGTGCACTTAGAAGCTGTTCAGGTCTAACTCACGTCGGGGAGTATAGCAAAACGGACTTTGTTGCCTCTTGCTGTATCAACGTAGTCCGCAGAATGTCTCCGGATTTGGTGTCATCGTTGCCGTCTATACTATCGTCGCAATAGCATCGTCATCACCATCCAACTATGAGAACCCCCGCAGTCTCTCAAATACAGCACCTTACACCTCAGATAGCTGTTGCTACTCCTGACAGTGCATCAATTTTCCAAATTTAATTCCAATGGTCGACGCCACAAAATCAATGAGGTAACAAAATTTATAAGTCGGAGAAACATTATGGTCTCAGCGATCCAGGAAACTAAGCTGAATGCCACCTGCTTCCTGCACAGTTGTGGCGTATGCAAAATGCTACGTAAGGATCAAACGAGAAGTGAAGTTGGAGGACTTGATTTCCTGTTACACCATTCTGTGCAGTACAGACCTATGTCACCTGAGCTTGCCTCTTGAGACCCATACATGGAATGTATGGGGGTAGCAGTGAAGTCTGGGACTGCCGAGATAGAGCTGTATAACGAAGTTGGCAATGTTATCCACAGCGCAAAGTCATCGAAGGAGCAGGGTTACTGGGATATCGAAGCACTTGGATACCCCAGGTGTGAGAGTACACGACCAAAGTGGTCAATCTGTCGTTAGCTACTCACTTAGTTCCCGATGCCTGGAAAATGGTAATGGTACCGCTACTGAAGCCAGGCAAAGACGCAAGCTTAGGATAATTGTACAGGTCGATATGCTTGCTTTGTCAGTAGCAAAGACGCTTAAAGCACTGCTCCTCCCCAGCCTGATCGAACACCTTTCATGTGCTGATCATCAGCGCAGCCAGCACAACAACTGCTTAACACGCCGTCACCACACGTATTAGTCGCGGCCTAATCCAAAATAATCACAAGACAGAACGGTCCTAGTGGCTGTTGACCTTATAAAGGCCTTCAACGCGGTCAATCATGTCACTCTGTTCGAGAGCATTGCAGAAATATCTCTTCCGCCTAGTTTGAAACATTGGGTCGAAAACTATATTTTTTGGGCGCCAGTCATATGTACAATTTAGTCGAAGCCCTAGATTTTTCCAGAGTATGGTGATACAAGTATCTCTAGTACTGTTTAATCTCTACCTCTCTAAAGATCCTGCACCACGGCAGAAAGGCGTTGAAATCGTGTCGTACGTTGATGATTGATGAAATCCGGCGGCAGGGCCTTAAATGCAAGTCGAAGAGGTTAACATCCCGACTACCAATTTTCCCAAAATCCATGGGGTCAGCCTTCTCCGTTCCTCTGTACATGCAAGGCAGTAGTTGGGGAGACGAATAAAAAACTTGTTGACCTCTTACAAAGCGATAGGTCGGTCTGTAGCGTACTAGGCAGCGCCGGTGTTGTCGGCGAATGTGAGTACGACGCAGTCGAAGAAAATTCAGACTTGCCAAAATGTCGGCCTTAGAACATCAACAGGTTGTCTCCTTATGTCTTCTAAGGACCATCTTCATGAGAAGACTCAACTTTTTGTTGTCTAAGCAGTATCTGCTTGGGTGTCTTTGCAGTAGTCATCCCAACCACCAACTCATGAAAAGGATTCCTCAGCCCAGGCAGATCAGGTAAGATCTTCATGATCTAGAGAGTAAGGTCCAGCGGTACCAGAAAGAGCCTTTAGATCACCGAAACAATTATGCAGGTCTAAACAACATGTACGCTGATGAATTGGCAGCAGCAGTATCCAGATATAGCGCGAATGAAGTGCTTGGGAAGTATTCCCCGGAGATTTCACCAGAGATGAAGTCGCTACCTCGGCAGACGCGCGTGTTTCTGGCTCAGCGCGTGTTTCTGGATCGTGCAGCCACCTCAATAAGTAGTGGGCTCGAGTTGATGGCAACAGTCAGACGTTTGTGTCGCCTACCATCAGGGGCCACATGATGTGCTGCACCTCTTCAATTGTCCAGCCAGCCCACTCAGCTGACCCCAGGTTTCTTTGGACGCATCCAGTTCAAATGACGTGTTTTCTTTACCTACATATCGAAACAGATCCCCTAATGACGAGCAGGACTTACAAAACAAAATATATTGTTACAACAACAAGAACAACAACAACTGCGAGAGTTGTTGCAAATTTGCAATGAATTATCAGGAAGAAATTTGTCATTGCAAAGAAAGCATTGCGTTACACTGGATGACGTTTCCAAGCAGCTCATTTATTCCAGTATTACACTAAGCGTCCCCTGGTAAAGTCGTTCAGCCACACGTCTGTTGGCAGCTACAGTGAGAATGCGCATGGCTGAGTGACCTTAATGACATGCTAACACCGATACATATCGGTTAGCTAGGTGGCAATCAGAAAAGAAATGATTAAACTCAGCTGTTTGTTTGCCTTGCCTTCTATCGGCTATCCTGCCCAGAGTATATTGACAGCCCTTAACACTTGGATCGGATGCAGGGGCTCAATCAGTAACCCATTATAAATCACTACGACTACCGAAGCCACAATGAATAAAAGAAACCAACGGATCCCAATGATGACGACCTTCAGCATTAAACGGAATCGGAACATGAAACGTACGAACACTCCTACATCTATCAAAACTGGATAATTTATGTAGAGAGTTACAAACTACAGCCTGTTACTTTTAGGACTGTGTGAATCAAGGTGGACAGAGTCCGACGAAAAAAAATTCATCTGACAACCTTGCGCTTTTATATTCTGAAAAACCGACGGACCAGAAAAGATCAAGCAGAGTCGTCATTCGACTGACAAGGGAATTCCGAACTGGAAAACTTACGGAGACAGAATAATCTTTTTGAAGTTAAGGGCAAAAGTAAGGACCCTTACCTGTGCACAGTGCTACGCACTTAGACATCACAAGTAGTAGTAAAGAATAATTGTTATATCCACCTACTCCCGAGTACCTACACTTCGGGGCAACATTGTGATACTCTTGGAAGATTAAAATACCCAGGTTGGATCAGGTAACAAAGGTTGTGAGAGGATCATATGCATGCGTGGTCTGTGTACAATGGCCGAAAATGGAGACTGTTCTAGGATATGTGCAACAATTCCAACTTAGTGATTGGAGGCACTGTATTAAAGACCACAATGCAGTCAGACAGAAAGACAAAAAACTTAATCGACCACGTTACCATCAGCCAAACTTGGCGAAGTAGCTTGTTGGATATTAGAACTAAAGGGATGCGGTCTGCTACTTGAAGCATTACCTTGTAGACGCCACAGTCGTAGTTCGAAGACCAGACTAGGCCCCAAGGAGATGTGATGTGCAAAATCTAAAAAAAATATTGGAAAGCGCTATAACTACATTGACGAACTGAAGATAGGCCTAAATGTCAAACGTGCTTACCATGTTTCCAAACGGTTTGGCATCAAAACTCAGTTTGAAGACGCTGCCATAAAACACCTTTAATACAAAATATCGCGAAAAAAGCAGTAGACCCTATATTTGTTTCTAATCTGAATGCAGAAAGCTATTTTAAATATGCGTATAATGTTAATAAAAACTTGAAAGCCTTTGTAGAATGACACAGAGTGCCAAAAAGTCCTTAGCTACAAATGAAAGTAACCTCTACGAACTACTTTCACTGCTACAAGAAGTCTTAGACAGGGTGACAGCTTACCTTACCAGGATGACCTTCTTTCTTCATCATATTAATGGAGAAAATCCTGGGAAATGTGAAGAAGGCTAATAAAACGGACACTCTAAGGGCCATATATTTCTCGCGTATGCAGACGACATAGAGAGTGTCGGGTGGACAGAACAAGGAGCTCTTACTGGAGCTTTTTGAAAGATTGAATTAGAGTCGACTCAAATGGGTCTGATAGTAAATGAGGGTAAGACCAAAATTATGCTGGCACCTACTAGAGGACGGCGAGGCGAAAGAAAGCTCGTTTGTAACGGTCGTCAGTTGCGATGTCGAGGTTGTACTTTAGATGAATGCAAGAGGGTGCTAGCAAAAGCAAATTAAAGTGTCTTCAATTTTTGAGAGAAAAATCTTTCAAAAAACTACGGCCCCCATCTGCGTAAGTGAGAAGTACATTTATCGCACGAACCGTGAGCTATATTAGCTGTATCCTAAAATGATGGTAGTTAAGCGCATTAGAATGCAGCGATTGTGCTGGCTTAGACATGTCGGTCGAGTAAAAACAAACGCTAAGGCGTTAGACGATAACTACCACAAAAAGGCGTAGACAGAAAAGTGAAGTATGATGCGAAGATCCTGGGCAATGGAAACTGAAGGAAGCACGCCAAGACCGAAGTGCTTGGTAATCATTTATTGAGCTGGCCTGCATCTACAAGATGTTGTAGAGCTAGTCTTAGTATGTTTACTAAAACGCCAAAAACTAGTCACTATCATGTTGGGCGATTTCATTCCATTTTCAAAGGTGGTTTTGAAGGGACTTTTTTTTAAGACAAAAGCTTTCACTGCCTAATTTGTTATGACGATCTCGAAGTAAAAGTTTTATGTCTTGACCGATGTATAGGTCAACAGTTTTTTAGGCGCTCTTAAAAACTATCATTCGCTTCTTCGACTTTCCCTTGGCAATGAAGCGGATTGTAGCCGGATGGCTAGGAATCAGGAGACAAAACATTTTATCTATAAGTAGTTCTTTCTCATTTTTTTGTTTTTTTTTAATACGTCTTACGCTTTACGTTTCGTTCTGATTCGCACTTATGTTACGTAACGTCACATGTTTTCAAGGACATTACCCATTAAGATTTTAGGCATTCTAGGCGTATACTCAAAAGTCATCGTACTTGAAACGTAAGGTGTCAGTTTATTATTAATATTTTCCTTTATATTGTGGTTATATTTTAAAAGAGGTTGCCAACAGGGCCGACGCACCATCAATTATCTCATATTCTTTTGGTGAACGCGCGGGACATATTGGCTAACTACACAGATGGATTTTGGAAGTATCCTCCCAGGTGATAACTGAACTTGCTTGAAACAAGAGATACCAAAGATTAGTACTGGGGTTTGGCAATTAAAACCGATTAGGTGCTCAGCATCCAACATCCCAGCATCGAATTTTCTGTGAAAATAATCCCTGATTCATTCCACTGACGGCATGTGGTCACAAGTAGACGCTCAATTAAACATTGCATCTTGTTGTTTTTAATTGATTTAGCAGGATAAGCAAAGCAGGATATGCAAATCATAAAATTGTAGCTCATCTAGTTATTGTTGTTGTAGCAGCAACTGTATACCGGGGTGACAGCCCGTTACATAGATCCGCTTGTCATGGGATTGGTAGCTTATCTAGTTTGTATGTTATTGCTGTATCGACTCAATTCGGCACACAGAATCGGATGTAACTTGGCGAAGGAATCGTACACCCCAAAAACAAAACAAAAACTCAATTTTATTGTGTAGTGCTATGTGCAGCAGAGATATATATGTAGTACCTAGCCTCAAATCCATGTTGCTGCCATAAATAATACATTACATCGATTTGAACCATTTGTGAAAGATAAAAGTTGTAAAGTACAATTATTTTATTAAACGTAATGTATATATGATGCATCACTGTTGTTTTACATGCATTCTTTTTGGAAGCAACATGGCATTGTGACTAAGCAATAATCATTTCTCTCACACATGACAAGTTTGAATTAAATATAATTTATATCAACCCATTCCAAGCTAGCTTTGACAATCACGAATTTCCCTATTCTCTACGATATGGTTATTTAAAACATACAACAAAACCCTCATACGTTTGGAATTCACCTTAGCATAACAACTTACCCGTCTTTCCTTTCATTTCGTTCTCTAAGGCACCTTCACTATCGGCCAATGGCAAATCTACAAATTCGGTGGCAATGACATTGGCCAAAGCTTCTGAGCGTGTCCAACGGAATTTCGATTGTTGTATGGCCAAAATACTTTCGTCTGTTGTATCGGCGATAAATAAACATCCCTTGCCATCAGCGTTGCGATTCATTTTGCAATCAAATGTTTTAATTAGAGGAGTGCCATAGTGATCCGGATATGGTAGGGAATTGCTAAGTTCAGATATTTGTTGGCATGTATCAAAGCTATAGCCATCAATATTAAGGATCTGCAGAAAGTTGTTAAAATGTGTTAATTTCTCTCAAGTATTTGGAGGATTTGTCATCTTACCTTATCCTTAACGCTAGCAGTTATAATAACATTTTGATTATTGAAACGACCGCGAGTAAAACTATCGGCACGCAGAGAATCACAAGTTTGAATATCATCCTTAACAGCCACTAATTTGCCATCAACAATGACTACACCATTTACATCCTGGAATGAAAAAAACTTATTTATAAAACACAATCATAAAAACGTCTTGTTTGGGTAATAACAACACTCGTTCTTCTTTCATATATAGGACTGTCCACGTCAAACTAGACAAACTGTTGCCACTTGGTCACTATTTTTCCGAAAACTTTAGTTTATATTCTACTTTTAGCCCTTGTTTGTATATTCGAAGAATATTTATATAAACTCGATATCCCTAGTGAGAAATTGCGAACGCTTCTAAAAAAAAGTACTGCAAAGGAATGGTACAAGTAATGGAATGAATTCTTATAAAGGGTGGTAAAATTTTAAAGGCCGATGTTGAATGTGAACCACTCCTAAACGTCAAGTTTCTTTCTGCATTTCATTTGATATTTCTTAATTTCAACCACTGAAAGATACACAAGCGAGCAACGCGTTGAAGTTAGTCAGCCGTATTATGAAGTGGATGATTAATTTTCGAAGAAAATCATCTTCAATGATAAGGCATATTTTCACCTCAGTGGAATCGTCAATGAGCAGACTTGCCGCATTTGCTAATCCAAGAGTGATTTTCGAAAAAACAATGCATCCACAAAGAGTGACTGTTTGGTGCGGTTTATGGGCTGCCGGTCGGGCAGTTACTGTGAATGGGGTTCGCTATCGTGAGATGATAACAAACTTTGTGTGTATGGATGTGGATGGCCAAGATCATGTGATTCGACACCGTTTGACTTCTTTCTTTGGGGTTATTTTAAAGAAAAGGTGTACGTCGCTAAGCCAGCAACAATTCAAGAGCTAAAGGATGAGATATTTCGGCACATTAACGGCATAGAAACTCAATTATGCCTCAGCGTCATCGAAAGTTTGGACCATCGGATGGAGGTGTGCCGGCGAAGTCGCGGCGGCAATTTGGCCGATATTTTGTTCCATACATAATTGAACCATACCAATATTGTAATAGATGTTATAATAAAAAGAAATGACAATAATTTGTGTTTTATTCAAAATCAATACCGGCCCTTAAAATTTAACCACCCTTTATTATACTTATATTCCAAATTTTCTTTTATCATGCTCTATTTTAGTTATTAAATATGCTCCATTGGAGTCTAACAATTTGGAATACGAATCGTTACTTATACAAATATTCCATTTATTTAGAGCAAGCTAAAAAATCTAGCCCTTTGCATCGCGTCGTCAGCGATTTATATTTTTATTGAATATGGCTTGAGCCATAGCAGTAAATGGGCATAGGCGACCCTTTGCTGTACCATATAGCTAATAGAACTAATGATAATGGGTCCGCACGACCCTGTGCAAGACCCTTTAGAAGGGGACGACTGCATTAATACCTAAATACTAAGCTAGGCCCAGGCAACCCTCTGCATTACCATATAATGGCACTTCTGATATTGGACCCAGTCGACCCTTTGCAGTACCCTTCAGATAAAAATAATTAAATTGTTTTTTAACCAAAAAGGACACAATTGACCCAATACAAAACCTCTCAAACAGAGAGAATGTATAGGTTTACTGTTGGTAACTATTGGTCTTTATTTGATGGTCCCGGCGAAGTTGGTGTGCGTTGTCTGAGTCGAGTAAGCTTCGTGCCAATACGATCACAAAGTTTATTTACAGGTCTCTAAGGGCATTAGCATTTCACATGTACCATGGCGGGGCCCGCAATCATCCTTAGAATTTTTGACTGCACTCGCTTTGAGTTATTCGCTGAAAGTTGGCAGACGTATGTACATATTGGCTTTACAACGCTATTTTAACGTCAAGTTTGTCTCTTCGTCATAGATAAGTTAACAAAATACTCAAAAAATTCCTTTTCCATCAATGGATGAGGTGTATTTAAACCTTGTCATTCATTTCCTTTGCAAAATATTGACCGAAGTAATACATTCTGGGTCGTTGTAAAAAACGAATACGATCTAGCTATGTCTGTCTGTCTGTGGAAAGGGATCTAACTTAATTTCCACAACAGCCCACTAAGGCACTACGGGAATTTTCTCCAATCAGTGAGCTGTGCACGATATAATTCATATACTCACTAATCGGGGCCTACAGCTTATCGCCGGCTCCTAACGGCTAATGCATTTTATAGAGAAGTTTTTACATGGCATAGAGAAAAATCTCTTACTCGTAAAGTCGCCGGCATTAAAGAGGTAGGAACCCGCCGCTGAAAATTGTTAGATGTTCTCACCCGGATATGAACCAGGGTTTACTGGAATGATAATCCATCACACCATGACAGCGAAAACAAATCACTCGCTGCAATATTAAGAAATATGTGTTGGTGCTCCGAAACGGTTGCTATTGAAAACGGACCAGATCGGTTGAGAGGCAAAAATTGTCTAAGTCAAATCTGGCAAAATTACTCAATTTGTAGTATTTTTTGGAGTTTTCGCATACTTATATATCCTTACTATGAACTCATATCAATTACTGTTTTTACTAAATTTTAAGTTTCTACATACTTAGTAGGGGCATAAATCATTTCACACTTGAAAAGCGCTATTACAGCGATACGGTCTCATTATCTGACCACTCTATGATGAAAGTTGAAACAATTCTAAAATCCCGTGACAGACTAACGCTATTGAGGTTAGCTTTCAAAACCCATATGACATTAACGGGTTATGTTCAGTTCTACTATTGAAATGGATGTGTTCAATGTTGTAACAGTATTTATATCCCTACTATGTATAACTACAAAATTTTCTTTTAAAAACTTCAACTTCGGTTTGTATAGTTTTGAATGCCATTGGCATTTTATTCGGCTTTAATAAACCGCATAGTTTGTTTGTTAATTCTATTTGTTCAGCTAGCATAGCCTCAATTTTTTCTAAAACACTTTTCATGCCAGCGTCTCCCCTAACTGTTTAAGAATATGTCCAAGAATTCGAAGTACAAACAATACTGCTCGGCTGTTTTTAGATGTAAAACATGCTTTTGTCAGAGTTTGACACGAAGCCTAGCTATTCAAAATTAAAGCAGATTTTTTGTAAATTATTAAAGCTAGTGTACATCAAGGCAGTGTTCTAGACTTAGATCTGTATACGATATTTACTTCGGATATGTCTGAAACTGGCGAAGTAACAAAAGCTTGTATGCGGACGATACAACAATATTAGCCTCTAATCAATCGTCTTTGAAGACATCCAATATTGTTCAAAAGCAACTCGACTTGACTTGTGTCTAGTTAAAGAGATGGAATATTAAAGTTAATGCTGACAAATCCTCTCACGCAACCTTCACTTTGAGAAAGGATAACTGTCCATCAGTACTTTTCAAGTATTTTTCATCTGAATTCCTTCTTTAGCATGTGTAAAATATCTGGGTATACATAAAGATAGAATAAAATCTCAACAAATGTATTAACTCGTAGGTCTAAAATCTAAACTCGCTTTAACGAACAAGGCATTACTTTAGAAATCAATATTGAAACAATTCTGGACATACGAAATCGAACTATGGGGAACTGCTAGTAATTCGAATGTAGAAATGCTTCAGAGATACCAATCTTAAACCCTCAAAAGCTCCTTGGTATATGAATCATAAAAAGATCCCTTGAAATAGTTCAAACTATTTAAATGGATTAAGTCATTTTCCTAATGTTTCAGCCATAAGTCTACTAGATAATACCTGTGAGGTATTATCATTTTCTAGCAGCACAAGTAGTGCCGGGGTGACAGCCCTTGGCCGAAGATTGCTGCTTCGGGTCAATCCGGTACATAGAACCGGCTGTCGTGGAATTGTTGGGATGATAAACTTGGTAAGCTCGTTGGAGACAACAGTGTTATTTTTAAGATTTTATAAAATATGCTCAATATTGTATTGTAAATAGATTGCAAATAAAGACAATAGAAAAAATGAAGTTTGAACACGAATAAATACAATGATGATGATATGATTGAAGGATTTAAAAAATACACCTGCACAGAATTAATTCTAGTTCTAGTCTCAAAAATGATTAACTTGTACGACAGGAATATTTATGCTCTAAGGTCTACGATTCATATTTCGCGGTGATGCAAACAGAATAAAAAATTTAGTACACACTGCACTCTGCTAACGGTCCTATAATGTGGTTAAAGACTAGACTGTTGTAGGGCTACTGTTTTTTATCGATCGAAAACGAATTTTTTTTAAAAATTTGCTGATATATGCTGATATATATGCGTTTTATCAAACGGTCGGTAAGAGTTCAACCGTTCAAAACCATGCTACTTTTTAACTATAACTATCGATGTCCGAGTGTTTGAGTATTTTGTTCTATAAGGCTCAAAGTATCCCTCAGTGATAATGGTGATTATCGTTTTTATACCCTCACTGGTACTGGGGTTTTATAAATTATTGTATTTGTTGACCTATTAAAAAAACTGATGACTCGGAACGATTTTAGAACGGAAACAAAAGATACTCCAGTTACAAGATTCTTTCTGACCAAGATTTTCGTTGGAAGATATCAATACGAGTATATTACAAAAATATAAAAGAATTGCTAACACAAAAATAAGAATACAAATAATCTTGTATGATGGAAAGTGAAGAGAAAGTAATTCGGCCATACTTTCCATTCATTTCAACTAGGCTTGAAATTTAAAAGCTTACGGCCAGTAGCATTAAAGAATAATGATCAAAAACGCGGAATGATTTTTTAAGATAAAAAAAAACTTAATTTCAAAAAAATTACCTTGTTGGGATGCTGTAGTTACTGCAGAAATAAACCTACATCAGTCTAAAACAAAAAAGTTCAAGTTCGAAGTTAATTAGACGTTGTTACTTGTAAAACATAACCCAAAGAAACTATCAACCTAGCTCTAAAACATTTCCGTGAAATTGCAAAATTAAGCCTGTTAACATGCTGAAGATTATAAAACAATGTACGAAGAAATCTTTGGAAATACTTATATCTTAACGATATTTTTAAAAATAGTACGAAGGACCTTGTTGGCTGCCAGAAATTACAACAAAATAATCGTAGTACAGGTACAAAGTTTCAAGAAAATATTCTTTGGTTTAAAGCAGAGTCTGAAGAACAAAATAAGCAAAAGTCAAACTTCCAAAGAACTAACAGGATCAGCTCAGATCAGTTATGATCATTTAATGAAAAAAATAATCCTGGGAATTTGGTAATGCTTACAAAAACATGTTGGAATAAATCTGTAAAATATATGATCAAAACGTAGTGTATTCACAGTAAGCCCTTCTAATATCCTCACAACTTCTATACTACCTTTGATATTACTTACCCCCATAGCTCTTAAGGGCTTTGCGGGAACTTCTCCCAACGCCTTACTAATAACTTGTGGCTGCTTGGCGGTAAGATCCAGGCTAATCAACTGACTTCCTTCGACGCAAGTAAAGAAAGTACCAGCCAATAAACATTTCTCCTCTGTAATCCATGGCGCGGTTATCTTTGCCGTATTGCCAGTTGTCTGGCCCGTCGTAGCAAAGTAGGGTGTGACTTCCAGATGTGATTGCCAAACGGGTAATATATGGTATAACATAGCATTACTATAAAACCACATTGACGATACGGCCTTATCGGTCTGAAGAGGCATAAGGGACCATTCCCATTCAAGATTACCGGTATTGGCATTCCAACCTCTAATCAATGCAGGAGCATGACTCTGAACGGTTAACAGATCGAAACCATGTGTTGACCCCTGGCGGGCGGCAGCAGTTGAATCGGCTCCAGCGGCCGCTGAAGATAATTGCATTAATTTAACGCTACCCCTTGGGCCAGTCTCAAATATCTGACGCCAAATGACATCGCCGGTTTTGGGGCACAGCGACGCAATGACATTTTCCCTAGTACTGACCAGCAAACGCGGTTGAAATCCATTTAACTCTAAAAACGCTTGACTCAAGCCACCGATTTGTGTCGTCCTCCTAAACAAAGAAGACACGGTTGAATTCAGAAATCTATAAAGAAAAAACTTACGTGTCTAGAAGAAAACCTTTGCTCTACTTACCAATCAAATTTCTTTATTTGGTCCTCGTAAAGACCACTGACACAGACGGTACTTAGGGCCACCAGCATAAATACCGACAGCAGCTTGACAAAGCTACTCTTGGGAAAACTCATATTGTTATGTTTTGCGCTATTAAACAATTTACGATCTATGTTTCAATTGAACTTAATTTTTTTAATTAATAATTCCTCATTTCCAACGTGAAAATATATCGGGGAATGAGATGAAGAAAAAAAAGTAATCGGCTGTCAAATGAAGTCTAATGTTGCCAAACTAGTGCAAGTTTGAAAAAGTGCCAGAGTGTGTAAAACGAATAGTAAATCGCGATTTACAGCAAAGCAACAAATCGTGATTTTTTCACAGCACACACACTTTATATATGTGGTGCGCAAAATAGAAAGGGACCTAAGGGTAAAAACCAGTTTTATTCAGGAGAGCCATCACTTTCATAAAACTCGCATATCTCTGGAAGGGAACAATTTTGGGGCATGGGATCGGTCTCATTCAATGTTCAGATGTTGTCCACATCAAAAAAACGTGAAAATTGATTTTTTTTACCCTTAGGTCTCTTTCTCTATGCGCTGTCACATATATAGTGAGTAATGATTAAGAACAGGCTATTTAGACAACACTTAAGCAGTATGAGATAAAAGATATATACCCATATAATCATAAATTCGTGCAGATTTAAAAACTTTTTATAAAGAAAATTCCAATGATATAAATTATAACCACCAACGCAAATACTCAATGCTGCCAAAACGAATTCGAGTTAAAAACAATTAAAATAATAGTGGTATTCATGAAAACGTGTACATAGATCAGTTATGTTTTACGTTAAGCCTCGATAACTTACACTGAATGGCAAAACCGCAATATATAAGTCCTTTAACAAAAACAAAAGTGCTAACCTCTTTGCCATATAAATAATTAGCATTAGTAACTATCAAGTATTAACATTTATCCAGGCTAAGTAATAAGAAGCCAGAACAAATATTTTTCTAAATAATTTAACTTTTTTGTTAAAAAATGATTTAACTATAGCGTTTTTTGCTACATAAACTTGTAGATCGAATCTTAACTAACCTAAAGCGGCTTGCGTGTGTAGCTAACGATATATTATTGATTGCCGTTAAATTCTAAGACGACCGAGCCTTGTCCGTGTGTCTATAGAAAGCACGATAGCGGTCAAACGAATTATGCAGGAGGAAAAATTTGACTTTTAAAGGCCAGTACAGAGTTCTCTGTTAAATTTTAATTTCAAATTTCGTTTGACCTCTTGTCCTAAACACAAACACGTATATTTCTGGTGCCAATGTTCATTTTTCTACGTTTTTTTATATGGAGACAAAACTTTAACAGAAAACTTCGTACTGGCCTTCAGGGACTAAAGGAACCTTGAAAACCTTCATGTGATAATTTTTTGTAATCGGACAAGAGTGCTGTAAATAAAGACGCAGTAAATACCTTAAAAAGAGCACATTGTCTGGACGTCATAAGGACATATGGTTACTGAATGTACACTTAACGCACCTATTAAGGCCCGAACAGATAGGGAGTCTTATCTTTTTTCTTTACTCGCTTTCTTGGCAAGGAAATCGTGTTCAAATACAGCATTGAACATTGAAGAAATCATTCTTCGGGCTACTGAACACTATATTTATTGAAAAATGTCACTTAATATGTATCCAGAAATTCAAATTTTTATTTACTTTTATCATGTTTTACATTTCTTTTCATTTGCTTTTCGAAACAGTCCTTTTATTTACAAAAAGTAAATACAGTTGCTTATTAAAAAAATGTCAAAGCCGAAGAAATTCTCAAAAATGTTGAAAAAGTTTGGGAATGTTTCAGCCTCGCTTTATTTCCTAGCCGCAACTCAAGTCACTTGGGTGTGTGTCTCCATATCAATAAATGTATTTCTACATTTTTTGACATTCAGTTGAAGCTAAGAAAAGTGCTGAGGCTTTCTATCTGCTTAGGCCTTTCAACAGTCAAATCATTAGAAATATAGACTGTAAGCATAATTTTTACATAGAAGCAAGTAAAAAGCTTTGGTCCGAAGATTCCAGCGGTTTTTGAAAAAAGCTCGGCTGTCGAAGGGTTTTTCTTTATCGTATCGCGTCGTTCAGAATAGGTTGATAGTGCAAGGGACTGCCCAAATTTGCACAATTGTGTTAAGATGGCGTTAGATACAGTTTGTACCAGTTCAGTTACGGCGCCACTTTCTGCCAATTCGACTTAAAACTCTGCAACAAAAAGAGTCAAAGCACAAGAGGTTTTAAAGAAGATCAAAAACCGATAAATCCGCTACTCATTCACCGATAAGTCCTCTTGTTGTTTGACTCTTTTTGTTCTGTTATTACAGACTAAAATAAACAATTAATTTGTAACACCACTAAGATTTTTTTTAAGAAATGATTGAAAAGAAGGTCGAAAAAACCAAGCAGGAGCAAAAGCCTCGTGATGACGGAGTTGAACTAGAGAACCAATTTATACTACGTTTGCCTGAAGAGCCGGCCCGACTTTTGAGAGAGATTCTTCAATCGGCCAATTCCAATCTAAAAGATCGCATGTCCATTCAATTGGACACAGATTTGCGTTATGGCGAAGTTAGATTTGACCACTGGCTGCTGCATGCTAAAGTCGTAGATTTACCCACGGTCATGGAATGCTTGAAGACCATCGATAACAAAAGTTTTTACAAATCGGCGGACATATGCCAAATTGTAAGGAAACCATTAACTTTCAATCCCATATTACATGTTAACTTATTGTCATATACTTTATTATTCCAGATGATATGCAAGGAGGAACCGCATGATTTGGATAAAGAAGAATCGCCGAATAAGGGGAAAAAGAAAGATCCCAATAAGGTGGACAAGAAATTCTTGTGGGCCCATGGCATTACGCCCCCTTGTAAGAATGTACGCAAGCGACGTTTCCGCAAAACATTAAAAAAGAAAAATGTCGAAGCTCCGGAAATTGAAAAAGAAGTAAAACGCCTATTACGTATTGATAATGATGCCGTCAAAGTGGATTTTGAAATTATCAACGAGGATCTTTCAAAATCGTCCGATTCTCAATTGAAGGACAGCATGGAAGGCGAAGACGAATTTTTAGACGATACCATGAATGAGGGCGACAAGGGCAATAATGATTCATCATCACAAAAGGATATCAATGTCGAATCGGATGCCGATGACGATGATAGACCCTCGGGCTCCGTACCACTTGGAGGTGTGGGAGAACATGATATTTTTGGTGAAGAGGTCTCCTCATCTGATGAAGACGATGATATCAGGCGCCGCAACAACAGCCGATTGCAAGATTTGGATGAGACTTCACGTTTATCAGCTGACGATTCACGAATGTCCTACTTCTCCGTAGGAGGTGGCAACAACACCAACATGAGCTCCAAAACTGGTGGCCTAAATACATCGAAAGATGATTTGAACGATTACAGCAAATCATTGTTTGGTAGTCCTAAGGCAGGAGACGATGACAACTCCAAATTTGGTGGCTCTAATTCAAATTTGGCTACTTCCGGCTACTTTGATGATCGCAAACGCACCTTGTCCGATGATGATTCTTCGAATGATGCTGTACCCCAAATGCGTGTCGAACAAATACAATTAAAAATTTCAGAATTACGCCGCCAATTGGATGATGTTAAAGCCCAACATTCCCAGAAAGCGAAAGAGATTTCCTCGATACAGAATCCTTCTTTAAGGCAGCGCATGCAGGACACCGTCGACAATTTGGCCAGCCAAGTGTTGGAGAAAGAATTGGAAATTAAAGATTATGAAAATATGCTTTAGGAAGAATAATTGTAAAAGCGGGGGAGCTACAATAGTATTTAAAAACTGAAATTTCTATTAAATAAGGGTATGATAACCAGACAAAAGGCTACGATTAATTTTTATTTTATCAGTGTGCCTTAAGGCCGAATAATGAAAGCAACATTCTGGAATTATTCGCGAGATTTGTTTCATATTTATTTACAATACCGCAGAGTATTGAATTCAAGAAGGGAGACTGGTTTAAATCTAGTCTGAGTTTTGTATTGTGATGTGTTTTTTTAAAGGCATGGCTTACTCGGTGAGATGCCAGACTATAGGAAATGGAAATAGACCGATATTGCGATTTGAACCTAAGTAACCTGGAGTAATAGTTTTACGCACTAGCCATCACAGCGCGCGGCTTTTTATACTCTTCACCATAGGAAAAAAGCATATAGATAAAGCCACTCTGGTTGTTATACTGCTACATTGAGCATATATTAATCGTCGTAAGATTCTCTGATGATCTAGCCATTTTCTTTTGTTGAAAGCATGATTCAGTCCAAATAATAAGAGGTCGAAATATGTCGATCAATTGGTGTTACAAATGGACCAAACTCCACTTTGGGGGACTGGGACATTTCCTCTATGTAATTTAATTAACTAGCTTTTTAATCTACATTTCTTGGAAGTGGTAGGCATATATGATATGACCATTCATTAAATGGGCGGGTCATGGGTGGGCATTGTTCAAAGTTTCTTAGGCGTATATGTACTCCGAAACGGTAGTATTTCCTCATCAATCTAAATATGAACCAAAGTTAAAGTTTTGCAAAATTAAGGGTGGAGAACCAACAATCGACTCCGTTCAGCAATGGGCATATAGGTTTTTAAATACAATGAAATTTTCTCAAGAATCTGAATATGATATTAATTTTACGATTTGGCTAATAGACGCCGTCTTAGGCCCTAAAACCGTTTCCTATTTGCAAAAACAGTTAAATTGTCTTACTTGATATTCCAAGTATGTTATTGATAAGGGTCAATTTAGGACTCTAACCGGCTTATATGGGTCCTGAATCTAAGTAGAGGCCCCATTAGTTAATTTTCGTCACTAAATTTCAGGCCCCTTCAACGATCTACTTATAGCTACTAACTTTTAATATTTATAAAAATTTCGGTTACAGTCAACGGGTGCTTATAGATCCAAAAATGAAGAATTTATCCTAATGATGATTACGACATTTTTGAATAAAAACCGCGAAACTAAGGATTTTTAAAAATCCAAAGAATCCGATGATGAATTTGTTTTGCCCTAAAGAATTTCTGCAAAAATAAAATAGGCATTTGTATTAGGTTGGGTCGATTTAGCAATCGACATTGTGCCATCGATTATCATCCACTTACGGCACTTAATGTTTTTATACTAGATTTGATTTTACTCATCAATTCGAATGAGGTAAAGGTTGGATGTTCCAAAATCCACATTGGATGTTCCAAAATCTGCCTGAAGCAGTTGTACTTTTGCATTAGAGACGTCGTTTATATTCCGCCCGAACGAGGACAAGAAGAAAAACCATTTTTTTTATGTCTGCCATTTGTCATCAAACCAAAGGGTTTTAATTGCGCTTAATTTTAAAAAATTGTTATACCAAAAGCTCAGTATAAACAAGTATGTGTCGCCATAAATGCATTTGTGCAGAGATCATTGTTTGGTAGCATAGAGAAAAAAAACTTTGCTGAAGATTGCTAAAGAGAAACCAAAAGTGAAGAAAAAATAAGTTAAAATAACTATAAATGTGAGGCTTAAAAGTTGTTGTGAGCAAAAATAGCACAAGTCACAGTTAAAGAATCTTTAAAAAAAAACTACGATTCATAAATCGTATGTAATTTTTGTGGAAAATTGCGACCTACGTCAAACCAAATTGAATTGTACGTTCTCCTTGGAACGAAAAACTTCTTTCCCTTCGTCAACCAGCATGAAAGGCCTTTCGTCGTTGGTGCTCAAACTCAAGTAGGTTTTCCTTAATTTTCTTACTATTTTATTCCAGTGTAAAACCCTCTCCGGGAATAACGGAATCTAAGTAATCGAACCATAACGATTTGAGAGTCAGTTTCCCGTTGTAACTTCCTCTAGTTGAGTGGGTTTTGCACTACCAGCAATTCAAAACTTAAATCGCAATTTATACTCGAATTTAAAACAAATTAATAATTATTTTTTTAACAAAACTAAAAATTGGTGTTCGGTGGAGAAATTTACAAGTAAATTGTGTGTAATCGTGAATGGCTTCGCGCTAAATGTCATTTTATAGATCATTATATAGATTGAAAAGCACTGCCACAGTCATGTTAAAAACGTTACACACGTAATGAGCATTATATGGATTGAAAAGCACTGTCATTACATAGATGGAAAAGCACTGTCATTCGGTTTTCCCTCTGTTTTTGTTTTGACAATGTCATGTAAAAATTGTTACACACGTAATGATAATTATATAGGTTGAAAAGCACTGTCATTCGGTTTTCCCTCTCTTTTTGTTTTGCCACAGTAATGTTAAATATGTTACACACGCAATGATCATTATATAGATTGAAAAGCACTGTCATTCGGTTGCCATCTCTTTTTGTTTTGCCACAGTCATGCTAAAAATGTTACACACATAATAATCATTATATAGATTGAAAAGTACTCTCATTCGGGTTTCCCTCTCTTTTTGTTTTGCCACAGTCATGTTAAAAATGTTACACGCAATTGAATTGTAAAACTTCCAAAACCCTATCGCCTTTATATTTTTTACTTAATAAATCTAAATTGGCATAACTTTTTTTATTTCGAATTCTGAAAATTTTGCATTTAAATATTGAATAGTACGGCGAATATGCTGAATAGTTACATTGACTTGAGAATATGAAGTGGCTGTCGGCCTCAAAAGCTGGTATCTTTTAAACTCTAAAGTTTTTTTCCTTCGACCAATTCAAAACCATTTTTTTCTATCTGTATTTCTTACAATTTAACTAGCAACATTGTTTTACGATTTGTTTAATTAGATAACTAACATAAAGTCTAAATAATTTGAACTTAGAAATCTAACGTTTTTTTTTTGATTTTGCTAAGCGCTTTAAGATTTTAGTTTAATAGTTAAACATGTCAAACTTACTTTCTGGTATAATATCTAAAATTAAATGAAGATTGTAATTTTGCATACACATACCTATATAAATATAAAGTTGTTCAATAAATTAGTTGTAAGCATTATGATGTACTAAGTATACTTAGTATACTTAGTATACTTGTATACGAGTATAACCTTCAGTATCTGATTTCTAAATCGGGCGACCGATTTAGGGACTATTAAAGTGGGTCTACCAAGAGCATCTGTATCGGTCAGCAGATAAATAGGATGGGCGGGTTTAGTTTGCACGTTACACCTTGCGCAACAAAAATTATTTTTGCGAATTTGCAGTTCAATCTTTCCTGTTTTTCTATTACTTCCTATTTTCTTCTTGAAGCACGCTAATGAACATACATAAGTACAAATTTTAAACGTTGTAGTAACATAAGGTTGCTGCAACGTTCCGACGAGCAATAAGGCCGGAAAAACTGCGTGCTTCCGCTGTCCTTTCCATCCTACATGACTGATTCCATTATTTATAAGTGAATTTGATTTGTTGAAAGAAATCTGTCGTTACATGATACAATTTGAATACGATTCTGCTGTAAATAAGTAATAAGCAAATAGAATATAAATTAAACTAGACTAGCTGACGTAAATTTGGAGACTATTCTTGCACCCTTCACATACAAGGTACAGTCCGATCGTTTTTTAAAAAACACATAACTTTGTTACTAATGCATGAATTTCTCTTGAATTTTGTTTTCTGCAATATACGAGGGTATATCAATAATACCGTGACTTTTCCAATTTCTCTCGTAGTTATATGAAATGCAACACTGATCCCATCAAATACCATCTATTAATAGCCTACTGTAAAATTTTGAGGGAGTTCCGCCATTTAGTTTGTGTTTAACAGCTGTTCAAAACAAACAACCCCGTGGATTTTGTTAAAAATGAAAAAAGTGAATTTCAAGTGCTCATTAAACATTATTTTTTGCAAAAAACACTAAATCAAACCAAGGAAAAGCTTGATAAATACTATGGGAACTTTGCACCATCGATTTCAATGGTAAAAAAACTGTGCTATCGCAAGATGATAACGGACTTCTTCCGGCCAGAAGTTGATGATATGGACCTGGACGACATGTGGTTTCGACAGGATGGTGCCACTTGCTACACAGCCAACGAAACAATATCTCTTTTGCGCGAGAAATTCAATGGCCGTGTTATCTTATGTCGTGGAGATGTTAATTGGCCGCTTCGATCGAGTGATTTGACACCGTTGGACTAATTTCTTTGGGGATATTTAAAAGAAAAAGTGTACGTCAATAAGCCCAAAACTAATTAATAGCTAAAGGGTGAAGTTATTATAAACTGAGAAAATTATGTCTTAAAGATTCAAAATATGGACCATCGGGTAGAGGTAAGGCACCTTAGCCGTGGAGAGCATTTGGCCGGTATTTTGTTTCACACATACATAATTGTCATAGACCATTCTGTCATAATAAAAAATACTTATAATAATATAATTTTCTGAAAACTTTTTGTTTTATTTACAATTAACATCGAGCCTCATAATTAAACAACGTTTTAAAATTAAATATTCAAATATAAAAATTCTCAAAATAAAAAAAATCCTTTATTCCGTTTTAATCTAAAAATCTCACAAAAAGAGATTTATTGCTCTGGTTTGCAACACTGATGCCACGTCAAAATCGGTACTCTTTTTTCGGTTTTTAATTTTAAATGGCGGAGAACTTTGTCTCATATGCCAGGATGGTAAACCGATGGCTAACCAAGCCGTATTCTTTTCAATCGCAAGGTGATGTAAATACCCATATAAGTTAAAGAAATGACTCCGTCCCCTGAAACCGCAGCAGGGCGAGCGACCACACACCAGACATCCAGAAGCGAAGTTATCGGTACTCTTTACTAACTTAAAAAATACTTTCGGCCTATGCATATAAAAAACGTTGCACAAACCTAGAATCCAGACTGTATGTAGATGTTGTTGTTGGCCACAAACAGATAAATAATGCGTGTATGAAGTAGTTTGTCTACGATCTCTAATAACGCGTACCGAACACCACAGGTCGTGGATCTGTTGAAGGCCAAACGTTTACACGAATACACACATACATACCTTCTTATTAGAAAACAGCAAGAGACCGGCTAAGGCTTGGTGGAATTTTCCGTGCGGCAACTGAAGTCGGCCGCTGTCACCATTGAAACAAACCATGAACTGTCTGGCAAGAGACTTACTGAGGCTTGATGGAATTTTCCTCTAGAATTTTCCTAAACTAGCCATGGACTGTTTTTAAAATGCTTAAGGGTACGTACGTTGCAGGTAGGAAAATTCGTTGCGATATTTCCGGTGTTTTTAGAATTTTTATGATTTCAAAAATAAAAAAAATAATAGTTCTTGACTGATTTCTTAGAATTTATTTTTAAATGCATACCGTTTTTAATGAACGGGAAATCCCCAACATACGATTTTACGAAATTATTTAGAATTACTGCATCATAGAAAACGAGTTGTTTACATACTCATCGTCCAAACAAAGATATGCAAAAGCATGAGACTTATTGGGTGTGTTTTTTTTACAAGCTAATCATGACGACAGTTTACCGACAAATATTTTCTATGAAGATAACTCGGCAACGGCAGCGCTCTTGTGGATTATACCAGTGTCTTTACTTTCAAAAGAAATACTTTTTTGGATATTTTCAACTCCTACTATGTTGGGTCCTAAGGGTATACACCAAAGCCATCAAACGGCTTTTAGTGCGCTCTTGTTCGGGCCGTCTACGAAACTTTTGATGCTCCTCAAACACTTATGTAATCTGGGTTCCACTCTGTGGAACAGGGTAATATAAGTTAGTTTCATGACAAATGTTTGTAACTACCAAAAATATTTAAGCTATACCCAGCTTTACGTGTATCGATCGACTTAGAATCACTAGCTGTCTCGATTGAACTATGTCTATGTCTCACTGTCCGTTCGTCCATCTAAAGCTTGTTATGAAACTACTGAAGTTATTTTTTTTGCTGAAGTAATTTTTTTTTGAGCCAAAAACGGACGCTATTTTTTAATTGAAAGAACTCGGCTCAGATTAATTTATAGCTCCCACACAGATGTTCATCTGATTTTATATTTTTTGCTCTAGCTGGCACATATTACATCCATTCTTAATGAAATGTAGCACACGTTAGGTTTTTGGACCAAGGCAGGACGTTATTGATTAAAGAAAATCGTTTCAGATTAAGATATAGCTTCTACATATACAATATGAATGTTCATCCGATTTTATGTCCTCAGCTCTAGAAATAACTTCTTACATTTAATATTGATGAAAGTTTAACACCAAGCAAGGACGTTGTTGAAATTGGCAAAATATAATTTGGCATTAGATATAGCTCCCACACACATGTATAAGTTTATACCCAGTAAACTAAATTTGCCGACAATGTCTGATATCAGACAATTCTGAACAATATCTGAACTCTTTCGAGAATTCTTACCGAAATCTTTACAAATTCTGTTCGATTTGTCTGAGGATTTTTTATTTATTGTGTTAAGAAATATCTGAACGACTTCGGCCCGAATTCTGTTTGACTCGTCTGTGGGATGTTATTAATTTTTTGTTCAGACTTCTCTTATCGAACTCGCAACGTATTCTGAACTATTTATCTGAGGTAGTCTATTCGTTTAAAATTTTTGTTTTTTGCTTCATATTTTACAGTTGTTGTTCTTGTGTTCAGACATGTCGGAACTAATTCTGAACGAATTCTTAACTGTTTGTCTGAGGTGTTTTTATATTTCAAATTCAAATTCTGAACGTTTGGTTAGCTTAGCTGTGCGAGGGATTTTTATTGTGTTCGGAGGAAAACTCTACTGGCGGCAGTTCTCGTTAAATGCAAAACTGGTTGCCCTTATGTGTAACTATAGCCACTAAACATAGTTACAGCACAATTATTGCTTGCGAAACTGCAGGCACCCCTGCTTGTTTCTAAAAGTCTTTCCGAACGCTGTTTGAACATGTTTTACAACTTTTTTTTGTAGAACAAAAATATTATCTTCTTCTTGTTTGTTTACATTCAGAATTTACCATGACATAAGCTCAGAATTCGTTCAGAATTCGGTTATTAACCCATTCCTGCCTAATGGGTATTTAAATACCCAAGAAAGTGTTGATACATAAATAATTTTAGCGTGGGCCAGGTAAGCGATATCGCGGTAACTTTTTTTTATAGAAATGAGGAAAGATTGGGCTAAATTATTTTTTTTCTTTCAACTTCTATGGTCTTTTGGATATAAATTTCCAAGTTTCATAAAAATCGTACGAGCCGGTCTATGGGCAGGCAGTAACGGGTTAATGTCGGTAAAAACATCAGATTTTAATAAGACTTAATACCAGAATTCTGACCGAAGTCGTTTAGAATTAGTTCAGAAATCGATACGACAAATCGAAATTTCCTTTCGAATTTCCCAAGTCTACAGTTCAGTATTTGGTCAGAAATCGGTTCGAAATGTCTGCAAAAACATCAGAATTCCCTCAGAGAAGTATGTAGTTCAGAATTCGTGTCAACCCTCTCATATGTTTTTCGTTACGAACTCGCTCAGAATTCTGATCTGAAATCGGAACATTTTGCCGATTGTCGTACAGAATTCTGACCGAATTCTGAAGTTTTGGTTTGCTGGGTATTCATTCCATTTTATGTCTTAAGAGCTAGAAGCCACATATTACAGTCAATCTTTATAAAACGTAAAGGAGGGACGTTGGTAAAATCGGTTCAGATTTAGAAAAGTCTCCCACACATATGTTAATCCGATATTTCTGTATAAGCCATCTTAATCGTAATAAAATTGAGCGAGAATAAGTTTTTTAGGAGAAGGAATATCGTTATTAAAATAAAAAAGGGTTCAAATTTAGATATAGCTCCCACACATGCATATATGTTCCTCCGATTTTCTGTCTTCAGCTCTGGAAGCCACATACTTAATCCAATATTGAAAAATTTGGCATACGTTATTTTTTTTGACAAAGAAAGGAAGCTATTAAAATTTAGGAAAATCTATTCAGATGTAGATATAGCTTTTAATAGATTTTAAATCTTTAGCTTGTAAAACCACATGCTATATCCAATCTTGATGAAATTTGGCACAAGTAGGTTCCATGTGCCAAGGACGGGCGCTGTTAAAATTGGAGAAAATCGATTTTACGTAAAAACAATGACATTTTCTAACAAATTTAAATATGACATTAGTTTTAAAGTGTGGGTATGTTTAGAGCCCATCTAGGGTGGTCCAAAAACCTGTTTTCTGTTGGCATATCCAGAAGTGCAGGATGTAATATAGTCGGCCACGCCCGTTTTGGTTTTTTTACAAGTTTTAAGTTGCACTTTTTAGTCATTAAAGTCCACCAAACTATTGTCGCTTATGTAATAATTGAACATACTACGCTTGTATAGAGCCAGTGTGTCACCTTTGGGTCCAGACCTCATTTAGATCCGATTAATCTCCTGCGCATTAACCAGCATTTTACCGCTCTGTTATTTATGTGGTCTTTCTGATCAAGAATTAGCCCAAGGTGTTCAGATTTATCTGTCAGCTTTATGACTCTTCCTTAGAAGCGAGGTTTTTCGAACGTTGTAGTCTTTATCGTAAAATGATTTTTAAGTGATTCGATTTCTTCAGTCGTATTTTTATATTTGTAAATAAAAAAAAATATTTTTTAACCTACTAAAAAACCTTAAAAGAAAAATTTGAGAAAAAGTAAAAAAAAATATATTTGGACCTTAAAAAGGTTTTTTTGATATGCTGTAGTTGAACTTTTTTTCCTAATGCCAAAAGCTATCGATAAATCGGTGGCTCAATATCGATTGCTAAATCGACCAACCCTAATACTTTCGACAGTTCTCATTCAATGCCAGATATTGATTACAAAAAATTCTCAGATTTGTGTACCCTCCATCATAAGATAGAGGGTATATTCATGGGTATATACGTGTTGGAGACACCATAAAGTGTATTTAAAAAATTATTCCGAATCTTCTTAAAATTTTAAGATGATCTAGCCATGTCTGTCTGCTCGACTGTCTGTCTGTGGAAAGCAAACTACATGTCACACTTTTGAAGCTTAGTGGCTTGCAAAATCATGTGTTGATTGAATATGGAGCAGATCGGTCAAGAGATAAAAATTTTCCCCACAACGACTGGGTCAACATCGGGAAACATCAACAATCCTGAACTTAAAAACACAATACTCGTATTTCAAAAATTATTAGAGATAAAAAATGATATTAGACGATGATATTTAAAACTTATGATGCTGGCATAGATCGAAACACATTCTGGAGAAAAAGTGGACGGTCCCACGCCCTCTTTATAAAAACCACATTAATGACAAACCTAATGGACCGATCGTTTTTAAAGTTTAGCAGAATGAAAGCAGTTGGTATATGTATATGATGTTGATACAAAAAGAAACATACCCTGATAGAACAGATGCCGATGCCACGCCCCTTGACAACAGTGTATATAAGCTTCGGCGCGGACCAACTTAATTGAGGGGGTTAATGCCAAAGTGGGCCATCCCACATTGCGATTGAATTGAGATAATGTGGTTTTTAGTTTAAACAACACCAATAGTAGTTTGTAATTCACAATGTGTTTGAATAATTTAACTTTTTTTTGCATCACAGATTTACATAACCTCTTTACTTTAAAACAAACAATTTTTTTTGCTGTACTTCGTGTGATTGTTTTTTTTTGTGGCCTGGCCCATTTTGGTTTTTAATAAAAATGCTGTAAAATGTTAATGGCCCAGATTGGAACTATATTTTTTTTTAAAAAAAAAGTTTATTTTTTAATTTTTTATTACAAATAAAACTAAAGTACAAATAAAAAAATGTAGCTTAATCTGTGCCCTCCTGATCGTCTTCGGCGATATAAACAGTATTACTTCCTCTCAAAGAACACTTTAGTGAAGTATAAAAAGTATGAAAAATTGGAGGGATAAACTCCTTCAATGTTATTAAATCTTTTTTCTTTTCCATACTTATTTCGTGGCCATGTTTATATAGAATCGGTAGCTTGTCAGGAATGGATGAGGTTTTATTTCTTTTTCCGATATCCACCGACTCAAAAGTGTCAACATCGTCGTTATAACCATATGAGTACTGAAGAACAAACGGACAAAAATATTGGGGTTATATCGTTTGTTTTTCTCAATAGATGGATTACACTTTTTGGAAATATGTACTTTTGCAACAATTTTAAACAACTATCACACACAGCTGCAGAAATCAAAGTGATGTTACAGGTTATTATGGTTGCCAAAGTGGTCTATGACACATGGCCCAGTCTGGCAACACCACTTCACATCTGAAATCCTCTGGCCCAAAATTGCTTTGTGCTGCCATCTCTTAGAAGTTGTATAAACTAATCCAAGACTAATATGGGATTGAAAAGTTGGTCACAGTGTTTCCAAAACACGTGTTAACCCGTTTTTTTCAAAAATGTGGGATGGCCCACTTTGGCATTAACCCCCTCAATTATTCCACTTGTTTGTGTTTTTTTTAAATCCATTATTACAAGAAAATGTGTGCTTAGTACCAGGCTTTATATTAGTCCAAAAAAAACAAATACAGAAATACGAAATTAAATTTTTATAATTTTTGTTTTGTTTTCAGCCAACCAAGATTAAAGTTTCAAATTTTGTGTTTGTTTACGGCACCGTTTATTTCGCTTTAAAACACAGCTATTATAAGTATAATTATGATTTTTCTTGTTTTATGATCTCTTCATTGGTAATAGGAAACCAATAACCAAAGTATACATTTTAAAAATGTTTATTTCTTTTTAAATGTTGTAAGGAATTAGTAAGAGCTTAGTTCAGTGATGAGTGATTGAACTAAAATGTTACTTAGCTTGGGGCTAGTATACTACTAGTATACTTTAGTATGTACATACTTGTATACGTTTTTTATGTGATTTTAAAAATCAGTAAGCTAGAAATAAAATTCATTTAAAAAAAAAAATTAGATGAATTTTAAAATCAAACCCAATAGAGAAAAGGAATGAGGTGGCAGAAAACTTCTAGTCTGAGGCCTTATAACCAATCCAAATAGTGGCATCGTATTCGGATTCGTTATCCAATTTACTCTGATATGAGTACCTATATGCCCATATTTACAATTGGTTACATTATTTTAATATTTCTTAACCAATTTTGCTACAGTTGATTATTCCACTCTTATCAAAGATGATAAATTGTACAAGATGGGTGATATGCTTCAGTAACGCATTTTATATGATGGCATATAAAATTATACCTGGGGTTGTGGCTTCTCAAAATTTATATCGAAAATCTCTCCCATTTATACCTTCTAGATACTATCAGTTTTTAGACTTGGATTTTGAAAGTCACAATTATACAGGGTGTTCGCCGGGAAGGTATACTGTTGTTGTTGCAGCAACTGTGTGCCGGGGTGACAGCCCTTGGCCGAAGAATTGCTGCTTCGGCTCAACCCGGTCCATAGAACCGGCTGTCGTGGGATTGGTTATTGCGGGAAGGTATACTACTTTATTTTGCCGCCATTTTGGTAAACATTAGTGGCAAATTTATTATGGAAAAATATTCGATAAACCAACGTGTTTTAATCGTTAAAACATTTTATCAAAATCAATCATCGATTACTGTGACGATAAGAAAGTTACGTGAAACTTTTGGGAGAAACAACATCCCAACAAAACACACTATTTATCGTGTAGTGAACGATTTCGAAGAAAGAGGGTCTGTAGCTGATAAGCCCAAGCATGGACCACAACGTACTGCAAGATCGGCTGATAAGATTACTGCTGCTTAAGAAAGTGTTCAAAACAATCCATCAACCTCAATTCGACGCCGTGCTCAGGAGCTTGGTCTTCAAAGATCAACTTTAGCCACAATTTTGCACAAGGATTTGCATTTCTTTCCATTTAAGATTCAGTTGACACAAGAGCTTCTTCCATAAGACCATTTACGCCGCCGTACATATTCCAATAGGATGTTAGAGCTCGCCCATGACACCCCCCATTTTCATGAAAATATCATAATGAGTGACGAGGCTCATTTTTATTTAAATGGATATGTGAATAGACAGAATAGTCGATTCTGGGCCATGAAAACCCCTCAAATTATTCATCAGTCGCCTTTGCATCATTAAAAGTGACAGTCTGGTGTGCAATTTGGTCAGGAGGAATCATTGGATCTTACTTCTATGAAAATGAAAACGGCGTATGGCATTTGTTAATGGGGAGCGATATCGTGATATGATTGAAAACTTTTTAACGCCAGAACTGCATGCTTTGGGCTTGATTAACATGTGGTATCAACAAGACGATGCCACATCGCATACAGCCAGGATTACAATGGACCTCTTTTCACAACAAGTTATTTCAAGAAATAGTGATTTGACTGCTCCGGACTTCTTTTTGCGGGGATATCTGAAAAGCTATGTTTATGCAAACAAACAAGGGAACAAATCTAGTTTAGTAAAAATTCTCAAAAAAAAAAATATGGTCCTGTAACTAGTCGGCGGCAACCTATATTTTCCGAGTTACGGGACCCTCAATTTCAGACCTATAACTAGATATATTTATATATGGGTATCGTTGGAAAGCTTATGACAATACCTTTCAAAGGGTATATAAATTTTATCATTAAACCTATTATGGGCTGGGGGTCATTTTGTATATTTTTGACCCGAGTTTCTGTGAAAAATGGGTCAAAACTCGAAAAATTGCCATAAAGGTAATTATTTCTTCCTACTAGTTTAATGCCAACACTTAACGATTTTATTGGATACTTTGATTTGGAATTTAACCCTTTAAATGCCGGAGATATGGCATTTTAGTTTCAGTTTTTGTTCAAAATTTTCACAAAAAAATTACATAGATCTTTTTTCGATATCGAATTTTCAGTCTTATTCTAACAATATGGCAGCATTTATAGACGAAATTACACGCTGTGGTAGCATTACTTTTAATAACGGAGAAAAGTTTCATTCTAGAAAACTCATTGTAAACGTAAAGTGTAGTAAAATGAATTTAAAAAACAGTAGGGAATTGCGAAAATTATTCAGCGATTAAGTTAGAGGGGCAATCCCTGCTCGAACAATAAATATTTTAAGGGACTGAGGCTAACTACCAAAAGAGGGGGAATATTTCTGCCCAAAAGGCCATCATTTGGGTCTTGTAACACTAGAAAATGTTGCTGATGGATGGATTTGGAGGTAAGGAGTTGAAATAAGATAGGTATAAGCTGAAAATAGCGCCGTTGGCGAAAAATTATTTGAAAAAAAATCATTTTTTTAAAAATAATAATTTTTTTAAAATAATTTTTCATTTTTTTAATAAAGGGTATTATCTCCTGTTCTAGAAGTTGTTCTTTGTATAAGAAATAAAAGCTATAAATTCTTTATAAAAGTTTTTTTTTGAACTGGAAATAGCGCCGCAGGTGAAAAATTATTTGAAAAAATCGCGCGATTTTTTTAAAATAATTTTTAATTTTTTTAATAAAGAGCTTTATCTATCTCCTGTTCTAGAATGGTTAAAACGTCAAAAATGCGTAAAATAAAAAGTTAATATTTTGGCTATAAAACTAGATCGATAAATACATACTTAAAAATAAGCATTTTTCCAGTTATGAAGCATTTTTAGTAAAAGGTCGTGAAAAATAAAAATGTTGCTACCGCTTCTTAATGGGTTAAAAGTTCGAAAATAAGTATGTATTAGGGTGGAGTGAAATTCAAAAAAAAAAGTTAACCTCGGAAAGAGATGTAGTCTGGGGTCCTAAAGAGGGGAAAAACAAAGAAAAAAATTTAAAAAAATTTTTAGGGGTCGCGGCACTCCCTAGAAATTGGAAATTATCGCTATTTTGGCGTTGATTTTAGAAAAATCCTAAAAATTAACGACTTAACTTATTCGAAATTTAAAAGTTTGAGCTTGTTCAGTGGCCAAACAAAAGTATTTGAGGCAAATATGAGGATAATCGACTATTATTTGTAGCTTTGGTGGCGATTTCATTGTTCAGTCAATTTTCTGAAGAAGGGACGATTTGACTTATTTTACTTTTTGAAATTTTTGAACAATGAGAAAATTTTTTTTAAATTTTTTCATGCCCTTATTTCATTGTTTACGCTATTGCAAACATTTATTGACATAAAACTTTAAAATCGGTTCAGGGGTTAGGAAAATTCACGCCTTCAAACATGTGTATTTGTTTATTTTGGCGCGACCCCTAAAATTTTTTTTCTTTATTTTTCCCCTCTTTAGGACCCCAGACTACATCTCTTTCCGAGGTTAACTTTTTCAAATTAAAAAAAAAGCATGTTTTCACTCCACCCTAGTATGTATCACTGGAATGGCGCTGTAATAAGCTTTCCAACGATTTCCATATTGCTTAATAATAAAGGAAACGTTTCACAGATATGGATTAATATTTAAATTATACGTCTGAACTTTCGAGGCCCATATCTCGGACACTATGGGAGACCGCCGATTTTTTTATTTTATATTTTCTCAAAAGTATCTATCGATGGTGCGAATTTGGTGCCCGTGCGAGAGTTGTTACTAAAATAGATTTAATCCCAACGAGATACGCTTAAGCAACTCAAACAAAATATTTGTTATGAAATTAGTGAAATACCGCCTGGAATGTGTTAGAATGTAATGAAAAATGTGCTCAAAAGTACTCGCATTTGTGAGGCTAACAAAGGCGGACATTTTTCTGATATTGTATTTCATACATTATTGCCGACATTAAATAAAACATTTATCAATATAAGATCCATTTTCTTTCATTTAATCAAAAATTATAACAAACAAAGTAGTATACTTTCCCGTGGGCATCCTGTACATGTGGTAATCCATTTCGTAGAATGTGTGCTGATCTTTTAATTGACTTCCCCTTAGGTTTGATGAATTCAAATCTATAATTATTCTTTAGTTAAATTCATTGTCTTTATAAAAATGCAAACTACTTGCATTGTACTATTTACCTAATTGTATACCTTTAGTTTTCCTTTTTTAAATTGGTGTTGGTTTATAATATTGTACAAGGCAGAGGTGGAGGTTATTTTTTAAGCTTGTATTGTATACTTATAGATTTTCTCATAATAATTTAATTGGTTTTGGTTCCTAAATGATTATTACAATTTTTTGTACACAATTTTATCTGTTTCTTGTCATCTCTCCATTACGGATCGGTCCATAGTGTGTACGTTTTCCCTACGTCATGGGAACGTGGACCCTCGATATGCAGGGGCGAGTGTGCGAGGCGTTGAAACGTTTGTTAGAAAAACAATATAAAAGACATTTAAATTAATTTTTTTTATCATTTTTTTATTTGTAAATCAAAAGATATCTAATCAAATTTGAAATGATCAGAAATTACCATTTTAAACAATTTGGCATGAATTACAAAAACATATAATGGTTTTTAACAATAAAATTATGTATTTATTCTCTTTTTATGAACTTAAAATCTAGTAACTGAAAAAATATAGTAATTTGTGTTAAATGTATAATTGTACCAAAAGATCTTAATATTACAAATTAGTGAATATGCTGAGTACTTGTATAAGAATAATATATAAGTTTGTAATTGGGGGGAAAATACATGTGTATAACTTGAAAGTAAACTTTTTATTTCATAAAAAGTCTGTGTATGTATTATAAATTGGGTGTAGAGCATTTTTAAAATGATATTTAAAGGCAATTTCTGTTTTTGAGGTATATATTTTCATTTTTGTTCTGTTCTCTTTAAAATGCATTCGATTATTGAGATAAATTTTACACTAGCCCTTGTGCGCAGATGCAAAGAAAATAGATTGAATTTAATTGTCGTCTGATTTCGGTTATCAATCTTCATACAAAATGTAATAGATTTTTACTTTATATCTGCTAAATTCTGACTTTGTATTCGAGAGCAAGGTCTTTCGGTCATGATAAAGGATTTCTAAAGACTTGCATTTGGGGAAGGACAACTGTTCTTTAAAGCCACAAGATTACACAGAGGATTGAGGGATCTGTTACTATTTGTTCGTATGAAAAAAAAAATATGTAAAACTGTTAACAGACTAAAGCGTTTTTTGTCTGTGAAGCCTGGTACTAAGATTATTCTTTCATGTTAAAATGTGTTACATTTTATATGAAACAATCAGTAAAATTGCAGTGAAAAATATCTTGGCATCGGCAACGTACAAAATCCAACGGATGTTTTATTTAAAGAAAAACTTTTCCGTCGTCCAGAATAGCTCGAGTATATCGAAAAAAGTTATAAATAACGGAGCTCGGTGTGGGTACTCAAACGAATGAAAATTGCTCAAGGATGTCTCAAGATTTAAAATAGTGAATAGTACGATCATAAGAGCCTTTAAAAGCCTTGTATGTATGTAGTCGTATGTTAAGCGGGGGTTGTGATGTGTATTTGTTTTGCAGGAATGGAAGAGTTTTGTTAAAATTTCGGTAACCGTGATTAATCGGAGAAGGCTCTTTAGTGCAGCCAAAGCTATCCAAAAGCTTTTTAAGTTCAGCCACTTACGAAGCAGTTTTAATAAGAAAATTATTTATATGGCTCCGAGTGCCCTAGCGGGCAGCCGTTATATTTTAAAATCGTCCAATGTTAACCCGACCCGTTTACTTCAAATAGACGATTAGATCGTGCTCTACAATACACTTCTATGATTTTTAATGCCTTTCAAAGAAAAGCTTTGCATTCGTTTTTTTGTATTAGCTATTTTTCAGAGTTTAAAAAAATCTATTGGCACTGAATGTTATAGATTTGTAATCAACTTAGAATACTGTGCGCAATCCCACCACAATACAAGTCTTTTCGAAAATCCCTTTTCATATACTATTTTTTTTTGTTAAATATACTATATATACATCCATACATTCGTATATATTGTCTGATTAGTATTGATACATATTATACATATGCACATTTTACCAACTCAACTCATCGGGTAAACCACCTGGATATTCACCCGTCAAACAAGCAGTACAATGACCGCTATTCTTGCTGTTATTCAGATCTTGTCGGTTCAAATTAACCGCTTTCCTCAAGCCCTCCACCGACAAATATTCTAAACTGTCGGCTCCCACGTGACGAGCCAACTGTTCAGCATTCAATTGGTTGGCAATCAGCTCGCCGTGTGTCGGTATATTAATGCCCATGTAGCAGGGATACTGTAGTGGCGGGCTGGCAACGCGTACATGTACTTCTACCGCCCCAGCATCGCGTAATAGTTTTATTATCGGGCCGATGGTATTGCCGCGCACTATAGAATCATCGATGAGTACCAAACGTTTGCCGGCAACATTTTCCGAAAGAGCGCCAAACTTTTTGGCCACTCCCAGCTGGCGTAGGCGCGTAGAGGGTTGAATAAAGGTACGTCCTATGTAGCGGTTTTTACACAAAACTTCAGCAAATTCCAGGCCTGACTCTTTAGCATAGCCATGGGCGGCAGCGGTGCCCGATTCGGGAACCGAACTAACAATGTCCGCCTGAATTGGAGCTTCGCGAGCCAATTGGCGGCCACATTGCATGCGCACGGAATAGACCATTTGACCCTCAAATATGGAATCACCACGGGCAAAGTACACATATTCGAATATACAAAAGGCCATTTTCTTGTTAGCGGGCCTTTCCACAATATCGACTGTGCGGCAACCGTTGCGTGTAATCTCGATGATCTCGCCAGGCTGTACTTCGCGCATATAACGCGCACCAATGGAGAGAAAACCACACGACTCGCTGGAAACCACCCAACCTTCGGCATTAACATCGTCCACATTAACACCACCCGCATTGAGCGGTAGAATTTTGCCCAAGCACAGTGGCCGATTGCCATAAACATCGCGAACAGCATAAATTTTATCCTTGTACATTATGACCAACGAATAGGAGAGATGGGCCAAATTCATAAAATGACGTATTCGAGCAGGCCAATCAGGTCCGTCAAGTTCCGATACTCCCTCGGGGCAGCAGCATAGACTTTGGGCAATCAATTCACTGTCACTGTTGGTTGACAAACCCACTCCACGGCTTAGGACCTCACGACGCAGCGATTCACTATTTACCAATTCACCGTTATGAGCCAGAGCTATGGCGCCATGCGTGGTATGCACTACGAACGGTTGACAATTGACCACTTCCGAAGCGCCGGAAGTCGAGTAGCGCGTATGACCAATGCCTAGATTTCCCTTCAATGTCTTCATCGAATCATTGTTGAACAATTGACTGATCAGGCCCATGCCCTTGTGCATGTTGAATTGCTTGGAGCATTTTCCCTCACCCGTCACTATGCCAGCCGATTCTTGACCGCGATGTTGCAAGGCCACTAAACCCAAACATATCACGTGCGCGATATCGATTTGGGTAGGCCAGTCTCCGCAGGCAACAGCTCCAAACACCCCACACTCATGTGTAAGACCGGTTACCTCTAATTGTTTGTTATTGCTACCACTCTTCGTCGACGACTGTTGTTGGCTCATAAATTCACTATTCCCACAGCCAGAGCGTGTTGTTGTACAACATGTCGTCGCCGCCTCGTTGTTTTCTTCACAGGTTGTTGTTGTATTATCGGAAACCTCCATGTGTTCTTTTTATGTGATAAAATTATTATGTATGTACCTTTAATTTGTGCACAAAAAATAAACGTAAATTTAACTTTGTCTTCTTTATTTATTCGAATTTATGAAACACACCTCTTCCTTGGTTATTTACGCAATTTCTGCTAAGCGTCTTTTAATATTTCCTTTTATCTTAATTGAAAACTAAATCTTTTTGCGGATACCAAAGAACGAACGAACGTACGCAAAACACAAATATCTTAAATGAATTCAAAAACAGACAGCGAGAGCAAAAACCAGACCGATCAACATCGATCAAAACACACACTAAACGAAAAGTAAGTGCAATAAGTCCGCACGCGCATTAATTTGTTTCTGCTTCTACACAACCAAAAACTCATGGACGATGGACAGTCATACACACACTACGAAAGAGCTAGTGTACGGTTTAGACTATCACATAGAAATTTGTTTATACATAGGCTTAGGTTATGTTTACATTATAGGTATTGATCTAATCTCGGGTATCAGCGATGCCAACTTGGTGGTTGTTTTTCCACTACTTGTGGTGCTTTCTCATCACCAAAAAACACAGTATTGAAAACGTAGCGGTTTTTTTTGAAAAAATCGCTTTAGTTGCGATTTTATTTAATTGCTCGTAGCACCTGTAGCTAGAGCTGCCATTATTGACGGTTTATCGTCATTTTGACTATTTTATGAATGATATTTGAGCCAATGGCAATTTACGACATTTTATATTAAAAACGCCGAAACTTAGGATTATTAAAAATCCAGAGAACCAGACGAAGTATTTGTCTCAACTTAAAGAATTTGTGTAAATATGTATTCGTTGAGCAAAGAAGTACAAATTCCTTTATTTTTTTACCTTTTATATTGAAATTGAATTAAGAAGTTGTTTACATCAATTTAAGTATCAATAATAAGTCGCGATGGACATTTCCAGCCAGATTCAGGATAGGAAGAAAAGAAGTATTAAAGAAATCTCTTAGTTGTTGTACAAATGTTCTATTTTAAGGTCTTTTTGTGCTGAAGTTTTTGCAACAATTTCTTTTACTTCCTTAAAAAATACAAAGAAACGTGTCAGGCAAAACAACTGTTGATTGGCCTGTGTAAAGCCGTAGGTTATGTTTGAAATCACGATTGCCGCTGTAAGTTTGTTTCAATCCCAGTAAGGCGATTTTTAAAACTTTAAAACATGGCCGTTGCTATTTACGATGGTTTATGATGATTTTTAAAAAAAACTATTTTCTGTTTTTTTTGTTAGCGCCCCTTCTTGTACCAATTCTTACTTAAAAAATATGATTTTGTTAAAAATAAAGGTTCAATTAGTCTTGGCGGTTGATTCTGCAACCTGCAGAAGTCTACCTCGTCAACCGTCAAACTGTAGCTTTCTCTCTCTAACCCATGCAAAATGCAACACCAATTGAAACAGCTGATTGCCTACCATCAACCGCCCACCGTCAAGACTAATTGGACCTTAACTTAAAAAAAAACTGATGAAACCCAAAAAAATCAGTTATTTTAATAATGCCTTGCAAGCGAGTTTCAAAATTTGTTGTATTTTTCATTTTTACTCGAAGCAAAATAATTTTAACAGCTTTTAAACTATTTTTCAGTTATTGTTAGGCTTGAGGTCATAAGCAAAAAACAGATGTTGTTGTTTTTAAAACATATTTAATTTTAAAAAACCCAATATTTCGAACAGACTTCGTCGTTCATCATTAAGGGTAATCAATTTAAATAATTGTTTTACTTCTGTCCTGTTGTACTTCTAATATTCTAATATTTTTTATTTCTTCTGTAGCGATCTTTTTGGTGTTTTTTCTCTAGTTCTGTAGCGGTTTTTGTACATTTCATCAGTATCATTTTTTTAGCGTCGGAACAGTTGGCGGCACTCTCGGACATACTTAACCCATTACGGCATTCGGATACATATACGATCGAAATGTATCAGATTTTATTTTCATCAGATTTCGGCTTAAATTTGAATGTAACAGATTTCAGAACGAAATCTGATTAATATGGATTTCAAATGTATAAACGAATGGTGACATTGCGTATTATAGATATTACGAGTATTGTAGTAAGAAATACATGTAGCAAAGCAAACAAAATTTCCGGCTTAAAATTCCTTTCAGGAATGCTCAGCTAAAGCGAAAAGGTGTCGAAATTTGCCACTGTTAAAGGGATGTTTATCGAAAACTAATGTTCTGATAATTGTTTGACAAAGGAATTTTTGATATTAGCAAAAGAAAATATAAAATGTTTTGAAGTAATTTGAGATAGGATTCAAATGTATATGATAAAAATAAATAATTTGAAAATCAATAACGGCTGTTTCTTTCTACACTGGCAAATGTAAAATAAATGTAATACTCTAAGTGAAAATTCCGTTTGAGTTGAATACAAGGCTTAACGGTGTAATAAACACTCGTCTTCGCCGACTGGAGTAAGAGCAGAAAATGCGAAATTTTTGCACGGATTGCATGCTACATTTTGACAAGCGATATCAAAGTTTTTTAACATAAAAACAGAAAATGTGTGCAGAAAAGAAAATTTAGTTTTATTTTTCTTTAACGGCGCATTCTTTAATTCCCGTTAAAAGAATATTTATGAAATAAGTAAAAAAATTCATGAAAAACACTTTCTGATAAGTTTTAAAACTTCTTTGAAATTTTATGAAATCCATTCAACTCTTATTTGTTGTACATCCAACGCAGCATACAAATGTGTACTGGCATACATTTAAAAAACTTAAATTTAAGCTTCGCAACACTGTTTAATGGACAGCGTTGTATTTTAAAGGTTGGGGGCAAAAAACCAAATATGTATATGTGACAGCGCATATAGAAAGGGTCCCTTTTTTTGCTGTGGACAACATCTGAGCATCGAATAAGACCGATCCCATGCCCCAAAACTGTTCCCTCCCAGAAATATGCGCGTTTTATGAAAGTAATGGTACATCAAAGATACACGTATTTAAATCTTTATAATGGATCTCCTGAACAAAACTGGTTTTTACCCTTAGGTCCCTTTCTATTTTGCGCGTCACATATATAAAATATATCTTGATGTATTTATCGATTTGGCTGTCTACACTGCTCTTATAATCGTCCCTGTAACAGTTGCAAATTCCGCCACCTTTTCGTTTTAGCTGAGTACAGCCAAACGAAAATAGCTAAACGGAGTTTACCAATGGTAAATTTCGTTTGCTTCGCTTCATGTATTTCTTATGGGAGCGAGAATTTCGTTTTAGGTGAATACTAGGCTTTAAAGTAAATATTACAAAATATGTAATGAGTTAATTTTTAACTCTAAATACGCTTATGAAATATAATCAAAAAGAAAGTTTGATTTTTGAAAATTTAAATGGAAATTAAAACATACAAAAAAATTCAACAAAAACCCGAATATTAATGGCATTCACTTTGTATTTTCTAACGTACAGAAGAAGAATTATTTTCTGTTATGAAAATGAATAATGGAACAATAACAATGAAATTAAAAAAAGCTTCAGTAATAGCTAAAATAGAATTAAAAAAATTAAGTAAATGTACCTTTTGTTTTAGCAAAGTTGTTTACATTTGCTAAAACGTTTGGATTTTCACTTCTTTAAATTCCATCCGTTATTATTTTATTTACACTTATTGTTTTTATATTATGCGTCACTTGTTAAATTTTGTTTAACATGGCGCGTCAATTCAATCTGGAGCCGATTCAATGTTGTAATCTACGCTTTAAACACCACAAATTACCGATCGTAGCAATTAACTCAACGTCATGCTAATAGAAAAATAAAAACTCACCACAAATATATGTGTTTAAGTAACAATTAAATTGTGGTATAAATTAGATATTCGGTAAATAATAGTCTACAAACGTTTGTGAAAACAGAAAAATATTATATATATATTTAAGTCGAAAATTTATTGTGTTTAAGAATCTACAATATTTTAAATTTTAACTTGGTTTAAAATGGTTCGATTTTGGTTGTTGGCATATCGTCACATACTACACCAAATGTAATCGAAATCAAAATTAAAATAAGTGCTCCAGAGCGGAGGTATGAAGGGAGCGTGAAACTAAGGCTATTTCAATATCCGATATCACTAATTTTTATGAGCTCGTAACAGTTCGATCGTAACGAAATGAGCCAAATTGCAGATAGATTGGATAATTTATGTGGCTTCTAGAGCTTAAGACATAAGCGAAAATGTTTGATTTGACTATTTTGTGCTGGAGATACGCAGTAAAGCGCTTTATAACTTTCCAATTTTATTTATATCTTGGCATGTTGAAAAGAAAAACAAAGAAGCAAACGTAATCACAAAATTGGAAACGCAAATTTAACACGCCACCCATTCCGGCAAACTTATTCTGAGCTGAACATAAAGTGTGTTCGTTTACTTGCAAATTTGTGCAAATTTTTACTGGATCGTGTTCGTTTACGCAAAAAGTCCAGTAAATGAGAGCCAGAGAGAGAAAATTTTGACAGTTCGATGTTAGAGAGTTTGCAAATTTTGGTTGGAGAAATTTTAGCCAACCAAAATTTGCAAGAAAAATTTTAGGTATGTAAACAAATAAAAGTAAAAATAAATTTACAACAGAATAGGTACACGCAGAAAAAAAGTATGGTTGGGGTGACAATAATCGAAGAGGATCATACTATTGTTAAGTATATGTCTGAGGCACAACAATAGTATGATATACACCTAACCATACAATGATTCCCACAAACATAGTATGATTTACACTCAACCATACTATGATCTCCACAACCATACTATGATCCTCACAACAATAGTATGACTCACACTCAACCGTACTATTATCTTCACAACCATTATGATCCTCACAACCATAGTATGTTTCTCATACAACCATTGTATGATCCTTACAACTATAGTATGATTCACACGCAACCGTACTATGATCCACACAACCATAGTATGATTCACACTTAACCATACTATTATCTCCACAACAACATTATGATCCTCACAACCATAGTATTTTTTCTCATACAACCATAGTTATTTCACCGAACAAAGTAAACACAATAAAAATACCTCCAACAACCTTCCGATTGTTGTTTTTTTTTAATGGACAACAACCATTCACTGCATCGTGTGTATGTGTTTTTTTATTAACCAAAAAACATACACACACATACATGTGTGCTCTATAAGTCCTGTTTTGTTATGTTCATAGTCGCAACCATACTGTATGATTGTCGCAATCATATTATTGTTAACGTAAATTTTAAACATACTTTTGTTGCACCAACCATGTTTATATGGTTGCTACAACCATATTTTAATTTATATATTGTCAATAATACTATTGTTACATTTGACCAATAGTAATATCGTCGCAATTATACTGTGGTCAAAATGAAATTCTAAAAACAGTACTATGGTTGCGAAAAACATGCTTTTATTGTAGAGAACATTTACTGTTGCGGTGACCATAGTGTAACCTTATCTTTTCTCTGCGTGTAAGTATAAATAGGACTATTATTTTATTTAATATATATGTTAATCACTGAAATTAAAAAGAAAGAAAAAGTTCTCTTTTGCTCATTTTTTTATTACAAATCTTAACACTTTAAAATTCAAAATAAAATGAAATGCAAATAGTAAGCAAAATCAGCTGTTTCATTGCAAATTTTTACTGGAAGCTGTACGTTTACTTTTCTTGCAAATTTTAATAAACAGAGTAAATAAAATTGGCCTAACGCTCTCAAAAGTAGAAACTTGCAAATGTTTACGGGGAAAGTAAACGAACACACTTATAAATACATACTTATGTATAAATTCGCAGTGCAGCCCCTTGTTCTTATAAGTCTTCTGTGGAGTCCCTTTGGTCTCATTCAGAAATCTATTCACATTTGTCGCCCTTGACCCACATTTTTGCGCTATTAATAGTTTTTGTTAGAAAAGAGCAAACCAAAATTAATTATGTTGTTTACAAATTATTTAAACCAACAACAACACTGTTGTCATGAAAAGTTTGTATGTCGTCCACCATTGGATGGGGTGTACACTAAATTTGTCATTCCGTTTGCAGCACCTCGAAATATTGGGCTGATCTAATAAATTCTATCTAAGTCGTTGTGTCTGTTAAAATCACGAAAGCGGTCAAAAAATGAGCGAGCTTGCTGAAATTGACAACAATTGAGTATAGTTAAGTCTCAACATTTGACAGTATGTTCGTCATTAATTAAGCGCTAATTTAAATGAAAGAAAAAACGTGCGATGCGTCCCTTTCGATGTGGGCGGTGCTACGTAGTTGATAATTGTTTTCTTAATTGCTCACAAACAACCGATCCTGTCGGAATGGAATATAATTGAATATAGGTCAGAATATTTAATACGTACCTACATTTTTTTTGCTCCAAAAATTATAAAAGCTTCTTTATAATCTTATAAAAAGCTGCTATACAGGCATTTCACAGAACACAATTCCGATCGAAAGTGATTTCAATTCCGTACTTTGCTTCTCCAGAAAAATATTCCGAATGATTTGGTCGGAATGAAACCACTTTTGATTATGTGATCGGAATTGATATTTTTACTTCCATAAACACAAAAAACTTTGATAAAAGTACTTTTTCTAAATAAAGATTATTGTAAAATTGAATTAAGTTAAATTTTTGCTTAGTTGACATTTATTTTAATAAATCTTTGATATTTTCAATAGTACTAAAGCAACAATACAAGCCAAATAATTGCCTTCAACGAAATAAACTAAAATAAAAAAAACGTTGGAAAATTAATTTGTATTGTTTGTGATCGTCTTTTGTTGTGGCGTGTAATATTCTGGCTAACGAAAATAAAACAAATAAGAAATGTGAGTATTTTATAAGTTTGTTCTCAATATTTTCATTTACAAACAAATATTTTAGGGAAAAGCATAGAAAAGGTGCTCAAGATACAATTTTTGTCGAGTTCATGGAGTGTCACAATGATATAGCCAGAGGATTCGTAAAGGGAGATCGTGTGGTTGTAGAAGCGCTTTGGATAGAATTAACATAAAAATTGAGTTCTACTGGACCACCACGCAAAGATTGTCATGGATGGAACAAAACCTGGACGGACTGGAAAACATACGTGAAGAACAAACTGTGCCACAACAAAAACGGTGGTGGCCACAACAAACTGTGTCACAACAAAAACTAAGTGAAACACCACAAACATGTACTGTCCGAGGTTGATGAAGCTTTTAGAGTTTCCGGAATGCAGAGAAGTGCAGAAGTCGTTGCTTGCGCCAAAAGATTTCTAGAAGCGGATCTGATCGCGTACATTTGTGAATCTGACAAAACGACGAAGATCTTGATTTTACTTCCTCCACATCTGACAGTGCTAGGGAAAAAGAAAATTATTTGGCAAGAAAGCGAAGTGTAACACCATTAGCTTCGAAGAGGCGTCTTTCCCGCACACCATCTCCTACTTCTAAGCGCCACAAATCTCGTTATCCACATGTATCCAACTCGGAATTGAGCAGCCTTTTAGTAGAAGAAAATAAACACTTGGGAAAAATTGGTCGACAACAAAGTGAAAAATATTGTCCACCTTATGGAAGAACAGCGCCATAATATGCGAAAACAAAATGAAAAATTAGATAGGCTGTGCAATATTTTGGAAGCCCATTATAAAGTAAAGGAACTCTTGTTAAACAATTTATGTAAAACTATTTTTTTTTTACTCCGTTTGTTTATTTGGTTAACTTAAAACTTATGGGTTTTGTTTTCTCATATGCATTGAGTTGCCATAGCAAATTAGAATAACCAGGGTTTTTAAAATTTTCGGAATTACCTAAATCGATCGGAATCTGAAGAAGGCAAAATAAAACCGACCGGAATGGTAAGTACGGAATTAACAGGCCTGATAATTTTGTTAATGTTTTATTAAGAGGTTTAAAATTTTAAATGCACAAATTTTTTAATATTTTTAAAAAAATAATCGGATAAAAACAAATGCTGCCACTATTTTGAACATAACATCAACAATTATGGCGGTCCTAGAAATCTAAATACTGTTTTAAATCAGTAAGACTCAAAACAAATTTGGTATAATTTAAAAAAATAACGAAGAAAAAATTTTAAAACTTGTAACAAATACAAAATTTTGTATTTTTTTAAAAACTTGTCTTCTAATTAAATATAGATTCAAGCGGTCTCGAGACGGTTAGTCCCTGTTCAATGCAAAAAAATATTATAAATCAAATGTATCTCTCTTTCATGTGACCAAAATTTTCTACAAACCGTACAATCCGTACCAGAACAGCAAGATTTTTTGTAAGGCCAAAAATTAATTTATTCGACATTTTAATTTTTTTAATGTCATTTTAATGCAGTCATCCTATGGTCTAAGAGAAGTACTTCTGCTAAATTGCATCAGACGGACCCGTCTAACTATATGATACCCTCCTAACCACACTCTTAAGACTCTATAGTCTTAGTTTACGATTATTCCAAAGTAATATCTCGGAATTAAAAGTCGCCCCCATGTATGAGAGATAAACACACTAGGGTGGGCCGATTTGAAAAGACAAAAATATGTCGATATTGTGTCATCGATTTTTCTATAGCCTTTGGCATGAGGAAAAACATTCCACTACGACATATTTAAAGAAAAGCATTTTCAAGGCGCCTAAATTTCAATTTTTCACTTTTTTTCAATTTTTCGCTGATATGTGGTTTCAACAAGACGGTGGCACTAGTCTCACAGCACGCGTTACATTCGATTTACTGAAAGGCAAATTCGACGAACGTGTTATCTCGAAAAATGGTCCGGTCGAATGGCCACCTCGTCCATGCTATCTAACGCCATTGGATTTCTTTTTATGGGGCCACATTAAGTCATTGGTCTATAGAAATTAAAAAAAATGGAAATTGGGGCGATTGATTCGATTCTCCCAGTCATTATTTTTTATATATATTTATTTATTGTTTTTGACATAATGGTTTACAAATGGCTTTACAAACTAAAGAGTTTAGGAATACAACTTCCTTTTCTACTTTGTGTCCCAGTAAATATTATTATTTTTATTACCTACTAAAACCCCTTAAAATAAAAGTTGAGAGAAATTAAAAAAAATGGAAATTGGGGCGACTGATTCGATACTCCCAGTCATAATTATATTTTTTTATTAACTTCTAAAACACTAAAATAAGAGTTTGAAAAACTAAAAAAAAATTGAAATTGGGGCGCTTCGAATATGTCGTAGTGGAAATCGAAAGTGGAAAAGTGGAATCGTGCCAAATCGAAACATCGATGGCACTATGTTGATTATAAAATTGGTCCACCTTAATAAAAACATTTATCGTACAAGTAAAGTACAAGACTGTAGAATATCACTATAAAAAAAAAACTAATTGCACTTCAGTCTGATGGAATTTTTTGCTCATTGATCAGTTTGATTCTAAATCTGGGGTGTGAGGGCTTTATGAAACCATGAACCGACCTGGTCGAATTGCAGCGTTCTTTGTCCTCTGTGCATACTCATGTCAGACTTCATATTTTGTTAAAGATTTCGATTTTAAGATATTTGCGCTTCATACAATTTTCGGCTACAAATCTTGAACTTTACTTTTATAGGGGCTATATCAAAACATGGACTTTTTAAATATATTTTGTATTTTTGTATTTTGTTTGTTCAAATAACCTCACCTGCCGCATCGGAGGCACAATTGTATTCAGATCTTTGTGCAAAATAAAACCACTTACTTAGACAAAGAAAAAAAAACAAATAATGTTGGGGTGACTGTCCCTGGCCAAAAAGTGTTTGTTTCGGACCAAGCCTGTAGATAGAACCGGCAGAATGTAGTTAAGATTGTCACAATAACAACAAACCAAAAGACATTAAAATCCCATGGATTTTGCTTCATTTTGGTCGGTTAGATCCCAAATCTGGAGATATGTGTTCAAAGGGCTAATATAACAGCATCTCGTAAAGTTTCAACAATACGAGGGCACATCAATAATACCGTGACTTTTCCAACGTCCCTCGTAGTCATCAAGTACCATCTGTAAATAGACTAATGTCAAATTTTGAGAGAGTTTCGTCATTTAGTTTGTGTTTAACAGCTGTTCAAAACATAAAAACACGTGGATTTTTTTAAAAATGGAAAAAAGTGAACTTCGAGTGCTCATAAAACATTATTTTTTGCGGAAAAAACAAGAAAAAGCTTAATAAATACTATGGGGGCTCTGCACCATCGATATTTATGTCGTTTACTGACTTTCGTTGTGGTCGCAAAAGTACAAATGACGCTGAACGTTCTGGACGGCCAATTGAGGTCAATACCTACACCCGAAAATGTCGAAAAGAAATCGACGATATGGTGTTGGCCGATCGAAGAGTAAAAGTGCGTGAGATTATTAATGCCATACGCATTTCATATGGTTGTGTGCTTTTGATTCTACATCATCAGTTGGGCTTAAGAAAGCTGTCTGCCGCGTTTGCTCTCAATTTACCATAAAAAAAATCCTGTGACAAATTCAAAGGATTGTTTGGAGTTGTTTAACCCCAATTCGAATGAGTTTTTGCGGCGTTTTGAAACTGTGGATAAAAACATTGATCCAATACAACACTCCGGAGACCAATCAGCAGTCTAAACAATGGGTTTATCCGGGGGAACCGGCTCCGAAGAAAGCCAATGTGACTAATAAGGTGATGTTAACAGTTTTTTGGGATGCATCCATATCTCGAGAAATCCATCCATAATCCACATCGAATACCTTCAAAAAGGAAAAACAATGAACAGCTAGTATTATGCCAACTTATTGGACTGACTTAAAGAGGATTTAAAATAACGACCCCGTATGGCCGACAAAAAAGTTCTTTTTTTTATCAAGATAATGCACAAGTGTGCATTATCTTGATAAAATCCGCCACATTCTCCGGATTTAGACCTCAGTGACTATTTCCTATTTCCAAACCTAAAAAAATGGCTCGGAGAAAGAGTTTCAGCTCCAACGATGAAATTATTGATCAAACAAATGCCTATTTTATGGACTTCGAAAAATCCTATTTTTTGAGCGAATTGAGCTAAAAGGGAAAAATTTGTTTTGAAATTTTTTTTTTCAAAATAAACTGTTTTATTTTTCTACATTTTTAGAAAGACCCTGAAGTATTGACATAGCCGCGTTCTTCTCAATTAACCTTCTCGACTAACAAAAGGGTTCGCCTCAATTTTTTCAAACATGACACACTCTGCTTTATAAGAAAACTATTCGCTACCGCCAACAAGTTTTTAGAGAAATAAATAAAAGTGTCATTTCGTTAAAAATTGTTGACTGATTAATCTTGGATACTGATTATACATTTTTCTGCTTCCATCTGCTGCAAGGTAGTGTTCTATAATTTTTCGACTTTCGATTAATCGACTTTTGGGTATAAAAAAAGTAAAAGTCGACTTTTTTTTTTAAAAAAGCTTAACAGTCAACTTTTTTATGTTGACTTTTTCTTTTACTTTAAAAATTATTAATAGTCATCCAAACAATACGTATTGCTTAAGTTTATTTGAGCTTTTATTTATTTTCGCCGATTGAAAAGTACACTAAAGTTTTATTTTTTGTAGCGGCAACGTATGACGAGGTTATATGTGCATGCCTTCAAAAACTTTCTAGATTTATTCTGAGCAATTAGTCAAGTCGCTAAGTATACTTAGTAGGGGCATAAATATTTCATTCTACCATTTCAATGGTAGAACTGAACATAGCCCGTTTATGTTATATGGGTTTTGAAAGCTAACCTCAATAGCGTTAGTCTGTAACGGGATTTTAAAATTGTTTCAACTTTCATCATGATGTGGTCAGATAATGAGAATCGCAACGCTGTAATAGCGCTTTTTAAGAGTGAAATGAAAAAAGGGATATTTTCAAAACGCTCCGGCCACTAGGGACTAGCCGCATGTTCGTCTACCGATGCATAAAACTGTTTGAGGAGACTGGAGATGTACAAGAGTGCCACCGGTCGGGCCGCCCACGCTCTGTTCGAACACCGCATGTCATCAAAGCCGTTAAATCAAGAATTCAAAGAAATCCGCTCCGAAAACTGAAAATCATGGCCCGTGAGATGAATATTACGCAAAAGTCCATTAGTCGAATCATTAAAAAAGACTTGGGGCTTTCAAAAGACGTACCGGACATTTATAGAGTGCAGCTTTAAAAAAAAATAGGATTGAAAAATGCAAACGTCTTTTGGTGAAGCACGCTTATAACTTGTACAAAAAAAATTTTGTTCACCGATGAAAAAAATTTTACCGTTCAGGAAAAATTTAACAAGCAAAATTATAGTGTACGCACGGTCATCTAAGTAAGCATCTGAACTTATCCCAAGGGTGGAAAAGGGTCATCACCCAGCTTCAGTCATGGTTTGGTGGGGTGTCTTTTACGATGGGGTCACTGACCTGCATTTCTGCGAACAAGGAGTCAAAACATCGGCCAAAGTTTGCCAAGAAACCGTTTTGGAAGCTGTTGTGAAGCCTCTTAACAATTCCCTGTTCCAAAACCAGCCATGGACTTTCCGGCAGGATTCTGCGCTGGCCCATAAGGCTCAAACGTCCCAGGCCTGGCTTCAAAACAATTTGCCAGCGTTCATTTCCTTTGAAAAATGGCCCTCAGGCAGTCCAATTTGAGCCCATTGGATTACAAATTGTGGACGGTTTTAGAGAACAAGGTTTGTCACAAAAGATACCCCAACATTAAATCTCTTAAGACTGCTTTGGTTCGAGCTGTGGCCAATTTTCCAATGGACGAGGTTCGTGCAGCTATTGACGATTTGCCAGTGCGACTTATGGCGTGTGTAAAGGCAAAAGGCGGACATTTCGAATAAGTAGATTCTTTTTGGATACAATATACATCAATAAATATATTAAGAAATATTTGGTCCATTACGGTATAAAACGTGTGTAACAGTATTTATGTCCCTACTAAGTATTAACTATTAATTAAATATAAAAGTTGACTTGAATTTTGTATTAACTTCCCATTTTGGACATTAAGTGAGCGCAATCGAATTTCTTGCCTTTTTATAGCTTTAAATTATTTTTCCACATTGTAATGAAATATCTGTTTGTGTTTTACCTACTTTTTTTAAATATTTAATAAACTGTTTCGTAAAAAAACATATTAAAAAATATTTTATATCACAAGAATAGACAAAAAGTCGTCTGCGCTCAAACAAGTGTCTACCACTGTAGTATTTATTTCAAATCCGATGTTCATAACTTCACGATTAATGTTGTTGAATGTGAGCGGTGCCAGGCCCCTATATTTACTTACTACATTGTAATATACAAGTCTATGAGGCCAATTAATCTATATTACATAGTACTCAATTATTCAATTGAAATTTCACTTTCTATGTAGTTTCACATAAAATATAAAAATTCACTAATTATACATTAACAATACTATTATTAACTAACATTACTTAAAAATGGGTTCCCAGCCAACATGTAAATATATACAATTAAGGTAACAATTAGTGGGCACGTTAACAACGAAGAAATTAGAAAAAAAATGTCTTAGGAAACAGTAGATAACGTGTACTTTAAAAAATTCTGTCGAAAGACATAGTTTGAAAAGAAAAAAGTGCGCAACCACATTGAAAAATAATACTATTATCAATACAATTTTTATATTTAGACCCTAAAAACTGTATAAAATGCTTAGAGATGTGATCAAAACGACGAAGTCCATATTCATACAGGGTGGCTGATACATTAAGAAACTCAAATAACTTTTTTTCAGTGTATGGAATTCATTTTTCTTTTATTCATGTTAAAGTTCATTCAATTTTATTAAATATACGAGGGCGACCGCAAAAGTAACTGGCCTAACATAAAAAGAACCGTTTTTTTGGAATTATTATTTTTTATTTTTCAACATAATCTTCTTCCAACTCAATACATTTCATCAAACGTTTTTCAAGTTTTTTAATTCCATCCGAAAAATAAGATTTTTCAAGACCTTCAAAATATGCCTCAGTTTCAGCAATAACCTCGCTATTGGACGAAAATTTTTTGCCACCGAGAATTTTTTTTTTAATTTGGAAACAAGAAATAATCAGGAGCTAAATCTGGACTACATGGTGGATGCGGAGCAATTTCAAATCGTAATTCGGCCAGTTTTTGTTGAGTTAAAAATGCAGTGTGTGAAGGAGCATTATCTTGATAAAAAATAACTTTTTTTTTCTAAATGCGGTCGTTTATCTTGATTTCTTCACTTAACCGATCCAATAATGCACAATAATATTCACTTTTTATAGTTTTTCCTTTCTCAAGATAATCAATAAATATTATACCCTTTGCATCCCAAAATACTGTGGCCATTACTTTTCCTGCTGACTTAACAGCTTTCGCCTTCTTGATACCACTTTTACCAGCTTCTATCCATTGTTTTGACTGTTCTTTGCATTCTGGGATGTAGTGATGGATCCATGTTTCATCAACATTTATGAATCGGCGCAAGAACTCTATTGCATTACGCTGATAAATCGCTAAAAGCTTCTCGGAATTGGGGCAAAGTCAACAAACGCGACACCCATCTTGCGGATAGCTTTTTCATGTGGAGTTCATCATGTAAAATACTCCAAACTTGTTTTTCGTGTATTTTAACAATATCAGCAAGTTCTCTGAGCTTTATTCGTCTATCTTAAGTCACTTCATTAAATATTTTTCTAATGTTTTCAATAGCAGTTTTCGGTCTTCCAGTGCGTTGTACTTGAACGACCCATATTAAATTGTTCAACCCAGGATTTCACGGTGGAGTATGATGGTGCATTATCACCATGAACAGAATCCAATACATCTTTTATTAATCGTGGCGTATAACCTTTCATATAAAAGTGTTTAATTACCGCACGAAACTCTTTATTTTCCATTTTTCAAAAATTATAAAACTTGTTTACTTCAATCAATCACCTGTAACAAAGAAAATAATCATTAAATATTTCGGAAATTTTGACAGATGGCTTATAAAAGATTGCTTTTAAAAAACAAAAAAAGTTGCTAGTAAAACAGGAAATGTGCCAGGCCAGTTAGTTTTGAGGTCGCCCTCGTAGCTTCATTAGTTATAAAAATAATGGAATTTAAAACCCCTCCTGCTCATTGATGTATGATGCATGTGCGGCATCTTACCATAAAGTTGTTCATTGCTGCCTAGAGAGTTGAGACAGAAATAGCCGCAATGGTTTCTCGAATGGACCGCTTTAGTTCATTCAAATTTGTTAGTTTTGCTTTGTCGACTTCCTGTTTGCAATAACCCCACAAGAAAAAGTCAGGTGCAGTAAGATCAGGCGACCTGGGGGGCCAGCGGTACGTGGATTTTCTGGATATTAGCTTATTGGGAAATTTGCGTTGTAATTCTTTCAATGCAGGCCGGGCCATGTGGGAGGTTGCACCATCTTGCTGAAACCACACAGAGTTGAAATAAATTCTCATTCGGCGTAATTCTGGATAGAAAAACTCTCTCTACATGCTTAAGGAAAGGTCTCCAGTAACCGTAACGGTATGCCCGTTTTCTTCGAAGAAGTAGGGCCCGACAATGCAGCGTGATGAAACTGCGCACCGCACTGTAACACGAAGTGAATGCAATTTCGTCTCATGGAGTATCTGTGGGTTTGAAACACTCCATATTCGACAGTTTTGTTTGTTTATGTTGCCGTTTAAATCGAAATGGGTCTGGCAAAATTCTAAGCGAATCGGGAAGTCTGCTGCTTGCAGTTTGTTGGCCATTTGAATTTTATAGTGGAATAAGTCCAAATCTTTGTGCATAATTGACTGCAATAACTGTCTGCTTATACCCATTTGAGCAGATAAGCTTTTTGTCGAAACTCTTGAATTGTTTTGTATGGCAGTAAGTATGAACAGACGGGTCCGTCCGATGGTAAGGTTTTCTGTTGACTGTCCCGCTCTCGGCAAGATTGTTAACAAGTCTCATTATGGTCCATCTGCTCGGAATTGCCGTTAAACGTGCGCCTATACTCTCCTTGAACCGAAACTACGGACTCCAGTGCGTAATAGCGGCGGACTATCCAAATTCTTTCAGTGTCCCAGTTATCCATATTTGTTAAATCAATAAACCAATCTGCAAAGTAAACTAGAGTCATTGAATAGAAAAAAATATTAATTTTTTTGGTAGCGGCTTTTATCAGCCTCCCTGTACAACAATACAAGAACGACAGGCAATTTGTTTTTACAAAAATTCAAATTAATTGTGCAATCTTTATTGTTTTTTCGAAAGGACATTTTATGCCCTTTATTTCTTGAATATAATTTCCTTCAAATGTTTGCCGCCATTCTGTCCATTTTGTCCAATCTGAGGGTCCAATTTTGGATGACTCGTTCGCGCATTTCGACCGGTATGGCGTTATTGACACGCGTAATGTTGGCTTCCAAAACCTGAAATATAGCTGGTTTGTCAGCATAGACTTGGACTTTAAGTAGCTCTAAACAAAAAAGTCTAAAGGTGTGAAATCACACGATCTAGATAGCCAACTCAACGATCCTTAACGTGATATTAGCTGCACTACAAAGTGACCTCTCAATAGATCCATTATTTGAGCAGCTTTATGGCAAGTGACACCGTCCTGTTAACACCAAATGTCATCAAGAATACGGGCTTCAATTACAGGTATTAAAAATGCCGATATGATTGCGCGATAGCGAGTACGTTTCGGCCATGATCATTTTTGAAAATATATGGACCGATTATTCCAACAGCCCATAAACCGCACCAAACCGTGGTTTTCGCGGTGTAAGTCTTTCCATGATGAATAGGCAAACAATACTGAAAAGAAAAAAAAAATAAAGTTGAACACAACTCACGCGTTATCTGTGCAAAAACCATATTGATAAAAATACATCTAGATTGATCACCCTTTAGTATATAAGTACAACGAAGTTGTCAAAGTGACTGGTTGAAATGTCCAGAAAATTATTAAACTCAAATGTTCGTTACAATTTGTAAAAGAAAACTAAAGTTCGTTTACTTTTCCAGTAAAAATTTGCAAGTTTCTACTTTTGAGAGCGTAAGGCCAATTATTATTAAAATTTGCAAGAAATGCAAACGAACAGCTTTCAGTACAAATTTGCAACGAAACAACTGATTTTGTTTACTGTTTGCATTACATTTCATTTTATTTTGAATTTTAAAGTGTTAAGATTTGTAATAAAAAAAATGAGCAAAAGAAAACAATCTTTTTTTCTAATTTCAGTGATTAACATATATGTTACATAAAATATAATAATATTCCAATTTTTACTTACCTATTCTGTTGTAAATTTATTTTTACTTTTATTTGTTTACATAGCTGATTTCAAGCATCTGTTCTATCTTGCAAATCTTGGTTGGCTCAAAATTTCTCCAACCAAAATTTGCAAATTCTCCAACATCGAACTGTCAACATTTTCTCTCTCTGGCTCTCATTTACTGGACTTTTTGTGTAAACGAACACCATCCTGTAAAAATGTGCACAAATTTGAAAGTAAACGAACACACTTATAACCTCCAGTTGTGAGTTGAAATATGTGCAGCTAAAACCCGATAACGACCGATTTTCACAATCACTTCTATTCTGCGTTTCGATTACGCTCGGATTTTCTCCGTTTTGGGAATTCTGCTTTCCGTTCCGCTTAAGTTTTTCTTTAGATTGTGGTTATTCTACATTACGAACGTAGTTACGTTTTTCTATGTTGTTATTTAGTTCTGGTCCACGTTGCCATACCCTTCCAACAAAAACGCCGCTGCTATCAATTCCATTTCTATAAAAATATAAACTAAATTTTATTTTTCAGCTGCACTGTTGTAAATAAAAGAAAACACAACTCCGGCACTACAGGGTTCTTCACACTGCTTTAGTTTGGCCACAGACATCTTTCTTATGTTCAGGTTTTTTTTAGTCTTTTGGTACTCCCTGATGTCTATAATTCCTAGAATATTTACTTTTTATTCGTTTTAACTATTAATTCACTGTTTTGTTTGCACTAAACTTCATTTTATTACAATGTGTACACAATTACAATTGTTTATTTGTTTTGTTTCGTTATCTACGTTCCACAGCCAAACAGCTTATTGTGAAAGACACTTGTCTTCTTCTTATCCTTACGATTACGTTTTTTGCTGGAGTACCAATTTACGATCAGTGTGTAGCGGAATGCGGGGACGTAATCGAAACGCAGAATAGGTGTGAAAAAAACTTTTTCAAGGGTGGGCGCTATAAAAAAAACCAACAAATAAAACTTTTTTCCGAAAACTAAGTACTACATACTTAAAGGGTCGTTTTTAACGTTAAAATGTAAACTCAGCATGCTTAGATCTTGTGCGCGTGTCCTCCGGTGTGTTGTATCAAGGTTCCGTAGATCTTGGTGGACTTGGTCTTTTCACTGGAGCACCCATGAAATTGTGCCGTAGCATTTTTAGTACCGAAGCATTTTCATTTTCAGCGCAATCGTTGTAGTTCAATGCGCCCGACTACGTCGATGTCGGTACACAGCTCAGTGTTCATTCGATGTTACAGCAGAGGAGTCCACATATCTTCTGAAGAACCTTCCTTCGAACACTCTCAACACTGGGAGCGCGTTTTAAAGTGTTATTTTGGTGGATCGAGAGAGTGATTTATTGTTTAGCTATTTGTAAAGCCCAAAAAGCACGCGTTAGCTAATATGATTCTTTGTTTTATTTCCAGACTGACGTTTTTTTTTGTTGAAATTCCCAGCATTTACTCTGCCCGGAGAATGTTGTTTTGACATTGTTTTAGTAGATGCATCCAGCAGCTTTTTTTGTCCTTGTTCATCCCCGATCCCAACTTTGCCGACTTTTTGTCTATGCTAACAAAGGAAGCAGTTCCTGATCGTACAGTTCTTGCAATGATGTCTGCTTCATAAGCGTACTCGAAGAGCATGCTCTGCTCTCTGTGTTTAACTCCTTGTCGTTTGTTATTGTTGTTGCATCACCTGTGGCCTCTTTTTGTATCGAAGGGTTGGGAGAGGTCCTGCCCTATTGTAACTGCCAACGCCATTTTGTATAGATACGAAAGTCAGACTGAAATATAACGATGCACGATGAAATGAAAAAACTTGCAGAATATTTTGACATCTAATTTTTTTTATATATGCTTTATTTGAATTATTGAATCTGCTCCTAACAATAGGTATACGAATCTTAAGTATAATTCAATAATGAATCCTAGTATCGATTTATTGTAATGTGGATCTCTGCTAATTGCCAGGAATTTAAATTAATTTGGTCAAAATATTATATAACTGGTATGGATCACATGTCTGAGAATTTTAAACCTGGCTTGGCTTAAACCTCGTGATAAAGGGCCAGAAAACGCTTACAGTCATTTACAGAGAGTTCGCGATATTATGTAGATTGAAGAACTCTAATTATGTATGTATAACGGATAACTCTAGAATAGCAGAGTGGACGACGTAATTTAGGTTTTGTAGGTTTTTCGGGTTGACTGTTTTAAGGATCACGTATGAGAGCATTTAAGCCACGTGACGTAGAATTAAGGATTCTACACAGTCTCTTTTGAGTGTTCGTCCGCGATTGATATTGACTGTTTTAAAGATCACGTATATGAGCATTTAAGCCACTTGACGTAGAAAAAAGAATTCTATTGCGAGTACTGTTCGCGAGTACTGTTACGGATGAAGCACAAGTGTAGATTAGAAAACACGGCGTTCGTTTCTCCGAAGTCTTAAAGAGCTTGGACTACACAATTATTGTCTAGGAAGTATGTTATCATGACGTTCGAGCTTCTCTTTGTGCTTGATTTTTTGAATTGCCTCTTTAACAAGAGGTATTTTTAAGTCTCGGTGGATATTTTCATTCGTCATATACCAAGGGGCACCGGTAATGAGCCGCAATGTCTTCGATTGGACTCTTTGGATTTTGTCGAGATTGCTTTATCTTGCTTTGCCCCATAGTTGGGCACCGTATAACCAGATAGGTTTGATTGCACTGTTGTATAGCAGGACCTTATATTCAAGGCTTAGTTTTGAGTTCGCGTTTAGGAGCCAGTGAAGTTGATGGACCTTAAGTTTCAGTTAAGTTTTCTTGGTTTCGACATGACTTCTCCAGGTGAGTCGGCGATTAAGTTTCAGTTGAGTTTTCTTGGTTTCGATATGACTTCTCCAGGTGAGTCGGCGATACAGGTGGATTCCAAGGTATGTAACATGATCAGATTGAGAAAAAGGGATATTGTTTAGTTTCAATGTTTTAATGACATCTAAATGGCATTGGTTACTCTGACTGCTTGTGATATATAAAAATTTCTAAAACTACATTTTCATCCGCCACCCTAAAGTACTACAGGCTTAGAACCGATAGTCGGTTCTATGGACCTGACTGACCCGAAGAGCAATTCTTCGGACAAGTGCTGTCACCAAGGCACACAGTTGTCGCTACAACAACAACTACAAGTTTAAAATGGATATGCGAATGTTAACTTTCATTGCGTGGGGCATTAGTTTATGGGTGTATATATATTTTATTTTGTTTTTTTTTATACAAATTTGTACATAACATCAAATAGCAAAAAATGTATTCTAAGTACTTACATATGAATGTTTTAAACTATTTTTGTAATTAAAGAACAACATATAACAGATGAGGTAACAATTAAATTTTAAGTACCACCGATAGAAGCCAATTCAGTTTGTCTTTTGTAATTTGTTAATTTAAATATCGTCCATTGTGGTAGTATCCTTGTCTTTTTTCAAATCACGAACACAGCCATTACTATCTAAAAAGTAGTCATGACACTTCAATTTTCTGTACGATTCATTGGTTTCTAGTAGTTCTTCAGCTTGGGCGATATCTTGTTTTATGCAGGCTATTAGGTCGTCTAAACTCTTAAAATTTTGTTCAGGTCTTAAGTAGCCAACGATGCAAACTTTGAGCAGGCTGTCATATAGATCCCGATTGAAATTGTGTAGAATATGGGTTTCCTTAAAAAAATAAAAAAGAGAGATTAAACCAAACTGTGTTAATTATATTTTGTATTTTTTTAATCTAGTGGGCTTAGTTCTTATAGATAAATTCGTACAACTATGTACCTACTTAATGCTAATATAAGATATTGGAAAAGTGATGTTTTGAAATCTTGTTGCATAATATCAGACACCGCAATTACATCTATGAAAATATTTATAGAAAACTGTATGGTCTCTCAAATTTCTATTAGGAGTAATAAAAGGTGTTAGCTCCAAAAGTTTCCGTGAATTAATTGTATTACCAACAATACCTCTTTTAAACGTTATGTTATGTGCAATTCTTTGTTGTGTAATACTGCATTTTCATTAGGCCATTTATTCTCGTTTTCGCTCGAAACTTTTCAAAACGTCTCAACCAATTTTCACACAATTTGTGGTCGTTTTCATTCTCGTTTTGGTTTTCGCTTGACAGTTCATTAATGTTTACAAACAAAGAACAACGTGGTGACTTTTAAAATACTGAAATACATATTTTTCTTAAACAAATGGATAAATTAAATTATTTTTTTTCTTTTAGCACGCTCATTTTTACTTTTACTTCATAAAATATCTATTTCACCAAATATGTTTGACGATTGATTAAAAATGTCTGCCTTGAGATGACAAACCAACGATAAAAAACGATTATTTTGGAGATGACGCACTTTATTTAAGGTGGCATCGCCTGTGCGAAACGTTTTCGTTCCTCTTTCGTACAAAAACAAGTCAAAGTGAGACGTTTTCATCACTTGAATTTGTATGGGAAAACGTCTCATTTTGACTTGTTTTAGCCAACTTTTTGAAAACACTTCAAAAGTGCGTATTGAAAAAAGAGCATAGACGACGTTAGGCTAAGTAACTGACAACGAGTTTCATAATGAGGCATGACTCGATCCGCATTCGTATTACTTCCTAAGGAAAATGGTATTATGCAAACCGACGGATGATCTCTATTATCGACATGCAGTCGGTACATGCAGTAAGCTATCAAATTACCATTTTGGCAGCCATTTTGCAAAACAAACAAAAGTTGAGAGAGCTTAATAAATTTATCAATTGGCTTTTTTTAATATGAAAGAAAATCGTTGTACACGAAAAGAAGTTCAAATGATGAAATGTTAGTGTTTTCAAACTAGCCGATGCAATGTAAGTAAAAAGATTAATTTTCATTCATATGAAATAAATTTTAATTATATCCACTGGTTTCTCATCTTACCTTTTAGCTTGCATAGCTAGATATAAAAAATGTTTGTATTCGCAAAAAAAGTCGTTCACTCGCAATCAAATTCAACAATTTACTTAATCCGCATCAATTTCCTGTCGGATTTTTATCGGATCCATTTCTATGAGAAGTGAATTACATGCTTTATACCTTAAACGCATTTATCGAGTGCGGCCTTACCGACGGCTTACATAATACCAAAATAGTCAACTGCGGAAAATCCGATCCGCAGCCAACCGTCGGCGTGCATAATAGACACGATTATGGTCCTCGCATCAATAGTATCATTTAAACACAACTATACTATGATCCTCACACCCATATTATGAATCAAACTCAACCTATGATCTCCAACTCTCTACTATGATCCCCAAAACCATATTTTAACCCTCAAAACCATAGTATAATCCTCACAACCATACTATGATTCAAAGGCAACCATGTCATGATCCCTACAACAGGGATGATAACTGAGGTTGTTGAATTGGTACAAAAAAGTAATAAAAAAGTACTTTTTGGACCGGAAAGGTATCACTTTTTTATACACACACCACTCTGCAGTGCAGGGTACTCGTATTATGGCAAGGAGATAGGCCCGAATCAATTTAGAACCACAATCTGATTCGATGGGGCGATGTCCGTCTCCACATTGTTGAGGTTGAGTTAGGAACAAACGTTATTAAAATTAGTCAATGTCGGGCCATGTTATGATAGCATTCTAAGATATTTTCCGGATTAAGAATCCGCAGCTCTAAAGGCCACATATGTGACAGCGCATGGAAAATGGGACCTAAGGGTAAAAAAAATCAATTTTCACTTTTTTTTTATGTGGACAACATATGAGCTTTTTGAAAGTGATGGTACACCAAAGATACACGTAAATAAATCTTTAAAAGGGCTCTCCTGAACAAAACTGGTTTTTACCCTAAGGTCCCTTTCTATTTTGCGCGTCACATATAACGTCCAGTTCAGACCAAGTCTCAAAAACCATCTCTGATGAAACTATCGGTCCATGTTTTCAAATAGCCTCTCCACAAAGATCCCTACCGATTTGAGATGCTGCCGGTTAAAGCCACAAATTGTTTCTGATCGCAGTCAAATTTTGCATGATTCATTGGAACATATCGGTACATATTTTCTTTAGCCCCCATGCCAAGGTTCTGATTTGATGTGAATAGTGTACGAGTATTAAGGAAAATCTATTATCAATCCTAGTAATATTAGAAAAGAGCTGTCCTCTTTTTCATATAAAAAGCTCCATGCCGATTAGAGGTCCTGTCGCTCTTGAAGTTTGAGATTTTTAATGCGATCTTGCTTAAATTTAGCATAGGGCCTTAGACCGTCTTAAGCCAATACAGCCTTGGTAACTAAAAATGATAGAAAATGCGCAATGAAGCATTTATTCCAGTCATTTAAAATTTTTTAGTACGTAACATTCTAATTAGTTATTTGCGCAATATTTAAACAATTTAAAAATGAATCAAACAAGTTGCGGGGGTACCATAGTACGTTTGCAAGTCAAAAAGTATCAACTTTTATCAACCCTGCCTTTTAACCTTAGTATGATAGCCCTCAATCATACTATGTTAAACACAATTATTTATTAGGATTGGGTTATAGAGATATTCATAGAGATTTTTATTTTGTAAATTATTTAAAATTACGAGGGCGGTTCGGAAAGTTCTTAGCCTATCAATGAAAGAGAATAGTTAGAATAGTTCGTTTTTCTCGAATTTGTACATTTCATTGATCTAAAAGGTTGCAATAGTACTCTGAATTTATTGTTTTACCCTTTTGCAGATAGTCAATCAATAAAATACCTTTGAAGTCCCAAAAAAACCGTTGCCATAACCTTACCAGCCGATTGAATTGTTTTTGCCTTCTTTGGGGCACTTCCTCCAGCTTCAGTCCATTGTTTGGATTGTTCTTTTGTCTCTGGAGTATAGTGGTGGATCCATGTCTCATCAACAGTTATGCTTAAAATCCATTTTATTTCGCTGAAAACGATCCAAACAAGCTTGAGAAATGTTCATTCTTATGCGTTTTTGGTCGACTGTTAACAAGTGCGGCACCCATCTTACAGAAAGCTTTTTCATCTGTAGTTCTTCATGCAAAATTAAATGGTCTCGATCATTTGAGATGCCCATGATATTAGCTATTTCACGCACTTTTATTCGTCGATCATTTAATACCATATCATGCACTTTGGCTACAATTTCTGTTGTTGTTGCTGTTTTTGGACGTCCACTACGTGGTTCATCTTCAATGCTTGTACGACCACGTTTAAATTAAGCAACCCAATTTTTTACTGTTGCATATGAAGGAGCACTTTCACCTAACACATTCACCATATCATTATGAATTTCTTGTCCCGATAAACCTTTTTTATGTAAATATTTAATGACACAACGCATTTCTAATTTTTCCATTGTAAAAAAATCGCGGATGCGTCTTTTGTGAACACCTGTTTCTATATGAAGGAGTTGCCAGATCGAAACAAAATTTAACACGTGTTCATAGCAGAGATGGAAGTTTCCAAAACACTTAACTCTTTTCTGTTTATACGCTTTTTGTGCTAGGCTAAGAGGTTTCCGAGCCGCCCTCGTACAGTACAGGTGGTTCATAGTCATATTTGAGACCTTTGAACATTTTATTTAAAGAAACCAAAACGTTATTCATTTCGATGAACGCCTCAGACCTAAATTAACACATTTTCTTTTATGTATAAACTTTGATAAGCGATCTATCTGTTTTTTAATTTCTGATTCAGAATTTCAGTAGGTATTTTTAATGATTTTCAAAAGTTGGTGTACGTGAACTTTAACACGAAAAAATTTTTCAAAGCAACTAACGTTTTGCAACTGAAAGATCGTTGAAAATGTTTAGAGGAAGCGTTGCCATAAAGATACGAAATTGTTATGGAAACCCCATTATGTGCCTTATCTGACCCATTGAAGAACGCTTAGAATGAGGGGAGAATTATTCAGGAAAAAACACACATATCGGTACGATTTCAAAAGCTTGCAAAACCAAGTCAAAATTAACGCTGGGTATGTACAGAATGTTATCGTAGCTTGAAAACTCGATGATATCGCAAAATAAAATCTTAAAAAAGTAAGAGGTTTATAAGACTAGGCATGTGTTGGCTATTTTAAAAAATTGGATTGGATATGTCGGGGTCGATAAGAATGTTCAATGATAAATTAAAGCATGTTCGTGGTCAATGCGTGTTTTTTAATCAAGGATTTTGATTAAATCTGAATTAACACGTGGCTTTTATACAAGTAGAACCTTTAATCCTGAGGAAACTTTGCTTTGGGGCTATAAAAAAACAAGAATAGATATGGTAAATTTTTACCAGGGTTTGTCATAGGTCACTAATTGAGCACTTAGCTTAATTTTGGCAAGATCAGTTCTTGAATGTGGCGGGTCCTTACATCGGGAAGGAGCTTATCGTGGAATCTATATAAAGGTAAACATAGATGTGGTTCAAACGATTTTGTTATGTGGCACTCATTACGCACTATGCTAAATTTAAGCGGTGGGATAGAAGAGCGTAAGAAACCAACGCATTGGGGCTAAGGACTGTAGAAAAACAAGGACCAATATGAATACATTTTAACAGTGTTGGTTATTGGTCGTAACGTTTTATTTGAAATTTCCAGAACTCTGAGGTGATATTTTCATTGAAATTCCTGGCATGGTTTAAAACACCCTACTCTCCTTGGCCATGTCAGGATTATTATTTAAAATCAAATAACTTTCAACAATAAATCAACTAAAGTAATTAAGAATATAAAATAAACATGTTTATTCTACTTGTATATCTTTATGGCTTTCTAAATTTCACATTGTTATGAATAAGCCAATTTGTATGTTTATTAGAGTTGTTATCGGCAATGCTCATTGATTATGGCACAAATAAAATTATGCAAAACCGATACTCTGTTCAATGCGTTTTTTGCTTTACTTTTTCTTTATGATCTTACCTAATGCACATACACGATACGTATAATGAAAGTGCAGGTCGTAAATTTTGATTATATGTTCATTCAAGAATACCAAATGGTCTAGTGGGTTCTTTTTGAACCACATGTTTTTTTTTGACAAGCACAATTCTTGCCTGCTCGAAATCCACGCAGAAAGTCAGTTTCATATGAAATGAATCGTTTTGTGTTTAAACAACGTTGGGAAACAGTGCAAACTTATTCCTAATGGGTGCCTTATTCGAAAAAAGTTTGAGTGTAGCACCTACCGTGCCATCTGTACGCAAGTTTGTGCAAAAAGTTCCTAAGACTGGCAGCTTATTTCGATTGAATAATTGCAATGACGAAATATGTATCCTTTTAACTACTTTTTTAGCTGATATTTAATGAATCAAAAAGTTTATGTCGAAAGTCAGTCATACATACGCTATAAAATCTTCGTTGACAAAAAGTTGAATGGGAACGTTTGCGCTTTTAATTCGGGAGGTCTCGGTACGAGTTTTATATATTTCTTTAATTTTGATGTTTTTTTTGTAAAAGGGGTTTTCCAAATTTCGTACCTTAATTCAACACACCCTCAAACATTTTTAATGATCTTTCAGTGTCAAAACGTTAGTCGAAGTCAACATTTCCATCATGGTAAAAATCTCTTACGAGTAACGTTTCAAATTTATTAAAAATTACTACCGAAATTCTGAGTCGGTGGTCGCAACTTTAAGAACGCTTATTCCAATTTTCGACAGTAATAATCGTCCCACCCGGCAGTCTGTACGTGCTATAGTGGATAAATTTGGAACCAAATTTTCACTTTTGAATGTTCCGGCGTTAAAAAGACGCTGTGCCGATCGAAGCGACGAAAATATCGCAGCCGTAAGTGTATCCGTCCAAAATGAGCCAAATCAGTCGATTCCACGTCGTTCTCAGAAATTAGGCATCTCTCAAACTGTGGCGTATTTTGCGAAATGATCTTAGCCTCTATCCTTATAAAATCAAATTGACTTAAGGACTAAAGCCACTTGATCATTTGAAACGCCGAAATTTCTCCGTTTGGGTTCTGGCCAAGTTTCACGAAAATCCAGAACTTCATTGAAAAATCAGCTTCAAATGAAGCTAATTTTTGGCTAAGTGGTTTTTGTCAATAAACAAAATATGCGTTATTGGACAGTAAGAAACCCACATGTGCTTCTAGAGACAACAATTGCATCTGCAATAAATTACTGTCTGATTTTCATGCCGGAGGTGTGATTGGGCCGTATTTTTTCGACTACGAAAACAATCTTCATGTTATCGTCAACGGAGAGCGCTATCATGCCATGTTATAAAATTATTTTTGGCCATAATTGAATGAGCTTCACATCGCCAACATGTGGTTTCAACAAGACGGTGCCACTAGCCACACAGCACGCGTTACAATCGATTTACTAAAAGGCAAATTCGGTAAACGAATGGGGCCACATCAAGTCATTGGTCTATGCCAACAACTTTAGACGAGCTCAGAGACAACATCCAATGCGAAATTGTCAACGTTCCGGTTGAAATGTGTGCAAGAGTGATCGCTGTACACGGGCTCGTGGTGGCCGTATAACCGAAAACGAATTTAATTCTTAAAATGTAAAATTTGTAACATTCCAAACCTGGAATAAATTTGAACTCAATATCTAAAATATTTTGTGTTCTATTAGTATATAAAATTGTTATGTCCTTAATGGAAAACCCTGTAGAGACAAACGAGTAAAAATTCCAGTTATTAGGTAATTTCTAAAAAATCAAGTCCCTCTTAAAGAGGTTCAAACTCCTGCTTAAAGAGGTTTTTTTTATTTTTTGTTCGAAGTGTGCAGGGACCGCCAAAGATGTCCTACTTTTAGAGGATTCCCACTAATGCAGGTCAAAATTATCCCGGTTCGAATGTAAATACTTTGTTTGGTGTCATTTATTAAAAAATTTCAATCTTTTAATATTAAAACTGCCATTTTTTTATTTTTTGTTGTAGGCAGGAAGATGGTCTTTATTATAAATAAAACTAATTCATTTTTTTAATTTTTTTCTGCCGACGTTTCGTCGGCTTTTTTCTGACATCCTCAGGAGAATTTATTTTGTGCATGAGTCAGCGAATTTTGAAAAATATAAATAATTTAATAAGGTTAACTATACTTAAATACCAACATTGTTTTCAATATGGCAAAAGCCTTTCTGCACTAGTTTTTTTGGAATATGACTGAATTGGGCAAAAGTTTGGAGGAAAAGTTTTTCCACGTGTAGTCAATTTATAAGGTAGGATATATACATAAATCTTACGAGTATTTTAAAGAAACTTCACCAAGTTGAAACCACATTAAAACAATAAAAAAAACAATACGTACCATACTCTTTTCCTTATTGTCATAGAAAGGATTCCAGCCTATACTCATGACCATTTTGTAAACGGGTCCGTTATCGACATTGGCCCATCCATAATAAACTCCAGGTTGCACAGCGGCCGGTAGTGATTTTACCACCTCCAATGGATAATTGGCTACAGAATATAAACAAGAATAGAAAAGAAACCCGTTAAAAAGAAGAGTGACTAGGGTACGAAAGCATTTAGCCTTTAAAAATAATTGTAGGCTCAAGTGGGCTAAATTCGGTTAGATCCTCGTAGATAATGTAAACAAAAGCACTAAGCAGCGAACCTATGACAGCCGTTTCTATGTAGCGCATCGACCCCAACAGCATTTATTAGGCCAGTAACCCCGCCACTTTGATCCGCTTTCTAATTTACAAAGATTATCTTATGCACTGAATATTATAGACAGATGAAAGTCATTTGGAGTTTCTGGGTTCACCTAAAACCATGTTTGTTTACCTTAACCACCTAGATTTGCTTCAGTTACTTGAGCAGTGCTATGGTGGAGCCATTGTAATATTATGGCGATATATATCTACTAATGAGTTGGGTAATTTAGTCACTGTGTGTAGATAAATTGAAAATAAATTTATTTTGTAATTAGACTACCCCATTTTAAGAATCCTGTATTTATGAGAAATTGGCGTGGAAACATGAAGTTGGCCACCACAAAGTGTTTGTTGAAAAAGTATTGAAAACATTTGGGAAAGGGTAGAGGTGATGAAAATTGGAAAATCGTTTGTAGAGCTAGAAAAAAAGCCAAGAAAGTTATTAGGAGAATTAAAAGGGAAGCTCATGCCGCTATTTTTGCTGGTAGCAATAGTTCTAAGACCTTATGGAACCGTCTTTGAAATAATGGATTGTTAAGAGATGTTTCATCGCCAGAGATGGCCAACGTTTACGACGTAGAGGAATTAAACACATCATTTTTTAATAATCAACTGACTAGTTCGACTGATAGTAGCTTCATTAACCAAATTATTGAGGATGATGGGTTTTCTTTTTATAACGTCTCCTCTAAAGGTAATCGCATGCCGCTATTTTTGCCGGTAGCAATAGTTCTAAGACCTTATGGATCTGTCTTTGAAATAATGGATTGTTAAGAGATGTTTCATCGCCAGAGATGGCCAACGTTGACGTAGAGGAATTAAACACATTATTTATTAATAATCAACTGACTAGTTCGACTGATAGTAGTTTCATTAACCAAATTATTGGGGATGATGGGTTTTCTTTGTATAACGTCTCCTCTAATGTCTTGTTGCAGGCTTTTATGTTAGTCAAGTCTAACGCCTCTGGTTATGATGAGATATCTCTTAATTTCTTAAAGCAGTATTTCCGTTTACATCAAATCACCTTCTTCATTAAGTAAACACTATAAAAATGACCTTCTGCTTTCCTAATGATTGGAAAGTAGCCAAAGTGACACCAATTCAAAAGAAGCCAAGCTCGAATTATCCGGATAACTTAAGACCAATTTCTTTGCTTCCTATCCCGTCAAAAGTTGTGGAAAATATTCTTAAGCGGCAGTTGTTAGACCATATTGCGGGTAAATCGATCCTAAATGATTGTCAATGTGGTTTCCGGAACGACAGGAGTACCTCTGCTCTATTAATTGGCCTTACTGACTCAATAAGAAAGGAATACTCATGATCAAAAAATGTGTATGGTTTTGTCTTTGGATTTAGAAAAAGCCTTCGATGGGGTTGATTATGGACTTTTGATAAACAAATTGCATAAAGAATATGGGCTTGGGAAAAGTGCCTGTAGTTCAATGCTATCTTATTTATGCGGTAGAAAGCAGTTTGTTCGTGTCAATGGAGTATCATCGTCTCTTTTGTCTGTTAGGAGTGGGGTCCCTTAGGGCTCAGTTCTTGGTCTAATTTTGTTTGTGCTGTTTATTAATGACCTTTTTAAAATTCTGGGCGATTGGTGTACACCATACTCTTTTGCTGATGATATTCAGCTATTATTTTGCGGAGAAATCCAGTATTTGGATGTTTTACAAGCCAAAACTAATTATGTTTTAAAATTATTGAGCGTATGGATGTCCTCTAACAAGCTTAGTATTAATCCTTCTAAAACAAAGGCAATACTGTTTTAATCATCATCGTCTATCAACCTAGATTTGCAATACAATGGTACGTCTATAGAATTCGTTCAGAGTATATTACGTGTTTGGGAATAGTGCTGGATAACAAATGTTGCTTTGAGCAGCATATTCGCAGTATTGCTTCACGTATTAGTTTCACACTTCGTCAACTATACATTTACAACACCAATTTAGTTTTACCTCGTTGGGTGAAAACAAAACTGGTTCATGGCTTAATTATGCCAAATATTATATACTGCCTGGATTTATATACAGAAACTACTCAGAGTAATATGAATATAATAAATACAGTGCTTCATAGAGTTATGCGCTATTTAAAGTATATGTGAACCAGTTTTGTTCAGGAGAGCTATTTAAAAGATAAGGTCCCTTTCTATTTGCGCTTAAAATCGTCGATTTCACTTTCATAAAACGCGCATATCTCTGGGAGGGAACACTTTTGGGGCATGGGATCGGTCTCATTTGATGCTCAGATGTTGTCCACATAAAAAAAAGTGAAAAGTTGATGAAAAACTTTGTTCAGGAGGGCCATTTTAAAGATTGGGTCCCTTTCTATTTGCGCTTAGAATCGTCGACTTCACTTCCATAAAACGCGCATATCTCTGGGCGGGAACACTTTTGGGGCAGGGGATCGGTCTCAATCGATGCTCAGATGTTGTCCACATCAAAAAAAGATAAAAAATGAAAACTGATTTTTTTTTACCCTTCGGTCCCTTTCTCTATGCGCTGCCACATATTCTGCCAGTCACTCAATTCGCAACAGACAGTCAATTATTCCAAAGGTAACACCGCTTATCGATCGATCATTTCTCGTAAGAGTAGCCCGACTATTTAACATTTTACAAAGCAGTTTAACAACGCTTAATTTGTCTTCCATGACATTTCGTAAACATTTAATGGAACATTTTCGTTCAAGTATAGAGTAATGCTTTTCTTTATATGTATTTCCATGGTTTCTTGATTATCACTTATATGCTTTCATCAGGTTTTTTTCTCTTTTATCAGGAAAATTAGGATTATTTTTCCTAGTGATTATCTATTTAACATTTTGATGCATATTGTAATTTAGCTTTAATATGATCCCAATGGGCTTCGAATTACATGTCAATAAAGAAGTGAAAATGAAAATAATGCAATTTTGTTTCAACTCCTTTTCGTACTGCGCAGAAACAATTGTGAAAAGACGAAAACTTTGGAAAAAACCTTCTCTGTGATGATGATGGTATGAAAGGTTTTCAAATTTATCAAGCTGTTGTCTTCCTTGTCCATTTCAGTATTTTTTTTTGGCAAAATTCCATTCGAATAGGCAAATCCAAAGAGTTTAACTTGCATGTAATTTCGACTTTGTACGAAAACAAGTTTAAGTCATTTTGGTTTATCTGTTGTAATGACAGTCTGCTAACTTTAATTTGCGCCGATAAGTTTTGAGTCGAATCGCCAGGATTTGCCTGAGTTGTGGATGCTACAACGGCGATGGTGTCTTAAACCCGAACAATGGGATCTCGATGGTACGGACTTTCAGATACGGCAAATATGTTTACCAGCCTCACATGTTTACCAGCCACATTGTGGTTCATCTATTCGGGGAAGTTCCACCAAACTCTCGCCAAAATTCCCTTTGGACGGAAATGCAGGACTGCAAGGCATGGTACTGCTGAACTATCCGAGTCCTCTTTTGGTATCCCAAGCATTCATTTTACTAAATCTAATTACTAACGCTCCAAATAAAATAAAGAAACAGCCGATTGCACGCACAGAAAAAAAGTTATAAAGTTTTGTTTTTGTAGCACGATTCGTGCGCCACCCTGTACCATTGAAATCCACATTTATCAGATTTCATGCTCAAATCTATTACAATTTGTATAAAAATTAGCTGGCGAAATCCAATGAAAATGATAGATTTCGATAGATTTCTTTCATATATGTGAATGCCGTATAATTGTCAAATATATTTGGTCAGATACAATTTTTAGCTGACCCAACGTGGGTAATATAATGGGGTGAGTCGTGTCATGCTATTTCTGTTTAGTATTGTTTGGCATTTCATCATGCAAAGACTACGCTGATGAAGCTAATCTGCTGATAGTATGTTCGGAAGTTAAGATCTGGTGAACAAGCTCACGGCTTACAGCAATGCATATGGTCTTAAAATGCACATATGTGATAGCGCATAGAGAAAGGGACCTAAGGGTAAAAAAATCAATTTTCATTTTTTTTCTTCTTTTTTTATGTGGACAACATCTGAGCATCGAATGAGGCCGATCCCATGCCTTAAAAGTGTTCCCTCCCAGAGATATGAGCGTTTTATGAATGTGAAGTCGACGATTCTAGGCGCAAATAGAAAGGGACCTAATCTTTAAAATGGCTCTCCTGAACAAAACTTTTTTATCAACTTTTTTTTGATGTGGACAACATCTGAGCAACGAATGAGACCGGTCCCATGCCCCAAAAGTGTTCCCTCCCAGAGATATGCGTGTTTTATGAAAGTGAAGTCGACGATTCTAGGCGCAAATAGAAAGGGACCTAATATTTAAAATGGCTCTCCTGAACAAAACTGGTTTTAGCCTTAGGTCCCTTTCTATTTGGCGCGTCACATATGTTAAACAAAATACATGGTTGCCAGTAAAATCAATAGCTACAGCAATTGCTCCTTAAAAACAAAAAAGTCATTCGTCGAGAGTGTATAGTTTTGAATGTCCTGGGGTGACTATCAATGACCAATGGGACTGCCGCATTGAAATGGCAAGGGACGTATTTTCAAAATATATTAACAAACCTGAGCAGGTCAAGATGTTCGTCTTGAATCGATATTATATTTCATTAAAAAATACCTGTGTAAGGTCAGTTAACAGCAGAGGTACGGACCATTAAAGCAGGGGACATACGGCTGCTAAATGTGGATTTATTAATGGGTACTTAAAATACCTTGGACTGACTTTGTAACCAATAGAGAAGTTCTGAGAAGAATGCACTGTGATAGTGAGCTACTATCCTCTTAAAAGAAAAGAATGACGTCGTGTTTGCGACATATGTTGAGGAACTCAAAAAAAGCTGTTGCAAACTAAAGGGTGGGTAAATTTTAAGGGCCGATGTTGAATGTGAACCACACCTAAACGTCAAGTTTTTTTTCTGCATTTCATTTAATATTTCTCAATTTCAGACTAACTCAATTTGAACCATCGAAAGATACACAAAGTTATCCAGGCTTATTATGATCAATTTTCGAAGAAAATCATCTTCAGTGATAAGGCACATTTTCATCTCAGTGGTTCGTCAATAAGCAGAATTGCCGCATTTGGGCGAATTATAATCCATGAGTGATTGTCGAAAAAACAATGCACCCACAAAGAGTGACTGTTGGTACGGTTTATGGGTTGGCGGCATAATCGGGCCGTATTTTTTCCATAATGAGGCTGGCCAGGCAGTTACTGTGAATGGTGTTCGCTATCATAACCTTTTATGACCCGAATTGGAAGATATGGATGTGGACGATATATGGTTTCAACAGAACGGTGCCACTTGCCACACAGCTAACGAAACAATGGCTTATTTGCGCGAAAAATCAACTTCGGCCCTTAAAATTTAACCACCCAATATAATATTAAAGAATGTATAATATATAATATTAAATATAATATTAAACCACCCAATATAATATTAAATAAATATTAAAGAAAGCCCTGTCCGAGGAAGAAAAGAAATAACATGGTTTGATAATATCCAATTATGGACTGGTATTCGTGATATGACTCATCGCCTGTGCCAGACAAGAGCTAAAACGCTTTTGCAGAAGTGCTGACAAATATTTTAAATTACTACAATGGTTTTTTTTATTAACATATGTGACAGCGCATAGAGAAAGGGTCCTAAGGGTAAAAAAATAAATTTTCATTTTTTTTCTTTTTTTGATGTGGGCAACATCTGAGCATCGAATGAGACCGATCCCATGCCCAAAAGTGTTCCTTCCCAGAGATATGCGCGTTTTATGGATGTGAATTCGACGATTCTACACCAAAGAAACACGTATTTAAATCTTTAAAATGGCTCTCCTGAACAAAACTGGTTTTTACCCTTAGGCCCCTTTCTATTTTGTGCGTCACATATACTTATATACATACATGTGTAATGCAATATATTAATGGACGGTGTTCCCAGCAGAACCCCTATGTATTTTTCCGGTACTTTATAGGAATGACAAAAAACTTTTGCATAGATTCATTACTCAGAATTTCCGAAAATTAATAATGACAGTCGACTCGTATATAAGTATGCCACGTTTTTACTAAAAAAATGAGTTTATGGCTCGATTTTGATCTGTATTTAAATAAAAAATGGGTAATTTTCCACATAGGCGATGTTATATCCTCCACCATCGGATAGGGTGTACCAAATTTGGCATTTCGTTTGGTACACCTCAAAATATTGATTTGATACTGTATAAAGTATTTATGTTTTTGATCAGCGTATAATTCTAGGACCGTCTAGTGATATTTAGCCATTCGTCCATCAGTATGTCGGCCAAAGCACGATAGTGGTCACAGTAATCAAGCAGAAGATTCCTCTCCTGCGTCCGGAGCTTGAGCAAGTTTGTAAAGGGTGGAGCGCGGCAATTTCCTTTTTTGCACTGCAGGCTGTGGCGGCACTGTTGGTCGAAAAAAATAAGAGTGTGTGTGGCTTATAGTGGCTGACTGGAGATTTGTATTCGTCTGTTTTTCAGTTGTCATCATGTATTGGACACGAAATGTATTGTTGTTGCAAGTTGTTTGGCCCCATACAAGTACCTTCCCGAATTCAGGTACCGGCGCTCTAGAAACTGCATTTCCAGTTTGATCTCGACGGAATTGACACGAAGTACTCACAGGGCATGGAAATTAACTGTTTACAATTTAGACCATATCGGTACATGATTTTGTAAAGCCCTCATACAAAGATCCCTCCCGATTTTAGCCACATTTATTATCTGATCTGAACAAAATTTAGTACAAAGTAGTTCTATGAAATGAAAATTAACTATTAAGAATTTGGACCATATTAGCTCATGATTTAAATTAGCTCACATACAAAAATATGTAAAAGGCTAACTAGAATTGTTAATTTGAAAAGGGCTTAAACACATAGGCTTTCTACAATAATTTTATGATAATTTCTATAAAGCAATCCACATAGGCATTTTGCTAAATCCTAAACCTATAAAGATATCGGAAAAACGATTTTGTGGTTACATGTATGACCAACAGGACTACTAAAAGCGACAATAAAAAAATAAAATTACAAATAAACCTTCTGCTGGGAACTACGACGTTATGTGTAAATAAGGAAAATTCAATTTAATTGTATTGGTCGCAAACATTTGAAGAACGAATTGGTTCAACAGAAAAGAAGATGGTCACTGTGACTTAGACGGACTTTTAACAAATAAATTCGACCGAGTCATAAAAATGTACCCACATTTCGATTTACATTTCAAATTATGATGGCAACCCATATATCTTTCTTTAAAATTGTAAGCTTATTTTGATTATAACACTCCTTCAAGGGTACACATATTTCGTTTTCCATTTCAAATTATGATGGCAACCCATATATCTTTCTTTAACATTGTTAGCTTATTTTGATTATATAACTCCTTCAATGGTCCATGAGTTTGAACCTTAGACTCGGTTTAATCCTTAAAATAACTTAATTTTTAGATTGTGAGGGTGATCCATCTAGAGGTATTTTTTCAGAACAAAAAAAAAACATTTAAAAATTCAAATCAAGTGTGGAATCTTCATTGGTAATTTGAAAGGATATTTTATGGCATTTATTTTTTGAAAATAATTTCCTTCAAATGTTGGCTCCTGTATTATGGAAATGAGCGTTCGGTGAGAAATGGGGAGATCCGCTGTTTTCAACCAAAATTTTGTTCAGTGATGGGGCCCATTTCTGACTCAACGACAAAGTCAATAAACAAAATTGCCGCATTTGAGCTAAAGAGCAACAAGAAGTGGTTCAAGAGGTGCCACTATACCCAGAGAAAACCACGGTTTGGTGCGGTTTATAAAATGGTGGAGTCATCGGTGCATATTTTTTTCAAAAATGATGATGGCCGGAACGTAACCGTGAATGGTGCTCGCTATCGCGACATGATATCGATCGTTATGCTACCTTAAAGCGAAGGTCGTAATCTTGACGACACTTGGTTTCAACAGGACGGTGCCACTTGCCATGTAGCTGCTCAAACAATGGATCAATTGAGAGGTCATTTCGAAAAGCATCTAATTTCACGTTTTTGACAGGTGTATTGGCCGCCTAAATCGAATGATATCACACCTTTTGACATTTTTCTTTGGGATTACGTAAAGTTCAAAGTCTATGCTGACAAACCAGCTACGATTCAGGTTTTGGAAGCCAACATTACGCGTGTCATTAAAGCCATACCGGTCGAAATGCTCGAACGAGTCATCCAAAATAGTACACTCAGAATGGAAACCCTGAAAAAAATAAATGCCATGAAATGTCCTTTCAAATCATCAATAAAGATTCTACACTTGATTTGAATTTTTATATTTTTTTTTTGATGTGGACAACATCTGAGCATCGAATGAGACCGATCCCATGCCCCAAAAGAGTTCCCTCCCAGAGATATGCGCGTTTTATGAAAGTGATGTTACACCAAAGATACACGTATTTAAATCTTTAAAATGGCTCTCCTGAACAAAACTGGTTTTTACCCTTAGGTCACTTTCTATTTTGCGCGTCACATATGTCTATGGCGTGTTTTGAATAAAACGGCCTCCTTTTGTTTCCAATGGATTAAACTTGAGAGCCTGAATTTTAGACAGACCTTGAACACTGATTTACTTATATAATTCAAATAGTAGCGATTTTTTTTATAGTAATGTCATGATAGATTTATTCATTAAGAAGTTTTGGGACCGAAGGAGCAGTTTTTGGACACTATGTCCCAAAACCGCCGTGGTGCGACGATAGGTGTACACGACTATCATGACTGTCAAGCCGGGCTCATCTCCGGGTAAGAATGTATAATCATTTTTTACTGGCGGGTTTTCGACCCTGCAAATACCAGCGACTTCAGGAGTTATATATTTATCACCAAGCAATATAAAATAGCTTCTCTATAAAATGCATTAGCCCTTCTGATTTGGCGTTTATCAGTAGGACACGGTCAGTAAGTTGTTCCTTATTTGTTTTCTAATAAATTTTTCAAGGTGTTGCAAACGGAGTGACAAAAATGATGGATGGAATATTAAAAATGTTTGAGTTAATACCCTCTTATTTGTGTCTGCTATGTGTCCATATTAACAACAATGACTTTAACTCCGGAAGTACAGACCGTTAACCAAGAAAAATATTTTTTAAACTTGAAAAATAAATGTTATTGCAGAGATTAGAATTTAATCTGTGTAATGTTCCTCAAAATCTTTTTTTTACATAGTAAAGAAATTTGTAAGAAAAATAAAACAACCAAAGTAAAATATATGCAGTTTACCTGTTGGTATGCCCAAATCCTTGGAACCCCGACCAAATCCGGAAACAATTTTACCACAGGCAAAGAAGGGCAAATTATTTAACATTTTCTTTATGCAGGACTGCAGGGTAAATATCAAATATGGAATACCGTTCGACTAGAAAGCGAAAATGAACAAATTACGACTGTTCAATTGACTTGTCGCTGCAAACGTCGTCGATGGTTAATTATATGAGCGCCGAGCCACTTGTCTATTAACTGCCCCGATACTCGTTATGATGTCGATTGATTATTAATTGTAGTAGAATGGTTATTGACACAGGGGTTCTGGTGGTGGTGTGTGTATGTTATTCAAGGAAAACAAATTTTATTCTGCTACGAGAAATACATTGCCATGGTCTATTTGACTTATACATTTGTAGTTTTCTTCACACTGTTCTTCGCCATCTATTGTGGTTTATTTACATTCGTTATTGTTGATTAATTTTATTTAATTATTTAACATATCTCGACCGATTTGTTTTCGAGAAACAAGAAATCTATTGCCAACTATTATGCATGACGTCACAACTGTCAAAAACATACGTAACGTTAATGTTGCCATCCCCACTAAAAAATTCTATTGAAAGGGAATGGGGCTGGTGTGAAAGCGCTAATCGTGAAAGTTTTTTGTGAATTTGGACTCTGGCTTTTAGGGTAGAAAGACGACAGATTTAATGTGCATAAAAATTCACTAATGCAAATTAAAAATATTATTAAGGCAAGACTCATTAAGGTAACTGCATTTAGTTAACAGCTGTTTGATTGTAAACAACAGTTTGTGAACTATTTGTTTGTCATTTAATTCGATATAAAATGGATAAAAGAATGTAATAACGATTAGCAAATGTGCAAAAAAAAAACAATTAATTTGATAGAAAGCTGAATTTTTTTTTGCTGATTTTGGCCCACAATATAAAAATTGCACATGCACTACCAAGTTGATACTTTGGTAGTTTTTTAATACTTTTTGACTTGGAAAAATACAGTGGTACCCCCTCAGTTCATTTGATACCTTTTTCAGTATTCCGAAAAAAGGGAATTTTGCGCACTTCTTATAGCTTGAATAAACCAAAAACAAATTCATTGAATAGCATTGAAAAGGCGGCAGGGCTATTTCAAAAGATCGACCAATATGTTCGAGCTTTGGTAGGTTTGGTTTCAGCCGCTCAATTTGAGTAAGATCGGATTTATAATATAAAACTTGTAGACCAGGCCTCGGCCTTTACTTATATGCGGCTACATGAAAACGTAAGCCGATACATTCCAATATTACTAGGATTGATAATATATCTTTCATATTGCACTATACTTAATTTTAGGAATGTAACTTGTGGAATGACAGGACCTCAAATCTGAAGAGACCTCTTCATTAGTGCATGGTATATACGATCCAACGTTGCATGCAATGGTTTCACCGACAGGACACGAATCGGAACGAACCTTTGTGCAGGGCTATCCCAAGACATGGACTATTAGTGACTCGTCACGTTCTGTACAAAAGTTGGTCAGAGATGGATGTAGTATGTGTCTTTTTCAGTTGCACTGTTTTAATACATGTTTCACTTCACTCTGTTAATGTTTTAAAATTTTTGGTTTTAGGTGGTATTAATATTTTATATAAGAGTTTTTTTTATTTATTAGCTTTTTGTTTTGTCAGTTCTGTAATTTGTGAGGTTTTGGTTGCAACACCTAAGTCAGCGAACAATTCCACGAATGATTGTTTGACGGATTTTCGTGCCAAAGTGTGTGACTGGCTGTCGATAGCTAAGATTTTTGTTTGACATCGTGGGACAGGCATTAAGGCGCAGGCTTTTAAAACAAGTATCAGCTTTCTTTATCTGGACTAATATTTTCAACCTTTATCACAAACAAAGGTTTCGTTACTTTTCAGCTTTTGTTTTCAACAAATTAGCTCAGATTATATATTGATTTGTTTTGTTAGCCCACATAAGCCTTTGCCAACAAAGCACATGCATCCAGCCAACTACAGTCAGCAGCAGCCCAAAATTTTCTTTAGGCAGCTTAAAATACAAAATAAGTGAATGTGCAGCCAAAAAATGTAGTTAATGTTCGGTGTTGTCATCGCAGAAGAGATGAGGGAATATTTTTTTCTGAAAATCTAATAGCCGACGGTAAACAACAGTTCATAAAATCCTATAATGCCTTTTATTGTTTTGTCGAACTATTAACTTTCCTCTCTTTTAATTAAAGTCGTAAGCATTTTTTACCAACTAATTGAGGTAAATCTGTCAGCTAGACCCAGTAACGAAACTCTTTAAAATTGATGTTTCAGGGATAACATCAGTAATATATTGGTTGCCGCTTAATATTCAAAAATATCAACAAGTCATAGTGGTTCTAGTAAATAACTTGGTTAACTGACCTTTTAAGATGCCACCTGCTTCTGGCGTCAGGGGTTCTGAAAGTAATTCATTTAGTAGAGAAAATAGTGTTATGCCCAAATCTAAGAGGTCTCATCTCAGCTAAGCACTAAAAAACAGTGTATATCATCAGGGCATGCTGAGAAAAATGACAATAAATAATAATAATGGATTTAGCTCCTTCGTGATGTCATGTGCGCCTTAAAGGGTTATAAGCGCAAACATAACAAAAAGCGTTAACAAAGTGTTTAACTTGGCAGCACTCTTTGAACAGCTGTAGAGTAGACAAAATAATAAAGAAAAAGAGGAAAGATATGAAAATTAGGAAAATGGAAGGCCAAAGGTTTTTTGTGAAAAAAAATGGAAACTTCCTTTTTTCGCTCTCTTTGATTTTGAATCCTGAAACGAAAGGTTGGTCTGGCGAGGAGATAAATAACTTCTGGTTGAGTTGCAGCTAAAACAAAGAAATACAGTGAACAAAAATACAAATAAATAACAAAAGTACAAAAAGCGACAACACTTGTCGACAAACAATGTATATATTTTTCTTTTTTTAAATTAAAAAAGTATAAAGACATTTTGAGTGATAATTAATTTTACACAAAAAAAAAAAACTTAAAAATACTAAAAGCTGCTAAGCAATACTTCCGCCATTTTCCGCCACCAACTGAGACTAATCCACCGAGGGAGCAGCAGATCTCACAGCGCCAAGCCTGGTAGCTGCTAGGTAGTATCCGCCGACATCTATACGTGACAATAAAACCTAATAAACGGAGTAAATAAAATAATTTAGTTTTTTTTTGATAAAGGAAATAGGATGATAGGAAAAGGAATATCGGTGTAGGAAACATTAACATACCTTTTGAAAATAGAAAAGTGCGCGTTAGTACCGATAGGGTTGAGCTCAAGCCTAGGGAAATCACACGTAAGGCAGGGTTTTTGCCCAAAATCCTCCCCTATTTCTTTTCCACAGAGAAATTTTTTTTATCTGAAAAGGAACGTAAATTGTAAGTTAAAATACAGGACAAAACGGACGACTAGCTTACTATATACTTACTTGAAACAATACCGCTTACTGTGGATACCGACCATACCTCACACATACAGCAGCTACATCAAAAGCCAGATCAGGGCCAGGCGGCCATCCCGTTCCTGCCACACGGTTTCCAGCAGTTGCCCCGGAGATACCATCAGAAGTCTGGAATCAAAAAAGGAATTTTTCAGACGACGTTTATTCATTTTTTATTATTAAGTGCGTTTTTTTTTTATTGCGAAATCCTTAATTATGCCCAAATAGCATTGATGTTCGGCAGAAATTTCTACGCCTTTTGAAATAAAAACGAAATTTATAACGTTCACCAACGGAATTAGTGGGATATTACTTTAATATGAACTTTTAGTTCGTAAAAGGCAAGGGGTAGTAGGGAAAGGCAAGGGGTAAGTAGAAGTATTGGATATGGGATACCTCGAAGACAGTTGGAGGTATCATGGTGGAGTTGGATTTCCGACTCCAAGAGGGAGGGTCAGTTCCTTGGCATAACAGCCGCCAAGAAGTTGAGTGTCCGTGATGGTTGCAGTGGGTACATACTTCCGTGTAGTTATTTTTCATTTCGTTTTGTCTTGCTTCGGGTCCGTGTCTTTCGTGTTGTCCCCTGCGTGTTTTATTTCAATTTAAGTCTGGTATGGTTATGTGTTTTTTGTAACTGTCTTCATGTCCAGATTGCTGGCAAGAACCACGCCCGTCCGGCGAGCTTAGCCGCGCTAAACGCCAGCATACCAGCACAGGCCGACAATCTGGCAAAATAAATCTTTTGTTTGGGGTAAGATCCCAAATAACCAGAGACAGCTACTACAGTGATTCTGAAATGTTGGGATCAAGTTTTATTACAATTATGTGGTTATTTTGGTACAATTTAACGTTTAAGGCGAATTCTAGGCTCAAACGATCACAAACTGTATGCCCTATTTAAGCATTCTATTTGTATGGAAACTGACTAAGGATATGCGCTAAATTTTTAACCAAAATTATTTTACAACTTTTCTGCCCTTGCCCAAATATCTCCGAAAGTAATGACTGCTCTTTCAATTTATTTCGAAGCTTCAAATTGCAAACGGATTCTACTACAATCTGCTATCTGGCAACACTACACACAGTGGAGCCAACTTCTTAGAAGAGGGAACCATTCGGCAAATAAGAACAAGCAGAAAGACAAAAGAAAGCAAACCCCCCAACAAGCAAAAAATCAAGTTAATTTCAAGACAATTTTGGGAATTTCATTATTTTTATAAATTAAATAAAGAATAATCAAAATCTTCTTCGAAACCTTGTTCACAAACGTTAACAGCAATATTAGCTATAATATTTGTATAGACAATTTTGAAATATGCATTGAAATCAAAGTGTAAACGAAAAAAAATCAGAAGGTAGTTTTTTCATATATTCTAGTTTTTGGAAGTGCGGCAAAAGAAAATAGTACGCATTGTGAGGTGTTTTATGTGCAAAGTTAAGAGTTTAGCATGATTTCGTAGAAGAAAATAATGGAAAATGCCGAATTTTGCCTCAGGCTGCGTTAATTTGTGCATAAAAATAGAATTTCGCGATTGTTGTGTAAAACAAAGAAGAAAATCCTCTCAAAGTATAAGTGCGAAAAAGAGTGTATGTGGTGTGTGTTAAAAGGTGGGAGTTTTTTTTCATCTGCTTGCTTCTTCTTCGCTCAAACTATTCTCTCGCCGTTTGTTTTGTTTGCAGCAACAACAAAAGTAAGAAGAAGCAAATGAAAAGTTAAGAAAATTCTATTCCATGCAGTTGTTGCGAATAACCAAAGAAAAGTCAAAACAGGAAATCTTTAGTTTGCCTCCGTCGCTCTCCCCCACCTAAATAAAGTGTTGTAGTGTTGTAAGTTTTGTATCTGTATGTGATTTTTCATAAGTTTGTTTTGTTCCATATTCGCGTGTTAATTCAAAGATTGAAAAGTAAATAATAAGAAAAACAACCACAATAAACAACAGATTAAAACGTGAAAAAAACTGTATCACTTTGTGGCCATCGTCGAATTTCGGTTATTGTGACGGCGACTTTACAAACGCCGGCAAAGTGGATAGCCGGGGAGGCCTTGGGCCCCAGGACTACGCCGGCATGGTGGGCCTGCCGGGCAGTGGTGCTGGGGTACAAAATGGTGGGCCCGGCGTTGGAGTGCCGCCCGTTGGAGGTCACATGTACCCCGGAGTAGGACCACAAGACAGTAAGTCCAGCATTTATTTAACGTGTGTAAGATTTGTTGACCCCTTTTACTCCTTATCTTCAAACCAAGTCCGCGATATTGTACAAATGCCTCCACCACCGCCCTCAAATGCTCCCACATCGGCCGATGCCTGCCTGAGTATCGTTCATTCTTTGATGTGTCATCGACAGGGCGGCGAAAGCGAAGGTTTCGCCAAACGTGCCATTGAATCGCTGGTCAAAAAACTGAAAGAGAAACGTGATGAATTGGATTCCCTTATCACCGCCATAACTACAAACGGTGCTCATCCCAGTAAATGTGTGACAATACAGCGTACTTTGGACGGGCGCCTACAGGTGAGTCAACATACAAGCTATTTCCGTTTTCTTGGGGGATTTCGGCGTCTCCTTATCAGTGCAAACAATAGATATGAATTTGTACTCCTGTATGTGTACTTTTAAGAAAAACAATTGTGTAATTCAATATTTTTGTTTTAAACAAATTTAGGTTTCTTTAACAATCAATATTTTAGTTAACCCGGTTTACTTAAGACCCACGCCATCCCATTAAGGTACAAGAGGAACTTCTTTCAAATCAATGAGCCGTGCACGATTCAATTCCTATAACGCCGAGCTCCGAACGGCTGATGTATTTTATAGAAAAGACATGGCTAAGAGATAAATCTCATATTCTTAAAGTCGCCGACATTTACACCTACATCCGATTGTCCATATTTCGATGACGCTGAGGCATAATTGAGGTTCTATGCCGTTAATGTGCCGAATTATCTCATCCTTTAGCTCTTGAATTGTTGCTGGCTTGTCGACGTACACTTTTTCTTTCAAATTTCTTTAGATTAATTCTATCTAAGCTGTAGTTTACTGTAATTAGCTTTATCGGCCGAAAGGCTTCTTAATTGCGGAAAATGTAAAAAAATAAATAACCCAAAGAAAGAAGCCCAACGGTGTCAAATCACATGATCTTGGAGGCCAATTAACATCGCCACGTCGTGAGATAACACGGCCATTGAATTTCTCTTGCAAGAGAGCCATTGTTCCGTTGGCTGTGTGGCAAGTGGCGCCATCCTGTTGGTACAACCTATCGTCCAGGTCCATATCCTTAATTTCCATCCATAAGAAGTCCGTTATCATCTCGCAATAGCGAATACCATTTACAGTGACTGCTTGGCAGACCTACTTTTTGAAGAAGTACGGCCCGATGACGCCACCAGCTCGTAAAAAGCACCAAACAGACACTCTTTGTGGATGCATCGGCTTTTACTCGTGGATTGTCATTTGGACAAATGCGGCAATTCTGCTTGTAAGCGTATCCACTGAGGCTATTAAACTGACCAAAAAAGTCACGAAGTGCACGAAATGCATTTTAATTTGAAAGTCCATTTTCGTAAAAGGCTTCAACGATCTTATCGCGCTGATCGAGGTTGTACCTCTCCATTGTTGAATTTGTCAAACACTGTTGCCGCCGCTTATCTTCGAGATATTTTATTATAAAATAATTAAATTATTTTTCACTCAATTTCATTTATTTGTAATGGGACACTTCCCCTTGAAATTCCCTAAATATTCCAATGTCGAACACATCTATATTCGCACATACATATATTTATGATGTACATATGTATTTTCAACTTTTTCGTCGTTTCCCATGCCTTTGATTTGTTATTGTTTTGATCTCTTACATAGGAGTAACGGTCCTGGCTCATGTGTCACGTAGACAACATGAACAGCCATCACCAAAGAAAAAGAAAAAATTAGTTGGTAATGTCAGTCAGTACAAAGGCACGGGCAAACACGAAATTATTTTAAAGCGCTCGCTCGCTAATCTCTCGGTAGATTAATTGTTTTAAAAAAAGTGTAAATAAAGTAAAATATTATGCACACGGAGTGCTCTTAAAAATTTCGTATTTAATTTAAAGCTGGCCAATTACACCGTGCCGCAACATTCTTTAAAATAATTTCTTATGTGACATTAAGAATAAATAAAATATTTCGTGGTTTCGGTCTAAAGATTCAAAAAAGTGTGGTGCAAAAGAGGAACAAATAAAAGTTAAATTCTACGAGGAACAAATAAAAGTTAAATTCTACGAGAAACAAAAAAAGAGTCAGGAATACCAACTATTTAATACACCAAAAAGCGTCATGTCCAATAATGAAAAAAGTGATTTTAATTGCAATAAGTGCAAGGCTTCGGACAATGATCGCATGGTACAGTGCGATAAGTGTGACAAGTGGTACCACTACGAGTGTGTTGCTGTAAGTAGTGGCGTCGCTGATGTCAGTTGGAGTTGTGAGGTCTGTAATATTAACAAAGAACCAGGCTTCTCTGAGGAAAATCAGTCCGTAGCGAACACGATAGGTCTGCTGAGACAGCCGCAGGCAACTTCGTCCCCAACAAATATAGGGGAGTTATTGCAAATGGCAAGTATGACCACAGGTGGAATCGGCGGAAGAATTTCATCAGCTTCTGGTGCAGTTGTAACCTTGGCACCCACGAACAGACCAACAAATACCACATTTCCCGCTCAGGAAAATAATCATCATAAGACCGTGGATGTCTGCTCTACGAGAGAATTACCATGTACGAAACCACCGTCATCAGCGGCCACGAGCTCATTTCCTTTTAGTTCCAACCAGCATAAAATTGCTCCCAACCAACAAAATAACAATTTCACATCACAAATAGACTTGCAACTAAAATTGTTAGAGGAACAGCAGCGTATACAGCAGGAATTTTTAGAAAGAAAGTATCAAATTCTTTCACAATTTGGTCAAAGTGAGCAGACTCAACAAACCCCGTTCAATATGACATCTAACTGGAATTTGTTACCAGGGCCAACGCCATCACAACTAGCGCACGGCAATCAATTCCACGGGATTTACCCCATTTTCACGGAGATCCAGAAGAATGGCCTCTTTTTATTAGCACGTTTGAAAATAGTACTGCAGTTGCTGGGTATTCTCACGGAGAGAATTTAATGCGACTACAAGCCTGTTTGAAAGGTAGAGCCAAGGAGTTAGTAAAAAGTAAACTTATGTTGCCTACGATGGTGCCTGAAATAATTCAAACACTGAAGATGTGTTTTGGACGGCCTGAGCATATTTTAGAACGAGTTATTGAAAAGGCCAGAAAATTCCCCCCGCCAAAGGACAAGTTGGAGTCTATGATCGATTATGCGTTATGTGTGAAGAATGTATACTCGACCATGGAGGCCTGCAAAATGGAAGCACACATGAACAACCCCTTGTTGGTGAAGGAGCTGGTTGACAAATTATCAAGCCATTATAAATTAAATTGGGCCATGTACCCAAAAAATGATAAAGTGCCAGTAGTGAAGATATTTAGTGATTGGATTTATGAAATCGCCGATGCCGCGAGCAGAGTCGTATCAATTACACCAACAAGTAAAAGTGCAACGGTAAATACACATACGGAACAACGGCCATTTAAATTAATTTGCTATGTATGCGAGAACGAGCACAAAGTGTCAGAGTGTGGTGAATTTAAAAAACTTCAACTAGAACGAAAATGGGAGATAGTGAAGAAAAATAATTTGTGCCGAAATTGCTTGAAAAGACACAAAGGCAAGTGCTTCGTGAACCGAGAATGTGGAATAGAAGGTTGCAATGCTAAACATAATAAATTGCTTCACAAATATTCGGAACACGCTTCTACGTCACAGATAAAAAATAATTCTACTAATATACCAATCGAATCTATAAATTCTCACTCCTCCGCGGATAAAAAACCAAATTCAATATTTAGAATTTTGCCAATTCGTATTCACAAGAAAAATGGCTATCTCGATATTTACGCTTTTCTGGACGAAGGTTTTTCTGTCACACTGATTGAAAGCGAAGTTTTCGATCTGCTTGATCTTGAAGGTGTAGAAGAGCCGTTGTGTTTAAAATGGACTGGTGATACGACTCGTCAAGAAAATTCTTCTTTGAAAGCATCAATAAATATTTCAAATATTAGCAGCGGTGAAAAATTTACATTAAAGTGCGTACACACAGTGGAGCGTTTAGAATTGCCTCAACAGTCCTTAAACATGAAGGAAATGGCAGCAAAATATCCATACTTAAATGGTATTCCAATAGAATCGTATGAAAATGTGAGACCAAGCATTTTGATCGGAGTGGATAATTGGAGAGTCGCTGTGCCGCTGAAAGTTCGCGAAGGGTCATGGAATCAGCCGATTGCCTCAAAGACACGACTAGGGTGGACAATTCAGGGGTGCAATGGACGTTCCTGTCAAAAAGCATGGTTAAATATACACAGTTGTAACTGCGAGAAAAAATGCAATGAACTGCATCAAATGGTGAAAGATCATTTCAGTCTGGAAGATCCAGAAACAAGAACAATGATTTCGGCGGACGATGCCACGGCGATGAAAACATTAAAAGCAACGTGTAGAAAAATAAGTGGACAATATGAAGTGGGCCTGTTGTGGAAAGGTGAAGTATCTATGTTACCGGAAAGCTACGACAATGCTTACAAGCGCCTCATGTGCCTTAATAAAAAATTCGAAAAAGATCCAAAATTAAAAAATGTGCTACAACAACAAATTGACAATTTATTATTAAAAGGCTATGCCAAAAAATTAAATAACAAAGAAATTAATAAATCATTAGAACGTGTATGGTATCTTCCGATATTCATTATCAAAAATCCCAATAAACCTGGAAAAGTGAGAATGGTTTGGGATGCCGCTGCCAAATCTAACGGAGTATGTTTAAATGACTACATAAACAGTGGACCCGACCTTTTGAAGTCATTGGTTGACGTGTTGTTAAGTTTCCGCGTGGGAAAAGTTGCAGTTTGTGGTGATATCGCAGAGATGTTCCACCGCATAAACGTTCGAGACAGCGATATGCACTCTCAGAGATTTCTTTGGTGGGATAAAAATGACACAGTAGAAAAGCCAAGTGTTTACGTAATGCGTGCTTTAACATTCGGCATATCTTGTGCTCCTTGCATAGCCCACTACGTTCGCGATTTCAATGCTGAAGAATTTAAAGGAAAATATCCCCGGGCAGTGGAGGCGATACAACATAATCATTACGTAGATGATTTCATCGATAGTGTGGACAGCGTTGAAGAAGCAGTGGAGTTGACCCTACAAGTAAAATTAATTCATGCAGCCGCGGGATTTCATATCCGAAATTGGGCATCAAATCGCAGCGAAGTCATCCAAAGTCTAAGAGACAGTAATACTCAAGATCAACCGCCAAAAGAACTTGCCGATACTGAAAAAGTGCTTGGTATGTATTGGGACCCTAATAAGGACTCCTTTGTCTATATTTTCAGATTTGCCAGACTTCGTCGTGAGGTGTTTACTACGGAAATTGTCCCAACAAAAAGGGAGCTACTACAAGTACTGATGTCAATTTTCGATCCACTGGGTTTAATATCATGCTACACAACCACACTAAAAATTCTTCTTCAAGAAGTCTGGCGATCTGGCACCGATTGGGACCACGACCTTTCCAACCCTTTATTCATCAAATGGCAGAAATGGAAATCAGCTATTGCGGACATATCTTCCATACAAATACAAAGATGTTACTCCCCGAATATAAACGAGTCAACTGAAGTAGAGCTTCATACGTTCGTTGACGCTGGGGAAGATGCTTACGCAGCAGTATGTTACATAAGAGTTGTTTATCAGGGCAACAGTGACGTCACCATAGCCGCTGGCAAATCCAAGGTCGCCCCCTTAAAGCCGATGTCGATCCCAAGGTTGGAGCTGCAGGCCGCAGTCATAGGCGTCAGATTAGCCCGCAAGGTATTAAATATTCAACGGTTACAATTCACATCGAAATACTTCTGGACGGATTCCAAAACGGTGTTGCAGTGGCTGCGAATGGATCCCAAAAAGTTTCAACAATTTGTTATGCATCGTGTGGGCGAAATTCTAGAAACCACTGATTTAACAGAATGGCGCTGGGTTCCGTCCAAAATGAATCCGGCTGACTTGGCAACGAAATATCAAACACGATGGGACGTCCCGATGTGGTTTTCTGGGCCTCAATTTCTTCGCGAAGATAAATCAACATGGCCTACCGGTAAAGATTTGGGGGAATGTAATAAGGATGAACTCAGACATCATGTGCTATATATCAACAAAGTCGATAAAACTGAGCTGTTCAATTTCAAATATTTTTCAAACTGGAGGAGACTCTACAGAGCTGTGGCAACATTTATACTCTACATGAGTAAGCTGAAATCACGAAGCGATGGAAGCAAGCCACCAAAAGAGATTTCGTTTGAGATGGTGCTACAGGGAAAATACGCTCTATACCGAAGAGCACAGATGAGCGAATTTCAAGAGGAAATATTTTGTTTAAAAAATGGTAAGAGTATTCAAAAAGACAGTAAACTAATTTCCTTGAATGTCTTTCTAGATGACGAGGGTGTATTAAGAGCCAAAGGACGTGCTTCGTTCCTAAATCACGAGGATGTGATAATACTACCTACAAATCATCATGTGACCCGTTTACTGGTACGACATGCACACGAAACGTTCCACCATATGTCACATGAAACCGTCATCAACAACATCAAAAGTAAATACTACATACCACGAATGCGTGTAATCTACAAAACTGTCAGAAATTTATGCCAAACATGCCGAAATTCGTCAGCTGTACCCATTATGCCGCAAATGTCCACATTACCACCTTCGAGGTTAGCCAGCTACGAAAGACCATTCACATTTGTGGGCATTGATTATTTTGGACCTTTGTATGTGACTGTAGCACGAAGAAAAGAAAAAAGATGGGGTGTTTTGTTTACCTGCCTCACTGTACGAGCAGTACACCTGGAAGTAGCCCACAGCCTGGACAACAGCTCATGCGTCATGACCATAAAAAATTTCATGGCTCGAAGAGGATCTCCAAGAGAAATTTACACAGACAATGGTACAAATTTCAAAGCAACCTCCAAAATAATTGGTACCGAAGTCAACCACAGAACGATTTCAAAGTCATTCGATGGCATTAGGTGGAAATTCAACCCACCAGCAGCTCCCCACATGGGCGGAGCCTGGGAAAGACTGGTACGTTCAGTCAAAACAGTGCTATACAACATCTGTCCTCATATGACATTCACCGACGAAACACTGAGATGTGCCCTAGCTGAAGTTGAGTTCATCGTCAATTCGCGACCACTTACATTTGTGTCACTAGAATCGAACGACGATGAGGCACTTACACCAAACCACCTATTATTGGGAACATCAGATGGCTGCAAACCAATAAGCTACGAAAATGCTGATCTACGTCAACGGTGGCACCAAACACAACTATTCGCAGACAAATTCTGGAAACGTTGGCTTAAAGAATACGCGCCTACACTCACCCGAAGAGGCAAATGGTTTCAGAAGACCACACCACTTCAAATTGGTGACATCGTTATCATCGTTGATGAAAACCTACCACGACATTGCTGGCCAAACGGCAAAATAATCGACACCATAATAGCAAAAGATGGCCAAGTACGTCAAGCAACAGTTCAAACCAAGAATACCGTCCTCCAAAGGCCAACAGCTAAGCTAGCAAAACTAGACGTCGGCATAATTGAGAAGTAAACTCGGACCAGCACTCATTTACGAGGAGGGGAATGTTGCCGCCGCTTATCTTCGAGATATTTTATTATAAAATAATTAAATTATTTTTCACTCAATTTCATTTATTTGTAATGGGACACTTCCCCTTGAAATTCCCTAAATATTCCAATGTCGAACACATCTATATTCGCACATACATATATTTATGATGTACATATGTATTTTCAACTTTTTCGTCGTTTCCCATGCCTTTGATTTGTTATTGTTTTGATCTCTTACATAGGAGTAACGGTCCTGGCTCATGTGTCACGTAGACAACATGAACAGCCATCACCAAAGAAAAAGAAAAAATTAGTTGGTAATGTCAGTCAGTACAAAGGCACGGGCAAACACGAAATTATTTTAAAGCGCTCGCTCGCTAATCTCTCGGTAGATTAATTGTTTTAAAAAAAGTGTAAATAAAGTAAAATATTATGCACACGGAGTGCTCTTAAAAATTTCGTATTTAATTTAAAGCTGGCCAATTACACCGTGCCGCAACAAACACTTAAAAAAATATAAAATCAAATTAAGTTGGGGAAAACTTGACGTTAAGGTGTGACTCACAATTTATATCGTGCATTATGGTTGGAACATTCTTAAGTAAATATTTAAGTAAATTTAATTAACTACTACTGGCGACAAGGAGCACAAGACCAGACGCCTTTTTTTTTGGAATTCTCTATCTCTAGTGGTGCGAGGCCCGTTAATGTTTTCAGGATATTTTGGTGGCGGGATTTCCGGTCTTGCGTGATCCATTCGCCTTCTACCATTAATTTTTTTGCTGTAACGGCCTCCACGTGTCTGATATAAATATCAATCTTATGTTTCGCACAGGGTGGAGCACGAATCGTGCTACAAAAACAAAATGTAATTACTGTTGTAAGCGTCGGCTTATTCTTTATTTCGTTTGGATGGTAAGTATTTAGATTTATTAATATGAATGCTTGGGATACCGAAATGTGGATTTGTATAGTGCAGCGGTACCATGCTTTGCAGGCCTACATTTCTGTCCAAGAGGAATTAGGCGGGAGTTTGGCCGAACTTCCCCGAGTAGATGGATCATTTTGAGGCTGGTAAACATGTTTGCCGAATCTGGAAGCATCGCACGAAGAATTCACCATTTAAATCCCATGTTCGGCTTCAAGAGACCATTGTGGCAGCAGCATCGTCAATTCAGGCAAATCCAAGTTTTTCGATTCGAAACTTATCGGCGCAAATTGCAATTAGCGGACTGTCATTACAACGGATAATTCATGGTGACTTAAACTTGTTTTCGTGCAAAGTCCAAGCAAGTTAAACCATCTGGATTTGCTATTTCGAATGGAATTTGGTCAAAAAATTATTAAAATGGCCAAAGAAGACAACAGATTTATAATTTGCTGTTCAATGTAAACAGACAAAATTGGCGTGTATGGAGTGAATCTAATCTACATATACTCCAGGAGAAGGAACTGCACCCAAAACTAGTTACTTTGTGGTGCGCAGTTTCATCAAGCTCCATTGTGGAACTACAATTCTTTAAAGAAAACAGCGTATGAGTGACTGTTAATGGGAATATTTTTTTAAAGACGGAGCAACTAACTGCACATATAGCCAGACCGGTTATGGCAGAGCTCCAACGAAAATTCCCAAACAAAATAATTTCCAGAATCCCAATATTATATGAAGCAAGAGGTGTACAGAACGATACTAAGAAATTTGACTGAATTGATGCAGTCCATTAAAATAATAATTGAAGCGATCCCAACTTCAACACTTCAGGCCGCATTGAATAATTTTTTGATCAGGTGGCGCATATGCGTGGATAAGACAAAACAAATTTAGTCATATTAAATTAAACAAAATTCTCTATACAAAACAAAATTAAATACATAAAATTAAATAATTAATTCATTAAAAAAATCTTTTCTTATTTGTTTATGTCGTTTTTATTTGAATTTCTTATTGTCGCACAATTGAAGCGCCATCCTGAACATATTAGTTCCATTGTCCTAGTAGAGGCTGTGCAGATTTCTCCGCTAATACAAATACAACAGGTTCGCTTCATCTAATCTAGTTTTTATCTAGTTATTAGCCATTGAAATTCACCAAACTGTTGCCACGCAGGTAATAATTGCTCTAGCTACACTTGTATAGGGCCAGTGTCTAATCTAAGTCCTTCCTTTGAACAATTTAGGTCCGCTTGCTCTACTGCACATTGACAGCGGGTCTGGTCCCCCATCCCGCGTTGTATGGATCGCAAACTGGAAGTAGTTCGACTACGAGGTCTGACCGGAGACTAAAATCCGATACCACGGGTAGTTAAGGGTCCCCAGAACAGTTGTGCTTGCCTGTCAAGTAGGTGCGTATCGTGGTGGCTGTGGTTTAAACCCTCGGCTCAGTGTGGAGCTGCATTTGCAACGGGGTGTTTTGACCCACAGATCAGCAGATGTTTATATAGGCCGAGTCCCCTGATCAAGGGGAAGATTGTGTCCATATAACACGCTACGAATCGGTTTAGGTGGGTTTGGCCTTAAGTAGCGCTGGCCGTCGCTTAGCAACGGCTCCTTTGCGCTAGCGCACCATGGTTGAAGCTTTCACAGCGAGAATCATGTCAAACACACGGATGCTGCACACTGACCAGCATCTTGAGTGTTCCCGCTTTATTCATAAATTATTTACACCAAGATGTCTATTATTAAATTTTGGACAATGTCGGAGAAGAAAATCGAAGAACTTATGTAGACGTTGGGTGTTGTATTCAAGACAAGGAAATTGTTACTATAGCAAAGGATTTTAATATTTTGTTTGAAAACAAACCACCCCACCACAGAGCTTAATTTTGATCGAATGTGAAAACAACTTCGTATAGTTCTCCTGCTGTATACGAAATCGTCAAATAGTAAAAATATATCGCTCGGGATCAGATATAGTACAAATGTATAATATTGAATTATTTTTCTATATTTTTTCCTCATTTAAAAAAAAGACAAATTACTTACTTTGTATATTTTCATATTACAGGTTGCTGGTCGCAAAGGATTCCCCCACGTCATCTATGCCCGCATTTGGCGCTGGCCCGATCTGCATAAAAACGAATTGAAGCATGTTAAATACTGTGCATTCGCTTTTGATCTCAAATGTGATTCGGTTTGTGTGAATCCCTATCACTACGAACGTGTTGTGTCGCCGGGCATTGATTTGTCCGGCCTTAGTTTGCAATCGGGACCCAGTCGCCTTGTTAAAGATGAATACTCAGCTGGACCACTGGTCGGTGGCATGGATATTGATGGTAACGATATTGGGACCATACAACATCATCCATCACAGATGGTGGGGCCTGGCGGTGGTTATGGTTATCCCCAGGGACCAGGTGAGTAACATTTTCTTGAATCCCGGTTTCCGGTTGCCGCCACACACACACACACACTTTATGTTTGCATATTTAATTTGCTTATCGTTTTTTTTTTGTATTTATTTTTTATGTTCTGTATGTTGATTTGAATGGAATGGCCTTTTTGGTTTAGTTAACGATCCCAATCATATGAATGCCGCCGCAATGTACGCTGCTGCTGCTGCTGCAGCCGGTCGTACGATACCAAAAATTGAACCAAATGAGGGAGGTCCGCGCAGTTCGTGGATGGTGCCGCCACCGCCACGGCTGCAGCCACAGCCACCTCAGGCTACGGCGCAAGCACAGCAACAGCAACCAACTGGACCGCCACAAAGTACCACGCAACAACAACAACAACAGCAGCTTTCAGCACAAACGCAACAACATTCACTTTGTAAGGGATACTTCTTTCGTTTGTTTTTTTGTTTAATTTGTTTTATTTTTCTTGTATCTTTTATTTGCCTATGAACAAATTTTGTTTTCTCTAAATATCGATTTTCCCCACTTTTATAAAGCTGTTGGCCATGGCATGGGCATGCCGGGTGGTCCCATGAATCCAGGTCCTGTCATGGCCCCACCGCAAATACAAAATCCTCAGGGCAACGGCCATGGGGGACCGCATCACGGCCCCACAAATTCCCCCAATGATCCTACTGGTCTAGGTATGCAACAGCCTCAGCAGCAAGCGGGACCTTTAGCAGCTTCAAACGGCGGCCAGCCGGATGCAGGCGGCTATTATGGCTCTTCCACTACATCACAATTGCCAAATGTAGCAGATGCTAAATTTACGGCAGCCCTCAATAGCGCTGGTGCACAGCAACCTATATCGCCACATATGCAGCAGAATGGCTTTGTGCCAGGTGCTGGTCAGGCTGGAGGAGGACAGCATAATTACGGACAGCAGGTTCAGGGTCAAAATGCTCAAAATGCCAATCAACCGACTGCAACTGGTGGTGGCGGCGTGCCTGGCAATACGGCAAATCCTGCGGGCACTTGGACTGGTTCATCAACTTTGACGTATACGCAGGCCATGCAACCACCCGATCCTAGGACGTTATTACCGGGAGGCTATTGTAAGTTGATATACTGGTAAAATAAGTCAACTTCCACCGTAAAGTGGAAATGAATGTACATGGCAAAATAATTTCACTTTTGTCTAAAGTGGGTTGTTGCCAAATAGCTTTTGTTTTGATTATATTTCTGAGAAATTTCAATATGATTCAATTTCTTTTCCAAAGGGAACAATATCAATGTCATGCCGCAACAAGAACCTCCCCGTTTGTTATCACGTCAACCACCTCCAGAATATTGGTGTTCCATAGCCTATTTCGAACTGGACACCCAAGTGGGTGAGACCTTTAAAGTGCCCTCAGCGAAACCGAATGTCATTGTCGATGGCTATGTGGATCCATCCGGCGGTAATCGTTTCTGTTTGGGTGCTCTCAGCAACGTCCACCGGCAGGAACAATCCGAAAGAGCTAGGTAAGTGTATTCAATAGGTCGTACTATTAATTGATTCCCTACCTTATGAGGTTCCTGTGTACTTACTTTTTTTAGGTTGCACATTGGCAAAGGTGTTCAGTTGGATTTGCGAGGCGAGGGTGACGTTTGGTTACGCTGCCTTAGCGACAACTCCGTATTTGTACAAAGTTACTATTTAGATCGTGAGGCTGGCCGTACTCCGGGCGATGCTGTACATAAAATATATCCGGCGGCTTGTATTAAGGTATGTCTTTCATTTTTAGTATTTAAAAAAATACTTCTTCATTTGTCCATGTTTTTTTTCTAAATCTAGAGAAATTGCTTAAAAACATTGTTTTTTTAAGTTGTAATAGGAATCAGAGTCTTTTGGTACTGAGAGAAAAGTGTTGAAATATCATTTCGATCAGTCTTAAGTCTTAATTCCCCCATTTAAAGATAATCTGCATTTGATGCTATAGTTCCAAACGAAAATAATAAAACATAAATACTTCCAAAAAGGAATGTAATTCGCAACTCATCATGAAGGATAGAACATAACCGACACTTTAGATAACTTCAATCGAGTTTAATAGGGTTCGTGCTAGGCGTAAACTTGAAGAGTGTACCAAGATGGTTCATTCATAGATAATTTTTGTGTGAGCATAAAGTTCCGAACGAAAATAATAAAACATATATACTCCCAAAAATGAGAGTAATTCGGAATTCACCATGGAAGATGGAACATGACCACCACTTTAGATAACTACAATCAATTTCAAAAGGGTTCGTTCTTAGAGTAAACTTGAGGAGTGTTCCAAGTTGGCTCATTAAAAAATAATTTGTGTTTGAGCATCAAGTTCTGAACGAAAATAATAAAACAGACCATCCAACACTTTAGACAACTTGAAATCAGGATTTTAATGTTATGCTGCTTTAGGAAAAAATTGTTTTTTATAATGTTACAATTATGTATTTTTAATATTTATGTATGTTTCTGTTTTTTAAAGGTATTCGATTTACGGCAATGTCATCAACAAATGCACTCACTAGCCAGTAATGCTCAAGCAGCTGCTGCTGCTCAGGCTGCCGCAGTTGCAGGCCTGCCAAGTTCTCAATTAGGCGCACCACCAAGAAGTAAGTCTAAAATGTTTTTTGTTTATATATAAAACTAGCTGTACCCAGTTTGCCTCGCTACCCCAAACTTGTACTTTATTTAAGTACTTTACTTTATTTAAGTACTCTAGGATATAAAATATTTATAGTTTTGCCATCTGATGCAAAGTCTGAAGGTTTAACAATACGTGAACATGCAACTGTCCTTGTGCTCTATAAATGGCCATCGCAAATTCCGACCGAATCGGAAACTGCAATCATTTAAAATCGAAGGGCATGTCTGTAGGTCAAATAGGAATGCGTCGAATCTGATCATCGGTTTCTTTATATTTTCCAGTTATAAGAGACCTCCATAAGATTATTTTGATTTTTTTTAAAATACCAAATAGCCTGATACACCCAGGCTACGTGTAACTTACTGTTCATATTTTAAAATGGTCAAACTATTATTATGACCGTTTAAGGGTTGACTAAAAAAGCGGCGTAGCCCCGCCCACTTTTGCAAAAAAATATTTATGATATGAGTATGTGTACCAAACCTCAAATTCCTATATGATCATCGGTTTCTGATAGTCCCATATTTTCGTGCGTGGGCTTGGCCGCTCCTCTTTTGCCAAACTTGATTGCATGTGCATATGTATCTCTAGGCGATCAGACTATTGTTTTGGTTGTTATAAATGTTTTTTAAAGGGGCTTGGCACCGTCTATATTCAAAACAAATATTTTTCACGATATCAGAAGTAAGTATACCAAACCCAAGCTTGCTTTCTCTATTAACCTTTTAGACATGGTCGTTCCAAATTTTTAAGGTATGTGGACAGTGCCACGCCCCTTATTCTAAACTTGGTTCCAAATACCCTGTGCATATCAAGTATGCACAGGGTATTTGGAACATAACATACTGTGAAGATTTCATGATGATCAGTTGTGGGTGTTATAACAGTTTTTTTATAAAAGGGCGTGGCACCGCCCGTTTTTCCTAAAATAAATTTTGCATTATATCAGTAGTATAGTATGCATATATTTGCAAAAAAAATATTTTAAATCATATCAGTAGTTTTTGTACTTAATCGCACATTCCTACCTCTAATGGACTGTGAAGTATGGTCGTTTTGCATTTAAAGATGTGTGAGCGGGGCCACGCCCCTTTTTGCAAACTTGATTAAAAATATTATATGCATATCTCTAGGTCAACTATACATTATAAATTAAATGTCGGCCAGACTATTAGTATGTGTTTTATAACGGGGTTTGTTAACAGGGGTGTGGCCCCACCCATTTTCACAAAGAAATATTTTGCGTCACATCATTGTATGTGTACCAAACCTCACCTTCCTACGAATTATAGGCTATGAGATATGGCCCTTTCAAATGTTGACCTGGGCGGTGCCACGCTCACTTGATATATCAAAAATGCTACATTCTGTGAAAATTCCAAAAAGATCGGCCCAGCCGTTGTTGAGTCCGGCACTAAGAAATGCAAACAAACAGAAACACAAACTTATATTTATATATAGGGTGATCCATCTAGAGGTATTTTTCAGAACAAAAAAATATAAAAATTTAAATCAAGTGGAATCTTTACTGGTAGTTTGAAAGGACATATTATGGCATTTTTATTTTGAATATATTTTCCTTCAAATGTTGCCCGCAACTACGCCTCAGGGTTTCCAATCTGAGGGTCCAATTTCGACCGGTATGGCTTCCAAAACCTGAATCGTAGCTGGTTTGTCAGCATAGACTTCGACTTTACGTAACCCCAAAAAAAATGTCTAAATGTCACTCGATCTAGGCGGCCAACTCTGTCCAAAACGAGAAATTTGCTGCTTTTCGAAATGACCTCTCAATAGATCCATTGTGTGAGCAGCTGTATGGCAAGTGGCGCCGTCCTGTTGAAACCAAGTGTCGTCAAGATTACGGGCCTTAATTTCTGGTAGCATAAAGATCGATGTCATAGCGCGATAGCGGGCACCATTCACGGTTACGTTCCGGCCATCATCATTTTTGAAAAAATATCCACCGATGATTTCACCAGCTTATAAACGCACCAAACCGTACTTTTCTCTGGGTATAATGGCACCTCTTGAACCTCTTCTTGTTGCTCTTCAGAGCAAATGCCTCATCACTGAACAAAATTATGGGCGAAAACTGCGGATCTTCCCGTTTCTCACCGAACGCTCATTTCCAGAATACAGTTGCCAACATTTGAAGGTAATTATTTTCAAAAAATAAATGCCATAAAATGTCCATTAACAATAAACTTTTCATACTCGATTTGAATTTTTATATTTTTTTTGTTCTGAAAAAATACCTCTAGATGGATCACCCTTTATATAGATATATAGTCGGTTCTACTCCCGTTGTCGTCGGCATTGTCATTTTTGAGTCAACGTTTCTTCGTCTCGACGTTGGCATTAGATTAACACCAACTAGGCTATTGTTGTGGCAACTGTATCCCAGGGTGATAGCTTTTGGCCGCAGAAATGCTGCTTTGGTTCTATACGGTTAATGTTGTTGTTGTAGCGGCAACTGTGTGTCGGGGTGACAGCCCTTGGCCGAAGAATTGCTTTTCGGGTCCATAGAACCGGCTGTCGTGGGATTGCATACGGTTCATAGAACCCACTGCCGTAGGATTGGCCAATTTGGTATTCTGTAGCGACGACAACTGTTTCTCGAAAATTGTAACAAATCAAAAACCGCATCTCTAATACTTAAATCAGCTGATTCACTAATTTTGGCATTCTTGAGGAGAAATTATTTAGTTTCTACTGCAAGTTCGGCACAAGTGGTGGAATATAGAAACAAAATCTTACTACTCAGACAGTGGTCAGATGTCTCCAACTTACTTGACGAAAAGTGAGCGGCAGTATTAGCCATGCCGTTTCCAGACATTTTATTTCCTCAAATGGTTTAAAAGTAACATACGGTTTTATTATACAACCAGCCTATGCGCATGTGCCACGAACTACAGCACCTTACTTCAAAAGCAACACTGTGATATTTACCTATGTCTGAAGCTAAAGTAATTTGGACTTAATTAGAGCGGGAAGAACGTTTTTCGTGGGACGACCGGCCCAGTTTCACCCGAAATCTTAAATTTTCAGCTTGTGTTCAAAAATGATTCTATTGACCTGCCAACAAAAATCAGTGATAATTAAAGGTGGCACAACAATTCCACGACGTCGACCAGGGCTGGCTACTCTTCAATAGGGACAGTCAAGTCCACAACCTTGGATCTGCTCGGTTTGTCAGAACCATATACACCATTGTGCTCCGTCTGTAAGATGTTATCGTTGCGTGGAGTGGATGCACTTAGGAGCTGTTCAGGTCTGAAACACATTAGGCAGTATAGCGAAATGGACTTTGTTGCCCCGTGCTGTATAAACGTTTGGCCTACGCAACAAAATCTGTAAAGCAGTAGAATTTATGAGTCGAAGAAACATCATGGTCACTGCGATCCAGGAAACTAAGCCGAATGCCAACTGCTGCCTGCATAGTTGTGACAGATACAACGTGCATCATAATGATCGCACGAAAAGTGAAAGTGGGGGACTTGCTTCCTGCTACACCATACTGTGCAGTATAGACCTATATCGCCTGAGCTTGTCTCTAGACACCCAACCGTGAATGTATGGTGTTACCGTCAAGTCTGGGACTGCCGAGATAAAGCTGTATAACGTATACATTCCGCCGGTTTGTTGCTACAAGCAATAACCTAGGCGACTTTAATGTCCATCACGATCTTTGGCATTCTCTTCTAGACATCGACTAGAGGGACATAGCTTTGGCAGAGCAAATTAAAAGCTCTACATTCTGCACAGTAGATGAGGACGCCCCCACGCGGATAATAGGCTATTGCCATAGCATCGCCTGGCCTGATCAAAGACGTCACCTGGCAACCCTTCATCTAGTTAGAATCGGACCACCTTCCCATATTACTCTCCATAAACAGATCATCAGACTTTATAGTCTCTGAACACCGTACGTATAATATTCAAAAGAAAGCTGATTGGTATGCCTAGAGAGAAGCCACCAACCGCAGCTTTAGTGATCTGCACATTCCCTCTGATGTTCGGGTAGTCGAGAAGAAATTCCAGGACCATCATCAACTCAGCAGATGCTCGACATATTCCTGCGGGACGAATACCGGAGATACAACCAAATGTCCCAGCAGAGGCAGCGAGGTTCGCAGATGAGCGTGTTGACCCTTCCGGCCATAGAATTAGGGATCTCAACTCTGAGATCAGTAGGTTGACCAACTAAATAAAAGGACAACGGCCATATCGCTCTGTAACCCTGGAAGAAAGGTTGATCGGACAGCCGTCATGTTCGGTGGCAGAACAGTGACAGATCCGAAAAGGTGCGCGAATTTTTTTAGCCGACTTTCTCTTGAGCATCCAGAGTGCGATAGGACAAAGAAGAGAGTATTGCGTCGCATCCGCGCTCTCCGAGTCGAAGAGGCACCACCACAATTTACAGTTGGAGAAGTTGTCCATGTTCTCCGCAGCTCGAAGTCTTTTAAGGCCCTGGGTCCGGACGGAATCTCAATGCTGATGTTGAAGCACTTAGATACGCCGGAAGTAGAGTACATGACCAAAGTGCTCAATCTGTCTTTAGTCATTTATTAATTCCTGATGCCTAAAAAATGGACAGAGTGGTACCGCTACTAAAGTCAGGGAAAGACGCAAGCAAAGAAGATCTCATTGCTTTCGCCAGCAGCAAAGATGCTTGAAGCACTGCTCCTCCCCAGCCTAATCGAACACCTTTCATGTGCAGAACATCTGCATAGGTTTCACAAGCAGCACTGCACAACGCCAGCTTTACACGCCATAACCACACGTATACTCGTAAGTCGCACCCTTAACCAGAAAAAGTCGAACGACTAGACGGTCGCTGTGGCTATTGACCTTGATAGTTCGGTCTGTAGCGCTGGGGTAGTCGGCGAATGTGAGTGTGACGCAGTGGAAGAAAATTCAGACTTGCCAGAATGCCGCCCTTACAACATCAACAGGGTGTCTCCTTATATCTTCTGAGGACCATTTACATGAGGTGACAAAGTTCCTTAATGTGCGCAGACACAATTTCTTATTTTCACTCCATGGTGAAAGTTGAAACAATTTTAAAATCCCGTTACAGACTAACGCTATTGAGGTTAGCTTTCAAAACCCATATGACATTAACGGGGAATGTTCAGTTCTACTATTGAAATGGGTGTGTTCAATGTTGTTACAGTATTTATGTCCCTACTAAGTATAAAGAGTATCTGCTAGGATGTTTTCGCAGTATTCATCCTAACCACCATCTCTTGGGCAGGATGCCTCCTCCCAGGTAGAACAGGTACGATCTTCAAGATCTAAAGAAAATTCAATTATGTTTTTTTATAATTTTTTGTTTGAAAGCTGCATATATCAGCGATTTCACTTCTTTAATTTTTTTGATGACTCTGAAAGGTCTCTTGAAGGCCTATCCAACATGCCCACAGACAAATCCCACCGCTGGTACAGAACTTAGTAATTTTACCCTAGTACCCTCCGATCACCAATCCGAAAATGTTCAAACCGCTGCCATTTCGCCACTTGCATTTTTGGACATGATCGTAGATGGACATATTTTAATGAAATAAGCCAAGGAATATGCTGGTTAAATTTGTTCAGTGGTGAATGAATCACCCTGTGTATCGGTCCACGTTTTGATATAGCCCCAGTGCAATGGTCCCTACCGAATTTATACACAACCGCTCTAGAACACAATTTTTGATTGGACCAGTTTGAAACTGGACCATATGAACCATTTTTCGGCAGTTAGGGCGCTCGAAAAACGGCATCCACATGGACATATGGGAGGGTGGGTATCAAATGAAAATTATATTTTCGCACGAGGTTAAAAATAAACTTGTTTTTTGAAATTTGGTGACGAAATATTATATTGATTTGGATGGTATATTAAATTTAGCATTATGTTGGCAACACTACAAAATATTGATCTGAGAACCTATAGTAAAGGGTGTTTTTTATTGAGGTATAGAACTTCGAATTGAAATAAAACACAAGAAAATCGTTTTAATGTCCATCAATTTGGCTTTATTGGAAGGATAATTTTATGCCATTAATGTTTAAATATGATTTCGGGCATGTGGCCGCCGCGGCTGGCTCGAATAAAGCCAATTCTACAGGTCCAATTTTCAACCACTTTTTCGAGCATATGGGGCCGTATGTTGGCAATAGCGCCACGAATGTTGGCTTCCAAGTCCCCTAACGTGTTTCTGGTTTGTTGGCGTAGACGAGCGACTTCACATATCCCCAAAGAAAATAATCCAATGGTCCATGTTAACCGATCCATGGTTAACCGAATTAATTTCTCTGATGGACGATTATGTCGACCATAAAATGGACGGAGCTTGCGGTGAACTTCGCGAACTGAACCATTACTTTCGAAATAAATTTGCACGATTTGCAAGCGTTGTTCTTTTGTCAACCTGTTCATGATGAAATTTCAAACCAAACTAAATATTAATCACTTGACAGCTGACAAAATGGCCGCCAGTTAAAAAAGTGATGCCAACTTAAAGTTCTATACCCCAATAAAAAACACCCCTTATATATATATTCCTGATCGTCGTAAAGTTCTTAGACGATCTAGCCATGTACATGTGTCTGTTGGAAGCACGATAGCGGTCAAACAAATCAATTTAGGATCCGGAATCCGGTCATAAGCTGTTTGGGATTGTAAATGGTCGAAATCGGCTTAGGGAAAATAGTTGCCCTTTAAGGGACTTAAGGTTCCTCACTTAAAAGTAAGTTTGTTTAGTGTTTGCTTAGCAAATAATAATTCTTTGTGGACAGACAATAGATAAAATGGTAACTCATTAAACAGGGATTAACCGGCTCGAGACCTTTTGCTAGAAGACAATTTTTTACAAAATGTTACATTGTATTTCGTGGCTGCGCTCTGCTTTTATCGCGATTTCGGTTCCGCGACGACCTTCATCAGAAAGCTTTGAAGCAATTGTTAAAGGAAAACTGAACGCTTTAAGATTATGTTTTTACCAAAGCTCAGAAAGTTTTGCAGCAATTGTTAAAGGAAAACTGAACGCTTTAAGATTATGTTTTTACCAAACGTATGACCAAACAATTACTGCGAAGCAGTCTGATGAAGGTCGTCACGGACCCGAAATCCCTGTATGGTATACAAATTTTGTTAGGTTACTTAAATTTCACGAAGGAAAAGTCAATTAATCGACTTTTTTCTCCAATAGCTCGTAAGTCGACTTTAAACATATATTTTTTTTTTAAAAAAATTTCGAAAGTCGATTTCTCGGCTCGGTTATGTAACCCTAGGTCAACCTTTACTAATAGTAAATTACTCATTTTAAGGTTTTCTGGTAGTCCATAAGCTATCGAAAAATGATGATTCCAAAATGATTGTAATGTGTTTTTTATTTGTTTTTTTTTTTTTTTGAATATTTTCAGATATTTCTGCGGCCGCTGGTATTGGCGTCGATGATCTGCGGCGCCTTTGTATTCTACGTTTAAGTTTTGTGAAAGGTTGGGGACCTGATTATCCACGACAATCGATCAAAGAGACGCCATGTTGGATCGAGGTACATTTGCATCGTGCTCTGCAATTGTTGGATGAAGTTTTGCATACAATGCCCATAGACGGTCCACGTGCGCTCGCTTAGAATTTACAAAATTAAAACTAAAAAAAAAATAAAAAACATCATAAACTATTGTCTCATAATAAAACAAACAAAAAAAACAAGAAGTGAAATATTTATATTTTTACATTTTTTTTCAAATGTTGTTAAAACAGTTTATAAAAAAAAGAGAAAAAAGAAACAAATGAAAGAACAACACATACAACAATTATTATTATAAAATTATTTAAATTTGTAATACTACGATATAATTATTATTATAATAATTTTTATAACAATTGTTTTACTTTATTTTATTTTTTTTTTTCATTATACATATTATGTTTTTATATATCCTTTTTTTTTTATCAAAAACAATGCCTTTGATAATTGCTTTAAAAAAGTTAAAAAAAAAACTTTGAAAAAGAAAAACAATTTTTTGTCTTAAAAAAATAATTATTAAATTTTAGAACTCAAACAAACATACAAACCCAACACCCACTCTCTTCTACATTTACAAAAAAAAACAAGAACAAAAACGACATTATTGCTATTAAAAAAAACATAAAGAAAGAATAATTTTGTATAAATTTAACTCACAAAACTGATTTTTATTTAAATTTATTTTGATTTTTTTTTTAAAGTCATGAGACGAGTTTGTTAAAAAAACGCTTTTCTATGCGTAACAGTTTTTGTCCGTACAAAATGATATATCCTGTGGGGTGGGATATCCTTATAGTTCCTAGTTTCTAATCCGGCTAAAACATCTTCAAATTTTTCACAGTCTGGATTTTACCACGGAATTGTCAGCAACCTAATTGATAAAAAATAATCTCCGAAGTCAGAGAATTTCTCTGTTTGATCCTTAAGAGATGAATTAAGTACCGCCCTGTTGGGTCAAGTAAATTCTATCTGCTGATGTATACAAATCGCATTTGTACAGAAATTAAACAAAAATTAAAAAAAAACTGCAAGAGCACCAGACGCCAAAATCTGGAGAAACCTCTAATGGGGGCTGTATAAAAACACAATTTGATATGGTCCAATTTCATTACGGCTAATACAGGGTGGGCCAAAAGTTACCATGGGATTAAAAACTTTAATAACTTTTTCGTTTTTATTTTTTTCTCAGATTATATAATATGTGACGCGCAAAATAGAAAGGGACCTAATGGTAAAAACCAGTTTTGTTCAGGAGATCCACTTTAAAGATTTAAATACGTGTATCTTTGGTGTACCATCACTTTCATAAAACGCGCACATCTCTGTGAGCGAACACTTTTAGGGTAAGGGATCGGTCTCATTCGATGCTCAGATGTTGTCCTTAGGTCCCTTTCTCTATGCGCTGTCACATATACAAAATGGACATTTTTTACACTAAGTATGAAAAATAATGTCACTTATATGACCCCCGTTTTCAGTTTCGCAATGACGGGCTCGTTTTAGAGCATTTTTTAATAATACCTTTCAAAATTTGTGGCTGTAGTGTTCGAATTTCTGCTACAATGTTGGCCCTGAGTTAAAGGATTGTCTCGGGCTTGTTCAAATATAAGTATACTCGCTCCTTTTAATAACCCCAAAGTAAGTAGTCGGGTGCTAACAAAACTGGCGATCGCGCTGGCCAAATAATTTCCGAATTTCTGGAAGTTATTCGCTCTTCAAAAATTTGACTTAAAAGTGCCATTGTGTCTCGGGTAGTGTGGGCAGCGGCTCCCTCGTGCTAAAACCACATCTCTGGTCTGTTTTCAAGAGCATGACGTAATAAATTTTCTATCATAAACCGATACCGCTCTCCATTTACGGCAACAGCACTTTCATCTTATTTCTCGAAGAAGTAAGACCCAATGATATTTCCAGATGTGATCCCACACCATACTGTACATCTAATGGGGTGCAATTGGCGTTCATGAATGACACTTGGATTTTCAGAACGCCAGAAGCTACAGTTCTGCTTATTAACAAAGCCATTCAAATAAAAGTGAGCTTAATCACTCAAGCGTTTGCGTTCAAATAATTGATCGCTGATTTAAATAATAAAATTCTAATATTTTTCTGGTTCTTTGTTCAGTTGTGAATTCTCTCCATTATTTATTCTCCAAGTGTTATATATATAATCTGAAAAAAAGATAAAAAGGGTATTTTAATTTAATGTTGATTTTTAAATAAAACACAAATTATTTAGGAAATTACTGTCATTTTTTTTTATTATGATAATATTGGCATGGAACAAAATATCGGCCAAATGGCCGCCGCGATCTCGGCGGCACACCTCTATCCGATGGTCCAAATTTTTGATGACGCTGAGGCATAATTGAGGTTCAATGCCGTTAATGTGCCGAATTACCTCCTTCTTTAGCTCTAGAATTGTTGCTGGCTTATCGACGTACACCTTTTCTTTCAAATAACCACAAAGAAAGAAGTCCAACAGTGTCAAATCACATGATCTTGACGGTCAATTAACATCGCCACTACGTCAGATAACACGGCCATTGAATTTGTCGCGCAAACGAGCCATTGTTTCATTAGCTGTGTGGCAAGTGACACCGTCCTGTTTAAACCACATATCGTCCACATCCATATCTTCCAATTCGGGCCATAAAAATGTCGTTATCATCTCACGATAGTTCACGGGAAACCAGGCTCAACTCCGTGTAGGAACATTTAACGATTTTCGGAGAATGCCAAAAATAAAGTATTGTGAATATTTGATACAAAATTTTAAATTAAAAACTTCAACAATTGTTTTTATAAAATTTCAAATTTGAAAACCTAACTAAGAGGAGAAAATTTTTTTAAAAACCACCTTAATTGAACCCATAGTACAATTAAGGTAGAGTTATGCAGTTAATTGATTCACAGAAATTAGAAACTTGAAAAATTTCACTAGTTTACAAATTAACTGGTCCAGAGTTTTTTTTCTATAGATTTTGGCCTCCTAAACATGAAAACAAATTTTAAAAAAATTATCCGCTGATTACTTTTCAAGATAGAATTTTTTACGATTTTTTTATAAGATGACTCAGCTTTGTGGACCGCCAGCCCATAAACCGCACCAAACAGTCACTCTTTGTGGGTGCATTGTTTTTTCGACAATCACTCCAAATGCAGCAATTCTGCTTATTGACGATTCCACTGAGGTGAAAATGTGCCCCATCAGGTTTTCTTCGAAAATTGATCATCTACTGTTGTCCGAAGCCTTAATAACTTCAACGCGTTGCTCGCTTGTGTATCTTTCCATGGTTCAAATTAAGTTAGTCTAAAATTGAGAAATATCAAATGAAATGCAGAAAAAAACTTGACGTTTAGGGGTGGTTCACATTCAACTTCGGTCCTTACAATTTACCCACCCTTTATAAAAAAAAGTAATTAAATTTTTAAACGCCATGGTAACTTTTGGCCCACCCTGTATTACACATCATGCTTAATTTGAAGCCAGATCGGACTTAACATTTGACTTGTAGAGTTGCAAAAGCAGACTCCTTTACATGGGGGCAATACAAAAACATGGGCTCATATGATCCAACTTCAGAAAGTTTGGTTATAGATCGCAACAAAGAAGATAAATTGTACAAGATGGGCGATTAAAATTTGTCGCTATTTTTTGTGTGTTTAAAGTGTGTGTGAAATTGTGATTTAATTTTGACTTTCTAGCGTTTTAGTGATTGTGTACAAACGAATGTGGAAAAATAAGCCCCGAGAATTTGTGCGTTACTGAAGTGTGTTCTTCTACAGGGTGGCTGATAAGTATTGCTATACAAAGAAACTCAAATAACTTTTTTTCAGTTCTCATTCAATTTTATTAAATATAGCTTAATTAGTTTTAAAAATAATTGAATTTAAATGCCCCCTTGCTCGTTGATGCATGTGCGGCATCTTACCAAAAAGTTGTTCATTACTGCTTGGAGAGTTGAGGCAGGAATTGCCGCATTTGGTTCTCGAATGGATTGCTTTAGATCATTCAAATTTGTTGGTTTTGCTTTGTAGACTTCCCGTTTTGCAATAACCCTTCAAAAAAGGTTAGGCGACCTTGGGGGCCCAACGGAATGTACAGATTCTGGATATCTGCTTATTGGAAACTTTTCTGTCATACCAGGCCCTGCTGAAACCACACAGATTTGAAAGAAATTCTCATTCGACGTAATTTTGGATAGAAAAGCTCTCTCAACATGCTCAAGTAACGGTCTTAAGTAACCCTTACGGTGTGACAAGTCTCATTATGGTCCATCTATTCGGAGGTTTGTCGCCAAACGTGCACCTATACACTCTTTGAACCAAAACTACGGACTCAAGTTCGTGATAGCGGCGGACAATCCAAATTCTTGTTTCAGTGTCCCAGTTAAATCTAAAATTCAATCTGCAAAATAAAAAAAAACTAAGCAGATTCATTAAATAGAAAATTTTCTCTTTGAACCTAAACTACGGACTCAAGTTCGTGATAGCGGTGGACAATCCAAATTCTTGTTTCAGTGTCCCAGTTAAATCTAAAATTCAATCTGCAAAATAAAAAAACTAAACAGATTCATTAAATAGAAAATTTGTAATTAATTTTTTTATTGGTAGCAGCTTTCATCAGCCACCCTGTAAATTATTACAAAGAAGAAGCACATCGCCCATCTTTTACAATATATCGTCTTTGGATCGCACATCGCTCACTATGCACAATGTGTGGAAGATCGGATATAACATTTGACTTATAGAAAAAACACTTTAACTGTATTTAATGGTCGCTATTGACATGACATGCGAAATTTAAGGAAAATCGTATTTAATTTATGTCTTCAAGGTCAAGCACCTTAAATTGGGAGGTATCTTTATGATGGCTAGTGTGCACGACTATCGTACATGGGAAACTAGGCGCGACTTCGATTTTCGGAGAATGTCAAAAATAAAGTATTGTGAATATTTGATACAGAATTTTAAATTAAAAACTTCAACAATTGTTTTTATAAAATTTCAAGTTTAAAAATTTAAATTAATAGAAGAAAAATTTAAAAAAAAACACCTTTTTAATTGTACTAATTATACAATAAAGAAAGTAGAGTTATGCAGTCAATTGATTCACAGAAATTAGAAACTTGAAAAAATTACACTAGTTTACAAATTGTGATTTTTTTCCAGGTCCAGAATTTTAAATAATTTTTCCTATCGATTTTGGCCTCCTAAACATGAAAACAAATTTTAAAAAAATTATCCTCTGGTTACTTTTCAAGATAGAAATTTTTTACGATTTTTTTATAAGATGACTCAGCTTTGTGGATCATAACTCCCAAACGATTTTACCGTCAGGAAATTTGCTTTTGTGAAACGTTTTCATACAAGGTATTAAAATCAGTTCAGTAGTTTAGACATTAGAGGCATTTAAAATTTAAAAAAATATTTTTGTGCAATAATCACGATTATTAATTGAAAAATATATATAAACAATAACATTAATAGATATATATAAATTGAGCATAAAGATTGGACTTTCTTGAATAAAACAAGCCATGTTTTGTTTAAATTGGGTGAGAAATGGCAGAGCTGCACTTTGTTTAGTGAGACGTGATTATACATGTCTCTAAGCTGGCTAGGTGCTTTACAAAAAACAATCGGCCGTAGGCAACCCTGCTTTACGGTAAACCTTAGATTAGTAAAGAAGTAACTAAAATGCTGAAAATCATAAAATTAACCAGGACGTGTAACTCTACCATTTGTTGCCCAATTTTTATAAACGATAGCTTGGGTTGTTTTAGAAAGCCCAAACTGTATGCCTAATTTATTAATTTAGTTATTGAAAAGATGTATTAAAACTTAAAATTTGAAAAATAACGCAGGACAATTCATTTATATGTATTTATGTTATTGTTTATGTATTTTTTTTTCAATTTATAATCCTGATTATTGCACAAAAAAATGATTTTTTTTTAAATTTTAAATAACTCTAACGTCAAAAATATTTAACTGATTTTAATACTTTGCATGAAAACGATTTAGAATAGCTAATTTCCTTTCATTTGAGACCACTCTTGATCAAATCGGTAATAGCGTATAATGAGTTATGGACCAAAAAGCTAAGACATCTCATAAAAAAATTGTTAAATCAAAAATCCAAAAACTCTATCTTGAAAACTAATCAGAGAAAAATTTTTAAAACTCATTTTCATGTTTAGTTGGCCAAAATCTATAGGAAAAAATATTTAGAACTTCGGACCAAAATGGCAGTAAACTAGTGTTATCAGTACTTTTTTCAAAGCCGATTCAAATTTAAAATTTTAAATCGCTCACCCTGTATAAATTCCTATTATTTCTTTTGAATTAATTTCTTTTAGTTTCTATAAAAACATTTGCAATTGCTATGCAGACAAAACGAAAACACAAAAAAAAATGTTTTTATTGTAAAATTATTAATACTGGAATACAAATTTAACAACCACAACAACAAAAAACAAAGCAAAATATATTTATATTGTACAAACAGATGTGTAAGCGTATGAAATTATTTTATTGTCTCATTCGCATATATAATTGGAATACACATTCACCGGATTTTGAGTCAAAATCTATAATAATTAGCATGAAAAGTGAGCGCCATAATCCAATGAAAATTTAATCAGCTGGAGTTCGTTCATGTACGAGAATGCGGTATTTATTGGTTTTTACATTTAGGGTCCTTTATTCATGTAGAAAATTTGGACCCCAAGTCAAAGTCCTAAAACATGGTACAATAAACAAGGTATAGTCACTAGCCCAACAACAACCAAAATAGTTCTCTAGATTGTCAAAATCATTTGAAAGAGAATGTCAAAAATACATTTTTTTTTGAATGTTTGGTGATAATTGTGAATATTGGATAAAGAATTTTTTCCTTGACAAACGCCATTGTCAAATTTCAAAATTGCCAATTTAAATTGCTACGAGAAAAAATTTAAAATCATCTGTTAGCATAACTCTACCTTTTCTATTGTACCATGCCCTAAAATTTCTTAATTCTATTTATGCTGCCTAGTTGACACTCAACAATTTTTGTTTCATACAGGGTGGCTAACAAAAGCAGCTACCAAAAAAAAAATTAATAACTTTTTTCTATTTAATAAATCTGGTTATTTTTTTAATTTGCAGATTGAATTTTAGTTTTAACAAAAATTTAAAACTGGGACAAGAATTTGGATTGTCCGTAGTTTCGGTTCAAAGAAAGTATAGGCGCACGTTTGGTGGCATATGGACCATAATGAGACTTGTTAACAATTTTGCCGAGCATGGGACAGTCAACAGAAGACCTTAACACCGAAACCCTTCAGTTCGGACGGAGGAAACAATCGCTGCTGTAGCTGCTGCCATAAAAAACAATCCAAGAGTTGCGACAAGAAGCTTATCTGCTCAAATGGGCAAACAGTCATTGCAGTCAATTATGCACAAACAATTGGACTTTATCCCATATTAAATGCAAATGGCCAACGCAGCAGATTTCCCACGACAGTCGGTTCTACGGACCGAATTGACCGAAAAAGCAATTCTTCGGCCCCGGCACACAGTTGCCGCTACAACAACACTTGGAATTTTGCCAGAAGATGCACGTTGAACTGTCTTTTCATATCTGACGAGGGCCCATTTCGATTTAAACGGCAACATAAACACACAAAATTGTCGTATATGAAGTGCTACCAACCCACAGATACTCCATGTGACGGAACTGCATCCACTTCGTTGTTGTTGTAGCGGCAACTGTGTGCCGGGGTGACAGCCCTTGGCCGAAGAATTGCTGATTCGGATCAATCTGGTCCATAGAAACGACTGCCGTGGGATTCGTGTCACAGTGTGGTGAGCAGTTTAATCTCGATGCACTGTCGGGCCCTACTTCTTCGAAATAAACAGTCGCAACGCTGCGGTTACTGGAGTTTTTTTTAGAGAGTTTTTCTATCCAGAATTACGACGAATGAGAATTTCTTTCAACTTTGCGTGCAACTCCTCACATAGCCCGGTCTGTTATGAGAGAATTGTGACGAAAATGTTCCAATAAGCTAATATCCAGAAACTCTACATTCCGTTGGCCCCCAGGTCGCCCGACCTTGCTGCACCTGACATTCTTGTGGGGTCATTGCAAATAGAAATTCTAAAAAGCAAAACCAACAAGTTTGAATTAACTAAAGCAATCCATTCGAGCGAGCAAACAATTGCGGCTATTCCTGCCTCAACTCTCCAAGTATCAACGAGCAGGGGTGCATTTAAATTCCATTATATTTAAAACTAATTAAGCTAAATTAAATAAAATTGAATGAACTTTAACATGAATAAAAGAAAAATGAATTGCATACTCTGAAAAATGAGTTGTTTGAGTTTCTTAATGTAGCAATATTCATCAGCCACCCTGTACATATAAAGTTCTGATAACGCCATTCAATAGCCACACCTTAAGGAAAATATTCTTTTGCAAAGTCGTTTTAAGACTTCTAGAACTAGGAAACCAATTAGAAGAATCTTAAATACAAACATGATTTATTTAGCATGTTTGTGTTTTAGACCCCAATCGTTATATGTAATATGGACTAAGTGCGGGACTATAGGAAGGATCATTAGAAAATGTGTAATGTCTGTGTGTCTGGAGTCAAATTTGTGCAGAATATTTCTATATGCAGATAATGTTTTACTTCTTTTCAGTGGTAGTCGTGAGGGCTGTAGTGCTCTAAAAGAAAGAATTAACGCCTGTAAAACGAAAGCAATTATGTTCGTTTCTCCTGGTTTTGACATGGACATATTTGTGGGGCAAGTCAGAGTTGATTTTCTTGAACGTCATAAATGTTTAGGACCCATAACACAGTGCAACAGTGAAAAAATGCAAGAACGCCACAGTATAAGTTCGATTCTACCACCAAAGGGTACTATTTCCCTATACTTGGTTTAGCTAGATTGGTGATTAAATGTACAAAATTAAGTAAGTTATAGGAATTATATAGAAATAAAATAAAATTAGATACCTCTCCAACAGGCATTGAAAATATACTCAATACACAGCAATAGCTAAAAGTAGACAAAATAACAAAATACATAAACTATTAAGTGGAAATAATGTACAGTTTGCGAGTGAGTACCAAATTTGTATGTACCATACTGGTATTTATGAGCTATTTAGGGTGCCTAGACACTATCAGATTGTTTTGAGATGTTCACAAAAGTTGTTTACCTTAGCTACAATTTTGTGGAACATTGTTAGTAAAATGTTGGTTTCAAAGTATACTGAAAAAAAATATTATTTTTTTTTAAAATAGGTCAGGAATGAATTACTTTTTGGCATAAAGTGTTTACAACATTTGTGCACAGAGCTCCCAGCTACATTATTGCCGAACATAGTTTAACGCTATCACGAAGTATGTGTTAGCTATTGGGCAAAAACTGATGACACCTTTTTTCGAGGGGCCCACTGATTTTCAAAACTTTTGAGACCCATACAAAAAATTGGTCACCAATCTAGCTAAACCAAGTATAGGGAAATAGTACCCTTTGGTAGTAGAATCGAACCTATACTGTGGTGTTCTTGCATTGTTCAAAAAGTCATCATTTGTCTCACTGTGTAAATAATAGCGAACTTAATTTTTGACATCATATTGACTCTGTCCATTGTTGAATTTATGGCATTTTGCCGCCATGGGTAAAATAATTTAGGCTTGCGTCTGCACTTTTTATGCCAGAATTTTTGTATGGCCTAGAATTGGTATCGGGTAAACTAAAGCTTATTATGAACACTGTAACTCAGTTCGTATATTCATAGGCGCGAACATGTGTCTGCGTTTGTCAGTAGTTTTTAAATTGCATCATTTACTGCATGTTTTAACCATAGGATTTTATTTCAGTTCTATAAGGTTATTAAAAGTGTTGTGCCTGCCCCACTGTGCAATTTCGTTCTATTTTTTGCACTCTACCTAGAATTTTCAATTCTATATTTAAAAAATCGTTTGTTGTTCGAGTAGCCAGATTCTGGAATCAATTGCCTATTGAATTGCGAGTTTTTTCACTCAAATGTCTTTCGTCAAAAACTTTTTATTTCTTTATATCAGGTATGCCTTAAAAATCAGGTTCATTGCGTTTATATTTTCATGGATATAAAACATGTTTGCCAACAACACGACTATGTATGGTTTGTACAAATCGGGACTAGTTTTCTATTTATTTTCTTAGTGCTTTTAATTGCTACTTTTTGATGTAGCCAATAGCGTAAAATTACAAATGTATACTAAGTACAGGTTTGCGCAAAACTACCGTTGTGGTTTGAATGTTTAATAACTTTTTAAATCAAATTATATTTTTTATTTTTATTTCAGAATTTTGTGAATCAAACTTGTTGAATTTGAAATGGAACACTACACAACAGCAATTGTTGAATTTTATTTTAAAAATCAAGAGTCAATTGTTTTGACGCAGCGTGTTTATCGTCGCTTTTTTAATGAGCGTACTTAACCTTTAGATCCCCCTTATTATTCCCCTTTAATATATAGGGTTATCCATCTAGAGGTATTTTTTCAGAAAAAAAATAAAAAATTTAAATCAAGTGTGGAATCTTTATTGGTAATTTGAAAGGACATTTTATGTCATTAAGTTTTTGAATATAATTTCCTTCAAATGTTGGCCGCAACTACACCTCAGGGTTTCCATTTTGAGGGTCCAGTTTTGGATGACTCGTTCGAGCATTTTGACAAGTATGGCTTTAATGACACTATATCAAAAAATAATAATAATAATTAACCAATAAAGAAAAAGGTTAATAAACATTCAAACCACAACGGTAGTTTTGCGCCACCCTGTACATACATTTTATTATAAATGCTTATTTTAATTTTTCTATTTAGGGATGTATATCAAAGTAATGCGCCCTTTTAGCTTCTGTATTACTATACGAATAAATTAATAAAATAAAAAATAAATCATGTGGTCCTGTCAACATAAAAATAAATTTATGTAGTATCAAAAACTCACATAATCTTGGATCACTGTGTAAAGGATGCTTTATTTAGGAGACATTGATATACCACATTTATATCGATACATCGTGCGATGTATCCTCCTGAACTAAAAAAAGATCTTAAATTAAAACTGACACATATATATATATATACATTTTAGTAAGATATTGGCGCCCTTTCCTCCAAAAATAGATGGTCCGCCCTATACATTTTAGAATACATTTAGAGTGGACTTTAATTCTACTTAAAATAAATCATTTTTAAGTTCATTCCATTTTTTGCAAAAGAGCGACACGCCTGCCATTCAAGAGTGATCATACCATGCATTATTTAATATGCACTTAATTGTAAAACAACTTCACCGTCCAACCATTCCACCCATTCCTTGGTGATCTTTCTCTCCAATGTAATTTCGCGAAAAACTTCCACTCGCCTTACTTCTTGAAACTGCATTTTCTGGAACATTTTCAATGACTTCGCATTGTCCATACCGATTTTTGCTTCGAATTTCTCTATTGCCAATTTATCTTGAGCATATTTCATCATGAGCAGCATAGATTCCCAGCCATAACCCTTGCCTCTGGCCTCGGGATCAGCAATCATTATTTCTGCTTCGGCCACTTTTTCGTTTGTATCGGGATCTTCTGATAAAAACAGGTTAGTGTCACCCACCAATGATGCAATTTCGTCCTGGGTTTGTTCGTAAGTCTTGCGGCACAGTATTAGAAATGTACACTTATCTTCATCTTCACGCCAGCTGCGTTGCATTGCATATTCTTCTTCGAGTGTTAGAGGTTCCGAGGCCGTCAGCTCTTGCAATTCTTTAGATTGCATCCAGGTGTGGTATTTGGGCACATGTTTCGATTCGTAGGGTACAAGTATAGTACATTTTCCCAGGATTTGCGTGTTTTGATTGGTCCGCATTGCGAAAAATGTAAACAAACTAAAATTGAAACATCTGATGAACATATGTTTGCTTTTATTTCTTATAAAAAGCCGATGTGAAACTTTCAACGGCGCTGGGACTTTGGTTAGGCCGCCTTATCATAAAACGTCACGATTAAAACGACGGTGTGACAAAAAGGGAAAAATGGCGAGACAAAAACGACGGTTTGACAAAAAAAGTCGAAACAAAAACGGAAAAGAAATGTTTGAAGACTCTTGGAAGTTTGAAAGAGTCAATCTTTAAATGCATGATTTTTTCAATAAATGCATAACAAAAAAAATCGTTCTTTTATTGAATTTGTCTCCGAATGAGAATCTTCGAAACTTTATACAGAAGACCACATGTTTTATTATCTCAAATACATTGGGATGGAACCAAAATCGTCGTCTTTTGGACAACTTGAACGTACGGAATTATTGTTTTAGAATAGGTTTGTATAGGGTTTTTTACATACAACGTACAATCCATGGGTTCTACGCCGGCACTGCAAAAACATGAACCTTTTGTAAGTTTTAAACATATATTTCAATGGTTTTTGGACAACCGGATATGAAGAAAAACGCAGCGTAAAGAAAAAAAGCTTTAGTGTGCTTTATAAAAATTTAAATCATGTGACCATTCTGAGGTCCAATTTTGGATGACTCGCCATATCGGTCGAAATGCTCGAAAACCGCGGTATTCGCGGTGTAAGTCTTTCCATGATGAAATGGCAAACAATACTGAAAAGAAAAAAAATTAAGTTTAACACAATTCACGCGTAATCTGAAAAAACCCTTATTAAAAATAAATATTTAGATTGATCAGCCGTTACAATTTGAAAAAAATAGGACTGATGATTCCACCTGCCCATAAACCGCACCAAATCGTTGTTTTCGCGATGTAAGTCTTTCCTTGATTAAATGGCAAACTATACAGAAAAGAAAAAAATAAAGTTTAACACAACTCACGCGTCATCTGTGAAAGCAATACTATCGAAAAAATACCTCTAGATTGATCACCCGTTAGAACGTTTAAGCTTGTTTTCTTCACTTGTTTTTTTGCATAGAAATCTTCTTGAGTTTTAACAAAACACACATAGTATGCTGTTTTTACTCTTAAACCACTATTTAGATCTTAATTTACACATAAATTTTCCATTATTTTTTATATTTCTATTGACATTATTTTTATTTATTTTTAAAAACATAAACGAAATGAACTTAGTTAGACTTGTCAAGATCTGAGAAATTCTTTAAAAGTTGGCCGTTGGGCAATTTTTAGCTTAGCTTTGTTTCTTCCATGTGAAAACATTTATTTCAATATTTCTTGAAACACAAGCAAAGAAAATGCTCAGGCTATATGCTTGGGCTTTTATTGGACCACTGAATACTTCGGTTTTTCCATCTCGTCATCCCTGTAGAAAGTATGTTCTTTTCGAATTTGGCGTTTTCCTTCTCTTGCCTGCATTAACAACACTTTTATTTCGATTAGTTGCCATTGGAAGAAAAGTAGAACGGATTGCATTTTTGCACATAAAAAAATTAAATTCAGTGTTTTTCGAGACCATAAACCATTTTTTTGTTGATTTCCAAATAAACATATTTGTGAACTACTTTTGCAATAGGTTTTATGTCAATTTTTATGTAATAAATTATAATATGATATCAAAAACCATTGTGAAAGTGGCTTCGTTTCCTACGATACACCCAATATACCAGAAAAAATTAAGGGACAACGAACCTCTGAAAAAACTCTTTTTGTTAAAATAAATTCTGAACACATACAGTGTAAATTTTGGCCATACAAAAAGAAAATCTGAGGGAACTCGCACATAATCAATTAGATTTTATCCAATCTTGCTTTCGTTTGCAACCAAAGCATTTAAAACGCTAAAAACTATGTTGGATTAAATCATAATTGGCTATTAAAACGAGTAATCCCCATGTCTACACTAACATTTTATGTTTCTAGTATCGTAGAACATTACAAATGCAACGCCTAGAACTTTAACTTGATTGTCGAATAGTACAAATACATTCATACATACGTCTAATATATGGCAACTGATAACATGGATGTCACTGACAAGCTGGACTCTTCGGGTTCGGCAGACCTTCAAGAAGGTCCGCAGTGTAAGAAAGCCAAGTTAATGGAAGGAGCACAGGCCTTGGATGATCATGCGAAAGCTATGAAGGTGGCTGGATTTTCATTGAGTGCCATAGAAGAGATGCGCACTCGGGCGGAGGAAGACAGCAGCAGCCATGTTTTGGATCAGCAATTGAGACATTTTCAGGTTTTGGACGAAGTTGGTTCAAATTCGGAGGAAGACGATGAGGAGGGTAAGTCTTTAGAATCAATTTTAAGAAAATAACAAGTACAGAAAACCTTAATTGAATTTTCAATTTCATCTTCTTTACAAAAATAATCATAAAATTTAGAAATAACTTTTAAAGTTACAAATTAGATCATTTTAAAACGTCATTGTATATATTCTCGTAACATAATTCACGAACTAATGTTGTAAATACGAGGGCGACCGCAAAAGTAACTGGCCTAACATAAAAAGAACCGTTTCTTTGGAATTATTATTATTTATTTTTCAACATAATCTTCCAACTCAATATGAAGTGTATTTTTCAAGTTTTTTAATTCCATCCGAAAAATAAGATTTTCAAGACCTTCAAAATATGCCTCAGTTTCAGCAATAACCTCGCTATTGGACGAAAATTTTTTGCCACCGAGAATTTTTTTTTTTAAATTTGGAAACAAGAAATAATCAGATGGAGCCAAATCTGGACTATATGGTGGATGCGGAGCAATTTCAAATCGTAATTCAGCCAGTTTTTGTTGAGTTAAAAATGCAGTGTGTAAAGGAGCATTATCTTGATGAAAAAAAACTTTTTTTGCGGTCTTTTTATCTTGATTTCTTCACTCAACCGATCCAATAATGCACAATAATATTCACTATTTATAGTTTTTCCTTTCTCAAGATAGTCAATAAATATTATACCCCTTACATCCTAAAATACTGTGACCATTACTTTTCCTGCTGACTTAACAGTTTTCGCCTTCTTGGGACCACTTTTACCAGCTTCTATCCATTGTTTTGACTGTTCTTTGCATTCTGGGATGTAGTGATGGATCCATGTTTCATCAACAGTTATGAATCGGCGCAAGAACTCTATTGGATTACGCTGATAAATCGCTAAAAGCTCCTCGGAATTGGTCCAACGGACGATTTTTTGGGACAAAGTCAACAAACGCGGCACCCATCTTGCGGATAGCTTTTTCATGTGGAGTTCATCATGTAAAATACTCCAAACTTGTTTTTCGTGTATTTTAACAATATCAGCAAGTTCTCTGAGCTTTATTCGTCTATCTTTAGTCACTTCATTAAATATTTTTCTAATGTTTTCAATAGTAGTAGCAGTTTTCGGTCTTCCAGAGCGTTATTCATCTTCCGTACTTGAACGACCCATTTTAAATTGTTGAACCCAGGATTCCACGGTGGAGTATGATCTTTGATTAATTGTGGCGTATAACATTTCATATAAAAGTGTTTAATTACCGCACGAAACTCTTTATTTTCCATTTTTCAAAAATTATAAAACTTGTTTACTTCAATCGCCTATAAAAAAGAAAATAATCATTAAATATTTCGGACATTTTGACAGATGGCTTAAAAAGTTGCTAGTTAAACAGAAAATGTGCCAGGCCAGTTAGTTTTGCGGTCGCCCTCGTAATTGTGATATCTTTTTTTTTGTAAGAAATAAGTTAAAACCACCTATTGGCGCACATGATCAAATTATCCGACGCCTTTTAACCATATTTTATAATTTTATTTATAAAATATATTGATAAATAACTTTAAAAGTTTTAAAAATAAAAAGTATTTGCTGATGGCCTTTGTAGCCCAAAGAAAATAAATAAACATATTTAAGCAATGCATAGGTTTGAAATGAATTTAGCAAAAACTAAAACTCATAACATCCCAGCTGGAAAAGGAAAGGGCCCAGCAAGGCATTCTATGGAATTTCGGAGGCATGGTTGCTGCATTCTTCTCACATTTCAAATAACCACAGGGTGAGGTTGCAGAGCAAGGCCTTCCACGCCGCCTTCTCTTAAAAGGTCTTTTAGAAAATTTGGAAAAAAAATATGGTCTTTTAGAATGCCTAAAAAGAACCAAATACACTCATTGTTATAAGAAATCTTCTAGAAGGGCTTCTTACCTGATCCCAAACATATTCTTTAATGCCTTCCAAAATTTGGCACTCCAAAAGAACTTCTTTGCATATAAGAAATTATCTCCCACACATTCTCATGTCGCCTGCTTGAAGGCCTTATTATTTATTATCGAACCATTCGGTGATGCATTCTTTGAGGAGACTTGCAAGAAGCCCTTCATATTTTCAATGAGTGAGATCAAATAAACATTCTTGGCGCCCTTTTTGCGGAAAGCATTCCACCATTCCTAGATGAGCAAGTGCAGCACGGAAGGTGTTCGTCACAGCGATGGACATTGAAGATATGCAGGGTGATTGATTCATGACTGGGCAGATTTAACCAGCGTATTCCTTGGCCCATTTCATGAAAATATATCCATCTATGACCGTGCCCGAAAGTGCAAGGGAGCAAAATGGCAGCGGTTTGAAAATTTTGCGGATTGGTGGTCGGAGGGTACTAGGGTAAAATTGCTAACTTCTGAATCAGTGGTTGGATTTGAAAAGATTTTTTTTGTGGAAGCGAAAGTAAATAAACACAAAAAAATTGCATTTCAGTCAAATAATCATAACTTTGGAACGTTTTAGTACTTAGCAATTTTACCCTAGACCCACCGAACATCAATCCGAAAATAATCAAACCGATGCCATTTCGCCCCCTTGCATTTTCGGGCATGGTCGTAGATGGTCATACTATCATGATATGAGCCAAGAAATACGCTTGTGAAATTTGTCCAGCCGTAAATGAATTACACTATATATGCCGTATCATACGAGGGTTGCTATATATACATATATATTAGTGTTGTCTGGCGCCATTTGACATTTCCATTGGAAAGTTAGACATTTTTTTAGCATAAACGTACTCAGAACGTTTTGACGTACGACCATCATTTGTGTAGTATACAATGACTTGAAAAAGCAATTTGGCAAAAAAAATGGAATTAACTCGTGAGCATTTTAGTGCGATCATTTTTCACAACTTTCGACGTGGATTATCACGAAAAGAGTACATCGATCTTTGTATAAAAATATTTGTATGGCGATGAAGCACCATCCTATAGAACTGTGATAAATAGGTTTAATAAATTCAATAGCGGCCGACGATCGCTCAAAGGCGAAGGTCGTCAAAATTCGGCCGTTGTGCAAGAGAACATTGATGCCGTGCGTGGACTGATAATGCATGTGGCATACCGTGAGATAGAGGCATCCTTGGGCATTTCTTCCACCAGCATACATTCGATATTGCATGAACACCAGGCCGTAAAAAAAGGTTTGTTGTCGTTGGATCCCGCAGAATTTGACAATCGATTGGTGCAAAGAAATTTTGAACGCGATGCTTCAAAAGACGTTTATAAGATCGTCGCAGGTAACGAATCATGGATCTATGCATATGAGCCGGAAACAAAACAGCAATCGACCGTGTGGGCCTCCGAAGACGTGCCAAATGCAACGAAAGTTGTTCGTGGAAGCAGCACTTCGAAGCAAATGGTCGCCTGTTTCTTCGGCAAAAATGGTCATGTGGCGACTGTTCCGCTTGAGCAACGTAGGAGGTCAATTCTGCGTGGTACAACACAATTTGTTTGCCTGAAGTCTTCGGAGTAATTCGAAAAACGAACAAGAGAAGACGAATCATTGTGCACCATGACAATGCGAGCTCGCTCTCAAACCAGCGCTTTTTTGACCGCCCAAAACGTCGAATTGAAGGGTCATCCGCCGTACAGCCCTGACTTGGCACCCAATGACTTCTTTTTTGTTCCCGGACATCAAGAAAAAAAAGGGTCGTCAACGATTTTTGTTGCCAGAAGATGCTGTTGAAGCGTTTAAAACCCATGTTTTGTAGGTGTCTCAATCGGAGTGTAAAAAGTGCTTCGACAATTTGTTTGAGCGCATGTAAAAGTCTATAAATCATGCTGGAGAATACTTTGAACAACAATAAAACCATTTTTGATGATAAATATTCGCATTTTCATTACAAGACCAGAAATAAATATAGCAGCCCTCGTATTACCGTATCATTTTGTTTTATAGGCCGGTAGGTTTCGGAGTATCAACCAGAAGGTCGTAGGTTCGAATTCTAACCGTCGAAAAATAAAATAAATTTCTAAGTGAGAACTTTTTTTAAAATTATGTTTTAAAGGCGTTCTAAACGATTATTCTCTGCAAGTTTTTTAATAAAGGCAGAGTGGATGACCTTGCTCTGCAATCTAACACTGTTTATTTAAAATGAAAGTATAATGCAGCAAGCATGCCTCCGTAGATCATAAGGTTTTCTTGAAGGCTTAACTGTGCTCTTTCTTTTTTTCCTTGAAAGTGTACCCGATCAATTCAGAGTCACGAGCTGATTCAATTGAGCGTTGCTAGTCTGTTCATTGTTGTTGTAGCGGCAACTGTGTGCCGAGGTGACAGCCCTTGAGCTAAGAATTGCTCATCAGCTAAATCCGGTCCATACAACCGACTCTTTGTCCGTTCTTACAACTGAAACTTGTATTTAAACTAAAGTTTGCTTTTGTTTTCCGATCTTAATGAAACTTGGCAGAGTTACTTCTTTTCAGATAAGCAATCTATTTTAAAAGTTGAGTTTGTGCGGTTAAGTGGTTTTGAGCCGTTTCGAAGCAATAACTCGGTTTTCAACATGGTTTTTGGGTTCTCTAAATCCGTGGTTTTAGTTTAATTAAATGATTTAAAATTCAATTAAAAAAAAATGTTGATGTAATTTTTTTATTAGAAAGAGGAACTGAAATTAAAACTAATATTTGTACCCATTAGCCAAAAAAAAGTTAGGTAGATGTATAAATTAATACGTTACCTGCACATAGAACCGAAGCAGTTTTTTTTTAATTCTGTGTATTTTTGGTTTAGTTAGTAGTTTCTTCAGACAGCTGTTTGGTTTAAGATTCGGTTTATAGACAAAACTAGTGAAATGGTTAGAGTCAAACCGGTTTACATCCCTGCTTCTTTTAGACCATAGACGTACCCAATTCAAATTGAAGAAAATCGGTTCGGAACTAGAAATTACTCCTACATATGTTTACCCCATTTTAGTTATTATATACATAATCTGCCCTGCTATTAAAAATCTTAATTGTTAAAGGACCTGCAAGTAACCCACAACAGCTTTTTAAAAAATCCAAGTGCCATTTCCATTTGTCATTGAGAATTTCATTTCCAAGTGAGATAACTTTAATAGCAAATGAAAATGTTTATTTCAAATTGCGAATATATTTTTGACATTTAGAAAAATTGATTTAACATTAAGAATTTTCGTTTAAAGTTGAGAAAAATCCAACAGAAAGTGGACATTTCTCAATTAAATTGTGAATAGCTGTTTCATATTGCATTAATATTATAATATATATAAAATTAATATTTTTTGGAGATTGAGAATTGTTAGTTAAAATTGAGGATGTCATTTTAAATTTTCTCTATTGTAAATAATTTCTCCATTTGAATTGGATTTGGCCAATATTTATACTTCCACGTCATTACTCTACTAAAAGACTGCATGAGGAGACGAAGGTCCTTTCCGTGCGCAGACACAATTTTCTGCTGATCTAGAGAGGGAGGTCCAGCGGTACAAGAGAGAACCTTTAGATCAACGAAACTTCAGGCAGGTCTGAACAACATTCACGCAGCAGTATCCAGCTACAGTGTGAATATATTGCTAGGGGAGCATCCCCCGAAGATTTGACCTGAGGAGAAGGTACCACCTCAGCTGACCCCTAGGTCTCTGTGGACGCATCCACTTCATATGGCGCGTTTCCTCCACCTGGATTTCGAAGCAGATCCCCAATAGACGAACAGGACTTCAAATTAAAATATATTGTTGTTACAGCAAAAACTCAAAGCCTGCACATTCTATCTGGTTTCCAGCCCATTAGAGATAAAATTAAAAAAAATAAGCGTTACAATTCGGGGGTAGATGTATATTTTCGTTCATGTAAATGAATTGATTTCATCCTAACTTTACTTAAATAAATGCATTTTCAAATATCAAGTTTTAAAAAACGCTTTGCTTTGTATTTTTTCCTTTCCATTTAAAACATACCATAAATTCATAGAAAAGGAAACAATTTTACAAAACTCTTTATACATTGTAATCAAATCTATACAACGAAATGACATACAAATAAATACAAATTGAATTAAAAATTGTAAATTCTCAATTTCAATAGCCAATTTCCCAATATGAAACGGAAATTTTCTAATTCATTTGAAAATTTCTCAATGTCAATTGGAAATTTCTTGAAAATTGGAATTATCTATTTTTAAAATTGAAAATCCTAATGTATACTAATTTGATTTAAAAGATCTCATGTATTATTGAATTTTTCAATAGAAATTGAAATTTTCTCAATTTGAAAAAACGGTTTCAATATTTACAGGAATTTTCCAAATTAGGAATAAAGTTTTCCAATTTCAAATAGAAATTCTTAATTTAAATAATAATTCATTTTTATATTTTCATTTTCGAATGGAAATTCTATATTTAAATTAGACATTTCACAATAACTATTGAAACGAAATATAAACTCATACTCTGGTTTCAAAGGAAGAAAATCTATGCTTTTTAACAAAAAAAACAGGTTTTGTTAATTATGCATAGATGGGCTTTAACAAAACATTTGACTTTATGAATAACCTGCTATAGGTCATTAATTAAACAAGAAAACAAAGCCGTTAAGTTCGGCAAGGCCTAACCTTATATACCCTCCAAAGCCCCTAAGCATCTTTAGCGCAAAACAAAATTAGAGCAAATTTATATAAATATTCTAGCCCATATTCATAAAAAATTTACAAAAGGTTTCAAAGTTAAGATCGTCAATAAGCCAAGTGTAAAAGTGTACGTTAATCAGCCAAGAACAATTCATAAGCTAAAGCATGAGATAATGCGGCACATTAACGACATTGAACATCCATTATGTCAGTCATCAAAAAAATATTGACCATCGGAAAGAGGTATGCCAACAAAGCCGTGGCAAGGATTTGGCCGATATTTTGTTTTGCGCATAATTGTCATAGATCATCCTCTCATAATACAAAATATTAAGATAATTCTCTGAAAATGTATTTCCAAAAAAAAATCGTGCATTTTAGTTGGACCACCCTTTTTAATACGTATTGTTTTGGGGTAACTACCCTATTTACCTAGTTAGCTTGCAATGTGATAATCTGGCAACATTGCTTCTCTTTTTTTACACAAAAGAGAATTGAACAACAAAAGGGTTCATTGGAGAGTTTAAAATTTATAAAAAAAATTGTTATTGTAATAAAATAATCAATGAAATGTAATAAATCGATTATTTGCTACATTTGTGAAAAATTTCTTTGAACGAGTTTGAGTTGACTTATAGTTTCACCCTTATCATCTCGTGCAGATGCACCTACAGTGGGTCGCAGCTTATTGTATGCAGTGCATACCCTTCACTTTGAGTAAAACTTCGATACAGAAGGTCATAATGACGAATGCGGACTACAGAAGTGTTGTCTAAATTTCGCCGAATATAACTCAATAAATAATAAGTAAAAACACGCTCCCCCGCTCCCAGAAATGAAGAAAACTAAATTTGCATCAATATTTCATGTCACAGCTTATTTTATGCAGCCACTTTAAAGTGCGGTTTTACTACTCGCCACGAAGTTCTAACGATATTTTCTTTTCATACACCTTTGTTATTCTTCTATGATTGCTTTTTGCTAGTAATCAGCCTGATTTTGTTGCTAGAAATTACAATATAACAAAGGGATTTAGTAATAAATCATTTTAAAACGGTAATTCACAGCGAAAAATTGCTACAATGGTAAATATCAATCCCTACACAGGGCAAAAAATCATTGGGCGGTTCCTACATGAGAACCGGGTGCCTGATAAATGCAGAAGTGCACCAAATAAATAAATTTTAATGCATCGGACGAGCGGTATATACTTATAGTAAGAAAAATAAAGGCTAATCCTAGACTTTCGGCACCAAAATTAACCACCGAAGTTCATAACGCCTTGGGAAAACTGTAGTGTGGAAACTATTCGACTGGTTTTGCAGTCGCATGTCTTTAATGACCGAGTGTCGCGGAAGAAGCCATTGATCAATCCGTTTAAACATTGCTAAGAGCACCTTTGCAAGGGCCCGGACATGTGGAACTCAGTCTTTCTCGTAGATTAGTCAAAACTATATATATTTGGCTCAGACGGTATGACCCATGTACGAGTATATAGAAAGCCGAATACGGAGCTTAATAAGGAAAATTGAAAAGTGCTGTTGTTGTTATTGTAGCGGCACACACAGTGCCGAGGTGACAGCCCTTGACCGAATAATTGCTGCTTCGGGTCAATCCGGTGCATAGAACCGACTGTCGTGGGATGCTTTAGTTCTGTAAAGCACGGCGGTGACATCGTGATTGTCTGGGCCTGTATGTCGGCTACTGGTACTGGGAAGCTAGCTTTTATCAAAACTACAATGGTCAAGCACTTGTATCTTCAGATTCTGAAGGAAAATTTGCTGCAAAGCGCAGAAAATTTGGGTATACGGCGCATTTTTCGATTTTACCAGAATAACGACACAAAACACAAGTCTGGAAATGTTCAGTCGTGGTTGATACGAGGGTGACCGCAAAACTAACTGGGCTGGCACATTTTCTGTTTTAATAGCAACTTTTTTTTGTTTTTTAAACGCAATCTTTTATAAGCCATCTGTCAAAATTTCCGAATTATTAAATGATTATTTTCTTTGTTACAGGTGATTGAAGTAAACAAGTTTTATAATTTTTAAAAAATGGAAAATAAAGAGTTCCGTGCGGTAATTAAACACTTTTATATGAAAGGTTATACGCCACAATTAATCAAAGATGAATTGGATTCTGTTCATGGTGATAATGCACCATCATACTCCACCTGGGTTCAACAATTTAAAATGGGTCGTTCAAGTACGGAAGATGAACAACGCTCTGGAAGACCGAAAACTGCTACTACTATTGAAAACATTAGAAAAATATTTAATGAAGTGACTAAATATAGACGAATAAAGCTCAGAGAACTTGCTGATATTGTTAAAATACACGAAAAACAAGTTTGGAGTATTTTACATGATGAACTTCACATGAAAAAGCTATCCGCAAGAACGCTGACGCGTTTGTTGACTTTGCCCCAAAAAATCGTCCGTTGGACCAATTCCGAGGAGCTTTTAGCGATTTATCAGCGTAATCCAATAGAGTTCTTGCGCCGATTCATAACTGTTGATGAAACATGGATCCATCACTACATCCCAGAATGGAAAGCACAGTCAAAACAATGTATAGAAGCTGGTAAAAGTGGTCCCAAGAAGGCGAAAACTGTTAAGTCAGCAGGAAAAGTAATGGCCACAGTATTTTGGGATGAAAGGGGTATAATATTTATTGATTATCTTGAGAAAGGAAAAAAACTATAAATAGTGAATATTATTGTGCATTATTGGTTCGGTTGAGTGAAGAAATCAAGATAAAACGACCGCATTTAGAAAAAAAAGTTATTTTTCATCAAGATAATGCTCCGTCACACACTGCATTTTTAACTCAACAAAAACTGGCCGAATTACGATTTGAAATTGCTCCGAATCCACCATATAGTCCAGATTTAGCTCCTTCTGATCATTTCTTGTTTCCAAAATTAAAAAAAAATCTCGGTGGGAAAAAACTTTCGTCCAATAGCGAGGTTGGTTATTGCTGATTCTGAGGCATATTTTGAAGGTCTTGAAAAGTCTTATTTTTCGGATGGAATTAAAAAACTTGAAAAACGTTTGATGAAGTGTATTGAGTTGGATGGAGATTATGTTGAAAAATAAAAATAGTAATTCCAAAAAAAGGTTCTTTTTATGTTAGGCCAGTTACTTTTGCGGTCGCACTCGTATACAACTGCCCACATGATACGAATTCGCCGATGTTTCGTTATTTCTTGTTTCAGTAGTTTTTCTAACCAAAATCATATGTTTGTCATCACTAGAGAGTGTGATTGATTTTTCGGCTAAAAAATAAGTGTGGTAGCTCTTACTCGTTTGCTAGCTAACCGAGTAACTTCCCTAATAATGCTTGTTCAGTAACCGATAAAGAACACATCTGTTGTTTTCTTAAAGTTGTGTGGAGCTAAGTTGAATTTAAATGTCTGTAGTTTTGTAGGGTTCATCAGCTAACCGTCGCACGTTGGGGTATTTCACCACCAAAATAGAGATTAATTGAAAAATGAAAATTTAGATATCCGATTAAAGTTTTATACTCGATTATTGTAGACAAAATTCATCGTCATTATGCAAAAGAATCGATAACATATGTTGCTTAATTCAATTTTTGTGTTGTCTCAAAGTTCGTATTTCGATTTTTCCGCGTTTTTGCAAAAAGTGAATTTTTTGTATTTTCAAGTGCAAGTTTTTCCATTTTTGCCATTCAAAAGCCAAATATTATTATGGATCGGAAGTTATAGCACAATATCGGATGTAAATATATATTTTTGAAATACTATAATCCATTTTGTCGCCAGTTGATTACCGAATTTAATGAAATTAACTGCAATAGACAGATCTCACTGAGGGCTATAATTCTAGTATTTGAAGGTGCCACGTGGAATGCATACATCGGAAGTTATAGCCCAATATACGTTAAAAAATTATATTTTTGACATATCTTTTCCGATGTTTCGACCATATCTAAGCCATTTTAAGGCAGATTTTGATGAAATCAACTGAAATCGGTTAATAATCTCAGAAATAGTAAATATAAATAAAGAATACATCGCCGGAAAGCGTCCTTTAATTAATCTCCATTTTGGGGGTACAATACCCCACTGTGCGTCGTATAGAGACAAGTCTAAACGTATTGCCGTCATCTTATGACTCAAAATAACCGGGAGTAACTTCTACATGGAAAAAACTACATGTAGGGTGGGACATTTAAAATTTTAAATTTGAATCGGCTGTACAAAAAATATAAATAAAATTTTAAATTTGAATCGACTGTACAAAAAATATTACTAATAATTTTTCAAGTTTCAGGTTTTATTGAAAAGGTTGAACTTTGTCATTTAAAAATGGAACACCATCCGATGCGTTTTCGCTTTGCCCAAAGGACTGAAGATTGTTTGGCAGGAGATGAACAATTTTACCGAAAAATCGTGTTTTTAAATCGTGCTCATTTTCATTTAGGTGGCTATGCCATTAAGCAAAATTGCCACATATTGAGTTCGGAGAACCCACACCTGACTATTGAGAAGACTATGCATCCATAACGAATCACTGTTTGGTTTAAATTTTTGGCGGGCGGCATCATTGGGCATTTTTTTTTTCGGAAAATAAGGAGCCGCCGCTACCGTCAACGGCGAGCGTTACCGCGCCATGCTCAACGCATTTTCGTTTCTAAAAATCCAAGAGAATGACATGGTCGACATTTGGTTACAACAAGACGGGGTCACATGATATATAGCCAAAGCAAATATCGATATTTTACGCACTATTTTTAAAAATCGAATAACCAGACGAAATTGTGATGTCAATTGGCCGCCTCGAAGCTAAGATTTGAGCCCTTTGGATTATTTTCTGTGGGTAGCCAGAGACAATTGAAGCGATGAAACATGAAATCGAAGTTGCCTTTTAAAATATTCGACCCAAAACAATCGAAAATGTACTGACAATTTGAGTTGTTCGGGTGAGGTACTTCCGAGCCAGTTGAGGTAGTCATATGAATGATATTGTGTTCCATTATTAAATGAAAAAGTTCAGGCCGAAATTTGAAAATATTACCATTACTTTTTTTTAAAAGACGATTCAAATTTAAAATGTTAAATCGCCCACCCTGTATATAAGTACTGCTTTGTTGTCATTTTTTATCTCGTTCATAAATCTCGAGAAATCAAATCTAACATATTTTCTTATCGCTAAATAAACACCTGCTCATACAATGCTCTTCTTTGTAACGATAAGAAGATAAGAAACCTCCAGCGAAAGAGGCTGTATCTTATTAAAGGTGTATAGGAAGCTTCCAGTCCGACAAATGATTTGTACAAGTTAAGATCGTAAAGCAATTGCTTTCGTTCTGCCACAAAATAGTTAAACGGCAGCAATGTAGTTGAAAAATAATTAAAAAAAACCAACTTACAATTGTGTACTCTCTAAATCTCTCTAAATTATTGCATGACAAAAAAAGAAAATGTGATTTCCTCTTAAGAAAAACACAAATATTAACGACACCATCGAATGATTCCTAATAAATATTAACTGTGGCCACGACAAACCTCTAAGGAAACGCAATCATTTGTAAAATGCGTATGCTGCCTATTCTACGCATGGATGTCATTGAGACAGGTGAACATTTTTTTTTGTCGGCTCAATATAATATATATACCAAAATATGTATAATAGGGTGCATCGATTTAGCATTCGATATTGTGCTTTAGATTCTTCGATGGCTTTTGGCATGAGGAAGAAAAGTTCCACTGCGACATACTAAAAAAATAATTTTCGTGGCGCCCAAATTATTTTTTTTTTTACTTTATCTCAAATTCTCAAGGGGTTTATTTAGTATCTAATAAAAAAATACAGGTAATACAAAAATTGTGACATTGTAGTTGTATTTATTGTTTTTTGACATAATGGTTTACAAATGACATTACAAAAAATGTTTAGGAATACAAACTCCTTTTCTTTTTTGAAATTCAAACAATTTGCAGCTATTTTGCGTAATATATTATAAAATGGAAGGACAAATTATACAAAACCTATTGAAAGCAATTTTAGTCTAAGGTGATGTAAAATTATGCTGATATACGAGGGCGACCGCAAAAGTAACTGGCCTAACATATAAAGAACCGTTTTTTTGGAATTATTATTTATTTTTCAACATAATCTCCTTCCAACTCAAACGTTTTTCAAGTTTTTTAATTCCATCCGCAAATAAGATTTTTCAAGACCTTCAAAATATGCCTCAGTTTCAGCAATAACCTCGCTATTGGACGAAAAATTTTTTGCCACCGAGAATTTTTTTTAAATTTGGAAACAAGATATAATCAGAAGGAGCTAAATCTGGACTATATGGTGGATGCGGAGCAATTTCAAATCGTAATTCGGCCAGTTTTTGTTGAGTTAAAAATGCAGTGTGTGAAGGATCATTATCTTGATGAAAAAGAACTTTTTTTTTCTAAATGCGGTCGTTTTATCTTGATTTCTTCACTCAACCGATCCAATAATGCACAACAATATTCACTATTTATAGTTTTTCCTTTCTCAAGATAATCAATAAATATTATACCCCTTGCATCCCAAAATACTGTGGCCATTACTTTTCCTGCTGACTTAACAGTTTTCGCCTTCTTGTGACCACTTTTACCAGCTTCTATTCATTGTTTTGACTGTTCTTTGCATTCTGAGATGTAGTGATGGATCCATGTTTCATCAACAGTTATGAATCGGCGCAAGAACTCTATTGGATTACCCAGATAAATCGCTAAAAGCTCCTCCGAATTGGTCCAACGGGCGATTTTTTGGGGCAAAGTCAACAAACGCGGCACCCATCTTGCGGATAGCTTTTTCATGTGGAGTTCATCATGTAAAATACTCCAAACTTGTTTTTCGTGTATTTTAACAATATCAGCAAGTTCTCTGAGCTTTATTCGTCTATCTTTAGTCACTTCATTAAATATTTTTCTAATGTTTTCAATAGTAGTAGCAGTTTTCGGTCGTTCAGAGCGTTGTTCATCTTCCGTACTTGAACGACCCATTTTAAATTGTTGAACCCAGGATTTCATGGTGGAGTATGATGGTGCATTATCACCATGAACAGAATCCAATTCATCTTTGATTAATTGTGGCGTATAACCTTTCATATAAAAGTGTTTAATTACCGCACGAAACTCTTTACTTTCCATTTTTCAAAAATTATAAAACTTGTTTACTTCAATCACCTGTAACAAAGAAAATCATCATAAATATTTCGGAAATTTTGACAGTTGGCTTATAAAAGTTTGTTTTTAAAAAACAAAACAAAAAAGTTGCTAGTAAAACAGAAAATGTGCCAGGCCAGTTAGTTTTGCGGTCGCCCTCGTAATATCATTAACATGAGGGTAAAGCGATTGTTGGCATTTTATTTTAAATTTTGTAGAAATTTTATCAAGTTTAACATCTACAAGATCTACATTTGCAATTGTATGAACGCCTCGGGTGGAGTAGTAACTTCAGTAGTAACTTCATGGTAACTTCGGTATCATCTTTAAAATCTTGTTTTGCGCAATTTGTAGTTTTTTTAATGTGACAGTGCGCCATAGACGACCACACTGGTGCACAATAGATTATTTTAGGTTGAAAAATTGCTTTAAAAATCAACATTTTATGTGGTAAAATAAGAAGAGAATTTCTTTTTATAGGAGGATACATTATTCTGGTTGATTTATTGAGTTTATCTACCACATAATGTACATGATCTTTGAAGTTTAATCTACAATCCAAGACGACACCTAAATATTTGACGCTTTTTTCCCACTCAATGTCATAATTCATAAAACGAAGTGGGGCTTGTGGGACATAACATGATTTTCTCTTCCTCGTGAAGAATATTGCTTGAGTTTTTTCTGGGTTAGCCATGATGTTCCATTTTTTAAAATATTGGTGTAGTTCGACAAGTGCAGATTAAGGATTATTTGTAATATCAAACGAGTAGATGTTTGAGCTGAGTATTGACGTGTCGTCGGCGATAATTGATGTACTGCAGCCCATTGGTGTTGGTATGTCGGCCGTAAAGATATCTGGTGAGCCCATTATCTCACGTCGTGGGCCTGTGGCGTAACCTCCAAGATTTAACGCCGCTGGACTATTCTTTGTGGAGTTATGTGAAGTCGCTTGTCTACGCAAATAAGACCAACACGATTGATACCTGGAAAGAGAATATTCGGCGCGTTATTGCTGACATACGGCCCCAAATGCTGCAAAAACTGGTCGAAAATTGGGCCTCTCGGCTGGAAATTATTCGAGTCAGCCGCGACGGCCACTTGCCCAAAATCATTCTTAAAACTTAATGGCAAACGGGTTGAAATGTATTACAATTTGTAGAGCATATATAGGACAGAGCTCGACAACATCGATATATCCGAGCGGTGTTTTAAGCAATGCGGCGCTAGATGTTACACAAGTGACGCAACCAACTAAAAATTTGGCGATTGGGTCATCTAATGACGAGCGTTCATAAATTAGCACCACAATCATGTGATTGACACACCTCTTTTATTTAAGCTGAGGATACGTTAAATTAGTCTAACAAGTTAAATAAGTCTGGCAAGCTTATAGTCATCTATCGAGATGTTATCAGAACAATGCCCCACGTATCGGGCGGAGAAGTAATTTGTTTCTTAATGGGATTTCCTAAGCTTGAAACCACAACAATCGAGAATGCAATGGGTTGATCGGATGAGGTACGGTCGGGCTAGTTGTGGTAGTCATATGGATGGTATTGTGTTCCATTATTAAAAGACAAAGTTCGTCCATTCCAATAAACCAGAAATTTGAAAAAATTGTTTAGCTCGTTTGTTTTATTTCGGTCTGTTGCTTTTACACATTGAACAGGGATTAAACCGGCTCAAGACCTCTTGCTTCTATATTTAAATAGAATACAAGTTTTTAACAAAATGGCAAAGTGACATTGATTTTCGTGGCTGCACACTACTTTTATCATGATTTCGGGTCCGTGAAATCTAAAAGAAATCTATTGATGGCTCTCGATGTGGAGTCTCTTTAGAGCTGGCAAGAGTGAGTTGTATTTTCGTGGGCAATTGTGTGAAGAAAACTTGAAAAGTAAGGTTTACAACAGTAGTTCTCATTCGTTTGTGGAGAGCCTGGCCTTATAGAGTTCGGTTTTACTTTCAACAATTGCAGCAAGGCTTTCTGAAGAGGGTTGTCACGGACCCGAAATCATGATAAAAGTAGTGTGCAGCCACGAAAATCAATTTCACTTTGCCATTTTGTTAAAAACTTGTATTCTATTTAAATATAGAAGCAAGAGGTCTTGAGCCGGTTTAATCCCTGTTCAATGTTTGAAAAAATTATCAGTACTTCTTTTTTACTGCCGATTCAAATTTAACATGGTCCACCCACATACGAGGGCGGTTCGGAAACTTCTTAGCCTAGCACAAAAAGCGCGGTATAAACAGAAAAAAGTTAAGTGTTTTGAAAACTTCCATCTCTGTTATGAACACATGTTAAATTTTGTTTCGATCTGGCAACTCCTCCTTCATATAGAAACAGATGTTCACAAAAGACGCATCCGCGATTTTTTTACAATGGAAAAATTAGAAATGCGTGGTGTCATTAAATATTTACATAAAAAAGGTTTATCGGGACAAGAAATTCATAATGATATGGTGAATGTGTTAGGTGAAAGTGCTCCTTCATATGCAACAGTAAAAAATTGGATTGCTGAATTTAAACGTGGTCGTACAAGCATTGAAGATGAACCACGTAGTGGACGTCCAAAAACAGCAACAACAACAGAAATTGTTGCCAAAGTGCATGATATGGTATTAAATGATCGACGAATAAAAGTGCGTGAAATAGCTAATATCATGGGCATCTCAAATGATCGAGTCCATTTAATTTTGCATGAAGAACTACAGATGAAAAAGCTTTCTGCAAGATGGGTGCCGCACTTGTTAACAGTCGTATAAGAATAAACATTTCTCAAGCTTGTTTGGATCGTTTTCAGCGAAATAAAATGGATTTTAAGCGTCGTTTCATAACTGTTGATGAGACATGGATCCACCACTATACTCCAGAGACAAAAGAACAATCCAAACAATCGACTGAAGCTGGAGGAAGTGCCCCAAAGAAGGCAAAAACAGTTCAATCGGCTGGTAAGGTTATGGCAACGGTTTTTTTGGGACTTAAAAGGTATTTTATTGATTGACTATCTGCAAAAGGGTAAAACAATAAATTCAGAGTACTATTGCAACCTTTTAGATCAATTAAATGTACAAATTCGAGAAAAACGTCCTGGCTTACAACACAAAAAATAATTTTTCATCAAGAAAACGCACCAGCGCACAAGAAGTGTTTTAACAATGGCTAAAATCAACGAATTAAAGTACGAGTTGCTTGACCACCCACCTTATTCTCCTGATCTAGCTCCCAGTGACTTTTACCTGTTCCCAAATCTAAAAAAAATCCTTGCTGTCAATCGTTTTACCTCAAATGAAGATGAAATTACAGTTGTAAACCACTTTTTTGAAGATCTTGAGGAAAACTATTTTAATCAAGGGATCGAATTGCTAGATAAGCGTTGGACTAAGTGTATTGAAGTTTCAGGAGATTATATTGAAAAATAAAAATATTTTTGAAAAACTAACTATTCTCTTTCATTGATAGGCTAAAAACTTTCCGAACCGCCCTCGTACATACGAGTATATTTAAAAGTATATCGTTAAGGTGTTTTCAAATCCACAAAGGTAATCCCAAGAAAATTCGTACACTAACATTTTATTGTTTTCGATATTGAAATGACAAACTTTTTTTTATGTATTACGAAAGACAGTAAAATGGTAAAATGGTATTTAATTATGCTTTTTTTTTATTATTTTCTACAACTAGTTCCAATCTTTGGATAGACCAAAAAGATTCAACTTTAAACTTACTTAAGTGTCAGTGTTTTTGTTTTTTCATTGTTCAAAACGTTGGGAAACTATTAATACTTCGTTCTAGGATAAAACTTGACGTGTCGTTCTTCAAATCTCCTTTTTGCTGCTTGCAGCAGAATATTCATCATTGATGTTTATTTCCACGCCTTCTTGTACAATATTGGTGAAAGGCACGACCCTTGTGGCCATCCAGCTGGTATAACAGTTTGTTCAGAGTATGTAGAACCGAGAGACACAATAAAGGATCTGCCAGTTAGAAAACTCTGAATTATTTTTATAATATCTGGAGAAAAATTTAGTTGTGCCAAACTGAGTCAAAGACAGATTTTATGTCAAGAAGTACCATACCAGTTTAATGTCTTTCCTTAAAATTTGAGTGCACAATATTTCTAATCGTGACATATAATACATACAAATATTAGTACATTACCACATTATATTACAGGATGGAGCGCGGTAATTTGCTTAAAAATAAAAAAAATTATGAACCTAAGAAAAATTTATTTAATATTTTAATTATATTAAACAGTAAGGGAATTTTTATATTACATGGTTTAAAAAAGTGTAATGTCGACCTTCGCTATCCACCCACTGTTGCATACGTTTTCTGAAGTTTTAATTAACTCTTACAAGCATGTCGACTGGTACTCTGCCAATTTTAGCCTCAATATTGTTAATTAGTTCTTCCAAGGTTGATATACACCTTCGACTTCAGGTAACCCCAAAGGCAAAAATGCCATGGTGCTAAGTCTGGTTAGCGTGCCGGCCAGTTCAAATCACCCCTCAAAAAGAGAAGCCGCCCAGTAGACATTTGCCTCAAACAATTCATGGTAACCCTGTGTGTTCAGTGGCACCGTTCTGTGGAACCATGTATCCTCTTGTTGCATTGCCTTAAGAGCCGGCTGAAAAAATCCAGGACATGCCAAGAATAAGTGGTTGCTTCCGAACAGAGCGTTTCGGAGATTGCAGTACTGCTGCTCTAACTCTCTCGATACTTTGTGGTGTTGTACGAGGGTTGCTTTATATATTTCTGGCCTAGGCAACATTAAGTGTTGCCTGGCGCCATCTGACATTTCCATTGAAAAGTTTGATATTTTTTAGCATAAACGTACTCAGAACGTTTTGACGTACGACCATCATTTGTGTTGTTTACAGTGACTTGAAAAATCAATTTGGCAAAAAAAATGGAATTAACTCGTAAACACTTTCTTGCGATCATTTTTCACAACCTTCGACGTGGATTATCACGACAAGAGTGCATCGATGAACTTAAATCTTTGTATGACGATGAAGCACCATTACATAGCACTGTGAAAAACTGGTTTAATGAATTCAATCGTGGCCGACGCTCGCTCAAAGACGAAGGTCGTCCAAAAACGCCCGTTGTGCCAGAGAACATTGATGCCGTGCGTGAACTGATAATTCAAGATCGTCATGTGTCATGTGAGATAGAGACATCCTTGGGCATTTCTTCCACCACCATACATTCGATATTAAAATTTGTTTCGTAAAAAAGGTTTGTTCTCGTTGGATACGCACAATTTGACAATCGCTCAAAAAAAGGCTCGTGTCGATTGGTGCAAAGAAATTTTGAAAAAATACGATCGCGCTGCTTCAAAAGACGTTTATAAGATCGTCACAGGTGACGAATCATGGATCTATGCGTATGAGCCCAAAACAAAACATCAATCGACCGTGTTGGTCTTCAAAGAAGGGCCAAATCCAACTAAAGTTGTTCGTGGAAGAAGCACATCGAAGCAAATGGTCGACTGTTTCTTCGGCAAAACTGGTCATGGGGCGACTGTTCCGCTTGGGCAACGTAGGACGGTCAATTCTGAGTGGCTACACCACAATTTGTGTGCCTGAAGTCTTCGGAGAAATTCGAAAAACGAACAAGAGAAGACGAATCATTGTAAACCATGACAATTCGAGCTCTCACACATCGGTTCAAACCAGCGCCTTTTTGACCGGCCAAAACGTCGACCACCCAAAACGCCTTTACGACCACCCAAAAATTGATGGGTTATCCGCCGCACATATAAGCGCGTGAGAATAGAAATACGGAATCGAATCCGTCGTATTTCTATGTGGATTCTAATCTTCACTAAAAGAGGACCATTTTTCGGGGAGGTGCCAAAAGAGGCGTGGCTAGGAATCCAGTTATTTATCACCAAGTTAACCTTATAACTTCCTTCTTAAGAATTGATTTCGTATGGGTGGCATAAAAGTAATTTCAAGCAAAAATAAAACTTGGGCGAAATAATGCATTTGTATGGGAGGTACCGGAGTGGGGCGTGTCAACCCATTTTTTCATACGTTATAAAAATGTTACGGTGTTACAATTTAAGCGAATTTTACGCACTGGATGACATTTTATTTGAGCTCTAATCTGTACTTAAACAGTGTCATTTGTGTGGAAGGTACTAAAGGGGGCGTGGTCAAATTATTTGTCACCAAGGTCAGATTGTATGAAAAGCTTTCAAGAATACCAAAAGTAGGTGTAATGGTACATTTGTGTGGGAGGTATTAGTAGGACTGTGGCAATTATGGCTCATTGTCAATCCCATAGGCAATTTTAAAAATATAAAACTGTAATTAGCTTTATCGGCCTAATGGCTTCTAATTACAGAAAATGTAAATAATTAAATAAGTTAACGATGGTTATACTTGTTTTCACTACGATTCCTTAAGTGTGCTGAAGATATTACTGACGTGCATTGATTGTTGTTGTTGTTAAAACCCAGTTTTGTTCAGGAGAGCCATTTTAAAGATTAGGTCCCTTTCTATTTGCGCTAAGAATCGTCGACTTCACTTTAATAAAACGCGCATATCTCTGGTAGGGAACACTTTTGGGGCATGGGATCGGTCTCATTCGATGCTCAGATGTTGTCCGCATCAAAAAAAAAAAAAAACTGAAAATTGATTTTTTTATCCTTAGGTCCCTTTCTCTACGCGCTGTCACATATTGTGTTCGATTTTCTGCCTATCCTGCTTTCATATCCAAATACAAGATGCTGCTTCGAGTCCAGCACTTCGTTGACCAGCTGTGAAATTGTATTTGTGGTTGGTACTCTTCGTTGTTGTTGTAGCGGCACATGGAGCCGATGTGACAGCCCTTGGCCGAAAAATTCCTCCTTTGGGTCGATTCGCTGCATAGACCCGGTTGTCTGGGCAGCCGGCGTTCTTTTGCTTCTATGGATGACAGGTGGACTCCAAGGATGATATTCGCACTGTTTTGGTTTCAGGCATCGGCCACTGTATCTGTGTAAATACTACACAGTCATGCATAATAGGCATAGGAGGGGGTGCCTGTCCCCCATGCGTTTGCTTTAGTTAAAGATGAGCATTCAGTCTGGAACTGGAGGGCTAGTAGGATAATTAGGGGACTACTAGTTTAGATACTTGTAGGAATATTACTGGATGGCAACCTCGTTCGATTGCTAGTCGTTGTACTACATGGATTAGTATTTGGAATACTAGTTGCTGTTGGCATGATTATGCAAAACGCTTTAAGTAAGCCGGGACAGTCCCTGTCAGAACGCAGATTCGTAGTTCTCCTTATGTGGCACACATTTTTGTTGCCATTGTACTAAACGGATGTTATGTTTTTTCGGATTACACTTCGGCAAACTGAACACATCCATTGGATTACGTGAACAGCTTGAAGAGACTGGATGGTATTTGTCTATGGAGTAGGAGAAGGCGAGCACGGCGCGGATTAGTAGCCGGCATATGTTGCAACATAGCTGTAGCTGGCTTGTTATTCGTTGGTCGTTCCGTAGCGCAGATCCCATTATCGTGCGGACTCGATTTATAAAGGTGCTTGGTGACTTTTTGCATCTCCAGATCTGACTTTACCAGGGGTAACTGTACAGTCTTTAAAGCTGTCTGTCTATCCACATACGAGTAGAAGTTAATTGTGCCAGTATCTCGGTGTGGAAAATATTCCTATCTTTCTGGTGAAGTGAACGCGCCGCAAGAAGAAACGATTGCTCTTAGTAATTTAGGTTGGCGTGTTAGTGACTGCGACCAGAGAGACCTGCCTTTCTGAGTCTCAATGACCCGCTTGTCGCAATTGTTTTGAATTGCTGGATTATGTTTAGTGCTGCATGCGGCCTGCTTCTAATCCCGTCATATTTAGAGCACAAGTCTAAACTTTTTCAAGTTATTTTCTTCGGACACCCTTACTCATTGAATCTTACCCCACTTTACATGCAAGCCAAAGACAATCAAAAGAGCAGACGACCAAAGTTATTTTGCAAAAGAATTAGTATAACTGCAAACTCCAGATTTCACCAGGCTTGACTAGAAAATGGCTATTGCGTTCGTAAAAAGAAGTGTAGTACCTTCTGTCGAAAAAATCCGCATTTGACTAAAACGTTTACCCTTTTCATAGCATATAAACCTCTCATATATATTTCATCAGAGTTCCTTATACGAGGGCATTTCAATAAGTCCGTGACTTTTTGAATAAAATAGTTTTTTTTTTTGCAAAAAAAAATATTTTTTAACATAAACTCCTTTTAGCTCAATACATTTAGTCTAACGTTTCTGCAATTTTTGTATCCCTCCACAAAAAAATAAGATTTATCGAGGTCCATAAAATAGACATTTTTGTTCGTTCGAAAATTTCATCATTGGAGCTGAATCTCTTTCCTCGAACCATTTTTTTAGGTTTGGAAATAGGAAATATTCACTGGAGGCTAATACAGGGGAATATGGCGGATGAGGTACCAATTCGTAATCAAATTCATACAATTTAGCCATTGAGACTGCACACGTGTGCACCCGTGCATTATCTTGATGAAAAATAAGTTTTCTTGGCCATATGGGGTCGTTTTGAAGGTAATCGTTGTGGATTATCCCGCGTGCATCCCAAAAAACTGTTGTCATCACTTTATTGGCCTTCGGAGTGTTGCAATGGATCCATGTATCAAGCCAAAGTTACAAAACGCCGCAAAAACTCAATCGAATTGCGGTAAAACAAATCCAAACAACCCTGATTACGTTTATGGTCAATTGAGAGCAAACGCGGCAGACATCTTCCAACCGATCATGTAAAATCGAAACCACACTGCCATATGCACTTCTACTATTCAATCGGATTTTTTCGACATTTTCGATCGAATGGCCGTCCGCGACCACAACGAAAGTCAGTAATCCCATTTTTTACCATTGAAATCAATGGTGCAGAGTCCCCAAAGTATTTATCGAGCTTTTCCTTGGTTTGATTGACGGGGTTTTCCACAAAAAAAGTATGTTTAATGAACACTCGAAATTTACTTTTCCATTTTTAACAAAACCCAAGAGGTTGTTCGTTTTGAACAGCTGTTAAACACAAACTAAATGACGGAACTCTCTCAAAATTTGACAGTAGTTTATTAAATGATGGTACTTGATAAGAGAAATGTTGCATTTGATATAACTACGAGGAAAGTTAAAAAAGTCACGGAATTATTGATATGCACTCGTATATTTTCTCGGTATTTCTGCGTGTGAACTTAATTAATTAGAATTAGCCACTCAGGTATCCCTTGTATGCACTTGAGATAAAGAATCATCCAGATTCACAAGTACTGAACTCTGCTAGTTTTATGATATTCAGACCGTTGTTTAGTACAAAGCATTCTCAGCTTTTTAACTTTGGGATGCTCTCCCACTCGTAAAGTGGGCGGCAGTTTAGCGGTAGAAAACCCCCAATTCTTTGAATTACATATTTCGTTTCCAGTAAACTAATACCGCAAACATTAATGTAAAGATCGAAATTAATCGATGTTAGAAGATCAGTTGCGGAAAAAAATAGATTTAAAATATTCTCTACCGCAGAGTTCTAACAAAAAAGTTATATTCACATTAAACTTTAGATAATGGCAGCGAAAATGGAGACGGTGGTACCAGTAGCCAGCTAAACGGCGATGATGACGATGCCGCTGACGAATCCTCCGAACTCGATTTGGACGATGACGAAATCGAGCATTTGCTCGACGAGAATTTGCCGGATGACTTGAAGGGTTCCAAAAAGCCGAAATATGAGGAAAGGTTTAAAACCGTATTGGAAGGTAAACTATTTGTAAAATGTTAGCGACTTTAAGTCCTTATTGCCTTATTTTCTTTTTCAAAGAAAAACGACACAATCATTTTGAGGTATTACCTGAGGGCTGGGTCCAAGTAACACACAACAGCGGTATGCCTTTGTATCTGCACAAAAAGACACGTGTGGTCACAACGACTAGGCCTTATTTTCTGGGTACCGGAAGTGCCAGGGTAAGTAGTTCAATTCACTGTCCTTTATTACTTTGAATCTTAAACAAATTCTTTGCGTTTTTTTCGTTCCAGAAACATGCTATACCCGTCGGCTCCATACCCTGTTTAAACTATCGCCGTGCCCTGGCCGAAGAGGCTGAAGCAGAACAAAGAAAATCTCTAGCAGAATCTCCTGGTCAAGAGGAAAACGGCAGCGAAGTCGTCTCTTCTACGGTGACTACCACTAAATGTCCATTTGGGTTTTCTGCCTCCAACATGGAAGATATAAGCACTACGACTGCGCCTGCAGTTACCACAACTGACACTAGCGAACAAAATGGTTTGCCTAGCAACAAAGAAAACACCAACGAGTCTTCATCATCAACTACTGCTACTGCGGCCGGCAATGCTGAAACCAGTGCAAATGTAGACAAGGATAAGTTACGCAGTCTGGTGCCAGCCGCCAAAATTGTCACCGTCAACGAAAATATACAAAAGGAATCTCTTACGCCCGAACAGTTCAATAAGTATTGTCAGCAGCTTTTCAAATTTCGTGTGATACGCGTACTGCGTTTTCGTTCGTGGAATGCCCGTCGTAAATTTACCAAAAATCGCAAAAATCTTAAGAATATCCAAAGACCAACACTGCCCGATGGCACAAAACTCATAAAGTTCCCCGTTTTAGTACCTGGTGATGGCAAATCAAATCCCCGTGCACGCCGTGAATGGATTATGAATCCGAGTGGTAAAAGCTTTGTCTGCATACTGCACGAATATGTGCAGCATGCATTGAAGAAACAGCCGACGTACGAATTCAAAGAGTTGGAAAATGCGGCTACACCATATGCGGCCACAGTATCGATCAATGATTTGAAATATGGCACCGGCTATGGTACAAGCAAGCGGCAAGCTAAATCGGAAGCGGCCCGTGAAACATTGGAAATTCTAATACCCGAAATGAGGGACAAAATAACGGGTGTGAAACAGGACAAGAGCGCAGTGGCGAGAAGTAATCAAAAAGATTTATCGGTAAGTTGAAGGGATGATTTTATACGTGATCATAAACCGAACTGCTCGGAACATAATTAGGGCCATATTTACTATCGATACTGTTATTTCTCAGTTACGACGATGAGATTTTGAACTGCTTATTTGGCATTAGTTTAAACAAAAAGAAGTCCCAGTCTTAGTTTGATCCTTAAAATGAGTCCATAATGAGATTTTCTATAATTTGAGTGCCTATAGGTTAATAATACTATTGGTTGTAGTTGTACGAGTAACAACAATTTGTTTAACATTTTTCAATATCTAGGTAAAGGAAATGCGCCATTTTAACGAAAGATGTCAGCTGAGTGAGCTCTGTCAGAAAATTTAAGAGCGACCTAACCAACTAGGTAATGCTCTTTTTTCACTAGGCACTTTTGACGTGTTTTCAAAAGTTAGGCCAAAACAAGTCAAAATGAGACGTTTTCCCATACAAATTCAAGAGATGAAAACGTCTCACTTTGACTTGTTTTTGTACGAAAGAGGAACGAAAACGTTTCACACAGGCGATGCCACCTTAAATAAAGTGTGTCATCTCCAAAAATAATCGTTTTTTATCGTTGGTTTGTCATCTCAAGGCAGATATTTTTAATCAATCGTCAAACATATTTGGTGAAATAGATATTTTATGAAGTAAAAGTAAAAAGAAGCGTGCTAAAAGAAAAAAAACTTAATTTAATTTATACATTTGTTTAAGAAAAATATGTATTTCAGTATTTTAATAGTCACCACGTTGTTCTTTGTTGTAAACAATAATGAACTGTCAAACGAAAACCAAAACGAAATGAAAACGACCACAAATTGTGTGAAAATTGGTTGAGACGTTTTGAAAAGTTTCGAGCTAAAACGAGAATAAATGGCCTAATGAAAATGCAGTATAAAAGGGACATGTCTATGAAGTAGAGCTGCCAAACTATCGATAGCACTGTTGATAGTATCGTTAGTTTTTGTTTGGTGCCAAAATCGTTTTTTTTTCACTATCGATAAAAACGTTTACAATACTAAATTAATTTTTTTTTTCAAAAAGCTACACTTTTGTATAAAGAATGCCTAATAGCACTTAGAAAAATAAATAATTTTTTGTAGCCGTTTTAGTTCGTAGCCTCCTTGGGTTTGTAGACTGAATAGAATGTTAAAAATTTTGAGTCTGTGTGCCCCTATTAGTTGTCGGGTCTTAAAACAATACTGTTTGAGCTTTTTTTGTTTAAATTAAGACCAACACTCAGTCCCCTATATTTGCAGTGCATTGCATCGGTCAAGGGAAGGTAGGTTAAGGTAGGGAAGGAAAGAGGGAGTAATGTTTATGGACATTTAATTTGAACCTGTTCATATCGTACGTGACAGGAAACACCTCTGCGGGAAGTCTGTTCCACACACGGGCAACTTGGCTGAGGAACGAATTCTCCCTGTATGCGTCGTGAGATCAGTAGGCCAATTAATAACAAGTGGATGCGAACTTCTAGACAAGCGGGTGTTACGGGCGAACACTCTGACCTCCGGGATTAGATCACCTATCTCATAAAAGCACATCCCGTTAAAGAACCTGTAAAAGAGTGATACGCAACGAACACTCCACCGATGCTCGAGTGAAACAACAGAGTTGGCTACCCTGCTATCTCCAACAAGCCTCAGCGCACTCCCTTGCACCCGGTCGAGAAACTCCAAAGAAGACCTTGAAGCACCCGCCCAGATGTGGGAGTTATACTCCATTTTTGGCCGAATGTACGAGTATGTGATGTAGATGTTGAGGAGGTCGGAGAAAGTGAAGTATTTCTTGCGCCGCTTTAAAAAAAAGCCCAGGCACTTGACAGCTTCTTTCGACACTTCAAAAATGTGTTTGTTCCAGCGAACATCACACTGAGTTTTCATGCCCAGAACATCAAGAGCATCCGACTCCTTGACAACATTCCCATTCATCAGTATTACCGACGATGTTAAGCCCGTCGATCGTTTATGGCTCAACAGGCAGCATTGGGTTTTGCTAGCATTAAACTCGACCCTATTTGCAAAACCCCACTCTGAGACCCTCACAAGATCTTCGTTGAGTGTGTCAGTCATATTTTGCCTCATTGCCTCTGTATCTGTGAGGCCCGGTCTACGGTCGAACGAATATGAGTGACAGATGCTGCTGTCGTCAGCAAACGAGTAAATGGGGTTTGTTGTCAGACTCAGGAGGTCATTGAGAAAAATGAGAACCAGAGAGGGAGAGAGACAGAGTCTTGCGGTACCCCTGCATTTATAGCATACTCATCGGACGAGACTCCGTCTATAACAACACGTATAGAGCGATCACTGAGAAAACTCGATATGAATCGAGAGAAATCAGTACCGACTCCAAAAGCAATTAGCTTTGATGATCTCCTAAATCCGAATTGAGTGTCTCTTTTGCCTCTTCACTTATAGTTTTCGAGATATTGAATTAATTTTTTCTTACTTTTTTCAATAAACTGGCCAACAAATTTTTACTTTCATATGAATCATCTATCTATCTATAAGTAAAGGGTGGTTAAATTTTAAGGGCCGATGTTGATTTTGAATAAAACACAAATTATTTAGGAAGTTATTGTCATTTCTTTTTACGAGTATTATGATAATATTGGTATAGTTCAATTATGTATGAAACAAAATATCGGCCAAAGGGCCGCCGCGACCTCGGCGGCACACCTCCATCCGATGGTCCAAATTTTCGATGGCGCTTAGGCATAATTGAGGTTCAATGCCGTTAATGTGCCGAATTATCTCATCCTTTAGCTCTTGAATTGTTGCTGGCTTATCGACGTACACCTTTTCTATCAAATAACCCCAAAGAATGAAGTCCCACGGAGTCAAATCACATGATCTTGGCGGCCAATTAACATCGCCACGACTCGAGATAACACGGCCATTGAATTTGTCGCGCAAAAGAGTCATTGTTTCGTTAGCTGTGTGGCAAGTGGTACCGTCCTGTTGAAACCACAAATCTTCCACATCCACATCTTCCAATTCGGGACATTAAAAGTTCGTTATCAACTCACGATAGCGAACACCATTCACAGTAACTGCCTGACCGGCCTCGTTTTGGAAAAAATACGGACCGATGATGCCGCCAGCCCATAAACCGCACCAAACAGTCACTCTTTGTGGGTGCATTGTTTTTTCGACAATCACTCTTGGATTATCATTCGCCCAAACGCGGCAATTCTGTTTATTGACGAATCCACTGAGGTGAAAATGTGCCTCATCACTGAAGATGATTTTTTTCGAAAATTGATCATCCACTGTTGCTATTTGTGTTTTCGTTTGTCGCTTGTGCATCTTTCCATGGTTCAAATTGAGTTAGTCTGAAATTGAGAAATATCAAATGAAATGCCGAAAAAACTTGTCGTTTAGGTGTGGTTCACATTCAACATCGGCCCTTAAAATGTAACCACCCTTTATATACATATATAAACATGAATGTTTTTTTGTTTGTCTGTTCCGTATAGCCGCCTAAACGATAGCTGTATGCTCTGGGGTAAAAAGGATACTTTTTGATGTTTGTGGGAGTGGCACCGCCCTCTCACTTCAATATTTCAAACGGCTATAACTCATGGTCTTTAAAGGGTAGAAAGATGATGTTTGGTACATATACTCATGGTATGATGTACAATTGTTTTTTTTTTGTGGAAAAATGGGCGCTGCCACACCCCTTTTTAAAGAAACCATTATTACAGCCATAAAAATAGTCAGATCGTCCTGAAATTTATACAGTATGTTGCTGTATGCCCTACGGTGCCAATAAGGCACAAACATTTTTGAAAAATTAGGTGGACGTGGCACCGCCCACACAACCAAAAATTTCAAATGGCTATATCACATAGGCTTTTAGAGATGGAAAGGTGACATTTCGTACATATGTGACGCGCAAAATAGAAAGGGACTTAAGGGTAAAACCCAGTTTTGTCCAGGAGAGTCATTTTAAAGATTTAAATGCGTGTATCTTTCGTGTACCATCACTTTCATAAAACGCACATATCTCTGGGAGAGAACACTTTTGGGGCATGGGATCGGTCTTATTCGATGCTCAAATGTTGTCCACGTCAAAAAAAAGTGAAAAGTTGATGAAAAGTTCTGTTCAGGAGAGCCATTTTAAAGATTAGGTCCCTTTCTATTTGCGCTTATAATCGTCGACTTTACTTTCATAAAACGCACATATCTCTGAGAGGGAACACTATTAGGGCATGGGATCGGTCTCGTTCGATGCTCAGATGTTGTCCACATCAAAAAAAATGAAAATTGATTTTTTTTACCCTTAGGTCCCTTTCTCTATGCGCTGTCACTCCCGGTGAGATTCACAATAGTGTATTAGAAAAATGGGCGCTGCCACTCTCCCTTTAAAAAAAAAACGTTATTGCAGCCATATTATAGTCTGATCGTCCTGAATTTTTTCTGTATGCTGCAGTATACCCCGCGAATTTTCACATATCAGCTGGAAGTGGCACCGCCCACACACCTATAAATTTCCAAAGAAGTTGTTTGGCGTCCCACAGACTATTAGGGGTAGGAGGGGTTGGAGGGGTTGCTACATATACTACTGACACCACTAATGCAAAAACTGGGCGATTGTTGCGGTTTTCATTTCTGATATCTCCAAATATATAAAATTCGAAGTATGTGATTATGTATGTATGTATGTATGGGGCATATAGACTTAAAAGCCGCTGATCAGATTTTGAGGAAATTTTCAGGGAAGCGTCAGCTTAGCACGGCGAGTGTTCCTGTCAAGTTTTTTTTGAAAAATTTGCTCAGTCGACGCAGGGGCTTGGCAAAAGTAAGTTTAAAAGCTAAAATACTGAACTTATACGAGGGTTGCTATATATATTTCTGGTCTAGGCAACACTAAGAGTTGCCTGGCGCCATCTGACATGTCCATTGGAATGTTTGCCATTTTTCAGCTTAAATGTACTTAGAACGTTTTGGCGTACGACCATCATTTGTGTTGTTTACAGTGACTTGAAAAAATCAATTTGGCAAAAAAATGAAATTAACTCGTGAACATTTTCGTGCGATCATTGTTTACAACTTTCGACGTGGATTATCACGACAAAAGTGCATCGATGAACTTAAATCTTTGGCGTTGAAGCACCATCCTATAGCACTGTGAAAATCTGGTTTAATAAATTCAATCGTGGCCCACGCACGCTCAAAGGCGAAGGTCGTAAAGGTCGTCCAAAAACGGCCGTTGTGCCAGAGAACATTGATGCCGTGCGTGAACTGATGATGCAAGATCGTCATGTGAAATCCGTGAGATAAAGGCATCCTTGGGCATTTCTTCCACTAGCATACATTCGATATTGCATAAACACCTGGCCGTAAAAAAGGTTTGTTCTCGTTGGATCCCGCACAATTTGACAATCGCTCAAAAAAGGCTCGTGTCGATTGGTGCAAAGAAATTTTGAAAAAATACGATCGCGGTGCTTCTAAAGACGTTTATAAGATCGTCAAAGGTGAAGAATCATGGATCTATGCGTATGAGCCCGAAACAAAACAGCAATCGACCGTGTGGGTCTTTCAAGACGAGCCAAATCCATTTAAAATTGTTGTTCGTGGAAAAAACACTTCGAGGCAAATAATCTCCCGTTTCTTCGGCAAAACTGGTCATGTGGCGACTGTTTCGCTTGAGCAACGTAGGACGTTCAATTCTGAGTGGTACACCACAATTTGTTTGCCTGAAGTCTTCGGAGAAATTCGAAAAACGAACAAGAGAAGACGAATCATTGTGCAACATGACAATGCGAGCTCTCTTACATCGGCTCAAACCAGCGCCTTTTTGACCGTCCAAAACGTCAAATTGATGGGTCGTCCGCCGAACATTCATGACTCGGCACCCAATGCCTTCTTTTTATTCCCGCACATCAAGAAAAAAATGCGTGGTCAATATTTTCGTCGCCAGAAAATGCTGTTGAAACGTTCAAAAACCATGTTTTGGAGGTGTCTCAATCGGAGTGGAAAAAGTGCTTCGACAATTGGTTTGAGCGCATGCAAAAGTGTATAAATCATGTTGGAGAATACTTTGAAAAACAATAAAACCAATGTTGATGATAAATATATTATATTTGGCCAGAAATATATATAGCAGCCCTCGTAGTAACGAAATTTATTCTATTTTTTTATTTATTGGGTTCATTGTAATATACAAAAGCCTTCAAGGCCAATTATACTCAATTACATATTCACAAAAAAGTAGTTCTAATTAATAAATTAAATACAAAAAGAAAAAATTAACTTATTATAAGTAATATTTATTAATAATTAAATACAAAAAGGAAAAACTAACTTATTAATTGTACTTTAATAGTGGCTAATTTAATAGACTCTGAGTCACCTTTGGTCCATCTTTATTAGTTATATGTATATCGTTAGCAGAAATGCAAAAGAACGTAACTACACTTTTCGTCTTTTTACAGGAGAAGGTAAAAACCTTATAAAATCTGCAAAAATAATGTTTACGTAACCATTTTTATAAATACTGATTAAAACACTCAGACTTATCTATTTCTTAAATAAAAGTAATATTTTCATAGGTATTTAACGAATTGTGTTAGTTACGTTCTTTTGATTTAAAATTTTCTTAAACAAAAAAACGTAACTACAATACATTTTATGATAAGGAAATAAAAATTTGTTTAAACTCAATTTATTTAGAGTTATTTAATATAATTTCAATGGTTTAACATTTTTCATTTTCATATACGGAAAAAAAACAAAAATAATTTCGTATAATATTTGATTTCGTTTTAAACAAAGTATTAAACATAACATATATAAAAGTATTGATTTAGAAAACAGTAATATTACATAAAATTTATTAAATTTCATGTGGAATGGTATCATAAAAAAGATGACAATCTTCTGGAAGAAAAGGCTTAAGGTCCTGTAGATGCTGCCATTTATTTTTTGAAATTTTTATTCTCTCCAGATGTAATGGGCGAGGTAGAACGTCTGCTAGTTTTTTTTTCCAATTCTTTGTGGAAGCTGTGCATATTCTTCTGTAATATTTGTTTTAAAATAAATAATTCCACTGGGATCGTATCGCAAAGCACGGATCATATTTACAGTGGGATCTCCACATTTTTTTCCTGTATACAAAAAAGTAATCAGAATATATAATTCTTTAGCAATATTATAGCATAACTTACCTGGTCGAATTGTTGAATATCGCTTAGGAACAGATTCATAGTCAAGAAAGTATCGATGATTTAAATGATGAACTTGAAACGGTGTAGGATTCCTTCTTGCATTGTGTATTAGGTCCACAAGTTGCGAAGGTAAATTAATTTGCTTATCTTTTATTTTCCTTTCTATGAGAGAGTGGGTAGAGTCACATTCTATTTGTGTGTGTCCAACTACAAGATATTTGTGTTTGATTGTAAAATTTTTTTCCTCGCATAGAGACAACAGAGCATTTGACAATACAACATTTCTATTCTGATAGAAGCAACCATCGGAGTAGATAATGATATGATTAATATTCGGAGACTGAATAACTGCGTTTTTCAAATGGTTTATAATGCAAGTTGCAAAAGTGGATGCCACAAGGTTTCCTTCAGTTTCATCCCAAATATAATTGTCAGATTCGTGGGAAATGACGTTATAAATTGTCAAATTATGTACTTGCAGCTTCATTTTGTAGTACGAAGCACTAGCTTTTAGCTGTGGTACAAGTTTAACTGCTTGCATATCTATGCAAAACAGCAAACATAATCCAGACTTTGAATTTCCAATATCATTTTCCTTTTCAGTTTTCATAAGCTCAATCTCTTTTCGGTGTTCATAAAACTGATCTTGTGATATATTCTTCGCTTTATATTTTAAACACAAATCACACTGATCGTTCCTGGGCTTAAATAATGAGTAATTGCCTTTTTTGATTGTTTGCATGAAATTTGGATATGATAAGGGAAAAATTCCATTTTCTTCGTTTGATTTGCATTTCAGTAAATATAGATCAAAAATTTCTTTGAATGACTTGAAATCTGACTCGAAATATATTTTTTTTGTATATTTTCAGCGATAATGTGAATCTATTTTTGGGATTTTTTCTAACCAGTTTTCCAAAAACTTAAGTCGTTTTTCATAGGTCACTTTTTGGACTCTTTCGTTTACATTAAGTCGTGTCTGTCTTTTAGAGTTGCTTTGCATATCAGTCCATTTTCTTGCCATAGTTTCAGATATACCTAAAGTATTGAAAAACATTTGACTGCAGACTTGTTTCCGAGTTAAATTATGATTTAAGTAATTTTGTATTACAACGTCGAGAGTCTTCTATGAAAATCCGGTTTCTTTCTGAATATTCAATAAGACCATTTAAATAAACTTTTTTCTGGTCCCAAGACATATGCCAGAAGAGATCAAATATCTCCTTTCGTTCATTTTCCGAAAAAGAGCAACAGTGCCGGAGTGTACTTTTTTTTGCAAAAATTTGAGATACATGCTTCCTTCATTGTTCTCGGCATTCTGTCTGTAACATTTCCTTTCGACAACCCTTGATATTTTTTGCCATGCATACGATTGTTTTTATTATGTTCTCTCAAATTTCTTACAGCTTTTTCCGAAGTAATATCACGACTTTCTAAATTGTTTTCCAACACATTTTCACTATGACAATTCATTTTACCGTTTTTACTTGCAGTCTCTTTATTCTCACTAACTGCAATAACTGTCCGCAAACAACTAAATTTGGTTAGCTTTTTTGAAGTATACTCAAAACAAACTAGAAACAAAAAGCAGCCTACTTTGCAAAAAAAAAAATCAATTTTGTATTTCGCATACATAAGTGTGTAGTTACGTTTCTTTGATTTATGAAATATATGCAGTTGTAGTTATGTTTTTTTGATTTTTCTTAATAAAATCTTTATTTTTGATCGTAGCAACCTAAAATTTTGTGAGGCCATGGCTTTTGTTAAAACACGCCAAATGCAATCAAAAAAACCGTTTTCGAATTTTTGTTAGTTACGTTCTTTTGCATTTCTGCTAACGATATGTATGTAAGGACCATAGCGTCTTTTATATTTAAAATTTAGATGTATGTATAAAGTTTGGTTCGTCCACAAATTATGGAGATATGCCAATTCTAAAAATATATAAAAACTGTCCTTTAATCAGTTACTTTTAGTCCCTATAATTCAAACTTTTTTTCCTCTGGGCCAATTTCGCCCCTTTACATTTCCAAACAGCTTAGGGCTACAAGTCTTTATTATGAAAATTTTCAGGATTCCAGCTTGTGTTGTTTGACCGCTAAAGTGCTCACAACAGACACAGACGGACTAGATCGCTTAAGAATATTACGATGATCTATAGTATAGATACTTTATAGGATCTCCAATCTATATTTTAAGGTGTAGCAAATTAAGTCTTTTCGAGTAGATTTAATTACTTTGTTTTACATATCGAAAGGTTAATACCACTCTAACACTAATTACGTATCTGAAAATACAGTTTAAAATCTCCTTGTCCTATTTCAAAAGTTGGTGACAAGTAATGAATGATGATTTTTCCCCATTTCTTTAGGTTTTCGATGACATTCGAATAGAAGATCCTCGTGTCACGGAATTTTGTAACAAAACCACTGAGCCCACACCACATGCCATTCTGCTGACCTGTCTGCAGCGTAACTTTGGTTTGGGCGAAGATGTTCAAATCAATTATGAGATCAATCGCACCCACAGCAAAAAGAATGAGTTCACCATGACCGTGGGTAAGCATACGGCCAAAGTATTGTGTAAAAATAAGCGTGAAGGCAAACAGCTGGCCTCACAAGCCATACTTCAGGTAAGTCTAGATTCTAGCCTTTATCTAATTATACCCTTACTAAATTTAACTCCAAATTTTTATCTCTCTATAGATTTTACATCCTCATATTAAGACTTGGGGTTCTCTCTTACGCCTGTACGGTAATAATTCCATAAAAACATTCAAAGAAAAGAAACAAGAGGAGCAGGAAATTACGGTGCTCCAAAGTAAGGCGGCCATCAATCAGCCAAATCACGCCATTCTGGACAAGCTGCGAACCGAAATGCTGAAACTTTCCGAAAAGAATAAATTAGTCCAAAGCAAGGGTACATTTATACCGCCCAATGATGTGGATTTGCCTTCGTCGTCGGGTTCAAATCTGAATAATGTTGAGCTTTAGTAGCCAAACAAAACGAAAATCGAACTATAAGTGAACAAATGGGGCTTTAAGTAATAATGGCCGCCACAACAATGGGCTACTTTTTGACTGCTTTTGGACGGAATGTGTACTTACTACGTTGTGATTCTAAAACAAAACATTTTCTAATAATGTACTACTATAATTAGTTAATAATAATAATTATATAAGAAAAGTTTAATTGGAAAAATAATTTACTATAACTGACTGTTACACACAAAAAGTGTAACGCATTCGTTTAGGGAGTATTTAAGTCGCTTAAGATATGTCCACCGGTCCTTCTGTACGGAAGAAACCCTCATTTGTATACTCTTCATCATAGAATTACAAATTCTCTATGTAGTTCCGTTTACAACGCCTTGCAACTGTATCTGCCTTAAAAGTAAAATCTCACATATTTACCAAATGCTATTAACACAAAACTTTTAATTTTTCGTATTTTTACGAAAATCACCCACAGTGGTCATTCTTACTTACTTAGGACCTACAACATCGCATTGGGAAACAAGAGGAAACTTCTCTCAAATCCTATTCCTACCCACTGTAAAAAATGGTCATCCTTTTCTCTGCTCCTTTGTCTAAAAAGTACTTTATATGTGTAGAGTACAAACGGGTTTTTTTAATCTTCTGAACCTTTGCAAACTTTGAGTTAAAACCAGTGAGGTAAGATGATCGATAAGAGATTCAAATTTTTCTCCACTCAAGGACTGAAAAAATCCCTTTATTCGTGCAGTTTTCAAGGGAGCTTATGTATTATCAATATCAATTCCGAAATAGGCACATTACGTTTGTCTCGAAAAATTTAGAAAGGCCATTATTGGACAAGGAAAAAGATGCCGCCTATACTACATTGAACTTAGAGAGACCATACATATACAGTATTTATCGCTTATAAGCACATCGGAATTTGCACGTATTACAGTTCTTAACTGAACTTTAAACAGAGCTGTGGAGTTTCGAGATATCGCTGATTTCAGTTTTTCTATGTTCTTCCCACGTTTTTGGCCCAGGACGCTTAGTTTAGAAGATATCGCTGATTTAAGTAATGGTCTTCCCACGATTTTGTCCAAGGAAATAAGTGATCAGGAATCCAGGCACTTTTTTAACTAGACGCTTAGTTAAGGAGATATCGCTGATTTACGTTTTTCAATTGTCTTTGCCGGTTTTTAACCGAGGAATAAATGATCACGAATTAAATCTCTTTTATCATTTAGACGCTTACTTATGGAGATATCGCAGATTAAGGGTTTCCTATGGTCGTCCTACGTTTTTCGCAAAGGAAAATTGATCACGATCTGTCGATTAGGTTTTTTATGGTCTTCCTACGTTTTAGGCCTAGGAAAGAAGTGATCACGCTCCAAATCCACTTTAAATGTCTTTCCAGGTTTTTGGCCTAGAGAGAAGTGGTCACGCTTCAAATCCACTTTAAATGTCCTACAGAGCCAACAGCATAAGAAGAACAGAACGGTCATAACTTACAGACAAGACAGGGCAGAAGCCGCTACAACAACTCCAGACTATAATTACTGAATTCGACTCCGGACTTAGAGTCTGAACTCCAGCTAAGAAACAATTGAAAAACTTCTATTTTTTTAATAAAAAATTATAAACAAATAAAATCTTTATTTTTTATAATTTATTTTTTTTAAGTTTTAAAAGTCGCCCTTATTTTTTTAAAGTTTACCAAATTTGTGCATAAGTCTAACAAAGCCAAAACAGTAATTAGATTTTTGGGACCTCCATATTTGTTGAAGTTATGGACAAAATACTGGCGTTGATCGGTAGCCGATGCTTCCTCACAAAGCAAACATGCGAAACGCGCAGTTAGCAAGTTTTTTTTAATCAAGCCAGTATTCAGCTAAAACGAAATTTTCGCTCCCATAAGAAATACATGTAGCAAAGCAAACTAAAATTACCATTAGTAAATTCCGTTTAGCTAATTTCGTTTGGTTCTATTCAGCTGAAACGAAAAGGTGGCGGAATTTGCAACTTTTGCAGGGATGTTAATAGGGCAGTGGAGACTTCATTCACCATCTGCAAACGAAAATGTATGTTCTGATAATTATTTGGTCAAGTAGTTTTTGAGATTTGCAAAAAAAGACTAAATGTTGTGAAGTCATTTCTGAGGGTATTTAAATGAATATGATTAAAATCATTTTTTTGGAAATGAATAACGGCTGCTTCTTCTACACTTCTCTGCAGTCAAATGTTCTCTTGTAGAGATAAATGCAAAACTGCTAAGCGAAAATTTCGTTTAAGGTGTATACTAGGCCTAAAAAAAAATTTCTGGCCAAAAATATATAAAAAAGTATTTGTGGCCATACTCAGAAACTTAAAACTTTCTATTGTAAGCGTTTGTGTTTAATATCAATACATGTTTTGAATTTAAAACGCCATCTGTAAGAAATAATAAACAACTTTCGCTTTAGGAAACCGACTACATGGTATCTTAACCTAGCATGAGGTTCAATTTTGTATCGGGTAATTAATCTAGAGGTATTTTTTTCAAAATAAAAAAATACAACAATTCAAATCAAGTGTGGAATCATTATTGTTCTTGTTCGAATGGAAATGTTATGCCATTTATTTTTTGAATATAATTTTCTCTCAAAGTATGGCCACAGCAACGCCCCAGGGTGTCCATTCTGACGGTCCAATTTTGAATGAATCATTTGAGCATTTCGACCGGTACAGTTGCGTAATACGCGAAATGTTGGCTAGTCTGTCAGCACAGACTTTGGACTTGACATAGCCCCAAAGAAAAAACTCCAAAGGTGTGATATCACACGATCTAGTGCAAAACGAGAAATTAGCTAGTCTTCGAAATTACCTCTCAATAGATACATTGTTTGAGCAGTTGTATGGCGAGTGGCACCGTCCGTCCTGTTAAAACCAAATGTCTACAAGATTACGGGCTTCATTTTCAGGTAGCAAAAAGTCCGATATCATGGAGCGATAGCGAGCACCATTCACGGTTACGTTACGGCCATCATCTTTTTGGAAAAATATGGACCGATGATTTTGCTAGGCCATAAACTGCACCAAACCGTGTTTTTTCTGGGTATAATGACACCTCTTGGGTATAATGACACCTCCTCTGGTTGCTCTTCAGCCCAAATGTGGCAATTTTGTTTATTGACATTGCTGTTGAGCCAGAAATGGGCCTCATCACTGAACAAAATTTTGGTCGAAGCCAGTTTCTTACCAATCGCTTATTTCCATTATAAATACAGTTACATATTTGGAGACGTTGTTGCGGTGTAAGTCTTTCCATGATGAAATGACAAACAGTACGGAAACAAATAAAAAATAAAGTTTAATACAACTCACGCGTAATCCGTGAAAAAACCACTATTGAAAAAATGCCTCTAGATGAATCACCCTATACTATGAGTAGTCAAATGCCACACATCAAATATTATAAATATTTAATAATATTTTGCGGTCTTAAGTTGGTTGGACATTTTTATGGATGCTATTTCAAAAAATTGACCGATCTTGTCGGTCTTCGATAATGTTTTCTAATATTAATAATTATCCTGTGCAAACAAAATTGCAGTAAAATCTGATGAATTTATGATGCTGCTATGTTTGGTTAGACACAAAATCGGTAAGTAAATCGGTATATTATGGCCAAAAACAAAACAATGAAATTTTTTATCGAGACATACACTTTGATTACAAGAATAGATGGACAGGCGGACATATCTAAATTAAAATATTCCTGCTTCGATCGGTATAATTTATAATGGCTTGCTCACACTACTATCACAATACCCCTGTATCACGGTAAGAGTATCAAAAACAACAAAATACAGAGTAGCCCAAATAAGATTGAAGGGTTCCCCAAAATGGTTACGAAGAAGTTTCATCATGGCTCTTGCTGTAAGCGCAGTGGCTACATTTTGCTGGAACCATATGTAAGGATAAATCTCTTGCGGACGCAAAAAATTTTCAATTATAGTTGAATTTCGTCATTTTCATAGAAAAATATGTATCGATAACACCAAACAGTACATCTGGAGGGCTGTTGTCGTTGTTCGTCTACAGGGGATATGTTTCGAAATGCAATTGAAGGAAACGCGCCGTTTGAACTGGATGCGTCCAATGAGACACGGGATCAGCGGAGTTGGCTTGGCCGAACAATTGAAAAGGTGCAGTAGGCGGTGCAAACGTCCGGAACGTTGGTATCAATTCGCACCCAATACGAATTGAGGCGGCGGCACCATCAAAATTTCAGCTGAGCCAAAACCGCACGCATCTGTCGTCGTAGCGCCTTCTTCTCTGGTGAAATCTTGGGGAGGATGTTCCGCTAGCACTACATTTACGCTTTTGATGGATACAGCAGCTGCGACTTCAACAGCGTAAATGTTGTTAAGTTCTGGCTGATAGTTTTGATGATATAAAGGCATGTAGTTTAGTTATTGAGTCAATTGGAAACATTATTTACATTTCTAAATATATGAAGCCGTTCTAATGGTTAATATAGCCGGGAAGAATGTAAATAGGGAATGTTTACAAAATGGTGGAATTACATTTTAAGCAAAATCCCGACAAGTTTCAAGAAGAAGATGACATTCCTCTTCATATTTAGCGCAACAGTTTGAAATCGAGAGTGGTAGACGAGGTGTTGGGCTGCTAAGGACAGTCTTTCCAAACGAAAGTCTTTAGAGTTCGGTCTCAACAACTTCAATATTATTGTGGAGTTTCCGGTGCCATTACATGTTGAAGTTATAAAAGTTTGGAATATGGATATTGACGAGGAGTGCAGCTTAAAGGATCACGAAAATGAAAGTTTTTGTCCTGTAGAACAGACAAATTCCGAAGAATCAAAAACTAAGCACTCCAATGCCATTAACTCGAAACATGTTTCCTTTGGTGCCAACAAAATGATACTGAATAAAAGAAGGAACTAGTATTAAGAGAACTGCATTAAGAAACGGTTCAAAAAAGCTTTCAGAACACACCAAAAAAATACTCAATAACATATTTTTTTAGATCTCACTAATGTAATTTTCACAAAAAACCTAAAAATGTTTAATTGCATTAAAAATATTGCATTTATTTTCTTGTTTACTGTAATGAATAAATATGAACTTAATTTTAAGATTATTTGAATGTATAATTTATTTCTCGACATAACGAATTTTTCGATTAACGAAAAGGCCTGACAATATATAAATCGGTATAGCGGGAGCTACCTGTATTTCAATTTTCGCTTTCACAACAAATATATTCGTTGCACCCACTTTACATTTCTTGAAAAGAAACTTAAGCATACGCAATTTGCAAAATAAAAATTATAACAAATGTTGAAAAGTAATTTTCGAGTATCATCGGTATCGGTATCAAATGAATAAAATAGTTCATTTGAAATAGAATAACGGCTGCTTTTTTACATAACAATTTTTCCTTGTCGATATAAATGCGAACCTCTTAAGCGAAAACTTCGTTTAAATTTAATACTAGGCTTTACACACAGTCTCGATCTCCAATTTTATCATCCACAGCGATGAGAAGTACTGCCATACCACAACGATACGAAAATCTCTACAGTCTTCAAGCTCTGTAGTCTGGCAACTCTTGTATTAATCGCACCAGAAAAATCAACACGGTTGAAAAAGTTGGGAACGAGCATTCGAAGAAGAAAAACTAAAACACCAGCATCAATTTTCTGTGCTGTGATTTGAATTAAAGTAAAGTAGTTTAAAGGAAATCAAATATATTTTAATCACAATACCGGAGAGAAGCTGCTTGAAATTTAAATCACAAACAGTGAGGATTTCCAATAAAAAAAAGTAAGCGTTGCAGAATTTATTTGACAAACAACGAAATATCAGACCAGACAAACATTGCGAAGAAATAACCAGGAGAAGAAAATAAAAAAAATACAACCGAGCCGAGCAAGAAGAAGCAGAGACACATACAAAAACAGGAAATATTCAACACACACAAATATGAAATGTATTGGTCGGCTTTGGGTTCTCCACGAGTTGTGAATTAGAAATGGATTGAAAATCCAGAAATTCCCTTGGACAAAGCAGTGAAAATTTTACATCAAAATCCGGTTGTCTTGCAAATAAACCAATATTAGACGTACAAGTACAAAACAAGCGAAAGCTGTAGGAGGTGGCGACGTTGGAAGGCGGTATTTTGGACTAGCGTGAGAATCGCTTTGCTGTTGGAGACTTTTGTAAAACTGTCCGCATTACCCATTAGGTATGTATTTCAAGATATCTCAGAAGAAATATTCTAATATTGCGGACTCTAATAATTCTACCTTTCCGACAAGTGTCTTGGCCGTTTGTTTTCGTACCGTCCATAAAACAACACGAGTATGTAACAATTGACATTAAGACTAACCTGCCTTCATTATGATGATGGGATGGGACGGGACACTATCAATTAGTTTAACAATCGTACGCTCTTTCTACATACTCTTATATGTGTACATATGTATGTAAGTCGATATGTACTTGTCGTCTTCCATCAACAATTGCTTACGACGTTGCGTGGTATTTCGTTTTTTTCCTCTTCATCCAACGAAATCTGTATGCCCGTCTATCTACTGTTGGTTGGACTTGTATTTTGGTGGCAGGCACGATGTTGTCGGTATGTATGCATACATAGCGACTTGTTTTGCTGTCTGACTGATTATCTATTTGGCCCGCGTTCTCTGGCTCTCGGGTATCTTTGTCGTATTACTCCGTTGAAAACGATATATTGTAGACTTTTGGTCTACACCTTTTTTTAGTTCTTAAAATGTCATCTGTAATTTGCTTTCAAACCTTTTGGTACTCTGTGGTATCGTAGGGATCGGTCGTGCGGACTTCGGACTTGATCTGTTTCTGTCATTTGTACTAAAATTCATAAAAAATCAAAAGCATTCATTTCATTTTTCGATATCCAAAAGGTGATATTAATTACAAAATTGAGAAAAAGGGTATTTGACTAAGGTTCAAGATTTATATATTTCACAGCCATAAGATTGATCACCGGGTCCAAGTTATTGGCAACAGTATATGTGACGCGCAAAATAGAAAGTGACCTAAGGTTAAAAACCAGTTTTGTTCAGGAGAGCCATTTTAAAGATTAGGTCCCTTTCTATTTGCGCTTAGAATCGTCGACTTCACTTTCATAAAACGCGCATATCTCTGGGAGAGAACACTTTTGGGGCATGGGATCGGTCTCATTCGATGATCAGATGTTGTCCACATAAAAAAAAAAATGATTTTCTTACCCTTAGGTCCCTTTCATTTTGCGCTGTCACTTATATGGTTTAGAGTTGGCAGTTTTTTGGTTATTGGTCTATCTTCCTTGATGTAAGCTGTTTTGAATTTATTCTCCTCAACTTTATCTCTTTGGAAATTTTGTTCTTTGTCAATCGGCCCAATAACGGTTGTCGCCGTCATCGCGAATTAAAGCGAGGCGACAACATTCGTATTATGGTTGTCGCTTTTTGTCGATAGCGACGAATGGTTGGGATCGATTTTTTGAGGCGACGTTGATTTTTTTTAGACGACATTGATTTTTTGCACATTTTGCAATTTGGTACTTCCCGTTTAGGAATATAAACAAAAAATAAATAATGAAAAAAACAAGCACGAAATAATTTGAAATTTTGGTTGCCGAACTGGAAAAAAATCCTCGTTTGGCAAAAGGGTTTTCCAAAGGCCACGTTCCGGCTAATTTCAAATCGTTGGAGGCTTTTACCCACTTACGGCAAATTGTTGCTTCACAAGCATCTAAAACTTCCTTCAATACTATGCTAACAGTGGGTTGGGCTAGAGAAATATTGAAGTCGTTTCCGACACTGGTCTGGTAAGAGCCTTGCGCTAAAAACCGCAGTGCAGTGGCCAACTTTACTTAAGGTGTAAGAGCCCATGACCGTCGTCCAGTGTGTAATTTTGGCAAAATTTCATGCAGCACATGCCGAAGCAATTCTTACTGAGCCTGAAGTAGTTAAAAAATCTAAAATCATTGTATATATAAAATATTATAAAATAAGGTTTGTTTGTGGCCATCGATTGGATCTACGTTAAGTTGATCAAGGGTGTCAACTCCGAATTTCGTTTCGTTGTAGCAATGAATAATTTCAGGTTTTTAATTTTCGGCGATTGCCGTATCATCGAGGTGCAATGTGCTCAGTAAAATAACAAACCATTTTTCTTGGCACAAATGCAAGGATTGTATTCTTATTTTCTTTATCAAAAAAGAATTGTGCGATGTTTTGGCGGTTATTTACGTATTTGTGGTGGATGAATGGTATTGTTTTTGCGAAATGTGCCAACCATAGCTGTCTATAGAGCTGTTCTGCTCCGAGCACATAGGAAGTGTAAAAATTGTCACATGTCATGTTTCCGCCTTTAAAGTCTTTCACTAGATCCAACACAACACGTCTTCCTTGATCTTTTTCGTGTTTCCAGTTTCGTTCCTTTCCAGTATATACTTGCAATGACCATCCATAGTTTGTTTTTGTGTCACAGAGAGCCCATATTTGTATCTCATATTTTCCGTACTTAGAACTAATGTCTGAAAGCACATCTTCCGCGATATGTGACTTATTGCTCATCTACAGTGGCACACTGGCCGGGCGCTTATACATTTTTCTACGATTACTTTCCCATCGGTCCCAAAAATCGGGCTATTTCGGGCTAATTTGTCCCGTGCACGTCTTTCGTTGCGGTCTGGCCGTTTATCGAATGGCAGAACTCGTAGGAAGTTTTGAAATTTTCAAAGCTCATTGTTGCTTCGAAAATTGGCCTGCCCTTCATGTCATTCCACAAGCCTTCCAATGCTACTTTAAGCTAACGAAATACTCCGTCTTATAAAAGAAGGCCGAAATATATGCTTTTTTTGGTACTTCATCGATTGGAAACCCATTTTCGCCAAAAACAGACTGTCCTAAAATTATATACATATCTGGTCCAATACGAAATACCATATTTGCAACTATGCTTGTGTATAACGATGTTTCTATAGAGCTTGTTGATGACAAAGCATTGGGCAAAATTGACCCATAAATGATGTATTCGAAAATTTTAATATAGGGCCTAACCTACAGAAAGAACTAACATTCTGAAATTCTGAAATGGAAGAAAAATAAAAGTCAAGAAGTTTTAAGAATTAAGTTAATTTGACGAACGATTCTCTTTACCGCCCACCAGTGTGCCTAGCCAGTATTTTTATAAAATCTCGTAAGCACCGCCATTGCATATGCTTTGTCAGGTCTTGTGACCTGCGCTGCATTCATATGTGACGCGCAAAATAGAAAGGGGGACCTAAGGGTAAAAACCAGTTTTGTTCAGGAGAGCCATTTTAAAGATTTAAATACGTGTATCTTTGGTGTACCATCACTTTCATAAAACGCGCATATCTCTGGGAGGGAACACTTTTGGGGCATAGGAACGGTCTCATTCGATGCTCAGATGTTGTCCACATCAAAAAAAAAGTGAAAATTGATTTTTTTTACCCTAAGGTCCCTTTCTCTATGCGCTGTCACATATAGCTTCCGATTGCATCTCATCTTCATAAACAGGACACATACCCGTGGTTATTTTTGGTTGCTAATCAATGGACAACAGATTGTATTGGATTCTACAATGCCAAAACTACAATACCGAGAAAAAAATGCAACTCAGAGCCATGTAAGCTTTAAGTGTTTCTCGCTGATAAAAACGGTATACTACCGATCTCTACTTTTGTGGTTACATTCTTTGCATTTATTGGTGAATTATCTGACCACTTTGATTACTTTTGTACTATCAATGTTTATGCTTTAAATAAATCTCTGAAAAAGGTCAATAATCTAAGCGAGCAAAAAAAAAACATGCAACTGCTACATTTTCAAAAGTTTTATTAAAAATTCGCTATTTTGGATTATTTAAATATACTAAAAACTAGTATTTAGTAGCGTATCCTTTGTTTGCTATTACGGCATTCAGTCTTTTAGGCATAGAATCCACCAATAATATGGCAGTATCGAGAGAAATATTTTTTCCATTCAGTTTATAAAATTTCTCCTGATTCGTTCAAATTTGAGGGGCTTTTCTTCTTAACTTCCCGATCTAAAAGCGCCCATAAATTTTCTATGGGGTTAAGATCAGGAGGCTGCCAGTCCAAAATTTGCAAATTACTTAGTAGGGACATAAATATTGCTACACACGTTTTATGCTGTAAAATACGTTTTATGCTGATCCATAAACTGAAAGTTTTAGGACCAAATATTTTTTAATATATTTATTGATTATATTGTATCCGAAAGAATCTACTTATTCGAAATGTCCGTCTTTTGCCTTTACACACTCCTTAAGTCGCACTGGCCAATCGTCAATAGCTGCACGAACCTCGTCCATTGGAAAATTGGCCACAGCTTGAACCAAAGCAGTCTTAAGAGATCCAATGTTGGGGTAACTTTTGTGACTAACCTTGTCCTCTAAAACCGTTAACAATTTGTTATCCAATGGGTTCAAATCAGGACTGCCTGAGGGCCATTTTTCAGAGGAAATGAACGCTGGCAAATTGTTTCGAAACAAGGGCTGGGTCGTTTTAGCCTTATGGGACGGCACAGAATCCTGCTGGAAAGTCCATGGCTGTTTTTGGAACAGGGAATTGTTAAGAGTCTTTACAACAGCTTCCAGAACGGTTTCTTGGTAAACTTTGGCTGATGTTTTGACTCCTTGTTCGCAGAAATGCAGGTCAGTGACCCCATCGTAAGAGACACCCCACCAAACCATGACTGAAGCTGGGTGCTGACTCTTTTCCACCCTTGGGATCAGTTCAGATGTTTCCTTAGATGACCGCGCATACACACTATCATTTTGCTTGTAACATTTTTCCTGGACGGTAAAAATTTTTTCATAGGTGAACAAAATTTTTCTGTGCAAGTTATCAGCGCTTCACCAAAAGACGTTTGCATTTTTAAAGATTAAATAATAAATGTCCGGTACGTCGTTTGAAAGCCCCAAGTTATTTAAATGATTCGACTCATGGACTTTTGCGTAATATTCATCTCACGGGCCATTATTTTCTGTTTTCGGAGTGGATTTCGGATGACATCCGGTGTTCGAACAGTGCGTGGGCGGTCCGACCGGTGGCGGTCTTCTACATTTTCAGTCTCCTCAAACCTAGTGGCCGGAGCGTTTTGAAAATATCGCTTTTTTCATTTCACACTTGAAAAGCGCTATTACAGCAATACGGTTCTCATTATCTGACCACTCCATGATGAAAGTTGAAGCAATTTTAAAATCCCGTTACAGACTATCGATATTGAAGTTAGCTTTCAAAACCCATATGACATTAACGGGGTATGTTAAGTTTTACTATAGAAATGGGTGTGTTCAATGTTGTAACAGTATTTATGTCCCTACTAAGTATAATTGCTTATAAAGTCTCCAGATAAGCGGCTAGTCTCCTTGTTAAGTTTCGTTGTCATGCTGGCATACACTGTCAGGGGGCATTTTTTTACGAGGATGTGGTAGCTCTAGTATTCTACAATATTCATGTCGTCACGGGAAATGGCTTCTATTAATAAAATTGGCTACCTTCATAAAATGTATATCACACCATTCTTGATCCACCGCCATGACGGTTGGCAACTGATACCTAGGCGAATGTCTCTTGATGGAAATTTATTCCATCAAAACCGAATAAATTCAATTTGTTTTTATTGCTACAGCACAATGACCAACAGTTCCTGTGTCCAATGGCAAAGTCTACTCGCTTTTTTATTGACTCAGCTTATAAGTGTTTTTTTAGCTGGTCTTCTAGAAAACATAATCGCGTCTATTAATTTTCGACTCACTGTGTGAACTACAATATTGACTTTCAATTGATCGTTTGCATAACTAACAACATCCATTGCAGTCTTTCGTGGGACAAGTTTGACAACTTTTTGTCATTAAACGGTCTTGAAGCAAACCGGCAAACTGTACATTTATGAATACCAAACAGGACACCGATTTCTGCCATGCTTTTTTCATTTTCCGGAGCCCTTACTATTTATATAGCCAATCTCTAATTAGTGGAATAAAAAGAAGTCATTGGGTGCCAAGTCAGGGCTGTACGGCGGATGACCCATCAATTCGACGTTTTGACTGGTTTGAGCCGATGTGTGATATCTCTTATTGTCATGGTGCACAATGATTCGTCTTCTCTTGTTCGTTTTTCGGAATTCACTCAAGACTTAAAGCAAACAAATTGTGGTGTACCACTCAGATTTGACCTTCCTACGTTGCTCAAACGGAACAGTAGCCACATGACCAGTTTTGCCGATGAAAGAGGCGACCATTTGCTTCAAAGTGCTTCTTCCACGAACATCTTTCGTTCGATTTGGCTCGTCTTCGAAGATCCACACTGTCGATTGCTGTTTTGTTTCGGGCTCGTACGCATTGATCCATGATTCGTTACCTGTGACGATCCTATAAACGTCTTTTAAAACACCTCGATCGTATTTTTTTCAAAATTTCTTTGTACCAATCGACGCGAGCCTTTTTTTTTTGAGAGATTGTCAAGTTGTGCGGGATCCAACGATAACAGAACCTTTTTTACTGCCTTTTTACGACCAGGTGTTCGTGCAATATCGAATGTATGCTGGTGGAAGAAATGCCCAAGGATATCTCTACCTCATTGTAACTATCTTGCATTATCAGTTCACGCACGGCATAAATGTTCTCTGGCACAAAGGCCATTTTTGGACGACCTTCGTCTTTGAGCGATCGTCGCCCACGATTGAATTCATTAAACCAGTTTTTCTCAGTGCTGTAGGATGGTGTTGTATCGCCATACAAAGATTTAAATTCATCGATGCACTCTTGTTCACGAGTTAATTCCATGTTTTTGCCAAATTGATTTTTTCAAGTCACTGTAAACAACCCAAATGATGGTCGTACGTCTAAACGTTCTAAGTACGCTTATGCTTAAAAATGTCAAACTTTCCAATGGAAATGTCAGATGGCACCAGGCTACACTTAGTGTTGCTTTGACCAGAAATACATATAGCCACTCTCGTATTCTTCTATGTATATATTATGCAAACAAATATTTTGAGAGCATAACAACTTAAGCTTATCAGTCTATATTCGCTACACTATTATGTATTCGGCCTTTTTCGGTAGTACAATAAATGTTGATTGTAGCCAATCATCTGGGTATATTTTGTTAAAAGGTTTCACAAGCAGGTCAGTATTTGCCATATCTATAAGTTTTAAGATCTCTGATGGTGATTAATTCGGACCAAGTGTTTCCCCTTTGCTTAATGTGTTTATTGCGTATTCTTTTTTCGGTCTTGACATAAAAGTTTACTGGTTGTTGTTCTAGCGGCAACTCCGGGGTCAATCCGGTCCATAGAACCGGCTGTCGTGGGATAGTAGAAGTTTAGTCATAGTGGTCTCCGTACTGCAGTTCAGTGTGTATCTTTGATAATCTCTAAATAGATTCCTTATAATTTTCATTTGAATGTCATTTCGTCTCCCAGGCGGTATTTTCTGGTGATACCAGTAACTTCATTCAATCCAACCTTGGCTTGAAATCTCCTTGACAACTGTTTTTTTTTCGTAAAACTCGTCTACCTCTTCAGTAACACGATGCGCTATGTAATTTTAAACTATAATTGGTACTTCTTTTCTGTGTATGCCATCATTGTTCCCTGAGTGGTATACTGTTGTGCTTTCTGATTTTAATTCGCCATTTATAGTTTTACTTATTCCATAGATTCACCCAATACAAATTCGCCAATGATACCTCTTCTCGTTTGATTATTTTTTTAAAACACAAAACAAGAAACATGTTTTTATATAACAGGATCTCTCATGTTTATTTTTTTGTAGGAAAAATATGTGTGGTAGCATTGAACAGGGATTAATCGGCCCGAGACCTCTTGCATCTACATTTTAAGACAAGTTTTTTACAAAATGGCAAAGTGACATTGACTTTCGTGGTTGCACACTACTTTTGTCGCGATTGCGGGTCCGTACCGTCCTTCACCAGAAAGCTTAGCAGCAATTGTTGAAAGGACAACTGAACTCTTTAACACCAGGTTCTCACCAAACGAATTAGAACTACTGCTGTAAATCTTCAAACAATTACCCTTAATAAAACAATACACCCTTTTCACCTCTATAGATACTCCATATTCAGAGCCATCTATAGATCAATTTTACAACGTATGGTAAAAAAAAAGTTTAGTTAGAGTTGTCCAACTGTTTTACCATGCCGTGCATTAACATAAGATTATTTCGGTCTTTTGCTTTAACCCATTAAACAGGGATAATCCGGCTCAAGACCTCTTGCATCTACATTCTGATAGATTTTATTTTCGTGGATACACACTGCTTTTATCGCGATTTCGGGTCCGAGTCATATAAACCCTTTTCGATGTCTTAAAGCAATAGACCAAAATAAACAAATGAGCTTAACATGTGTGGTAATTCTAAATCGTTCCTTTTGCGGGTTGAGGACAACTCGCTTGCTAATCGAGTTACTTCCATATACAGGGTTTTCTATTAAGGACATAACAATTTATTATATTAAAAAAGCACAGAATATTTCAGATAAGAGTATAGAGTTCAAATTTATTCCAGGTGTAGTGCAAATGTTACATTTTAAGAATGAAATTCGGGCATTTCGGTCATATGACCACCACGAGCCCGTGTACAGCGATCTATTTATTGGTCTCAATTTTCCACAACTCTTGCACACATTTCGGCCAGAACGTTGGCAATTTCGCGTTGGATGTCGTCTCTGAGCTCGTCTTAAGTGATTGGCCTGTTGGCATAGAGCAATGACTTGATGTGGCCCCATAAAAATGAGGTAGCCATTCGATTGGACCGTTTCTCGAGATAACACGTTCACCAAATTTGCCTTTCAGTAAATCGATTGCAACACGTGCTGTGTAGCTAGTGGAACCTTGTTGTTGAAACCACATATCGGAAAAGAAAGCTCACCCCATTCTGGCCAAAAATAATTTTCTAACATGGCACGATAACGCTCTCTATTGGAAACCTCACCACACAGTCATTTTTGCGGATGCAATCGTGTCTCCTGAAGCACATGTGGGTTTGTTGCTGTCCAATAACGCATATTTTGTTTAGTGACAAAACCACTCAGCCAGAAATGAGCTTCATTGCTGAAGATGATTTTTCGATGTCGAAAATGTTGACTTCGACTAACGTTTTGACACTGAAAGATCATTAAAAATGTTTCGAGGGTGCGTTGACATAGATACGAAATTGTTGTGTCCCTATTCGAAAACCCCTGTGCATATTTTTGATATGTACTCAAATTTGTAATGCTTGAACTATGAAACGTATCAATATCAACGAATTATCAGTCTTGCCATTTTCTAAAAATATGGCAACATTTGTAGACGAAAGTGCACGCTGTGGTAGCATTTCTTTTTATAACGGAGAAAAGTTTCATTCTAGAAAACTTGTTAGAAGCGTAAAGTGTAGTAAAATTAATATAAAAAACAGTAGGGAATTGCGAAAATTGTTCAGCGATTAAGTTAGAGGGGGCCATCGCTGCTCGAACAATAAATATTTTAAGAGACTCAGGCTTAATACCAAAAATGGGCGAATATTTCTGCCGAAAAGGCAAAGCTACTGATGATGGGATTTGGAGGTAAGAAATACATCAAAGTAATTATGAAATGCTTAAAAACAGAAATTAAAAATTGAAATAAGAGAGGTAGACAAAGAAACTTGCGCTGCATTCGATAAATTATTTTAAAAAAATCGCGCGATTTTTTTTAAATAGTTTTTTGTTTTTTTTTAATAAAAAGCTTTATCTCCTGTTCTAGAAGGGTTAAAACGTCAAAAATACGTTAAATGAACGGTTAATATGTTGGCTTTAAAACTATATCGATAAATACATACTTAAAAATAAGCATTTTTCCAGTTATGAGACATTTTTAGTAAAAGGTCGTGAAAAATAAAATTGTTGGTACCTTTTCTTAATGGGTTAACAGATCGAATATATGTATGTATCACTAGAACGGTGTTGTAATAAGCTTTCCAACGATGCCCATATTGCTTAAAAGTAAAGGAAAAGTTTCACAGATATGGCTTAATATCTGAATTATATGTCTGAATTTTCGAGGCCCATATCTCGGAATCTATGAGACCGCCGATTTTTTTTTTATTATTTTATATTTTCTGCTTAGAATCAAAACTGCTATCGATGGTGCAAAATTTGGTGTCCGTGCGAGAGTTGTTACTAAACTAGATTTAAGTCAAAATTAAAACACCAAAATTACTAAATTCGCACACGTTAAATACAAAGAAGCTCTCCCAAAATAATTGTTGTGTTCCTCTAATTCTCGCAAAAGCTCATTTCTCACATCTTCTACAATTAATCCTCTTGGAAATAAAGTGTGTATCAACTAACAATTTCCATTTAAGCCAGAATTCGTTCAAAAAAAAGAAACTAAAGGGTGGTCCAACTATAACGCATAATTTTAATTATAAATAAGCCATTGGTAAATTCCGTTTACTTATTTTCGTTTGGTGGTAATCATCAAAACGAAAAGGTGGCGGAATTTGCAACTGTTACAGGTAAATATGGCCTGAGTCAAAATCAGGAGCACGATATCGATTGCGACCAAAGATAAACTTTCAGAATATGAAAATAATTTAATACAATATAAAGAAATATGAATTTTTTACTTTATGAAAACATCAAGTTATAGAAATTTGTTAAAAAATTCGCAGGCATTTATCGACACCATTTTCTTTACTCGTTTTATAACTTCTCAATCAACTGATGAGGAATATTACAAGTAGCACGTACAAGTTTACAACTTTCATAATAAGTTCGATAAGTTTATAGATAATGATAGTTTTGAAAGTACAAAATCTTAGCCCACACCAGATTCCCAATGGGCATATTGGATTCATTCCTAGGTAGAAAGTGCATACAATTTCGCACTTCTCCTTAAAGAATGCGCTTAGGTGTCCTACGAATACTGTTGGTTACAGAGAATGGTTGTATATCAGTTCAAAATGGCTAAATAGGACAAGAGAAAGATTTACGATTAGAAAGAGACATTTTAATGTTTCGAACACGCACAAGTATTGCGTTTGTCGAAAAAAATATAACTCTGATGGAATATATTTTAGTGTCTTTATCGTGATAGCAGTCAAATTGTACAAAAACTGCGAGAAATGGTTGGCCCTTTTATAAAAATGTATCTATAAGTATATAACAAAAGGATGATGCACTCGATCCTACAGCCTCACCCGATTTCCACCGGCTTATTCGGTCCCATCAATTAAAGTAAAAAATGGATGTTTTTCCTGGTCTAAACCTGAATTTATTTGTGTGATAATCGTGCAAACATAAAGCCGTGGATATTAGAAAAATTAATGGCAAAACGTTTCGACAGGATTCATTGTTACAATGCAAGTTAGGACAAATTAATAGTGATCTAATCACATTATTCATATCCCTTCAACATGCAGTGCGTAAAAGTGTTCCAATTTAATCCCTTTAATGTCAGTTAATTTAAAGGAGTTCCCTAAGAAGATATTTTTGCAATTGGTCGTTTATATTTATGCACATAGTCAAAAATACACAACCGGCCGTAGAGGTTGTAGTAAATGAACAACGGCTGATTCATCTATACTGCTCTACACTTCAACTCTTTCGTGTAGAGATAAATGCAAAACTCATAAGCGAAAATTTTGTTTTAGGTGAATACTAGGCTTTAAAATGTGATTAAGTATCGGATGATCAATCCAAAGGTATTTTTTTTTCAAAATAAAAAAATACAAAAATTCAAATCAAGTGTGGAATCATTATTGTTCTTCTTCGAATGGAAATGCTATGCCTTTTATTTTTTGAACATAATTTCCTTCAAAGTATGACCACAACAACGCCCCAGGGTGTCCATGTTGAGGGTCCAATTTTGAATGAATCATTCGAGCATTTCGACCCGTATGACACTGGTAATGTTGACTTCCAAAACCTGAATCGTAGCTGGTTTGTCTGCATAGACTTTGGACTTCACATAGCCCCAAAGAAAAAAGGTGTGATATCACACAATCTTGGCGGCCAACTCACCGGTCCAAAACGAGAAATTAGGTTGTCTTCGAAATTACCTCTCAATATATACATTGTTTGAGCAGCTGTATGACAAGTGGCACTGTCCTGTTAAAATCAAATGTCGACAAGATTACGGGCTTCATTTTCAGGTAGCAAAAAGTCCGATATCATGGAGCGATAGCGAGCACCATTCACGGTTAAGTTACGGTCATCATCTTTTTGGAAAAATATGGACCGATGATTCTACTAGGCCATAAACTGCACCAAACAGTGGTTTTCCCTGGGAATAATGACACCTCTTGGACCTCTTTTGGTGGCAATTTTGTTTATTGACGTTGTTGTTGAGCCAGAAATGGGCCTAATCACTGAACAAAATTTTGGCCGAAGCCAGTTTCTAACCGATCGCTCATTTCCATTATACAGTTGCACAATTAGGAGACGTTGTTGCGGTGTAAGTCTTTCCATGATGAAATGCCAAACAGTACTGAAAATAAATAAAAAATAAAGTTTAATACAACTCACGCATAATCTGTGAAAAACCTCTATTTAAAAAATACCTCTAGATGGATCACCCTATACAAGCATTAAGAAAAAAAACATTTTCAAAAATAATTGACAACAAATTTAGTTCATATCCTTAAGAGAAATATTTTTTTGCGAATGCGAATATTCAAAAACCTTTTTCCGAAAGCAAATGTTCAATGTGACGCTAATATACATATATTTTTTAGGGCCTTCGACCAATATCTTTTGGCGCTACAAACTGACTGAAAGGTTTAGTATACATTTTGGATGGAGACCAAAAGTCTCCACACAACTTGTTACCAATCATTTACAATTGGGGACTCTTAATGTGTATGCGTAAGTCTGTGCATACATACGTAGGTGTGCGTGTGTCACTATGTATGCCTCTCAGTTTCGAAAAGACAAACAAAGAGAGAAATTGAGAACTTCGAATTCCCATCGACGAGACAATTGCCATGTGGTATTGTACGGCGGTGTTGTTGTTGTTTTTGCTACCTCTTGCTGATGGATGTCGGTCGCTGGCACTCTTTTGTATGTGGGGAGGAGGGTGGGGCTAAAGGTAAAGCTGCTGCTGCTTGCTTGGCTCCCATATTTTGCGTATTTGTCTTTTTGTTTGTTTGTATTTTACTTACATATACATTTTGTGATTTTGTTCGTTACTTTCGTGCATTTTTGTATTTCTCTTGTGATTACGACCGCGTCCACGACCACGACGGCAACGAAACTATGATGAAGTTGATGATGATTGTATTAAACTAGAAAGGCATACACAAACTGACAACAAACGACGGCACTACGACAACGACGACGATTAAGACAACGAATCGTCCGTATAATTTTAATTTTCAATAATAAATTTGGTATTTGTTATATTTTTGTTTGTTATTTTTTTAGTTCTGAGCAAAGCAAGTTGCACTCAACACGACGGCAACGACTCAACGCTAGAGCACGGTCGGCGGTAGACGACGGGCAAGGAAAGACAGAGGTAAAAACACAAAAACAATAGAAGAAGAACATATTTCGCGTGGAAAAGTGAAAAATTTAGGATTAAAGTAAAGCTGAATTTGTGCAGCCAAACACGTTTCCGACCAGGTCCGGCCGGCTAAACGGCCACACCAATCCCGCCAGTTCAACTTATGTAATTTAATTATTTTTAGATAAATTTGTTTATGTGTCACAAATTGATATTTTGAAAAATTTGCATTTTTCCATAGGTAGACAACTGCGACCAGAGAATTCGATTTTGTTAATGCTGCCACTGCACTGGCGACACTTGGCAACCACAATATGGACGCAAAAGATGTCGTTGCGGCCAGTGATGACTTTGAAACAGTAGCCTCGGCTGTATATAACGCCATAGATGGTAGTCCCTCGCAACGAACAGACATGGAACAGAAAAGTTTTCCTCTGGGAGCACAAGATGATACGGAGGATGCAGAAATACGAGGCCATTGTTCCAAGTCGGGCCAAAAAACTCAATACCATAAAGAGCGAGAAGAAAAATCGGATGATCATCAGGATGATGAGGAGGAGAGCTTTTCACTGCAAATGGAAGCGGATGATGATGAAGACGATGATATCTCTGAGGAATATTTCCAAAGTCATATAAATGACGCTTTCAACGATAACAAACGAGAGGATCCGCTAATAGTACAAGACGAAAGTGGTTTAATTAAGAAAATAAAAATTCCTGCCACTAAACATGGTGGACAAAAAGTGGCTACCATCTCTTCCGCCAAAACGGAGAAGTTGATAAAAACCATTGCCCCCAATGTGCTGGAAGAGAAATCTACTCAACAGCGTAGTAGCACTCCCCTGTCCAGAGAATATATGGCCTTACAGAAATCTTTTAACGATTCGAAAATACTAAAGGAGTTCGTAACAGACTCTGCGGAAAAGACACGAAAGGTAAGAGCGAAAGACCAGAGTAAAGACCAAAGTAAAGACCAGAGTAGCATTAGCACACCGTCGACACCCACAACGTCGACCACATCAACCGACCATTCCTATACCAGTCGTCGGCGAAGCAACAACAATAGTCTCATTACTCCCGAAAAGGACGTGGAGTGTCACAGTATTATTATGGGCCAGTCTAAACGTCACAATCACAGCAAACGTTTTGGATCCCTGAAAGGGATTGAAGTAGACGGTACGCTACGATCACGTAGCAAAAGTATGCAGCACAGTGACCATAGTGACAACAGCAACTCTTCTGCTTCACATCGAGCATTGAAAAAATGGCCTTCCGAAGAACGTGTCGCCGCTGCTGGTGGCGGAGGTAAACGCACAAATATGCGTTCAGAAAATGTAGAATTTGCCCAAAAGCAAAAAGATTTCCTGCAACATGTTATAAATTCCACTCAAGATACTCCACGCCGTCGATCCAGATCTCGTTCGACTGGCGTAGAAGCATCAGGCAATGTAATTCTAATGAAATCATCGAAATTAAAGGAACGAACATCCAAACGCTGTGCGGCCGAACTTGACGCAGAAGATGACAAAGATACATCAACAAGGCATCGGTCTCGTTCGCGTTCCACGGGTAATACAAGTGGCGTTGAATCCGCCACTGGCAACAACTGCAGCTACGTGAAACATCATAAATCCAAGGAAAGATTATCAAAACGCCTTAAAGCTGATCTGGACGATGACGATAAGCCGTTATCGCAAAGTATTGCCATGGAATGTACCGCGACCACAGATGATCTTGACGATGACAGTTCGGTGCATAATAGCAGTAATTCTGTCATGGCTACTACAAATACTTCGCCAGATGTATCAACGGCTACCGCAGATAATGTGGATAGTTTGGAGAAACATTTGAAGAAAGTGTGGCAACCACCGCCGAAGGTAAGGAATATATTGATAATTTTAGATTACGTTTTTCTTTCTGTTTGAGCGAGTCGCAACTATCATCTATACATCTTTTGAACCCAAATTGATTCCCTACTAATAGTGAGGACCCTTATCTCTGTATATGGGTTGTTCACATTACCTTAATGGAGAAAATACTCGTAGGAATAAGTGAAATCAAAATCTTGATGAGACAATTTTCGCAAATTGAACCATTATTTCGTAGTTAATTTTCAATCAGAAATTTCCCAGCATTGATTAGTGGATTGTAGTGACAAGTTCGTTACAGTGCGTGGCTAATGTAGAAGTAACCCTGGATAAAATCCGGGTAAGAACAATAAAAATGTGCCAACCGCTGCTTATATTTTTGCACTAAGTACAATGTCAATCAAATCGTTCTGCACTAGGGCTGCTATACATATTTCTGGCCTAATAATGAAAATTCGAATATTTATCATCAAAAATGGTTAATTGTTTTTCAAAGTATTCTCCAGCATGTTTTATACACTTTTGCATGCGCTCAAACCAATTGTCGAAGCACTTTTTCCACTCCAATTGAGACACCTCCAAAACATGGTTTTTAAACGCTTCAACAGCATCTTCTGGCGACGAAAATCGTTGACCATGCATTTTTTTTCTTGATGTGCGGGAATAAAAAGAAGTCATTGGGTGTCAAGTCAGGATGGCCCATCAATTCGGCGTTTTGTCCGTCCAAAAAAGCGCTGGTTTGAGCCGATGTGTGAGAGCTCGCATTGTCATGGTGCACAATGAATAGTCTTTTCTTGTTCGTTTTTCGAATTTCTCCGAAGACTTCAGGCAAACAAATTGTGTTGTACCACTCAAAATTGACCTTTTACGTTGCTTAAGCAGAACAGTTGCCACATGACCAGTTTTGTCGAAGAATCAGGCGACCATTTGCTTCGAAGTGCTTCTTTCACGAACAACTTTCGTTGAGTTTGGCTCGTCTTCGAAGAGCCACACGGTCGATTGCTGTTTTGTTTTGGGCTCATACGCATAGATCCATGATTCGTCACCTGTGACGATCCTATAAACGCCTTTTGAAGCACCGCGATCGTATTTTTTCAAAATATCTGCACCAATCGACTAGAGCCTTTTTTTGAGCGATTGTCAAATTGTGCGGTATCCAAGGAGAACAAACCTTTTTTACGGCCAGGGGGCTAATCACGGCATTCGACGACGAATGCAAATTCGAATAGAAAAATATTTCGATACGTTTAAATGTTTGGGTCATGGCATTCGATCGTAATGTTTTATCGCATACTACTTTGCAACTACTGCTGCAAAACAAAGACTTTCAACTCAAAAGATGTGTCGTTGGCTGATTCGAGCACGACGTGGGACTGTTAAAAAATTAAATAGATAATAAGAAACATTTTACGCATTATTGCAATGCAAAAATGTAACAATTAATTATTTTATTGTAGTTAATTTATTATTTAATAACAATTCATGGTGTTTTTACGTAATTTTTGTCGAAACCACTACTGTGATAACACAAATTGAGTTTCCTAAAAGGCCGATGAAACATCTTTCTTTGTTGATTCTCTTTGCGGCAAGCATACGAGTATGATGACAAGCAGAGAAAAGCAGAAAAACAAAACAACAAGCGTGAATATTTTAATAAGTGCAAGTGAATATTTTAATAAATCTGATAAAAATATAGAAATTAGTTATAAATGGATCCAATGCTATTTTTTTACTCATCATCGTCCGATTCGGAGGAAGTTTGCAATGTAAACGTAATTAGAAGAAATATTCGAGATAAAAGCAATCGTTTTTTCATTATCTTTGTCCCTAAAAATAATAAAAAAGACGAATATTTTTACGTTATTTCACAAAATATAGAAAAATACCTACATTTCTTTTGTTTTACTCTGTTGTTTTGTTTGGCGTCATTAAAAATGGTAGTGTTTGGTTTTTTTCGATGACGGTTGTGCTTTCGAATTCAACTTCGGGTAGTTTCAATTCGATAACGATTGCCGTGATCCAAATTAATTGCGTTTTGAAGTAAATTTGGTCGTTAACGAATGCGGTGATTAGCCCCCAGGTGTTCATGCAATATCGAATGAATGCTGGTGGAAGAAATGCCCAAGGATGCCTCTATCTCACGGTATGCCACATGACGATCTTGCATTATCAGTTCACGCACGGCATTAATGTTCTGTGGCACAACGGCCGTTTCTGTACGACCTTCGCCTTTAAGCGAGCGTCGGCCACGATTGAATTCATTAACCAGTTTTTCACAGTGCTATACGATGGTGCTTCATCGCCATTCAAGGATTTTAGTTCATCGATGCACTATTGTCGTGATAATTCACGTCGAAACTTGTGAAAAATGATCGCACGAAAATGTTCACGAGTTAATTCCATTTTTTGCCAAATTGATTTTTTCAAGTCACTGCAAACAACTCAAATGATGGTCGTACGTCAAAACGTTCTGAGTACGTTTTTGCTAAAAAATGTCAAACTTCACAATGGAAATGTCAGATGGCGCCAGACAACACTATGTTGCCTAGTCCAGCAATATATATAGCAAGCCATAACTACTATCACTATGCAATTCCACTACAGCCGGTTCTATAGACCGGATTGACCCAAAGAGCAATTCTTTAGCGAAGGACTGTCACTCAGGCACACAGTTGCCGCTACAACAAAATCCAACACCTTTATCAGGCGGACATCTTTCGATTATTAATATAAAATAGTTAATCGAACAAAGTTGGCCATTTATGTACTTATATAAAGCTATGAAGGCTGTAGCCACCCCTTGTAAAATCCAAACTGGTTTAGAGTTCCAAAAAGTCTCTAAGCACCTCTAAACACTGTTCGACTCAGTTGATGGAAACTAGGTGACAGATGAACTGGCATGCATGTCTAGAAATGTAGCAGACGCTAACAACTAAACTGCAAAAACCCCTATCTGTGTCCTAAACAGGCTGTTGAAGCATGGATTCATGCAAGGGTTAACCTATAATGGACTAGGAACGACAAATGTCGGGCTATGTGGTTTAAACTGGACAAGAATAGAATCAAAACTCAGCTGAATTACCAAAGTCATGTGTGCTCGTAGGTGTCCTGGCGGGGACATTCTAATGAGAGAGAGATTACTCGGAAATTGCAGGTAGAAGTGATCAAATACTGCCGCCTCTGTAAGGATGAGTTAAAGATTGAGACAGTGGAGCAACTCTTGTGTAAATGACCGTCCGTTAAGAAAGGCGGTTACCTCGGGAAGTACATTCTTAAAGCTCTGGAAAAGTTATCCTCCTTTAAGACAGAAGATCTGCTGAGTTTTATAAACGGTTTCCAGAGCAGCTTTCTACAGAACTTGTAGAGTAGTTTATCATTGAGAAAGGACAATCACAATGGAACCTCTATGGGTTGGCCCGGTGTCAAGTTCCTACCTAACATAACCTGACCTGAGCATTTATAGGACAAAAATGTCTACTCTGTTGTTCTCCAGTTGGATTGTACAGGGTGGCGCAAAACTACCGTTGTCGTTTGTATGTTTAATAACTTCTATTTATTGGTTAATTATTATTATTTTTTATGATATATAAAAAATTATATTCCGCAATTGGTGGTCATTTTCGTTTGCGCACATTCGTGCCCTTTCCAGTACATTTTGCATAACCTTTCGTAACATTTCCGGTGTAATGGCTTGAATTTCATGGCGAATGTTTTGTTTTATCTGTGGTATTGTCGCTGGCTCATTTACGTATACCATTTCTTTCAAATAACCCCAAAGAAAACAGTCTGGCGCTGTTCAATCCGGTGAACGTGGGGGCCAATTGAAATCGCTTCTGCGCGAACAAATGCGTTCGCCAAAGAGGTCCCGTCACAGAGCCATTGTGTCCCTTTCTGTATGAGCTGTGGCTCCATCTTGTTGGAACCACAACTGTCGATGGTTTCCTACAGCTGGCCTCAAAAAATTGTCCAGCATCGTTTGATTATTAGCACAATTACCCGTAACTGAGGCGCCATGTGAGTTTTCAAAGAAATATGGACCAAAGATCCTTTCAGACGATACACCGCACCAAACAATACACTTAAGTGAGTGTAATTGTTGCTGATAAACTGTTCTTGGATTCTTCGTAGCCCATATCCTGCAATTTTATTTGTTTACGAAAACATACAATTGGAAATGGGCTTCAAGCTCATTATCAAATTGTTAATGAAATCGGGATTTTTTTTTCTGTTTTTTGTCGGAATGAAATGGCACAATCAAGCCGTTGTTGGTGGTCTATTGGCTTCAGTTCTTGCACAAGCTGAACTTTATACGGTAACACGTGCAATGTAGCCAAAATCCTCTGAACGGACCCGGACTTCAGCGATAGCCCCAGTTGTGCCGAGCGTCTTTTTGTTGATGTTTCTGGACTGTCCTGCACACTATCCCCAACACGTTGTATATTTTCGTCTGTGTGGACCGTACGTGGTCTTTCGGTTCATGGAAGGTGTCTTGCTGTACCATGTTGTCGAAAATTTCCAAGCAAGCGGATTATTGTTGGTCTAGAACGCATATTAAAAAAGCGACGATAAGCACGCTCCGTCAAAACAGTTGACTCTTGATTTTTAAAATAAAATTCAACAATTGCTGATCGCTGTTCTGTTGTGTAGTGTTCCATTTCAAATTCCCCAAGCTTGCTTCACAATATTCTGAAATAAAAATAAAAAATATAAATAAATTTAAAAAGTTATTAAACATTTAAACTACAACGATAGTTGGCGCAACCCTGTGTTATAGTAAAACATACCAAAAGATACCATCATTACCCGACCACGAGATAGGTAGTAAATAAATTCCGAATTCGCATTTATCTGCTTACTAGCATTGCACTACAAGGTTTTGTTAGTGGTCGATCGTAAGGACTTTTATGAAATTCTGCACTTGGTTTTTGTAACCAGCGTCTTGGATTTTTTCTGTTTGCACATTTTGTGCCTTTTCTTACTAAAGTATTCTGGTTCATTTGACCGACATGACCTAGCCAGCGCAGTCGCTGTATTTTATGCGCTTAGCTGAATTTAATCATATCGTAAGCCATGATGTGATAAAACTGCTGATTCTTACAAAGCCCAGATAGGTTACTCAGTCATGATCCCCATTCTGCTAAAATGTCTGTGGCAATATCAGGTTGTCGTTTCCGGAATGTGCATTTACTTATTTCTTTGAAAATCGGAATCTGATATACTTAGTAGGGACATAAATACTGATACACACGTTTTATACTGTAAACAAAAAAGTACTGAATGTTTTTGGACCAAATATTTTTAATATATTTATTGATACACAAGTATTGTATCCAAAACAAATCTACTTATTCGAAATGTCCTCCTTTTGCCTTAACACGCCTTAAGTCGCACTGGCCAATCGTCAACAGCTGCACGAACCTCGTCCATTGGAATATTGGCCATAGTTTGAACCAAAGCAGTCATGTTCAATTTCTCCTGAACGGTAACAATTTTTTCATCGGTTAACAAAATTTTTCTGTGCTAGTTATCAGCGTGCTTCACCAAAAGACGTTTTCATTTTTCAATGCTATTTTTTCAAGCGGCAGTCAATAAATGTCCGGTACTTCGTTTGAAAGCCAAGTCCCAAGTCTTTTTTAATGATTCGACTCGTGGACTTTTGCGTGATATTCATCTCACGGCCATGATTTTCTGTTTTCGGAGAGGATTTCTGTGAATTCTTGATTTAACGGCTTTGATGACATGCGGTGTTCGAACAGAGCGTGGGCGGCCCGACAGGTGTCGGTCTTTTACATCTCCAGTCTCATCGTTTTATGCATCGGTAGATCATGAAAATCGATGCACGCGTTTCGCTTTTATTCGCAATTGAGTAAAGGTATGAATTTCAAAAATTTGCTCGACATATGCACAACTTTGTCTATGGTAAGGTTTTTTCTTTTTTATTACAAAAAAAATTAAAATTTGTTGGGTGACAAAAATATATGACTTTAGCAAATTTTTGAAATTCATACCTTTACTCAATTGCGAATAAAAGCGAAACGCGTGCATCGATTTTCATGATCTTTGTCTCATTTTGCTCATAGGTTATGTGACTTAACGTAAAAGTAATAAGATTTGACATTTTTTTCATATTGGATTTTTTATGGATTTTTTAAAAAAAAAAAATTTAAATCTTTAGGCAAAAAATAAGTTTTTTCCTTTATATATTCTTTTTTAACTTGGAAACTGTTGCTTGTATAGGAAAACAATATATGAACAGATTAAGGGAATTGTAATTTTAATTTTTTTAAAATTTAATTCAATTAAATCGGGCTAGTGGTTCCCGAGTTATGCCGGACAAAACAAATTAACCAAAAAAAAATTTTTAAAATTTAAAAAAAAAAAAATAAAACAAAAACCAAACGAAAAAAAAAAATTTTATTGCGTTTTTCGAGCTCATGTCAAGGTTATCTACACAGAAAAAATTATCGCATCCGGAGTACATGAAATTTTTTTCATTTTGTTGAGTAGTGTTATCTGACCGCTCCATGATGAAAATTGAAACAATTTTAAAATCCCGTTACATACCAACGCTATTGAGGTTTGCTTTCAAAACCCATATGACATTAACGGGGTATGTTCAGTTCTTCTATTGAAATGGGTGTGTTCAATGTTGTAACATTATTTATGTTCCTACTAAGTATATACTTTATAGGGCCGCTTCGATCAATATTTCGTGGTGTTGCAAACGGATTTCTACTTTTTATATATCATTCACCCTTCGGTTGAGCATTCAATAAACCTCAATTCGTGGCAATTAATTTTAAAAGTTTTCAGATACTATAATTGGAGTCAATCACTTTACTTGTGAAAGGGAAAATATTTAGCATTCTTTGGCGAAAGCTAAAACCGGAATGTCGGTTAAAGCCGGTTTTTCACCAATCCCGACAGCCGGATTTTTAAACCACCAATCTGTAAAAATACTGAAATGCCGGTTTTCTGAAAAGCGCGTTTTTTCGGTTACTCTAGTCCCATCTCGATAGTAGTTTTCAGCAACAGTAGTTTTCGAGCAATTAAGGAAACAATTTTCAATTTTGGGCCCACGCCCACTCCAAACCACTCCTTTTTTTATTCGAATCAGAGCGTATTGTTAATCAATGCCGAAACTTTTTCCAAGACTTTTGACTGAACATTATTTATGCCGTTGTTTTTATTAGAACATCATTTTCAAATAACCACAGAGCCCTTGTTGTTGCGTCAAATAGCCCCGGGGTGACAGTCCTTGGCCGAAGTATTCCCTCCTTCGGGTCGTTGCGGCGCATAAAACCTGCTTGATACTTTTTTCTCCCAAAATACGCGTCCCACTCTCGGAGCCGTGGCATATTATTGAAGTCGACAACAACGGAGACAGGGCTGATGATCTTGGTGGGAATGGGCCCAAAACGGTATGACCACATACAGATTTTTACACGAAAATTTTGTTCAGCGATGAAGCTTAATTAATTTTGGTTGAATAGGGGTACGCTTATAACCAAAATTGGCGCAATTGGAGTAATGCAAATCCACAAGCCATTGTTGAGACGCCGTTATATCCGCAAAAAGTCACTGTTTTATGTGCTCTATGGGCAGAGGGAATCAATGGTCCATATTTCTTTAAAAATGAAGCCGGCCATAATGCTACAGTCAATGGGTAACGCGATGGACCCATGATTTATGACTTTTTCGTGCCTGATTTGTAGGATGTTGATGTAGACGACCTTTGGTTCCGACAAGACTTCATGCCATACAGTCAACGAAAAATCAATTTATTGAAGGAAAGTTATGGTGAGCGCATTATCTCGCGTCGTGGGCCTGTGGCGTGGCCTCAAAGATCCTGCGATTTAACACCTCGCTTTTCGCTTGTCTACGCCCGACACGCTTGAGAGAATATACGGCCCAAATGCTGCAAAAAGTGGTCGAAAATTGGGCCTCTCGGCGGGAATTTATTTGAGCCAGCCGCCACTTGCCCGAAATCGTTTTTAAATCATATGGCAAACCCTAATCTTTATAATATAGCTAAATTCTTTGCTATAAAATTAAACGATATGTGTTTTATTTCTTCTTGAAAACTACACTTTTAAAAAAAACACCCTTTACTTTAAGTTCCGTGGGAACGCTGTACAAGAACAAATACTTTGTCTTTCTAATCTTATAATAACTTAAACTTTTTTGTAACGTTTTAGCCCGGATCGGATATATTCTGTTGGAAATGCCATGAATCCAATGTGAATCTAACGTGTTCGAAATGCATACGCAGTTATCACACAAGGTGTGCCAAGGCCAAAGTGGACAGTACGTGGATATGTTCGGAATGTTCAACGGTGGACAATATTTTGAACAGTACAAAAAGGTATTTTTACTTTGCTGTTTTTGTAATAAATAAACTTCTTCTGAACGAGTGTCTTTCTCCTCTATTTTTATATATTCGTCTATGGCTGTTGCTACTCTGTTGTCGTTGCATTGAATTTAAAATTTTTAGGTCACGACGTACTGAACTGTCTGTGGATTCATTAAGTCAATTGCTGTCCTTCGCTTTAAATCGTATGCGTCTGAGATGTCCTAAAGGGGTACGTACAATTGTAAACTAAATTATCGTAAGATCTTGGCATTTTCAGCGAAGCTGGAATATTAATTAAATTAATTCTACTTGCATATGGACTAATTAGCCGTAGAAATGTTTCTCTTCGAAATTCGAAAATATTGAAAGAAGTTTGAGAGTTCAGTTTTTCTGTACTCACGCATAATGACTTGACTGAGCAAGAAGACCACACTTTGCATTCATTATTATATTACGTTGTTGTTTTTTTTATTGTTATTATTTCTATCTACACTCACGACGGTAGGAAATAGTGCGTGAGAGAGGGAGATGGTAAATCCATTTAGTTAGAGCAGAGTGTAAGTTGAGGTGTTTGTATTTTCAATTTTATTTATCGCTTGTATTCGTTTTTAATTGTATGCTTGTGTGTATTTGAATGTAATACCCCTGAATGATGTGTATTGAAAAGTTTTAAACTGTACCAAAACGGACCATAAAATTGTACCAAAACTAAAGTGTTTATACATACAGACGAACCTGGGATAAATGGAATCGCAAGTGACCGCCTATTACCGCACTAATACAGTTGCCTACTTATCCAGGTAGTTTGATTTGTATCCCAGTTTAAGAGGTAAAGCATGTTGTTTTAATAGTCTCCGTACACAAACGTTTGTCGAAAAACTTGTGAATTTCTGAACACAATAAAACATAGGATGGCGATATTAAATTTTATTTTAAAGGTACATTTGTTAGCGATGCTTTTTTTCAAAAAAAAAAAAATACACGACATACGAGTAAATATACGAAAAGTTTCAAAAAAACATAAAAAAGCCAAAAAAAAATCTTCGTAAAGTACAGCATTTTTCTTAAATACCTTAAAATGTTAGATACTAAAATTTAAAATTTGATACTAAAAAAGTCTAGTAGGTTGTTGGTCCACCTTTATTAGCAATTACAGCGGTAAATTGGGTTTTCATTGAATGAACAAGCTTTGTTGGTCTATTTTATTCCACTCTTCCCTTAATACATACAGTCTTCAGTTGGGTTTTCATAGTAATATTGTGCTCCCGAATTTTTTTTCTAAATGGTCCCATAAGTTCTCGATTGTATTGAGATCTGGTGACTGTGCAGTGTGATTAAAAGTTTTTGGAACATTGTAAAGCAGCCATTCCTTCACAACTCGAAAGATGTGTTTGGGGTCGCTGTCCTGTTGGATGTAATATACTCGGGTCATACCCACATTTTTTTCATTTCTTTTCAAATTTTCCTTAAATATATTTAAATATGATATTTTTTTGTCCATAGTATTTTCAATGAAAACAAAATTCAATGAAAACATGGTGTAAAGATATTTCATGTTTTGTAAGATCTCCTTAAAAAATGTTTTAACAACAAATTCGTCATTCATTTCAAATTTTTACGTAGCCCTAACTTAAAAAAAACATTAAGTAAAACATTTACAAAAATTTAAAAAACATCGTTTTTTACGAAAATTCATCCTTTTAGCCTGTACGAATACGAATTTTGATTCTTTAAATATGGAAAACAGGCCCCTGGCGTTAAATTTTTGCACAACGAAACTTCAACATTAGAAGCGTATTAATTGACAAGCAAAAATCCTGCTTAATCAGTTATTTCCATACGTTATCGAACCATACAATTTGTTCCCCCAGAAAATGTTTTGGATATACCCGCCAAAAATTTTGTTTTAAAAATTTCCGATTCCAAGCAAAAAAGTCATTAAAAAAGGCTTTGACGAAATTAATAGATTTAAGCGAATCCAATTATCGTTTCTGTTAAATAATTTTTTTTCTTTCAAATTTAAATTTTTCGAATCAAACTATGTTCGACGAGTATGTATGAAGGCAATACCTTTTTAGTAATTAAAAAAAATAGTTTTTCGGTAACTGCTTGAAACGTTCTCTTAAGCGGGATGTTATCTACATTTTTTGATTGTCAAATAAAACACGCTTTTTGTCTATTAGTTTTCTTTTGGTCTAGGTGAAGTAAACCACAAAGAAATTTTGAAAAAATTAATTAATCTGAGTAATTTGAAATTGTTATGATTTTTCCCTGGTGTTTGCAATCAAACAGATTTTAAAGAAGTTTAGTTTCTGACGTAAATTTACTTACGGGATTTACATAGTAAAAACCCGACTAAATTTATTCATGGGGATATATGTATACATGGTGATTCATTCACGACTGGACAAATTTTACCTTGGCTCATTTCATGAAAATATGTCTACGACCATGCCCGAAAATGCAAGGGGGCGAAATGGCAGCAGTTTAAAAAATTTCGAATTGGTTCTAAACCAGTGGTCGGATTTTTTTTCTTTTAATCTTTTCTCTTAAAAGGTAGCCCTACCTCTTACCTGTCCAAAGTTACCTAAACGAACCCTTGAGGTCCTACCATTTCCAAGTTCTGACTATTTGATTGAAATGCAAAAAATTTTTGTGTGTTAATGTTAAATGTGAGCTGTTTTTTCGCTTCAAAAAAAATATATTACTTTTCCGTCAAATAGTCATAACTTTGGATCGGTAAGACCTCTAGGGTTCGTTAGGTAATTTTGGAAAGGTAAAAGGTAGGTCTATCTAAAATATTTAGTTTTGATATTTATTTTTATTTTTTTCAAACCGCTACCATTTCTTCCCCTTGCATTTTCGGGCATGGTTGTAGGCGTACATATTTTCATAAAATAAGTCAAGGATTACGCTGGTGAAATTTTTAGTCATGAATGAATCAACCTGTACCTAGTAGGGTCATAAACACTGTTACAACATTGAACACACCCATTTAAATAGTAGAACTGAACATACCGCGTTAATGTCATATGGGTTTTGAAAGCTAACCTCAATAGCGTTAGTCTGTAACGGGATTTTAAAATTGTTTCAACTTCCATCATGTAGTGGTCAGGTAATGAGAACCGTATCGCTGTAATAGCGCTTTTCAAGTGTGAAATGAAAAAAACGATATTTTCAAAACGCTCCGGCCACTAGGGATTAGCCGCATGTTCGTCTACCGATGCATACAACTGTTTGAGGAGACTGGAGATGTAAAAGACCGCCACCGGACGGGCCGCCCACGCTCTGTTCGAACACTGCATGTCATCAAAGCCGTCAAATCAAGAATTCACAGAAATCCGCTCCACCAGTCAAGGCTGGTGGCAATAATTCATGAACGGCTTTTATCTTATTAGCTTTTCAACCTAGATACGAGGGCGGTTCGGAAAGTTCTTAGCCTATCAACGAAAGAAAATAGTTAGTTTTTCAAAAATATTTTTATTTTTCAATATAATCTCCTGAAACTACAATACACTTAGTCCAACGCTTATCTAGCAATTCTATCCCTTGATTATAATTGTTTTCCTCAAGGTCTTCAAAATAGTGGTTTACAACTGTAATAGCATCTTCATTTGAGGTAAAACGCTTGCCAGCAAGGATTATTTTTAGATTTGGGAACAGGTAAAAGTCACTGGGAGCTAAATCAGGAGAATAAGGTGGGTGGTCATGCAACTCGTACTTTAATTCGTTGATTTTAGCCATTGTTAAAACACTCTTGTGCGCTGGTGCGTTGTCTTGATGAAAAATTATTTTTTTGTGTTGTAAGCCAGGACGTTTTTCTCGAATTTGTACATTTAATTGATCTAAAAGGTTGCAATAGTACTCTGAATTTATTGTTTTACCCTTTTGCAGATAGCTAATCAATAAAATATCTTTGAAGTCCCAAAAAACCGTTGCCATAACCTTACCAGCCGATTGAATTGTTTTTGCCTTCCTTGGGGCACTTCCTCAAGCTTCAGTCTATTGTTTGGAATGTTCTTTTGTCTCTGGAGTATAGTGTTGGATCCATGTCTCATCAACAGTTATGAAACGACGCTTAAAATCGATTTTATTTCGCTGAAAACGATCCAAACAAGCTTGAGAAATGTTCATTCTTATGCGTTTTTGGTCGACTGTTAACAAGTGCGGCACCCATCTTGCAGAAAGCTTTTTCATCTGTAGTTCTTCATGCAAAATTAAATGGACTCGATCATTTGAGATGCTTATGATATTAGCTATTTCACGCACTTTTATTCGTCGATCATTTAATACCATATCATGCACTTTGGCTACAATTTCTGTTGTTGTTGCTGTTTTTGGACGTCCACTACGTGGTTCATCTTCAATGCTTTTACGACCACGTTTAAATTCAGCAACCCAATTTTTTACTGTTGCATATGAAGGAATATTTTCACCTAACACATTCACCATATCATTATGAATTTCTTGTCCCGATAAACCTTTTTTATGTAAATATTTAATGACACCACGCATTTCTAATTTTCCCATTGTAAAAAAATCGCGGATGCGTCTTTTGTGAACACCTGTTTCTATATGAAGGAGTTGCCAGATCGAAACAAAATTTAACATGTGTTCATAGCAGAGATGGAAGTTTCCGAAAACACTTAACTTTTTTCTGTTTATACCGCGCTTTTTGTGCTAGGCTAAGAAGTTTCCGAACCACCCTCGTACTTACCTAAAATTCGGCACATTCCTCTAAAGTTGCATTATTCTGCTAACTTTTATTAAGGCTCAATTTTTGGCATGGTATTGGCAATAGAGATCTCGGAGGGTGATTATGCCAACCTTAGTTTGTGCGAAGCGTTAAAAATAAGATTTTCCACAGAACAATTATGACTAGGAATCGGAATTCTATGCAATAAAAACGTAGTTTTAAGCGTTTAAATATGCACTATATGCCATTGAAAATTTATAAATAATATGAACTTTTGCGCAAAACTCAAAAAATATGGACCAGAAATAAAAAAAGGAATATGAACTATTTTGTTGTGAACAATTAATAATTCAAAAGAGAAGTTAAAGAGGATTTTGTAATTTAAATTACAAGATCAATAAAATAGATTGTTTTTGTCTCATTGATAATTGATGATCGAATGCGTGCTCAATGTTTAACCTTGGAATTTGTGTATAGTAAAAGCGAATGCCAATGGAACTTGCAAGCATTTAAATTAAAATGGCAAAGCTGACGGTCCGATGGGTATACGCGGGATAAAAATATCTTTACTCTTTGATGTTTCTGTCAATATATTGGCTCGAATAATATTGCGACTGAGATGTGTTTTGCGAAGCCTCGCTCCATTGCAATATCTAGGGGATGTAAAGTTTCTTATGAGAAATATCGGAGCGCCTATTTTTAATTCCAGTTTATGCGTTGGAACTCTAGACAGCTTAATAGTATTTAGGAACTCAATTGGGTATGTGGTACAGTGCTCTTCATCTATTACACTATCCACTGAAGTATATCTGGTGGGCTCACCATCAACTTTATTAAGAATTTGTTGGCATCAACACACTAAAGCTTTTTCGCATTAGCAGCATTCATCTGAAATGTTGCAGTTAACCGTTTCGGGACGAGAACTTTTGTGGCCATCAATCTTAAAAAAGAGTTTAGATATAGTCTCCTAATGTTGTTTTAAGAAAAGTAATTTCATAATATATTTTTAGGACGTTCCGAAAAGGAGATATCGTCCTGGGACAAAAACATCCCAAACACACCTGAAAAGCAAAATTTGAATAATAAAATCAGAATATATTTTACTTTATTTCAATTTATTTTATTCTTTTATAATATTTCTTGTAGCATAAAATTATTTTAATTAGTTTCTATGGCAAGGTGTGAAACATTTTTTACAAAACGCCAAGTTGCAGGCAATGCAAAGCTGATTTGTGCGACTTTCTTTTCCGTTTTTAGAACAATTTACGCACCGTTGTCGCTTGTTTTTTCGCGTTGGTAAATGGTCCCCCAGATTTTGTTTGATACGTTTTTTCATAGAGCTGAGGGGTCCTGTTCGAACTTTGCGTCGTATTTTCGCTTGCTTGCTTCCTTCGTCAATGAGAGATTCGGAAAGCTCCACTAAAAAAATAATGTGAATGAGTACGGTTGGGATGTTAACGTCCCACAAATAAACAGTTTTGGGATGATTTTATCCCACGAAACTTATCTTAGCCGCAAATTCAGAAAAATATCTTTTTATTGGTTTTCGATTATATTTTCTATGAAATAACAACTGTTTGAGTAAAACTTTACTAAATGACACTTTTTTCCACAATTAAAACACTTGTTTTTTGAGCTTTTGTCGATGGTCTTATTAGCAACTCAAACCGTGCGAACTGATTTATGACTTTTGACATAAGCTTCATGTGTTACATTGACAGCTGTATTAAATGTTTTGTGAGAAGAATATAAATAATGATTTGGGACGGTTTTCAACCAAATCGTGTGAGAATTTTCAGAGATATGATTTTTCAAATTTTTCTGGGATAAAAACATCCCTGTCGTCCCGAAACGGTTAATATCTGGATTGGAAATTTGGTCTTCTTCGAATAGTTGCAGATTCCTCATCGAAAACTTTTTTTTTATCATTTTCCAGTACGTCTGTTATAAATTCTTTATATCCAATTCTATGAAGTTCGCCAGCATGTATTCCGGCATCATTGAAAACATGCGCTCTTTTATTGGTTGTAAGACTCATTTTTATTACTTCGGTCCATAATTAAGAATGCATGCATTTCTTCTATTTTCCGGTGTTCCTCTAGGTATCACATGTAGAGTTTGCCTCAAGTCACCAACAAGTAGTACAACCATTCCACCCATAAGTGCTCCGCAGCTTCTGATATCTTGCAGACTCCGAGTTAATGCCTCGATCACAGGTTTGTGAGACATGGTGCACTCAGACCAAACCAATAATTTGCACTTTTGCAATAATACACCACGGCAGCTGTTTTTGATTATATTGCAAATAGGAAAAACGGTCAAAGCCAAGTTAAGCGGTATCTTTAATACGAATTGGGCAGTCCGGCCACCCTTAAGGAGAGTAGCCGCTATGCCAGAGGCAGCAACTGCTACGGCGATATTACGTTCTTTATAGATATAAGCCAATAGTACTTGTAGATTTAGCAGAAATATATTCATAATGAAGCTTCTTTCTCTCTGTTTATTTTCGTCAATACCTTGCCGCGTTTAAATAAATGAAATCACTTGTACAAAGGGTACAAGGCTATATATATTTCTAACCTATTAATGAAAATGCGAATATTTACCATCAAAAATGGTTTTATCGTTTTTCAAAGTATTCTCCAGCATGATTTCTACACTTTTGCTTGCGCTCAAACCAATTGTCAAAGCACTTTTTCCACTCCGATTGAGACACCTCCAAAACATGGTTTTTGAACGATTCAACAGCATCTTCTGGCAACGAAAATCGTTGACCACGCATTTTTTTCCTGATGTGCGGGAATAAAAAGAAGTCATTGGGTGCCAAGTCAGGGCTGTACGGCGGATGACCCATCAATTCGACGTTTTGGCTGGTCAAAAAGGCGCTGGTTTGAGCCGATGTGTGAGAGCTCGCATTGTCAAGGTGCACAATGATTCGTCTTCTCTTGTTTGTTTTTCGAATTTCTTCGAGGACATTAGGCAAACAAATTGTGGTGTACCACTCAGATTTTACCGTCGTATGTTGGTCAAGCGGAACAGTCGCGACATGACCAGTTTTGCCGAAGTAACAGGCGACTATTTGCTTCGAAGTGCTTCTTTCACGAACAACTTTCGTTGGATTTGGCTCGTCTTCGAAGACCCACACTGTCGATTGCTGTTTTGTTTCGGGCTCATACGCATAGATCCATGATTCGTCACCTATGACGATCTCATAAACTTCTTTTGAAGCACCGCGATCGTATTTTTTTTCAAAATTTCTTTGCACCAATCGACACGAGCATTTTTTTGAGCGATTGTCAAATTGTGCGGGATCCAACGGGAACAAACCTTTTTTACGGCCAGGTGTCCATGCAATATAGAATGTATGCTGGTGGAAGAAATGCCCAAGGATGCCTCTATCTCACGGTATGTCATATGCCGATCTTGCATCGTCAGTTCACGCACGGCATCAATGTTCTCTGGCACAACGGCCGTTTTTGGACGACCTTCGACTTTGAGCGAGCCAATCAGTCGGCCACTATTGAATTTATTAAACCAGATTTTCACAGTGCTATAGGATGGTGCTTCATCGCCACAAAAAGATTTAAGTTCATCGATGCACTGTTTTCGTGATAATTCACGTCGAAAGTTGTGAAAAATGATCGCACGAAAATGCTCACGAGTTAATTCCATTTTCCAAATTGACTTGAAAGTCACTGTAAACAACAGAAATGATGGTCGTACGTCAAAACGTTATGAGTAGGTTTTTGTTAAAAAAAATTCAAACTTTTCAATTGAAATGTCAGATGGCGCCAGGCAACACTTAGCGTTGCCTAGGCCAAAAAAATGTATCGTCACTCAAATTTAGAATAGGGCATTATAAAGGACTTTAACCAAACCTATCGAAGCACTAAGTGTTGCCTGGCGCCATCTGACTTTTCCATTGAAAAGTTTGACATTTTTTAGCATAAACGTACTCAGAACGTTTTGACGTACGACCATCATTTGTGTTATTTACAGTGACTTGAAAAAAATCAATTTGGCAAAAAAATGGAATTAACTCGTGAAACATTTTCGTGCGATCATTTTTCACAACTTTCGACGTGTCTCGATTGGTGCAAAGAAATTTTGAAAAAATTCTCGTGAGAAAAGAAATACGACTGAGAGAATCCTAGAGAATCGAATTAGTCGTATTTCTATTCTCGGTCGTATTCGCGCTCATATTTTATATAGTATTGTATGTGGCAATGTATATTTGAATGTCGCCATGTAAAGTTATTGTTTAAAAAAATATTTTTTTTTATTACCTACTAAAAAACCTAAATAGTAAAAGATGAGAAAAAGTCAATAAATTGATATTTGGGAGCCTCGAAAATGTTTTTTTTTTTATATCGAAGTGAAATTTTTTTCCCTCATGCCAAAAGCTATCGTAAAAGCGTTGGCACATTATCGACAAGTTTTTGTCCTTACCAATCGGCCCACCCTAATTTACGTAACTAGATTTATTTAAATAGACAAAGCATACCTTCAGGAATATCTAAATATAAACCAATTTGAATTATTGTAAAAATCAATATAAATACAGCAAAGCATATCTTCAACATAATGATAAAATTCCCTTTTGTCAGGCCTACAGACTAAAAATCAAAAAATCTAAACTAGTATGAAACATTTTCTTCCTGATCGAAGTTCACATACGCTTCTAATTTCAGGAAAAACGGTTGAACCATTAAGGCGTGATGTAGCTTCAAACAGATCAACAATGAGTTTTATAATATTAATAAAGCGTTCATGTGCATTAACAGACTTAATGCAAATTAACTCGTGCATCAACTCCACGCAAACAAAATCAAACTGCACTGAGGTATTTTAATTTGGCAACAGTGTCACAATTTTTTAAAAATGAACACAGCTGTAATCAAATCTGCTGTTAAGTTGTTTATGGTTGGTAGCACTGAAGATGCATGTGCTTAGCGAATTGGTACAAAAAAGGAAGTACATTTTAAGCTGGAAAGGTACAACATTTGTAAACCCTACTCCACTCTGTGGTAGGGTATTGTGGTATAGTGCTTATGTTTGTAACGCCAAAATCTGATTCTATTCAACGAACCCTATTAAAAATGGTTAATGTAGTGTCATGTTATGATAGCTTACAAAGGCCGTTCCGGTTTCTGCTCAAAATCCGCACCTGAAAAAGACACATACTACATGCATCTCTCACTAAATTTTCTACCGAACGTGACGAGCCACTAATAGTCCATGTTTTGGCATAGCCCTGCACGAAGGCTCTTTCCGATTCGTGTCCTGTCTGTAAAACCATTACATGGTACGTTGGATCGTATCGCCATATGTAACAAGCACCCATGCAACGGTCTCTCCAGATTTGAGGTCCTGCCATTTCACAAGCCACATTTTACATTCGATCTTCGTCTGATTTAGTACAGTGCAATGTGGAAGATCTATTATCAGTCGTAGTAATATTGGAAAATATCGGTTCACGTTTTCATGTAGCCCTCAAATATGTGACGCGCAAAATAGAAAGGGACCTAAGGGTAAAAACCAGTTTTGTTCAGGAGTCATTTTAAAGATTTAAATACATGTATCTTTGGTGTAGAATCGTCGACTTCACTTTCATAAAACGCTCATATCTCTGGGAGGGAACACTTTTGGGGCATGAGATCGGTCTCATTCGATGCTCAGATGCTGTCCACATCAAAAAAAGAAAAAAAAAAATGAAAATTGATTTTTTTACCCTTAGGTCCCTTTCTCTATGCGCTGTCACATATAGGTAAATGCCGAGGCCCGGTCTACAATTCCTATATTATATCCGATCTCACTCAAATTTAGAATAGGGCGTTATAAAGGACTTTAACCAAACCTATCGAAGCTCGACCATAATGGACCATCATTTGAAATAGCCCTGCCGCCTTTTATTTACTTGCTTTTATTTCAATTATACGTATTCAAAGAATTTTTTGTAGGTTTACGAGGGTTGCTATATATATTTCTGGCCTAGGCAACACTAAGTGTTGCTTGGCGCCATCTAACATTTCTATTGGAAAGTTTGGCATTTTTAAGCATAAACGTACTCAGAACGTTTTGACGTACGACCGTCATTTGTGTTGTGTACAGTGACTTGAAAAAATCAATTTGGCAAAAAAATGGAATTAACTCGTGAAACATTTTCGTGCGATCATTTTTCACAACTTTCGACGTGGATTATCGCGACAAGAGTGCCTCAAGGAACTTAAATCTTTTTATGGCGATGAAGCACCATCCTGTAGCACTGTCAAAAACTGGTTTAAAGAATTCAATCGTGGCCGACGCTAGCTCAAAGACGAAGGTTGTTCAAAAACTGCCGTTGTGCCAGAGAACATTGATGCCGTGCATGAACTGATAATGCAAGATCGTCGTGTGACATAACGTGAGATAGAGGCTTCCTTAGGCAGTTCTTCCACCAGCATACATTCCATATTGCATGAAGACGTGGCCGTAAAAAAGGTTTGTTCTCGTTAAATCCCGCACAATTTGATAATCGCTCAAAAAAAGGCTCGTGTCTCGATTGGTGCAAATAAATTTTGAAAAAATACGATCGCGGTGCTATACACGACGTTTTAAAATCGTCACAGGTGACGAATCATGGATCTATGTGTATGAGCCCGAAACAAAACAGTAATCGACCGTGTGGGTCTTCGAAGACGAGCCAAATCCAACGAAAGTTGTTCGAGGAAGAAGCACTTCGAGGCAAATGGTCGCCTGTTTCTTCGTCAAAACTGGTCATGGCGACTGTTCCGCTTGAGCAACGTAGGACGGTCAATTCAGAGTGGTACGCCACAATTTGTTTGCATGAAGTCTTCGGAGAAATTTGAAAAACGGACAAAAGAAGACACATCATTGTGCACCATGACAACGCGAGCTCTAACACGCCGGCTCAAACCAGCGCTTTTTTGACCGGCCAAAACGTCGAATTGATGGGTCATCCGCCGTACAGCCCTGACTTGGCACCCAATGACTTGCACATCAAGAAAAAATGCGTGGTCAACGATTTTCGTCGCCAGAAGATGCGTTTAAAAACCATGTTTTGGGGGTGTCTCAATCGGAGTGGAAAAAGTGCTTCGACAATTGGTGTTAGCGCATGCAAAAGTTTATAAATCATGCTGGAGAATACTTTGAAAACAATAAAACCATTTTTGATGATAAATGTTCGCATTTTCATTATTAGGCCAGAAATATAAACATATCAGCTCTAGTATGCAAATATATGCTTTTTCGGTAAAATATGCACTTAAAAATCAATGGCGTTTTATTGTCCAATGATTGATTCGCTAAGATATCAACTCAAAGTTACTTTAAGAATGGCGACAACGAATTTGCATAGAATTCCGAACCCTATTCATAACTTTCGTAAGAAAGCTAAATAATTTGGAGACATTGTAGCGGTGTGAGTCTTTCCATAATAAATTGTCAAACAATACCAAATAAAAATATTAAAAAATTTAAACATTCAAGCGTAAACGTTAAAAAATGCAAGAAAACCCCAAAAATGAATCACCCTTTACTTTCTAAACTCTTCAGTCTTGTATATGTTGGGTCCATTTTATAAAAATTTGCTATTTCGTTATTTTTTTTTTCCAGAATTTCACTTTTGCAATGCCCTATGAAGGAGTCGATATTTATAAGAGTATAATTGTTAATCCGGTACACTTTGGCACTCTTCAGTCGAAGATCGACTCAAAGGAATATCGCTGCGCAGAGGAGTTCGTAAACGACGCCAAGTGGCTGATACACAATGCCTACATTCTGAGCACGGGAAGTGAGTACTTTGTCAGCCGTGAAAATAAAACCTTAAAAAACATTTGCATTTATTTTCTATTTTCCTATTTCCTATTTCCAGACAGTACCAAGACGATTTTGGCCACCAAGAACATTTTGAAGATATGCCGCCAAGAGGTAAACGAAATTGAAACGTGTGCCGAGTGCTACTTAAATGCCAATACACGCGACGATTGGTTTGTAGATGTTTGCTCTCAGCCGCATCTATTGCTGTGGGCCAAATTGAAAGGTTTCCCCTATTGGCCGGCCAAAGCTATGGGCTTCGGACAGAATTCATCGGTTAATGTTCGTTTCTTTGGTCAGCACGATCGGGCATTTGTGTCGTTCAAAGAGTGTTTTCTATATTCCCTTGAAGATCCCAACGTCCAGACGGGCAAGAAGGCGGCTAAGAAATTGGTCGACTGTATGAAGGAGGTTGAGGAGCACATAGAGAAGATTAGAAGTAAAGTGGGCGGCTTTAAATATGCGTCCTACAAAACACCCTTCGATCCGACGGACGAAATGAAACAACTGGAAGAAATGATGCCCGGTGTTCAAGAGTTCATCAAGAAACAGCAAGTTATGAAGGCAAAGCCATCGTTGCAGTTTAAAATTTATAAAACGGCCGACAATCATTTGTCCATTGTGCAGAAAGCCTCCAGTACGCCGGATCTTCCAACGGCACATCAACAGCAGCAGGAATCTGAAGATTTTCTTCATACATCCACAAAGAAAAAGAAATGTTCTTTCTCGGCCGAAGAGGAAAAGAGACTGGAAGCGGCAACGCCTTTAATGTCCGCCAAGTATGAAGTCATCTCGAAAGTCACCTCGGACGATAGTAACTCTTCTAAACTGAGCACGGTCATCCTAAAGCGTAAATCTGCAAATGGTGGTGATACAAAGAAATCTTCAGAAGATGACATCAATTTGGATTTCCCACTGCCTAAAATGCAAAAAATAGAAGGTGCCTTTAGCGAGGATGATCTAAACAATAGTCAACCGGCAGGAAAAAGGAAATCAGAAATCGTTGCCGGAGAGAAATATAAAGAGAAACATGCCAAGCAAGACCCTAAGATTCCCGTGATAACCATAAAAACTATAACAACCGATAAGGATATTAATATTGTGGCCAACGAGACAATAAAAACAGCTAAGGATGCGAACGTGGCGATAAAGGACGTTAACGCTGTCAAGCCAGCAGCAATACCCCTGCCACCACCTCCTCCGAAAGCGCAGCCACAAAAAGAGTCCTCAGCCTCGGCACAAAAGGTGGTAGAACATTTGGTTAAAAACAAACAAGGTGTAACCATAAAGAAGATTCTTAAAGATCCTCTCGCACTAGCTACTCCTGTTCCTCCTACCCCCATCGCGATTACTGGTAATGCTTTAAGTCCTCGTATACTTCATCCTACTGTTATTGCGGTCCCTCTGGCGCACCCGAAGCCTTCCATAGCGTATACATTAAAAGAAACTTCTAAACCAACAGCACACCAGCCCAAGGAGCGTTTGGCTAAAGGCAAGTCGGCGGAGGAAAAGCATCGGGAGGAGCAGAAAGTTACTAGTATACTTAAAGGTTTGGTGCCTTTTGTAGAAGTTAAAAAAGAAATAACTTCCGACAACGAAGAAGAACCAAAAAATCCCACAACAGAGCCATCGAATAAGGAAGTAGCACCTGAAACATCACCACCTTCCACAGTTGCACACCATAATACGGTAGCTGCGAAAGAAATCCCGACAACGACAACGTCGATTAGTCAATCAACCAATCATAATTCCGTCGAAGAAGCTGCTGACACTCAGCCAACGTTTTTAACACGAGTTAAAGAGGAAGTATTTTCCGATGAAGAGGAGGCCAACGAAAATTCATCTGCACAAATCCCTGACTCTTTACAGCCACCAGCCCCCTCGGTCGAGACGGAAAAATCACATAACTCCAATCAAACAAATGATGTACGTGTTGTGGGCGGCACTACAATACAGAAAATATCAATCAAGAATGTCATTCCACAAAATAGCCTGCTTCCGAATAAACGGCCGTCCTTAAAAGGCATTCCCTATGGTCCGTTACCGGCTTCAGCGTATCCTAAATTGTCTGCAGAGTCGTCCAACATTCAGAACGATGTTGTGGGGACCCTGCCAAGAGCTAAGAAATCATTTCCTCAACTCTCATCGACAACGGATAAATTAAGATCCGCCGCCTCTGCCAATGGCGGTGCAAATGTTTCAGGTTTGCCAGCAACGATTTCGGGCCATGGAAGTATGTCGAATCAACATTTGGATGTCAGTAACAGATCCATGGCGAAAACCACTATGGTAGCAATACCCGTGGATGTAGCAGCTACAACACGAACGTCGAGCTCAATGGGCACTGTGATGGGCACAATTCCCGTGCCACCCCTGACGGCGGTCTCAAAAACTATACCCTCCACCAGTGCTTACAGTACGATGGCGACCCGTAGTACACCGTCAACTATTACGGTTTCAGTAACAACAGGTTCTCTTACAACGCCACCTGTGATGTCCATAAAAGCCGTAGCAGTTACCTCCTTGATATCACCGTTGGTTTCAACAGCCTCGGTATATTCGTCTACATCGATGTCACCAGCTGTGACCAGTAATTCGCCCATTACTGTGGCGATCAATACAACAACGTCTACCACTGCCTCATTCCCCAACACATTGACCTCATCTTCCACAGCAACGACGATAGCGATAGCACCAACCATATCTAACCACGTAAATCCGTTGTCCATGTCAGCTCCTCCACCACTGGCCGGTCTTTCGGGCGTGAATTTAAATAATGCTCTGCCAAACGGTGCAATACCCTCCTCGGAGACACCAACTTTGGCGTTTCTACCGACAACTGTGACTGGTACACAACCGCCGCCAGCCGGTGCAGATACTCATATACTGGGCGGTTTGGTAACGCCCTCGTTGGCATCAGCCATTACGGATATAATTAGTCGAGGTCCCCCAAAATTGGCAGCCAGGCCGAGTGGTCCTCTACAATCGGATGGTCATCCCATGTTCCCATCACAGGCTGGACCTGTGTGTAAACGTTTGGCTAACAATGCACATAAGGTAAGTGGCGGATGAATAGAATGAAAACGTTAATGCCAATTTGTATTTTATTTTTAGCTAAAGGACTTCTTTATTTCGGTTATGGAAGACACCATGGGCGAAATAGCTCAGGGTGACGATACCAGCCTTCAGGCCAAAATAACTGTAGCCACCATGGAACTGGAACGCTGTAATTTGGCCCATGAACAACAGATTGCCGAATTAAAGCGTACCTCCGATATGATGCTCTGCGAAATGCGCAAAAGTATGGAAAATGAGAAGCTGCGTGTGGTCAATGAAACTCGCAAACAATGTGAGCTGGAGTGGCAGCAGCGCGAAAAAGAGTTGAAACTTGCAATTGAGGAAACCAAACGAAAGCAGTGGTGTGCCCAATGTGGCCTTGAAGCCAATTTTTATTGCTGTTGGAACACTTCGTACTGTAATTATCCCTGCCAACAACTTCACTGGGTGCGACATGCGTCACAATGTACCCAGACCCGTTTGACCACACAAGATGTCCCCATACCCAGTGTATCCGCAAGCAATTTACAAAATTCCACAGCGGCACAAGAGGTAATCATTTGAAAAACGAAAAAAATATAAAACTTAACTTACTAAAACTGAAATATCCTTTTGGTAGAAGCGTCTTGTTGGTGCTAAGGCGATTAACGCCTCTACGTCATTAATCATCCCCTCCAAAGCATCGCCCATAAGCCATTCGAAGAAGGAAAAGGCTGCAACGAAAAGTGGCACATCCAACAATCAATTGTTGGCGTCGTCTATGGCAGCACCGCCATCAGCAACAACACGGTCTAGCGGCAACACACCGGAAGTATTGAAACTGCCCACGAATACATATTTGAGACCGGTATCATCCGGTACATTAAATAATCAAACACTACGTTGTAATACAACGTACAGTATACCCGTGCAACGTTACAATGTAAGTAAGCCATGTTAATTGCATTTTAGAAACTAGAAAGTCTGCAATGCCATTTTATATCCTTTTCAATAAGATGCAGTGTATACTAATTAAGTCATTCGATTTGCAACATCAAGTAAATAAGCTATTGATCGTCATCCGTTCGTATGCGTGTCTGCTAAGAGTACAATAATAGTCAACCGAATAAGCTATGACCCTGATATTTTACACATTAATTGATTATAGCCATCAGCTGTTTGGGATAATGAATGTACGAAATCCGCCCAGATGGAAAAACGTTTCATTTTCAGAGACTAGCGGTGATTTCGTTTCTCAAAAGAAGATGCAAAGAAAGATAACCTTCTAATGTTGCCACATTTTAAAAATGTTGCCTCTACAATGCCAAAATGTCCTCTTTTATTCCCAACAATCGAACGCTTCTAGAGAAAGAACAAGTAAAAATGTCACGTTCAGGCCAAACCTTTTATACATTCCACCACCCTGCGCCACTAAAGCGCTATAAATGGTCTGATTTGGCCCGTTCAGCTTATACATCCGTCCCTTATCTCAACAAAATTTAAAATTACTTTATATTTGGTTTGGTAGAAAAATTTTCTTTAATTTAAGTACCCATATGTCCATATTAACTATCAGTGACCCGTTTTGCGTAACGTTTTTTGGACCAAATGAGCCAAAATTTCTAACAACTAGTCTCCTTTTTTAGGTACTTAGTGCGTCCCAGCTAACATTACCCATTTTAGCTAGTCTTTTCACAAACACTTGTGATTTGTTAAGTAAATACTCAAAAAAGTGTACTTTTTACCGAGGTACGAGGTCTCCTATTGCTATTTTGTTTCGGGTTCATACGCATAGATCCATAATTCGTCACCTGTGACGATCTTATAAACGTCTTCTGAAGCACCGCGATTGTATTTTTTCAAAATTTCTTTCCACCAATCGACACGAACCTTTTTTTAAGCGATTGTCAAATTGTGCGGGATCCAACGAGCAATATGCAATATCGAATGTATGCTGGTATAGAAATGCCCAAGGATGCCTCTATCTCACGGTATGCCACATGACGGCATCAATGTTCTCTGGCACAACGGCCCGACCTTCGTCTTTAAGCGAGCATTGGCCACTTTTAAATTCTTTAAACCTGTTTTTCACAGTGCTATAGGATGGTGTTTCATCGCCATACAAAGGTTTAAATTCATCGATGCACTCTTGTCGTGAAAATCCACGTCGAAAGTTGTGAAAAATGATCGCACGAAAATGTTCACGAGTTAATGCCATTTTTTTTTTGCCAAATTGATTTTTTCAAGTCACTGTAAACAACACAAATGATGGGTGTACGTCAAAACGTTCTTAGTACGTTTATGCTAAAAAATGGCACACTTTCCAATGGAAATGTCAGATGGCGCCAGGCAACACTTAGTGTTGCATAAGCTAGGAATATATAAAGCAACCCTCGTACCTTTAATCCCTTAGATGGAAACATTTTCCCTCCTTCGCCGATTTTGCCCATGTACAATCCAAATCAGCTTATGGCTATAAGCCATCATCATGCACAAATTTAGGATCCCCGAAATTAGCTGCTCTTCAATATGACCTCTCAAATCCATTGTTTGAGCAGCTGTATCGCAAGTGACACCGTTCTGTTGAAACCAAATGTCGTCAAGATTACGGGCTTTAATCTCAGGTTGCAAAAAGTCTGATAAAATGGCGCGATAGCAGCGAGCACCATTCGCGGTAACGTTCCGACCATCATAATTTTGAAAAAAAAATAGGGACCGATGATTCCACCTGCCCATAAACCGCACCAAACCGGGGTTTAATCTGGGATTAATGGCACCTGTTGAACCTCTTCTGGTTGCTCTTCAGCCCAAGTGCAATTTTGTTTATTGACGTTGCCGTTAAGCCAGAAGTGGACCTCATCATTCAACAAAACTTTGCTCGAAAATAGCAGATCTTCTTTTAGCTTTTGAAGAGCCCAAACACGCGTTGTTGCGGTGTATGTCTTTTCATGATGAAATGGCAAACAATACTGATAAGAAACAAAATAAGGTTTAACACAACTCATGTGTAATCGAAAAAAACCCTATTGAAAAAAACCTCTAGATTGATTACCCGTTATATACTTTCTAGGGTCTCGGATCAATATTTCGTGGTGCTTTAAACGTAATGACAAATTTAGTGTACCCTCCACCCTTCGGGCCGAGGGTATAAAAACAAAAACTTTTTGTAAACATAGTCTCAGTTGAGCAAAAAGTTTTTTGTCAAATGCACGCTTTCAATTTCGTTTGAGTGGGTCGGAAATTACAACTCAGTAGGCATGAGGTCTTTTATGGTGTAACATTTAACACCTTAGACTGAAGTAATTTCAGAAATGTAAAATTTCTCATGCATTGCATGCAAACGTAACGAAATTTGTAGGGTTACAGTAAACGAACACAAAAATGTGGACATGGTATTTTCGTTTTTTCAACCAAAAAACACCTTTTTGAAATCAACCAAAAAAAAACTTTGAAAAAACACCTTTTTGGAATCACTTGGGCCGAAAATGGCTACATCTGGGATCGTTAGTTAAGACGCACTAAACACAGCCGAAATGGTCATGGTTTTTCGACCTATGAGCTAAAGGTGGCCCAAATTTAGGCAATTGAAGTGTTACTATTCGACGACACTGCTTTCTTTCTGTTCTATTTCTCAATATTCTGAAAATTGTTTCAGACAACCGGCCTTCTAGCGTTATTATCTTATATTAGTAGCCCAAATCTGGCAGTAGTTTGATTTACGAAAGTAAAGCGAGATTTTAATGGAAAAAGTGGTTTACTGACTTTCGTCAAATGTGTACAAATGACGCTGAACGTTCTGGAGGCAATACACCCGAAAATGTGGAAAAAATCCACAATATGGTGTTGGACATTCGAGAAATACAAGTGTGTGAGATTGTTGATGCCAGCCATACGCATCTCATATGGCAGTGTGGTTTCGATTTTACATGATCAGTTAGGTTTAAGAAAAATTGCATCAATTGGGTTACGAATTGGGTTACCTCATCCGCCAGTATTCTCCGGATTAATCCACCAGTGACTATTTTCTATTACCAAACCTAATGAAATAGATCGTTGGAAAGATAATCATCTCCAACGATGAAATTATTGATCAAACAAATGCCTATTTTATGGACCTCGAAAAATACTATTTTTTGAAAGGGATACAAAAATTGGAGAAACGTTAAACTACATTTGAATTTATCTGCTCTCACATTCATTATGACAATTTATGGTGCAATACACAAACATTTAACTCACTTTAAGGTGGTAAAGCTCACAACCAGTAGCCGAATTATTAATCCTTAAGCAGTGTTCTTGTTCTTGTATTATAAACGTACACTTTTTCTTTCAAATAACATCAAATGAAGTCCCACGGTGTCAAATCACATGCTCGTGGCGGCCAATTAATTTCTTGCGCAAAAGAGCCATTGTTTCGTTGGCTGTGTGGCAAGTGGCACCTTCCTGTTAGAACCATGCACCGTCTAGGTCCATATTCTTAATTTCTGGCCACAAGAAGTCCTCTATCAACTCACGATAGCGAACGCTATTCACGGTAACTGTTCCACTGATCTCTATTTCGAAGATTACGCGGCCAGCCCATAAACCGCACCAAACATTCACTCTTTGTGGATGCATAGGCTTTTCTACAATCACTCGTGGTTTTTCATTTGCCCAAATGTGTCAATTCTGCCCGTTAACGAATCCAATGAGGTGAAAGTGTGCCTCGTCAGGAATCACGAAATGTATTTTGATTTGAACGCCTATAATCATAAAAGGCTTTGACCATCTTAACGCTCTGCTCAATGGTGTACCTTTGCATGGTTGAATTTGTCAAACACTGAAACAAAGAAATATCAAATTAAGTTGGACAAAAAACTTGACGTTAGTTGTGACAACTCACAATTAACATCGTGTGTTATGGTTGGGCCATCCTTTATTTGTACCAAACCTCGCATTCCTACCTCTAATACCGAGGCTATCAGGTATGACCCTATGAAAAATATATCAATATAAGTACGAGGGCGACCGCAAAAGTAACTGGCCTAACATAAAAAGAACCGTTTTTTTTTGGAATTATTATTTATTTTTCAACATAATCACTTTCCTACTCAATACACTTCTTCAAACGTTTTTCAAGTTTTATAATTCCTTCCGAAAAATAAAATTTTTAAAGACCTTCAGCAATAACCTCGCTATTGGACGAAAATTTTTTGCCATCAAGAATTTTTTTTAAATTTGGAAACAAGAAACAATCAGAAAGAGCTTAATCTGGACTATATGGTGGATGCGGAGCAATTTCAAATCGTAATTCGGCCAGTTTTTATTGAGTTAAAAATGCAGTGTGTGAAGGAGCATTATCTTGATGAAAAAGAACTTTTTTTTCTTTCTAAATGCGGTCTTTTTATCTTGATTTCTTCACTCAACCGTTCCAATAATGCACAATAATATTCACTATTTATAGTTTTTCCTTTCTCAAGATAATAAATATTATACCCCTTGTATCCCAAAATACTGTGGCCATTACTTTTCCTGCTGACTTAACAGTTTTCGCCTTCTTGGGACCACTTCTACCTGCTTCTATCAATTGTTTTGACTGCTCTTTGCATTCTGGGATGTAGTGATGGATCCATGTTTCATCAACAGTTATGAATCGGCGCAAGAACTCTATTGGATTAAGCTCATAAATCGCTAAAAGCTCCTCGGAATTGGTCCAACGGACGATTTTTTGGGGCAAAGTCAACAAACGCGGCACCCATCTTGCGGATAGCTTTTTCATGTGGAGTTCATCATGTAAAATACTCCAAACTTGTTTTTCGTGTATTTTAACAATATCAGCAAGTTTTCTGAGCTTTATTCGTCTATCTTTAGTCACTTCATTAAATATTTTTCTAATGTTTTCAATAGTAGTAGCAGTTTTCGGTCTTCCAGAGCGTTGTTCGTATTCCGTACTTGAAGGACCCATTTTAAATTGTTGAACCCAGGATTTCACGGTGGAGTATGATGGTGCATTATCACCATGAACAGAATCCAATTCATCTTTGATTAATTGTGGCGTATAACCATTCATATAAAAGTGTTTAATTACCGCACGAAACTCTTTATTTTCCATTTTTCAAAAATTATAAAACTTGTTTACTTCAATCACCTGTAACAAAGAAAATAATCATTAAATGTTTCGGAAATTTTGACAGGTGGCTTATAAAAGATTGCTTTTAAAAAACAAAAAAAAATTGCTAGTAAAACAGAAAATGTGCCAGGCCAGTTAGTTTTGCGGTCGCCCTCGTAAGTTAACACGACTTTACTTGCGTCCATTTTTATGATTCCCTTTTGAACTTGCCTCTTGTGTTTACACCACCGGGTACCGCAAATTTTTTTTCATTATTGCCTTTTCTGACTTTCTGTGATTTATTCGCTCTGATTTTTGTGTGAAAAAATACTAAAATAATCTGCAGCCAACTTCACACTACGAAAAACACAAAAGAAAATGACAGTACGGGCAAGTTTTTCCCCTTCCTCTCTTTTACAAACTAAGAATTGCGGCAATATAAATTGCCGTGTGTATGTGGGGACTAAGTGTGGTTATGTTTATTAATGTTTTGAGTATAAATATGCAAATAAAATCTAGCCACACCTTTTTGAACTAGAACGAGTTTAAAAACTATCCATATGGGTGAGAGTTTATTTTAATCGACCAAAACTTGCGTACTAGTTTTTCTATTAAAAAATTAAGAGCTGAAGATTTAATTCAGTTGTTTCTTTCTTTTTTCCTTCCAGCTCCCTATAACTACACCGGCGAACAGTACAGCAAATGGCCCGCAGACATTCACCATCGTTCATCAGGGCAATAGTTGGGTTATGAGTAGCGGCAGTGGTTCGAATACCGGCACCAGCAGTGCGACCGTAGCTGCGCCCATTGTTAGCATACCGCAGATAACGCAACATCGCTCGAGTGGTGGCAACATGACGGCCACAAATAAATCCCCTAAAACACAGATACGTTATCATTAAAAACGAACTACACTAAAAACAATGGGCTTTAATACAAGTCTGCTGATTTGGTCCTCCTCCTCCATAACGACTTCTTCTACACTACTCTTGACTCGGAAAGAGAAAAAAGAAAACCTGAAATGTGATATACAATATTTGATTGATTGCTCTATAGTTTTTTTTTTGTGTTGGTAACTTTACGAAGCAAACTTTTTTTTTCAATTTGTCCACTCTTCAATTCCGTACTTCACTGTAAATGGTCCATACGTCCGAAGGAAAGAAAGAATTTATGCTGTATACAATTGTATGTATATACATATACACACTGTGGATGCCACGATATATATTATATATATAAATATATATTGTTAGTGCATTTTGTGTACCCTATTACTATAATTTAATTTTGTTTTAAGCAACTTATACCTAAGTTCTTTTTTGGTTGAACCTTCAACCTCCTCTCATTAATAATGCCTAATAACGTGTAAGAATTTAAAGAATATCTTTAACTTTCCATAATTCTTTTCCGTTGTTTCATTTCATTTATATTTCTTACAGTGTACATACTTTAATATTGACAAAACCAAAAGAAATTCATTGTTCTAATTTCTTTCATGTTTTTAATTTCTATTATTATTTAATTAATGTTCATAATCATTTTGTTTATACCATTTTGGCACAGAATTCTTTCGCATACAGACAGACAAACATACATACGTATATTTAATGAATACAAATGTTGTATTTTCTATTAATATTTAAAGAAGAAAACCAATAACGCAAAAAATTGAAAACAAGAATACCATGTTAGTGTATTGTTATACAATATAAGCTTTTATTTAATTCTAAAAATTAAAAGAAGAACTAGAGGATAATTCAGAATCTATATTATATACCATTTCAAGCAGGTGGTATTATCAAGAAAATATAAGAAATGAATTGTAAAATATATAAAAAGAAGAGAAGCCAAATTGTTTGAGTTGGATAAGGTGCGGAATATTAGTGAACGACCTTTGGAGATTTTATCATCTGAATCTAATGGTATATTAGTTTTTGAAAAATACACAAAATTAAGTTCTTTATATGACCCTAAAACTGTCTTTATTTTATTTATGTAACGTTTATAAAGAACATCTTTACCAGCCAACGTTTTTGCACTCAATCCATTTAGTTCATCTATTGGGTTAGTTGGTTTCAAAAAGGGCAAGGATCCATAACCTAAGGGTATACATACTATAGCAATCGATATTTTGCCATCGATTTTACTATAGCTTTTGGCATGAGGAAACATTTTTACTACGACATATCAAAAAATCATTTTCGAGGCACCCAAATTTCAAGGTTTTTTAGTAGGTAATAAATATTTTTTTGAGATATTACCTTTCCATGGTTACATACGAGGGTTGCTATTTATATTTCAAGTCCGGCAATAAAAACACAATAATTTATCATTGGAAATGGTTTTATTGTTTTCAAAATATTCTCCTTTAAGAGCAATCCACTATTGCATGCGCACAAACCAATTTTCGAAGCATTTTTCCACTCCCATTGAGACACCTCCAAAACATGATTTTTTTGACGCTTCAACAGCTGCTTCGGGCGATGAAAAACGTTGACCACGCATTTTTTTCTTGATGCTAGGGAATAAGAAGAAGTCATTGGCTGCCAAAACAGAACTGTACGGTGAATGGTCCATCAATTCGACATCTTGAGTGGTCAAATAGCTCATCGTTTCAGCTGATGTGTGAGAGCTCGTATTGTCGTGATGCAAAATGATCCATCTTCTCTTATTATCTTTCCTCATTTCTTCGAACACTGTTGGCAAACAGATGGTTGTATACCACTCAGAGTTGACCGCCTACGTTTCACTAAAGGCACTGTGGCAACAAGGCCGGTTATATCAAAAATAGCTCAATCACTTGCTTCGATGTACTTCTTCCACGAACAACTTTTGTTGGATTTGGCTCGTCTTGAAAGACCCATACGGTCGATTGCTTTTTTGTTTCGGGTTCATATGCATAGATCCATGATTCGCCACCTGTGACAATGTTATTCACTGCCTCTGAGCCACCGCAGTTATACTTTTTCAACATCTTTTGCACAAATCCATACGTGCCTTTTTTTTGAGCATTTGTCAAATTATGTGGAACAACGGGAACAAATTTATTGATGCTTGTCATTCAAATGCCCAAGGATGCTGGCAAAGTGACCGAAGTTGGACGTCCTTCAGGAAATGGAGCGAACGTCGTCCGAGACTGAACTCTTGGTATCACCGACTAACAGTGGTTTTTTAATGGTGCTTTATCGCCAAAAGTCGAAACAAGATGAGTAAAACACTCTTGTCTCGATAAAAAAAAATCATCACACGAAAATGTTCACGGGATAATTCCATTTTTTGACTGAGATGATTTTTTCAACACACTGTAAACAAAACAATTCGCCCTCAAATGACAAAACGTTCTGAGTGAAGTTATGCTAAAAAATGTCAAAGCTTCCGATGGAAGTTACAGTATTCATCTGGGAATACTTCTATAGTCAGGATCGGAAATATAAATAGCAACGCTCGTACAAATTAACATTGCCACATACAATAAAACATATGAGCGAGTGAAAATACCACTGAGAGAATAGTAGAGTATCTAATCAGTCGTTATTCTATACTTACGCGCTCATATGTTATATTGTATTGTATGTGGCATATGTCACCTTGAAAAGATAATATAAAAAAAAATATTTTTTTTATTAACTTCCAAAAAAACGTTAAAAATAAAAGTTGAGAAAAAAAAATAAATTTAAGAGCCTCGAAAACATTTTTTTTTTCTGATATGTCGTAGTGGAACTTTTTTTTCTCATGCCAAAAGCTATCGAAAAGTCGATGGCACAATATGGAATAAGTTTTGTCTTTACAAAGCGGCCCATCCTAGTATACACCTTAGGCAGTACACGGCTTGGTGTGCGTTCTTGTTCGACGGTTTGTCAATTTTCTATCGTTAAAGACGTTCTGTGTCGTCTAGGAAGCTTTTGATCCTTCTTCAACACTTCACCCTCAAGTGTTTAGGCTTTTCTTAATGGTCAAAAGATGTTGTAAACTCGATTTCGCGAAAGCTGAACATTGGCTGAGAAAGTGCTCAAACGTTTCCATGTCTTCGTATGCCTCGCTCATGTTTGATCCCACTTTTTTTAATGCGGAAGAGATATGCCTAAAGTGGTGAATGAGTGTTTGGACATAATAGCTATTTTTCTTATTTCATAGAGGTCTCCCTTAAGCATTTTGAAGATTTTACCGCCCTCTGTGCCGTTCCATAGCGTTTTGTGAGCCACTAGTTTTCATAACCTAATTTCTGCTTTTATTTCTTAACCCTCCGACGGTTGAGTCATCCGTTGCCCTTATACGAAGTACAAGGTCCACAGGGACCTATTTCTATTTGTATGGAATTTTGTATGAAAACGCATTTTTGTTAACATTTTTTTTGTTTTGATTTATTATTATTTACTAATTAGACATGTATAATGAATGTTAGAAATTTTTTTTATATATAACATTAATAAAAGGCGTTGTGCTCTATCAGCTGCCTGTTTAGCTGTTTAGTTTTAGAATGTCCAGGGACCAATGCGATTTCTAGGGTGCTACTTTTTTTAAAATTGTACATTTCTTCTACAGTCCTGATACCTACGTGACTTAAACCATCGTTCACATCCCGTGAAGCCCTTAATCCACGCTTGGATATCACATTCTGGTCTGGTAGTCGGGAAATATTTTTCGATGCAGTGGATTTTTGTAAAGAACCAAGCTCCAGTTTGCTGCTCATTTTAGAGCCGCCGGTGAACAGTAAATTCCCGGTTTGTAACTACAGAGGGCATATCAATAATTATGTGACACGTGTGCACCCGTGCATTATCTTGATAGAAAATAAATTTTCTTGGCCATATGGGGTCGTTTTTTATCAAGTCCTCGTTAAATCGGTCCTTTTGAAGGTAATCGATGGGCATCCCAAAAAGCTGTTGCCATCACCTTATTAGCCGACAAAGTCCATCTTCGGACCCGGAGAAACTCATTGTTTAGACTGCTGCTTGCTTTTTGCAATGGATCCATGTTTCATGCACAGTTACAAAACGCCACAAAAACTTATTCGAATTACGGTTAAACAACTCCAAACAATTCTTTGAAGTTTACACACGATTACGTTTACGGTCAATTGAGAGCAAACTCAGCACGCATCTTGCAGACAGCTTTCCTAAACCCAAAATCGAAACCACACTGCGATAGGAAATGCGTGTGGCATCAACAATCTCACGCACTTTTACTCTGTGATCGGCCGACACCATATCGTAGATTTTTCTCGACATTTTCAAATGTAAAGTATTGACATCAATTGGCCGTCCAGAACGATCAGCGTGATTTGTACTTGTGCGACTACGACAGTCTTAAACCACGTTTTTACCATTAAAATCGACGGTGCAGAGTCCCCATAATATTTATCAAGCTTTTCTTTGGTTTGATTGACGGTTATTTCCACAAAAAGTAATGTTTCATGAGCACTCGAAAGTCACTTTTTTCAATTTAAATAAAATCCACGGGGTTGTATCTTTTGAACAGCTGTTAAACACAAACTAAATGACAGAACTCTCTCAAAATTTGACAGTAGTCTGTTAACAGATGGTACTTGATGGGAGAAGTGTTGCATTTCATCATAACTACGAGGGAGGTTGGAAAAGTCACGGAATTATTGAGATGCCCTCGTATGAGGTCTAGTATTCTACGCTTAGGATTTCTGTTTGCGGTAGGAAACATGTCCCTTTCGAAATTGTGTCTGTAACTCGCTCTAGTAGTGCAAGGAGCGAAAACGTTTCCAGGATGTTTTGGAGGCAGGATATCCGGTTTCCCGTGATCCTTTTGGCTGTCATGTGCTTGACATACATATCAATCGGGATTGTACGTAGTATTACATCCATTGCCCTAGTAGGAGTTGTGTAAATTGCTTCGCTGATTGTCAGACAGCAGATTTGCTGCACTTTTTCCAGTTTATTTCCACTACGCTTGAACGAAATTGGGTCTGTAACTCGCTCTAGTAGTGCAAGGAGTGAAAACGTTTCCAGGATGTTTTGGAGGCAGGATATCCGGTTTCCCGTGATCCATTCGCCCTCTGTCATCAATCGTTTGGCTGTAATGGCTGCCATGTGCTTCACATAAATATCAATCGGGCTTGTACGTAGTATTACTTCCATATGAGTTGTGTAAATTGCTTCGCTGATTGTCGGACAGCAGATTTGCTGCCCTTTTTCCAGTTTATTTCCACTACGCTTTAACTTACTGCACTGCTACACTGGGTCTTAGTCACCATTTTGATCTGATTGATATGCTGCAAACTAACCAGCATCTTTGAGCTTTAACGCTCTGTTATTTATGTGGTCCTTTCATAGTAGTTTCTGATTAATACTTACTTCAAGGTTTTTAACTTGATCAGTAAGCTTGATGACCCTTGAAAATTCGCTTCGGATGTATAGACTTTAGGGGGCATCTAAAAAAGGACGTTAAACTTTACACAATTGTCAATCAGAGGTGTTATGTAATCTAATTGTTCTTGGAATCAGAATTGAAGAAATTACTTTGGTTTCAAAGAAACCAATATAATCGTTTTTATATTCGAATCATATTGATATCAGAACTAGGTGTCATAGAAATCGATATCGGTTTTGTCAGAAACAATTCGATCAGCTGCCAGAATTGCAGTTTCGCCTTTTTTCTTTTTGGCGGTTGAAAATTGGCATACGACGTACAATGTTAGTAAAATATAATATTGTTTAACAAAATTATTAATTATTGTTGTTGTAAAAAATAGGGGAAAACAGATATCAAACGCAAAAACATTTATTTGTTGATTTCACGGAAAATAACTCCGATGCTGCAAGGGGTTATACAAAACGAGATAGGGTTTCGGTGGAATCTCTTTGGCAGGAATTATCCGACTCTTTGGCGCTGGACCTCCGCAAAAGATGGAAAAAGGTAAAATATTTATTTAAATATTATGAATATGTTTTCTTAACTGACACTTGTATTTATACACAGATATGGACAAAATGGAAAATTGAATGAAATGAATTGAAAAAAACTTGGTTACATCAAAGCGCAACCGTCGTGGGCCATTAAAAAAAAACACCAGCTGACACAAACAAAAAAGACAATAGTACGAATGTGCCAAATTAATACGAAAGTAGGTGTTTCGAGGCTAGAATTGGGCGTCAAAGTAACTGACACTGTACATTTGGCTAAAATGATGGCGGACTCATTTCCAACTTACCTTTGGTAAGACTCCTCTGACATGCCTCAGCCAGTTGAATAATACATGGAATATTGCACGGGGGTAAGTGCACTTGAACAATATCCAACAACATTTGGCAGCCGTGTTTATTTAAACGGTATTGGCCCGTGAGTCTATAAATCAAAATTTGCTATACAACAATAGATTACTACAATCACTTCAAATTCTCCGCTTCAGTCTTTCACAACTATCTGTCTTCCTCAATTCAAACGATACAAAGGGGTGATCCATCTAGAGACATTTTTTAGAACGAAAAAAATATAAAAATTCAAATCAAGTGTGGAATCTTTATTGGTAATTTGAAAGGAGATTTAATGGCATTTATTTTTTGAATATAATTTCCTTCAAATGTTGGCTGCAACTACGCCTCAGGGTGTCCATTCTGAGGGTCCAATTTTGGAAGACTCGTTCGGGCATTGGCTTACATGCGTAATGTTGGTTTGTCAGCATAGGCTCGTTCGAGCATTCGGTGTAAGTCTTTCCATGATGAAATGGCAAACAATACTGAAAAGAGAAAAATTAAGTTTAACCAACTCACGCGTTATCTGTGAATAATACTATATTGAATAAATGCTTCTAGAATGATCACCCGTTACAAATTTGAAAAAATATGGACCTATGGCTTCATAAGCCCATAAACCGCACTATAATGTGCTTTTGGCAGTGTAAGTCTTTCCATTATGAAATGGCAAACAATACTGAAAAGAGAAGAAGTAAGTTTAACACAACTCACGCGTTATCTGTGAAAAATACCCTAGTGAAAAAATACTTCTAGAATGATAACCTGTTACAAATTTGAAAAAATATTGACCGATGATTTCATTAGCCCATAAATCGCACTAAAATGTGCTCTTCGCTATGTATGTCTTTCCGTGATGAAAGTGCAAACAATACTGAAAAGTAGAAAAAATAAAGTTTGGCACAACTCACACGTTATCTGTGAAAAATACCCCATTGAAAAAATACTTCTAGAATGATCACCCGTTACAAATTTGAAAAAATATGGACAGATGCCCATAAACCGCAGTAAAAGGTGCTCTTCGCGGTGTAAGTCTTTCCATGACGAAATGGCAAACAATACTGAAAAGAAGAAAAACTAAAGTTTAGCACAACTCACGCGTTATCTGTGAAAAAAATACCTCTATCAATCTAGAGGTATTTTTTTCAATAGGTTTTTTCAAAGATAACGCGTGAGTTGTGCTAAACTTTAGTTTTTCTTCTTTTCAGTATTCTTTACAGCCTCAACCATTTTATTCATTGTTTAACTTTTTTTACGTGACATAAAAACTTGTCCCTTTATTTGTTCTTTGTATACAAAAGCTAGAAATTATGAAAACTATAGAACAAAATGAACACAGCTCGTTCGAATATTGAATTTGTTTTTTTCGAAACCAGATACAACCATGACGGTTTGATGACATCAATTAAAATCTATATTGGTTTTCAATTACGATAATGAGTAATTCCGAATTGGTTTTTGTAACATCCCTGAATGTATGTGGAATATATATATGTGGGTTCTCAAATTTCACTACTAAACCAAATATAGATTAAGTTTTATGAATAAACTGAGAATGCAGCTCCCGAAACCTTGGGGCCCAAAAAAATTACGGTTATAGTCAGAGGACAAATAGGCCTATTTGTTTTTCTCTCATTATAAGATTTATCCTGGCCGACTTAATGGCGCTGTAAGGACCGGACACACTAAATCTTTCTTTCTTTACGCTGCGTTTTTCTTTAACTTCCAGTTGCCAAAAGCCATAGAAATGTATCTTAAAAACTTAAAAAAATTCATGATATTGCAGTGTCGGCGTGGAGAAGCCCTCTCATATATATATTATTTTTTTTACATTTTATTCAATGGTTTTTAGACTACTTTTTAACTTGTTTTATATTAAGATTTTTTGTCTGTTCAAACAAATTTTATTTAGTCAAAAGAACCAAAAAAGTAGTCTTTACTTGTATTTATTTTTCTTCTCTAATATTGCAAATTTCGTGCCTAAGGTGGCCTTAATGCGTCGCGGAGCGCGCCTAAGTGGAATAAAAAAACGTTTTTCCAAATTAACATATATTTAAACCGTAACATTTATTTATAACTTCAATCAATGTCCAATTTTTTAAAATTACCCTCAATGCCAAAGAGATCCGAAACAGTTTTCGCTTTACCGGGACGCCTTGCCTCATCGATTAGATGATTGCGTTCAAAAGTCAAGATATCGTTGCGACTGCGGCGTAGTGTATCATAGTAGACCTCTACAAATAAAATAAGAAAAAAAATGCAATGCTATTGTCCCACTGGTACGACGAGTATACAATACCTTTCAAATCCTTGGATTCCATAAGATCGCCGCCATTCTCCTTGGGCAACAGTTGCTGCGGTACATGCCGATAGAAGTCCTCCTGGGATGTGTGCACATATAAAACATTTTGCAAGTCCTTTTTGATGAAAGGAGTCATCAAAGCCAAGATTTTGTCCATGAATGGCACAATGTTAATGAAATGCAATCCACGCATGCGTATGGGTATGGCTTCCTATTAAGGTGTATTTTGGAAAGAGCATATGAAAGATACGAATTATTACAATGAGCATCAAGCGGACTACTTGCCTGTAAGAAGAATAGAAACTTCTTCATTAGTAGGGGGCCAATGCGTGCCACATGGCCCAGTTGTACTCCTTTGAGATCAATAACAAATAAGAGACCAGAAAGGACACCGGTTTCCTGTATCCAAATATCCATAGTTAATAGAATTCTAGGGATACAAGTGGAGTTTTGTTTTACTTAAACGAACAATTAAATTTGTTGTTGGATAAAAGCCAAACTCCTTCACCAAGTATATTTTTCACTTATCGTAATAAAACTACTGACAATCAGGGCTGTCATAGAAACCATGTAGGTTTTGCTAATTATCGTTTTTGCAAACCAATGTTGGTTTCATTTGGTGTCATGAAAACAAGTTGGTTTGGTCCATTTCGAATGTAAATAAAGCCAATGTTCGAATCAGCTGTTGCTGATAAAAACGATAACATTGGTTTTCATGACACCACAGCATTTTATCTTATCTTTTTCAAAACCAATAGTGACAACATGTCGGTTTTGCTAATTGTGGTTTTTGCAAACCAATGTTGGTTTCATTTGGTGTCATAAAACCAAGTTGGTTTTGTCCATTTCGAATGTAAATAAAACCAATGTTCGAATCAGCTGTTGCTGATACAACTGATAACATTGGTTTTCATGACACCAAATCATTTTTTCTTATCGTTTTCAAAACCAATAGTGACAACATTGGTTTCTATGACAACCCTGAATAGTTCCTTTAATGAAATCCCATTTATGAATATTAATTTAATGCGTATTGGTGAATTTGAGTGCAATTAAAGAAATATCTATTTTGAATTGTAACGAACTATTATTTAAATGCCAAATTTGTTGTCATTTAATGTGGTAGTCTTAGATAAAAATATTAAATAATTTCGTCGCCATGAGCCGTCAAAGAGGGCAAACAAACGTGGAATACATAAAACTTGCAATAATGCTTTCCGCGGAGGAAAAATCGATTTGATATATTCTAGGAGTTCGAAACGAATAGAAAATAACATGAAACCTGCATATAACAAAATATTTACAGCAGCTAAAGAGGGATATACGAGGGTTGCTATATATATTTCTGGCCTAGGCAACACTAAGTGTTGTCTGGCGCCTTCTGACATTTCCATTGGAATGTTTGACATTTTTTAGCATAAACGTATTCAGAACATTTTGACGTACGACCATCATTTGTGTTGTTTACAGTGACTTGAAAAAATCAATTTGGCAAAAAATGGAATGAACTCGAGAACATTTTCGTGCGATAATTTTTCACAACTTTCGACGTGGATTACCACGACAAGAGTGCATCGATGAACTTAAATCTTTGTGTGGCGATGAAGCACCATCCTATAGCACTGTGAAAATCTGGTTTAATAAATTCAATCGTGGCCGACGCTCGCTCAAATACGCAAGTCGTGAAGGTCGTCCAAAATCGGTCGTTGTGCTAGAGAAAATTGATGCCGTGCGTGAACTGATAACACAGTATAACAGCCAATCTGGGGGGTGAGAAATTCCAAGTCAGGGTGATGGTACTAGGTCAGTATATTAAAACCCTCAAAGGGTTTTGCGTTCGTATGTGCCAGTTCGCGTTCTGCTTTTATTTACAATTAAGTGAAGTTACTTAATTGTAAATAAAAGCAGAACGCTTAAATCGATTTCTATGATCTATGTCGCATTTTGTTTATAGGTTATGTGACTTTACGTGAAAGTTATAAGACTCTACACGTTTTTCCGTTTGGGATTGATATGTTTAAAAAAAAAAAATTTTTTTTTGGCAAAATTTTCTTCATAAATTTATTTCTAATTGCAAAAATGTTGATTTGGTAGAGAAACAGTATATTAATGGATTAAAGAAAATGTAATTATTAATTTTTCTCAATTTATTTCAGCAAAATCGAACTAGTCGTTCTCGAGTTATGTCAAACTACGTTTTTGCCAACATTTTACAACTAAGCGAAAAAACATCAAGATAAGGAAAAAATGTAAAAGGTCATAAAAACGAACACATACGAACGCAAAACCCTTTGCGGGTTTTAATATACTGACCTAGTACCATCACCCTGACTTGGAATTTCTCACCCCCAGACAATAACCCCAAAAATGTTCCACAGTGTAATGCAAGATCGTCATGTGGCATACCGTGAGATAGAGGCATCCTTGGGTATTTCTTCCACCAGCATACATTCGGTATTGCATGAACACCTGGCCTTAAAAAAGGTTTGTTCTCGTTGGATCCCATACAACTTGACGATCGCGATTTTTGACGTCTACGATTTTCGTCTTGGATTGGATAATATTGGACCCTTAGAATGGACACCGAGGCGTAGGTGCGGCCAAATTATATTCAAAAAATTATTCCATTTATTTTTTGAATGTCCTTTCGAATGAACAAGAATAATTTCACACTTGATTTGAATTTTTGTATTTTTTTATATTGACAAAATACCTCTGGATTGTTTACCCCATATCGAGCCATAAGCGCTAACCTATCGTAAGTCAAATTTTTGGAAAAAATTTTTTATTGCTGAAAAATAATCGTTAGGACAAGCCTCATCGTTTTGTATTTTTAAAATGACAAAATTGTTAGTAAAACATCAAAAAAAAGCTTTTGCATTTTATCGTAAATGATTGTTTAAATTTTATTGTGTAGCAATTTTATCGTAAGTCACACATCAAATTGCTGCAGCAATCGCAAATGTGTTCAGATTTTTTTTTGTTTTTTGATACAGTTATATGAGTAGGTAGAAATCTTAAATTTTTGCATTAAAACATTTGCATTTTTAATAAAGTTGTTTGAAATAAATAATAAAAACCGTCTCCTGTAAAATTTGCATTTTTTCACTTACGATAGGTTAGCGCTTATGGCTCGATATGTGTGCGAGCTAGATCTTAATCTGGACTGATTTTATTCCAATAACGCCTTTCCTTGGTCCATAAAACCAATGTGTGCTTTATTTTGGTATATGTTTTCATCAGATTTTTTGTTTTTAGCTCAAGATTTTTTGTTTTTAGCTTTAGAAGCCACCTATTAAATCCGACCTTGATGAAATTTGGCACACGTTAGTTTCTTTTTTGACTAAGGAAGAACGTTATTAAAACTAAAGGAAATCGGCTCAGATTAAGATATAGCTGCAACATCTATGTTTATCCGATTTTTGAGAAAATTTGGCACAGGTCAGTTTTTTGGACCAAGTTGGTTGAGATTTGGATATAGCTCCCATACATATATATGTTTATCCGATTTTATGTTTTTAGCTTTAGAAGCCACATATTACACTTATTCTTGATTAACTTTGGCCCAAGTAAGTTGCTAGTGCAAAGAACGAACGCTGTAGAAATTGGAGAAAACCGGTTCAAATTAAGATAAAGCTCCCACATATACATATGTTGAACCGTTTTGCCAAAAACAACGAAATTCAAACACAAATTTATAAACTACAGCTTTAAAATCAGGCTAAATTTAGAGCCTATCCAAGTGGGTCCAAAAACCTATATTAAGTTGTTTTTTTTTTGAACATCGAGAAGTGCAGGGTATAATATAGTCGGTCACGCCAGGCTTTAGTTTTTTTTTACTACTTTTAAATTAGATTAGAATGCCATGCGAAAAGAGTGGATGCTACGCCCAAACGAACTTTTAAGAATTTTTTTCAAAATCGGTACGGTGCCGATGGAATGATTGATAAGTTTAAATCCATTTATGCACGCAGAAAAAAAGTATGGTTGTGGTGACAATATTCGAGAGGGCAATACTATTGTTGGGTGTATGGTTGTAAAACAACAATATTATGATCCTCACAAGAGTATGATTTAAATACAACCATACTAAGATCCTAACAAGCATACTATGATCCTCACAACATGATTCACACATAGCCATACTATGATCCACACAACCATAGTATGATTCACACACAACCATACCGTGATCTCCAGAACCATATTATGATCCTCACAATCATAGTAAGTTTTACATACAACCATAGTATGATCATCGCAACCATAGTACGATTCAAACACAACCATGTTATGATCCCTACAACCATAGTTTGATCACACACAATTATACTATGATCCCCAAAATTATTTATTAGAATCCGGTAAAGTTGTCAACAGTAGATTTGAATAATGAAAATTATTTAAAAATACATTAAATTCAAAATAAAAGGAGTGATTAATTTACAGTAGGAAATATTATTTTAAAAAAACGTAAGCGTTTTTATTAATAATATTTTAGTTAAACAAAGCCAAAGTAGGTAGTTTAAAAATTTTTAATTTCCATATTAAAATTACTATTATTGCATTAGATCCGTAACAATAATATTGTTCAAAAAAGCTTATTCAAATGGTGAAAAAGTATCAATCCTTCAGTACTCGTACGATTGCCGTAATAATACTATTGTTAACATATAACCCAAAAACAATACTTTTGTTGCACCAACCATATTTATATTGTTGCTACAACCATATTTTCATTATTAAATTTGGCAATAATACTATTGTTACATTTCAACAATATAAATATTGCGGCAATCATACTATTGTCAAAATTAAATTCAGTAAACATACTTTTATTGCGGAGAACATATTATTATTGCCGTGAGCATATAGTAACCATGTTTTCTCTCTGCGTGAGGGCAAGGGTAGTTGTAAGTCGGATCAACCGACTAAAAATTGCTTAGTTGTTTTTGCACAAATATTGCTACACCTAACCACAATTTTTAATTCGATTTCAATGCCAGAGCGATGTCTTCTAATTGCACAGATATACGAAAAAACTCGTTTACATTAAGATTCGGGCAAGCTACGATTTGAAATGAATATTTCCAGTTTTGAAAATAAATATTGTATTACCTCCCGTACACACACATACACTCGTACTTACAATTTGATGGTATGTGCAAAATTAAAATAAGATGCATTCGTGTCGACAAGTTTGACCATGACCACACCGTAACCTTCGGGCGTAGTTTCTGGCAAAGGGCAGACCGCACTGAAAGGATACGAATTTTAGAAATCTCGCCATCTTTGGAAGAGTTGGTTTTTTGCCCCGCTTAACATACATCGTTCTCATGGCACGTTTGAAATCGGCTCGCTCCACATCTGTATCGCCGAAAAACTCATCGATGTGAGTTCGACATGTCAAGAAGGTGTCGAGGACCTGTTTCGCAAACTCCATGCTGCAATTACTGGCATAATAGAAGAGCAGGGCCTCATGCTCGGGCATATCGGGCATATGCGGTTGAGCCTGAATCCATTCTTGGAATTTCAAAACTTCGTCGCGTTTGATTTCTGGGAATTTTTTATACGATTCAGGCACTTTGTAGATATCCCACATTTTAAGTTAAATCGATTATTATTTGTTTGATTTCAAATAAGCGAAAAATTAGTTATTTCTTTTTTTAATTGAATCTTTAGCCCCGTATGCATACGCTTAAACTGTTGTCTTGAGATCAATTGAATGAGTTGATTTTTGGCATGTTAGCCGTGCAAATTTGAGTTGAAATAATTTTGAATATTTATAGGTACGAGTGTTCCTATGGTCATACCGGTATGTGACCGCATTAGGGTGACCCTTATATTTTAACTTAAGAAAAATGCAACACTCTTGTTTGAGTGGATTTTGCAAAATGTAGCAGCGATCGAATAATTTTAAGGCGTACGAAGAGACGGTCTTCACTCTGAGCATTATTTTTAACAATTTGACTTAATGAAGCTTAAATTTAAACTTTTCTTCAAATTTAAGGCTTTGGTCCGTGTTAAACACATACACAGGCAAGCATAACAAACAATGAAATGTTCTTTAGATTCCAATTATGCCCTTATTTTAGAGAGTCTGCCAATTTTAGATCCCGAATCCATGATCTGATTTGATCATGGACATTAGTGTGGGTCGAAAAAAAAGGTTGCAACAGTCACCCCCTAGATTTAAAGATTATCTAGAGACAATTTCGGGAACACAAACATTTTTTTCTGCGCACCCTACATACCGCCCTTTTAGTTTTTTTTATCCTGCGTTGTCATTTGAAGTCCGTTCGCAACAAGATGCATACCGTTGTTCAAGGCAAGGACTTTATTTCGTTTCTAGGTCATTTTTGGATCCGAGGTCAAATTCGATTAGTAACCTCTGTTATCTCGTTTTCTACCCCCTCTGATTGGGACCTTTTTTGAAGTATGTAAAGAGCTTTACAAATGATTGAACTTTTTCCTTTAAAATACTCGTTTTTATTTAAAAAAAATGGTGCACAGGGTTCAACATTTTAAAATATACACTAAGGTCAAATTCGACTAGTTTCTTTTGTCGTCGTTTTCTGCCTCACTCTCACCCACATACATGGAAAAAAACACTTCCAGAAACGCACACTCACTTAGACGGTTTAGGCCCAGTATGTAGAAAATAAATTTGCGGGAATCACCACCAAATTTTGTAGCTTTCTAAGGTAGAATTTCAGAATAAAATCACAATGGTTTCCCCATGCAAATTGGAAAATTGACCACAGCTCGAACCAAAGCAGTCTTAAGAGATCCAATGTTGGGGTATCTTTTGTACCAGCTTTGTCCTCTAAAACCGTCCATAATTTGTAATCCAATGGGTTCATATCTGGACTGCATGAGGGCCATTCTTCAGAGGAAATGAACGCTGGCAAATTGTTTCGAAGCCAGGTCTGGGACGTTTTAGACTTATGGGCCGGCGCAAAATCCTGCTGGAAAGTCCATGGCTGGTTTTGGAACAGGGAATTGTTTAGAGGCTTCCCAACAGCTTCCAAAACGGTTTCTTGGTAAACTTTGGCTGATGTTTTGACTCCTTGTTCGCAGAAATGCATCGTAAGAGACACCCCACCAAACCATTACTGAAGCTGGGTGATGACCCCTTTCCACCCTTGGGATCAGTTCAAAGGCTTCCTTAGATGACCGCGCCCAGTATGTAGAAATCAAACTTGCGGGAATCACCACCAAATTTTGTAGCTTTCTAAGTTATAATTTCAGAATAAAATCACAATGGTTTCCCCATGCATCCTACATTTGAGCAAAATAGTATTGCCGCTGCTTCCTTGTTTGTTATCCGATCTTAACGTATGGTATCATATGTCGTTGATCATTAATTAACAAGGCCTATACTTCTTGGAATTCGAGGTCAATTTTTACTAGTGACATCAGTTACCCGATTTTTCGCCCCGTAAATGGTACGTATTTTGCAACACAAGTAAAGGCTTATGAAAATCCTTATAATTCCCTTTTACGGCTTATATTTTTATTCATAGGCCACATCCATGGATCCATGGATCAAACACTCCAGGGGAAAAGTGGGCTTTGCCACGACCCTCTTTCGCATATATGGCAACGCACTTATGGCCAAACTAATAAACCGATAGAACAGATAAATTTTTAACAGAATGAAATCAATGACTAGGAAACTATAATAGACTAAGTTATGGAAAAATTGAACAAGGGGGCGTGGCACCGTCCAAACAACCATGAACATAAAAACACAGTATATCATGAACTATTAATGATATACATTAATACGAGGTTGCTATATCTATTTCTGGCCTAGGCAACACTAAGTTTTGCCTGGCGCCATCTGACATTTATATTGGAAAGTTTGACATTTTTTAGCATAAACGTACTCAGAACGTTTTGACGTACGACCATCATTTGTGTTGTTTACAGTGACTTGAAAAAATCAATTTGGCAAAAAAAAAAGGAATTAACTCGTGAACATTTTCGTGCGATCATTTTTCACAACTTTCGATGTGGATTATCACGACAAGAGTGCATCGATGAACTTAATTTTATGTATGGCGATGAAGCACTATCCTATAAAACTGTGAAAATCTGGATTAATAAATTTAATCGTGGCCAACGCTCGCTCAAAGACGAAGGTTGTGAAGGTCGTCCAAAAACGCCTGTTGTGCCAGAGAACATTGATGCCGTGCGTCAACTGATAATGCAAGATCGTCATGTGACATACCGTGAGATAGAGGCATCCTTGGGCATTTCTTCCACCAGCATACATTCGATATTGCATGAAGACCTCGCCGTAAAAAAGATTTGTTCTCGTTGGATCCCGCACAATTTGACAATCGCTCAAAAAAGGCTTGTGTCGATTGGTGCAAAGAAATTTTAAAAAAATACCATCGCGGTGCTTCAAAAGACGTTTATGAGATCGTCACAGGTGACGAATCATGGATCTATGCGTATGAGCCCGAAACACAACAGCAATAGACCGTATGGGTCTTCGAAAACGAGCCGAATCCAACGAAAGTTGTTCGTGGAAGAAACAAATGGTTGCCTGTTTCTTATGGTCATGTGGCGACTGTTCCGCTTGAGTAACGTAGGGCGGTCAATACTGAGTGGTACACCACAATTTTGCCTGAAGTCTTCGGAGAATTTCGAAAAACGAACAAGAGAAGACGAATCATTATGATCATGATAATGCGCCATGCACCATGACACACATCGGCTCAAACCGGCCAAAACGCCGAATTGATGGGTCATCCGCCGTGCAGCCCTGACTTGGCACCGAATGACTTCTTTTTATTCCCGCACATCAAGGAAAAAAAATGCTTGGTCAACGATTTTCGTCGCCAGAAGATGGAGTGGAAAAAGTGCTTCGACAATTGGTTTGAGCGCATGCAAAAGTGTATAAATCATGCTGGAGAATACTTTGAAAAACAATAACACCATTTTTGATGATAAATATTCGCATTTTCATTATTAGGCCAGAAATATATATAGAAGCCCTCGTAGCATCTGTTAAAAGCACGCTTCAGTCCAAACGAAAAGAGCTAAAATATGGTGGTTCGATTTGTAAGGACAAAAATTTGTCGATATTGTGCAATCGATATTTCGATAGCTTTTGGCATGAGCAAAAAAAGTCCCACTACGACATATCAAAAAAAAATCATTTTCGAGACGACCAAATTTCAATTTTTTGCTTTTTATTTTAAAGGTTATTTAGCAGGTATTTTTTTTTTAATACTACCTTTACATTGCCACATACAATACAATATAACATATGAGCGCATGAGAACAAAAAAAGACTGATTCCATTCTCTACGATTAAAAATAAAAGTTGAGGAAAGTCAAAGTAGAACTTTGTTCTAATGCCAAAAGCTATCGAAAAACCGATATGGACAATATCGATTGGGCAATTTTGTATTCGACATTGAGCAAATAGCCGCCGTTACCGTCAACGGTGAGCGTTACCGCGCCATGCCAACGTTTTTTTTTTGTCCTTAAAATTCAAGAGAATGACTTGGATGATATTTATTTTCAACAAGACGAAAAATCGAATAATCAGCCAAAATTATGATGGCCGTCTTGGAGCTGTGATTTGAGTCCTTCGCAGCTGCAATTTGAGTCCATTTGATTATTTTTTAAGGATAAATGTAACGCAAAGAATCCAGAGACAATTAAAGCGTTGAAACATGAATTCGATTTCGCCATAGAAGAGATTCGACCCGAAACAATCGAAAATGTACTGACAAATTGGGTTGATCGTATAAGGTACTTCCGAGCCAGCTGTGATTTGGTGTTCCATTATTTAATGCCAAAGTTAATATGGTGTCGGTAATACATTTGCTCGGTTTATATCGAGCTTTCTTAGAGATCGCACTATTAGAGTTGTTGTAGATGGGTTCTCATCCAACACACATAGGCTGACCGCAGGTGTACCACAGGGCTCTGTCCTTTCTCCCTCTTTATTTCTTATTTTCATTGACGATCTATTGGGTCAGACCGTGAATCCAATCTACTCTTTCGCAGATGATAGTAACCTCTGTCATTCGTATTCATTCGACCGTAGGCCGAGCCTTCATGATATTGAAGACAAAAGGCGAATTATGGATGAGACACTTGGCCGGGATCTACTGGCCATTTCCGAATGGGGTCGAGTGAATAGAGTAGATTTTAATGCACGTAAGGCACAGTGCTGCTTGTTGTCTCACAAGCGATTCGCTGACCCAACAATATCGTCAATTTCTCTCGATGGTACGGATATTGAACAATCAGAAGCTCTCGATGTTCTGGGCATGAAAATACAATGTGACGCTCGTTGGGCGAGACATGTATTCGAAGTGTCGAAAGAAGCACTCAAGTGCATAGGCTTTTTAAAGCGGTGCAAGAAATACTTCACTCCTACTGATCTTTTCAATATCTATACATCTTTCATCAGGCCGAAGATGGAATACAACTCCCATATATGGGCAGGTGCTCCAAAATCATCCTTGGAGCTACTTGACCGTGTTCAAAGGAGAGCGATGGTGCTGATAGGTGACAGTAGGGTATCCAACTCTATTGTTTCCCTTGAGCATCGTCGGAATGTGGGTTGCGTGACGCTGTTCTATCGTTACTTTCATGGTGTGTGTTCATCAGACATCCGTCGCCTTATTCCTGACGTGAGGATGTTCGGCAGGGATACGCGACTTTCTAGGAATTCACACCCGTTTGTTATCGATTGGCCAGTTGACCGCACTATACACTACAGATCAAATTCGTTTTTCGCTCGTACAGTCCGTATGTGGAATCGACTTCCGGCAAATGTATTTCCCACTAATTGCGACATCCAGAAGTTCAAGGCAAGCGTCAACAAACATTACTCCCTCTTTCCCCCCTCCGATCCATTAATTTCCACTCGCCAACGCAATGCACCGCATATATAGGGGGCATCCCCTGAGTGTTGGTTATTTAAAAAAAAAAAAAACTGGTCATGTGGCGACTGTTCCGCTTGAGCAACGTAGGACGATCAATTCTGAGTGGTACACCACAATTTGTTTGCCCGAAGTCTTCGGAGAAATCAAAAACCATGTTTTGGAGGTGTCTCAATCGGAGTGGAAAAAGTGCTTCGACAATTGGTTTGAGCGCATGCAAAAGTGTATAAATCATGCTGGAGTATACTTTGAAAAACAAAAAAACCATTTTTGATGATAAATATTCGCATTTTCATTTCATAAGGCCAGAAATATATACAGCACCCCTACAGGGAAAACCAGCCGTATTGAAAAATATTTAATTTAAAGTTTACACTTTAAAATGTAAAATATTTATGTTAACACTTTAAATACAAAAGTAAAAACTTTACATTTTAATATGCGCATTTTCAAATACAATTTAAGCATTTTTGATTTTAAAGTTCCCGATTAACCAATTTAAAAATGTTTGTATTTAAATTAAAAGTTAACAAATTCAAACTCAAATTAAAAGCGTTAGCTTTTAATTTAAGTGTGAACACTTTCAAATGCAATTTAAAAGTGTTCACAATAAACTTTAATGAAAACACACTATTTTAATTGTTTTTAATCCAAAGTTTTTTTTATTCAAACAAATTGAAATAAAAATTTATTTAATATTTATAAAATAACTTAACCATTTATAACTCATTAAATAAAATAAAAATTTAAAAAATAAACCATTTTTATCGTATCATTTTTAATCTTGCATATGTCTTTCCATTGATAATTTGATGTAAATTCATACAGAGGCTTGTAAAATGTGAAATGTCAATCAGTTTCAGGCAATTTTGTTTATACCAGTCTCGTTAGATCGAAAATGTACATCAAATTTAATTATTTCAGTAATTTCATTTTCGTAAATAAAAAGTTTATATCATTCAGTAATGCTAAAAAATATTTTTTTTATACTCTATTCATTTATATTGTAATAGAGACGAAACATAAACAAACTGATGTCAAAGTGAACACTTTTACGAGGGTTGTTATTTATATTTCGGGCCCTGACAATACTAGTGTTTCCAGATGCAAACTGGAACTTCCATTGGAAACTTTCATATTTTTTAACATAACTTCACTCAGATCGTTTTGTCATTCGAGGGCGAATTGTTTTGTTTGCAGTGTGTTGAAAAATTCATCTCAGTCAAAAAATGGAATTATCCCGTAAACATTTTCGTGCGATTATTTTTTTTCTTCTCGTTGGATCCATATAATTTGAAGAATGCTCTAAAAAATGGCTCGAATGGATTGGTGCAAAGAAATGTTGAAAAAGTATAACTGCCGTAGCACAAAAGCAGTGTATAAAATTGTCGCAGGTGACGAATCATTGATCTATGCATATGAACCCGAAACAAAACAGCAGTCGACCGCATGGGTCTTTCAAGACGATCCAAATCCAAGAAAAGTTGTTCGTGGAAGAAGTACATCGAAGCAAATGATTGCGTTTTTTTTGTATAACTGGCCATGTTGCCACAGTGCCTTAAGTGGAACGTAGGACGGTCTATTCTGAGTGGTTTACAACCGTCTGTTTGCCAACAGTGTTCGAAGAAGTGAGGAAAGATAATAAGAGAAGACGGATCATTTTGCATTACGACAATGGGAGCTCTTACACATCAGCTGAAACGATGAGCTATTTGACCACTCGAGATGTCGAATTTATGGGCCATGCACCGTACAGCCCTGATTTGGCACCCAATTACTTCTTCTAGCATCAAGAAAAAAATGCTTGGTCAACGTTTTTATCGCCTGAAGCAGTTGTTGAAGCGTTCAAAAATCATGTTTTGGGGTGTCTTAATCGAAGTGAAAAAAGTCCTTCGAAAATTGGTTTGTGCTCATGCAAACGTGTACGAGTATTGATCTTAAAGGAGAATATTTTGAAAAACAATAAAACCATTTTCAATGATAAATTATTGTGTTTTTATTGCCGGACCCGAAATATAAATAGCAACCCTTGTAATAATAAAAAATTAAAGTAAACACTTCTTACTCAAAACTAAAACTTTCAATATTAAACACTTTAAATAAGCAAGTGACTCTTTTATTTATGAAGTTGACACTTTAAATACAAACGTTAACACTTTTCTGCAAATTGAACACTTTACATTTTAAAGTTAACACTTTGAAAATAAACGTTTTAATTTTATTTTTTAAAGGTTGAAAATTTAAAACTATAAAATGGATTCATTTTTAACACAATTTTATAAGTGATTAATTTATAAATAATATATTTTACTTTAAAATATAAAGTTTGTCATTACAAAATAAAGCAAACGTTTTTAAATTCAAGAATTTTACATTAAAATCTAAAACTTTAACTGTTAAATTAAGAGTAAATACTTTAAAAATTTAAAATTAGCACTTTAAAAAATAAATTGTTCTGCTCCGCTTAAGAACCTTTAGACTGAGGCACTTTAAATAAAATTTAAAGGTGTTCACATTTAATTTTAAAGTGCACTTTTTTCTCAGTGTATGACAAATACTGTATCCCATTTTTTATCCATAGTTTTTATTGTTAATATCTTCTCACATCTCTCTTAAACTTAATCGATGTCCAATTTTTTGAAATTTCCCTCAGTGCCCAGCAGATCGGAGACATTTTTCGGTTTGCCCGCTCGCAATCGCTCATTAATGCGGCGGCTGCGATCGTATTCAATAATATCGAGGCGATTCTCACGCAACGTTTTATAGGAAATCTCTGGCAAGAAAAATAGATTTATGACACTATCACGCTTTAATTGAAATAATTTTGCTGTCATTACCACACAAGTCTTTGGAGTGCATTTCGGGGCCACCAATATCCTGCGGCAGTATTTCGCGAGGAACGTACTTAAAGAAGGTCTCAATGCTGCTATGGACATGGAACATGTCTTTCAGCTCCTTTTTCATAAAAGGCCTCATCAGAGCCAAGAGATTGTCAATGAATGGGCCAATATTGATGAAATGTAAACCGACCAGGCGTACGGGTAAGGCTTCCTTGTGACACGCATATAACAAATTTTAAACAAAATTAAATTTCCATTTCTAGACATTTTATAAAACGCACCTGTAAGTAGTAGAGAAACTTCTTCATTTGCAAGATGCCGATGCGAGCGATATGACCGAATGTAATGCCATCGAAGTCAATGACAAATATGAGACCCGCTATAACACCGAGCTGCTGCAGCCAAATGTCCTGGATTAGGCAATATCTAGAGAGAGAGGGAAATATAAACACGTTGAATTAATGGGATGCTGAATTAACTTCTAGAATGTCTTGCAGCCTAGCAGATCGCGTGCTCGTTTTCTCCGTATAAAAAATAGAGCTGCCAACCATTTTCGGTTACCTTTAAAAAAACAACCTATAAAAATTACTACAGCATATAAGAACATCTTTTATAAGGAAAAACTTATATAGGAATATTTTGCAAAACAACGGGTAACGAATTAATACTGTTTTTCAAAAGCTCATAAGAAGAAAACGCATATAAGAAAAAAACTTGTGTTTTTTCTTGACTTTCTTATATCCGTTATTTACTGTACTAGTTTGGTAAACCAGAATTCGAGATGTCTTCAGGCCGACTAGACAACACCATTTCGTACTGGAGTTGAGACTATACAAATTTAATTGAGAAAATACAAATTAAAATTTAGAAACGCAAATTGAAAATTCGAGAATAAGTAGTGAAATTCAAAAGAAATTGGAAAATACAAATTGAAATTGAGAAAACACAAAGTTAAAGTTAGAATTTTTGATGAAAACAATTGGAAACAGCGTCCATACTAGGGATGTTCGTAGGGACTCGAGTGTCCAAAATACCGGGGTTTTCAGAAAACCGGAATTTCGGTTTTTTTTAAACCTTATTGTAAGAAAAACTGACTAGCGGGGGGTTTTTAAGTAAAAAACCGGCATTAATCGACGATCCGGTTTATTGCCTAGGAATGGAAAATATTTCCCCCATCAGAAGTTAAGTAATTGTCTCTTTTTCTAGATTCGATAATTCAACAAAATCAATTGCTGCGATTAAAGGTTTGTTTTTTTATTTCAAAATAAACTAATAAAATAGCTTAAAAGTGACATGGCCGACTTTTTTATACGAGGGCATTTCAATTATTCCGTAACTTTTCGAATAAAACAGAGTTTTTTGAAAAACAAAATATTTTTCAACATAACCTCCTTTTGGCTCTCCAATTTCTGTATCCCTTTCAAAAAAATAGAATTTTCGATGTCCATAAAAAAGGCTTATGTTCGATCAATAATTTGATCGTTGGAGCTGAATCTCTTTCCACCGAGCCATATCTATAGGTTTAGAAATAGGAAATGGTCACTGGCGGCTAAATCCGGACCGTTCATCGTCATTCGTACTAGTGAAGAAAAATGGCCCATTGATTCCGCCAGCCCAAACTCCACACCAAACAGTGGCCGAGTTTTAATGTTAACTCGCTTAGGAGGTCGTTTAAGCGATAACTTCATGCCATTTTACATATATATGAGTCATTCCATGCCAAACGGTACGATTTTGGGCAAAAATTTAACGCAATGATTCCGATTTTTATGAAAATTTGCAGATTTGGTCCTCTAGCAATTCTATTTCATCTGCGATTAGAAAAAAAAAATATAATTTTTTTTTTCAAAATTTATGACCAATTGAACTTTGGTAAAATGGAGATTTTATCAAGGAGGTGTGTTCATTCAGTCGCATGTAACTCCGGAAATACTTGACCGATTTTACTCTGCTATACCTTATTTTGAAGGTAATTTTAAGCACTTCTAAAATAACGAAACGGTATGGCATAACGCCATAGAATTTTTTAAGTTTGTATCATTTTAATCCTTTTATTTCGATTTTGAAAATGATTACATCTTTTTTTATTTTTGAAATTTTGCAGGCGTATTCTTACAGGTCTGTTTTACCGACTGTGTAAGTTTTAAAGTGGTGAAATAATGCGTTCTATTTTTAAAATTTTTTTTTTACCTTATACCTTTTTCACTTTGATGAATATAGAAAATATAATATAGAAAAAAAATATTTTTTAATAGTTTATTGACACAAGATATAACAACAACAAAAAAACAAAGAAAAAAAGAAATAAAAAAATGAGTAATGAAATAAATGTTAAATAAATAAATGTTTACTTAGAATAGTTTGTGGTTCAGGACTCAATTCGGGGCGCTCACTGGAATAACGACCAGGTTACAATCCATCCATTTGCAATATATTATAAAAAGGATGATAAAGAGGTTTGTTGTAATTACGTTGCAATATCCGAATGTCTGAAACATGATACAATAGCCGTGCACGTATTCCAGGAGGGGCTTGTAAAATTTTTAAAGAAAACCTTAGGACCTGTAAGTAAAATATTTTACTTTTCTGATGGCGCAAGCGTACAATACAAAAACAAGAAAAACTTTTTAAATCTGACGTTCCACGTAGAAGATTTTGGAATACCAGCGGAATGGCATTTTTTTGCAACGTCTCATGGCAAAGGGCCCTGCGATGGTCTGGGAGGAACAGTCAAAAGACTAGCAGCACGTGCAAGCTTGTCCAGCCTCATAAATCCCATTAATAGTGCCGTCAAATTTTATGATTGGGTCAATCCGGTTCTACGCACCGGATTGACCCGAAGCAGCAATTCTTCGGCCAAGGGCTGTCAACTCGACACTGTGTGTGCCGCTACAACAACAACAACAACATTGGGTGAATAAAAACGTGAAGAATATTCATACAGAATTCTTCAATAACTATCAATATCAAGATAGGGCGAAACACCTGAAGGAGCGTTTTGAAAAAGCGAAAACAATTTCTGGAACTCTTGGCTACCATGCATTCATTCCACAACCCGATAAAATAATGAAAGTCCAGACAAAATCATCTTCTGAGCAGTACTGTATGAAGATGGTATACAAGGCATAACATTTATTTCATTACTCATTTTTTTATTTCTTTTTTTCTTTGTTTTTTTGTTGTTGTTATATCTTGTGTCAATAAACTATTAAAAAATATTTTTTTTCTATATTATATTTTCTATATTCATGGAAGCGAAAAAGGTATAACGTAAAAAAAAAAATTTAAAAATAGAACGCATTATTTCACAACTTTAAAACTTACACAGTCGGTAAAACAGACCTGTAAGAATACGCCTGCAAAATTTCAAAAATAAAAAAAGATGTAATCATTTTCAAAATCGAAATAAAAGGATTAAAATGATACAAACTTAAAAAATTCTATGGCGTTATGCCATACCGTTTCGTTATTTTAGAAGTGCTTAAAATTACCTTCAAAACAAGGTATAGCAGAGTAAAATCGGTCAAGTATTTCCGGAGTTACATGCGACTGAATGAACACACCTCTTTGATAAAATCTTCATTTCACCAAAGTTCAATTGGTCATAACATTTAAAAAAAAATTTTAAAATTTTTTTCTTGAAACACGTATATAATATTTTTAAGAGAAGAATGCATACACAAACTAGTTAAGCAATCCAAGCTTGTGATGTAAAAAATGCGTACCGTTTGGCATGGAATGACTCATATATATATATATATAAATAATTTTGTTTACAGAAACCTATTGACATTTTGCGTTCAAGACTATTTGTTTTAAATAGTTTAAGTTTTTTCGAAGAAAATTATTTAAGAATAACCTTTAGTCAGTTTAAGCGAGCTCGGTTATCACTCGCTTATAGTATTTCTTGAATAGAATTTTTTCTACAGGTAATTTTTTTTTTCAAATCAAACGATTAATAATGCATTCAGCTAATCAGTTCTTGAATGCAAAGAAATTTAAAAAAAAAATCTCGTAAAGTTTTGAAGTTATCGCCTTAACGACCACCTACTCGTTTACTAAGCGAGTACCAATAGAACACACCCAATGACTCGTTGTGGATGCATTGGCTTCTCAATAGTAACGTGTGTGATCTGAACCCCATATGAGGCAATTTTGCTTATTAACATAGTTAACGAGATGAAAATGAGGTTCATTTGAAAACACGATTTTTCGGTAAAATTCTTCATCTCATGCCAAACAATTTTTAGATTATTGGACGAAGCGAAAACGCATAGGATGGTGTTCCATTAATAAATGACAGATTTCAACCCTTCCGATTTAAGCAGAAATTTGAAAAATTATCAGTACTTTCTTATACAGCCGTTTAAAATTTTTAATGGCCCACCCTGTATTATACATATATTTTTGGCTTAGGCAACACTAAGCGTTGCTTGGCGCCATCTGACATTTACATTGGAAAGTTTGACATATTTTAGCACAAACGTACTCAGAACGTTTCAACGTACGACCATCATTTGTGTTGTTTACAGTGACTTGAAAAATCGATTTGGCAAAAAAATTAAATTATCTCGTGAACATTTTCGTGCGATCAATTTTTACAACTTTCGAGTGCATCGATAAACTTAAATCTTTGTATGGCAATTAAGCACCATCCTATAGCACTGTAAAAAACTGGTTAAATGAATTCAATCATGACCGACGCTCGCTCAATGACTTAGGTCGTTAAGGTGGTCTAAAAACGGCCGTTGTGCCAGAGAAGATTGATGCCGTGCATGAACTGATAATGCAAGATCGTCATGTGACATACCGCGAGATAGAGGCATCCTTGCGCATTTCTTCCACCAGCATACATTCGATTTTGAATGAAAACCTGTCGTAAAAAAGGTTTTTTTCTCTTTGGATTCCCCACAATTTGACAATCGCTCAAAAAGAGGCTCGTATCGATTGTAGCAAAGAAATTTTGAAAAAATGCGATCGCGGTGCTTTAAAAGACGTTTATAAGATCGTCACAGGTGACGAATCATGGATCTATGCGTATGAGCCCGAAACAAAACAGCAATCGACCGTGTGGATCTTCGAAGACGAGCCAAATCCAACGAAAGTTGTTCGTGGAAGAAGCACTTCGAAGCAAATGGTCGACTGTTTCTTCGGCAAAAGTGGTCATGTTGCGACTGTTCCGATTGAGCAACGTAGGACGGTCAATTCTGAGTGGTACACCACAATTTTTTTGCCAGAAGTCTTCGGAGAAATTCGAAAAACGAACAAGAGAAGACGAATCATTGTGCTCCATGGCAATGCGAGCTCTCACACATGGGCTCAAAACTGCGCCTTTTTGACCGGCCAAACGTCGAATTGATAGGTCATCCGCCATACAAAATGCGTGGTCAACGATTTTTGTCGACAGAAGATGCTGTTGAAGCGTTCAAAAACCATGTTTTGGAGGTGTCTCAATCGGAGTGGAAAAAGTGCTTCGGCAATTGGTTTGAGCGCATGCGAAAGTGTATAAATCGTGCTGGAGAATACTTTGAAAAGCAATAAAACCATTTTTGATGATAAATATTCGTTCATCATTAAAAGTGTACTCACAACAATAAAGAGCTTAGAGAAAACAGGGCAGTGATTTAAGTGCGCGGTCAGTTTGCAGGCACGTGATCATTCAACTCAAAATCACTTCGACGTAAATTGTTTTCCAAACTGACCTGATAATTGCCATATTCTTTTAATGGCGACTAATTTAGTAAACGTACTTTGCATTTTAGTTATATATACTTACAATTTCATGGAATCGGCAAAACTAAAGTTCGCCGGATCGGTGTCAATGAGCTTTCCAATGATCACACCATATCCTTCGGGCGTTGTTTTGGCCAGGGGATAACCCGCACTAAATCGTTTTGGTCACAATCATTAATAATTTTATGTTTAAACAAAAAACTTTCCTTTCAACTTACACTGTCTGAAGGACGCGCTTCCACGAAGGTGCCTCCACATCCATGTTGCCGAAGAAGTCATCCAGATGTGTGCGACACGTCAAATACGTATCGATCACTTGCTTCGCGTATTCGACACTGCAACCGCAAACGTAAAAGAACAGCAATGCCTCCTGTTCAGTCAAATCGGGCATATGCGGCTGAGCCTGTACCCATTGAACCAATTTTTGGACTTCTTCGCGTTTGATTTGCGTATGGCGGATATACTGATCTTCCAATTTAAATAAGTCCCACATGCTTTGGCACGTTATGCTGCTATAACTTTACACTTTGAAGTTCTATTTACTTTTGAGCAGTTTGTTGATGCCGGTACCAAGGCAAACCTCCTTGGAATGCCGTCATAAACCTGTGATTCGAGTAAATTTTTTATATTATTTTTTTTTTTGAAATACTCGTATACCCATAAAATATGTACGTGCTTCTTTTAAAGAGTCGACTTTAAATCACTTTTAATATTTGGCTACTTTCAAGCTGCGGTTGTGTGCCGGTCATTTTGCTAGAACAATTAAAATAAAATTTAATGTGATAAAAAAGTGCTAAGATCCAAGATCGGATGCTATCTATGACGCACAGTGGGGTATAGGATTCCACAAAACCGGAATCAAATGAAAATCAGCGCAGAATTAGAGTAGACATTTTGTAAAAACTTGTCTTCTATAAAAAATTTAGACGTAAGAGGTCTCGAACCGGTTAATCCCTGTTCATTGTGTAAACTTCTTTTGTTTAAAAAATTAGAAAAAGGTTCCTATTGCTACTTTCGCAATAAGTGGGTATGTACATACTTTCCATTGTTCTCCATATGTGACAGCGCATTGAGAAAGGGACCTAAGGGTAAAAAAAATCAATTTTATTTTTTTTTTCTTTTTTGATGTGGACAACATCTGAGCATCGAACGAGACCGATCCCATGCCCCAAAAGTGTTCCCTCCCAGAGATATGCGCGTTTTATGAAAGTGAAGCCGACAATTCTAAGCGCAAATAGAAAGGGACCTACTCTTTAAAATGACTCTCCTGAACAAAACTGGTTTTGAACCTTAGGTCCCTTTCTATTTTGCGCGTCACATATAAGGGTTTGCTTTACGACAAACAGAAGAATAGTGCATCATTGGATTGGAACACCATTGTCCACATAATAACTTTTTTACAGCTGAATATAATATCAATTATACTACACTTACCAACTCTGGATGAAGCTCGAGCACGTTTGAAGGCATACGAGGGCTGTTATATATATATTGCTGGCCTGCGAATATTTATCATCAAAAATGGTTTTATTGTTTTTCAAAGTATTCTCCAGCATGATTTATACACTTTTGCATGCGCTCAAACCAATTGTCGAAGCACTTTTTCCACTCCGCTTGAGATACCTCCAAAACATGGTTTTTGAACGCTTCAACAGCATCTTCTGGCGACGAAAATCGTTGACCAAGCATTTTTTTCTTGATGTGCGGGAATAAAAAGAAGTCATTGGGTGCCAAGTCAGGGCTGACGTTTTGGCCGGTAAAAAAAGGCGCTGGTTTGAACCGATGTGTGAAAGTTTGCACAATGATTCGTCTTCTCTTGTTCGTTTTTCGAATTTCTCCGAAGACTTCAGGCAAAAAAATTCTGGTGTACCACTCAGAATTGACCGTCCTACGTTGCTCAATCGGAACAGTCGCCACATGACCAGTTTTGCCAAAGAAACAGGCGACCATTTGCTTCGAAATGCTTCCTTCACGAACAACTTTCGTTAGATCTGGCTCGTCTTCGAAGACCGAAACGGTCGGTTGCTGTTTTGTTTCGGGCTCATACGCATAGATCCATGATTCGTCACCTGTGACGATCTTATAAACGTTTTTTTGAGCGATTGTCAAATTGTACTGAATCTAAAAAACAAACCCTTTTTTACGGCCAGGTGTTCATGCAATATCGAATGTATGATTGTGGAATGTATGCTGGTGGAAGAAATGCCCAAGGATGTCTCTATCTCACGCTATGTCACATGACGATCTTAAATTATCAGTTCACGCACTGCATCAATGTTCTTTGGCACAACGGCAGTTTTTGGACGACCTTCGTCTTTGAGCTAGCGTCGGTCACGATCGAATTTATTAAACCAGTTTTTCACAGTGCCTTAGGATGGTGCTTCATCGCCATACAAAGATGTAAGTTCATCGATGCACTCTTGTCGTGATAATCCACGTCGAAAGTTGTGAAAAATGATGGCACAAAAATGTACACGAGTTAATTCCATTTGTTTGCCTATTTGATTTTTTCAAGTCACTGTTGACAACACAAATGATGGTCGTACGTCAAAACGTACTGAGTGTGTTTATGCTAAAAAATGTCAAACTTTCCAATGGAAATGTCAGATGGCGCCAGGCAACACTTAGTGTTGCCTTGGCCAGAAATATATATAGCAACCCTTGTATATTTTATAAGGTCCGAAATAAGTATTTCGAGGTGTTACATACGAAATGATAAACATATATGTATATTAGGGTCGGTCGATTTAGCAATCGATATTGCGCCATCGATGTTTTGATTGCTTCTGACATGAGGTAAATAAAGTTTCACTTCGACTTATCAAAAAAATCATTTCGAGAAGCCCAAATTTCGATTTTTTGACTTTTTCTCTACCTTATTTTTAAGGTTTTTTTTATTCGGTAAAAAAAATATTTATTTTTAAAAATTACCTTTCCAAGGTGACATACAATACAAACAAAAATATATTGCCACATACTACTATACAATACTTAAGTATAACATATGAGCGCCTAAGAATATAAATTCGGCTGCGAGAGTCGGAGAGAATCAAATCAAAAATCGATAGCCCAATATCTACATAGTATACTATCCTACGTTAGTATACTCCCATACATAATGATAATATAGAATATATAAAACGCATATAATTTAATGGTATGCCCAAGAATTTAGCTTTATTGTAATGATAAGTGTTTGTTATTATGTTTTAAAAAAGATTTCGGGCAAGTGGCCGCCAGCCGAATTTGCGACCATTTTTTTAAGCATGTGGGCCGTATGTCAGTAATGACTCGCCGAATATTCTCATTTGAGGCGTCAATCATGTCGGGCTTATCTGCGTAGACAAGCTACTTCACATAACCCAAAAAAAATAGTCCAGCGGTGTTAAATGGCACTTGGAGGCCACGCCACAGGCACACGACGAAATTTAATGCGCTCACCAAAAGTTTCCTTCAATAAATTGCTTATTTCGTTGGCTGTGTGGCATGTAGCTCCGTCTTGTTAGAACCAAAGGTCGTCCACTTCAACAAACTCCCATTCAGGCGCGAAAGAGTCATTAATCATGACTCTATAGCGTTCCCCATTGACTGTAACATTCTGCCCGACTTCATTTCGAAGAAATATGGACCAATGGTTCTCTCTGCCCATAGAGCACACCAAACAGCGACTTTTTGATGATGTGACGGAGTCTCAACAATGGCTTGTGGATTTTCATTACTCCGACAATTTTGGTTATTAACGTACCATTATCATTCATCGCTGAACAAAATTTTCTTGTAAGAATCAGGATAGTTTTGGGCCCTTTCACCACGATTTGCAAACGTTGTTCCGGAGTCAGTCTATTCATTATGAAATGGCAAACCATACTGAGCATAAATAAAGTGACAGCTGTGAAAAAGATCAACTCCTTAAAAAGTGTGGCCAGATTAAAATCAAACTCTAAAAAAGCATCGTTTAGAAGCTTTAGAAGGAAGTGTGGTCGTACTGAAAACCACACTCTAAAAAACATCCTTTAGAAGATTCCGTGTGCCCGGGTCTTAAGTCGCCGTCATGTGGAGTTTGTAAAGCCGTCGGAAAAAATTCTGTAACGGCTTCGGATTCTGTTGTAATTTTAAAAAAAGTTTGAAGTATTTATTTTATATGTAAAAAAGAAAATAAGTTGTGTGTAATCAGTGAATTTATACAGAAATTATCGTGCTTTACAATAGACTCATATATCCTGGCTTGGGTAAGAGAACTTAACTTCAATCAATGTCCAACTTTTTGAAATTACCCTCGGTGCCAAAGAGATCTGAGGCCGGTTTCTGTTCTGCCGGACGTAGGTTTTCCTTGACGCAGTGACTGTTGTTGTATTCTATAAGTGTCAACCGATTATCCCGTAATTTCTTATACATGATCTCTGAAAGAATATCGAAAGTTTAGACAATCAATTTGGTCATACGAGTAGTTCTTCGACTTACCACTCAAGTCTTTGGAGTGCATCCCAAGACCACCGAAGTCAGCCGGCAGTATATCACGCGGTATGTACTTGTGTAGGGTCTCCAGGCTACTGTGGACATGAAGGGCTTCTTTGAGTTCCTTTTTTAAGAAGGGATTTACGAGGAACATAAGTTTATCGATAATCGGCCCGGGATTGGTGAAATGTAAACTTTGAAAGCGTGTTGGAATTGTTTCCTGCGGAGAATGTAAAAATGTTGGAAATGAAATTCTAGAAATTCTTCCGTTTTTGTGAGAGTTTAATTTTATTTTCAGACTGATTTCAAATGCGACATCTTCCAATTCATCAAGGTTAATTAAAGATCCTCTACAACAGTAGCAGGACCTTACAACCACCCCACGACAGACGGATCTATTGACCGGATTGATCCGAAGGGCCAAGGGCTGTCACCCCGACACACAGTTGCCGCAACAACAACAACAACGGTAAGTATTATTCTATAGAAAATGTGAATATTTACCAGACTTGATTACAGAACTACCAGACTACAAAAACCGGCCTCAGAAACTATACTTAATTTGAGCAAAAAAAATAGCCTAGCTTTTGTGTAGTGGCAGGACTTCAAATGTGGTTTTACTTTTATGAAGGGGCTATACGTAAACGTGGATCGATTTTAAAAGGGTTAGCATCATTTTAAAATGTGATTTCTGGAGCGTCTGATGGCGGCATACGAAAACATGAGCCGATATGCTTCCAACTCATCAGGGTTATTTTAAGATCTTCTACAACAGCAGCATGACCTTAAATCGGTAAGTATTATTTTTTGACTATTTACAAAACTATATAGACCTATATGATACAATTTAAGCAAGCTTGATTACAGAATTAACATACCACCATATACCTAATTTGAGCAAAAAAAAACCTGGCTCTTGTGCAGTGGCGGGACCTTAAATCTGATGTTACTTTTGTGTGGGGCTATACGAAAACGTGGACCGATTTTAAAAGGGTTAGCTTAATTTCAAAATGTGATTTATGGAGCGTATGCTGGGCCCATACGAATATATGGGTCAATATGGCTCCAACTCATCAAGGTTATTAAAAGATCATCTACAACAGCATCAGGACCTTACAACGGTAAGTACTATTCTCTGGCTGTTTACAAAAGTATATGGACCTATATGATAAAATGTTACCGGACTTGATTACAGAACTACCATACAACACTATAATGTATTTGAACAAATAAGTAACCAGGCTCTTGAGTAGTAGCATTACCTCAAATCTGAAGTTACTTTTGTGTGGAGGCTAAAGAATTAGTATCATTTTAAATGTAATTTCTGGAGCATTTAATGGGGCCATACTACACAAATGTATAGACCTTTATGATACATTTTTGCTGGCTTGATAACAAAGCTACCATACACTACTATACTTAATTTGAAAAAATTAACCTGTGGCTTGTTTAGCGACAGGACCTCAAATAAGTAGTTACCTTACCTTTATGAAGGGGCTAAATAAGTGCCTGTGATAAGTGCAACAGCCCACACATGAAAACTATTGATCGCTGCCTTAAAAAGAATAAGACCAATGTGGTTCGCTTGATAAGAATTTTTGTATATACTTTATAGTCCAAAGCGAACACATTTTAAATTAGTATGGAACCATTACTAGACCAAAGAAGACCTTACAAATCTTCTTTAATCCTAAGTATAAAATCATTACTCACCAGGAGAAGAAATTACAACTCTTCTCCAAACTTGAGTCAGATTAAATCTACTCAACAAAACATTTATGTAAAGAACACAGTGTTTCATTTTACAAGTTGAGAGAGACTTTTGTTTGAATGCTATATACTCGTATACATAACCCGATATGGTCGAATTATTAGTTGTTAGTTAGTCTTTCAACACACTATACCAAAATTGAGGAAGATCGGGTTTAACATGTCCTGGAGCACAGTGGTCCAGAATCAATTTCCACCGTCCAAAAGTCTATAACTTTTGATCTATTCAATATTTTTGTGTTCTGTATAAAGGGAAATTGTAGCCAAGGACTATTTTGTGCTATTACCACTCACATAAATCTAGAATTAAAAATACATTTTTTTCCACCATGCAAAAATTGTATATAATTTTATTAAAAATCCTTAACCTTTTTTAAAATTATTAGGATTTAAATTATTTGTGTGCAAGCCACAGCAAAAATTTTGGATTTTCTTATTTTTTAAAAAAAAAATATTCAATGTCGTGTAATCGGATTAGAAATCAGGTCAAATTTTGGCCATTTTTTTATTTTGACATTTTAAAGAAAATTAAAATTTAAATTTTTTAGTTTTTATACCCTCCACCGAAGGGTGGATGGTATTTGCCATTTCGTTTGCAACAACGCAACTCCATAAAGTATATATAGGGTGATCCATCTCGAGAGGTTTTTTTTCAGAACAAAAAAAATATAAAAATTCCAATCAAGCGTGGAATTTTTATTGGTAATTTGAAAGGAAATTTTATGGCATCTATTTTTTGAAAATCATTACCTTCAAATGTTGGCAACTGTATTATGGAAATGAGCGTTCGGTGAGAAACGGAAAGATCTGCTGTTTTCGACCAAAATTTTGTTTAGTGGTGATGGCAATTTCTGGGTCAACGGCAAAGTCAATAAACACAATTGCCGCATTTGGGCTGAAGAGCAACACGAAAAGGTTCAAGAGGTGCCATTATACCCAGAGAAAGCCACGGGTTGGTGCGGTTTATAAGCTGGTGGAATCATCGGTGCATATTTTTTCAAAAAAAATGATGGCCGAAACGTAACCGTGAATAGTGCTCGCTATCGCGCCATGATATCGATCTTTATGCTACCTGATATTGAAGCCCGTAATCTTGACGACACTTGGTTTCAACAGGACGGAGCCACTTGCCATACAGCTGCTCAAACAATGGATCTATTGAGAGGTCATTTCGAAAATCAGCTAATTTGACGTTTTGGACAGGTGAGTTGGCCGCCTAGGTTACGTAAATTCCAAAGTCTATGCTGACTAAACCAGCTACGATTCAGCTTTTGGAAGCCAACATTACGCGTATCGTTAAAGCCATACCGGTCGAAATGCTCGAATGAGTCATCCACTATTGGACCATCAGAATGGAAACCCTGAGGCGTAGTTGCGGCCAACATTTGAAGGAAATTGTATTCAAAAAATAAATGCCATAAAATGTCCTTTCAAATTACCAATAAAGATTCTACATTTGATTTGAATTTTTATTTTTTTTTGTTCTGAAAAATACCTCTAGATGGATCACCCTCTAGATTCTACACTTGATTTGAATTTTTATATTTTTTTTGTTCTGAAAAATACCTCTAGATGGATCACGCCCGTGTGCCTGTTGAAAGCAAGATAGCATTCAACCGAATCGACTTAGGATCCTGAATCTTTGCATGATGATGGCTTTTGGTCATGAGCTGTTTGGTATTGTAAATGGGCGATATCGGCCTAGGGGGCAACAAGTTTTTCGTTTTGGGACTAAAGGTACCTCTGGTAAAACTACTTATTTTTGAGTATTTGCTCAACAAATCATAATTTTTTGAGGACAGACAATATTTAAAATGGGTAATTTTAGTTGGGACGCAATAAATATCTTAAGAAAATGGCTTGGTTGCTGAGTTTTTTGTTTCATGTTGCGCAAAAAACGTCCCGCATGGTCAATATAGTACATATGGTTACCCAAATTAAATAAATTAGTACGAATTTAAATATAGCGTCCTTTTCAAGAATTGGTTGAGACAGACCGAATGGGTCCGGACCATTTTATTGCGCTTTAGTAACTTCTTAACGGTGGAGGATATAAAAGATTAGGCCTGGCCGAACTTAACTATGTTTTTACTTCTGTTTACATACATATATTCGCTTGCCGGTTCCCCACGGGAGGACAACTGCCCACAGGTAGTACTGCAGTTCGTTCAGAAGTACACATTGACATTATACTGAATTTGAACAAGGTCGAAATTAAAGTGTGGGCTTTGCATTATATCAAAACATGTACCACTTTTTGAATAGGTTTCGTCTTTAGCCCACACCTTGTCGAAATCGGTTCATATTTCCAACCTGTACTTTGATTACAACGATAGGTGGAAAAAAAGAACATCTCTCAATGGAGAAAAATAAATGCACACGGGTCTATAAGTATATCTTCTTTTTGCAGGTGTTGCAAACATCGGCTCTAAGTCATATTAGCCAGTACCAAATTGCGGTGTAGGGTATTTAAAGTGAGAAAGACAATAAGGTACAAGTACAAAAGCCTATTGTAGAAAACACCCACAATTGCTGGGCTCATAATCACCTGGCCCACTCGTTTTTGGAGGGCGTTTTTGTTTGGTTCTATTTATTTACCTGTAAAAAGTACAACAAACGTCTCAATTGTGATAGTCCGATGCGTGCAATGTGACCGAATGTGACGCCCGTCAAATCGATGACAATAGTAAAGCCATTGATAAGATCATTTTCCAGCAACCATTTATCCTGGGTTATACAGAATCTGTGACAAATAAAATAGTGAAATATATATTAATTATATTTGTGTATATATTAGACGGCTGTGAGTTCTCTCGATTCATATCGAAATTTTAAAGAAATCGAACTTTTCGTCTTATTACACACAGAGAAAAGTTAGTTGAAATTTTTGTTGCCATCACCAAATGTTTTCAATCGTAGGGAGTATTTTTTTCGGCATTCCACTAGATGGTAAATATGATCAAAGTCTTGTGTACACAACCAATAGATCGGTCATACTAATAAAATTTTGTCCTTGTTACCCGGAGCCTCTGAACAATTTTGAGTATTTTTGCAAATTTACTTTGTTAGATACTTGATAAATAAATAAATACTAAAATTCTAAATAATGTTTAGTGGGCACAACTGGTGCTTGTGACAACCAATAGTTTTGAAGGAAGTAAATTGTAGCAACCAAATACACTGTTTTTTCCATTATTGAGATTTTTTTTAAGCGACAAGCTGGGCGTTTTTTTGGGATAAACTAAATCGACTACGCTGAATTTAATGGCGCTGGCCGTTTTTCTAGATTAAATCCTTGTTTTTAAATAGCTCTTGTACAAAGGTCCCTGCCGATTCGAGATCCCACAGATCTAGCTATAACTAGTTATGCCCGACCGTACAAACATTTTGCATTGCACGTTATGAGCGTTCTATAACTATATAATTCTGGTGAAACTGGACCATAAAGGTCTATGTTTTCTTAAAGCCACCATACAAAGGTCGTTCTTGATTTCACAACATGTTGCTTAAAAAGCCACATATAACATTTCGACCGAACTTAGCACATATCTCAGGCGAAATTGAAAAATATCAGCCTTACAAACAAGGTTCTCCAGAGAGAGGCGCGCATTTTGTGAGCAACAGAGTGATATCCCATAGTCAGTCCCGCCTGACTTTAACGGTTTTTAAACTTTATACCCTTCACCAAAGGGTGGATGGTATGGTAAATTTGTCATTTCGTTTGGAACACCACGAAGTATTGATCGAAGACCCTATAAAGTTTATATATGTTATTGATCGTGGTAAAATTGTAAGACGATCTAGCATTTTCTAACATTTGTACGGTCGGGCCGTATAACAATTCGACCAAATTTGGCACATATCTCAGGCGAAATTGGAAAATATCAGCCTTACAAACAAGGTTCTCTAGAGAGAGGCACGAATTTTGTGAACGCCCATAGTCAGTCCCGCCCGACTTTTACTGTTTTTACTCTTTATACTCATCACCAATGGGTGGATGGTATGCTAAGTATATGTAACAGCGCATAGAGAAAGGGACCTAAGGGTAAAAAAATCAATTTTAATTTTTTTTTATGTGGACAACATCTGAGCATCGAATAAGACCGATCCCATGCCCCAAAAGTCTTCCCTCCCAGAGATATGCGCGTTTTATGAAAATAAAGTCGACGATTCTAAGCGCAAATAGAAAGGGACCTAATCTTTAAAATGGCTCTCCTGAACAAAACTGGTTTTTAACCTTAGGTCCCTTTCTATTTTGCGCGTCACATATATATTATTGATCGTGGTAAAACTGTATGACGATCTAGCCATGTCTGTCCGTCATTTCGTCCGTGTGTCTGTTGAAAGTGGTCAATCGAATCAACCAAGTATCCTGAAATTTTCAATGATGATGGCTTATGGTCATAAGCTGTTTGGGATTGTAAGTGGGTGAAATCGGACCATGGTGAGGGTGGAGGGTGGTGGGTGGGTCAGTTTCCCTTTAAGGCACTAAAGGTACCTCGGTAAAGAGTACTCTTTTTTAATGTTGGGACACACTAAATACCTCAACACAGTAAATACCTCAAAAAAGTGCATAGTTGCTGGATATTTTGACTCCTGTGTTCATAAAAAGTCCCGCATAGCCAAAATGGGCAATCCATATTAAGTATGGAGATATGGGTATTCAAATTTAGATAAGTTTTGATGCGAATTTAATTAAATAGGAATTTGTAAGTTTTGGAAAAAGTTTGGAAATTTTTGATTGCATGTGCCGAAAGGCCCAAAATGGCGTAGTTTAGGAGATGTCGCTGATTTAAGTTTTTCTGTGGTCATGCCACCTGTTTCGGTTCTGAAGAGAAGGTAACAATAATTAAGGCTCTTTTGTCGATTGGATGCATAGTTTAGGAGATATCGTTGATTTAAGTTTTTCTATGGTCTTTCCACGTTTTTGGCCTACGATAAAAGTGTTCAGGAATTAAGTTTTTTTTGTCGTTTAGGCGCCTAGTTAAGGAGATATCTCTATTTTAAGTTTATCTATGGTCTTTCCTCGTTTTTGGTCTAGGATAGAAGTGATCAGGAATTAAGGCTCTTTTGTCAATTGGACGCATAGTTTAGGAGATATCGCTGATTTAAGTTTTTCTTTGATCTATCTACGTTTTTGGCCGAGTAGAGAGGTGATCTCGAATTAAGGCTCTTTTGTCAATTGGACGCATAGTTTAGGAGATATCGCTGATTTAAGTTTTTTTTATGGTCTTTCCACGTTTTTGGCCTACGATAATAGTGATCAGGAATTAAGGCTCTTTTGTCGATTAGGTGCTTAGTTAAGGAGATATTTCTGATTTATGTTTTTCTATGGTCTTTCCACGTTTTTCGCCGAGTAGAAAGGTGATCTCGAATTAGGGCTCTTTTGTCGATTAGGCGCTTAGTTTAGGAGTTATCGCTGATTTAAGTTTTTCTATGGTCTTTCCTCGTTTTTGGCCTACGATAAAAGTGATCAGGAATTAAGGCTCTTTTGTCGCTTATGCGCTTAGTTAAGGAGATATCTCTGATTTAAGTTTTTCTTTGATCTATCCACGTTTTTGGCCGAGGAAAGAAGTGATCACGAATTAATGTTCTTTTACCCATAAGACACTAGTTTAGGAGAAATCTCTGATTTAAGTTTTTCTATGCGCTTTTGTTTAACGTTGGGAAGGTGGAGGTCGTATATGGTTTGGCCTGGCCGAACTTAGCGACGTTTTCATTTGAGTACTCAAAATTAAACAAACAAATTCAAATATGAAAATAAACAAATTCAAATATGGATTCATATGCTAGATTGAGCTTATATCGGAATAGGGCACCTTAGGGCGGGTCGATGCCAGGGTTAAACAAAAGTTGTACAAGTCACCGCCTAGTTTTGAAGCCCATAGAGAGCGGTTTTTAATTTCCGGGGGATTTCTTTTTTCCTTTTCTGAAATACCTTCTAACTAGGAGGTAACTTTAAAACTAGGGGGTGACTCCTCTAACTTTCTTTTTTGACTCGCCCTAAAATTAATTATTCGAGTTCATGGAATTTTTTATAAAATTTTACCAGTGACAATTAAGTCCTCTTGTAACTTTTTTGTTTGTGAATATAAATCAATACTTTCAAATCACAAGTTTTTTGGAATTTTAATATCTTTAAGTTTGTTGCATTAAATGTTTCAAATATGAGAGTTGAAAATCGGATACCGAGGTAGGTAACTAGTCGAAATTAAACTCAAAGTCAATAATGACTAATCGTACCTCCACAAAATCAACGATATTCTAAAAGTTACGATCTGACTTCAAACGAAGGAACTGTAAAATAAAATCCATTTCGGGCGTTATTTAATTTTCATGAAAAAATTTGTTTTCCCATTTTAGAAACACTCTCTCTAAGGGCTTTAAAGCTAGGGTGACTTACAATTTTTTTTAATCCGCCTTAGAGCACTTGAGACCCTAGGATTCTTGAACGCTCATCATTAAGGTTTCAACAAACGTCCAACAATTTACATGGACTCAGTTTAACTCAAATTTTACTAGAAATCCCTAACTAAGATTAAGACTTGAATCCACCGATCACAGACACTATAAAAGGCTCAATTTTTCTTTCCAGGCATACTTACAATTTGAAAGCACCAACGAAATCGAAATTCGAGGGATCTGTATCAATCAGTTTTCCTATAACTACAGCATATCCTTCGGGTGTCCTTTGCTCCAGCGCATAGCCAGCTCTGCATAGAAAGTAAACGTACAATTTTATAGGTCTACATGTGTTATGATTCTCCAGTTAGTAACGTACACGGTCTTCAAGACTAGTTGCAACTGCGGCGATTCGATGTCCACATTACCGAAAAAGTCCTCCTCATGAGTGCGGAAGGTGTAGTAGGCATCGGCCACTTGCTTGGCAGTTTGCATCTGGTTGCAGCAGGCATGAAAGAAAAGCAACGCCTCGTGCTCGCCAACCTCGGGCAAATGTGGCTGAGCCCTCAACCATTCCAGCAACTTTTGTACCTCTTCACGTTTGATGGCCGGATAGCGGGCATATTGGGCCTCTAAATTAAATAATTGCCACATTGTCGAAGGGGGTTTTTTTATCTGTTGTTTTTGATCTTCTGTATTTGAGGTTATTACTTTGGAGTCTACGTTCTAACTGGTTGTTGTATACCGCCCCGGTTCTGTTGAACGACTAAAATAAATAGCCGGATTTTTTTTTAGCGTTAGTCTGTACTTGTGGATCTCAACTGAAATTATGGGTAAATGGTTAAAAACGCAAAATGGTGTTGCCAAAATTCAAATGTGTTTTTTTATTGTCTTCCATACATCAACAGATTATCATTATATGCTCTCATTAAAAAATATGAGCAGGTAAACTTTGATCTACAGCTTTTGTTTAAGCGAAAATATTTAAATATCAAAAGCCTGTCTGTCTGTTCGTCCGTCTATCTGTCAATACGAGTGTACGCAGGTAAGCTGAGAAGTAATTGTCAATTTTCGGATAAATGATACTCGTACTTTACCTCACGAGGACATACTTAGTAGGGGCATAAAAACTGTTACACACGTTTTATGCTGTAAAATAAAAAGTACTGAATGTTTTTGGACCACATATTTTTTAATATATTTATTGATGTATATTGTATCCAAAAAGAATCTACTTATTCGATATGTCCGCCTTTTGCCTTAAGTCGCACTGGCCAATCGTCAATAGCTGCACGAACCTCGTCAATTGGAAAATTGGCCACAGCTCGAACCAAAGCAGTCTTAGGACATCCAGTGTTGGGGTATCTTTTGTGACCAACCTTGTCCTCTAAATCCGTCCACAATTTGTAATCCAATGGGTTCAAATCTGGACTGCCTGAGGGCCATTCTTCAGAGGAAATGAACGCGGGCAAATTGTTTCGAAGCCAGGCCTGGGACGTTTTAGCCTTATGGGCCGGCGCAAAATCATGCTGGAAAGTCCATGGCTGGTTTTGAACAGGGAATTGTTTAGAGGCTTCACAACAGCTTTCAAAGCGGTTTCTTGGTGAACTTTGGCCGATGTTTTGACTCCTTGTTCGCAGAAATGCAGGTCAGTGACCCCATCGTAAGAGGCACCCCACCAAACCATGAGTGAAGCTGGGTGATGACCCTTTTCCACCCTTGGGATCAGTTCAGATACTTGCTTAGATGACTGAACATACACTCTATCATTTTGCTTGTTAAATTTTTCCTGAACGGTAAAAATTTTTTCACCAGTGAACAAAATTTTTCGGTGCAAGTTATCAGCGTGCTTCACCAAAAGACGTTTGCATTTTTCAATCCTATTTTTTTTTAAGCTGCAGTCAAAAAATGTCCGGTACGCCGTTTGAAAGCCCCAAGTCTTTTTTTATGATTCGACTCATGGACTTTTGCGTGATATTCATCTCACGGGCCATGATTTTCTGTTTTTTTTAGCGGATTTCTGTGAATTCTTGATTTAACGGCTTTGATGACATGCGGTGTTCGAACAGAGCGTGGGCGGCCCGACCGGTGGCGGTCTTTTACATCTCCAGTATCCTCAAAGAGTTTTATGCATCGGTAGACGAACATGCGGCTAATTCCTGGTGGCCGGAGCGTTTTGAAAATATCGCTTTTGATGACATGCGGTGTTCGAACGGCTCTCATTATCTGACCACTCCATGATGAAAGTTGAAACAATTTTAAAATCCCGTTACAGACTAACGCTATTGAGGCTAGCTTTCAAAACCCATAAGACATTAACGGGGTATGTTCAGTTCTACTATTGAAATGGGTGTGTTCAATGTTGTAACAGTATTTATGACCCTACTAAGTACAATGTCTTTGGGAAGTGAACATTTTTTAGAAAACAAGTTCGAATCGTATTGATTATCATTAAGACGGGCATTGCTGACTATAAGATACCCTACACCACTCTATTGTTTCAAAGATTCCGTTCCTCTTTCTGGAGCTTGAGCAACGTCGAACTTAATATATTACTTCTATAGCGGGTAGGACTTATTTCTCGGGGCATATATTAAACACAGACCGTCCTGATTTCACCAGAGATAATTATAAGTCTTAGATATAGCACTATAGGTTAATTGAGTAAGATTGGATTTTCAATGTGGCTTTTGAAGCGGCAGTACCTCGCTTTGATGTTCCCTGTACTGCCAACTTGGAAACGATAGAGGCCCTCGGGAAGACTCAATGCTCCTATACTTCAGGAGTTTTTCAACAATAGCAGTGACACTATAATTTATCCCCAATGATCCGTTGCCAAAACTGATTTTTTTTGTTGCTAACCGAATGACTGAGGATGCATGTAATTTTTAGTTTCCGTTGGTGTAATCGAATTTTACCTGGTACACAGATATGTTCAGTAAATGAAACTGAATAGATCGGTGGAAGTGACAAAGTAGAAACCTATGAATAGGGAAATTATAATTTTATTTTCGCTTTCAAGTAAATAATGTTTTTAGAATTTTTAGCTTTAATTTAAAAAGTAGAATTAAATAAAATAAGCCAAAGAAAGATATTAATAATAGTGTCCAATTCCGGAACACATTGACATACTTTATCGGGTCTTCTTGGCCGAACGATGTCTTTTGTATATTCTATTTTACAATTCAATAGTTTCTAAGATGATTATTACCAATTGTTGGTTGTTCTAAACAGAAACATTAGTTTTTGTTGTTGTACCGGCACATAATGCCGGGGTGACTACCCTGGACTAAGAAATACCTACTTCGGGTCGATCCGGTGCAAAGAAACGGCTTTCGACCCCACGACACTTTAGGGGGTTATGACAACTAATTATTTGAGCTCTGTTAAATGCGACCGACTAGTAAATTGTCTGTACCCTAAAATTGTCAGAGCAATTCTCATATGGTACTTCTAAACGAATTTCTATTATAATTATTCACTTTTTTGGAATCGAACTGAAATTCTTCTCGTCTAACAGAAATTTTGTAGTTCGAACCAATTTTCTACTAACTTTTCTCTGAGTGTAACTGCCCCATTGCGTCAGTGAACGATTTCTGTCTCACACGCAGAGAAAAGATATGGTTACTATATGGTCACGGCAACAATAGTATATTCTCTACAATAAAAGCATGTTCATCGCAACTATAGTATAGTTTTCTGAATTTTATTTTGACAACAGTATGATGGCAGCAATAATAATATTGTTAAAATGTAACAATACTATTATTGCTAAATTGAAAAATAACATAACCCAATCCTAAAAACAAATTGGGGATTATAGTATGGTTGAGTGGAAACATAATATGGTTGTAGGGATGATAATATGGTTGCGTGTGAATCATACTATGGTTGTCAGGATCATACTATGGTTGTATGTGAAACATAGTATTGTAGTGAGGATCATAATATTGTTTTGGGGATAATAATATGGTTGAGTGTGGCACATAATATGGTTGTGGGGATCAAAGTATGGTTGTGTGTTAATCGTTCTATTGTTGTGAGGATCATAATATTGTTGTGCCACAACCATATACCCAACAATAGTATAATCCTCTTCGAATATTGTCACCACAACCATACTTTTTTTCTGCGTGCAGATTGTTAAAAACTACCTCTTCACGAAGAAAGCCACCAGTGTGTATTGCTTGTAATGCAGGCATCTTTTTACATTGTCAAACAACGACGTTATGGAATTTGAGTAAGTTGGCGCAAATGGTCTCAGAAAAATTTCACCCATCTTGCGACCTGTAGTTCGTTTTCCATGGACGGGCATAGCGAGATCGTCTTAGATTTTTACTACGATACAAAATATATACACAAAATATATACGGATTTGGTCGTCGGATGGTACTAAGGTCAGGTGTAAGGTTCTTTTTGGATTGTCTCCTAATATTTACCGGTGTTGCAATTTAAATGGAAAGCACACTCAATATGATATGGTGTAGGGGAACCTACTTAAAAGCACCTATTTCAAAAAAACACAATTAGCATAATATTCTTAATTATAAAACCTTCAACTTTTATTAAACTAAACGAGTAAATTTTTTACGTAGACAACTATTAAATGGTTTTTGGTTGGCTTAGGGGTCATCAGTCAATATCTAATTTTTTGAAATTGCCCTCAGTGCCGAAGAGATCGGATGCATGCTTCGCTTGGACCGGGCGCAGTTTCTCATTGACACGATGCGTGCTGTTGTACTCGATGATATCGTGACGATGTGCCCGTATTGTCTTGTAGAAGTTATCTGCAATAAAACGAATTTTGACAAAAGTCGACACTCATTATAAGAGGAGCCCTTGGCTTTGTCTACAAAAGATAATCGAGATTATCTCTCAATTTGCTAGTACATTTCCAATTAATCTTGGAAATATACTAGCAAAACTGAGATTATAGTTGCTTATATAAACATAGCTTGTGATAAGCTTGTATGACAGTAGCTACCTCGTAAGGCCTCCGACGTTGGTCCAGGTCCACCGAAATCTTCGGGCAGTATTTCGCGCGGAACAAATTCGTAGAACGTCTCCAGGCTGCTGTGAACATGAAGGATTTCGTGAAGTTCCTTTTTGATGAAAGGATTCATGAGCGCCATCAGCTTATCGATAATTGCGCCGGCGTTCACAAAGTGCAAACCTACAAGGCGGGCGGGTATAGCTTCCTTTGGACGACGCGGAGAGGTCAAACAAGGGAAGTGTATTTTTTTAATGGTTTAAATAATTTGTCTGTTGACTTTTGCGTACCTGCAAATAGTAGAGGACCTTCTTCACCTGCATTATGCCAATGCGTGCAATATGACCGAAGGAGACGCCATTCAAGTCGATGACAAACAAAATGCCTTCTACTAGTCCGTTTTGCAGCAGCCACAAGTCTTGACTCATGCAATATCTGTGAAAAAATAAAAACATTAACCAAAAAAAATTAAAGTCATCCGAATATATATTGGACCCATTGGACTAATGGACCGGGTTTTATATTTAAATTTGTAAGAACATTGTATGGTGCTTTGTTACCCCAAATTTAGCCGAATTGCAAAAACAATTTTACTTACTAAATGTCCATGTATACGAGTATTCGAAGTCCCTTTTTCGGCAAAAGTAAGATCTTTACGAGATTTGACAGAAGCAAGGCTTTTGAACCAATGACGGATGCTATTGAAATTTCAAAAAATCGGTTTAGATTAGCTCCCACATATGTGTTAATCCGATTTTTTTCTATTTTAAGATCTTTTAAACACTTCTTTCATCCGAATAAAATTTCATCTTAATAAAATTTAGCAGGAGTAGGTTATTAAGGTCAAGAAAGAACTTTATCGAAATTGAAGAAAATCGGTTCCGATTTTGATATAGCTCCCAAAAACCAGTTTTGTTCAGGAGAGCCATTTCAAAGATTTAAATACGTGTATCTTTGGTGTACCATCACTTGCATAAAACGCGCATATCCCTGGGAGGGAACACTTTTGGGGCATGGAATCGGTCTCAATCGATGCTCAGATGTTGTCCACATAAAAAAAAAAGTGAAAATTTATTTTTTTACCCTTAGGTCTCTTTCTGTATGCGCTGTCACATATATGTTTATCCGGTTTTGTGTCTTTAGCTCCAAAATGAGTTTCAATCCTGTAGAAATTAAGCACAAGAAAGTTCATTGTGCCAACGACAAACGCTGTTGAAACAGAAGAAAATCGGTTCAGATTAAGATATGACTCCCACATATATTTCAATACCTAAGACAATGAAATTTTGTTACAATTTAAAACATGGGCATTGGTTGTAAAAACTGGGTAAATTTAGAGCCCTTCCAAAGTGATCCAAAAAATCTATTTTCAGTTGGCTTTTTTGAACATCCATAAGTAAAGGGCGACAATAAAGTTTGATCCATCTAGAGGTATTTTTTCAGAACAGAAAAAAAATATAAAAATTCAAATCAAGTATGGAATCTTTATTGGTAATTTAAAAGGACACTTTATGGCATTTATTTTTTGAAAATAGTTACCTTCAAATTTTGGCAACTGTATTATGGAAATGAGCGTTTTGTTTTTGATTTGATTTTGTTCAGTGATGAGGCCCATTTCAGGCTCCACGGCAAAGTCAGTAAACAAAATTGCCGCATTTGGGCTGAAGAGCAACAAGAAGAGGTTCAAGAGGTGCCATTTTACCCAGAGAAAACCACGGTTTGGTGCGGTTTATAAGCTGGTGTAATCATCGCTGCATATTTTTTCAAAAATGATGATGGCTGGAACGTAACCGTGAATGGTGCTCGCTATCGCGCCATGATATCGATCTTTATGCTACCTGAAATTGAAGCCCATAATCTTGACGACACTTGATTTCCACAGGACGGTGTCACTTGCCATACAGCTGCTTAAACAATGGATCTATTGAGAGGTCATTTCGAAAAATAGCTAATTTCACGTTTTGGATATGCGAGTTGGCCGCCTAGATCAAGTGATATCACACCTTTAAACATTTTTCTTTGCTGACCAACCAGCTACGATTCAGGTTTTGGAAGCCAACATTACGCGTGTCATTAAAGCCATACCGGTCGAAATGCTCGAACGAGTCATCCAAAATTGGACCCTCAGAATGGAAACCCTGAGGCATAGTTGCGGCCCACATTTAAAGGAAATTATATTCAAAAAATAAATGCCATAAATGTCCTCTCAATTACCAATAAAGATTCCACACTTGATTTAAATTTTTATATTTTTTTGTTCTGAACAAAATACCTCTAAATGGATCAACCTATAGTAGGCCACGTACGACTTTAGCTTAATATACATTTTTCCCGATCTTTGTCTTTAGGAAACTTAAACTTACTTGAGGATGTTTTTGTCCAGACGTGTAGTTCTGAAGAAGAAATAAAACGCATACAATTTAATTCTATAACCAAGAATTACGCTTTATTATAAAGAAAAGGTTTTGCCATTATGATTTTTTGAAATGATTTCGGGCAAATGGCCGCCGCGGTTGGCTCGAATAAATTCCAGCCGAGAGGCCCAATTTTTGCAGCATTTGGGTCTGAATGTTAGCAATAACGCGCCGAATATTCTCTTCCAAGGCGTCAATCGCTTTGGGACAAGAATTTAGCTTTATTATAAAGACAAGGGTTTGCCAGTATGTTTTAAAAATGATTTAGGGAAAGTAGTCTCGCAGCTGGCTCGAAAAAATTCCAGCCAAGAGGCCCAATTTTCAACCACTTTTTGCAGCATTTGGGACCATATGTCTGTCAGCAATAACGCGCCGAATATTCTCTTCCATGTCATCAATAGTGTCGGGCAAAAACTTTAGCTTTATTATGAAGACAAGGGTTTGATAGTATGTTTTAAAAATGCTTTCGGGCGAGTGGCCGGCGCGGTTGGCTCGAATAAATTCCAGCCGAGAGGCCCATCTTTCGACCAATTTTTGCAGCATGTTCTCCTAAATTTCAGTAAAAACGTACCGAATATTCTCTTTCAAGGCGTCAATCGTTTTGGGCTTATCTGCGTAGATAAGCGACTTCTCATAATCTTACAAAATAGTGTACCTTTGGTAAATCGCACGATCTTGGAGGCCACGCCGCAGACCCACGACGCGTGATAATGCGCTCATTACGCCTTTAAGGAAATGAGATAGACCCTGTGTTAGGTATATCGATCGGCTTAGAATCACTATCTGATTCCATGAAGTGATGTCCGTCCGCCCATCTGTCCATCTATCGTTGTACGAGGATTGCTATATATATTTCTGGCCTTGGCAACTCTAACCGTTGGCTGGCGCCATCTGACATCTACATTGGAAAGTTTCACATTTTTTAGTATAAACGTACTCAGAACGTTTTGACGAACGACCATCATTTGTGTTGTTCAGAGTTACTTGAAAACACAGGTGACGAATCATGAATCTATGCGTATGAGCCCGAAACACAACAGCAATCGACCGTGTGGGTCATCGAAGACGATCCAAATTGCAACAAAAGTTGTTCGTTGAAGAAGTATATCGAAGCAAATGATTGCGTTTTTTTGGTATAACCGGCCATGTTGCCACAGTGCCTTTAGTGGAACGTAGAACGGTCAATTCTGAGTGGTATACAATCATTTGTTTGCCAACAGTGTTCGAAGACATGATGAAAGATAATAAGAGAAGACGGAACATTTTGCATCACGACAATGCGACCTCTCATACATCAGCTGAAACGATGAGCTACGTGACCACTCAAGATGTCGAATTGATGGGTCTTCCGCCGTACAGCCCTGACTTAGCACCCAATGACTTCTTTTTATTCCCGCACGTCAAGGAAAAAGGGCGTGGTCAACGATTTTCGTCGCAGGAAGATGCTGTTGAAAATCATGTTTTGGAGGTGTCTCAATCGCAGTGGAAAAAGTGCTTCGACAATTGGTGTATCCAACATTTTTCATCGGCATCTTTTCCCAACTTGTGCTGCAGGACGATGACGGCTTTCGGTAAAATATTGATTCTAAGCCATGTATAAGCTCCTCTGACTAAATGAATTCGTTGTACGGCACCCACTTTCAAGTGTCTCTTATATCTCACTGATATAAGAGAGTTTCCCGGTTTTCCCCCTAAGTCGAAGTTGAGGGACTTCAGTAGGAAATTGTCGAAAGACGTCTTGTAAAAGCCGATGACCTTGCGAGTTAAACATTAATCTCTATGTTTATGTATTGCAGTCTTTAGATCTTCAGAGCCAGTGTTAAACAGTCCGGTAAGTGAGAATAAGAATAATATCGTACACAGCTCACCGATTTAAGAAAATTTACATTATCTTGACAAATTTCACCAGCGTACTCGTATTTCTAGGCTCAGTTCATGAAAACCGACAGAACTTAGCAATTTTACCCTCGTACCCTCCTTCCGCCAATCCGAAAATTTTCAAACCGCTGCCATTTCGCCCCTTTGGACGAACAAATGTTCATGAAAAGAGCCATGGAATACGCTGGGGAAATTTGTCCAGTCGTGAATAAACCAAAATGTATTTGAACAGGGATTAACCGGCTCAAGACCTCTTGCTTCTATATTTAAATAGAAGATAAGTATTTGACTGTCAAAAAATCAAAGAAATGGAAGTGAATTGCCCAAATGTAAAGACCTAAGCGTAAGTAATTTGTTCTGGATGCTAATCTTATGTACTGCATCTGGGCAACCCATTGATTCAGTTTTTTGGCCAAAGTTATTGCTGACAAAACAATAACCGCACATCGGTGGATCCAGTTGGATATAAGATTTGTGCATTCCCCAATTATTCTTATGAATTGCCGGCATTTCTAAACTTGTATTTCGTTCAAATTAAAATATTCGCATAATTTATGACTACATTGTCGCTAATCTCGTTATTACCAACTCAGCTAGAGAGTAAAAATAATTTAATCGCCTGAAAACTTTCGCACAGTGAAACCAGATTCGTTTAATGAGCAGATAAAAAGCTTGACTTCAAAGTGCACATTCTTTAAAAAACGAAAGACTTGAGGTACAAACTTCATTTGAAACGATTGAACTTTAATCCCATTAACAGTTCGACACGGTCAACCAGTTGGCGAGTCGAGTGCAAGTGTTTAATTAGGTAACCTACATATAATAACGACAGATCGCGATAATGACAGATGATGTGTTTAGTTTTGTTTGATTGAGAGTACGTGTACACTAGGGTGGGCCGATTTGTAAGGACAAAAATTTGTCGATATTGTGTCATTTATTTTTCGATATCTTTTGTCCTGAGGAAAAAAAGTTCCGCTAAGTCATATCAAAATTTTAAAGTCGCCCAAATTTCAATTTTTTGACTTTTTCTAACTTTTATTTTAAAGGTTTTTTTTAGTAGGTAATAAAAAAAATATATTTTTTTGGAGATACAGTCGAACTTCCATAACTCGAACTTTTATAACTCGAAATTTCACTAACTCGAACTACTTATAAATGGGTAAATATGGGTAAATATCTTACAATACGCCTTCCATAACTCGAACTTCCATAAGTTGAAGTTGTCCATTACTCGAATGAAAATACGTACTAAGTAGGGACATAAATACTGTAACAACATTGAACACGCCCATTTCAATAGTAGAACTGAACATACCCCGCTAATGTCATATGGGTTTTGAAAACTAACCTCAATAGCGTTAGTCTGTAACGGGATTTTAAAATTGTTTCAACTTTCAAAATGGAGTGGTCAGATAATGAGAACCGTATCGCTGTAATAACGCTTTTCAAGTGTGAAATGAAAAAAACGATATTTTCAAAACGCTGCGGCCACTAGGGATTAGCCGCATGTTCGTCTACCGATGCATAAAACTGTTTGAGGAGACTGGAGATGTAAAAGACCGCCACCGGTCGGGCCACCCACACTCTGTTCGGACACCGCATGCCATCAAAGCCGTTAAATCAAGAATTCACAGAAATCCGCTCCGAAACAGAAAATCATGGCCCGTGAGATGAATATCACGCAAAAGTCCATGAGTCGAATCATTAAAAAATACTTGGGTCTTAAGGCTTTCAAACGACGTACCGGACATTTATTGACTGCAGCTTTAAAAAAACTCTGATAACTTGCACAGAAAAATTTTGTTCACCGATGAAAATTTTTTAACGTTAATGAAAAATTTAACAAGCAAAATGATAGTGTATGCGCGGTCATCAAAAGAAGCATCTGAACTGATCCCAAGGGTGGAAAAGGGTCATCACCCAGTTTCAGTCATGGTTTGGTGGGGTGTCTCTTACGATGGGGTCACTGACCTGCATTTCTGCGAACAAGGAGTCAAAACATCGGCCAAAGTTTACCAAGAAACCGTTTTGAAAGCTGTTGTAAAGCCTCTTAACAATTCCCTGTTCCAAAACCAGCCATGGATTTTCCAGCAGGATTCTGCGCCGGCCCATAAGGCTAAAACTTCCCAGGTCTGGCTTCGAAACAATTTGCCCGCGTTCATTTCCTCTGAAGAATGGCCCTCAGATTTGAACCCATTGGATTACAAATTGTGGACGGTTTAGAGGACAAGGTTTGTCACAAAAGATACCCCAACATTGTATCTCTTAAGACTGCTTTGGTTCGAGCTGTGGCCAATTTTCCAATGGACGAGGTTTGTGCAGCTATTGACGATTGGCCAGTGCGACTTAAGGCGTGTGTAAAGGCAAAAGGCGGACACTTCAAATAAGTAGATTCTCTTTGGATACAATATACATCAATAAATATATTAAAAAATATTTGGTCCAAAAACATTCAGTACTTTTTATTTTACAGCATAAAACGTGTGTAACAGTATTTATGTCCCTCCTAAGTACATACGAGGGTTACTATTTATATTTATCATCGGAAATGGTTTTTCAAAATATTCTCATTTAAGATCAATAAACTTTTGCATGCGCACAAACCAGTATTCGAAGCACTTTTTCCACTCCGATTTAGACACCTCCAAAACATGATTTTTGAATGCTTCAACAGCTGCTTCGGGCAATGAAAAACGTTGACTACACATTTTGTCGCAATGCTAGGGAATAAGAAAAAGCCATTGGGTGCCAAATCAGGGCTTTACGGTGGATGGCCTATCAATTCGACATCTTAAGAGGTCAAATAGCTCATCTTTTCAGCTGATGTGTGAGAGCTCACATTGTCGTGATGCAAAATGATCTGTCTTCTCTGATTATCTTTTCTCATTTCTTCGAACACTGTTGGCAAACAGATGGTTGTATACCACTCAGAATTGAGTGCTACGTTCGGCCTACGTTCCACTAAAGGCACTGTGGCAACATGGCCGGCTATACCGAAAAAAACGCATCATTTGCTTCGATGTACTTCTTCCACGAACAACTTTTGTTGGATTTGGCTCGTCTTGAAAGACTCATACGGTCGATTGCTGTTTTGTTTCGGGCTCATATGCATAGATCCATGATTCGTCACCTGCGACAATGTTATACACTGCCTTTGAGCTACCACAGTTATACTTTTCAACATCTCTTTGCACCAATCCATACGAGCCTTATTTTGAGCATTCGTCAAGTTATGTGGGATCCAACGAGAACAAATTTTTTTCACGACCAAATGAACATGCAATATCTTTTTGATGCTTCTCATACTAATGCCCAAGGGTGCCTCAATCTCACGATATGTCACATATCGGTCTTGATTTATCAGTGCACACATAGCATCTATGGTTTCCGGCAAAGTGACCGAAGTTGGACGTCCTTCACGATTTTCCTTCGATTTTTCATTCATCCTAAACGACGCCCGAGACTGAACTCTTGGTACCATCAAAAACAGTGGTTTTTAAAGGTGCTTCCTCGTCAAAAGTTGAAATAAGTTGATTTAAACACTTTTGTCTCGATAACCCACGCCGAAAATCGCACGAAAATGTTCACGGGATAATTCCATTCTTTGACAGATGAATTTTTCATTTTCAACCCACTGTAAACAAAACAATTCGCCATCAAATGACAAAACGTTCTGAGTGAAGTTATGGTTAAAAATGCCAAAGTTTTCAATGAAAGTTCCAGTTTGCATCTGGGAACTTTAGTATTGTCAGGACCTGAAATATAAACTGGTTTGTTCAATTTTTGTGTTATGCGGAAATTTCGGGGTATTCCCGGGAAATGCAAAAATTTCCCGGAAAATGAAAAGGTTCGGCAAAAGAGAAACTATAATGTTACAGCACCGTGCTTAAAATTATTCTGTACAATTTTTACGTTCACATTTTATTTATTGTATTTTCTTTAAATCAAGCTTTAAAGACGCATCCAACGCATCCTTCAAGCTTTATAGATACATCCCTAAAACATACTGTTACCGCCATCTTGTCTGAATGTTGGAATTATGTTTTTTTCTGCATTTCCTTATTTAGCTATTTCGATTCTTAACTTGCCTCATCTGGTTGAAACATTTTATGTTTTGACTCGTCTTTTAATAAAGCGTTGTCGTCTTAAAATACATCTGGCTTGTCCAATTCTTCGTAACAAAATCTGATATCTTCTTTTTATTCGAAAAGAATATGATATGCTTTTTACGAGGAAATCAGGCAATATAACTAGATCAGTAGAGTCTATTTCGCACCTTTAATGGACGTCTTCTGTTGTTCGAGCTTTGTAACAGTCCCTTTTGTATGTTAGAAACCGATGTTAAGGGGACAGCATTTATTGTGGCAGAATTTTTCATATTGATTTTTTATTATTCCCATACTACTGTTGTTTATCCTATAATTTTAATGTTTCGCGAGTGGATTTGGCATTCCAAACATAAGTTCACAGCCTCGACCCATGACGCCTGTTTGGTAGTAACACTCGAGATAAAACTTGTCAAAATGAACAATGAAATGTTTTTAAATACAGTCCTATACCTTATAAGTGTATGCAAATGTGAGACTACCATTAAAGTTGCATTAACAATAAGTTAAGGAACATAAAAAAGTGTAAGTAAACTTTTTTGGTCTCATTTCGAATGTTTTCTAAAAATTATTGCAAATACGAGTTTCTCCCTTCCTACGAAAATTACGGAAAAATAAAATATGAAAATAAGTCTGTAAACTAGAGTGTTCAGACAATGAAGGTAAAAAATGCAATTTGAATTAAGAAACTTAACGATAATTTTAAGTGCAAAGAAAATGAGGGTGTATGTAAACTTTTTTGGTTCACTGTAAACGCGATCATATAAAATATATAAAGGGTCATCAATCTAGAGGTATTTTTTCAATGGGAATTTTTCACAGATTACGCTTGAGTTGTGTTCTACTTTATTTTTTTTTTCTTTTTAGTATACCGGTTTCATACCGGTCGAAATGCTCGAACGAGTAATCCAAAATAGGGCCCTGAGACGTAGTTTCGGCCAATATTTGAAGGAAACTATAATATAGTTTCCTTCTTTTTGAATATTATTCAAAAAATAAATGGCATAAAATGTCCTTTCAATAATAATTAAGGTTCCACACTTGATTTGAACTTTTGTTTTTTATTTTAAAAAAATACCTCTTGGTTGATCACCCTACATATTATTGATCGTCGTTAAGTTTTATGACAATCTAGCCATATCCGTCTGTCTGTCTGTTGAGAGCACGATTCAGTCCAAACGAAAAGAGCTAGAATCTTCAAACTAACCACATGTATGTCTTTAAGTTGGCGGTTGGTATTGAAAATGAAACAAATCGGGTGAAAAAGTTCCCCTTCGAGGAACTAAAAAAGTCCTGATCAAATTACTATTTTTTTTTTGAAATTTTTGCCAGGTAATTTGATTAATTAACTTTTAAATCAGTTTTTTTGAAGTGGTAAGCATAGATTATTTAACCCTTCTATTAATGGGTTTGGTCAGGGGGTCCTGGGGCCGAAAAAGACGTCCCCTAATGTTCGTGGACATATTGGTATCCAGAAATAGTGAAATCTTCTCAAAAATCTAAATATGTGACAGCGCATAGAGAAAGGGACCTAAGGGAAAAAAAATCAATTTTCACTTTTTTTTTGATATGGACAACATCTGAGCATCGAATGAGACCGATCCCATGCCCCAAAAGTGTTCCCTCCCAGAGATATGCGCGTTTTATGAAAGTGATGGTACACCAAAATACACGTATATAAATCTTTAATATGGCTCTCCTGAACAAAACTGGTTTTTACCCTTAGGCCCCTTTCTATTTTGCGCGTCACATATGTACATATATTTAAGATTTGGATCTACTTGGGATTTGGACCGTGCATGCAAAAATAGGCCCAATTCGACCGCCCTGAAATATAGACAATATAATTTCGTCACAAATCAGAAAATCACATTATTTTTACGATTTAAAAATATTTGAGGCCTTGACCCAGGGAGGTAAGGTCCTAAGTGAATTTCAAAGTCTGTCCTCCGTTACCTGGACATGTGGGTACTCAGAAACAGTAGAATTTTCTGACGAATGACGGTATGACATGAACATAACCTTTTATTTTTTTGAATTGGTGGCTTTGACCCATGGGTGCAAGCTCCTCAGGGCGCATAAGAGTATGTCCTCTGTAACCAGAACATATGATTACTCAGAAACAGTACCATTTTTTTGACGATAATGAATATGACATAAACTTTACCATCCATATTTTTTTTATTTAATTGGAGGCCTTGTCAGGGGCTTGTTGGTCTATGAGCCTTGGGTTCCAAAAACCACCCCCATACGAGTATGTTCGAGGCGTCCAGCAACAGTAAAATTTTTTATAGAATCTAAATATGCACCTATCTTAAAGATTTCTGCTAATTTGGAACTAGGACTGGCCCATATATCACATACAAGTCCAAAAATCGGTCTTCTTGAACTATGGAAATTTAAGAACACTAAAATTTCAACATGGATTCAAACATAATATATATTTTATGATTTTACGTCCTTAACGCATGGGTCTAAGGTCCTTTCGAACATGGATTCGAACATTAGATTTTCCTTACGAATCTTAATATGCTATTGATTTTACGATTTGGCTGAGCTGGAGGCCTTGACCAAGGGCGTGCTCTATGGACCTTGGGGTATCAGGAAACAGGAAAACTTTCTAAACAATCTAAATATGTATCTATACTAAAGATTTGTGCACATTTGGAAAAAGCACCAGACAATATAAGTCACACAAGTCCAAAAATCGGCCTCCTTAAAAAAAATCGGCCTCCTATGGACACGTGGGTATTTAAAAACTTTAAAATATTGTCACAGATTTAAATATGTGACTTGCAAAATAGAAATGGACCTAAGGGTAAAAACCAGTTTTGTTCAGGAGAACCCTTTTTCAATATTTAAATACGTGTATCTTTGGTGTAGAATCGTCGACTTCACTTTCATAAAACGCGCATATCTCTGGGAGGGAACACTTTTGCGGCAAGGGATCAGTCTCATTCGATGCACAGATGTTGTCCACATCAAAAAAAAGTGAAAATTGATTTTTTTACCCTTAGGTCCCTTTCTCTATGCGCTTGTCCCATGGGTCTATGGTCCTTTCGAACATGGACATATGAGAACTCAGAAATAGTAAAATCTAAATGTGATATTTATTTACCGATTTTTCTAAATTGGAGGCCTTGATCTATGGGCGTGGTCTAGGGGCACAAAAACCGCCTGTAATGTGCGAAGACATATGGGATTCGAGAAACAGTATAATGTTCTCACAAATCCAAATACTCGTATGTACCTTGATTTAAGATTTCGCCCAATTTTGCACTCGGCACTTGGGCATATGTACTTATGTTTTGAAACACAACAAAGCTTTTCTTTCCGAATCCGAAAAAAATAATAATTTAACGATTTTACTATATGTAAGGTAATGGGGTATATGTTAAAGGTCCCTTTAGCTTAAAAAATAAGGTCCCTTTGAAATATGATTAATCCGAAATATTGGTATTTCCTCAATAATCTTTAACTTTTAAAATTTGTCTAAATTTAATGACCGAATCTACGGGCTTCGTAGAGCTTCCTTGACAATGGACATATGGATTCTCTGACAATGAAATTCACGAATCTAGGCAGGACAGGCCCCAAAAATATAGTTCTGTCAAACATGGACCAACCACCAACAACAATGTCACCCAATACTGTCAATTTCACACTACGACGTAATCTATGGTAAAGGGTTTATTAGCTTCGGCTCCGTCAATCCTTATTTGTCCACTTGTCTAGGTACGAGGATTGCTATATATATTTTTGCTATATATACACTTAGTGTTGCCTGGCGCCATCTGAAATTTCCATTGGAAAGTTTGACATTTTTTAGCATAAACGTACTCAGAACGATTTGACGTACGACCATCATTTGTGTTGTTTACAGTGACTTGAAAAAATCAATTCGACAAAAAAATGGAATTAACTCGTGAACATTTTCGTGCGTGAAAAAAAGTGCATCGATGAACTTAAATCTTTGTATGGCGATGAAGCACCATCCTATAGCACTGTACAAACCTGGTTTCATGAATTCAATCGTGGCCGACGCTCGCTCAAAGACGAAGGTCGGCCAAAAACGGCCGTTGTGCCAGAGAACATTAATGCCGTGCGTGAACTGATTATGCAAGATCTTCATGTGACATAACGTGAGATAGGGCATCCTTGGGCATTTCTTCCACCAGCATACATCCGATATTGCACGAACACCTGACCGTAAAAAGGTTTTTATCTCGTTGGAACCCGCAGAATTTGACAATCGTTCAAAAAAAGGCTCGTGTCGATTATTGCAAAGAAATTTTAAAAAAAATACAATCGCTGTGCTTCATAAGACGTTTATAAGATCGTCACAGGTGACGAATCATGGATCTAAGCGTATGAGCCCGAAACAGAACAGCAATCGACCGTGTGGGTCTTCGAAGTCGAGCCAAATCCAACGAAAGTTGTTCGCGGAAGAAGCACTTCGAAGCAAATGGTCGCCTGTTTCTTCGGCAAAACTGGTCATGTGGCGACTGTTGCGCTTGAGCGCAACAATTTGTTTGCCTGAAGTCTTTGGAGAATTTAGAAAAACGAACAAGAGAAGACGAATCATTGTGCACCATGACAATGCGAGCTATCACACGTCGGCTCAAACCAGCGCCTTTTTGACCCGCCAAAACGTCGAATTGATGGGTCATCCGCCGTACAGCCCTGACTTGGCACCCAATGACTTCTTTTTATTCCCGCACATCAAGAAAAAAATGAGTGGTCAACGATTTTCGTCGCCAGAAGATGCTGTTGAAACGTTCAAAAACCATGTTTGGAGGTGTCTCAATCGGAGTGGAAAAAATGCTTCGACAATTGGTTTGAGCGCATGCAAAAGTGATAAATTTTTTTGATGATAAATACTCGCATTTTCAATATTAGGCCAGAAATATATATAGCAGCCCTCGTATGCGGAGTTCCTTGTACCATATATATATCGATGACTATTTTAATTGGGGCTCTACTTACAATTTTAACGATTGGACAAAATTAAAATGCGACGGATCCGTGTCAATGAGTTTTCCTATAACAACGCCATATCCTTCGGGAGTCATTTTCTCCAAGGGAAAGCCAGCTCTGGGAATTTAAAAAAAAAACAAATTACAAAGAAATCTACAGAACTTTCCATTTGGCAGAACCTACACAGTTTTCAGGGTCTGCTTCATTTCTGTCCTCTCGATATCCACATTGCCGAAAAACTCCTCAAAGTGTGTACGACAGGTAAAACACAAGTCAATCACTTGCTTTGAATATTCCATGGACCGCTTGCAGGCATGAAAGAATAGCAAAGCCTCATGTTCCGTCAACTTGGGCAGGTGGGGTTGAGCCCGTGTCCATTGCACCAATTTTAAGACCTCTTCACGTTTGATGGCGGGAAATCGGCCATACTGTTCATCCAAATCGAATAATGGCAACATTCTGCTGCTTGAGTGCGAAGAGCTTCACGAGTTTAGTTGTTTCTAACGCTGTTTCTGCCGCTAAATTCAAATTGCATGGGCGGGCGTCTAATGCGAACTGAATAGTGAATCTTTGGATTTTGAAAAACAAAAATACGATTTTAATATTGGACAACACAAAAATAATTGTTGTGTTTCGTTTTAGTTCTCAATTAATTTTCAACAACAACTCGCTACCTACCGGTTTTTTTTGTGTGCATTGAAATAGGTCGTGTTTATATACATAAGGGTGGGTCATATTGTTTTGGCGCCAAAATCTAACATGGACTGTAAAATAACACTTTTTGTTAGGTGATTTTAATGGACTTTTCAGGATAATCGACCATCCATAATAAGATGAAAGAGCCAAAACATAAAGGTTTGGGTAGCAGGGTCCAAGCACTGATTTCATAACCATGACATTTTGATTCGTGACGTCAATTTCATTGATTTTGCGTAGCCACTATGCCTTTGTTTAAGGGAACCGAGTTTTCATACCCTAATTCAATTTGGCCATATTTAAATAACCAAGTTAAAAAACAAACAAACATGAATTCGATTGGATACATTAGGGAATTTCGCTGTTTTTGAGATCTCATATGTCTATAGTTGAAGGGAGACGATTTTTGATCCAGTATGTTGTAAGGGACTCGAAACGTTAAAGAAAATTTAATATTTGGGAATTTTTTTTAAAAAATGTCATTGTTTTTAGAAGCCATATATGTATGTAAACTGAGGTCGGTATTGGGGCCCCTAAGGGCCTTGTGCTAAAAACCAAACTCATAAATAGATAAGCATTTCATATTCGGTACCGTTATACCCATGTTTAATAGGACCACATTTCCTCGGGCTAAGGCCTTTTATTCAGAGCAATAGTACTGAAACTACGGACCAATCGTTAAATAAATGTCATATTCAGAAAATCTCATTGTTTTTGACTACGCTGATTTTTGGGTCCCTAGGGCTTGTAAATAGGAGCTCGAATTTCAAACAAATCTTAAAGGTGAGTGCATACTGTTAAACCAATATTGGAAAGTAACAAGGGAATTTCACTGTTTCTGTTGGTCTATAGAACATACTTTTTGACCTGAAAGATGAATAGTAGCATTAATGTTATATTCTAATTTGTGGCAGATTTTCATTGCTTTGTGGTACCCATAAGTCTCTAACCAAAAGGGAACAGGCTTTTGAGCCCTTGGGGCCGATTTAGGCTTCATAAGGTACAGACTTAAAAAAATAGTAAGAAAGATAATGAAGGACGTGGTCAACTTTATTATAGCCAGCACTCCAGGATTTTGAGAAAAGCTAGCTGATTTTTTTTTTGGAGACCGTAAATTGTCTAGTCTAGTTTTAAAACTAGTCATTTTTAAGTTTTTTTTAAGAAAATCAATGTCACTTTGCCATTTTGTTAAAAACTTTTTTTCTATTTAAATATAGATGCAAGAGGTCTTGAGCCGGTTAATCCCTGTTCAAAGTGTAAAAGCAACCGACCGAAATAAAACAAACGAGCTAAACAAACGTTTGTGAGAAAATTTTATCGTCTTTAGTCAAATCGGTTAAGCAAATATGTCGCATCTAAATCGACTTTCTCCAATTTGAATTGCGCCCATATTGGCACAAGGAATTTACAGGGTGTCCGCCGGTAAGGTATACTTCTTTGCTTTGCTACCATTTTGGTAAACATTAGTCTTGACAGTTCATATTTGGCAGTCGTGAAGTAGAGACGCGGCAAATTTATAATGGAAAAATATTCAATAAATCGTTCAAACATTTTATCAAAATCAATCATCGATTACTGTGACGATGACAAAGTTACGTGAAACTTTTGGGAGAAACAACGTGCCAACAAAACGCACTATTTATCGTGTAGTTAATGATCTCGAAGAAAGAGGGTCTGTAGCTGATAGGCCCAAGCATGGACCACAATGTACCGCAAGATCGGCTTAAAACATTAATGCTGCTCAAGAAAGTGTTTAAAACAAACCTCGAATCGTTGCCGTGCTGAACATTTATCAATATAAGATCCATTCTCTCTCATTTAATCAAAAATAATAAACAAACAAAGTAGTATACCTTCCCGACGGACACCCTGTACTAATGCCAAACCTAATCAAGATGAACTTATGTGTGGGTCCTATATCCAAACCTTAACCGATTTTCTTTAATTTCAATTCTTTCTTGGTCCAAAAACTAACTTGTGCTAAATTTGATAAAGATTAAATGTAAGATTTAGCTTCAAATCTGTACTGCCTGAGGGCCATTCTTCAGAGGAAATGAACGCTGGCAAATTGTTTCGAAGCCAGGCCTGGGACGTTTTAGCCTTATGGGCCGCGCAGAATCCTGTCGGAAAGTCCATGGCTGGTTTTGGAACAGGGAATTGTTAAGAGGCTTCTCAACAGCTTCCAAAACGGTTTCTTGGTAAACTTTGGCCGATGTTTTGACTTCTTGTTCTCAGAAATGCAGGTCAGTGACCCCATCGTAAGAGACACCCCACCACACCATGACTGAAGCTAGGTGATGACCCTTTTCCACCCTTGGGATCAGTTCAGATGCTTCCTTAGATGACCGCGCATACACTCTATCATTTTGCTTGTTAAATTTTTCCTTAACGGTAAAAATTTGTTCATCGGTAAACAAAGTTTTTCTGTTCAAGTTATCAGCGTGCTTCACCAAAAGACGTTTGGATTTTTTAACCCTACGTCGGTCCGGTACGTCGTTTGAAAGCCCCAAGTCCCAATTTGACTCATGGACTTTTGCGTGATATTCAGCTCACGGGCCATGATTTTCTGTTTTCGGCGCGGATTTCTGTAAATTCTGGATTTAACGGCCTTGATGACATGCGGTGTTCGAACAGAGCGTAGGCGCCCCGACCGGTGGCGGTCTTTTACATCTCCAGTCCCCTCAAACAGTTTTATGCATCGGTAGACGAACATGCGGCTAATCCCTAGTGGCCGGAGCGTTTTGAAAATATCGTTTTTTTTCATTTCAAACTTGAAAAGCGCCATTACAGCGATACGGTTCTCATTATCTGACCACTCCATGATGAAAGTTGAAACAATTTTAAAATCCCGCTATTGAGGTTACCTTTCAAAACCCATAAGACATTAACGGGGTATGTTTATCGTAGTTCTACTATTGAAATGGGTGAGTTCAATGTTATAACAGTATTTATGTCCCTACTAAGTATATGGGAGCTATATCTTAATCTGAACCGATTTTCTCAATTTCAATAACATTGTTCCTTGGCCGAAAAAACTTCATCAAGATTGTATGTTATACTCGTATGTAGCTTCTAGAGCTTAAAACTTAAAAATCAGATGAACATATATAAAGAAGCTATAACTAAATCTGAACCGACTTTCTTCAGTTTAAATAAAATTTTTCCTTGGCTCAAAATTCTTACTCGTCCCAAGTTGCATCAAGATTGGATGTACGATGTGCCTGCTAGAGCTAAAAATATTAAAATCGGAGAAACATATAAAGGTGCTAAAATTTTAAGGGCTGATGTTAATTTTGAATAAAACACAAATTACACTCTGCGTCAAATGGTAAGGGTCAGTGATCGGTTTGGAATGAAACCACCGGGGAAAGTTATATTGGTAAAAATAAAGTCATACGTGTTCCAGCGTTTCGCTGGGTCTCATCTAGGAATCGAGATATATCGATTTGAAGTTAGTAAGTATCGTATAGGGGAATTTGTCACGTTTTAGGCTCTTTTGTTTGACATAACTCGAGAACCACTCGTCCGATTTAGCTGAAACAAATTTAGAAAAATTAAGAATTACAATTCCTCTAATCTGTTCTTAAACCGTTTTCCTACTTAAGCAACAGTTTCGCAATTATAAATAAATGTATGAAAAAAAAAATTATTTTTGCCTAAAAATTAAAATTTTTTTTTTTAATTCATAAAAAATCCAAAACGGTAAAAAGTGTCAAGTCCTATTACTTTCAGCTAAATTGCTAAATCGGACGAGTGGTTCTCAAGTTATGTCAAACAAAAGAGCCAAAAACGTGACAAATTCCCCTATACGATACTTACTAACTTCAAATCGATATATCTCGATTCCTAGATGAGACCCAACGAAACGCTGGGACACGTATGACCTTTTTTTGACCGATATAACTTTCCCCGGTGGTTTCATCCCAAACCGATTGTGGCTGTCGCACAGTGTTATTAAGGAAATTTTCGTTATTTCTTTTTATTATGATAATACTCGTATTGGTATGGTTCAATTATGTATGGAACAAAATATCGGCCGATGGTCCATTTCGATGACGCTGAGGCATAACTGAGGTTAATGAGCCGTAATGTGCCGAATTATCTCATCCTTCAGATATCCAATTGTTGCTGGCTTATCGACGTACATCTTTTCTTTCAAACAACCCCAAAGAAAGAAGTCCAACGGTGTCAAATCACATGATCGTGGCGACCAATTAACATCGCCACGACGTGAGATAACACGGCCTTTGAATTTGTCGCACAAACGAGCCATTGTGGTGTTAGCTGTGTGGCAAGTGACACCGTTCTGTTGAAACCACATATCGTTCACATCCATACGAGTATCTTCCAATTCGGGCCATAAAAAGTTCGTTATCATCTTACGATAGCGAACACCATTCACAGTAACTGCCTGACCGGCCTTATTTTGGAAAAAATACGGCCCGATGATGCCGCCAGTCCATAAACCGCACCAAACAGTCACTCTTTGTGGGAGTGCATTGTTTTTTCGACAATCACTCTTGGATTATCATTCACCCAAATGCGACAATTCTGCTTATTGACGAATTCACTGAGGTGTGCCTCATCACTGAAGATGATTTTCTTCGAAAATTGATCATTAACGCGTTGCTCGCCTGTGTATCTTTCCATGGTTCAAAATGAGTTAGTCTGAAATTGAGAAATATCAAATGAAATGCAAAAAAAAATGGACGTTTAAGTGTAGTTTACATTCAACATCATCCCTGAAAATTAAATAATTAATAGGAGCTATATCCTAATCTAAACCGATTTTCTTCAATATCTATAGCGTCCGTCCCTAGTCCAAAAAACTTACTTCTGACTGATTTCACTACAATCGGACAACAATTGCGATCTGTAGTTTGAGTAACATTTTTAGGTGGACGGACAGACAGACATAATTAAAGGAAATTAGCGGGTGATTATATGTCGATCGGTATACTTTAAGGTCTTGCTCATATATTTTAGGTACTTACAGTCATTTGTCATGAAACTAACTTAACCTGTTCCACAGGGTGGTGCAGGATATAACAATATTATTTGGGGAAATTTTTCTCTGTTTGTGGTTTCTTGAGCGGGTGGTTCTTAACTCAGCTAGGACCTTCGCATGGTGTATATCAAAACATAAACCGATTTAAATAAATCTTAAGAGGGTTCTTTCCGTGGCCGATTGTTTGATCGAGATCGCTTTCTTTTTGCGACTGGTACTTTGATAACAACGAAAGATGGACATACGATGGGACATCGCATAATCGAATGAGATTACAAATCTTTACCGATCGGTATAAGTGGTGTTACAAACATCAGCATGAAGTCAAAATCAGCATAAGGTCATACCCCGTGAAGTGTGGGGTTTAATAATAGCCATTTTTTTTATCGGAACGGCATTTTGTGGCTATAAAACCTAGCCAACTTTGCCATAATTTGTTACAGCCGCACAGTGCTTCTTTGCTTCGACCTGATTTGAATTTATTTTTTTTTATCATTTCAAAGGTAATAGTCCAACTAAGAAAAATAGAAAAAGTTTTTTTTGGGCTCCAGAGCCAAAGTGAGCGATTTGCATCCAAAATTAAATAAAATTGTAGTTTTGTTTCTAAGCAGTTGAACGAAAATATTTGTCAAAGACGCATTTTACGACGGAATCGAATTGGCTTATAAATTTTGAGTCGTTAAGGAGTGGTACAAATTTAGCTATTTTTAAGTCTTATAAATATCATTTTTTTTAGTTTTTTAGTATACAATTTTTTAGAGGAATATGTGAAAAATTTTAAATTTAAGATAGTAAAATTAAAAAGAAAAAACAATACAATATTAGGTGTTGATTTGATGTGACGTTTGGTTATTGTTACTCCTATTTCCTGAAGATGATATCTGAAGGATAGCGAAATATCGAAACAAATAAATAAAAAAAAATCTGATCTTAAGCTTAAGTAAAAATAAAAAATAAAAAGAATTTGTTAATAACACAGTGTGACAGAGAAAAAATATATGCCAGTAAAATGGTTGAATATCAACCGATATAAAGGCGAACACTTTCATCAAGAAATAATTACAATGGAAAAACGTTTTGAAGGATAATATATAAAATAAAAATGATTTCCGAATATTGCTGGTTACTTAAACGGGATACCAATGATGGTCAATTAAAAAGAAAACAGTCAAACAAACATTTGTAAGTAGTATTGCCAATAATTGTATTTTTTAAAAAAATTTGTTTTAATAAAAGTCAATCAGTTTCTAACGGATTTTTAATTTATTCAGTACAAAAATTGTTCTGTTCCTTTTAAAAAATTCTGTTAAAAACGCATCCAAAGTTAAAAATTTACAAACATTTTTTAAAAAAATTAGTTTACAGGGAAAATACACCGATTTTTTTCAGTGTGATTTTAAAAGTGTATACGCCATTCGAAAGGCAGTTTCTTCTTTCCAAATCAGCATAAAAACCTAAAATCGGTTGATATTCAACCAAGTTACTGGCATATAAGTGCGTAAGATCCGAAAACCCGTAACTCCAGATTTTGGAGGTGTTTGGGAAATTTCAAAACCGGTTCCTTGTTGTACTCAGCAAGACCTACAAGAAAAATAATATCACTTCCCAGGTATTTTGACTTCATTCTTTTTTGTTAAATTGTGTAATAGGTCGTACAAACTAACAGGAAAGAAAATTAAAAAATTATCAAATTCGGTGACATTTTTTTGTACAATAAATTAGTTTGGACTTTCGTTTATTACAAAAGACGAAAACTTCGCCGATTTTGCCCGATTCTTTTTGATTTTGATTTTATAAAAGTGTCTTTGATTTATTTTTTTATAAGAAAAATTCTCAATCTCTCAAACACACAAAAAAATGCGGTGAAATTTTTTTGCACAACAAATTGGTTTGGACTTTCGTCTATTAGAAAAAAACAACATTTTCGCCGATTTTGTCCTAATCTTTTTGAATTTAATTTTAAAAAAAGTGTCTATAATGAATTTAGTAGATGTGCCCCATGATTCAGTAAAAACCAATAGAAAAAAAACGAAAAAAACCGCGAATGTTACTTAAAAACCGATAACATTTTCGAAATCGGCATATCATAGTCCATTTAGAAATGAAGTTTTATTGTGTTCTGAAAAATTTTTGTCCAATGTTAGTATGGGAAGTAAACCACCCTAATATATTTCATATTTTTTATTTTTTTTTTATGAAGTGCATACATAGCTGTTTTTACTCTGAAGGTCGTCAATCGGAACGATTTTATTTGTATCGATCATATCTCGTTCACCCGTATAGCTACTGCACACATATGCACATCGAGATATAGAATTAATGACGGCATAATGACAATCGTGACAATGTTATCGAGTTTTGTTTTTTTCTTTTTTGGACTTATTTGAATTACACTGTTCAACAGAATTTTAATTATTTGTTTTTTCATCAGCAAGAACCTCTGGTTTATACCTAAGGAAGGGGTAATACAGAGGTAATATATTTGTAAAAAACTCTTTACTATCTCTATAAAAAAAAATCAATTTTCATTTTTTTTTTCTTCTTTTGATGGGGACAACATCTAAGCATCAAATGAGACCGATCCCATGCCCCAAAAGTGTTCCCTCCCAGAGATATGCGCGTTTTATGAAAGTGAAGTCGACGATTCTAAGCGCAAATTGAAAGGGACCTAATCTTTAAAATGGCTCTCCTGAACAAAACTGGTTTTGTAACCTTAGGCCCCTTTCTATTTTGCGCGTCACATATACTTATGTAAAATTGGATATTTGTGAATATGTATGTATATATGGGACCTGTAGACTCAAAAAACGCTGATCCGATTTTAAAGAAATTTTCAGGGAAACTTCAGCTTAGCACGTCGATGTGCTCCTGTTAAGTTTTTTTTTTTTTGAAAAATTTGGTCAGTCGGCGGAGGTGCGTGGGAAAAGTGATTTTTAAGCTAAGGTATATCTATCGATGACGGGGAAGAATAATATAAAACCAGATTTTAGATGTTAGTTTTGTGGGCGTAGCAACTCACGGCGGGGTTTGTTAGTCATTAATAAAACTAAGCTAACTCAGAATATCCAATATTTTTAGAAAACAAATTCAAAACATCATTTTTTTTAAATTTGTGCCTCTAAAGAGAAAACAAAAAATATTTTTTCCAAAAAAGCCCTAAAAAATGACTGAATTTTAAGTATTATTTTTGCAAAAATTCAAAATTAATTCTGTATTTGAAGAAACATAATTTTTCTAAGCGCTTAAATATTTTTTAATGGGAACAGATCAATTTTTACAAGTGGGCCTTCGATTTTGACGAAATTTTGTACATTGATTCACTTTGCTGTTTTAAAAAGATACAGTTTGTGTTTTTAAAAAAAATTCTGAATTCTGAAAATTACAGCAGAGGCAACATTTTCAATACGTTTTTTTTAAAAACCCATAACTTTTGTTCTTGTTACGATATTTAACAAAATTTTTATTTAATTGAGGTTTACAAAATGTTTTTTTGTTTTGTTTATATTTATTCGGTCGAACCAGAACAGTTTTTATTCTGGTTCGAGACCTTTTTGTTGTTTCTTTTTTAGAATCAACTAAAAAATTGGTGAAATGTATTGGCTACGGTTGCCAGGCAGACAGTACAGCTGTTTCTCAACCTGCCAAGGTTTTTCTTCAGCAGTTTTTGGCAACGATTACTTCGGCTACAAATCAAATAACTTATACGGGAGTCTCATTATGATTAATGAGAATTACCCTTTGCGTATAGTCTTCGAACTGTGCGAAGAAGCAATTTTCATAGCTCAATATCATTTCCACCAATCCCGTATCGCATGGGCTCTTGTTGAAAACCACAGATGCAAAAAAAAATATTAAAAAAATACATTTTTCCGTTTATCTAGTTTTTTTTTAATACAAAAATTTATATAAATAAAAAATTTATATATATATTTATAATTTATAATACAAAATATTACCAGAAAAACACATGGATGTATTTTTTTAAATACTAAAATTTTTAAGGCTTTTTTATGATCCTTTGTAGAGTTTATTCTACGTAGATAAGCCCGACACGTTTGACGCCTCAGATGAGAATATTCGTCACGGTATTGCTGACATATGGCCCTAAATGCTGCAAAAAGTGGTCGAAAATTGGGCATCTCGGCTGGAAATTTATTTGAGCCAGCCACAACTGCCACTTGCCCGAATCATGGAGCATGGAAACCTCTTATCTTTATAATAAAAATAAATTCTTGGCCATAACATTAAATTATAAACGTTTTTCTTCTTCTTGAAAACCGCACGTCTAAAAAAACACCCTTTATTTATATATATGGTTATTTTATAGTCATATAAACACAGCCAAGTTCAAATCTAAGTACGGACAGCTACAATTTTCCAGCTACTGGTTTTTTGACTCACAAATGCCTTCCAAAAGTATTCGCAGTTTTTCAGCGAATAATACTGATACTTCAAGGGGACGATTTTTCGTTTTTTTATAAAAGTGCTAAATTATTTAAGAATTTAACAATAAACACTTTATTTTCAAGCGTTAGAAAAGTGCCATCAAACATAAGCTTACAGCAAGAGAATACAAATTAAATTCAAAAATTTGTTTAAGGAAACTTCTAATTGTTGCTAATTTTCTGTCTGGGTTAGTGTGTTTTTACTGACGAATTGTTAACTTGTTTTCATGTTTGGCTTTTAATGCTGCCTATTAAAGACAACGGGCCAAAGTTTCGATATTTTCGAAAATAAATAAAATGGGTGCCCATTAACAAACACAGTATTTACTTTACTAGTGTTCAAAACAAAAACATAGTTAATCGTTTTCAACTCCCTCCCCCCAAACCTACTTCCCATAGCATGACTAAAAACGCATTCCAAAGTATAGCATCAGAACAACTAAAGATACTAAACGACATTTCAAACGTGCTAGGCAAGCGGACATCGCACAGTGTTTTGACAGCATATTTTTATTCCCTCACCCGGGTGATGGTTCTGATAGGAGGTTGTTGGGTATCCAACTTTATTGTCTTCCTTGTGGGCTGGGTGTCGGAGTTCTATCGCTACTTTCAGGGTGTGTGTTCTTCTGACATCCGTCCACTTATCCCTGGCGTAAGAATGTTCTGCAGGAATACGCAACTCCAGGAAATTATACCCGTTTGTTATCGGTTGGCCGGTTGAGCGCATTATGCGCTACAGATTAAATTCATTTTTCGCCCGATTAGTGCGTGAGTGGAAACGACTTCTTGTTTTCCCACTTATAGCGACATCCAGAAGTTCAAGGCTAGTGTCAATAAACATTATAAAAAAGTTGGGAGTTCCCATTCACAAAGAAAATGTGAATTCCCACTTCCATAAAAGAACTGTGTGGGAACACCTTCTCATTCACAACAATTTGCTATTATGAAATTGTGGCAACATTGCAAATCAGCTGATACTTTCAAACATTGAGTAGTTTGTCAAAAACAAAATAAAGCATTTAAAAAATTAAGAAAAATGTTTGAAATGATCTTTAATCAAAATTAAGAAAAAAGAAGTGCTGTGGAGTATTTTTTTAAGAAATTAAATACGAGGGCTGCTATATATATTTCTGGTCGAATGTAATGAAAATGCAAAGTATTCTCCAGCATGATTTATACACTTTTGCATGCGCTCAAACCAATTGTCGAAGCACTTTTTCCACTCCGATTGAGACACCTTCAAAACATGGTTTTGAATGCTTCAACAGCATCTTCTGGCGACGAAAATCGTTGACCACGCATCTTTTTCTTGATGTGCGGGAATAAAAAGAATCAATTCGACGTTTTGGCCGGTCAAAAATGTGTGAGAGTCATTGTCCACAATGATTCGTCTTCACTTGCTCGTTTTTCGAATTTCTCCGAAGACTTCAGGCAAACAAATTGTGGTGTAGCACTCAGAATTGACCGTCCTACGTTGCTCAAGCGTTGCTCGCCACATTACCAGTTTTGACGAAGAAATAGGCGACCATTTGCTTTGAAGTGCTACTTCCACGAACAACTTTCGTTGGATTTGGCTCGTCTTCGAAGACCCACACGGTCGATTGCTATTTTGTTTCGGGCTCATACGCAAAGATCCATGATTCGTCACATGTGACGATCTTATAAACGTCTTTTGAGGCACCGCGATCGTATTTTTTCAAAATTTGTTTGCGCAAATCGACACTAGCCTTTTTTTGAGTGATTGTCAAATTGTGTGGGATCCAACGAGAACATACCTTTTTTAAGGCTAGGTGTTCATGCAATATCAAATGTATGCTGGTGGAAAAAATGCCCAAGGATGTCTCTCTCTATCTCACGGTATGTCACATGACGATCTTGCTTATCAGTTCACTTACGGTACATTTATGCCAAAAAATGTCAAACTTTTCAATGGAAATGTCAGATGGCGCACGGCAACGGAAATATATAAAGTAACCCTCGTATTCTCAGGCTCTTAATATGTATAGATGGTAACCACGTCATAATTCACTCTCCTACATTGGTAAAGCCTCTACAGTGTGGCTGATGAAAGCCGCTACCAAAAAATGTAAAAAAAAATTTTATTTAATGAATCTGGTTATATTTTTTAGATTTAACAAAAATGGATAACTGGGACACTGAAACACGAATTTGGATTGGCCACCCCTATCATGCACTTGAGTCCGTAGTTTCGGTGCAAAGAGAGTACTTAGTAGGGACATAAATACTGTTACAACATTGAACACACCCATTTCAATAGTAGAACTGAACATACCCCGTTAATGTCATATGGATTTTGAAAGCTCACCTCAATAGCGTTAGTCTGTAACGGGATTTTAAAACTGTTTCAACTTTCATCATGGAGCGGTCAGATAAGGAGAACCGTATCGCTGTAATAGCGCTTTTCAAGTGTGAAATGAAAAAAGGAATATTTTCAAAACGCTCCGGCCACTAGGGATTAGCCGCATGTTCGTCTACCGATGCATAAAACTGTTTGAGGAGACTGGAGATGTAAACGACCGGCACCGGTCGGGCCGCCCACGCTCTGTTCGAACACCGCATGCCATCAAAGCCGTTAAATCAAGAATTCACAGAAATCCGCTCCGAAAACAGAAAATCATGGCCCGTGAGATGAATATCACGCAAAAGTCCATGAGTCGAATCATTAAAAAAGACTAGGGACTTGGGGCTTTCAAACGACGTCAGGACATTTATTGACTGCTGCTTTAAAAAAATAGGATTGAAAAATGCAAACGTCTTTTGGTGAAGGACGCTGATAACTTGCACAGAAAAATTTTGTTCACCGATGAAAAAATGTTTACCGTTCAGGAAAAATATAACAAGCAAAATGATAGAGTGTATGCGCGGTCATCTAAGGAAGCATCTGAACTGATCCCAAGGGTGGAAAAGGGTAATCACCCAGCTTTAGTCATGGTTTTGTGGGGTGTCTCTTACGATGGAGTCAGTGACCTGCATTTATGCGAACAAGGAGTCAAAACATCGGCCAAAGTTTACCAAGAAACCGTTTTGGAAGCTGTTGTGAAGCCTCTTAACAATTCCCTGTTGCATAACCAGCCATGGACTTTGCAGTAGGATTCTGCGCCGGCCCATAAGGCTAAAACGTCCCAGGCCTGGCTTCGAACCAATTTGCCAGCGTTCATTTCCTCTGAAGAATGGCCCTCAGGCAGTCCAGATTAGAACCCATTGGATTACAAATTGTGGACGGTTTTAGAGGACATGGTTTGTCATAAAAGATACCCGAGCATTGAATCTCTTAAGACTGCTTTGGTTCGAGCTGTGGCCAATTTTCCAATGGACGAGGTTCGTGCAGCTATTGACGATTGGCCAGTGCGACTTAAGGCGTGTGTAAAGGCAAAAGGCGGACATTCCGAATAAGTAGATTCTTTTAAATTCAATAAATATATTAACAAATATTTGGTCCAAAAACATTCAGTACTTTTTATTTTACAGGATAAAACGTGTGTAACAGTATTTATATACTATATATACTTAGTATATATAGCTACATCGAAATTTCTCTAATTCATAACAATAAACATTTTCACATATCGTTTTTGCATCATTGTAAATTATGGAAATGGGTTTATCGCTCTTTTTTATTTAATTTTTTCCATTCTTTTCATTTTCTTTCTGTATCAATAACAAAAAACATATGTTTTTGATTTTGTTATACAAGCCGGGTGTGTCATAATATTTTTTTTTGTTAAAAAAATAAGTCAGGTAACTCTAACTCGTTTCGTTACCGAGTAACAGCCAACTCGATTACTTACCGAGTAACTTCCATACAAATGCTTGTTTAGTAACCTGAAAAGAACACGACTATTATTTCTAAAACACTGTGCAATGGAACACGTTTAAAACTCAGCAATGTTTGTTTTTTTAATTGTTTCACTACCAACTAACTTTTGTTAAATAAAAATCAACGCGTTGTGAATTCAAACTAAAGTCAACCCCTTAGGCAGACAGAACGCACTTAAGAGAACGCTCAAAATAATAAAAAATAAAAGAAAAATATTAAAGTAGAGGTGTTTATTAATTATGAGAAAAGGGGGAAAGGGGGAAAACTAACCAATAATAGTTTGAAATTAAAAGCAAAATATTGAAAATCATCTTACTCGATTGTTTTCGTTTTACCTCATGCTTCAATGAGTGCATAGCATTGTGCTCATAGAGATATTAACTTCACATTCATCAGAATTCAAGTGGCCATTTTTCGATTTGTTTGGAAGTTGACGGATAAATTTTAAGGAAGGATGGATCCCGTTTTTTACGTTTGTATCGATAACAAGGGCTAAGAATCAATTCATATACTTGATTCCGAACTAAGAATACCTTTTAAGCAGAGGTCTATAAATGTTAAACAGTCTAAGATGAAACTCCGCACCAAGGTAGGCTAACAATTTATTTTTAACTAATATGGGGGGACAATTTAGTAATGATATTTTTTCAAATTTCTTTCAGAGGTTGTCAAAGCTGTCAACGTTACCGTCAGCTATAAAAGTGTACAATAAGGTGTGAAATTTCATCGTGCTTCGTTTCAGGCCTGCCGCAGGAGTCTTACTTACTTAGGTCCCACAACAAGGGGTAACTTCTTTCAATTCAGTGAGCTGTATACGATTCAATTCTTATGGCCGGGGCGTACCATTTTACGCCGGCTCTGAAAGGCTAAGACATTTTTATAGAGAACATTTTGCATGGCTTAGAGATAAATCTCTTACTCGTAAAGTCGCCGGCATTTTACGTGGTGGAAACCGCCTTTAAAAATTTGTTCTATGTTGTTACTTGGGATTGAACCTAGGTATACTCGCATAATAGTCTAGCACATTGCCATAGCACCATGGTGGCCCACGAACGAGTCTACACTTTTTAAAAATTATTATCAATTTTCCACTTAAGTTGTAAATTTGCAACGTGAATTTTGTTGTGAGGTCCGTCCTACACAGTGGTTGTAAAATTGAAATTTCACACAGCTGTCAGCAAGGTGCATTCAAGTATACTGGACTATTTTAAGATTTCTAGCCTAAATAGGCGTTGTAAAGCATTACCTCGCATGCGGCTTCTTCGGGTGTGAACAAAATATTCGCATTTGCCACAGTTCTTCTACTGTATCTTCTACAGTTAAATATTGGGTGATCCATCTAGAAGTATTTTTCGTCAGGGCCTAGTATCTTCTACAGTTAAATATTGGGTGATCCATCTAGAAGTATTTTTTCAGAACAAAAAAAAACATAAATTCAAATCAAGTGTGGAATCTTTATTGGTAATTTTAAACAACATTTTATGGCATTTATATTTTGAATAATTTCCTTCAAATGTTGGCCACAACTACGCCTCAGGGTTTCCATTCTGAGGGTCCAATGTCGGATGACTCGTTCGAACATTTCGACCGGTATGGCTTTAATGACACGCGTAATGTTGGCTTCCAAAGCCTGAATCGTAGCTGGTTTGTCCGCATAGACTTTGGATTTTACGTAGCCCCAAGGAAAAAGGTCTAAAGGTGTGATTTCACAGGATCTAGGCCGCCAACTGCCGGCCCTAAACGTGATATTAGCTGCTCTTCGAAATGAACTCTCCATAGATCCATTGTTTGAGCTGCTGTATGGCAAGTGGCATCGTCATGTTGCTCTTCGGTCTAAGTGCGACAACTTAGTTTATTGACTTTGCCGTTAAGCCAGAAATGTGCCTCATCACTGAACAAAATTTTGGTCGAAAACAGCGGATCTTCCCGTTTCTTACCGAAGGCTCATTTCCATAATACAGTTGCCAACATTTGAAGGTAGTTATTTTCAAAAAATAAATGCCATAAAATGTCCTTTCAAATTACCAATGAAGATTCCACACTTGATTTGAATTTTTATTTACTTTTTGTTCTGAAATAATACCTCTAGATGGATCACTCTATAGTTATGCACAATAAAAACAATGTTTCCTAATTTTCACCGATCATTAATTAGTTTTTTTTATCGTTTTAGAAGTACATCAACTGTTCTCCAGTTATTACCAATCGATTGGTAGGATAAAAATATGTCGTTAATAACCTTATCAAGGGTGGTCCAACCGTAATGCACGGTGTTAATTGTAAGTCACACCTTAACGTCAAGTTGTTTGCCCAAATTATTTTGACATTTCTTTGTTTCAGTGTTTAACAAATTCAGCTATGAAGAGGTACGCAATTGAGCAGCGTGTTAAGATTGTTGAAGCCTTTTTCGAAAATGAGCGTTCAAATTAAAATGCATTTCGTGATGCATTACACAGTGCAGCAAAAAATATAACCCTATAGGGACCCGGCTGCGTGATAAAACACCAAAAAAATACCAGTGTCTCCCTGTTTTGCCGAAAGCCCTTGTTTTATGGGCCCAAAGATTTGGGAACTCGGTGTCATTTTTACAAAAAGTAATCATTTTCTCAGGCTCATATCTTGCAAATAATTTTGAATTTTGATTTACTCTCTGAGGCAAAATTCTAGCTCTTGTCATAAAGAACAAAAATTGTGAACATATAAAATCAAAAAAAACTTCATCTTCAAGGTCAAAATTCGAAAATTTTTAATTCCCCAATTCATTTCCATACGTAGCAAACCGTTTAAAATTCAAGGAAACTAAGAAACTACAAAAATGTGCCTCAGATCTGCAAACTTTGTAGAACATATGAACTTCCTAGGAATGATTCTTAACACCGTTTCGGTAACGCTAAGTTAGTCGTAAAGCGAAAAGTTTCTTCGCCCTAGAGAGTAAATCAAAACTCCAAACGGTTTGCAAGATATGAGTCTGAGAAAATAATCACTTTTTTGCAGAAAATATCACCGAGCGAGGCCCCATTACTGTTGAATATTTTTTTTTTGAAAAAAAAACAGTTTTATTCGAAATGTCACGGAGTTAAAAAGAAAAAAATATTTTTTTTTATTAAAAATTAAAAGGCTGTATACATATATGGTTATCATTATACAGTCATACAAACACAACCAGGTTCAATCAAATCTAAGAACTGACATCTAACATTATTTGACTCGTAAATGCCTTCTAAAAGTTTTCGAAGTTTTCCAGCCAATACTAGTAATACCGATACTACTAAGTGGCGTTTTTTTCGTATTTAAAAAAATGTGCTTAATTAGGATCACTGCTATATATATTTCTGGCCTAATGATGAAAATGCGAATAATTATCATCAAAAATGGTTTTATTGTTTTTCAAAGTACTTTCCACACATGATTTATGCACTTTTGCATGCGCTCAAACCAATTGTCGAAGCAGTTTTTCCACTCCGACTGAGACACCTCCAAAACATGGTTTTTGAACACTTCATGAGCATCTTCTGGCGACAAAAATCGTTGACCACGCATTTTTATCTTGATGTGTGGGAATAAAAAGAAGTCATTGGGTGCCAAGTCAGGGCTGTATGGCGGATGACCCATCAATTCGACGTTTTGGCCGGTCAAACAGGTGCTGGTTTGAGCCGATGTGTGAGAGCTCGCATTGTCATGGTGCACAATGATTCGTCTTCTCTTGTTCGTTTTTAGAATTTCTCCAAAGACTTCAGGCAAACAAATTGTGGTGTACCACTCAGAATTGACCGTCCTACGTTGCTCAAGAGGAACAGTCGCCACATGACCAGCTTTGCCGAAGAAACAGGCTACCATTTGCTTTGAAGTGCTTCTTCCGCGAACAACTTTCGTTGGATTTGGCTTGTCTTCGAAGACCCACACGGTCTTCGTTTCAGGCTCATACGCTACGCATAGATCCATAATTCGTCACCTGTGACGATCTGATAAACGTATTTTGAAGCACAGCTATCGTACTTTTTTAAGAGTTCTTTGCACCAATCGACACGAGCCTTTTTTTGAGCGATTGTCAAATTGTGCTGGATCTAACGAGAACAAACCTTTTTTCAAGCCAGGTGTTCATGCAATATCGAAGGTATGCTGGTGGAAAAAATGCCCAAGGATGCCTCTACCTCACGGTATGCCACATGACGATCTTGCATTATCAGCTCACGCACGGCATCAATGTTCTCTGGAACAACGGCCGTTTTTGGACGACCTTCGTCTTTGAGCAAGCATCGACCACGATTGAATTCAATAAACCAGTTTTTCACAGTGCTATAGGATGGTGGTTCATCGCCATATAAAAAGATTTAAGTTCATCGGTGCACTCTTGTCGTGATAGTTTACGTCCAAAGTTGTAAAAAATAATCGCACGAAAATGTTCACGAGTTAATTCCATTTTTTTGCCAAATTGATTTTTTCAAGTCACTGTAAACAACACAAATGATGGTCGAACGTCAAAACGTTCAGAGTACGTTTATGCTAGAAAATGTCAAACTTTCCAATGGAAATGTCAGATGGCGCCAGGCAACACTTAGTGTGGTCTGTAGTCCACAATCGCTTTTCAACGGCCAAAATTCAATATCTTTTGATATCGCTAATATTTATGAGTTCTGTGAAAAGGTCAATTATAGTCAAAGTACAATTGCCGCCATTTTAAAGACAAGAAACCACATTTGATGATTAAAAGAGAAAATAGTGGAATATCTCCTAAAATGTATTAGAAACAGTCCGACAAAGTCGAAAATTTAAACCTCTCTTTCAATTTTCAAAACCTGAATAAAGTAAAAATCGGCAATTAGGTGAAAAATAATGGAGTATTTTTTAGAACAAAAAATATAAAAATTCAAATCAAGTGTGGAATCTTTATTGGTAATTTGAAAGGACATTTTATGGCATTTATTTTTTAAAAATAATTACCTTCAAATGTTGGCAACTGTATTCTGGAAATGAGCGTTCGGTGAAAACGGGAAGATCCGCGGTTTTCGACCAAAATTTTGTTCAGTGATGAGGCCCATGTCTGGCTCAACGGCAAAGTCAATAATCAAAATTGCATCTCTGGAACAAGAAGAGGTTCAAGAGGTGTTATTATACCCAGAGAAAACCACGGTTTGGTGCGGTTTATAAGCTGGTGGATTCATCGGTGCATATTTTTTCAAAAATGATGATGGCCGGAACGTAATCGCTCTTTTTTTCGACCTGAAATTGAATCCCGCAATCTTGACGACACTTGGTTTCAACAGAACGGTGCCACTTGCCATACAGCTGCTCAAACAATGGATCTATTGAGAGGACATTTCGAAAAGCAGCTAATTTCACGTTTTGGACCGGTGAGTTGGCCGCCTAGATCGAGTGATACCAGATCTTTAGACATTTTTCTTTGGAGTTACGTAAAGTCCAAAGTCTATGCTGACAAACCAGCTACGATTCAGGTTTTGGAAGCCAACATTACGCGTGTCATTAAAGCCATACTGGTCGAAATGCTCGAACGAGTCATACAAAATTGTACCCTCACAATGGAAACCCTGAGGCGTAGTAGCGGCCAACATTTGGAGGAAATTATATTCAAAAAATAAATGCCATAAAGTCTCCTTTCAAATTACCAATAAAGATTCCACACTTGATTTACATTTTTATATATTTTTTGTTCTGAAAAAAAAACCTCTAGATGGATCACCCTATATTTGTTTTGCGCATTTTATGAACAATTACTTGCCAATTTAAACAAAAAAAAAACTAAAAACAGAAAAATAATATTTTACTTTTCTTTTAACTTTCAGGCTAATTTCTAAAAAAATATCTAATAGATTTTAAATGTTAATAGCTCAAAATAGTCCTTGAGTCCTTGGCTACAATTGTCCTTTTTACGGAGCTCAAAGATATTCACTAGGTCAAAAGTTATAGAATTTTGGCCGATTGAAATCGATCTTGAACCACTGTGCGCTGATCAGCTAAATTGGACATCCCTAAGAGTTTATTATGACTAAGTGCTGGTGTTTGCAACGCCTTGAAGGAACAGAGATAGACCCTACGTTAAGTATACCGATCGACTCAGAATAACATTTTGATTCCATAGAGCGACGACTGTCCGTCGGTCCTTTCGCCCGACCGTCTTTCCAGCTATCGTTGTAATCAAAGTACAGGTCGCCACTATGAACCGATTTCAATGAAACTTGGTAAATTCTTCAAGTTTGTGCAAAGAACGTTCACAATTTATTTTGGTCTTTGGAGTCTAAAGCGTGTGGTGAGGGTTCAACAAGTCGGCCTCGCCTGATTAAAGACACGATTTACTTGTTGCTTGTGGTCTTAAAAAAACTTCAAAAACGGTTAGTATTTGGAGGATTTTAACCTATAAGTTATAGTCAATATATAAGATTTTCTAACACCCACTACTTTGTTTTATTAAATAATTAAATTTCTTTAATTTTTTATTTATTCTGCATTTCTTTTTTATTCCAGCTCCTCTACCCTCAATCAATGTCCAATTTCTTGAAGTTGCCTTCAATGCCAAAAAGATCGGAGGCATTCTTCGGTTTGCCCGGACGCAGTTTCTCATTAATGCGGCGACTGCGATCATATTCAATGACATCGAGGCGATTATTGCGCAGCTTTGTATAGAAAACCTCTGCAACGAAACGAATATAAAAATTAAGAAGCTTTGCTTATCTTTGCTAGGCCAGAGCACTACTCACCTTTCAAGTCCTTGGTATGCATTTCAGCGCCACCATTTTCCTGGGGCATAATCTTCTGTGGCACGAATTTGTGAAATGTCTCCAAGTTGCTGTGCACATGAAAAACGTCCAGAAGTTCCTTTTTCATGAATGGATTCATGAGAGCCAGAAGTTTATCAATGAATGGCACAATGTTGATGAAATGTAGGCCGATTAGGCGAGCAGGTATGGCTTCCTTTTTGGGGGGAATATTTTCGATATTTATAATTGTTGAGATAAATTCAGAGATGTTTTTTTTTTTTTTTACCTGCAGATAGTATAGAAACTTTTTCATTTGTAAAATGCCTATGCGTGCAATGTGACCCAGAGTGACACCGGTGAAATCGATGACAAATATTAGGCCGGGTATCACACCGATCTCCTGCAGCCAAATATCTTGGATCAGACAATACCTAAGCGGTGAAAGGTTATAATTATAATTCAGTGGTTCTTTAAAAACAAACTCAATTGAAAATAACATTTTTGACTTCAGCTAAAACCCGTTTGCGGTATCTTAAAACAAGTTCTGGGAAAAGCAGAGAAATTGATGCGCGCAACCAATCCCACGACTGCCGGTCCTATGTAGCGGATTGAACGGAAACCATTACTCTTCGGCCAGGGCAGCGTCCGAGTGTTTGACATGATTCTCGCTGTGATAGCTTCAACCGTGGTGCGCCATCGCAACTGGAGCCATTACCAAGCGACGGCCAGCGCCCCTTAAAGCAATCCCGCCGGTACCAATTCGAAGCGTGCTATATGGACACAACTTCCCCCTTGGTCAGGCGTCCGAGTGTTTAACATGATTCTTGCTGTGATAGCTTCATCGCCGGCAAGGACATCGTCCGAGTGTTTGACATGATTCTCGCTGTGATAGCTTCAACCATGGTGCGCCATCACAACTGGAGCCATTACCAAGCGACGGCCAGCGCCCCTTAAGGCAAACCCGCCGGTACCAATTCGAAGCGTGCTAAATGGACACAACTTCACCCTTGGTTAGGGGCCGAGGCCTATCTAACACCTCTGCTGTTCTATGGGTCACAGCAACCGATGGCATGCCACTCCACAGCTCTCCCCGCGATTTGGGTTTAAACCACAACCACCACGATACTCCCCGAAGGGCCGCACCAACTAGTCAGGCCAGAACAATAGTTCTGGGGGCTCCTCTTAGCCTCGTAGTCAGACCTCGTAGCCGAGCTACTACCAGTTTGCTAGCCATACATCGCGGGACTGGTCACCCATTGTTAAAGGCACGATCATGAGATAGCATATATGCAGACACAAGTGTGCACATATAGATGTTATGGTCTAAAACCATGCTGTACATGGACATGTTTTCCTCACCGCTCAGAGCGAGGTCTATCTCTACCTCTTCCGCTCGACGACGGTGAACGGCACCCATATTTTAAGGCTAGGCCCGAACGTACCCCCAACAAGGCGCGAGGGCTTATAAAGACTGGGTGGAGTCTTGAGAAAACCCCATAAGCCCCAGACACCCGTGGTACCGGTTTACCTCCGGTCAGGTTCCGTAACCAAAGTTACTCCCAGTTTCAGTCCCATGTAACCAGGGAACTGGTAGCCCCCCGTAGCAGCAAGCGTCTGGTCAAAAGGAACGACCGCCGGTTACAGCGGACACAAGATTACACAACAACAACATCACGTCGCCTAGAGAATGACTGACAGGCGAACTGGCTAATCCTAGCTTGACATGCGTTAGTGGAGAGCACCCCACTGACGTCCCACTGACCGTCAGAGAAAACAACGCCCATGGCGTCCAGGTCACGTATGTCCTCATAGAGAGGGCATTCGCACAGAACATGCAGCCAGTCCTCGACTGGCGCCCCGCAACTGCATGCCTGACTATTGCTCAAGGCTCTTTTATGCAAGAAAGCATTAAGAGAGCCATGCCCGCTCAACAAGAAACCCAGATAAAGGCCGAAACCAAAATCCGGGTTACTCGCGACAAATCTAACATCCCGAATAAACCTATACGCCACCCGACCGGTCTCGCTGGCACCCATCTAGATGTGACTACCCGTGGTACCAGACTTTAGTCCGGCCAGGGCAGTCAGATATAAGCAAAACGGACTTTGTTGCCTCTTGCTGTATTAAATTAGTCCGCAGTAGGGTCTCTGGATTTGTTATAATCGTAGCCGCCCACACCTACGTCGTCATCATCTAACTATGAGACTCCTTGCAGCAACATCAAAATATAAGGTACCTTACACCACATATTGCTGGGCCACTCCCGACAGTGCATCAATTTTGCAATTTAATTGCAATGGTCTGCGCAACAAACTCACTGATGTTACACTCATATCTCACTGAGCTTGACTCTAGAGAACCATACGTGGAATGTGTGGGGGTAGCAGTCAAGTCTGGGACTGCCGAGTTAGTCCGTATAATGTATACATCCCGCCGGTTGGTAGCTGTGGCCCGCGTCATCTGCCTGACATTAGCAATCAGCTATAAGGCAATAATCGTCTGGTCCTAGGGTACTTAAATGCCCACCATGAACCGTGACATTGTTTCCAAGACAACGACTGGAGGGGCATAGCTTTGGCAGAGCAAATTGCTATCCCTACGTTCTGCACAATGACCGAGGACGCTCCTAGGCGAATTATGGGCGTTTGTCGTAGCTTAGACATAGACATTACAATGGCATCACCAGGCCTGATCAACTACTTCACCTGACTACCCGCCATTTCGTTAGGATCAAAAAACCTAACTATAATCGTCTACATCAACAGACCATCTTACTTCATAATCTCTAAACGACGTACGTATCTTGATTAAAAGAAGGCTAATTTAGATGCCTTCAGAGATGCCACCAACCGCAGCTTTTTTAATCAATCTTTTCCTCGAATGCATGGGTAGCCGTGAAGAATTTCCAGGCCATTTACAACACAACAGCCGCTCGCCATATTCCCACTGGTCGAATAGTCAAGATACGACCAAGTTTCCCAGCAGAGGCAGCCTCGCAGATAAGCCGGTATCTTTGGACGCATCCAGTTCAAATGGCGCGTTTTCTTTACCAGGATGTCGTAGCAGATCCCACATAGGCCAACGGGACTTAGAAAACAAAATATATTTTTGTCACAACAACAACATGCACAAAATAAACAAAACTTAATCGCCTAAAATTTAAAGCCTCTTAAATAACTTCAAGTTTCATCAATAAACAAAAGACTTAAGACACAAAACTTTTAAAGAAATCTCAGTTTCCGTTGAAAATTATAAAAATGTCAATTTAAGTTAAAATTGCTAAGCACTTTCTGAAATTATATAAGTGAAATCGGCGCTATATGCAGCCTGGCCAAATCTTATAAACCCTTCTGCGTGGACACTTTTGGAACATGGGATCGGTCTCATTCGATGCTCAGATGTTGTCCACATCAAAAAAAAAAAAAATTAAAATTGATTTTTTTACCCTTAGGTCCCTTTCTCTATGCGCTGTAACATATCCATAAAAGGCAATGAGGGATATTTTTTTGATCCCAATTTAAGACACATTTAAAAAATGCATTCGAAGTTGACTTCGTATTAAAATTTGCTTTAATTTATGTTGGTCTGTAGGTATCTAACACACACTGGGCAAATATTTGAAGAAAAACGTCGAATATTTCTTTGCCACAATCTGACCACAATATATGTTTTTCTGAGTGGCAAAAACAAAACAGCTGATTTCGGGGAAATGAAAATATTTGCCAGCAAACAAAAAATTAACCAATGTGAACACAAATATTTTCCTCTATTTTCGGCAAGTATCTTTTTGATCTTACGTGATTTTTGTAAAAGCAAACAATAAGAAATAGCAGCTAAACGTTCGGAGGCTGAAATTGACTGACGAAGTTGTGCTGTGTTCTTTGTAATTAGCGGGGAAACCAATTTCAGCAACACAAAATTATTTATAAGTTTTTTTTTTTCGTATTTTAACATCCCCAAGAAAATACTTACAATTTCATCGAGTCGGCAAAACTGAAATTGCCCGAATCGGTGTCCACCAGCTTGCCCATAATGATGCCATAGCCCTCCGGAGTTCTCTGAGGCAATGGAAAGCAGGCCCTGCAAATACAAATAAGACCAATTTCATACACTTTGGCAGCGATTAGAAAACCATTGCATTTTAAACCCACACTGTACGCATGGCACGCTTCATCTCGGGCCGTTCCATATCCAGGTTACCGAAGAAGTCATCGACATGGGTGCGACATGTCAAATAGGTGTCGATCACTTGCTTGGCGTATTCCATGCTGCATTTGCAGGCATAGAAGAAGAGCATTGCCTCCTGCCCTGTCAATTTGGGCATGTGGGGCTGGGCATGTATCCATTGCACCAGCTTTTGCAGTTCTTCCGGTCTGATTTCGGGATGGCGGACATATTGATCTTCCAACTTAAATAAGTTCCACATGTTTCCTTTCCTTTGTATTAAATTCTTTTTTTGATTCTTTGTTTAATTGAATTATTTTTTTTTGTTTAACCGATTTGAATACTTCGGGACGTTATTAACGTTTGCACAGTTGAGCTACGTTTGAATGGAAGCGATGATACAATTCTATAGCAAACCTGTTGTTTCAAATATATTTCGTTTAGTTTTTTGTACCAGCTTACATATTAAGTGGTATGTGAAACGATTTTATTGTTTGTAATGACAGAGTTTACACAAAACATGCATGTTTTGGATTTGGTTTGTGAACTTTAAACATAAGCGGGCATATGCGGGTTAAGGGCATTGCCTATAGATGTGCAATGTAATGACATATTCCGTCATAACAGAATTTATATACAGTCGAACCTGGATAAGTGGAATCGCCTGTTTATTGCCACATAAAGAGGATTCCCAATAATACAGTTTGCCACTTGTCCAGGTAATTTGATTTTTATCCCAATTAAAGAGGTTAAGCATTCATATTTTTTCACGCCAGGGTTCTTATTTTTTTTGGTCTCTGTCGCCAAATTGTTGGTCAAAATTACCCAAAAAATTTCCCGCCCAGCTTTAACCGCAGTTATAACGGATAATCAATCTAAATGTATTTTTTCAAAATAAAAAATTCAAAAAATCAAAAAAATGTGGCATATTTGTGGTTCTTTCGAAAGGACAGTTTATGCCATTTATTTTTTGAATATAATTTCCTTTAAATGTTGGCCGCAACTACGCTTCAGGGTGTCCATTTTGGGTGACTTGTTCGAGCATTTCGACCGGTATGGCTTTAATGACACGCGTAATGTTGGCTTCCAAAGCCTGAATCGTAGCTGGTTTGTCAGCATAGACTTTGGACTTTACGTAACCCCAAAGAAAAATGTCTAAAGATGTGATATCAACTCACCTGTCCAAAACGTGAAATTAGCTGCTTTTCGAAATGACCTCTCAATAAATCCATTGTTTGAGCAGTGGCAAGTGGCAATGTCCTGTTGAAACCAAGTGTCGTCAAGATTACGGGCTTCAATTTGAGGTAGCATTAAGATCGATATCAAAGCGCGACAGCGAGCTTCATTCACGGCTACGTTCCGACCATCATCATTTTTGAAAAAATATGGACCGATTATTCCTCCAGCCCATAAATCGCACAAGACCGTGGTTTTCTCTGGGTATAATAGCACCTTGTGAACCTCTTCTTGTTGTTCTTCAGCCAAAATGCGGCAATTATGTTTATTTACGTTGTCGTTGAGTCAAAAATGTGCCTCAACACTGAACAAAATTGTGGTCGAAAACAGTTTCTTACCGAACGCTTATTTCCATTATACTTATACAGTTGCACAATTTTGAGACGTTGTTTCGGTGTAAGTCTTTCCATGATGAAATGGCAAACAATACTGAAAAGAAAAAAAATAAAGTTGAACACAACTCACGCGAAATCTGCGAAAATAGGCTATTGAAAAAATACCTCAAGATGGATCATCCCTTACTATTGCCAAATTCTATGTTCCTCCATCATATGATGGAAGGTAAAAAAATACATTAAACGGAGATATTCAATCAGATATAAGCCAAATTATCGGAAATGCCGACTAAAAATTTAGACTTTAAGCGTTTGGGAGTTTTGGAAGTTACTTTTTGACTAATTTTAAAACGTAAACTTCGGGCGTTTTTATAAAACCTGCCAGGATAATAGCCAAATCACCAAAAAATATGTAGCCATAAGTCTTCGATCTCGCCAAACCTGACAACACTGCTTTGCACTCTGCAAAAGCTCCCTTGGTAAGAAGTAAAAACAATAGAAAAAGGAGAAAAAAGACAAAAATCGTACTTTTGGAGGTACAGCATGAAAATGTAAATTCCACTCATAGAGGTAAACGAGTTAAAATTTCCACTTTTAGAGGTAAATTCTAAATAATTAAGTCCCACTTTAATAGTTCCAAACAAAAGCAAAGCAGAGCAAAGCAGTCTCAAGAGATCCAATGTTGGGCTATCTTTTGTGACAAACCTTGTCCTCTAAAACCGTCCACAGTTTGTAATCCAATGGGTTCAAATCTGGACTGCCTGAGGGCCATTCTTCAGAGGAAATGAACGCTGGCAAATTGTTTCGAAGCCAGGCCTGGAACGTTTTAGCCTTATGGGCCGTCGCAGAATCCTGCTGGAAAGTCCATGGCTGGTTTTGGAACAGGGAATTGTTAAGAGGCTTCACACAGCTTCCAAAACGGGTTCTTGGTAAACTTTGGCCGATGTTTTGACTCCTTGTTCGCAGAAATGCATGTCAGTGACCCCATCGTAAGAGATACCCCACCAAACCATGACTGAAGCTGGGTGATGACCCTTTTCCACCCTTGGGATCAGTTCAGATGTTTCCTTAGATGACCTATTTACCTGAACGGTAAAAATTTTACATCGGTGAACAAAATTTTTCTGAGCATGTTATCAGCATGCTTTACCAAAAGACGTTTCCATTTTTCAATCCTATTTTATTTGAAAGCTGCAGTCAAAAAATGTCCGGTACGTCGTTTGAAAGCCCCAAGTCCCAAGTCTTTTTTAATGATTCGACTCATGGACTTTCGCGTGATATTCATCCCACGGGCCATGATTTTCTGTTTTCGGTGCTGATATCTGTGCATTCTTGATTTAACAGCTTTAATGACATGCGGTGTTTGAACAGAGAGTGGGCCGCCCGACCGGTGGCGGTCTTTTACATCTCCAGTCTACTCAAACAGTTTTAAGCATCGGTAGACGAACATTCGGCTAATCCCTAGTGGCCGGAGCGTTTTTCATTTCACAGTTGAAAAACGCTATTACAGCGATACGGTTCTCATTATCTGACCACTCCATGATGAAAGTTGAAACAATTTTAAAATCCCGTTACAGACTAACGGTATTGAGATTAGCTTTCAAAACCCATATGACATTAACGGGGTATGTTCAGTTCAACTATTGAAATGGGTGTGTTCAATGTTGTAACAGTATACTTTTGTCAAAATTCAAAGAGCAATACCATGATTGTGACGAACATACTTTGATTGCAGAAAACATATTATTGTTACCAAGACTATATGTGACAGCGCATAGAGAAAAGGACCTAAGGGTAAAAAAATCAATTTTCATTTTTTTTCTTTTTTTGATGTGGACAACATCTGAGCATCGAATGAGACCGATTCCATGCCCCAAAAGTGTTCCCTCCCAGAGATATGCGCGTTTTATGAAAGTGAAGTCGACGATTCTAAGCGCAAATAAAAAGGGACCTAATCTTTAAAATGGCTCTCCTGAACAAAACTGGTTTATAACCTTAGGTCCCTTTCTATTTTGCGCGTCACATGCGTATATATTCTGCGTATATACTCCCATCATTGTTCGGAATCCAAGCCTAATTAGTTCGACCGCTTTTGTGCTTTCCACAGATACACGCACGGACATGGCTAGATCGTCTTAGAATGTAACGACGATCAACGTGGCCTGCTTTATATATTTCAGGCCTTATAATGAAAATGCGAATAATTCACCCTTATTCTGATTGTCGTCGTCAACGTCGTCTTCAATTTAATATCAATATCACTTCGTTTCAATAAAATATCACATCAACGCATTTTTGGTATTCCGTATCATTATTGTCTTGACGTTGACTGTTTATCGATAACTTCAATAAAAAAAATCACATACCTAACATTTTTGCATCAGATTTTGTATCTATTCATCCAATTGTTGAAAAATGTTTTTTGTTTCTGATTCAAACTCTGATTCAAGTGATGAAGAAAATAAAAAGAAACTTATTTTACAGAGAAAGACACTGCGATATAGGTCTGATGTCATGAAACTACCAGACAACAAGTAAGTTTAAGGTTTAATTAATTTCCAGTGGCAATCACAAAGTTTTCTTTCATTCAAGATTTCAGAAATACTTTCGTTTAAACAAAAATGCGTTTAATTATGTGTTAGAGGAAATTGCTCCTGAGATGGAAATTGGAGCCAGGTCAAATTGTGTATCCAACAGAATAAAGTTAGCTGCCACCTTATTATTTTTGGGACAAGGATCCTATCAGCTAAGTGTTGGTAACGATTTTAACCTCGGACTATCGCAGCCGGTTTAACTTGCAATGTTCTCCCATTGCTGGTTAAAATTTGTTGGCACTGTTCCTCTTTTGAAACCTTTTGCTAAGGATGGATTTTTCTCCAACTCTTCAACAAGTTTTTGGAACTGTTCATTATTTGTAATTTTCATATTTGCACTTTTACTTTTGGTTTTTTTTTATTTTAACAGCAAACTTCTTAGTCGTTACCAAAAACTGCGACGACAAAAACAGAGTCGTATCAATTCAATAACAACGTCAATATCATTTAGAGAATACCGAGTTGTGTCAATAGTTGTCAATAGTTATCGAAAAACGACTACGCGAATACCAAGTATCAACAGTCGTCGCAAGATGTCGTTGTTTTGTCTTGACGACGACAATCAGAATAAGGGTGATTATCATCAAAAATTGTTTTATTGTTTTTCAAAGTACTCTCCAGCATGATTTATACACTTTTGCATGCGCTTAGACCAATTTTCGAAGCACTTTTTCCACTCCGATTGAGACACCTCCAAAACATGGTTTTTCATCTTCTGGCGACGAAAATCGTTGACCACGTATTTTTTCTTGATGTGCGGGAATAAAAATATTTTTTTATTATTGGTTGCCAAGGCAAAGCTGTACGGCGGAGTACCCATCAATTCGACGTTTTGGCCGGTCAAAAAGGCGCTGGTTTGAGCCGATGTGTGAGAGCTCACATTGTCATGGTGCACAATGATTCGTCTTCTGTTGTTCGTTTTTTGAATTTCTCCGAAGACTTCAGGCAAACAAATTGTGGTGTACCACTCAGAGTTGACCGTCCTACGTTGCTCAAGCAGAGCAGTCGCCACATGACCAGTTTTGTTGAAGGAACAGGCGACCATTTGCTTCGAAGTGCTTCTTCCACGCACAACTTTCGTTGGATTTTTCTCGTCTTCAAAGACCACACGGTCGATTTCTGTTTTGTTTCGGGCTCATACGCATAGATCCATGATTCGTCACCTGTGACGATCTTATAAACGTCTTTTGAAGCACCGCGATCGTATTTTTTCAAAATATCTTTGCAATAATCGACACGAGCCTTTTTTGAACGATTGTCAAATTGTGCGGGATCGGAGAAAGAGATAAAAACCTTTTTACGGTCAGGTGTTCATGCAATATCGGATGTATGCTTGTCGAAGAAATGCCCAAGGATGCGTCTATCTCACGGTATGTCACATGACGATCTTGCATTATCAGTTCACGCAAGGCATCAATGTTTTCTGGCACAACGGCCGTTTTTGGACGACCTTCGTGTTTGAGCGAGCGTCGGCCACGATTACATTCATTAAACCAGTTTCTCATAGTGCTATAGGATGGTGCTTCATCGCCACACAAAAGATTTAAGTTCATCTATGCACTCTTGTCGTGATAATCTACGTCGAAAGTTGTGAAAACTGATCGCGCGAAAATGTTCACGAATTAATTCCATTTTTTTGCCAAATTGATTTTTTCAAGTCACTGTAAACAACACAAATGATGGTCGTAGGTCAAAACTTTCTGTCTGAGTACGTTTATGCTAAAAAATGTCAAACTTTCTAATGGAAATGTCAGATGGCGCCAGGCAACACATAGTGTTGCCTACGCCAGAAAAATATATATAGCAACCCTCGTAATATATATCGGCTGATCAATCTTGAGGTATTTTTTCAAAAAAAAAAATTACAAACATTCAAATCAAGTGTAGAATCCTTATTGTTCATTCGGAAGGACATTTTATGCCATTCATTTTTTGAATATAATTTTCTTCAAATGTTGGCTAAAACTAAGCCTCAGGTTGTACATTTTTTGGATGACTAGTTCGAGCATTTCGATCGGTATGGCTTTAATGACACGCGTAATGTTGGCTTTCAAAACCTGAATAGTTGTTGGTTTGTTAGCATAGACTTTGGACCTTACGTGGCCCCAAACAGAAAAGTCTAAAGGTGTAATATCACACGATAGAGGGGTCCAACTGACCGGTCCATAATGTGAATCTGGCTCCTTTTCGAAATGATCTCTCAGCAGATCCATTGTTGAACCGCTGTACGGCAAGTGGCACCATCCTGTTCAAAACAAATGTCCTCAAGTTTATGGGCTTCAATTTCAGGTGGCAAAAAAGCCGATATCCTGGCGCAATAGCAAGAACAATTCACTGTTACGTTCCGGCCATCATCATTTTTGGAAACATATGGACCGACGATTTCAGCAGCCCATTAATCGTACTTAACCGTGGTTTTCTCTGGGTATAAAAAGCACCTCTGGAACCTCTTATGGCTGCTCTTCAGCCCAAATGCGGCAATTTTGTTTATCGACTTTGCCGTTGAACCAGAAATGGGCCTCACCACGTAACAAAATTTTTGGTCGAAAAACGTTTTTCACCGAACTGTCATTTCCATAATAAAGTTGCAAAATTTGGAGACGTTGTTGCGGTGTAAGTCTTTCCATACTGACATGGCAAACAATACCGAAAAGAATAAAATAATAAAACTAATTTTTAACACAACTCACACGTAATCTGTGAAAAAAAACCCTATTGAAGAATATACCTCTAGATTGATCACCCGTTATATCTACACCCAGTAAATACCAGGTGATTATGTTATACAAACTACTAACCATCTAGGCGGAGGGTACTAGGATAAAATCGCCAAGTTCTGAATCAGTGGTCGGATTTTTTTTGGTTTTGGGCTTTCAGAATCATCAGAAAAAATCAAAAATGTTCAGTCATCAAAAAAAAATTGGAAAAAGCACAGGAACGTGCACATACGAATAATATTCACTATTTATAGTTTTTCCTTTCTCAAGATAATCAATAAATAATTTACCCCTTGCATCCTAAAATACTGTGGCCATTACTTTTTCTGCTGACTTAACAGTTTTCGCCTTCTTGGGACCACTTTTACCAGCTTCTATCTACTGTTTTGACTGTTCTTTGCATTCTGGGATGTAGTGATGGATCCATGTTTCATCATCAGTTACGAATCGGCGCAAGAACTCTATTGGATTACGCTCATAAATCGCTAAAAGCTCCTCGGAAGTGGTCCAACGGACGATTTTTTGGGGCAAAGTCAACAAACGCGGCACCCATCTTGCGGATAGTTTTTTCATGTGGAGTTCATCATGTAAAATACTCCAAACTTGTTTTTCGTGTATTTTAACAATTCCAGCAAGTTCTCTGAGCTTTATTTGTCTATCTTAAGTCACTTCATTAAATATTTTTCTAATGTTTTCAATAGTAGTAGCAGTTTTCGGTCTTCCAGAGCGTTGTTCATCTTCCGTTCTTAAACGACTCATTTTAAATTGTTGAACCCAGGATTTCACGGTGGAGTATGATGGTGCATTATCACCATGAACAGAATCCAATTCATCTTTGATTAATTGTGGCGTATAACCTTTCATATAAAAGTGTTTAATTACCGCACGAAACTCTTTATTTTCCATTTTTCAAAAATTAAAAACTTGTTTACTTCAATCACCGGTAACAAAGAAAATAATCATTAAATATTTCGGAAATTTTGAAAGGTGGCTTATAAAAGATTGCTTTTAAAAAACAAAAACAGAAAAAGTTGCTAGTAAAACAGAAAATGTGCCAGGCCAGTTAGTTTTGCGGTCGCCCTCGTAATCTCAATTTTCTCATCCACATGGCAAATAACTAATGATTTTTTTTCTTAAAAGATAGCCCTAACTCTTATCTTTCCAAAATTACGTAAAATCTCCGTATCGCGGCAATTTCACTAATTTTGAAAAACCTTTCTAAGAAGCCCAGAAACAAAAAATCTAACCACTGGTTCAAAACTTAGCAAATTTTACCCCACTTCACTCCAACCACCAATCCGAAAATTTTGAAACCGATGCCATTTCGCAACTTCGGGCATGGTCGTCGATGGTGACATTTTCGTGAAATGAGCCAAGAAATACGCTGTTGAAATTTGTCCAGTACTGAATGAATCACCTTGTATAGCAGCTTGGGTTTCTCAATAAACTAAGTGTGTCAAACAAATTGACAGGCAATTTAAACTATCGCAACCTAGGGTTCGATGAGGTCGAACTTTATAACTACAAAAATATTTGTTTTTTCATAAAATAACCTGTTGGTATGTACACGCAGAAAAAAAGTATGGTTGTGGTGACACTATTCGAAGGAGATAATACTATTTTTGGGTATATGGTTGTGGTGCAACAATATTATGATCCCCACAACAATAGTATGATTCAAATACAAGCATACTATGATCCTCACAACAATAGTATGACTCACACATAACCATACTATGATGCCCACAACCATAGTATGATTCACACTCAACCATACTATGATCTGCACAACCATAGTATGATCCTTACAACAATAGTATGTTTCATATACAACCATAGTATGATCCTCACAACCATATTATGATTCACACGCAACCATGTTATGATCCCTACAACAATAGTATGATCACACAAAATTTACTATGATCCCCATTATAATTTAGTAGAATTTGTTTAAGTTGTCGACAATAGATTTGATCCCCAATATTATTTATTAGAATTGGTTTAAGTTGTCAACAATAGATTTGAATTATGAAAATTATTCAAAAATACATTAAATTCAAAATAGTACGAGTGATTTATTTCAAAGTAGAAAAAATAAGTTGAAATAAACGAAAGCGTTTTTGTTAAAAATATTTCAGTTAAACAAAGCCAAAGCAGCTTGTTTAAAAAATTTTAATTTCGATGAAAATGAATATTATCGCATAATGTCCGTACCAATAACATATGTTCTTAAAAGCATATTGAAATGAAGAAAAATAACAATCATACAGTATGATTGCCGTAATCATATTATTGTTAACATAAAACGCAAAACACAATACTTTTGTCGCATAAACCATATTTATACTCGTACTGTTGCTATTACCATATTTTCATTTTTAAATTTGGCAATAATACTATTGTTACATTTCAACTATATTAATATTGTAGCAATTATACTATTGCCAAAAATTAATTCAGTTAGCACTGCTATGGTTCCGACGAACATACTTTTATTGCGGAGAACATATTATTATTGTCGTTATTGTCATCTCTCCTCACTTTAAAAATCTGCTATCGATATTTTAAATCTTTTATCAAAAAATTGAATGACACTGCCAATGTTATAGAATACCTCAAAGGCACTCAGTTTTTTGATCCTACTGATAATTGACATTTTTGAGTTAATAGCTTTTTATTGAACAAGTGAAATTTGCATTCTGTTAGATGTGTTTTTATCGTTTGCTTGTTGATGTTTTTTAATTACGATTTCTGTGTAATTAGTTTAAATAATAATTGCTCAATTAAAGTTTTCAAAAGTCCTCCTCCCTGAAGTGAACGAAATCCAGCGAGACGTTACAGTGTTGGGAGGTCCCACGACAGCCGATTCTATGAGCCGGATTGACCCGTAGCACCAATTCTTCGGCCTAGGGCTGTCACCTCGATACACAGTTGCCGCTACAACAATAAATGTTGGGAGGAGCGAGCATTAAACTTTGAACGTTTTTTGCCTACCAGTGCATAAAGGTTTGTTCTAAAATAGCTTAAGGCCCTTTCGGAATAATTAGCGCCGCTAGGCTGAGATTTAGCTGTTACTAAACCTTCCCGCCTCCACCACTGCCTTTTGTAACTCATAGTCAACATTGCGATTTATGTCTTAATTTACTGCTCGTAATTTTTTTTGCTGCCATTCGAAATAAAAGCTTAGCAAAATATTGTCTATAATAGTTAGCTGTCTCTATTTCCAGTTTGTGTTTTATTATACCTATAATAACCAATAATTAGAACGTCAAAGTGTAGTAACTTTTTTTAAAAAAAAATGGCAAAATATCCGTGCAATGAAGTCATGGGCAGAAGTGACATTTCTGATGCGTCATGCATGATGTAGACTATGCATGTGTAAAACTTAAACAATTTACAATAGATTTAATTAAAGGTTGTTCTGTAATTGTGACGAGTATTTATTTATTTGCAGGCAATGATTTTTTTTATTCATCGAGACTTTTTTTTAGTCTTCAAAGGCTTTATAAGCGCTTGTGTCTTAAGTCTTTTGTTTTAATAAACTTCATTGCTCGATGGAGTGTAAAGTAAATTTGTCCTTTCGTTTTCAACACTCCAACGTATCGAAGGCCTTCTCATAATAATATGTGGATCGTCGTAAAATTTCAAGACGAGCTAGCCATGTCTGTTTGGCTGAACGTCCGCCCGTCAATACAAAATAAGCTATGGTTTTGAAATATTGCACAATGCTAAAGGGTGGTTAAATTATAAGGGCCGATGTTGAATGTGAACCACACCTAAACGTCGAGCTTTTTTCTGCATTCCATTTGATATTTCTCAATTTCAGACTAACTCAATTTGAACCATGAAAAGATACACAAGCGAGCAATGCGTTAAAGTTATTCAGGCTTATGCCAACATTTGAAGGAAATTATATTCAAAAAATAAATGGCATACAATTTTCATTCGTATGACCAATAAAGTTTCCACACTTGATTTGAATATTAGTATCTTTTTTAATTCTGAAAAAATACCTCTAGATATATCACCCTTTATATATTTAAAAACGAATTATACATTTCTTATTTTTAAGAACCAAAAAAAAATATTAAAAACGCGCATACAATTTTAGAAGCAAAAGGAACATATCAAAACGAACCTTTACAACAACAAAAACAATAATAAACTATAGTTTGATGAGAATGTACAGGGTGGAGCGTGGTAATTTGCATTGTTGCACTGCAGGCTTCTGAGACACTGTTGGTCGAATAGAGTGGAAAGTGTGACGGGAGATTTGTATGCATTGGACACGTGATGAGAGGTCATTTTGCGTTGAAGCATATTTTTCAAATGCGCACTCGATCATTGCAGTGCAGCATGCTTTTCGTTTACGATTCGTTGTTCACCCACGCGGACGTGTTTCTGTACGGCAATCAATCAAAATATGCGGTATTTTGATTGATTGCCCAAAGAACTTCACCAGAGACCTCTGCATTAGGACAGCGTTACTGTGTGATGCGCCATATCACGAGTAGGCATCAATGGTTCTTACTTTTTCCAGGATAACCGTCTTGCCGTAACTGTGAACTCCGAACAGTACTTGACTAAGATACAGGATTTTTTTTTCAGCCAGCTCTTGGGGCAATGCAATTAGAGGATACATGGTTCCAACAGGATGGTGCCACTGCACACACAGCGAGGGCTACCATGAATTGTTTGAGGCAAGTGTTTCCTAAACGGCTTAAATCTTAAAGGGGTGGTGTGAACTGGCCGGTACGCTCACCAGACTTAGCCCCGTGCGATTTTCTCCTTTGGAGTTACCTAAAGTCGAAGGTGTATATCAACTGCCCCAACACCTTGGAAGACCTAATTAACTATATTGAGGCTGAAATTGGCAGAATACCAGTCGACATGATTGCTAGAGTTCATAAAAACTTCAGAAAACGTATGTACAAGTGTGTGGATAGCGAAGGTCGACATTTGCCAGATACACTATTTAGAACCATTTGATTTAAAAATTCCCTTACTGTTCAATATAATTAAAATATAAAATAAATTTTTCTAACGTGCATAATTTTTTTATTTCATTCCCAAATAAGCAAATTTCGCGCTCCACTCTGTACTTTGGGTCGTATTCCATGTTTGGTGGACCTCGAACAAATACTCTCCAGACCCAGTGCCGCCAAAACGGACGATTTTTCTTTAGTCAGCTGACCAATCAAGGCGGTGTTGAGTAAATTTCAGTCGCGCCATAACCTGTTTTTTACTGGATTAATGGTTTACAAAAAGATTAAGATCTTCTTGACGAAGGGCAATACTTGCTGTATCGCAATATATGCCGTTTATGCACAATAGACGTCTTCCGTTAGCCGTGCAGTGTGGTTGGACCATAACGACGGCCCCTGTGTCCGAAAATCTCAAGAATTTTAACATGTACATAGAGGTACAGGGTGCGATAAAAGTCGCAAAGGGATTTGAAAAATTAGTAACTTTTCTAATGTAATTTTTCCCCTTATTATACCCTCCACCATACAATGGAGGGTAGATTAGTTTTGTCATTCTGTCTGTAACGGCCCCTGTGTCCGAAAATCTCAAGAATTTTAACATGGACATAGAGGTACAGGGTGCGATAAAAGATAAAAGGGATTTGAAAAATTAGTAACTTTTCTAATGTAATTTTTTCCCCTTTTTATACCCTCCATACAATGGAGGGTATATTAGTTTTGTCATTCTGTCTGTAACACCTTGAAATAATCATCGGAGGCCCAACAAAGTAAATATATTCTTGATCCTCGTAAAATTCTAAGACGAGCTAGCCATGTTGTCCGTCTGTTGAAAACAAGAAAGAGCCTGCATGAAAACAGCTAGGGAGCTGAAATTTGGCACAAATATGTGTAGTTAGCCTAGCATGGTTGGTATTGAAAATGGGCTATATAGCTCTACGAAAAGTTGGTGTTGGACACCCTCAACCGACACTACCTCATAAAAATGAGTTTTTTATTTGGATATATCCGTCCAGTTTTTTTGAGCATAATCACTGAAATTTTGCAAATAATAATCTCTATATTGGCGCAATCATTTGTGTAAAAATGGTTTAGATTGGGCCACCATTTCTTGTACCTCCCATACAAACGGCCTTATGGGCCTTGAGAAATAATATGACTATAGCTCACCACAAACTTGACCAATCGAGACGAAATTTTACACATCAAGATTTCTCTATACAACACACTTCTACGCTGAATTCGGTTGAGATCGGAAAAGTCCTACTGGTACCTCCCACACAAACGGTCTCATGGGCTTTGAGAAATAATATGACGATAACTCACCACACACTTGACCTATCGAGAAGAAATTTTCGGCATAAAAATTTATATATAGAAGATACTTTTGCGCTAAATTTGGCTAAGATCGGAAAGGCCTTACTGGTACCTCCCACACAAACGGTCTCATGGGCCTTGAAAAATAATATGACACACTTGACCTATCGAGACGAACTTTTGGGCATAAAGATTTATATATAGAAGAGACTTTTGCGCTAAATTTGGCTAAGATCGGAAAGGCCTGGTATCTCTGGTAAATACTGGTACCTCACACACAAACGGTCTCATGGGCCTTGAAAAATAATATGACAATAACTCACCACACACTTGACCTATTGGTCTCATGGGCTCTGAGAAATAATATGACGAAAACTCACCACAAGCTTGACTTATCGAAATGAAATTTCTATATAGAACACACTTCCGCACCAAATTTGGTTTTATTTGGGAATCTGGTGGAGGGTATCCGAAGTTCGGCACAGCCAAACTTAACATTTTTTACTTGTTTCTTATTGTAAAATAAATCTGGGAGATTAATCATGGAAAGTTACAACGTTATCCAACGAGCCAAAATCATAGAATTTTATTTTGAGCATCATCGATCAATAATTCAAACATAACGAGCCTACGTCGTCATTTTAATGTGCGGAATTCACCTTCCGAATCAATTATTCGACGCTTAGTGACGCGATTTCGGGAACAAGGCTCAGCGAGGGATCTTCCATGAATCGGAAGACCACGTTCTGTAATTAATGTAGGAAATATTCAACGCGTTCAGGAGAGTATTGAAGAGATTCCTGAAACATCAACTCGAAGCTCTATGCTCAGCTGACCTTGACAGGTCTTTACGCAGAATACGAGGGCGACCGCAAAACTTACTGGCCTGTCACATTTTCTGTTTTACTAGCAACTTTTTTAGTTTTTAAAAGCAATCTTTTATAAGCCATCTGTCAAAATTTCCGAAATATTTAATGATTATTTTCTTTGTTGCAGGTGATTGAAGTAAACAAGTTTTAAAATTTTTGAAAAATGGAAAATAAAGAGTTTCGTGCGGTAATTAAACACTTTTATATGAAAGGTTATACGCCACAATTAATCAAAGCTGAATTCGATTCTGTTCATGGTGATAATGCACCTTCATACTCCACCGTGAAATCCTGGGTTCAACAATTTAAAATGGGTCGTTCAAGTACGGCAGATGAACAACGCTCTGGAAGACCGAAAACTGCTGCTACTATTGAAAACATTAGAAAAATATTTAATGAAGTGACTAAAGATAGACGAATAAAGCTCAGAGAACTTGCTGATATTGTTAAAATACACGAAAAACAAGTTTGGAGTATTTTACATGATGAACTCCACATGAAAAAGCTATCCGCAAGATGGGTGCCGCGTTTGTTGACTTTGCCCCAAAAAATCGTCCGTTGGACCAATGCCGAGGAGCTTTTAGCGATTTATCAGCGTAATCTAATAGTGTTCTAGCGCCGATTCATAACTGTTGATGAAACATGGATCCATCACTACTTCCCAGAATGCAAAGAACAGTCAAAACAATGGATAGAAGCTGGTAAAAGTGGTCCCACGAAGGCGAAAACTGTTAAGTCAGCAGGAAAAGTAATGGCCTCAGTATTTTGGGATGCAAGGGGTTTAATATTTATCTTGATTATCTTGAGAAAGGAAAAACTATAAATAGTGAATATTATTGTGCATTATTGGATCGGTTGAGTGAAGAAATCAAGATAAAACGACCGCATTTAGAAAAAAACGTTCTTTTTCATCAAGATAATGCTCCTTCACACACTGCATTTTTAACTCAACAAAAACTGGCCGAATTACGATTTGAAATTGCTCCGCATCCACCATATAGTCCAGATTAAGCTCCTTCTGATTATTTCTTGTTTCCAAATTTAAAAAAAAAATCTCGGTGGCAAAAAATTTTCGTCCAATAGCGAGGTTATTGCTGAAACTGAGGCATATTTTGAAGGTCTTGAAAAATCTTATTTTTCGGATGGAATTAAAAAACTTGAAAAACATTTGAAGGAGTGTATTGAGTTGGAAGGAGATTATGTTGAAAAATAAATAATAATAATTCTAAAAAAAACGGTTCTTTTAATGTTAGGCCAGTTACTTTTGCGGTCGCCCTCGTATTTACATCTTTTTTATACAGGCTGCTGTTACTGCAACACCTTAAGCCAGGGGATTCCCAAGCACGAATAATTGATGCACTTCGCTTTCAAGAATTGGCCAGAGAATATAATGAATTCATTTATTATCTGATAATGAGCGATGAAGCCCATTTCCACTTAAATGGTTTTGTAAACCAACAGAACTGCAGAATATGGGCTACTGAGAATCGAAGGGTGCTTCATCAGCGACAATTACATCCAATTAAATGTTCAGTATGGTGTGCAATTAAGTCCCAAAGAATTATTGGACCATTTTTTTCGAAGATAACAATGGCAATGCTGTAACTGTAAATGACGAGCGATACCGAGATATGCTCCAAAATTTTTTTTAGGCCAGCTCTTTTTGACAATCCAGAGATGCGTTTCCAACAAGATGGGGCCACTGCACACACTGCTCGAATCACTATGCACCTCCTAAGGGATATTTTTGGCGAACGTTTAATTTCCAAAAATTCAGCATTCAATTGGCCTGCCCGTTCGCCGGATTTAACAGCACCTGACTATTTCCTTTGGGGATATTTAAAAGAGCGTGTAAGTCAATAAACCCAGAACCCTTGAACAGCTGAAGGCGATTAGTCGGGCGGATATACGAGCGTTGCAGCCAGTTACGAGGGAGGTTCGGAAACTTCTTAGCCTAGCACAAAAAGCGCGGTATAAACAGAAAACAGTTAAGTGTTTTGGAAACTTCCATCTCTGCTATGAACACATGTTAAATTTTGTTTCGATCAGGCAACTCCTTCATATAGAAACAGGTGTTCACAAAAGACGCATCCGCGATTTTTTTACAATGGAAAAATTAGAAATGCGTGGTGTCATTAAATATTTACATAAAAACGGTTTATCGGGACAAGAAATTCATAATGATATGGTGAATGTGTTAGGTGAAAGTGCTCCTTCATATGCAACAGTAAAAAATTGGGTTGCTGAATTTAAACGTGGTCGTACAAGCATTGAAGATGAACCACGTAGTGGACGTCCAAAAACAGCAACAACAACAGAAATTGTAGCCAAAGTGCATGATATGGTATTAAATGATCGACGAATAAATGTGCGTGAAATAGCTAATGTCATGGGCATCTCAAATGATCGAGTCCATTTAATTTTGCATGAAGAACTACAGATGAAAAAGCTTTCTGCAAGATGGGTGCCGCACTTGTTAACAGTCGACCAAAAACGCATAAGAATAAACATTTCTCAAGCTTCTTTGGATCGTTTTCAGCGAAATAAAATGGATTTTAAGCGTCGTTTCATAACTGTTGATGAGAAATGGATCCACCACTATACTCCAGAGACAAAAGAACAATCCAAACAATGGACTGAAGTTGGAGGAAGTGCCCCAAAGAAGGCAAAAAGAATTCAATCGGCTGGTAAGGTTATGTCAACGGTTTTTTGGGACTTCAAAAGTATTTTATTGATCGACTATCTGCAAAAGGGTAAAACAATAAATTCAGAGTACTATTGCAACCTTTTAGATCAATTAAATGTACAAATTCGAGAAAAACGTCCTGGCTTACAACACAAAAAAATAATTTTTCATCAAGACAACGCACCAGCGCACAAGAGTGTTTTAACAATGGCTAAAATCAACGAATTAAGGTACGAGTTGCTTGATCACCCACCTTATTCTCCTGATTTAGCTCCCAGTGACTTTTACCTGTTCCCAAATCTAAAAAATTCCTTGCTGGCAAGCGTTTTACCTCAAATGAAGATGCAATTACAGTTGTAAACCACTATTTTGATGACCTTGAGGAAAACTATTTTAATCAAGGGATACAATTGCTAAATAAGCGTTGGACTAAGTGTATTGAAGTTTCAGGAGACTATATTGAAAAATAAAAATATTTTTGAAAAACTAACTATTCTCTTTCATTGATAGGCTAAGAACTTTCCGAACCGCCCTCGTACTCTGATTCGTGTCATGGGAAATGCTCTTGAAAGAGCTCAACTTTGCGCGGCTAGAAATGGTGTTCTCTGAAGTGACGTAATCTTTCAAACATAAATTAAAAAAATTTTAAAAAATAATAAATTATAAATTGTATAAAAATAAGTTTAAATTAAAAATTAAATAAGCTATGATTGTTTTAAATCCCTTAGTGACTTGTGCCGCACCCTGTACAAAAACACAACACAAATGCAAGTATTAGCTAAATTTAAAACAGATTCGGAAAATAATTTCCGAATTCTTAGCCAAAGGGCTTAAATTGGAATGTCGAATAATGCTGGTTTTTTACTTTACAAAAAAAAATTGTCAGTCGGTTTTGTGAAGACCCCGGTTTTCTGAAGACCCCGGTTTTGTGGACACTCTAGATAATACTTGTCACTTTGCCATTTTGTTAAAAACTTCTCTCGTATTAAAATGTGGATGCAAGAGGTTTCAGCCGTTTAATCCCCGCGTAAACGTTATTGACACAATTAATATTCTGGTCACTGTACATTGGCAATATTATGTAATTCAGGCAGACAGACAGGCCAGGCAGAGAGCCAGTCTTTGCTAGAGATTTTTTCCATTTCATTAATAGCCCACATTGGCACATTTAACAATGAACCAACCCAGCGCAGAGTCGCTATGGCAGAAGCTGGTCTGTCTATTGTCGTAGACAACGGGCGGACAGGGCAAGTTTAGGAGGAGCTCAATTTCTGGCTGACAGACTGCAGCTCTACCAGACACGCGCTAAAACTCGACGATGAGTCGGTGGCCAGGCAGTGATGAAGGCAATGACTATGACGACGATGATGATGTTGAAGTCGATGTTCAAGCGCATGCGCACAAGTTCACAAACAATAAAATACATAACTGCACAATCCAAGAGAGTCGCATTGTCTGGCCAGACGAAGACAGTGACTACCAAACCCCCCGCCGTTGCAAGTTTCGATAACTTGATTTGAAATGCCTGTTGTTGGCTATTTTAACGAATTCGCCCGTTGATTGCGATAATCGTTGCCTGCAAGATTAGCAATTTTGGTAGGAAACGTGATGCACGTTACCCAAATATTGGCGGGAAGGAGAACTTGAAAAAAAAACAGACAAGAAGAACAAACAAGAAAAATGAATTGTAATGAAAATCGAGAGTTGATTATGAGATCAGTGATCTTAAAGCAGCAGTTGAGCGGCGGTGAAATAACATGGGAAACGTTAAGATCACAGCACCGAAAAGTGAATTGTTGAATTCTAAATGATGCAATTTCAGGTTTTCATCAAATTACCGGTCAAAATCGAAAAAGGCCAATGGACGCACGATTCTACGGCAAATTAACTGTGTTGTTGTTCCAAAAAAAAGCTGCCTGATTTACTTTAAATGTATCGCAATAATAACATCCCATTTGCCTTCATAAGGATTTCTTTATAATTTAAGTTAACAAGAAAGAAACCATTGCGGCTTTATAAAATTTCTCTTTCGGCGAATTTGAAATGTCACCATGTTTTAATGCTTCGTTTTTGTTTAAAGTTTTTGATGTGGCCAAGAAGCGTCTACGCTTTTGCGGTTTTTTTAGTTGGCCTACAAAAAGCCAAAGCGAAAAGGATCCGTTACAGCGGACATTGCAGTCGGTTTGATTAAATCTAAAAAAAAATACAAAATTAACATGCGTGGACAGTGGAACATCCAAAACGTGCTCAGTTCTAAAAACAAACTGCAGAATAAATGTAAATTAGGTGGACAATTCGTATGCTCGACCCGGCCGAAGCTTTTATACTCTCCACCATGGATTGCGTTGGAGTGCGGCATTGACAGCATTTGGTGGATATGGTTGTTGGTGGTAGGTCCATGTTAGACAGAACTACATTCTGGGGGCCCTATTAACCGATGTCCGGTTCATATTTGTGAATTTTATTTTTTGGAGAACCCATATGTCGATTTTTTAGGGGCCCTAATTCGGGCCTTAAATTTTGACAAATCTTAAATATTAAAGCTTATTGAGTTAGTAAGGAAATTATACTGTTTCTGAGTAAATATATGTCGATTTTCGAAGCGACCTAATTTTCGCCACTCTAGGCACCTTTCACCTATGGGCCAACCCATCACAAATACCGTCGAATAGTAGAATTAATCATATTTTCGGATTCGCGGCGAAAATTGTTGTTGTGTTTAGTGCCCATGTGTCAATAGTTAAAGGTCCCCTATGGACAACTCCGAGCTCCAAATTGGCTCAAATCCCTAATATAGGTCCGAGGGCTGATATATATACATATATATATATTTCGGGCCTAATAATGAAAATGGAAACGGAATAAATAACAAAAAAAAAGAAAAAAACTATTAAAAAGGATTGCTTCGCCCTAATGTGCAACGCATGTATGAGTATATGTACGCACAAAAAACATGCACACTTTGGTTGTGCTTTTTGCATTTGTGGTTTTCAACGAAGACCCATGCGAAACGGAATTGGTGGAAATGATATTGCTCGTTGAAGATTGCTCTAAGCACAGTTCGAAGACTATACGCAAAGGGTAATTCTCATTAATAAAAATGAGTCTCCCGTATAAGTCATTTGATTTGTGGCCGAAGTAATCGTTGCCAAAGACTGCTGAAGAAAAACCTTGGCGGGTTTAGAAACAGCTGTACAGTCTGCCTGGCAACCGTAGCCAATACATTTCACCAATTTCTTCTTTTTACGTTGATTCTGAAAAAGAAACAACATAAAGGTCTCGAACCAGAATAAAAAACTGTCATGAAAATGGAAATATTTATCATCAAAAATGGTTTCATTCATGTCGATTATGCACGCCGACGGATGGCATCGGATCGGATTTTTTCCGCAGTTGCGTATTTTGGTATTATATAAGCCGATGGTAATGCAGTTGCGGAAAAATGGCAATTATGTATTCCGAAAGCGACTCACTTCGCACACAAAAATATCCGAAAGAAAATCATCGCTGATTTCGTGCGGACATGTTAGTTTTTGGTTGTGTTTTTCTTTATTTAATTTGATTTAATTTATTTTCTAATGGAAGCTAAGAGGTAAGATGAGAAAAAATAAAATGTGTATGTAAACGGGTTAAATTATTTGTTTTTTTATAGACAGCGTACGACAAACCGCTCTCAGTTCACTACTATGGTAGAGAATATGATGAAGCACCCTGACATTGCCACCAACATGACCAAACAATCTCATGAAAACGCCGGTTTGTTTAACCGGAATTGCTTCACAAACCTGTGGAAATGTTTAAAATGTATTCACTTTTTACTTAAGGAATTTTTCTACTTACATTACATCAGCTAGCTTAAAAACACTTACGGCCCTGTTCCGTACCTGTCTTCTATTGCCACTTTTTTCTTCACAATTTATAAAAAATCCAATTGACGAATTCATTGCAAATTTTTATAATTGTATATATTTTATTTCTTTTAAAATTTATGACAATTTCAGCGCACTTTCTTTATTACTTTTGTTTTTTATTTGTTTATAAATGTCAATTTTGCAGCTGTAATGTAACATCGGCTTCATGTTGGTAATGTAGTCATCCGACGGATTACCTAATACCATTTTTCTAACAAAGTGAGTCGAGTGCGGTTCGAGTCAATCCGATCCGAAGCAAACCCGTCGGCGTGCATAATCGACATGATTGTTTTTCAAAGTACTCTCCAGCATGATTTATACACTTTTGCACGCGCTCACTTTTTCCACTCCGATTGAGACACCCCCAAAACATGGTTTTTGAACGCTTCAACAGCATCTTCTGGTCTTCGAAGACCCACACGGTCGATTGCTGTTTTGTTTCGGGCTCTACGCATAGATCCATGAATCGTCACCTGTAACGATCTTATAAACGTCTTTTGAAGCACTGCAATTTCTTTGCACCAATCGACACGAGCCTCCTAATGAATTCAATCGTGGCGGACGCTCGCTCAATGACGAAGGTGGTCCAAAAACGCACGTTGTGCCAGAGAACATTGATGTCGTGCGTGAACTGATAATGGACGATCGTCATGTGACATACCGTGAGATAGAGGCATCTATGGGTATTTCTTCCACCAACATACATTCGATATTGCGCCTGGCCGTAAAAAATGTTTTGTTTTCGTTGGATCCCGCACAATTTGACAATTGCTCAAAAAAAGGCTAGTGTCGATTGGTGCAAAGCAATTTTGAAAAAAATACGATCGCAGTGCTTCAAAAGACGTTTATAAGATCGTCACAGGTGACGAATCATGGATCTATGCGTATGAGCCCGAAGCAAAACAGCAATCGACCGGGTAGGTCTTCGAAGACGAGCCAAATCCAACGAAAGTTGTTCGTGGAAAAAACACTTCGAGGCAAATAATCTCCTGTTTCTTCGCAAAAATTGTCATGTGGCGACTGTTCCACTTGAGCAACGTAGGAGGTCAATTCTAAGTCGTACACCACAATTTGTTTGCCTGAAGTCTTTGGAGAAATTCGAAAACCGAACAAGAGAAGACGAACCATTGTGAACCATGACATTGCGAGCTCTCACACATCGGCTCAAACCAGCGCCAAAACGTCGAATTCATGGGTTATCCGCCGTACAGCCCTGACTTGGCACCCAATGACTTCTTTTTATTCCCGCACATCAAGAAAAAATGCGTGGTCAACGTTTTTCATCGGCCGAAGCAGCTGTTGAAGCGTTCAAAAACCATGCTTTGGAGGTGTCTCAATCGGAGTGGAAAAAGTGCTTCGTTAATTGGTTTGAGCGCATGAAAAAGTGTATAAATCATGCTGGAGAATACTTTGAAAAACAATAAAATCATTTTTGAGGATAATTATTCGCATTTCATTATGAGGACAGAAATATATATAGCAGTACATAGGCAGGGTTTAATTTTGCTATCCACCATCGATCGACACTCGGATTATTGTCCAGCTGCGTTGTCCTAAGTTCAAAAAGCAAAAACCAAAAAGATTTTTGGCTGTAAAATTCCTCCACCTACTTAAAAGTCCACTTCACAAATGTCAATGTAAGCAATTACTCGCTCAGAAAAAGAAACCAAACCTGATCGAGGATTTTAATCACTTGACAAATCAAATAAATCCAATAATTATTAACCTCAGCTTGAAATCTGCTTAGATACGATTCAAATCACACTTCGAGTTAAGATACGCAAATTTAATTTGGATTTTGGCATAGAGAGCGGCGCACAGTGGAATGGCATGTTTGTTTTTTTTCTAAAGTTGCGACAACCTTGACTGAAATGCGCCAAGGCGCATGCATTAATCTCCGAACGGATGTGATACATTACATTTTGTCTAAAAACAAAAATTATGAGTTAATCACGCACTGGCAGCCAGCAGCAGCACAAGATCCGCTCGTATTCGCCTGCTAAAAAATGACACACTCTCACACGCCAAGTTGGTGGTGGTGTTGAAGTAGCAACATAGAAATCTACTCGTAGATTTCAAATGATATTCAAACATGTTGCAAGAACACGCTAAGACTCCGCCACCATCAGCACCACCACGAGCACCATTACACAAAACCAGTTGTCTGGCCTGGCCAAGTGATGATTAAAGCCATGGCTTAAGTTCTGCAAACCAAAAAAAAAGAAGAAAAAAATCTCCAAACTTGTTGCCAACACATATGCCAGCAACAGCAGCAATTGATGTTGTCGCTGCCATTGCACGGACATTAACGACAAAGTGCGTAACGCAACAGCGTGCCACTGCAACCGCAACAGCGTCGTTATGCTGGTCTGCAGCAACAACAACAACAACTTTGCTGAAGAAAAATTGCCAGATTTAATTGGGTCATCGGCGACGGGGAATATAAATTGTTCTGTAATCCACAGAGTTCATCAAGCCATTGAGAAACAATGTTTCAACCAGCGTTCGTTTGACTGCGTTCTGGCAAGACGGTTTGGGCCTGGTCGACTTGCGATGACCCGCACGCTTGCTTGCACAAAGAGAAACTGTCATTAGGAGTATTTTGGATAATGGATGAAAAGTGGATAAAACATTTTGAAACATCAAGATGACACATATTTTAAAGTTTGATAAGTACAAAACAGGTAGTGTAATGGGCTAAATCCAATGGATAATAATTGAGGATAAACTATGGCATACTCGTACATTTGAATATTGAAAAACAAATTATCTGTTATCCGCTACAAATTTCCCTTTACCAATTTCAATGTTTTTCCTAATCAATGCAATTTGAATAAACTATTTTTACTATTTTATCCGATATTTATTTATCAGGTATCCTCCATTCAGTGTTGCTACTGACAAAATTTTTTCCTACCAATTTTTTTCAAAAATCCTATCAAATTGCATAAAAACTTACCAAAAGATTTAAAGTCATTAAACATTTTTTTTTTTAAAAATTAAGTATTAAAATATTTAAAAATTCAGTTTTATCAAAACCTTGGAGAGTCACAGGTAATTTAAAAAGTAATACTCCATACAAATACGAGGGCGGTTCTTAGCCTAGCACCAAAAGCGCGGTATAAACAGAAAAAAATTAAGTGTTTTGGAAACTTCCATCTCTGCTATGAACACATGTTAAATTTTGTTTCGATCTGGCAACGCCTTCATATAGAAACAGGTGTTCACAAAAGACGCATCCGCGATTTTTTTACAATGGAAAAATTAGAAATGCGTGGTGTCATTAAGTATTTACATAAAAAAGATTTATCGGGACAAGAAATTCATAATGATATGGTGAATGTGTTAGGTGAAAGTGCTCCTTCATATGCAACAGTAAAAAATTGGGTTGCTGAATTTAAACGTGGTCGTACAAGCATTGAAGATGAACCACGTGGTGGACGTCCAAAAACAGCAACAACAACAGAAATTGTAGCCAAAGTGCATGATATGGTATTAAATGATCGACGAATAAATGTGCGTGAAATAGCTAATGTCATGGGCATCTCAAATGATCGAGTCTATTTAATTTTGCATGAAGAACTACAGATGAAAAAGCTTTATGCAAGATGGGTGCCGCACTTGTTAACAGTCGACCAAAAACGCATAAGAATGAACATTTCTCAAGCTTGTTTGGATCGTTTTCAGCGAAATAAAATGGATTTTAAGCGTCGTTTCATAACTGTTGATGAGACATGGATCCACCACTATACTCCAGAGACAAAAGAACAATCCAAACAATGGACTGAAGCTGGAGGAAGTGCCCCAAAGAAGGCAAAAAAAATCAATCGGCTGGTAAGGTTATGTCAACGGTTTTTTGGGACTTCAAAGGTATTTTATTGATTGACTATCTGCAAAAGGGTAAAACAATAAATTCACAGTACTATTGCAACCTTTTAGATCAATTAAATGTACATATTCGAGAAAAACGTCCTGGCTTAGAACACAAAAAAATAATTTTTCATCAAGACAACGCACCAGCGCACAAGAGTGTTTTAACAATGGCTAAAATCCACGAAATAAAGTACGAGTTGCTTGACCACCCACCTTATTCTCCTGATTTAGCTCCCAGTGACTTTTACCTGTTCCCAAATCTAAAAAAATTCCTTGCTGGCAAGCGTTTTACCTCAAATGAAGATGCAATTACAGCTGTAAACCACTATTTTAAAGACCTTGAGGAAAACTATTTTAATCAAGGCATAGAATTGCTAGATAAGCGTTGGACTAAGTATATTGAAGTTTCAGGAGATTATATTGAAAAATAAAAATATTTTTGAGAAACTAACTATTCTCTTTCATTGATAGGCTAAGAACTTTCCGAACCGCCCTCGTACTAACACCTAAACAAAAAATCACAATTTCAATAACTTATTTTATTACCTTAAATTATTTAATTTAAACAATTTTAAGTATTAGTTTCGGTGATTATTAACAAAATATTTATTAACTGACCATACATCATTTTAATTAGGGGGGCTATTTCAAGTTAATTTCTAAGAAAAATTAGAAAATAAGCGTTCGGTTGCTGCTGAACTGTGTGGTAGCAAAAGTACTCAGTAGGGACATAAATACTGTCACAACATTGAACACACCCATTTCAATAGTAGAACTAAACATACCCCGTTAATGTCATATGGTTTTTGAAAGCTAACCTCAATAGCGTTAGTCTGTAACGGGATTTTAAAACTGCTTCAACTTTCATCATGGAGTGGTCAGATAATGAGAACCGTATCGCTGTAATAGCGCTTTTCAAGTGTGAAATGAAGAAAAAAAACGATATTTTCAAAACGCTACGGCCACTACACGCAGAGAAAATATATGGTTACTATATGATCACCGCAACAATAATATGTTCTCTACAATAAAAGCATGTTCGTCGCAACCATAGTATTGTTTTTTGAATTTCATTTTAACAACAGTATGATTGCGGCAATATTAATATTGTTGAAATGTAACAATAGTGTTATTGCCAAATTAAGAAATGAAAATATGGTTGTAGCAACCATATTAACAAGGTTGGTGCAACAAAAGTATTGTTGTTTAAAATTTACGTTAACAATAACATGATTACGGCAATCATGCGGTATGGTTGCGATTTTTATTGTGTGTGCGTATTTTTTTTTTCGATATACCAGAAAAACACGTGCACACGAAATAGTGCATGATTGTTGTCTATTATAAAAAACAACAACATTCGGAAGGTAGTTTGAGGGATTTTTATTGTGTTTACTTTGTTGGGTGAAATACTCTACTACCGACTGGTTCTCGTTTATTTAAAATCTGCCTGCACTTAAGTACTCGTATATAGCCATTGATCATGGTTTAATCACATTCGTTACTTGGGGTCTATGGATTGTGGAGTAGCATTCACCTCTGCTGGCAACTAAAAGTATTTTCGACGGCCGTTGGAATATATATTTTTGTTTCTTGAACGAAATGTTCAATAAAAACATGGCCTCAAATCTGGTTATAAACTAATTGTAATGCAATTTAAAGTAACTTGCTTGATAAAACTCTATTTTTGAATAACAACATTACCCAATCCTATAAATTATTTTGGGGATCATAGTATGGTTGAGTGTGAATCATACTGTGGTTGTGGGGACCATAGTATGGTTGCGTGTGAAACATACTATGGTTGTGAGGACCATACTATGGTTCTATGAGAAACATACTATGGCTGTGAGGATCATAATATGGTTGTGGAGATAATAGTATGGTTGAGTGTGAATCATACTATTGTTGAGAGGATCATAGTATGGCTGTGGAGATCATAGTATGGTTGAGTGTGAATCATACTTTGGTTGTGGGGATCATAGTATGGTTATGTGTGAATCATACTATTGTTGTGAGGATCATAATATTGTTGTGTCTCAACCATATACCCAACAATAGTATTATCCTCTTCGAATATTGTCACCTCAACCATACTTTTTTTCTGCGTGTAGGGATTAGCCGCATGTTCGTCTACCGATGCATAAAACTGTTTGAGGAGACTGGAGATGTAATAGACCGCCACCGGTCGGCCCGCCCACGCTCTGTTCGAACACCGCATGTCATCAAAGCCATTAAAACAAGAATTCACACACGCAGAAAAAAAGTATGGTTGGGGTAACAATATTCGAAGAGCATCATACTATTGTTAGTTATATGGTTGAGGCACAACAATATTATGATCATCACAACAATAGTATGGTTCACACACAACCATACTATGATCCCAACAACCATATTATTATTCACTTTCAACCATACTATGATTCACACTCAACCATACTATGATCCTCAATACCATAGTATGTTTAACGTACAACCATACTATGATCCTCACAATCATAGTATGACTTACACACAATCATACTATGGTCCCCATAATTGTTTGTAAAGATTGGTTTAAGTTGTTATTTAACAATAGAGAATTTGATTAAGTAAGTTATGTAATAATAGGAGTCATTTATTAGGAAATAAAAAAAAAATATTTATTTAAAATATTTCAGTTATACTAATTCGTAGTTTGTTTCGAAAAAATTTAATTATTTTTACTATTATTGCGTAAGGTTCGTAACAATAACATTGTCAAATTGAAAAAAAATAAAATTTTGCCGGTATGGTTGCCGTAATCATGTTATTGCTAACATAAAACCCATGAAAACAATACTTTTGTTCCAGGAACCATATTTATATTGTTGCTACAACCATATTTTATTTTTTTTTAATTTTGCAACAATACTATTGTTACATTTCAACAATATTAATATTGCCGCAATCATACTATTGTCAAAATGAAATTCAAAAAACAATACTATGATTGCGACGACCATACATTTATCGCAGAGAACATACTATTGTTGCCGTGGCCATATAGTAACCATATCTTTTCTCTGCGTGCAGAAATCCGCTCTGAAAACAGAAAATCAGGGTCCGTGAGATGAGGCTTTTAAACGACGTACCGGACATTTATTGACTGCAGCTTTAAAAAAAAAAATAGGATTGAAAAATGCAACCGTCTTTTGGTGAAGCACGCTGATAACTTGCGCGAAAAAATTTTGTTTACCGATGAAACAATTTTTGCCGTTCAGGAAACAAGCAAAATGATAGAGTGTATGCGCGGTCATCTAAGGAAGCATCTGAACTTATCCCAAGGGTGAAAAGAGTTATCACCCAGCTTCAGTCATGGTTTGGTAGGGTGTCTCCTACGATGGGGTTTCTGACCTGCATTTCTGCGACAAGGAGTCAAAACATCGGCCTAAGTTTACCAAGAAACCGTTTTGGAAGCTGTTGTGAAGCCTCTTAACAATTCCCTGTTCCAAAACCAGCCATGGACTTCCAGCAGGATTCTGCGCCGGCCCATAAGGCTAAAACGTCCCAGGCCTGGCTTCGAAACAATTTGCCAGCGTTCATTACCTCTGAACAATGGCCCTCAGGCAGTCCAAATTTGTAATCCAATGGGTTCATGTTTTTTAGATGGGGAATGTTTTTTAGAGGACAAGGTTTGTCACAAAAGATACCCCAACATTGGAGATCTTAAGACTGCTTTGGTTCGAGCTGTGGCCAATTTTCCAATGGTCGACGTTCGTGCAGCTATTGACGATTGGCCAGTGCGACTTAAGGCGTGTGTAAAGGCAAAAGGCGGACATTTCGATTAAATAGATTCTTTTTGGATACAATATACATCAATAAATATATTAAAAATATTTGGTCCAAAAACATTCAGTACTTTTTATTTTACAGCAAAAAACGTGTGTAACAGTATTTATGTACATATGTCCCTTCTAAGTAAATTTTCAGAAATTCTTGGTTTTTTTATTTTGACTGGGGTACTACTGTATGTATTAAATTCCAACTTTTTGCACTTTTTCTCTTTAAAATTTAATAAACCGTTCCCAAGTTATGAACTATGGAAGTCAGAAAATATAAGTGTCCCATTTTATTTTTGAGTCACTGTAGTTTAACACAAAATCTTTAAAATTATTATTTTCAATGAATCGAATTTTCTCTGTAAAAATCATTCCTCGACTTATAAATTACAAGTGCGATTTATGGATATTTTCAAAAAAAAACTATTGTGAAAGTTCCGATGCATTGTCACTTCTATCAATAATTTCAGTTTCATTTGTTGACAATTGCAGTGCACCAACCAACATTCGGTTGTGCTGAGGGATACTTTATGGTTCTTGCAACTTCAACAATTCAGTTGTGGCGACGAAGTTGTTCTTTGTGCACATGATAACCTGAACGAACTTCCTCTTTCATCCTGAAAGTCGCAGCACAAGTAAAACTTGAAAAAACAAAATAAACCAGAAAATCCATACTTAAAATGCATTCCGCGAATTTTTTGTAAGCCATTAAACCCAAAACTCTTGCCTTGTGTTCCTTGCAAGCCTTGTGTGCACCCACAGAAAGAAAGGCAATCATTACCGCCGTGTCCATGCATGTCCTCATTGTTGGTTTACCAAAGAGAAATTTTATTACTCGTACTTTTGGTTGGCATTCATGAAAGCACGCAAGTTCTTGCCTTAACATTCACCACCAGTGACGGGTGGTGCTCTTCCGCGCACACATACACAGTCACACCTCCTTAGGCTTTCCCCACCACCACTTTCCTTGGTAAACCTCTACTGTCAACCCCTCCGCCACCACCACAAACATGAGTGTGGCGTATATTGAGTCGTAAAAATATTTTTATTTGTTTTGCAACATTTTTTTTTTGCTTTGTTTTGATTTCTTGGCTGGGTGTGAGCGCGTTGGCAACTAACCAACCAATCAAGCAGCTCCTTCCTCCCTCTTGCTGGCAGTGCGCCTGCGTCACTTGGAATGCACAGCACATCACAGCAGCAGGCTAAAGTTTAGTGCCAGTGTGAGTTGGAGTGTGAGGAGTATTTCATTACTTCTTAACCTCAATTCAGGCCGGCCGATTAGCGTGAAACCTGAAGAAGCATTTGGTTATTATTGGCTTATTGCCTTGATAGCTTGACGGCGGTAAGTAGTAGGGATGTAACGAAAGTGAGCTTAGCGAATATTCAAAATAAATACAGTTGTTTGCAAATGTATAAAAAGTTGAATCAGTAGATTGCTTAAGGAAAACTAAACATTTAAAAAAAAAATTAAAAGGTCTTGAGCCGGTTTAATTCTTGTTCAATGTGTAAAAGCAACAGACCGAAATAAAACAACCGAGCTAAACATACCTACATGCACGGCACGGCACACAAGTTGACATAGTCAACTAAACTCTTTTTACAACACACACACGTTGTAAAAGAAATCTATTGATGGCTCTCTATGTGGAGTCTCTTTAGAGGTGGCAAGAGTGAGTTGTATTTTCGTGGTCAATTGTGTGAAGAAAACTTGAAAAGTAAGGTTTACAACAGTAGTTCTCATTCGTTTGGGGAGAGCCTAGCTTTATAGAGTTCGGTTTTACTTTCAACAATTGCAGCAAGGCTTTTGAAGAGGGTTGTCACGGACCCGAAATTATGATAAAAGTAGTTTGCAGCCACGAAAATCAATGTCACTTTGCCATTTTGTTAAAAACTTGTCTTCTATTTATGTAAATATAAAAGCAAGAGGTCTTGAGCCGGTTTAATCCCTATTCAATGTGTAAAAGCAATAGACCGAAATAAAACAAACGAGCTAAAAAAATTTAGTTCTGAGCCTTAGCTGAAATATTTTTTGCGAATGCAATTATTCCAAAATTGGTTTTTGCGAATCCTAAATTAAAAAAATGGGGTTGCGAATGCGAATGTTCAATATGATACGAAAATTTCGAATTCACAATTGCGGATGCGAATATTCGTTACAACCCTAGTACGTACCATTAGCGCAGCACGTACACCAACCAACCAAGCATTGTGTCAGATTGTCAGAGATGACTACAATTGCGGGCGGACATTAAGCTGTAAATGGAATTGTTTGGGTTTGCTTGTTATTTTTAAGACTATTTAGTTTATTGGTCATTCGAAAACTGGCTAACTGTTAAGTTTGTAGGCGGCTTTTGTTAAAATTATGACGACTTGATCCTTTAACGCACGCAGCAAACAGATTTGTTGCACAACCGAATTTGTTGCCAACCGAATGTTAGAGGTTGCTAGTACAATCCATGTTTTCCATCGCTACAACCGAATAAGGATTGGGCACACATATACAACTATTGAATACCCACACATAGAGAACAGATTTGTTGCCACAACTGATTTTTTTGGAAACCTAGTGATTGAGGTTGCTTGCACCTTGAGTTCTCCATCAGTACAGCCGAATGATACTTGGTGCTCTGCAATGTTCAGTAATTGGACAGCAGATTTTTTTCAAATTTTTTTGCCAACCGCTTGTTGGTGGTTGCACGTATTATCCAGGTATTTCATCGCTACAACCGATTAATGATTGGGTACACGGCAAATTTCAGTTATAGGTACAGTTTCGCTTGAAAAGACAAAGTATCGGTAACCCTAAATAATTAGGATGATTATTGATACTCAATTTGTACATATATTGGTTGTTGTTATAGATTATTGGCTATAAGTACTCTCTAAATGTGGCTGTCGTTACGGCAAGCATTTTTTAACTGGACGAACTTATGGTTAAATTTAGTTATCCAACCGAGATAAAAAAATGTTTTTTATTTAATTTTTATATTTAACGATTTAAAAATATTTTTTCTGTTAATTAAATTATGAGCAGATTTTTGTGATCTTGGTCTTTTCTTACGAATCTAATAAAGTTTATATGAGCAACTGAATTTTAAAATAAAGCTGAGTATGATAATAATTAAGCGAAGTTAAGTGGGATTTAAGGGCTGCTTTATACTCAGTAGAAACATAAATACTGTTACACACGTTTTATGCTGTAAAATAAAAAAGTACTGAATGTTTTTAGAACAAATATTTTTTAATATATTTATTGATGTACTTTATATCTGCTTATTCGAAATGTCCGCCTTTTGCCTTTACACACACACGCCTTAAGTCACACTGGTCAATCGTCAATAGCTGCACGAACCTCGTCCATTGGAAAATTGGCCACAGCTCGAACTAAAGCAGTCTTAAGAGATCCAATGTTGGGGTATTTTTTGTGACAATACTAGTCCTCTAAAACCGTCCACAATTTGTAACCCAATGGGTTCAAATCTGGACTGCTGAGGGCCATTCTTCAGAGGAAATTAACGCTGGCAAATTGTTTCGAAGCCAGGTCTAGGACGTTTTAGCCTTATGGGCCGGCGCAGATTCCTGATGGAAAGTCCATGGCTGATTTTGCAACAGGGAATTGTTAAGATGCTTCACAACAGCTTCCAAAACAGTTTCTTGGTAAACATTGGCCGATATTTTGACTCCTTGTTCGCAGAAATGCAGGTCAGTAACCCCATCGTAAGAAACACCCCACCAAACCATGACTGAAGCTGGGTGATGACCCTTTTCCACCCTTGGGATCAGTTCAGATGCTTCCTAAGATGACCGCGCATACATTTCTATCATTTGGTTGTTAAATTTTTTCTGAACGGTAAAAATTTTTTCATCGGTGAACAAAATTTTTCTGCGCAAGTTATCAGCGTGCTTCACCAAAAGACGTTTGCATTTTTCAATCCTATTTTTTTTAAAGCTGCAGTCAATAAATATCCGGTACGTCGCTTGAAAGCCCCAAGTCCCAAGTCTTTTTTTATGGTTCGACTCAGGGACTTTTGCGTGATATTCATCTCACGGGCCATGATTTTCTGTTTTCAGAGCGGATTTCTGTGAATTCTTGATTTAACGGCTTTGATGGCATGCGGTGTTCGAACAGAGCGTGGGCGGCCCGACCGATGGCGGTCGTTTACATCTCCAGTCTCCTCAAACAGTTTTATGCATCGGTAGACGAACATGCGGATAATCCCTAGTGGCCGGGGGTTTTGAAAATATCGCTTTTTTCATTTCACAGTTGACTATTGCAGCGATACGGTTCTCATTACACTGTGGAACATTTTTGGGGTTATTGTCTGGGGGGTGAGAAATTCCAAGTCAGGGTGATGGTACTAGGTCAGTATATTAAAACCCTCAAAGGGTTTTGCGTTCGTATGTGCCAGTTTATTTTATGACCGTTTACATTTTTTCCTTATCTTGATGTTTTTTCGCTTAGTTTTAAAATGTTGGCAAAAACGTAGTTTGACATAACTCGAGAACGACTAGTTCGATTTTGCTGAAATAAATTGAGAAAAATTAATAATTACATTTTCTTTAATCCATTAATATACTGTTTCTCTACCAAATCAACATTTTTGCAATTAGAAATAAATTTATGAAGAAAATTTTGCCAAAAAAAATTTTTTTTTTTTTTATTTTTATTATTTTTTATGGCCAGAAGTCTGGAGTTATTGGGGAAAATTTATTAAAAAAAATCGATAAATGACACTTTTTTGAATAAAAACATATATCAATATTCTTGTCAAAATGGGATACCTTCACTTAATTGTAAATAAAAGCAGAACGCGTTAATCGATTTCTATGATCTATGTCGCATTTTGTTTATAGGTTATGTGACTTTACGTGAAAGTTATAAGACTCTTCACGTTTTTCCGTTTGGGATTTATATGTTTTAAAAAAAAAAAAATTTTTTTTTTTGGCAAAATTTTCTGGCACATACGAACGCAAAACCCTTTGAGGGTTTTAATATACTGACCTAGTACCATCACCCTGACTTGGAATTTCTCACCCCCCAGATTGGCTGTTGTACTGTGTTATCTGACCACTCCATCATGAAAGTTGAAACAATTTTAAAATCCCATTACAGACTAACGCTGTAGACTAATGATTTATCTGACCACTCCATGATGAAAGTTGAAACAATTTTAAAATCCCATTACAGACTAACGCTATCGAGGTTAGCTCTCAAAACCCATATGACATTAACGGGGTATGTTCAGTTCTTCTATTGAAATGGGTGTATTCAATATTGTAACAGTATTTATGTCCCTACTAAGTATATATTCTTGATAGTCGTAAAATTCTAAGACGATCTAGCCGTCCGTTCGTGCGTCGGTTGAAAGCGAATCAACCTAGGATCATACTGTGTAAATGTGGCGCAAAAATATTATTATCCCCACAGCCAGACTATGATGCCCACAACCATATACTAAACAATAGTATGATGCCCTTCGAATATTGTCACCCCAACCATATTTTTTTCTTCGTGAATGCTCAGCATTTAATTTTGTACAAATATCCATTAAATTGAGCAAAATATTGGAATCCTGTCGCTTAGTGCTTGCACCTGTGCCGCATATTTATGTAAATTTCACTAAGACTTTGCAAAAAACCAAAAAACAACACTACAAAATAATAATTATGCTCATCGCCATGATGGCAGTCGTCATTACAATAATAATCCTGAGTTTGTAACATTAACACATTTCCATAATGCCGGGTATTTAGCAAAATATGACAGACAGCGACTGAATTCTTTTTAAATCCGCCGACTTACCTAAACTTTCTTTCACCTGAAAGCACACACACACACACCAGCGCAGAGAAATTTCCTTTAAATCATGCCAAGAAGGCCTTTAAAGGCAACTAAATATTATTGTGCTCCAACACTATTCGAATATTCGTATGACAAGAGCGAAATAACAAAAAATAATTGTCAAATTGTTGTCTTTATGTCTCTTTAGCGTCGATTGCTGTTTGCTTTGAGAGTGTTTCATCGTTCATGTGTGTGATTTCTTTGTGGCACATTACAGCACACACACACCTTTTTTTGTCTCTGTTGGTGGCTTATGGCAAAGATTCTTTGGCAAAAAAAACAAAAATGACATACGACTACCCTACACTAGGCAAGTTGACGCATCTTTTGGCCGGGCCGCAACTTATACGGTAACTTCGAGGGTTGCTATATATATTTCTGGCCTAGGCAATATCTGACAATTACATTGAAAAGTTTGACATTTTTTGGCATAAATGTACTCAGAACTTTTTGACGTACGACCATCATTTGTGCTGTTTACAGTGACTTGGAAAAATCAAATTGAATTAACTCGTGAACATTTTCTTGCGATCATCTTTCACAACTTTCAAAGTGGATTATCACGACAAGAGTGCATCGATGAACTTAAATCTTTGTATGGCGATGAAGCACCATCCTATAGCACTGTGAAAAACTGGTTTAATGAATTCAATGGTGGCCGACGCTCGCTCAAAGACGGAGGTCGTGAAGGTCGTCCAAAAATGGCCATTATGCCAGAAAACATTGATGCCGTGCGTGAACTGATAATGCAAGATCGTCTTGTGACATACCGTGAGATAGAGGCAACCTTGGGAATTTCTTCTACCAGAATACTTTCGATATTGCATGAGCACCTGGCCGTAAAAAAGGTTTGTTCTCGATGGAAGCCACACAATTTGACAATCGCTCAAAAAAAGGCTAGTGTCGATTGGTGCATAGAAATTTTGACCGCGGTGCTTCAAAAGACCTTTATAAGACCGTCACAGGTGACGAATCATGGATCTATGAGTATGAGCCCGAAACAAAACAGCAATCGACCATGTGGGTCTTCGAAGACGAGCCAAATCCAACAAATGTTGTTCGATGGATTTTGGCACTTCGAAGCAAATGGTCGCCTGTTTCTTCGGCAAAACTGGTCATGTGGCGACTGTTCTGCTTGAGCAACGTAGGACGGTCAATTATGAGTGGTAGACCACAGTTTGTTTCCCTGTGGTCTTCGGAGAAATTCGAAAAACGGACAAGAGAAGACGAATCATTGTGCACCATGACAATGCGAGCTCTCACACATCGGCTCAAACCAGCGCCAAAACGTCGAATTGGTGGGTCATCCGCCGTGCAGCCCTGACTTGGCACCCAATGACTTCTTTTTATTCGCGCACATTAAGAAAAAATGCGTGGTCAACGATTTTCGTCGCCAGGAGATGCTGTTGAAGCGTTCAAAAACCATGTTTTGGAGGTGTCTCAATCGGATTGGAAAAAGTGCTTCGACAATTGGTTTGAGCGCAAGCAAAAGTGTATAAATCATGCTGGAGAATACTTGGAAAAACAATAAAACCATTTTTGATGATAAATATTCGCATTTTCATTATAAGGCCAGAAATATATATAGCAGCTCGTATTCTGGCAACATTCAATATCATTTTGAATCAGATGGCAGCATAAGCTCAACAAAAGTTTGTTTACAAACAAAAAGAAAAAGCAAAGCAAATTATGGAAAATGAATTTTGTTATTTCGTATACAGTGAAACCTCCCATGAGTGCACACTCTCATAGGTGGACACCTCCCTACAATGGACAATTTTCAGAAAACGTAACTTTAAACATAAATTTTCATGTAAATTGACCTCCCAGGAGTGGACACTCTGTTATATGGACATGGACACCATTTTATACATTATTTTGGTTTTAAAACCTCTATTATGTGGACAACATCTAACCAATTTGAAAAAATATTGAAGCAAGAAAAAGTTTTTGTTTATTTTTCTCAGTTTAGCATCCCATTTGTAGTGTACACGGCTCTAATCTTTAAAAACATATTTGGGTTATTTACACAAGAATATACATTCAGCCATTAGTTTAACAAATTATTGGTTCACATCACAAAAATGGCCCCAAAACGAAAGTTTTTGACATTAAAAGAAAAAGTCGAAATTATTAAATCTTCAAACAAAAATAAACTTTCTATTCAAGAATTGTCAAAGAGGTTATTTATTTTTTTTTCGTCTTTTAAAGGTTTAATATTGGAAAATCGCATGTAGCCAAAATATTAAAAAATAAGGAAAATTCCTTTTACAATGGCAGTCAGGTTCTAATGCGAAACAAAAAGTTTTAAAATTACAGTCAAGTAATCTAGAACTGTCTGCCTGTTTCAGGACCACTTATTCAAGAAAAGGCCACTTATTCAAGAAAAGGCTTTGTTGCGTCAAATGGTTGGCTAGAGAAGTGGCGGAACATACACAATATAAGCTTTAAAGCTGTTTGTGGGGAAGCTGCGTTGTTTGTGAAGAGGATTTAACAAGTTTATAGAAAGGCTGAAATTAGTGCTCCGTGATTTCAAACCAAAAAATGTATAAAATATTAAATTTCACTATCGCAGTTTAATAGTTAAAGACATTCTGGCAAATTTAGAAACACATTTCGATTGTTCAAAAAAATACAACATTCTCGAGTCTACTTATATATGTATTTTTTGTTGAAGCCGCATGGGAAAAAGTCAGCATTGAAGCCATTCAAAACTGTTTTCGTAAAGCTGGGTTTGATAAAGACATTTACGATTACTTCGAATTTGACGACGAAGATGATTTCCTACAAATGATTGTTCGATGTTGTGGATCGATTCGACCTGAAGAATATCTTGTCATTACTCAAAATGTAAATACCGAGGATGACTGCATAACGGTTGAAATCGAAAACACAGATAGCGAAATAGAAGCCGAAGAAGTTGCTGAAAGTGAAAACTGGATGGAGGTATCTAATAAAGTAACAAATTCTACGGAAGCTCTTAAATATCTCTATAATGTAAAACAATTTTTGCAGACTGATTTTAAAGCGTTTAACTAATTAAAGTAACTAGAAAGTCATTTATAAGATCGTGTTGTATATGAAAAAAAGCAAATTTGCGCCAAAAATGTATTAAGGATTTTTTTCGCAACGAATAAAAACTAACAGTTTCCTAATGTGCCTGTGACTTTCATTTAAACTTTATTTTATTTTTGTAGTCAGAATGATCTCTTTTTGTTAAATAAACCAATAAAAATAAATATTTTTAGTGTTTAACCTCCCACAGGTGGACACCTCCCTACAATGGACAAAACTTAGGTCCACCGTCACTGTCTACTCATGGAAGGTTTCACTGTAGTTTCTTGTTTTGTTAACATTTTATTGACAAATTTAATTTCGTTGGTAGGCTTTTCTTTTTCGCCGAGGACATTCAAATTCGCCCTTTCAGGCTTTGTAGCAAGCCAACAGCACCAACGTCTCGTCACTGGTACACAATTTTCGTTTCGTCACTCTTAAAATATGTGTAGCTACATCGAAATTTCTCTAAATCATTGTAATTTATGGAAATGGTTTTATGGCACTTTTTCTATTTTCTTTTTCTTTCATTCTTTTCATTTTCTTCTGTATCAATAACAAAAAAACATATGTTTTTGATTTTGTTCTAGAAGCCGGGTGTGTCATAATATTTTTTTTTTTGTTAAACAAATAAGTCCGGTAACTCTAACACGTTCTGTTACCCAGTAAGAGTAGAAACACAACATTGCGGCTGCGGTAGCGGTTGTCAAATATATATGAAAAATCGCACCAAAAAACCGCAGTGAATTAAATCTATTTCTATTTTCTCTGCGGCTTTTCTTGCGCTCTCAATTTTTGCTACTGCCTCTCTCTTTGTGTTGCCATATTTTCATGTTTTTTGTAAACAAAAACCGTATGGGCTAATAGTTGTTGTGCATATTTGCAGTAAGAAGAAGAAATCATAAGTTTTAAAAGGTAATAAAATGAAAATTATAATAAAATAAAAAATATTTTGATTGTTCCTGCACTTTACAAATGAAAATTTCAAAATAATACTTGTTTAGTTTGCAAATAAATTTATTGTATTTTTTTCAAAATCACTCAAGGCCAAATAATAAATAAAAACAGCTGAAAAATGACAACAAAAACCGTCGCCGCACCCGTCGTCATTTAATTTACATTTTCTTGTCGCACCGATTTCCGTCGCAGCAGCCGCAGTGTTCTGTTTCTACTCTAACAGCCAACTCGCTAGCTTACAGCGTAAGCTTGTTTAGTAACCTGAAAAGAACACGGCTAATATAAATTAAACTAGCTGCCGAAAAATTGGAGCATGAGACACGCCGGTTCACACACACGGTTCTACTTATATCTGAACAAAGATTTAATTCCTTGTAAATTTTTGCCAAATGAATGGATTTCTCCTGAATTTTGTTCACTGCAATATTCTTATTTCATCGTTGTATGAGCATAAGAAAAATGTGAATACCACACCCCATTCTAGCACCTTTCAGTCAATCGACCCTTTACGAGATTTCGATAAAATTGGCACTCTTCAGACCACGGAAGGAAGAACAATTTAAATTCCACACATGGGTAAGGGTATATGTTAGTCGGATTAACCGACTGAAACTTTTTTATTTGTTTTTTTTGCGGGTATGCGAAAATCTACCTTCTGGAAATACTTCAATGTTTACATACCTCAAGCAGTGCCGCCAGCCATCAGCGCGTCTATGGTGGTGTTGTTGTACGCAGGCTAGACACACTGGAGGTTGGCCAATTCTTCTTCACTTTCTTTTGGTTTGGCATTCTTTTCGTTTTCGTCAATTTGCTTTTTGCATTTGTAAACAGGAAACTCAATACGTTCTGACCCTGTTTTGTCGCAAATGTACATTTTATGCCGTTCAAATGCAAATGCGGGACAGTTACACCAGTCGACTTTACGTATTAAAAGGTGTCCCATTCAGCTGGTAATGGTGGCATAAATACGCAATGAACAGGGGGGAAAAGTTGAGAGAGAGAGAAAAATATACTCCCGGGGACAATTATCAAAATTGACATAGTCATTTTATAAACAAAGCAAAGTAACGAAATCAATTTCCAATAATTGTTCGGGTAAAATTCATTTCCTGTATAAGGCAATGAATCTCCGGCAATCAATCAGTAAATAAAAAATAATAAACGTTTTTTTTTTTATTATTTTGTAACGATCATCAACATCGTCATCATAGCAATTGCCAACACTCAACATTCATCCTGTTTTATGCTTCGCTGCCCCTACAGGATACACTTGCATGCATTCCACCTTGACTGCAGGTTGGCTTCTCGGGCCATTGTTATTTCGTTTCCATCAACGGTTACATTTTCCTTTTGGGCCCCTACATGTTTTTTCCCTTGCCCGGCTTTTGTTTTGCATTTCTTCATTTACGTGCCGTTCGGGTAGAAATCTGTGATTATGCATAAAGTCCATCAAGTGTAACGCAATCATGGAAATATGCTGCTGATGATGATGATAAATAATAGACCGTCCGTACCCTGTTTGGAAACCGGTTGCCAGGGAGGAGGAAGAGTTTGAACGTGAATCATGCCAGGGTAGGAGCTGCCAGCAACAGGTATGCCTAAGCAGCAAAGGAATATTTCACAACGGTAGGATGGAATGTATACAGAGTTTGTAATTCCCTTAGAAACACCTCGAAATGTTAATCGAAGAACCTATAAATTCTAAAAACATAAGAGCTGTGAAACAAAATAAGCGGGGACCCCGAGTGTCGATTTATAAGGACAAAAATTGGTCGATATTGTGTGATCGCTAAATCAATTTTGAGATATTCCTTATGCCAATAAGGAAAAAAAAGTTCCACTACCACATATCAAAAAAATCATTTTCAAGTCGCCCAAATTTCATTTTATTTTCTTCTCAACTTTTATTTTTAAGGTTTTTTTAGATGTGCCCAAATTTAATTTTTTGGCAACTTTTATTTTAATGTTTTTTTAGTGGTATTTAAAAATATTATTTTTAAATATGTATTACCTTTCAAGGTGACATACAAATACACATTGCCACAAACTATACAATATAATAACGCGTGATCCATTTCGAGGTTCCCTACTTTAAAAAAAAACACCGAAAATTCAAATTGAATGGGGAATGTTTATTATCATTTGAAAGAACATTCTTTGACATTTATTTTTTGAAGATTATGTCTTTCAAATATTGGCCGCGGCTACGTCTTAGATGGCCCATCCGTTGAGTCCAATTTTCGATGACTCGTTCGAGTATTTCGACGGGAAACCGGCGAATAACACGCGTGATGTTTTGCTCCAAGGCCTGAATCGAAGCGGGTTTGTCCGCCTAAACTTTAGACTTTACATATCCCCACAGGAAAAAGTGTAACGGTGTGATATCACACGATCTTGGTGGCCAATCGACCGGCCCAAAACGTGAAATTATCTGCTCACCGAAGTGTTCTCTCAATAAATCCATTGATTGAAGCGATGTGTGGGAAGAGGCGCCGTCTTGTTGAAACCAAATGTCGCCGAGATCACAAGCTTCAATTTCAGGCATCATATATTCGGTTATCATGGCACGATAGTGGTCGCCATTGATGGTTACGTTCTCACCGGCATCATTTTCGAAGAAATATGGACCGATGATTCCACCGGTCTACAAACCAAACCAAACCGTTGTTTTTTCTATATGAAGTGACAGCTCTTGAACCTCTTCTGGTTGCTCTTCGTCCATGTTGCTTGTTTAAATACCCATTTAGCCAGAAATGAGCCTCATCGCTGAACAAAATTTGGCTCGAAAACGTAGGATCTTCTTGGAACTTTTCAAGAGCCCAAAGAGCGAAGAAATGGGAACGTCGGGCGGCTTCAGTTCTTGCACAAGCTGTATTTTGTACGCTTTCAATTTAAGATCTCGAAGTAAAATGCGCCAAGTCGTTCCATACGTCAGTGCGAGTTGCTGCGAAAGGCGCCGAATCGACTCTCCACGGTCTTGGTGTACACTCTCAGCTACGGCCGCTACATTTTCTTCACTACGTGCTGGACGTACTCTATTCGGTGGAATATTATCCAATAATGAATGCTGGGTCTCCAGATGATAATGGGTGATGGTGTTGCGAATAGTCCGCTCAGTAGGCCGATTATGTTGACCATAAGTTGAACGAAGTGCACGAAACACATTCCTCACAGAACGAGAATTTCATAATAAAGTTAAACGATTTGTAAACGTTGTTCAGGTGTACTACGTCTTTCCATGATGAAATGCCAAACAATATTCGACAAAAATAACACGACAGCATGACACGACTCACATGTGTTCTGCCAAAAAAAAAGCCTATTGAAAAAAGTATCTCTACTTGGATCACCCAATATATAAGCACGTGAGAATAGAAATACTACTGATTCAATTCTCTACGATTCTCTCTGTCGGATTTTTATTTTACACGCGCTCATATGTTATATTTTATTGCATGTGGCAATGTAAATTTGTATGTATTGTATGCCACCTTGGAAAGGTAATTTTAAAAAAAAATATTTTTTAATTACCACTAAAAAAACCTAAAAATATAAGTTGTCAAAAAATTCCATTTTGGCGCATCTAAAAAAAAACTTTAAAAAAAAGTTTAGAAAAAGTAAAAAAAAATTAATTTAGGCAACTTGAAAATGATTTAAATGATATGTCGTAGTGGAACCACACAATATCGACAAATTATTGTCCTTTTTTATTACCACTAAAAAAACCTTTAAAATAAGAGTTGAGAAAAACTCAAAAAAAAATTAATATGGATGCATCTAAAAAAACCTTAAAAATAAAAATTAGGAAAAAGTCGAAAAATTGTAATTGGGTGCCTCGATAATTTTTTTTTTGATATGTCGTAGTATATTTTCTTTTCCTCATGCCAAAAGCTATCGAAAAATCGATTTTACAATATCGCTAAATCGACCCACCCTAGTAAACGAGAGCATATCAATAATGCCGTGATTTTTCCAACTTCCCTCGTGGTTATATGAAATGCAACACTGCTCGCATCAAGTACCATCTGTTAGTAGTCTACTGTCAAATTTTCAGAGTTCCGTCATTTAGTTTGTGTTTAACAGCTGTTCAAAACATACAACCTCGTGGATTTTGTTAAAAATAGAAAAAAGTGAATTTCGAGTAATCATTAAACATTTTTTTTGCGGAAAAAACCATCAACCAAACCAAGGAAAGGCTTGATAAACTCTGGATAAACCATGCGATTTCAATGGTATAAAAGTGGTTTACTGACTTTCGATGTGGTCCCACAAGTATAAGTACAAATGACGCTAAGCGTTCTGGACGGCCAATTGAGGTCAATAAACCCGAAAATGTAGAAAAAAATCCACAATATGGTGTTGGCCGATCGAAGCGAAGAAGTGCGTGAGATTGTTGATGCCATGCGCATTTCATATGGCAGTGTGGTCTCGATTCTACATGATCAGTTGGGTTTAGGAAAGCTGTCTGCAATATGTCTGCCGCGTTTGCTCTCAATTGACCATAAACGTATTAGTCGTATGACAACTTTAAGGGATTGTTTGGAGTTGTTAAACCGCAATTCGAATGACTTTTGTCGGCCTCGTTTTACTATGGATGAAACATGGATCCATTACAACACCCCGAAGACCAAGCAGCTGTCTAAACAATGGGTTTCCTTGGTGAACCGGCTCCGGAGAAGGCCAAGGTGACTCTGTCGGCCGATAAGGTGATGGCAACAGGTTTTTAGCATGCATGCGGGATAATTCACATCGATTACCTTCAAAAGGTAAAAACAATAAACGGCAAATCTTTTGCCAACTTATTGGACCGATATTTTTTTAATAGACTAAAACTAAGCTGTTTTTTCCTAAACATGCAATGCATTGCGTTGGTAGGTGGAAAACAAGGGATCGAAGGGGGTAAGGAGGCAGTAATGTTTATTGACAATCTTCTTGAATTTCTAGATGTCGTAATAGGTGGGAAATACAATTGCCGGAAGTCAATTCCACATACATACCGTACGGGCTTAAAACGAATTCGATCTGTCGTGCATAATTCGCTCAACCGGCCAACCGATAACAAACGGTTGAGAATTCCTGGAGAGTTGCGTATTCCTGCCGAATATCCTCACGTCAGGAAAAAGTCGACGGATGTCAGAAGAACACACACCATGAAAGTAGCGATAGAAATCCGTCACGCAATCCACATTCTGACAATGTTTAGGGGGGGCAATAAAGGACAATACCCTACTGCCGATTTAACGAGGATTAAAAAAAACGACCCCATAAGGTTAAGAAAAAGTTATTTTTCATCAAGATAAGGCACGGATGCACACGTGTGCAGTTTAATGCCATAAAGTGGGTTAGGAATTGTTACCTAATCCGCCATATTCTCCGGCTTTAGCCCCCAGTGACTATTTCCTATTTCCAAACCCCAAGAAATGGCTCGGTGGAAAGAGATTCACCTCCAACGATGAAATAATTGTTCAAACAAATGCCTATTTTATGGACCTCGAAAAATCCTATTTTTTGGAAGGGATACTCAAATTGGAGAAACGTTGGACTAAGTGTCTTGAGCTAAAAGGAGATTATTTTAAAAAATATTTTTTTTTTGCAAAAAAAAACCGTTTTTTATTCGAAAAGTCACGGAGTTATTGATATGCCCTCGTTCCTTTCTTTTGATTTGGAAAATATTTAACATTCTTAGATATAAGGCTTAACCCGATATGTCAATTATTGGCGGTGTTTTTCCAAACAAATCTTTTAAAATAAAATCGAAATGCAGGATTTCTAAAAATCCCTGGTTTTTGGACTCTACCCCGTACCAAACGATTTTTAAACACTGAAGGAAAAGAAGGCGTTATCACTATTCCTTGAAAAAAAATGTCATATTGGAGCGGAATCCATGATGGAGGTTAAAAAACTGTCTCGGCTCAGCCGAACTTAATTTGTCTGCTTCTTTTTATAGGGTGATCCATCTAGAGGTATTTTTGTCAATATAAAAAAATACTAAAATTCAAATAAAGTTTGGATTCTTTTTTATTCATTCGAAGGAAATTTTATGCCATATATTTTTTGTTGCCATGTCATTTTTGTCTTCAAATGTTGGCCGCAACTACGCCTCAGAGTGTCCATTCTGAGGGTGCAATTTTGGATGACTCGTTCGAGCATTTCGGTATGGCGTGAATGACACGTGTAATGTTGGCTTCCAAGACCTGAATCTTGGCTGGTTTGTTAGCATATACTTGGGACTTTAAGTAGCTCCAAAGAAAAAAGTCTAAAGGTGAGATATCACACGATCTAGGCGGCCAATTCACCGGCCCAAAATGTGAAATTAGCCGCTCTTCGAAACTTCCTCTTACTAGATCCATTGTTTGACCAGCTGCATGACAAGTGGCACCGTCCTGTTGAAACACAATGTCGTCAAGAATACGGGCTTCAATTGCAGGTAGTAAAAATCAGATATTGTTACCTTTCGACCATCATCATTTTTGAAAAAATATGGACCGATAATTCCACCAGCCCATGAACCGCACTTAACCGTGGTTTTCTCTGGATATACTTAATGCCACTTCTTGAATCTCTTATGGTTCCTCTTCAGCCCAAATGCGGCAATTTTGTTTATTGACGTTGTCGTTGCGCCAGAAATGGGCCTCATCACTGAACACAATTTTAGTCGAAAACAGCGGATCTTCTTGTTTTTCGCCAAACGCTCATTTCCATAATACAGTTGCCAACATTTGAGGGAAATTATATTTAAAAAATAAGTGGCATAAAATGTCCTTTCGTATGAACAATTAAGATTTCACACTTGATATTTTTTTATTTATTTATTTCGTACCAAATAATATTTACAATTCAAAAACAAATTATTGCCCCATCGCCACGTGGACATTTTTGGGGCCAGTTGGCAAAGATTTAGCTAAAAGTAGTTTGTAGCTCGAAAATTAGATATAAAAAAAACTGTGCACTTAAAAACTAAATAAAACTTACAATAGAAGCAATTCAATATTATCTAATAAATGTGTTTTTAATGTTGTTTTGAAAATTTAAATTCGTAAAATATTTTTGATATATTGAGGCGGACGATTATACCGGTATGCTCAATACGTTGTTTTGTTGATTCCAGTCTACATCTTTTGATAAGCAAGTTTGATCGATTTCTAGTATTGAAAAAAGTTTGATTTTGAGATAATGAAATAGAATGATAACCAATGTTACGCACTGATTTAAACATGTACTTTAACAACTGCATTTTATATAGTCCATATATAGGCAAAATTGTTTTCGATACGTCCTTATACAAAGATACCGTCGACTACGTTTGTGGAAGATTGTAAACAATTCTGAGTGCTTTATTTTGTGCTCGTTGTAGATATCTATACTCGAGACTTTTTTGTAAGAGTATATCATCGGTAAGTAATTAAAATGGCTATGGATTAGCCCATTATATAGCAATAATTTAGTTTTTTCATCGAATTTATTTTTAAATTTATAGAGTAGTCCGATTCCTGAAGTTATTTTTTTCCTCAAATGTTGCATATGGGCATTTCCTGGAAAAGGTCAACCGCTACCAAAATATTAAAGTTGAAGAAAAAAGAATTTTCTGAGAAAATTTTGTTAGTTAATGCATTGGATTTTAAGAATATACCTAATTAAAGACATATTACCATTTGTAATTTAAGAAAAGTGGTCTGCAAAGAGCATCTTTGCTTTTTTTGGTTTTAGCGTTTTTAATTGACATTTTTCCTTGAGTTATTTCTGAGTCTTACATATCATGTCGATTGCACTCTTCTTATAGACTAAATATACCAACAATAAATATTTAAAAACACCATAGTAGAGATCAAGCAAACTCCGAATAACGGTAAAATTCAAAGATTCTTTGTACTACATTCTTCTGTCCCGTTCGCGACCGAAAATAAGCATTTGTGTTTAGTTCTCCGTGACCGTTGATCGGAATAGGTTGATATTTACAATTCAAAACAAAATAACCGAGATCATTTAAAAAAACCAAACCGAAAACATTTTGATTCATAAATATTTTTTTTATTGATTTTTAAAGTGTGTCCCGTTCGCGATCGTAAGTGTAAAATTTTCAAAAAATAATACATATTGTGATAAAAATAAAATTTGTAATATCTTTTAAAATTAAAATAAAATAATAATTCTTTTATTTTTGTTATCATTGGAATATATCTTGTTTTATTTATTTTTTATACTTATAAATAAAAAAATTTGAACCTAAAAAATGCCTTTGGAATCATTGTCCCGTTCGCGATTCTAAAAAAAATATTTAAAAAAAATAATAATAAGGATAATTAAAATAAACCAAATGCAAAATAAAAGCTTTATATCTCTGCTTTAGTTAAAAAATAATCTCCATTTAATAAACTGACAAAATTCGCAGAGTTTCAAACAAAACCACACACCGAAAAAAATGACTTACATTTTTTGTCCCGTTCGCGATCGCAAGTTTATCGAAAATATTTGGAGAACGTTCATATTTTATAATTTTCTTTTTGTTCTCAAAAATTGTTCTACTAAAATGCTATTAAATATTTATAAAAAGTTAAAAAAAATTTTGAGTTTTCATATTTTTTTTTCAAGTTGAGTGCGTACGAATGTCCCGTTCGCGATCCAGGAAATGCCCATATGTAAGTTCCATGATAAATTTCCTTGCAAAAGTACTCCTAAGTATCGAACTGAACTGGATTCAACAACATCTTTTCCACAAATAGAACTATTGAAAGCGTTATTACCAACTGAGTAAGGTCGAAATCGCACTACCTTAGTTTTCTCGGCATTCAACATTAGTCCATTTATCCTGGCAAATTCCGCTATAATACGCGCATCCTCTTCTATTTGAGCTTTGAGAATAACTTCATGACAATAGGGATAAAAGAGACTTCTATCATCAGCATACATTATTAATTTACCGTGTAACTTGAGATTTGCAATATCATTTAGATAAATTGTAAACAATAATGGACCTAAAACACTCCCTTGAGGCACTCCATATTGTATATTTCCCATTTCACTTCTACTTTTTTCTATTTCAACATACTGCTTCCTACTTTGAAGATAACTTCTAATAAGTTTATTAGCACTTCCTGCAATCCCGTAATAGTGAAGTTTTTGTAATAAAATATTGTGATCTACTAGATCAAACGCTTTCGAAAATGTCGCATATCTCTTTATTACACTGTGTGACAGCCACAATCGGTTTGGGATGAAACCACCGGGGAAAGTTATATCGGTCAAAAAAAGGTCATACGTGTCCCAGCGTTTCGTTGGGTCTCATCTAGGAATCGAGATATATCGATTTGAAGTTAGTAAGTATCGTATAGGGGAATTTGTCACGTTTTTGGCTCTTTTGTTTGACATAACTTGAGAACCACTCGTCCGATTTAGCAATTTAGCTGAAAGTAATAGGACTTGGCACTTTTTACCGTTTTGGATTTTTTATGAATTAAAAAAAAAAAAATTTAATTTTTAGGCAAAAATAATTTTTTTTTTTCATACATTTATTTATAATTGCGAAACTGTTGCTTAAGTAGGAAAACGGTTTAAGAACAGATTAGAGGAATTGTAATTCTTAATTTTTCTAAATTTGTTTCAGCTAAATCGGACGAGTGGTTCTCGAGTTATGTCAAACAAAAGAGCCTAAAACGTGACAAATTCCCCTATACGATACTTACTAACTTCAAATCGATATATCTCGATTCCTAGATGAGACCCAGCGAAACGCTGGAACACGTATGACTTTTTTTTTACCAATATAACTTTCCCCGGTGGTTTCATTCCAAACCGATCACTGACCCTTACCATTTGTCGCAGAGTGTTATTAGTGACCATTTCACCGCGATTGTTTTTTACTTGCAATTTTGAATGTGAAACTCTTCCTAGCTGTTCGTTTATAAATTTCCAACCTTTTTTTAGGATTCTGCTGAAGTGTTTCAAGATTGGTTTGATAAAAAGTATTCATACAAATCTGTGTAGCTTTCTTTATAACCCTACTTATATGCTTCAATCTCTTTTCTAGACTTGAATTCGAACCTTTTTTTCTTCTCTTTGTTAATAAATTACCCTTCACCTTAATAAGAGCTTGCAGATCATCATTAATCCAAGGCGTAATAAGACTTTTCGTATGTATTCTTTCCTCCTTCTCTATTGTTGCGTTCTCTATGCAATTAGAAAATATGTTTATCAGTTTTGAAGTGTCATTGGATGCATTTCCAGTAAATTGTATGGACGCCAAAGAATTTTGAATGTTTTCATTTAACGTCCTATAATTACAGTGACGATAACATCTTTTAGTTATGTCTGGGTCCTTTATATTACATAATACTTTACACGAGACCAAATTATGATCCGTAATTCCACATTCAGTTGAGTCGACTAAAATCACGTTAGATACATTGCTGAATATATTACACTATGTAACAAAATTTTGTTTAAGTGAATTTTTTTGCTGTTTCTCATTGGTTATGTCTCTAAACTGAAGAAAAACTTTAACTGATGTCTGGCTAATCGTTTTTTAAGAAATGACATCGAATTTTCAAATTTTTAATTAGTGCCTTTATTTTTCATGGTACAGATAGATAAGAGTGTGCATAAAAGCTTGTTAAACAGCTTAATTTTAATGAAGGTATGCTCTTATATGATAATAAAACGAAAAATACACTTGAATCCTTAAATTCAGGATGCTCTTAATAATACTGTTTAAAAATGGTTTGTTTTCTATCTTTCCTCTTGTAGATTTGGTCATTTTCTCTGATTAAATTCCAGATATAGTCGCCAAGCATCCGTTCATTGTACTGCCCTTGGTATCGCTTTTCAAAAGCTTGAATGTCCTGGTGAAAACGTTCACCATGTTCTTCTGAGTATGCGCCAGAATATGACTTGAACACTTCTAGGTGTGAGTGAAGAACATGCAACTTCAGAGACATTCTGCATCCCATGTTATGGTAGTTCTCGGTAAGATGCTGAACCACTTCCTTGTAATTATCAAAATGAGATACCATCACTTAGTTGAGAATTAAACCAAAACTTGTTAATCGATTTTATTGAAATGTGGCTAGTTTTATTTGTAACATATTTATGTTTATAACTAAAGATTTTTTTTTTCATGAATTTTAAGACAAAATTTTTTTTCCAATTTTGCATGAAAAAAAAATTTTTTGGAAAAAGTTTCTGAATATTTCCAAAACTATTCACTTTATCAAAAAACAGTGTAAGAGTAACTTGGAGGTAATGTAGCTGCGGATTCTCGGAGTTTTTACTTAATCAAATCGGACAAACTGTTCTTGAGTTATGCAAATATGTGTGGTGAAACCTCCATCATTTTTAAAATAGCGGTTTATATACTAAAAAAACGTTTAGGTAGAGGAAAGATTTGCCACTACTTGGACGTGTGATCAAAGAATGGCAGCTTCTATAATCAAACTCACATAAAATATTTAAAATCTCAGATGACACGGCAATATTAAAAAAATCTATATTAGAATCTCCCACAATAATATTCGGATGACCGCTATTGTTATGCAGTAAGTCCTCAATAAAGTTGCGAAACCTATTCAATCCACACTTTTGAGAACGATAGAAACTAGTAACTTTTAGACTCTTTCCCTTTATTCTTAAATTGGTTAATGATTTGAATTTTAGTATTTTTTATTTTGAAAAAAATACCTCTAGGTGGATCACCCATTATTTGTCCAGTCAGCGAATACACTACGTTCCTTTCTTTTAACTGTTGGATCAGTTGGATTTGTATTTTGGAGTTGTTTTGCTACCCTTAACATAAATCGTTTTGCTCGCCTTAAATCGTTAGAAATTAAACCGTGTTTGCCGAGCATTACCTGTACTTTTAATGCTCCTAAATGAAGTCGTGCATGCTATCAAAATAGCAGAAGATCCGTTGATCATTTCATGCATTAAATATAAACAACATTTAGAAGCATTTACCGACATTTTCAAACAATCCTGCACATAAAACACACGGCACCTGTGAAAATCCCCTAAAAATCCTTAGCAGGATGAACACCTGAATTATGAACGTTTGACTCGTCTTCCTCGTCTGTTGTTTTCCAGCGAACCTTAACGATTTTTCATTGCATTCGTCCATAATTACATAAGAATTTTCATTATCAACAAACAAGTTTTCATGCAGGGGAAAAGAAAACCACCCTCAACTCCCAAAAATGCGAGTACATGCGATGAGGGATGATTCTTTATCGCCGTTTATTAGGGGGATTGGAAAAAAATATAACGAAAGACGTTACTTGAACAGGAAGCCCGGCCCAGTTGACTTGTTGCCTGTGCCTTTTGAACGTCATTAGGAGGAATCACTGTTCGATGTCGTGACACCACCGTCGTCGACCCGTCGCTACAGGTGAGCGGCTAAGTCGCCTCTTAAATGCACCTTAATTGTTCAAGTGTGAATAACATTTGAATTCCTAAATTGTTGTCGTCATCGTTGGCTGGTGGTGGATGATCAGCAGGGCCTTGGCAGTGTTGTAAGTCCTTAAACAAGGGTAGATTTTCAGCTCATAAGGAAGAGGATTCGTTAGAGAGCATGTGCAATTAGTTGGCATTCAACAGTTTGAAGTGACGGTTAGATTTCCACATGCAAATGGAAGATTCGCTTTGACTTTCTGCTGTAGCGGACAGGTGGTTGACTTTGAGCTGCACACCGACATCACGAGTAGTATCAAATCCCAAGTCTTTGAAGCGTGCAGCAGCGTTTTTCTTAGTAGGACAAGTGGCTTTCGTAACGGTCCAAATAGACCAGCACCACCCAGCCAGATGAGTATGGAAGACGGGTATTATTCAAAGTAACCGTTTCGCAAACTTCTGACGAGCAGTGCGTACAGTATGGTGTGGCTTAAATCAGCTTTAACCTATGTGGGCCTTTAATTCGCTATTAGATCCATAATCTAAAGACCGCTGGTCCGGCGTTGTTGACATCAGGCTTCGGTCGTTCACATCATTCGATCGAAGGGAACTTTTAAGCAAGCTGATGTTTTTGTGCTCGAAATACTAGTCAGGGACTCCATACAGTATTTATGGAAAATTCTAAGATGATCTAGCCATGTCTGTCTGTCTGTCTGTGGAAAACAAACTATTGTACTTTTGAACCTATGTGGCTGAAATTTTGCAGAAATATGTGTTGATGCTCTGAAGCAGTTGATATTGAAAATGGGCCGTATCGGTGGAGAGGTAAACATTGTCGGCATACAAAACTGAGTCAAACACTGGAAAAATTGTACAACTCTGAACTTAAAAATACTATCGGGTGATCAATCTAAAGGTATTTTTTCAAAATAAAAAAATTCAAAAAACCAAATAAAATGCCGAAGGGACATTTTATTTTTTTAAATATAGTTTTTTCAAAATAAAAAAAATCCAAAAACCAAATAAAATGTCGAAAGGACATTTTATGCCATTTATTTTTCTTTTGAATATAATTTCATTTTACTGTTGGCCGACACTACGCCTCAAGGTGTCCATTCTGGTTCTTTCGAAAGGACATTTTATGCCATTTACTTTTTTTGAACATAATTTCCTTTAAATGTTGGCCGCAACTACGCTCGTACAAGTCATCCAAAATTGGACCCCCAGAATGGACACCCTGAGGCGTTAAAAAAATAAATGGCATAAAATGTCCTTTCGAAAGAACCAGAATGGACATCCTATTCTGGTTCTTTCGAAAGGACATTTTATGCCATTTATTTTTTTTACGCCTCAGGGTGTCCATTCTGGGGGTCCAATTTTGAATGACTTGTTCGAGTATTTCGACCGGTATGGCTTTAATGACACGCGTAATGTTGGCTTTCAAAACCTGAATCGTAGCTGGTTTGTCAGCTAAGAATTTGGACTTTGCTTAGCCCCAGAGAAAACAGTCTATAGCTGTGATATTAAACGATCTAGGCGGCCAACTCTCCGGTCCACAACGTGAAATTGGCTGCTCTTCGTAATGGTCTCTTAATAGATGCATTGCTTTAACATAGCTCACGCTCTACATATGGCAAGTAGAGCCGTCCTATTAAATCGAAGCGTCTTCAAGATTACGGGCTTCAATTTCAGGAAGCAAAAAGTCCGATATCAAGGCGCGACAGCGAGCTCCATTCACGGTTACTTTCCGACCATATTTTTTTTTGAAAAAATAAGGACCGATTGTTCCGACAGCCCATAAACCAAACCAGACCTTGGTTTGCTCGGGGTATAATGGCACCTCTTGAACCTCTTATGGATCAGCCAAAATGCGGCAATTATATTTATTGACGTTGTCGTTGAGCCGGAAATGTGCCTCATCACTGAACAAAATTATGGCCGAAAACAGTTTCTCACCGAAAGCTCATTTCAATTATACAGTTGCATAATTTTGAGACGTGGTTTCGGTCTAAGTCACTCCAGGATGAAATGGCAAACAATACTAAAAAGAAAAAAAATAAAGTTTAACATAGCTCACGCGAAATCTGTGAAAAAAGGCTATTGAAAAAAATACCACAAGATGGATTACCCATTATATCTCATAAACTATTAGAGATACGACAATTGTATATTGGAACGCATGATATTGCAATTTGATCGATTCTAGAGTGTCAAAAACCAGGGGTTTTACCAAACCCGTGACGTGAAAAAACCGACTGACGAGGTTTTAGAAAAGTAAAGAACCTGCATTTCGGTTATAGCCTTTTGCTAGCAATGGAAAATATTTTTTAATCAGAAAAGAAGTAATTGTGCCCTTGAACAGGCTCTAAATTAACGCAGATTTTAAATAAATAAGGTCCTATTCGAATTTGTGTGCAAATTACATATTAAAATGGGCCAGATTTTCGGATATAGGATCCGTCAAAAGAATTTAGCAAAACTAAAAAAAAAATTATATTATTTTGATCTTGAAAAAGTTGTTTTATAGCTCTATGGCCTATATGGAAAGCAAGTTTTTTGGGTCCCTGACAATTTGTACGGGGACTATGTTAAAACTAAGCCTATATGACTCAAATTGATCCAAGAATGGTTGTTTGTGAATTGTAATGTAAAGGTGGTTAAATTTTAAGGGCCGATGTTGAATATAAACCACACCTAAACGTCAATTTTTTTTCTGCCTTTCATTTGATATTTCTCAATTCTGGACTAACTCAATTTGAACTATGGAAAGATACACAAGCGAACAACGCGTTAAAGTTATTCAGGCATTTTATGAAATTGGGCGTTCAAATCAAAAAGCATATCGTGCACTTCGTGCTTTTGTTGGTCAATTTAATCGTCCAAATGTGCGTACAATCGGAAAAATCGTGCAACAATTTGAGCAAACCGGATCTGTAAGAGATGATACTGCTGAGAATATTGCTGCTGTTTGCGATAGTGCGGCTGAAGAGCCGACCACCTTAACTCGTCGTCGCACCCAACAATTGCACGCTTAAAAGGTGCAATTGACTCAAGAACTAAAGCCTCTTGACCACTCCAAACGTCGACAATGGTCAGAATGGTGGCAAGATATGGCAACAGTGGATGATCGGCCCTTAAAATTTAACCACCCTTTACCATACCAAATTTGATCGAAATCGGAATTAATACGAGGGTTGTTATTTGTGACAGCGCATAGAGAAAGGGACCTAAGGGTAAAAAAATCAATTTTCATTTTTTTTTCTTTTTTTGATGTGGACAACATCTGAGCATCGAATGAGACCGATCCCATGCCCCAAAAGTGTTCCCCTCCAGAGATATGCGCATTTTATGAAAGTGAAGTCGACGATTCTAAGCGCAAATAGAAGGGGACCTAGTGTTTAAAATGGCGCTCCTGAACAAAACTGGTTTTTAACCTTAGGTCTTTTTCTATTTTGCGCGTCACATATGTATTTCTGGCGCCATCTGACATTTCCAATGGAACGTACTCAGAGGGTTTTGACGAACGATCATCATTTGTGTTATTTACAGAGAGTTTGGCAAAGAAATGGAATTAACTCGTGAACATTTTCGTGCGATCATTTTTCACAACTTTTGACGTGGATTATCACTACAAGAGTGCTTAAATCAAGTAACTTAAATCATTTTATAGCGATGAAGCACCATCCTATAGCACTGTGAATAATGAATAATGAATTCAATCGTGGCCGACGCTCGCTCAAAGACGAAGGTCGTGAAGGTCGTTGTGCCAGAAAACATTTATGCCGTGCGTGAACTGTTGATGCCAGTTCGTCATGTGACATACCGTGAGATAGAGCCATCCTAGGGCATTTCTTCCACCAGCATACATTGGATATTGCATGAGCACCTGGCCGTAAAAAGAGTTTTTTCTCCTTGGATCCCGCACAATTTGACAATCGCTCAAAAAAAAGGCTCGTGTCGATTGGTGCGAAGAAATTTTGAGAAAATACGATCGCGGTGCTGTAAAAGACGTTTAAAATATCGTCACAGGTGACGAATCATGGATCTATGCGTATGAGCCCGAAACAAAACAGCCAATAGTCTTCGATGACGAGACAAATCCAACGAAAGTTGTTCGTGGAGGAAGCACTTCGAAGCAAATGGTCGCCTGTTTCTTCGGCAAAACTGGTCATGTGGCGACTGTTCCGCTTAAGCAACGTAGGACGGTCAATTCTGAGTGGTACTCCACAATTTGGTTGTCTGAAGTCTTCGGGGAAATTCGAAAACGAACAAGAGAAGACGAATCATTGTGCAACATGACAATGCGAGCTCTTACACATCAGCTCAAACCAGCGCCTTTTTGACCTGCCAAAACGTCGAATTGATGGGTCATCCGCTGTACAGACTTTGCCCCCAATGACTTATTTTTATTCCCGCACATCAAGAAAAAATGCGTGCTCAACGATTTTCGTCGCCAGAAGATGCTGCTGAAGTGTTCGAAAACCATGTTTTGGGAGTGTCTCAATCGAAGTGGATAAAGTGCTTCGACAACTGGTTTGGGCGCATGCAAAAGTGTACAAATCATGCTGGAGAATACTTTGAAAAACAATAAAACCATTTTTGATCATTAATATTCGCGTTTTCATTATTAGGCCAGGAATATATATAGCAGCCCTCTTATGGATGTTCTAGAGCGGTTGTATCTAACTACAGAATGATTTATGCACTGGGGCTTTATCAAAAAGTGGACCAGTGCGATCTGATTACTGATCGATCGTAATAAACAGTGCCAAATTTTAACAGTATGTGGCTTCTAGAGCTAAAGACATAAAATCGGTTGAACATATGTGACGCGCAAAATAGAAAGGGACCTAAGGGCAAAAACCAGTTTTGTTCAGGAGAGCCTTTTTTATAGATTTAAATACGTGTATCTTTGGTGTACCATCACTTTCATAAAACGCGCTTATCTCTGGAAGGGAACACTTATGGGGCATGGGATCGGTCTTATTCAATGCTCAGATGTTGTCCACGTCAAAAAAAAGTGAGAATTGATGTTTTTACCCTTAGATCCCTTTCCCAATGCGCTGTCACATATGTGTGGAAGCTACGAGTATATCTTATGTTTAACCGATTTTCATAAAAGTCAACAGCCTTTGTCTACAAAAACGTTCTTCTACCGAATTTCATGAAGATCAGATAACAATTGCCAACTGAAGTAGGAAAACAAGCTTTAGAAAGAGAGCAGACGAAAGGAGGGACAAACGGGCAGACATAGTTAAATCGACACAACTAGCGAGTCTACTTATATCAATCAGCACACTTAACCCGTTACTGCCTGCCCATAGACCGGCTCGTACGATTTTTATGAAATTTGGAAATTTATGTCCAAAAGTCCATAGAAGTTGAAAGAAAAAAATAATTTAGCCTAATCTTTCCTCTTTTCTATAAAAAAAAAATTACCGCGATATCGTTCACCAGGCCCACGCTAAAATTATTTATGTCTCAACACTTTCTTGGCTATTTAAATACCCATTAGGCAGGAATGGGTTAAAGGTTAATAAAGCCTTTTTTGGAAGTTACGTATCAAAAACCGGAAAACCCGACAGCACAAAACTGGGACATGCCGGTTTAAGCTATTTCTGAGACACCAACTGTCGGGTTTGCTTGTTTTTGGTTTCGTTGTTGGACCCTCTAATCGAAACACAATCTTTCAAAAAAATGTGCGTTGCCACGTTTCCTCGCATTCATGGCCAAAGTAATGGATCGATCGTCATAAAACTGTACCAGAATAAAATCAATGACTAGGAAGTAATTACAAGACTACTTTTTTTGGTAAAATTGGACAAGGGGCGTGGCACTGCCAATTGTATTCTGAACTTAAAAAGTCCATACATCGTAGACTAATACTCGTACCGATATGGCGATAGAGTTGGTATATATGATGTTGGTTTAGCAGAAAACACAGCCTGATGGAAAAGTAGGCAGTACTATGCCCCTTAAAAAAAGAATTCAGAAACAAAAATGAACAGAATATATTGGTTAATAGGAACCAAGTCACAAGATACCTTAGAAGATAAAGTATTAATGTCAAAAACGATTTTGAAACCTGTATGGACATTCGGCGCACAGTGGCCCAGAATCGATTTCCATCGGCCAAACTTCTATAACTTTTAATGTAGTAAATATCTTTTGTTTCTGTAAAGAGAACAATTGTAGCTAAGAAGGGTTTAGGATCAAGGATTATTTTGAGCTTATAACATATAAAATCGGGATTTTTGGTATGTTTTAGAAATGTCAGAAATTGACATTTTTCTCTAATTGTAATCTATCTTTCAAGGGGGCAATTTCGGGTGGGCAAAAGTTACCGCCAAAAAATTAGAGAACACTTTCACCTTTCCAAAATGGTTCTGCATTCTTTAAAGAATTTCAGAAAAAAAATTGAAGTTGATCCCAAACACATGTTTTTTTTTTCAAAATTGATATTTTTAAAATAGTTACTACAACCATAGTATATTTGGTGCAAATAAAATTGACGCTATTTTAAAGCTAGAAACAAGTGTCGTATTTAAAAAAAATATAGTGCAATAGCTCTTAAAATGTATGAGATACAATTGGACAAAAAGGAAAAATTAAATCTTATTTTTTAAGTTTTCAAAACCTGAAAAAAGTGAACATGGGCAAAAAGATTTTTTTTGCACATTTTAAGAACAATTACTTGCCAATATGTTAAAAAAAACTGAAACAATTTTTTTTTCTTTAAAATCGAAAAGAATATTAATAGCTCAAAGTCCTTTAGTCCTCTACTACAATTGGCCTTTTTACAGACCTCAAAAATATTTACTAGATCAAAAGTTATAGAATTTTGGCCGATGTATGCTTGACACTGTTGACTTGATCGATTTTGTCGAAAGTTTTTGGGTTTAAAATTAAGCGCTATAGATCTTTTCATATCTGCACTTCCATTTCAACAGATATTTTAACTATTTTAGGACTCAGTCTGGTGGAAGCATCTCAGAGCCTTCTCCCGGCAGGCGGCATAGACATCATGAGGAGACTAGTTGTGCTGCTTCTCTTCTATTTGAGGCGATCCCGATTTCATAGTCTTTATATATTTCCCTCCGAAAGAATCGTTCAGAGAGCTTGATTTTCAAGAGTGCTTATTTCTAATGAGATACGACAATTCGTTACATATATAGAAATATATAGGGTGATCCATTTAGAGGTATTTTTTCCGAAGAAAAAAATAAACAAATTCAATTCAAGTGTGGAATCTTTATTTGTAGTTTGAAAGGACGTTTTAAGCATTTATTTTTTGAATATAATTTCCTACAAATGTTGGCCGCAACTACGCCTCAGGGTTTCCATTCTGAGGGTCTAATTTTGGAACATCGGTTGAACATGTGTGTGGAAGTTATATCTTATGTTTAACCGATTTTCATAAAAGTCAACAGCCTTTGTCTACAAAATGTACTTCTACCGAATTTCATGAAGATGGGATTACAATTGACAACTAAAGTAGGAAAACCAGCTTTAGAAAGAGAACAGACGAAAGAAGGGACGAACAGGCAGATATATAAGTAGTTAAAGCGACACAGCTAGAGAGTCTTTATCAATCGGCACACTTAACCCGTTACTGCCTGCTCATAGATCGGCTCTTACGATTTTTATGAAATTTGGAAATTTATAGCCAAAAGACCATAGAAGTTGAAAGAAAAAAAATAGTTTAGACCAACATTTCCTCTTTTCTATAAAAAAAAATTACCGCGATATCGCTCACCTGGCCCACGCTAAAATTATTTATGTATCACGTTTTAAGCATTTATTTTTTGAATATCATTTCCTACAAATGTTGGCCGCAACTACGCCTCAGGGTTTCCATTCTGAGGGTCTAATTTTGTATGACTCATTCAAGCATTTCGATCGGTATGGCTTTAATGACACGCGACAATGTTGGCTTTCAAAACCTGAATCGTAGCTGGCTTGTCAGCATAGACTTTGGACTTTAAGTAACCCCAAAGAAAAGTGTCTAAGGGTGTGATATCACTCGATCTAGGCGGCCAACTCACCTGTGCAAAACGTGAAATTAGCAGCTTTTCGAAATGACCTCTCAAAAGATCCATTGTTTGAGCAGCTGCATGGCAAGTGGCACCGTCCTGTTGAAACCAAATGTCGTCAAGATTACGGGCTTCAATTCCAGGTAGCATAAAAATCGATATCATGGCGCGATAGCGAGCACCATTCACGGTTACGTTCCGACCATCATCATTTTTGAAAAAATATGCACCGATGATTCCACCAGCTTATAAACCGCACCAAACCATGGTTTTCTCTGGGTATAATGGCACCTCTTGAACCTCTTCTTGTTGCTCTTCAGCACAAATGCGCCAATTTTGTTTATTGACTTTGCCGTTGAGCCAGAAATGGGCCTTATCACTGAACAAAATTTTGGTCGAAAACAGCAGATCTTCCCGTTTTTCACCGTACGCTCATTTCCAATGCTCATTTTGCAGTTGCCAACATTTGAAGGAAATTATTTTCAAAAAATAAATGCCATAAAATGTCCTTTCAAATTACCAATAAAGATTTAACACTTGATCTGAATTTTTTATATTCTTTTTTTTGTTCTGAAAAAATACCTCTAGATGTATCACCCTTTATATAACGCAAAGACATGTTGGTGTTTAAGGTCCAGCAAAATATAAGTACTAGTTTGTTTAACTTTTAAAGTATGGCAGAAAAGTTCTAACTTCTAACATTGGCAAAGCGAAAATATTAAATGCTGAAGGCTTACAACACGGCGGGCCTCCAGGACACACCGAAGGCTCATGCTTTATCCTGATCGATAATATGATGGCAATGGTAGACATACATACTCTTATTTTTCTGAGATTTGTAATAGATTCCACTCTTTTTCAGGCTCATTAGACCAGCGATACATTGCAGTTGGGTCAATTGAAAAGTTCCGTTCAAAAACTTAAGTCTCTGGTACCTTTCATCAGAGTGTTGATTGTCTTCCATCAAAATGATGATTGTTTTGATAAAGGACTACAAGACGAGCAATAGACCAACACAATCCTCAAAATTAAATATCTCTGCTATAGCCTTACTCTGAAGAGCTTCTCCATTATCATAAGTAATTTTGAATTTCCTTAAAAAAATTCGCTTTGTCTGGCTGACATTTTAAGTGTTTCCCTTGCAAAATGAATTTTAATTTAGAAAAACTCATGAATATTCTTCTTCTTTGTAAGTGCAACCAAAGTCCTCAATTCATGCCACATAAAACTTAAACCCCTAAAACGCAACAGGCACACACACACAAGCGTGCATGCCACCGCACCAGCCATAAATGTGATCCTCTTATACACACCATCCATCCATCCATTCCCTTCCATTCCTACCCATCCAATCCACAAAATAAAATGCAAAACTCCTCGTCGCCGGTTCCAACTCCCTCGCTACCTTCCCGCATTGAGGACGCCGACGATGACGAAATAAATTAAAAGCCACAACAACAAAGTGTTGTTGCAATTTCGCAACGCACCAAGCAAGAAAAGAGGGTCGATCGGTCTGTGAACTCCTTCCTCCCTCTTACCCTTTTTTTGTATTTATTTATTTTTGTTATATCACAAAAGGAGTCTTACCGAAGAAGAGCGGCGAAGGAAAAGAAAAGAAACCACTTGGAAATTCCAGGCACTTAATGTGCAACAACATGCATCACGGATCGCCAAACGCATACAATTGTGCAATCCGGCAATCCGCCTTTTCAGACATGAAAACAAAAGAAGCAGCACCAACACCACCAGCCACAGCAGCAGGGAGCGGACTTACTCCAAGTACTACGTCGCACAGTGGCTCGGAATCATTTGTCGTTGACCAAAACTCGAACACTTTAGAAACAATTGAGATTTTGAGGAAATCTTTTATTTAATCGACATTAAATTCCTTAAACTTTTCTCCAGTTTCAATTTCGTTAAATCGGTTCTGTAGTTATGTGAGGAAGCCTTGGTCAAAGTTGAACTATAAAATGCGTATAATAGGGTGGGCCGATTTGGAAGGACAAAAATTTGTCCTTATTGTGGCATCGATTTTTCGATAGCTTTTGGCATGAGGAAAAAAAGTTCCAATTCGGTTCTCTTGGATTCTCTCAGTCGTATTTTTATCCTTACGCGCTTATACAGGGTGGGCCAAAAGTTACCATGTGGTTAAAAACTTCAATTACTTTTTCGTTTATTATTTTTTATTATTTTTTCTCAGATTATCTTCTTTATATATAAAATTCTCTTGTCACAATGTAGATACCTTACTCCTCCGAAACGGCTTAAACGATTTTTACCAAATTTTATACGCATATTCAGTAGGTCTGAGAATCGGCTACTATCTATTTTTCATGCCCCTAAGTGATAAGGGTAGTTCACCCTTAAATTTTTTTATACCCTCCATGGAGGGTATATTAGTTTTGTCATTCTGTCTGTAACACCTTGAAATAATCATCGGAGACCCAACAAAGAATATATATTCTTGATCCTCGTAAAATTCTAAGACGATCTAGCCATGTTGTCCGGCTGCCCGTCTGTTGAAAACAAGATAGAGCCTGCATGAAAACAGCTGAAATTTGGCCCAAACATGTGTAGTTAACTTATCATGGTTGGCATTGAAAATGGGCTATATAGCTCTACGGGAAGTTGGTGTTGGAGACCCTCAACCGACACTACCTCATAAAAATTAGTTTTTTAAGCAAAATTTTGAAATTTTGCAAATAATAATCTCTATATAGGCGCAATCATCTGTGTAAAAATGGTTTAGATTGGGCCACCATTTCTTGTACCTCCCATACAAACGGCCTTATGGGCCTTGAGAAATAATATGACTATAACTCACCACAAACTTGACCTATCGAAATGAAATTTTACACATCAAGATTTCTATATACAACACACTTCTACGCTGAATTCGGTTGAGAGCGGAAAAGTCCTGCTGGTACCTCCCACACTAACGGTCTCATGGGCCTTGAAAAAAAATATGACCATAATTCACCACACACTTGATCTATCGAGACGAAATTTTCGGCATAAAAATTAATATATAGAACAGACTTTTGGGCTAAATTTGGCTAAGATCGGAAAGGCCCTACTGGTACCTCCCACACAAACGGCCTCATGGACCTTGAAAAATAATATGACAATAACTCAGTACAAACTTGACCTCTCGAGATGAAATTTTCTACATAAAGATTTATATAGAACACACCTCTGTGCCAAATTCTGTTGAGATCGGAAAAGTCCTACTGGTACCTCCCACACAAACGGTCTCATGGGCTTTGAGTAATAATATGACCACAAGCTACGACCTAACGAAATGAAATTTTGCACATAAAGATTTCTATATAGAACACACTTCCGCACCAAATTTGGTTTTATTATGAATCTGGTGGAGGGTATCCGAAGTTCGGCACAGCCAAACTTAACATTTTTTACTTTTTTTTAATTGTTGGACAAAATTTTTTTGTTTTTATTTTCCTATAATGTGGCTCCATCAAACGCTTCCCGTCCTTCGGAAATCTACTGCTGCCGATAAACTTATGGCATGCCTGAAATCGTCGTCTTTGTGGCGGCAAGTCAAGAAGTTGAAATTGACCCTGAACATGACCGTCGCGATGCAGAACGACTCATCGACTCTTGAATTCTTGAGACAACTGCTAGCGCTTGGCAATGGCCAAATTCCTGTTGATCTTTCCACTGGATTGATATCGTTCCCTAAACATTTTTTCACATCGTCGAAGGAGCAACTCATCACTAAAGTGTTCCCGGCATCGCACAAAACTGTAAAAACCTCGATTGTATTATTGAACGAGCAATAAAATTAGCGTAACCTACGAGGGTGAAGCGACAAACTATCCGACGGAATTTCGAAAATTCTAAACTCGACTATTGTGCCGGGAATTCCGTCGCATAATTTACAACTGAAGGGCGGATCGATCATAATCATGATGTGATATCTGAATCATCCGACATTGTGCAACGGTACGAAGTTGTCTGTCAAGAAACTGGCAAATTCAAAGGAGAGGAATTCCTTACCCCACGAATTTCGATTATTCCAATAGATCTTTAACTTTAGTTCAAGCGGATTCAGTTCCCCGTTCAATTGGCTTTTGCGATGACAATCAATAAGTCGCAAGGTTAATCGTTGGAAGTCTGTGGGATTAATCTCGAATTTCCCTATTTTTTTTTAACGATCAGCTGTACGTTGCCAGTTCGCGTATTGGGAAACCGTGCTTGTTGTTTATTTTTGCGCCGGAAAAAAATCAAAAAACAATGTTTTTCATAAAGCCCTCTACGGATTTCGATTCCATTCAAATAAATCGCATTGAAATTTGAACTATCTGTGTTTTATTATCACTCTGGAGTTTATCTGAAGGCGTTAAATTGAGACTAGTCGAAGTTCGCCGGGTCCGCTAGTATAATATACAAATGGAATTTTTTTACGCTAAGTATGAAAAATAATGGCACAGTTTTCAGTTTCGCAATGATGGGCTCCTTTTAGAGCATTTTCCATAACATTTTTCAATATTTGTGGCTGTAGCGTTCGAATTTCTGCAACAATGTGAGCCTTGAGTTTAAGAAGGATTGTCTCGGGCTTATTCACATAAGAGTATACTCGCTCCTTTAAAAAACCTTAAAGACAATAGTTGGGTGCTGACAAAACTGGCGATCGTGCTGGCCAAATAAGTTCCGAATTACAGGAAATTATTCGCTCTCTAAAAATGTGACTTAAAAGTGTCATTGTGTCTCGGGCAGTGTGGACAGTGGCTCCGTCCTGCCGAAACCACATCTCAGGGCTGTTTTTAACAGCAGGACGTACACAATTTTCTATCATAAACCAATACCACTCTCCATTTACTTTTACAGCACTTCCATCTTCATTCTTGAAGAAGTAAGGCCCAATGATATTTCCATTTATGATCCCACACTATACTGTGCACCTAATGGGCAATTGGCAATTGGCGTTGATGACTGGCTCTTGGATTTTCAGAAGCCCAGAACCTACAGTTCTGCTTATTAACAAAGCCAATCAAATAAGCTTTATCACTCATGCGTTAAAATAATTGTCCGCTGATTGACTGAATAATAAAATTCTATTGTTCTGGTTCTTTGTTCAGTTGTGAATCTCTCCCGTATTTTTTCACCTAGTGTTATTTATTGTACTCTGAAAAAAAATATATAAACGAAAAAGTTATTAAATTTTTAAACCCCATGGTAACTTTTGGCCCACCCTGTAGATATTTGTATGTATCGTACCTTGGCAAGGTAATATATTTAAAAAAAATCCTTTTATTACCTACAGTCAAAAAATTCAATTTTTGACGCCTCGAAAATGATTTTTTTGATATGTCGCAGTGGAACTTTTTCTTCTTCATGCCAAAAGCTATCGATGGCACAATATCGGTTGCTAAATCGACCCACCCTAGTGTATAACCTGCACCCCTCTGTTGAACAGTTTTATGGCAAATGTTTGTAACAATCAAAAATATGTGTTCTTGTCTCACTTTCAAGAATACTGAACGAAGTATAATCACCAGCTGGTTCCACTTAACGATGTCTGTCCGTCCATCTTAAGCTTGTAATCAAACCGAAAGTCACATTTGTAGTCCAATCTTCATGAAATTTTGCAACAGCGAGTGATTTGGATTGAATATAGCTCCCACGCACAAATGATCAAACGTTTTCAGCTCTTTAAGCCGTATATTATGTGAATCCCAACTTGATGAAATTTTGCACAAGTAAGTTTATTAGACCAAGGACGGACTTCTTCTTCAAAACTACAAATGGTTTTGGTCCAAATAATAGTAAAATTTTCTTACGAAGCCAAAACTAAACTAAGCTAAATTTGGTTGACGATTCCGAAAATCCTACTCATTTCAACATTTAATTATGGATACCAAAAAATAGGAAATTTTATCACAAATATTAATATGAGATAATTTTTAAAATTTGGGTAAATTTCGAGATGGACCAAGGGACTCCAATAACCGTTTACAATTGCCCTTTCAGCACATCTAGAAGAGTAATACGAGTAGCACTGTGAAAAACTGATTTTATGAATTCAATCTTGGCCGATGAAGAAGGTCGTCCAAAAACGCCCGTTGTGCCAGATAACATTGATGCCGTGCTTGAACTGATAATTCAAGATCGTCATGTGACCGTGAGATAGAGGCCGTGAGATAGAGGCATCCTTAGGCATTTATTCCACAAGCATACATTCGATACTGCATGAACACCTACCTAGCAGTAAACAAGGTTTGTTCTCGTTGGATCCCGCAAAATTTGACAAACGCTCAAAAAAAAGGCTTGTGCCGATTGGTGCAAAGAAATTTTGAAAAAATACGATGGCGGTGCATCAAAAGACGTTAAGCAGATCGTCAGAGCTGACGAATCATTAATCTATGCGTATGAGCCCGAAACAAAACAGCAATCGACCGTGTGGGTCTTCGAAGGCGAGACAAATCCAACGAAAGTTGTTCGTGGAAGAAACAAATGGTCGCCTGTTTCTTCGGCAAAACTGGTCATGTGGCGACTGTTCCGCTTGAGCAACATACGACGGTCGATTCTGAGTGGTACACCATAATTTGTTTTCCTGAAATCTTCAGAGAAATTCAAACCTGCGCCTATTTGACCGGCCAAAATGTTGTATTGATGGGTCATCCGCCGAACAGCCCTGACTTGACACCCAATGACTTCTTTTTATTCCCGCACATAAAGAAAAAAGCGCGTTTTCGTCGCCAGAAAATGCTGTTGAAGCGTTCAAAAACCATGTTTTGGGGTTGTCTCAATCGGAGTGGAAAAAGTGCTTCGACAATTGGTTTGAGCTTCGACAATTGGTGTATAAATCATGCTGGAGATTACTTTCAACAATAATAAAACCATTTTTGATGATAAAACAAACGAGCTAAACAAAAATTCGCATTTTCATTATAAGTCCATAAAGATTTATAGCATCCCTCTTAATTTGAAAAATAATAAAACCGTTTTTGATGATAAATATACGCATTTTTATTATTAGGCCAGAAATATATATAGCAGCTCTCGTATACACGAAAAGGCTGTAAGTTGAAATTTAGGAAATCGGTGACAGAAAAAATACGGGTTTTGACCAAAGAAACACATCTTGAGCCACGGTGCGTTGTCGCGTCTAAGTCGTGGCACAGTTGCAAAGAACTCCAATTGGAAGTGGTTGTCGGGCTGGCGTATTGTTGAGGAGAAAGCAACAAAAAAGGAAACGCGCCGAGTTGACTTGAAGTGCATAAAGGCGATCGAGTCAAGAATACGACAAAGTGGCTGACGATGATCATCAAAGATCATGATAAAGATAATCATCGTCTTCATCATCATCACCATCGCCAACGCTGTGATCATCATCGACCGGGCTATGGGCAGGCACGTCCCATACAGCACCTCACAATGCAAAAGTAGATGCATTCTCGCATACACTCACACATTCTCAAACACGGACTGGGACTGGCAGCCAGGCAGCCTGGCATACATACGGACAATTCATATCCCATATCATGAGAGGCATTACGATCATATAAAAGTGACATGCTATGATCACTTACCCGGGCACAAGAACCGTAATAGGAGGGCAGTATGGGGAGCATACGCCCCCACAGCAGAGATAGAAGATAAATGATAAACAAGGGAAAACATCATCAGGTACGGCTAGGCCGAATCTTATGCAACCATTTACGTGGATTGGCTATTTAATTGAAAAAACAAACAACTTTTATAGTTGCTTGTTTTTATCTGCAGGATCATATTTTTGGTTGGGACTTGGGGCTGAACACTTTAACAAATTTTTAAAAAAATTTGACCATAATAATTCCATATTTACTAGTAGGCATTTCTTTTAGCCAAAGGGACCGTTTTTTGAACCACTTTGGTTCATGATTCCGACACCAATTTTTGCACAATCTTAGTAAAATTTGTTTTGTTTGAGTACCTATATGCCTTTATTTACTATTGCTCGCTCGTTTTGACCATAAGGGCGGTCCCGTTTTTAGGGCCCCTTGAGTGTAGGAGACTTTGCCTCAATCTTAGCAAAACCATTAGAATGAATCCCTTTTTGGGATTTGCAGTAACACAAAGGACCTTCACAATGTACCCTTTAAAGGGACACCGAGTAGATGTACCGCATGCCAAGTTCTCAAATGTCCATATTTACCAGTGTACCACCAGTACCAGGCAGATCAGGTATGATCTTCATAATCTTGAGAGAGATAGCCTTTAGATCATCGAAACTATCAGGCAGGTGTAAACAACAATCATGCTGATAAAGTCGCAGCAGTGGGAACATCCCGCGGAGATTTTACCTGGGGAGAAAGTACTACCTCGGCAGGCGTACGTGGTTCGGGGTCAGCTGAGATCGGGATGGTGCAACCGCCTCGGAACCTAAGGGTAAAAAAAAATCAATTTTCATTTTTTTCAACAACATCTGAGCATCGAATGAGGCCGATCCCATGCCCCAAAAGTGTTCCCTCCCAGAGATATGCGCGTTTTATGAAAGTGAAGTCGACGATTCTAAGCGCAAACAGAAAGGGACCTAATCTCTCCTGACCTGGCTCTCCTGAACAAAACTGGTTTTTAACCTTATGTGCCTTTCTATTTTGCGAGTCGCACATACTGAAAGGCGTTTTTTGGGCCCGAATACATTTGTATGGAGACATTATCAAAAAATAGGCTTATTTGACCCAAATTAGTCCAAGATTGACGTTTTATAAAATACAAAATTTTATCGAAATCGGAACTAAAATGGATGTTCTGGTGCGGATCGGGGTACTTCGGAAGGTCATTTTTACTAAGGCGATATCAAAATGAGCACCGATCACCCATTTTGATCTAAGCTGGTAAAAAATCAATCGTAATAAACTGTGCCAAATTTCTTCAAGATTGAATGTTTATGCGGGAGCTTTATCTTAATCTGAACCGATTTTCTTTAAATTTCAATAGCAACCCGAAAAACTTACTGCTGCCAAAATGCATGAAGATCGGACAACAATTGCGAACTGTAGTTTGATGGAAAGCTTTTAATGGACAGCTGACGGACGGACCCACAATTTGTGAGCGCCTCGTATTTATTACTCCACCCTCGTTTCTTTCTATAGAATGTTCAAGTATTGTTGCAGTTGTATAGGATGGAGTGGTTGACTGACTGCATGCCCGCTTGCCTGACGCGCGGACAGCCTGGATACACGCAAGTAAGGCTGGACAGGAAACAACTACACACGCCCGTATAGGAGCTAATTGAAATTGCAATTCTTCTTCTTCCTGCATTGTCATCTCTACACGTATGCAGGCAAGTCAGCCAGCCACTCCATTGTCCATTTCAGTCCAGACAAAGCGAGACGCAAGCGTCCGTCCATACACAAAACTTGCTACTTCCTTATGCTTCCCTCTGTGGCATGGACTAGTGTGGTGTGGCATGCTTGGCATGGCGGTGTGACGGGTACAATTTTACGAAGCGTCCAATCCACAGATCGTGTTGGAACTAGCAGTGAAAAACATATTAGCAACAACAAAAGTCCTTGCATGGTGAGATCTCATTTTTCCCAATAAGAAACATTTTAATAGGAAATTACTATGAGAATGCAGATCAACCCCTCTTTAGTTGGCCACTGTGCTCACCATGCTCAGCATTAAAATGTTCATGTTCTGTTACATTTTCTCTCTCCCGTTTGTTGAAAGTCTTATATGAAAAGGTATTCGAAGGCAAAGTACCCCTCCCACTCGAGTGTGACGAAAAAATCACACTACGTTTTTGGAATATTAAAATCTTCCACACGGCTGAGGTGGTTTTCGCTCTATGAAATACTCTGAGTGAATAAACTCCTTTTGTACGTGAGTTTCCAAATTCAAGACATTCCGTTCTGTACAAATTGTTAAGAGATCTTCGACTGTTACAATCTTGTCTAATGTTTTGCATACGAGGAACGGCGTGGAAGTTTGTCGAGAGATATAAAGTTACTATGTTCGGCCAGGTCGAATCTGATGTGAACACCACCGTTGGGTCGCTTTTGAAATGGCCAGATTTTTCGGCTTCTTTGGGTGTATGAGTCCGACCCTAATATACTTATAATATAAGTATATTTTACTTAGTAGGGACATACATACTGTTACTTACGTTTTATGCTGTAAAATAAAAAGTACTCAATGTTTTTGGACCAAATATTATTTAATATATTTATTGATGTATATTGTATCCAAAAAGAATCTACTTATTCGAAATGTCCGCCTTGCCTTTACACACGCCTTAAGTCGCACTGACCAATCGTCAATAGCTGCACGAACCTCGTCCATTGGAAAATTGGTCACAGCTCGAACCAAAGCAGTCTTAGGAGATCCAATGCTGGGGTATCTTTTGTGACAAACCTTGTCCTTTAAAACCGTCCACAGTTTGTAATCCAATGGGTTCAAATCTGGACTGCCTGAGGGCCATTCTTCAGAGGAAATGAACGCTGGCAAATTGTTTCGAAGCCAGGTCTAGGACGTTTTAGCCTTATGGGCCGGCGCAGAATCCTGCTGAAAAGTCCATGGCTGGTTTTGGAACAGGGAATTGTTAAGAGGCTTCACAGCAGCTTCTAAAACGGTTTCTTGGTAAACTTTGGCCGATGTTTTGACTCCTTGTTCGCAGAAATGCAGGACAGTGACCCCATCGTAAGAGACACCCTGCCAAACCATGACTGAAGCTGGGTGATGACCCTTCTCCACCCTTGGGATCAGTTCAGATGCTTCCTTAGATGACCGCGCATACATTTCTATCAATTTGCTTGTTAAATTTTTCCTGAACGGTAAACATTTTTTCATCGGTGAACAAAATTTTTCTGTGCAAGTTATCAGCTTGCTTCACCAAAAGACGTTTGCAGTTTTCAATCCTATTTTTTTTAAAGCTGCAGCCAATAAATGTCCGGTACGTCGTTTGAAAGCCCCAAGTCCCAAGTCTTTTTTAATAATTCGACTCATGGACTTTTGCGTGATATTCATCTCACGGGCCATGATTTTCTGTTTTCGGAGCGAATTTCTGTGAATTATTGATTTAACGGCTTTGATGACATGCGGTGTTCGAACAGAGCTTGGGCGGCCCGACCGGTGGCGGTCTTATACATCTCCAGTCTCCTTAAATAGTTTTATGCATCGGTAGACGAACATGCGGCTAATTCCTAGTGGCCGGAGCGTTTTGAAAATATCGCTTTTTTTAATTTCACACTTGAGAAGCGCTATTACAGTGATACGATTCTCATTATCTGACCACTCCATGATGAAAGTTGAAAGAATTTTAAAATTAGCTTTCAAAACCCACATGACATTAACGGGGTATGTTCAGTTCTACTATTGAAATGGGTGTGTTCAATGTTGGAACAGTATTTATGTCCCTACTAAGTAAAGGTGATTGTTCGTGATGTAAATCAAATCAATATTTAATAAATTTCACTTGATGAAGTTCAAATTATTTAGTTTTATTTGCTTTAAAATATATAACATGACCATCACAGCCCACATGTATACTTATATAAAAAAACAAACTAAAGAAATAAACAACAAACTGGTCATTAAAATTTTTTAATGTAATTAAGTTAAGTTTTATACTAGCTAAAACAAATTTAAAGTATATATTTTTTGCTTAAAAAAATCGAAAATCAAGTTAAAAAAATCGATTGCGATCGATTTGCTAATATAGAAAATCGACGAAAAAAAGTCGTTTCTAAGAGTTCAGAATCGATTTTTAACTTAAACAAAATAAAGTTACTAATCACTTTAGGTAGTGAGTAAATGTCAAAGACTATAAATTGTACAAGAAATTATACAAGAAGAAGATTAGTAACGACCAAATTCTCGAGGTTATTTTTTTCATTTTCTTTTGTACACAATCACTAGAACACTAGAAAGTAAATTTGTAACATAGAAAACACTAAATTCCTATTCCATTCCTAAAATGATTTTTACTCAACTCTGGTTTTCGATTTCCCGATAAATCTCAAATTACCCAGCTTAGTCAATTAATCGTCTTTGATTTAAGGTACATATTTTTTGTTTAAAAAAATCGAAAATAGGATTCAAGGAATCGATTTCGATTTCGGCTACAAAATAAAATAAATTCTAAAAGTCCAAAACCAAGTGAGTAAAAATATAAGTTCCCATCGAGATAAGGATTACTAGTTTTTCTTATCTCGATGGAAACTTATATTCACTCACTCGGTTTTGGACTTTTAGAATTTATTTTATTTTGTAGTCGTTTCTCTATGTTAGCAATTTGATCGAAATCGATTTCTTGAATCCTATTTTCGATTTTTTAATGTTAATTAAAATGCAGTTATTGTTTTTAATGCAATCTTCGGAGTAATAGGCTGTTTCCACTACGGTCGCGTCCACGTCCGCGTCCAAAAATCAATGAACGCGCGTTACAGCCTATACAAAAAACATAGGCAGTTAGGTATGGGAAAAAGTCGCGTTCATATTGGACGCGTTTATCGATAAGTCGCGTTTACTATAAATTCGATTATTTTTGCAGTCGAAACCCACCCATACCTATCAATGGCAATATCGCAAATTGCACATCCCTATGAAAACAGCTGTTAATCATTATAAATATAAACATCCAAAATGCAAAAAACAGGCGGTAAGTTAATATTTTTGCTTTTGTTTAAATAATATTAATTTTTTCAATTATTTTAGATTTCAAAAAGACGGAATAGACAGCAGTATCAACACTATATCTGTTGGACCTCTGGGAGGAAAATATTGATGGCCTGAGGGGTGCTTGCAAAAACACCCACATACACAAAGAGATGGAGGAGAAGCTGGGAGTGACTGGCGCGGAAGTGAAAAATAAACCATTTGGTCCTCATTTTCCACTGCGGTTAGCAAAATAATATCATTTAACTCCATGATAATGTCACAACACAAAAATATTAAAATTTTTTGCACCCCTAAAAAAACAAATAAACACAAACAGCTGTTTGAACGCACACGTGGACGCAAAACACAATGGAAACACCATTAAAAATTATCGATAAATCGTGGACGCGGACGTAGTGGAAACAGCCTATAAGATTGTGTCAAATGAAATTTTAACAATAGCCTAAATTGTCGGTGCTCGAACTAACATTTGATTGTACTGATCAAATACTTTTTCACACACAACCATAATCAGTCGCTCGCTCGGCAGAAAAATTCAGTTATGACTGCGAATCTGTTCTTTCTCGTTTCGAGGTATTTCATAAGTTCCAATTAATGATCCACACAGCACCAATAAATAGCAGAATTCTAGATGTGTCTCCCTTTTTAAAAATACGAGTATTTCTCTATGAGGCGCCTCTCCCGCTTTGCTATGTTTGACGTCTTCTTATTATAACCGTTTAGACAACCCTCCTTTCAAATGTCCGCTTCAAATAATATACTGCCACTACCAACCTCGTATTCTCTCCTAGCAAAATAAAAGCTATCATATTCATAGAAATATTGTGAGGAGTGAAGAAATGAAGAAACGCGCGTGGACGCAATCTAGGCACGACTTCGTAAAGGTCATTGATCTTAGCCATGTCGTCACTTCTTCTTCTTCTGCATGGCTGGGGTGTGAATATATATGATATGTGAATATATAGTGAACATATGTGGACGGAATGGACTATTATCAAGTAGCTGGTGTTTCGATGAAGTCTGTAAATGGAAATGATTCCGTTGCCATCGTCACGATTTTGATTAGCGGGCTCAAAAGCCTCCTTCACGAATTTCAATATTGGTACCAGCGATTAACAGTGGTTTTTAATGGTGCTTCATCGCCAAAAGTCGAAATAAGTTGATTAAAACACTCTTGTCTCGATAACGCACGCTGAAAATTGTAAAAATTCATCGCACGAAAATGTTCACGGGAACATTGTAAAAAATGATCGCACGAAAATGTTCACGGGATAATTCCATTTTTTGACTGAGATGTATTTTTCAACACACTGTAAAGAAAACAATTCGCCTTCGAATGGCAAAACGTTCTGAGTAAAGTTATGCTAAAAAATGTCAAAGTTTCCAATGTAAGTTCCAGTTTGCACCTGGAAACACTACTATTGTCAGGACCCGAAATATAAAAAGCAGCCCTCGTACTATAAATACTTTATGGCATGAGTTGTTATATATTTATAAAGAAATAAAAGTGTATTCATAAGAAAAATATAGCAAGGTGTCCAGATTGAACAGGGAAATGTAAAGCTTTTTAGCAGATTTTAAGAACCCGATTATTCGACTTAGAAAAACTGGATTAGTTGAAAACCGGAAAATGGAAATTTTTACGAAACCGACGGTTTTTTCTGCCCCAAAACCGAACCGCTGGTTCTTAAAAACCGAACTGATCACACCAACGGACGGACGGACGCATGGGCAGAAAGGGTGGAGTGCATATGTGACGCGCAAAATTGAAAGGGACCTAAGGGTAAGAACCAGTTTGGTTCAGGAGAGCCATTTTAAAGATTTAAATACGTGTATCTTTGGTGTACCATCACTTTCATAAAACGCGCATATCTCTGGGAGGGAACACTTTTGGGGCATGGGATCGGTCTCATTCGATGCTCAGATGTTGTCCACATCAAAAAAAAAGGTGAGAATTGATGTTTTTTACCCCTAGGTCCCTTTCTCTATGCGCTGTCATATATATAGCTTAGCCCAGCTGACAATGATTTTACATTTAGTACGCTCCACCGAAGTATGGATGGTATATTAAATTTATCATTCCATTGGCAACACCACAAAATTATGATCAGATACCCTATTAGTATACTCGTATATAAATTACGAGGGCTGCTATATATATTTCTGACCTCAAAATGAAAATGCGAATATTTATTATCAAAAATGATTTAATTGTTTTTCAAAGTATTCTCCAGCATGATTTATACACTTTTGCATGCGCTTAAACCAATTGTCGAAGTGCTTTTTCCACTTCGAGTGAGACACCTCCAAAACATGGTTTTTGAACGCTCAACAGCATCTTCTGGCGACGAAAATCGTTGACCACGCATTTTTTTCTTGATGTGAGGGAATAAAAAGAATCAATTCGGCGTTTTGGCCGGTCAAAAAGGCACTGGTTTGAGCCGATGTGTCATGGTTCCCAATGATTCGTCTTCTCTTGTTCGTTTTTCGAATCTTTCCGAAGACTTCAGGCAACAAATTGTGGTGTACTACTCAGAATTTACCGCCCTACGTTGCTCAAGCGGAACAGTCGCCACATGGCCAGTTTTGCCGAAGAAACAGGCGACCATTTGCTTCGAAGTGATTCTTCCACGAAAAACTTTCGTTGAATTTGGCTCGTCTTCGAAGACCCACACGCTCGATTGCTGTTTTCATTCGGGCTCATATGCATAGATCCATGATTCGTCACCTGTGACGATAAACGTCTTTTGAAGCACCGCGATCGTACTCGTATTTTTTTCCAAATTTCTTTGCACCAATCGACACGAGCGTTTTTTTTTTGAGCGATCAGTCAAACTGTGCGGGACCCAACGAGAAAAACCTTTTCAACGGCCAGGCGTTCATGCAATATCGAATGCATGCTGGTGGAAGAAATGCCCAAGGATGCCTCTATCTCGCGGTATGTCACATGACGATCTGCATTATCAGCTCACGCACGGCATCAATGTTCACTGGCACAACGGCCGTTTTTGGAGGACCTTCACGACCTTCGTCTTTAAGCGAGCGTCGGCCACGATTGAATTCATTACACCAGTTTTTCACAATAATAAAGAATGATGCTTCATAGCCATACAAAGATTTAAGTTCATCGATGCACGTCGAAAGTTGTGAAAAATGATCGCAGGAAAATGTTCACGAGTTAATTCCATTTTTTTTGCCAAATTGGTTTTTTCATGTCACTGTAAACAACACAAATGATGGTCGTACGTCAAAACGTTCTGAGTACGTTAATGCTAAAAAATGTCAAACTTTCCAATGGAAATGTCAGATGGCACCAGGCACTAAGTGTGCCCAGGCAACCCTCGTAATCGTCGTCAAATTCTAAAACGATATTGCAATGCCGTCCATATGTCTGACCGTGAGTGTGCCTGTTTTAGTCAACCTAGGAAACCGGAAACTTTCCTTGATTATTGCGAATGGTTCTGGTAATGGAATTTGTATTTGGAATTTTAAATTGGCAAATCGGCCGTTGGGGGAAAAAAGTTTCCCTTTATAGGACTAAAGGTACCTCGGTAAAAAGTACAAATTGATTTTTATATAATATATGTGATTGTGTCCCTACGAATAAATGAATTTGTTAAATTTTGTTGACCAGAAAAATATCCTTATGAGTATACAACAGTGCTGGCCTCCTGGCACACAGAATCCTAATAGAGTTTTATCAAAGAGTATAAATTGTGATTTATATTATTTTATTTTTATTATTTTATGATTTATATTCTTTGGTTTTATCTACTAAAAAAGTTCTTAAAACTAAAGTAACTTAACAAAATAAAACAAAAACAATTACGTATCGGTAATTAAATTAAAGCAAATACGAGTATTGCTAGCGAACCAAATATGGAGTAACTTTTATGCTGTGGTTGAGATTGAACGTTAGGGACGAAATTTGTTTGCCTAAGGGTAAAAAAAATCAATTTTCAATTTTTTTTTTGATGTGGACAACATCTGAGCATAGAATGAGACCGATCCCATGCCCCAAAAGTGTTCCCTCCCAGAGATAAGTGCGTTTTATGAAAGTGATGGTACACCAAAGATACACGTATTTAAATCTTTAAAAAGGCTCTCCTGAACAAAACTGGTTTTTTCCCTTAGGTCCCTTTCTATTTTGCGCTTCACATACAATTATAAGGTTCGGCCTGACCGAAATAAATGACGTTTTTACTTTTTTTACTTGTTTTTTTAAACTCAAGCACTTATATTTCAAAATTAACATATTTCAAAAGTGTTAATTTAGGTCGTACGGTTGAAAAGTCTATTTAAAATCTTCTAATGCTTCAACCCCGGGGGATTTTCATGTTACTCAGTGTACGAGGGCGACCGCAAAACTAACTGGCCCGGCACATTTTCTGTTTTACTAGCAACTTTTTTTTTTGTTTTTTTAAAAGCAATCTTTTATAAGCCATCTGTCAAAATTTCCGAAATATTTAAAGAGTATTTTCTTTGTTACAGGTGATTGAAGTAAACAAGTTTTATAATTTTTGAAAAATGGAAAATAAAGAGTTTCGTGCGGTAATTAAACACTTTTATATGAAAGGTTATACGCCACAATTAATCAAAGATGAATTGGATTCTGTTCATAGTGATAATGCACCATCATACTCCACCGTGAAATCCTGGGTTCAACAATTTAAAATGGGTCGTTCAAGTACGGAAGATGAACAACGCTCTGGAAGACCGAAAACTGCTACTACTTTTGAAAACATTAGAAAAATATTTAATAAAGTGACTAAAGATAGGCGAATAAAGCTCAGAGAACTTGCTGATATTGTTAAAATACACGAAAAACAGGTTTGGAGTATTTTACATGATGAACTCCACATAAAAAAGCTATCCGCAAGATGGGTGCCGCGTTTGTTGACTTTGCCCCAAAAAATCGTCCGTTGGACCAATTCCGAGGAGCTTTTAGCGATTTATCAGCGTAATCCAATAGAGTTCTTGCGCCGATTCATAACTGTTGATGAAACATGGATCCATAACGACATCCCAGAATGCAAATAACAGTCAAAACAATGGATAGAAGCTGGTAAAAGTGGTGCCAAGAAGGCCAAAACTGTTAAGTCAGCAAGAAAAGTAATGGCCACAGTATTTTGGGATGCAAGGGGTATAATATTTATTGATTATCTTGAGAAAGGAAAAAACTATAAATAGTGAATATTATTGTGCATTATTGGATCGGTTGAGTGAAGAAATCAAGATAAAACGACCGCATTTAGAAAAAAAAAAGATAATGCTACTTCACACGCTGCATTTTTAACTAAACAAAAACTGGCCGAATTACGATTTGAAATTGCTCCTCATCCACCATATACGAGAAGTCCAGATTTAGCTCTTTCTGATTATTTCTTGTTTTTAAATTTAAAAAAATTCTCGGTGGCAAAAAATGTTCGTCCAATAGCGAGGTTATTGCTGAAACTAAGGCATATTTTGAAGGTCTTGAAAAATCTTATTTTTCGGATGGAATTAAAAAACTTGAAAAACGTTTGATGAAGTGTATTGAGTTCGAAGGAGATTATGTTGAAAAATAAATAATAATAATTCCAAAAAAAAACGGTTCTTTTTATGTTAGGCCAGTTACTTTTGCGGTCGCCCTCGTAGTATGTGGACATCAAAATTCACAAGTTTAAGACAAATCTAACAAATACTTCTTGGAATTTTCTTAAATAAGGGGTGTTTTTTTTGGGGTATAGAACTTTAAGTTGGCATCACTTTTTTAACTGGCGGCCATTTTGTCAGCTGTCAAGTGATTAATATTTGTTTGTTTTGCCATTTCATCATGAACAGGTTGACAAAAGAACAACGCTTGCAAATCGTGCAAATTTATTTCGAAAGTAATGGTTCAGTTCGCGAAGTTCACCGCAAGCTCCGTCCATTTTATGGTCAACATAATCGTCCATCAGAGCAATTAATTCGGTTAACCATGGATCGGTTAACATGGACCATTGGATTATTTTCTTTGGGGATATGTGAAGTCGCTCGTCTACGCCAACAAACCAGAAACACGTAAGGGGACTTGGAAGCCAACATTCGTGCCGTTATTGCCAACATACGGCCCCATATGCTCGAAAAAGTGGTTGAAAATTGGATCTGTAGAATTGGCTTTATTCGAGCCAGCCGCGGCGGCCACATGCCCGAAATCATATTTAAACATTAATGGCATAAAATTATCCTTCCAATAAAGCCAAATTGATGGACATTAAAACGATTTTCTTGTGTTTTATTTCAATTCGAAGTTCTATACCTCAATAAAAAACGCCCTTTATAAGTAGAATTGCTTATGAAAGGGAAAAACTTTTTTTTCCATTTTCGTGACCATAGAGAATGCCATAAAACAAGCCACTTTGAGGTGACCCCTTTTTTTGGAATTCGTAATTTGTATTCGAGAACAGAAGAACACGTCTGACATTTTCCCAAGCTCGGTTAAAATTTATGACGCAATTGATAACGAACGTATCGAAACTCCTTTTTCCAGATGCAGCTCACACATTAAAAGCGAAACGGGCAGCAAATGACTGACCCTTTTCCCCCCGAAAATGTCAACACAGACCAACTAAACAATCCAACAACAATAAAACAACGTCATGGTGTTTGACCAAGAAGAAGAAATCAACGGAATTTCCATCCTACCGATACTGCATACAACAAAAACTAAAAGACACAATTCCCAAAAAAAATATAAAAAAAAATCTCAAAAACACCCCATACCATCGCCACCATGGGCCAGCAGTTCCTCATACTTACGAAAATATTTAACGAAATCATAAAAAGATCATAAACAAAATGTACGGACGGACAGGCGGACAACAAATTATCAACAGGTTCCCAAGCTCTACAACAACACATCATAGACGAAAATGTTGTTGGAGAAACGTTTCATTTCGTTTTGTCTTCTAGCCCGGGCTTACGAGTGAGAAACCTACCAAAACGAAAGAATACCAAAACTGAAATCCCGTGGACACGCTTGCGAGGTTCGGGGTTCATTGACCGCCTTCGGTGGATTCTCCTCTACGAGATTCTTGGGTTGTTTTATGTTTTTAGGGGGGTAAGCGTTGAGCTCTAATGTTTGTTTTTATAATTTTCTAAAACTCAATGTTTTTCTTCTGATTTATCCGTTTCTCTTTTGTTGTTTGTTTCCTTTCGTACAGGCTTGTGTCTACTGCGCATTAATGCGCAGTAGCCACAAATTTGTGGCTGATGGACGTATGGACAGTCACTTCATTAGCCAGTGTGTGAAGTGATTTTTGTTGTTGTTGTTGTTGTGATTTTAGAGAGTAGTTTTTAGTCCGGTTGCTCTTCTTTCACGGTTTCTAACCCTTGATGGTTTTCAGTTCATTTCGGTGGGAATGAGGTTGTAAACTAATTTTGTTGGCCAAAAAGGCTATTAGAGCCAGTCTCGGCAAGTGTGTGGAAAGAAAGGAGGGACGTTTGATAAGGGTACGCACAGATTGCAGCAACCGAATTTGACTTTAACTGAATTTTGGGAGTCCTCATGTCATGTATTATCACACCTTTAAGTTGTGGTTACTACCTTTTTCTTTCAGCAATGCCGAATTTTAGTTATATAGGGTGTTTTTTTAGACGTGTGGTTTTCAATCTGGCCACACTTTTTTCGAAGTTGGTCTTTTTGACATCTGTCACTTGATTTATGCTAAGTTTGGTTTGCCATTTCATATTGAACAGATTGACTCCGGAACAACGTTTGCAATTCGTGGTGAATGGGCCCAAAACGAGATGGCCAACGATCCTGATTTTTACAAGAAAATTGTGTTCAGCGGTGAAGCTCACTTTTGTTGAATGAAGGTACATTAATAAAAAAATTGTCGCCTTTGGAGTAACGAAAATCCAGAAGCCATTACTTCCTTAAAAATTTACTATTTGGTGTGCTCTATGAGCGGAGGGAATCATTGGTCCATATTTTTTCAAAAATAAAGCTAGCCATAATGTTACAGTCAATGGGGAAAGCTATAGAGCCATGGTTAATGACTTGTTCGTGCCTAAATTGGAGGATGTTGAAGTGGACGACCTTTGGTTTCAACAAGACGGCGCTACATGCCATACAGCCAATGAAAAAATCTATTTATTGAAGGAAATTCTTGGTAAGCGCATTATCTCGAGTCGTGGCCTCCAAGATCGTGCGATTTAACACCGCTGGACTATTTTTTGTGGGGTTATGTGAAGTCTCTTGTCTACGCAGATAAGCCCGCCACGATTGGAAGAGAATAATCGGCGCAATATTGCTGACATACGGCTTTAAATGCTGCAACAAGTGATCGAAAATTAGGCCTCCCTGCTTGTTTTTATTCGAGCCAGCCGCGGCGGCCACTTGTCCGAAATAATTTTTAAAACATAATGGCAAACCCTTTCTTTGTAATAAAGCAAAATTCTTGGCCATGCCTTTAAATTATATGAAAACACTGAAAACAAGCACCCTTCATAAACCAAAACTTTGAATCAATTCGCAGCTCGTAAGTTTAGCCGGACCAAAGCTTTTATACTCTCCACCAAGGAATGCGTTATATGCGTCAAATCAAGTATGGAATCATAATTGTTCATTCGACAGGACATTTTATCCCATTTATTTTTTGAATATAATTGATTTTAAATGTTGGCAGGAACTACGCCTCAGGGTGTCTTATTCTGGATGACTCATTCGAGCATTTCGACCGGTATGGCGTTAATGACACGCCTAATATTGGCTTCCAAAACCTGAATCGAAGCTGGTATGTCAGCATAGACTTTGGACTTTACGTAGCCCCAAAGAAAAAATTCTAAAGGTGTGATATCGCACGATCTAGGCGCCCAACTTACCGATCCAAAACGTGAAATTAGCTAATCTTTAAAATGACCTCTCAATAGATTCATTGTTTGAGCAGCTGTATGGCAAGTCCTGTTGAAACCACATGTCGTCAAGATTACGAGCTTCAATTTCAGGTAGCAAAAAGTCCGATATCATGGCGCGTTAGCGAGCAACATCCACGGTTACGTTCTAGCCATCATCGTTTTTGAAATATATGGACCGATTATTTCACTAGCCCATAAAATGCAACAAACCGTGGCTTTCACTGGGTATAATGGCACCACTTGAACCTCTTCTTGTTGCTCTTCAGGCCAAAATTTAATGACGTTGCCGTTAAAACAGAAATGGGCCTCATCACTACCCAAAAATTTTACCGAAAAAAGTTTCTCACCGAACGCTTATTTCCATAATAATTTGTAAACGTTGTCACGTAAGTCTTTCCTTGATGAAATGGCAAACCATACTGAATAGAAAAAAATGAAGTTTACCACAACACATGCCTAATCTGTGAAAAAAATCCTTTCTAAAAAAATACCCATAGATTGATCACCCGTTAGTGTGGCATTGTCAGTATTGGATAAAAAGTCCATAATTAACAAAATTAAATTTTTGGGGCCCTATAAATAGTAGTTCTGTTTAGATTAGTGAATTTTTTTGTTTTAGAGAATCCAATTTTCCTTATTAAGAGGGCCCTAGGAAGCCTATAGATTTGTGTCATTTACTTTTGTAAACCTTCAAAGTTAAAGTATATTTGAATTATTGAGAAAATCCCACTGTTTGTGAGTAACCATAAGTCGATGTGTAAAGGGACCTTGTTTTTGTTACTCTAGGGACCGTTGACCTCTGGACCAATATCTAGTCGAATCGTAGATTTAGTGTTATTTTCGGTTTCGTGGCGAAAATTGTTGGTGTTTTATAATACTGGTTTAGCTATAATTGAAAGACGTCGATTTTTGGATTTGGGCAAGTCATAGAGCAAATTAGTTTTAATCTGATATCTGGCTGCATACAGTGCGCTCGGGATAACGTCAACTAATTAAAACCGTAGGTGTTGACATTTACCAGATTGCTGACGTTTACCAATGTACAAATTTAAGACCAAAATATTATTAATACTGTAGTTTAAAGCGTTTATATTACTTATAAATTAAAATAGAATCCAAAGATAAACAAAAAAAAGGTTTTCAACCTAAATACATAAAACAACAAAAAAATTCTTCATGAGAACATTCCATACGTAATATCTATTCTTAAATAGGTATTAAAAGAAATCTGTTATTTTTTCTGCTGTTTTTTTCTCTCTAATAATTGAAATACAGCATTTCCCTTAAACGTCTTAATACATTTAGGTCATCTTGTCCAACATTCTCGCATCCGGCCGAATCCAAAGCACGGTTAAAAATGTCGATGTAATAATACAAATAAAAAGGGTTGACGGTTTGGGATGTTGACGAAATGGGGGGTTGACGTTATCCCGAGCTCACTGTATTTGGACTTGTGATTAAGTTTTAATTTTTCCCAGGGCACATAGACTACGCCCATAGGCCAAACCCTTCAATTTAGCCAAACTGTAACATTAATGTTATATTCAGATTCTCTATAAAATTCACCGTTTTTGAGTACCCATGTATCCTTGTTCAAAAGGACTTATTTTTCAGCACCCTAGGGACCTGAGACCCATTTGTTAAGGACTTAAAATTGATGAAATTGTAAAATTTATATGATATTTAAATCCGTGACGAAATTTTTAATGTTTTTAATACCCATATGTCCAAGGTTCAAGGGGCCGAATTTTGACCTAGGCCCATATAGCCCGATCTGAGTTTTAATTTGGCACAGATCTTAAATATATGTACATACTTGGATTTTTCAAAATTTTTCACTGTTTTTAAATACCAATATATCCCCGAACATAAGGGGATGGTTATTGGGCTCCAGGACGCACTTACCATGACCATTGGCCAAGGCCTCAAATTCACCATATGGTAAAACTTATGTCATATTCAGATTCGTCAGAAATTTCCACTGTTTCTGAGTACCCATATGACCATGTTTGAAAGGACTTTTCAGCGGTCCAGGAACCCCACGGCCATGGGTCAATGCCTCAAAATTCTTCGAATCGTAAAGTTAATGTTATATTCTGATTAGTGATGAAATGTTATTACGTTTTACTACCCATCTTAGGCCCAAATGAGTTTATGTGTTCCGAGTCCCAAATATATAGGTACTTATTATTGAAGATTTTAACGTTTCTGTTTACCCATATATGCCCAAACATATTTATGCCAGGGCCCAATGACCACGCCCATTTATGGGAAGGTTAAAGAATCTCTGTCTACCAATTTCAAATAATTTCAATATGCCTTCCAAAAATAAACTGATTTAGAGGTTAATTTATTGAATTACATAGCAAAATTGTCAAAACACTTAAAATTTGATCAGGACTCTCTCAAGGGGGAACTGTTTTCCCTTTTGCCTGATTTGGTGCATTTTTAATACCAATTGAACGCCGACTACTCGTACCAGACATACCTATGTAAAAATTGAAGACTAGCATTTTCCGTTTGAAATGAATGGTTGTTTCAACAGTCGGACTGACGGACATGTCTAAATCGTCTTAGAATTTTATGACGATCTAGATTGTATATACTTAATGGTGCCTCCGATCAATAGTTTTTGGTGTTACAGACAGAATGACAAATTTAATATACCAACTACCCTTGGGTGGAGGGTATACATAGCTAATGTCTGAATAGCCAATCAAAAACGGGTATCTTGTCCCTTGGGCGTGTCCAATGATTTTTTAAAAAAATTTTATCAAAAAATATACCACATTGGAATCCTAAGAGTGCGTTCTTCACAACTTTGTGCAAAAACTATTGACAGTTTTGCCGAAGAAACAGGCGACCACTTGCTTCGAAGTGCCTCTTCCATAAGCAACTTCCGTTGGACTTGGCTCGTCTTCAAAGATCCACACAGTCGATTGCTGAATTGTTTCGGGCTCATACGCAAAGATCCATGATTCGTCACCTGTGACGATCTTAGAAGCGTCTTTTGAAGCACTGCGATCGCTGGTACCAAGAGCTCAGTCTCGGACACCGTTTGCCTCACAATGAATTTCGTGAAGGACGTCCAACTTCGGTCACTTTGCCAGAAACCATTAATACTGTGCGTGAACTGATTCAGCAAGACCGACATGTGACATACCGTGAAATTGAGGCATCCTTGGGCATTAGCATCAATAAGATATTGCATTTTTATTTGGCCGTGAAAAGAATTTGTTCTCGTTGGATCCCACATAATTTGACGAATGCTCAAAAAAAGGCTCGTATGGTTTGGTGCAAAGAGAAGTTGAAAAAGTATAACAGCGTTAGCTCAAAGGCAGTGCATAACATTGTCACAGGTGACGAATCATGGATCTATGCATATAAACCCGAAACAAAACAGCAATCGCAAACCTGAAAGAAAACAGCAGAGAAACCTTTAGCCTCTCGTATGGATTGACGCAAAGAGATGTTGAAAAAGTATAACTGGCTTAGCTCAAAGGCAGTGTATTACATTGTTACAGGTGGCGAATCTGGGATCTATGCATATAAACCCGAAAGAAAACAGCAATCGAGCGTATGGGTCTTAAAAGACGAGCCAAATCCAACAAAAGTTGTTCGTGGAAGAAGTACATCGAAGCAAATGATTTCGTTTTTTTCAGTATAAACGGCCATGTTGCCACAGTGCCCTTAGTGGAACGTAGGATGGTCAATTCTGAGTGGTATACAACCATCAGTTTGCCAACAATATTTAAAGAGAGATAATAAGAGAAGACGGATCATTTTGCATCACGACAATGCGATCTCTCACACATCAGCTGAAACGATGAGCTATTTGCCCACTCAACATGTCGAATTGATGGTCCATCTACCGTACAGGCCTGATTTGCATCCACTGACTTCTTTTTTTACCCTAGCATCCAGAAAAACCTGCCTGGTCAACGTTTTTCATCGCCCGAAGCAGTTATTGAAGCGTCCATTAATTTTTTGGAGGTGTCTCATTAGGAGTGGATAAAGTGCTTCGAAAATTGATTTGTGCGCATGCAAAAGTGTATTGATCTTAAAGGAGAATATTTTGAAAAAGAATAAAACCATTTCCAATGATAAATTATTGTATTTTTACTAACGGACCCGAAATATCAATAGCAACCCTCGTATGACATTTATTTTACGATTTGACTGAATTAAAAACCCACAGGGTTTGGAAAATTACGACCAGTCATCAACCATATCTCCCAGTTTTATCAAAGCCTTAGTGAAACGTAATCCCTGATACAGAATATAAAAGCTGAGGCCCATGCCTAACATTCGAATTGTCCACTTGTTTTTCAGTAAAAATAAAAAATTTTAAAGTGAAAAGAAAAAAAAAACACAAACTTGTTTCCCACTTCTTTTTGCAACGTTTTTCGTTTTTTTTTTTGGATCCTAGACATCCCTTCATGAAAATAACCAATTACCATATAATTTAAATTTATAATATCCCTTTTAGAAACACCTGTTCCTCCCATTCCACAAGCACGGAAAAACTGTCCCAAAATTTCGTGGGAATTTTTTATTAAAGGTTGATGGGACCGAAAAAGAAAATTTCCATTTTCTTCTTCTTAAGACAAACGTTGACCTGTGAAATATTCTCAAATTTTCTTTAAAAAGGTAAAAAGCCAAGAAAACAGAAACCAGTCGTGGCAGGCTCATTTGAATACACCCCAAGTGGACACGAACTTCTATGTCCTTTTCATGATAATAAATAATTATCAAAATTATAAACATTTAATTTTTTCCTGTTGTGCGAAGACGGAAATGTGCAGCGAAGCAAAGAAAATTCCAAGACACACCACACACACATCCTGGATGAGCCGAGGGGTGTGCCGTAGTAGATGGCAACGTCTTTAAGGAAACGAAAGGAAAAACCCACCCTGCCTTGTAGATAGAAGAACCTTTAGCCTGTTTAGAGTTAAAGCGAAGGCTGACTAAGATAAGACATTCTAGCCTCTATGGCTAAAGGTCATCCGAAATGATGGTGGTGCTGGCTTTAGGGTGACTACTTTTTTTTGGTGGCACAAAAACCTTTTTTCTTTTTGGTTTTAATTATTGCGTACAGGACTAGGTTGGACGTCCGAGTCCCACATAAAATTTGCATCTCATTTCCGGACACTTGGGTGACTTTTCCTTCTGTGCGACTCAAACAAGACAACATATAAAAAAACGCTTCCGACCGAACCTTTGGAGGGGGAGTTCTTGATTGTACTCGTATGAGGTAAGTTCTATGACAACAACAGACACAAACACAGGCACAAAATAACAACTGAACAAAATCGCCGAACAATAAAACGGAAATGATCAGGAAATGAAATGGGCTAGAGAGTCAGAAATGCGTAAAATGCTCAAAAAGAGGGTGCATACATCACACTCGTAATGCAGAGAGGGCAAACAATGGCCTGAATTGCTCGATCCCGAATTATGTACTGAGCCTTTGTTGGCTACAATCACTGTGGCTTTTCCATTGAGTCAGGAGGCGGACACCACATCACACTTGGAATCAACAGGAGAAGTTTAATTAGAAAATCGTTTTATTATCACTTTTCAATATTTTTTTTGATATTCTTTATTTCTATTGTGTGTGTTTGGAAATAAAAAAAGTCTCTGTCATTCAAAAGGAACACTAGACCGGCTCAGGCAAATGTCACAAATTTGATGGCAGTTTTTGATTTCAAATATATTACTTAGTAGGCACATAAATACTGATACAAAATTGAACAGACCCATTTAACTAGTAGAACTAAGCATACCCCGTTAATGTCATATGGTTTTTGAAAGCTAACCTCAATAGCGTTAGTCTGTAACGGGATTTTAAAATTGTTTCAACTTTCATCATGGCACTTTTCAAGTGTGAAATGAAAAATAGCGATATTTTCAAAACGCTCCGGCCACTAGGGATTAGCCGCATGTTCGTCTACCGATGCATAAAACTGTTTGAGGAGACTGGAGAAGCATCTTAACAATTCCCTGTTCCAAAACCCGTCATGGACTGGATTCAGCGCCGGCCCAAGAGGCTTAAACGTTCCAGGCCTGGCTTCGAAACAAGCATTAATTACCTCTGCAGAATGGCCCTCAGGCAGTCCAGATTTGAACCCATTGGATTACAAATTTTGGACTGTTTTAGAGGACAAGGTTTGTCACAAAAGATACCCCAACATTGGATCTCTTAAGACTGCTTTGGTTCGAGCTGTGGCCAATTTTCCAATGAACGAGGTTCGTGCAGCTATTGACGATTGGCCAGTGTGACTTAAGGCGTGTGTAAAGGCAAAAGGCGGACATTTCGAATAAATAGATTCTTTTTGGATACAATACAAAGTACATCAATAAATATATTAAAAAATATTTGGTCCAAAAACATTCAGTACTTTTTATTTTACAGCATAAAACGTGTGCAACAGTTTTTATGTCCCTACTAAGTACGAATGCGACCGCAAAAGTAACAGGCCTAACATATAAAGAACCGTTTTTTTGGAATTATTATTATATATTTTTCAACATAATCTCCCTTCAGCTCAATACACTTCATCAAACGTTTTTCAAGTTTTTTAATTCCAACCGATAAATTAGATTTTTTAAGACCTTCAAAATATGCCTCAATTTCAGCTGTAACCTCGCTATTGGACGAACATTTTTTGCCACCGAGAATTTTTTTTAAATTTGGAAACAAGAAATAATCAGAAAGAGCTAACTCTGGACTATATGGTGGATGCGGAGCAATTTCAAATCGTAATTCGGCCAGTTTTTGTTGAGTTAAAAATGCAGTGTGTGAAGGAGCATTATCTTGATGAAAAGGACTTTTTTTTTAAATGCGGTCGTTTTATCTTGATTTCTTCACTCAACCGATCCAATAATGCACAATAATATTCACTATTTATAGTTTTTCCTTTCTCAAGATAACCAATAAATATTATACCCCTTGCATCCCAAAATACTGAGGCCATTACTTTTTCTGCTTACTTAACAGTTTTGGCCTTCTTGGCACCACTTTTACCAGCTTCTATCCATTGTTTTGACTGTTCTTTGCATTCTGGGATGTCGTGATGGATCCATGTTTCATCAACAGTTATGAATCGGCGCAAGAACTCTATTGGATTACGCTGATAAATCGCTAAAAGCTCCTCGGAATTGGTCCAACGGACGATTTTTTGGGGCAAAGTCAACAAACGCGGCACCCATCTTGCGGATAGCTTTTTCATGTGGAGTTCATCATGTAAAATACTCCAAACTTGAATTTTGTGTATTTTAACAATATCAGCAAGTTCTCTGAGCTTTATTTGTCTATCTTTAGTCACTTCATTAAATATTTTTCTAATGTTTTCAATAGTAGTAGCAGTTTTCGTTCTTCCAGAGCGTTGTTCATCTTCCGTACTTGAATGACCCATTTTAAATTGTTGAACCCAGCATTTCACGGTGGAGTATGATGGTGCATTATCACCATGAACAGATTCCAATTCATCTTTGATTAATTGTGGCGTATAAGCTTTCATATAAAAGTGTTTAATTAATGCACGAAACTCTTTATTTTCCATTTTTCAAAAATTATAAAACTTGTTTACTTCAATCACCTGTAACAAAGAAAATAATAATTAAATATTTCGGAAATTTTGACAGATGGCTTATAAAAGATTGCTTTTAAAAAACAAAAAAAAAGTTGCTAGTAAAACAGAAAAAGCGCCAGGCCAGTTAGTTTTGCGGTCGCTCTCGAACACTAGACATCAGCGACCTTTAATCGATATCGGTGTCACCATCCGTTAAATCTTCGTGATTATCTGGTGTCACAGCGATACTTGTGTTCCACATATTCATATACAGGGTGGCGCACCAATGTTGCTACGATAAGAAATTCAATGTATTTTAATTATTTTTTTTATTGCATAGAAAATGTTTAGCTCGTTTGTTTTATTTCGGTCTGTTGCTTTTACACATTGAACAGGGATTAACCGGCTCAAGACCTCTTGCTTCTACATTTAAATAGAAGACAAGTTTTTAACAAAATGGCGAAGTGGCATTTATTTTCGTGGCTGCACACTGCTTTTATCATGATTTCGGGTCCCTGACAACCCTCTTCAGAAAGCTTTGCTGCAATTGTTAAAAGCAAACCGAACTCTATAAGGCCAGGCTCTCCCGAAACGAATGAGAACTACTGTTGTAAACCTTAATTTTCAAGTTTTCTTCACACAATTGCCCACGAAAATACAACTCACTCTTGCCACCTCTAAAGAGACTCCAGTGAGTTGTATTTTCGTGGCCAATAGTGTGAAGAAAACTTGATCAATGTCACTTTGCCATTTTGTTAAAAACTTCTCTTCTATTTAAATATAGAAGCAAGAGGTCTTGAGCCGGTTAATCCCTGTTCAATGTTGCATAGAAAATTTCATTTATTTTTACATAACTTATTATGTTTAATGATGCTAGACTGTACGTAAATGAACTCCATGCTCATCCACGCATATGCGACTCCTGATCAGAAAATTATTCGTTGCGGCTTGAAGGGTTGAAGTTGGGATCGCTTTAATTATTGTTTAAATGGACTGCTGCAATTCAGTCAAGTTCCTTGGTTTCGTTTTGTACACCTCTTGCTTGACATAACCCCATGGTGTAGTCAGGTTCGGTGACCTTAAGGACCAGCGAAAAGTAGAATTTCTGGATATACAATTTAATGGGGAATTTTTTGTTGGAGCTCTGCCGTAACCGCTCTGACTATATAAAGGGTGGTTCAATTTTAAGGGCCGATGTTAAATGTGAACCACGTCAAGTTTTCTTCTGCATTTCATTTGATAATTCTAAATTTTAGACTAACTCAATTTGAACCATGAAAAGATACACAAGCGAGTAAAGTTATTCAGGCTTATTATGAAAATGGGCGTTCAAATAAAATTGCATATCGTGCACTTCGTGAATTTTTCGGTCAATTTAATCGTTCAAATGTGCGTACAATCGGAAAATTTGAGCAAACCGGGTCTGTAGGAGATGTGAAAACAACAGTGCCAAACCAGCCAAAATTACTCTACATTGGGACTCGTAGCTTTAATTTGAGTACCCACATGTCCATATGTGACAGCGCATAGAGAAAGGGACCTAAGGGTAAAAAAATCAATTTTCATTTTTTTCTTTTTTTGATGTGGACAACATCTGAGCATCGAATGAGACCGATCCCATGCCCCAAAAGTGTTCCCTCCCAGAGATATGCGCGTTTTATGAAAGTGAAGTCAACGATTCTAAGCGCAAATAGAAAGGGACCTAATCTTTAACATCAACTTTTCACTTTTTTTTGATGTGGACAACATCTGATCATCGAATGAGACCGACCCCATGCCCCAAAAGCGTTCCCTCCCAGAGATATGCGCGTTTTATGAAAGTTAAATCGACGATTCTAAGCGCAAATAGAAAGGGACCTAATCTTTAAAATAGCTCTCCTGAACAAAACTGGTTTTTAAGCTTAGGTCCCTTTCTATTTTGCGCGTCACATATTGACTATTAAAAGCCTCTAACATGCAAAATTGCAGGATTGCTTATTCGCGCTTTCAGGAGACATATGGACGGACAGACATTAGGGCGGTCCATTTTTTTGGCGACAAAGCGTAGCCCCTCACACAATTTTAGGATTATTTTTAAGCTTACTTGCCAAAAAAAACCATTTGTCCTAAATCATTTTCGAGCTTGCAGATTTTGCAGAGTCCATCCTGCCCATATGAGAGAAAATAAATAAATTAAATAAATTAAATATATTAAATAAATTAAATAAATTAAATAAATTAAATAAATTAAATAAATTATATAAATTAAATAAATTAAATAAATTAAATAAATTATATAAATTAAATAAATTAAATAGATTAAATAAATTAAATAAACTAAATAAATTAAATAAATTAAATAAATAAATTAAATAAATTAAATAAATTAAATAAATTAAATAAATTAAATAAATTAAATAAATTAAATAAATTAAATAAATTAAATAAATTAAATAAATTAAATAAATTAAATAAATTAAATAAATTAAATAAATTAAATCAATTAAATAAATTAAAAAAATTATATAAATTAAATAAATTAAATAAATTAAATAAATTAAATAAATTAAATAAATTAAAGAAATTATATAAATGAAATAAATTAAATAAATTAAATAAATTAAATAAATAAAATAAATTAAATAAATTCAATAAATTAAATAAATTAAATAAATTAAAGAAATTATATAAATGAAATAAATTAAATAAATTAAATAAATTAAATAAATAAAATAAATTAAATAAATTCAATAAATTAAATAAATTAAATAAATTAAATAAATTAAATAAATTAAATAAATCAAATAAATTTAATAAATTAAATAAATTAAATAATTTAAATAAATAAATAGATTTTGCGGTTTCATACGATATAAGGATCGTAATGATACGACTCTGCATTAAAATATATTAAGTTTTTAATAGAGCAAAACAGATTTTGTTACGAATCCAAATATGTGACGCGCAAAATAGAAAGGGGCCTAAGGGTAAAAACCAGTTTTTTCAGGAGAGCCATTTTAAAGATTTAAATAGTGCATCTTTGGTGTACCATCCCTTTCATAAAACGCGATTTGATTTTTTTACCCTTAGGTCCCTTTCTCTATGCGCTATCACGTATACGGACGCAGCACATAGGAGTATTTGGCTGATATAGCTGGACAAAACCCCATTTTCTAAAATCGACCCTGGGTACGAATACTTTTTTGTTTTATGTTACCAAGACTACATTTCATTATTATCAATAAGACATTAACCTTCGAGACATATATGCGACTCATTTCCAGTAGTGTAAAGTTGACCATGTACAAAGTGCGTAGTTCAATGACTGTAAATTTATCCAATTGACTCTTAATTTTACAGTTTTTGGTGCAATTTTTGGAAGACAAAGCGATGGATTCTGGTGCAGCAAGTAAGTGTGAACATTAAACTCATATTTCAGTGCTTAAAGAAGGAAGGTATGTGTATTTTATTCACAATTAAAAAAAGTCATTTTTTAAAACCTAGTTTTTCATGTTCAAATGTGATTTTGGTTTATAGTCCGATGCGGTCCCGCGCTGATTTTTATGTTGTTATATAGCCTATACTGTCCTGTAATAGGAACAAAAAGAATTTGTTCCGCCTCTTTCCGCTTTTTGAAAAAAAAACATTTTAGGAAACTCTACGTGCAGCTCTATCCGTGGTATCCTATGACCCCTACACTACACAAAATTTTGATTCATGGACCTGAGGTGGTCGAAAAAGCTTTGCTCCCAATAGAAAAATTATCTGAAGAAGCAGCAGAAACAAGAAATAAATTTATTCGTTCATACCGCTTGAATTTCGCAAGAAAATTCTCCCGTGAAACTTGCAACATGGACGTATTAAATAGGTAAGTTTAATATTAACCAGTTTGACTTACATCTAATTTACTCCAATAGGCATAAAACTGTGTGTGAGAGAAACAATTATTTAAGATAAATACCTACTTAGACAACTACTGCTACAAATATTGTACAATCTCAATGAAATACCAAGTCATAATCGTGTCTTGTCGGGGATATTTAAACTTTCAAAAAATTGCCTCATGTATTAACTGTATAAACCTGTATAATATATTTTATTCCACAGATTACTACTGACATCAGATCCCCTCATGACAGGAATGAGGACACTAAGCAGGAAAAAATCCCAACCCTTCATGAGAGAGACCATTTCAATGCTGAAATCTCCTGACATAGCCAAGCACGACTTTTCATCTGCTGAAGATTGAAGTCCAAGTAAGAACTTAGCGTTGAAAGTTTTGTGAATCTGCACCAAAAGAACTACAAAAAAAATTAATTTTAAAGTTCTGTAAAAACACGAAAAAATATATAATTATACTGAAAAGAATAACAATTCCGACGACCGTGCCTCGATTATTGCTTGGTATGTATGTATGTATTTATGTGCTTGGTATGTAATTAGCCCCTAACAACAGTCTGAATGCTATAAAAATTACTTTTAACACTATCAGAATTGAATAACACTCGAAAAAAGTTTTGTCCGGCTAGATCAGAAAAATACTCCTATGTGCGCAGGGGCCAAAAAGACCAAAAAACGTACCATATTTTTTCTCCTTAGTAACGTAGGGACACCTACAGCCGGACCCACTATGTTGACCTAATTTTTTCTGCCATTTAAACGATAAACAGCTGATTTGCGACCCACTTACTTCCCTTCGCACGACAATTCGTACGAAAATTTAAACGAACGATAACGTAAAACTTTTCATATAAAATTGGGACTCACTAACTTTTTTCGGTGTCATCTGTAAGAACGTAAATGTCAAAATCGGTCGCTAGTGTTTTGTCTTTCCTTTGATATCAGAAACACATAAATTAATTTTATTTGCTTATTTGGGAATGAAATAAAAAAATTCTGAACCCATGAAAAATTTATTTAATATTTTAATTATATTAAACATTAAGGGAATTTTTAAATTACATGGTTTTAAATAGTGTATCTGGCAAATGTCGACCTGCGCTATACACACACTGCTGCATACGTTTTCTGAAGTTTTCATAAAATCTAACAAGCATGTCGACTGGTATTCTGACAATTTCAGCCTCAATATTGTTAACTAGGTCTTCCAAGGTGTTGGGACGGTTGATGTACACCTGTATCCTTTAATTGCATTGCCTCAAGAGCCGGCTAAAAAAATGTCTGGAAATGCCAAGAGCAAGTGATTGCTTTCGAGCAGATCGTTTCGCAGATTGCAGAACTGCTGCTCTAACTCTCTCGATGTTTTGTGGTGTTGTAATCCTTTTCTTAGGTCCCCTTGGTACACATGAGACATTCCCTGCTGTTCCGAATGAAGTAACCCAATATACTTATACAATTGATTGCCGTCCAGGAACATATCCGCGTGGGGGAACAGCGAATCGTAAACGAAAAGCACGCTGTACTGCGTGCTTTTCGTTTACGTACTGCAATGATTGAAAAATAAGCTTCAACACACAATGAAGTATGCAATTGAAGTAATTGATGGGAGGGTCATGACGAGAAAAAGGTGGAAATGAGGATGGATGATTTTTACTGGAAAAAAATTAGGTTAACCGTTTGGCTTAAAGTCAGTAAAAATCAAATTATTTTATTTTATTTTATTTTATTTTATTTTTAAAAAAAATTCCATAATACAACCCTTTGTTGGTTATGTTCATCACTTATAATTGGTTACTACAACAAAATCTTTGCAAAACAATTAGTTGTCACATCTGGTACCTTTTTCCCATTTCATTGGCATTACCGATGAAAAAGTTGTGAATACATTACGATGATTATATTTATCATCATGTGGTATTTCGAATCGAATAACCATTAGGTTAATAAACATTTGGTGATTGAAACCGAAACTCCTTTTTTTGCAACCGAATCATTGTAGTTCCAACTGATTTCTATATAATTTTGTGTGTGCTCGGGCAATATCCCAAAAATGTTTGTGCCGCAAACCATCTATAAGTAAGTTTACATGCATCTCGAAATCAAAACCAAATACGCGTAGCTTTCGCAGCTGAACAACGGCAATGATATGTCAAGGTGAAAGGTCAAGGTTAAAAAATATCTTGAAATATCCTAAACAAAAAATTTTCAGACTTCTGAGGAAGCTCTTCTCTCGTCCCTTACCACACCACTAGTCAATGTTGACTTTGCGCTCATTTCTCAAACATTGAATCATCGATAATGAATTCGTTAATTCATCTGACGCTGTCCACTAATGAAACGAAATCGCGAATCCAAACAACTGCTGGGGCATTATAAAAACGATGAGAAGAACAACAAAAGGCATGTAATTAATAAATGGAATGGATCCGCTCCGAGATGTTGTATCTATCACTTGGCGGGGTATCCAAAACAAAACCGATATCGAAAGCATACAAACGCAAATGTGACCAAATATTTGTGATCGTTTTAAAAAAATATTAAAAGCCAAATACTTGTGTCCGTCCATCCGTCGGTCTGGCAGACTATTTGTTTTCCACTATGTTTTGTTTGGGGATTTTTTCGAATTGAATTTTTATGTTAATTTTTACGGGGAACGTTCTCTTCGTATTGAACAAAATGCCTACAATATGATGAGATTTCTATAGAAAGCTATAGGGAAATTGAACAGGGTTAAGAACGAATACGAGAAATTCGTTTAAAGCAGATGAGGTGATTGGCGTCCTACTAACTGTGGTGATTTTAATAACCTCCACCATGCTACATATATTAGTCATTAATCAAAGATCCTAAAAAATATATAAAAAATTACATATAAGTATAGTAAACAAATTACAATTGTGGATTGTAGAGGATGGAACACGGAGGTTTGCTTTTTTGCACTTCAGGCTGTGGCGGTACTGATGGTCGAAGAGAGTGAAGAGTGTACGTGAATTATAGTGGCTGACGGGAGATTTGTATTCGTGTGCCTTTTAGTTGCCATCATGCATTGGACACATGAGGAGAGGTTATTTTATGTTGAAGCGTATTTTTCAAATGCGCACTCGATCATTGCAGTGCAGCGTGCTTTTTGTTTACGATTCGATGTTCCCGGTTGCTGGTTTTAGGAACAGAGAATTGTTAAGAGGCTTCACAACAGCTTCCAAGACGGTTTTTTTTTTGGTAAACTTTGGCCGATGTTTTGACTCCTTGTTCGCAGAAATGCGAACAGAGACACCCCCCCGAACCATGACTGAGGCTGGGTGATGACCCTTTTCCACCCTTGAGATCAGTTCAGATGCTTCCTTAGATGACTGCGCATACACTCTATCATTTTGCTTGTTAAATTTTTCCTGAACGGTAAAATTGTTTTCATCGGTGAACAAAATTTTTCTGTGCAAGTCATCAGCGTGATTCACCAAAAGACGTTTGCATTTTAAATCCTAGTTTTTTTAAAGCTGCAGTCAATAAATGTCCGGTGCGACGTTTGAAAGCCCCAAGTCCCAAGTCTTTTTCAACGATTCGACTCATGGACTTTTGCGTGATATTCAACTCACGGGTCATGATTTTCTGTTTTCAGAGAGGATTTCTGTGCATTCTTGATTTAACGGCTTCGATGACATGCGGTGTTGGAACAGAGCGTGGGCGGCCACCGGTCGGGTGGCGGTCTTTTACATCTCCGCATGACGAACATGCGGCTAATCCCTAGTGGCCGGAGCGTTTTGAAAATATCGCCTTTTTTCATTTCACACTTGAAAAGCGCTATTACAGCGATACGATTCTCATTATCTGACCACTCCATGATGAAAGTTGAAACAATTTTAAAATCCCGTTACGGACTAACGCTATTGAGGTTAGCTTTCAAAACCCATATGGCATTAACGGGGTATGTTCAGTTCTACTATTGAAATGGGTGTGTTCAATGTTGTAACAGTATTTATGTTCCTACTAAGTATAAGGTTGGGTTGGCCGAACTAAGCCACGTTTTTATTTGCTACAGCCTAATGAGTCCTTGTTCGAAGCCGAATATCAATAATGCCGCTTTCATCGATCTCGGTTGGACGCCTTTGAAGGCTCTCGCTTCAAGAGAGTATTTCTTAAAGAATTGAGAGTTCCTTTGGTGTATAGATTTTTCTATGTAGCTAACTATAGCATGTAGTACCGTTTCCGTTGATCACGTTCCCGTCGTAAAGGGTGGTCCAACCATACGAGTCCATTTAATTTTGCATGAAGAACTACAGATGAAAAATCTTTCTGCAAGATGGGTGCCGCACTTGTTAACAGTCGACCAAAAACGCATAAGAATGAACATTTATCAAGCTTGTTTGGATCGTTTTCAGCAAAATAAAATGGATTTTAAGCGTCGTTTCATAACTGTTGATTAGACATGGATCCACCACTATACTCCAGAGACAAAAGAACAATCCAAACAATGGACTGAAGTTGGAGGAAGTGCCCCAAAGAAGGCAAAAACAATTCAATCGGCTGGTAAGTTTATGGCAACGGTTTTTTTGGACTTCAAAGGTATTTTATTGATTGACTATCTGCAAAAGGGTAAAACAATAAATTCAGAGTACTATTGCAACCTTTTAGATCAATTAAATGTACAAATTCGAGAAAAACGTCCTGGCTTACAACACAAAAAAATAATTTTTCATCAAGACAACGCACCAGCGCACAAGAGTGTTTTAACAATGGCTAAATCAACGAATTAAAGTACGAGTTGCTTGACCACCCACCTTATTCTCCTGATTTAGCTCCCAGTGACTTTTACCTGTTCCCAAATCTAAAAAAATTCCTTGCTGGCAAGCGTTTTACCTCAAATGACGATGAAATTACAGTTGTAAACCACTATTTTGAAGACCTTGAGGAAAACTATTTTAATCAAGGGATAGAATTGCTAGATAAGCGTTGGACTAAGTGTATTGAAGTTTCAGGAGATTATATTGAAAAATAAAAATATTTTTGAAAAACTAACTATTCTCTAATCTTAGCAAGATGTTCCCCTAGCACTACATTCGCGCTATAGCTGGATACTGCTGCAGCTACTCAATGTCGCGGGAATGTCGCTTAGACCTACGCGATTGTTTCTATGGTATTAAGCCTATCTTTTGCACCGCTGGACCTCTCTCTCTCTCTCTTGATCATAAAGATCGTTCCTAATCTGCCTAGGCTGCGGCATTCTGTCCATGAGATGGTGGTTGGGATGATTTCTGCGATGACACCCAAGCAGGTACTGCTTAGACAATAAGAAATTTTGTCTACGCAAGGTAAGGACCTTCGTCTCCTTCTGAAGATGTCGTTAGAAGACAAAAGGAGACAACCTTGTAATGTACTCAGCGCGTCATCGACTTACACGTTAAGTGACGACCGCATATCTGCGGTCCATGCAGTAAACAATGTGGCTGATGATTTGGAGGCGCATATTTTCATATTCCTCGGAGTGAAGAAGCTTAATTAGGTATCCGGGTATCATCAGCTTCTGCGAATTTCGGTGAAAGAGGTTCAAACTCTGCTTCGACATTGACAGCCGTATGCGCTTATTGTCCACCACAAGCAAAAGCGGCACCCATCGGGCCGACACCTGACATGTATGCATAACTCATCATGTAAAAAATTAAATTCCTTTCCTTATGGCACGGCTACGTCCTCTGCTACTTCGCCACTTTCATCGACGATCAGAGAGAATCAGGTCGGGGACCTTTTAAAAGATTTCTTCGGTAACCACGGCTGCCGTTCGCACACTTTCGTCGGTGATTAGCGATCAGCTTTTCAGCAATTTCCTTGCAACCACGTCTGTCGGGCGGCCTGGGCGCTCCTCACAAAGACAGATGTACCACCACTTTTATATTCGTTGAGCCAATACCTTACGGTTGTCACAGGCAGACTGTTTTTCCATCCAAAAATAAAAACTCAAACAGTTTTATGCATCGGTAGACGATCGGCTAATCCCTAGTGGCCGGAGCGTTTTGAAAATATCGCCTTTTTTCATTTCACACTTGAAAAGCGCTATTACAGCGATACGATTCTCATTATCTGAGCACTCCATGATGAAAGTTGAAACAATTTTAAAATCCCGTTACGGACTAACGCTATTGAGGTTAGCTTTCAAAACCCATATGGCATTAACGGGGTATGTTCAGTTCTATTATTGAAATGGGTGTGTTCAATGTTGTAACAGTATATATGTTCCTACTAAGTATAAGGTTGGGTTGGCCGAACTAAGCCACGTTTTTATTTGCTACAGCCTAATGAGTCCTTGTTAGACGCCGAATATTAATAATGCCGCTTTCATCGATCTTGGTTGGACGCCTTTGAAGGCTCTCGCTTCAAGAGAGTATTTCTTAAAGAATTGAGAGTTCCTTTGGTGTATAGATTTTACTATGTAGCTTACTATAGCATGTTGTACTGTTTCCGTTGATCACGTCCCCGTAGTAAAGGGTGGTCCAACCATAATGCATGATGTTAATTGTAAACGTCAAGTTTTTTGCCCAACTGAATTTTACATTTTTCTTGTTTTAGAGTTTGACCAATTTTACTATGGAGCGGTACTCAATTGAGCTGAGCGTTAAAATTTTTGAAGGCTTTTTTCAAAAATGGGCGTTCAAATCAATAAGCTTTTCATGTACTTCGTAATATTTTTTGGTCTGCATAATCGAGCAAATTTGTCTACAATCGGGAGAATTGTACTCAACTTTCAACAAACCGGGTCTGTAGGACATTTGGAAACACCAGTGCATGCTCTGCGATTTAAAAGCTGGCGGCTTCATCAGGCTGTGCTTTTTAAAATATGAGGTCGGCCAACAGTTACCGTGAATGGTGTTCGCTATCGCTAGATGATAACGGACTTTTTGTGGCCAGAAATAGAGGAAATGGAACCACTTGCCACACAGGCAATGCAACAATGGCTCTTTAGCGCGTGTATTTCAATGGCCGTTTTATCTCACTTCGTGGCGATGTTAATTGGCCTCCACGGTCATGTGATTTGACACTGTTACACTTCTATCTTTGGAGATATTAAAAAAGAAAAGTGAGCGTCAATTCAAGAACAATTCAAGAGCTAAAGAATAAGAGAGTTCATCAAATTAACGACATTAAACCTCCATTATTCCACAAAGTCATTGACAATATGGACCATCGGATAGAGGTATGCCACCGAAGCCGTGGCGAGAATTTGGCTGATATTTTGTTTCGCACAATCCTTTGTTTTATTCATACATCGTGCGTTTAAGTTGGACCACCCCTAATAAGCAAGATGACGTGCAGATAGTGAGTGGCCTAGTGCTCAGATAAACGGCTGACAATAAATCCTTAGTGAAAATAGGGTTTACCCTCCTCCAAACGTTCAGTGTGAGACGAGGGCGAGGCGACAATTATTTAGACTATTCAATTATAACCCTACGTCTCCTAATATGCAGACGTAGGGTTATAACCGATTATAACCCTACCCTACGTCTCCTTATATGCAGACGTATGTAGGGTTATAACCGAATAGTCCAAATAATTGTCGCCTTAACCTCGTCCCGGTGGCTTTTCCACTCTTGGTCAACTTGTCCCGCTTGTAGCCTGTACGAATGTCCGTCCCTCTGCTTTGCGTTACAAACACACATTTCTAATCATGTTGAATTGTAAGTGTTCAGTGCTTAAGCCTGACTAACTGATAGACTGACTGCCCAGCACAGACTAACTATCGGTTACAACTTGATGTTGTTGCATTGCTTGTTTAATTGCGGATGAGTCCGATGATTTGATTTGAAAGGTTTTGCAGTTCAAGGCTGTTTTGTAAAGCTTTTAAAGCGAACGTTCTAAAAACGAAACAGCTTTTGTGCGCTGTGAATCTTAGAAATGCCACAGAAAGGAATTCGACGAGTTTTCGTTCGTTTCAACAGATATTTGTTTCTTTTTGTTATTAATTTAGTTGCAAATTGTAGAAATGTTTTATCATCAAATCTAAGTTTAACGCATCGTCTAGATGTGAACGAGTCTAAAGGCATTGCTGTGCCGGTGTTGCGACTGTGGCTTATATTAAAACCACACCGTTTTATACCTTTAAATATGGGATGGAGTATATATTTAGTTAGCCAAACTGTTTGTAACCAACTCAAATAATGATCAGGCAGGGTGATCCATCAAGTGTGGAATCTTTTTTATTCATTCGAAGGAAATTTTATGCCATTTATTTTTTGAATATAATTTCCTTCAAATGTTGGCCGCAACTACGCCTCAGAGTGTCCATTTTGAGGGTGCAATTTTTGGATGATCCACCATTCGAAGGAAATTGTATGCCATTTATTTTTTGAATAAAATTTCCTTCAAATGTTGGCCGCAACTACGTCTCAGAGTGTCCATTCTGAGGGTGCAATTTTTGGATGACTCATTCGAGCATTTCGACTGGTATGGCGTGAATGACACGCGTTATGTTGGCTTCCAAAACCTGAATCGTTGCTGGTTTGTCAGCATAAACTTTGGACTTTCCGTAGCGCCAAAGAAAAAAGTCTAAAGGTGTGATATCACACGATCTAGGCAGTATGAAAGTTTGCACACTAAATTTTAATTTTAGTATTTTTTTATTTTGAAAAAATGCCTCTAGATGGATCACCCTATACATACATATTAAATACATATAATATAATAAAGGGCGATAAATCTAGAGGTATTTTTTAGTAGGGATTTTTCATAGATTAAGCGTTAGTTGTGTTAAACTTTATGTTTTTTCTTTCAGAGTTGTTTGCCATTTCACCATGGAAAAACTTCCGACGCGAAAATCGCGCCACACCGGTTGAAATGCTCGAACGAGTCATCCAAAATTGGACCTTCAGACTGGACACACTGAGGCGTAGTTGCGGCCAATATTTGAAGGAAATTAAATTTAAAAAATTAATCGCATGAACAATTAAGATTCCACAGTTGATTTAAATTTTTGTATTTTTTTAATTTTGAAAAAATACCTCTTGATTCATTACCTTATATATGTGACGCGCAAAATTGAAAGGGTCCTAAGGTTAAAAACCAGTTTTGTTCAGGAGAACCATTTTAATGGTTAGGTCCCTTTCTATTTGCGCTTAGAATCGTCGACTTCACTTTCATAAAACGCGCATATCTCTGGGAGGAACATTTTTGGGGCATGGGATCGGTCTCATTCGATGCTCAGATGTTGTCCACATCAAAAAAAAGAAAAAAAAGTTAAAATTGATTTTTTTGCCCTGAGGTCCCTTTCTCTATGCGCTGTCACATATATTGATTTAAAGTACGAGGGTTGCTATTTTAATTTCGGGTCCTGAAAGCACTAGTATTCCCAGATGCAAACTTGAACTTACATGGGAAACTTTAAAATTTTTTAGCATAACTTCACTCAGAACGTTTTGTCATTTGAGGGCGAATTGTTTTGTTTACAGTGTATTGAAAAAATTTATCTCAGTTACAAAATAAAATTATCCCGTGAACATTTTCATGTGATCACTTTTTACCATTTTCGGCGTGGGTTATCGAGACAAGAGTGTTTAAATCAACTTGTTTCGACTTTTGGCGATGAAGCACCATCAAAAACCACTGTTAAACTCTGGTACCAAGAGTTCTGTCACGGACCCCGTTCGCTCTAGGATGAATTTCGTGAAGGACGTCCAACTTCGGTCAATTTGCCAGATACCATCGATGCTGTACTAGAACTGATTAAGCAAGACCGACATGTGACATACCGTGAGATTGAGGCATCCTTGGGCATTAGTAGGACAAGCATCAATAAGATATTGCATGTTCATTTGGCAGTGAAAAAAAATTGTTCTCATTGGATCCCACATAATTTGACGAATGCTCAAAAAAAAGGCTCCTATGGATTGGTGCAAAGAGATGTTGAAAAAGTATAACTGCGGTAGCTCAAATGCTGTGTATAACATTGTCATAGGTGACGAATCATGGATCTATGCATACGAACCCGAAACAAAACTGCAATCGACCGTATGAGTCTTTCAAGACGAGCCAAATCCAACAAAAGTTGCTCGTGGAAGAAGTACATCGAAGCAAATGATTGCGTTTTTTTCGGTATAACCGGCCATGTTGCCACAGTGCCTTTAGTGGCACGATGGACGGTCAATTTTGAGTGGTAGACAACTATCCGTTTGCCAACAGTGATCGAAAAAATGACGAAGATAATACGAGAAAACGGATCATTTTGCATCTTGAAAATGCGAACTCTTACACATCAGCTGAAACGATGAGCTATTTGACTATTCAAGATGTCGAATTGATGGGCCTTCCACCGTACAGCCCAATGACTTCTTCTTATTCCCCAGCATCAAGGAAAAAATGCATGGTCAATGTTTTTTTATCGCCCAAAGCAGCTGTTGAAACGTTCAAAATTCATGTTTTGGAGGCGTGGAAAATCTGAGTGGAAAAAGTGCTTCGAAAATTGGTTTGTGCGCATGCAAAAGTGTATTAATCTTAAAGGAGAATATTTTGAAAAACAATAAAACCATTTCTAATGATAAATTATAGTGTTTTTTTTATTGCCGGACCCGAAATATAAATAGCAACCCTCGTATATATATAATATATATACCAGCGACTGAATTTGTAAAAACGATTGAAGACTTTGTTGTACATTTTAACCACAGCAATATTTTTTTTAAAATCACGCCTATGACGGATATCCGTAAATAGGCCACAAATGAACAAAAGTTATTCCGTTTATCACACATTTTTTTGGGTAATTACACTCGATTATTATTAAATTGCTAACATTTTTTTAATACAGTTTCAAAGCGAACAAGACGTGATTAATCAAACAAAACAAATGAACAAAAACAAAAACAATGTGTTTACATGACAAACGGGATACTGAGATATTCAATAGAAAAAACGGTCAAACAAATATTTCTGAATAGTTTGGAAAAAATTTTACTTTTTCAAAAAATATTGTTTTAATAAAAGTTGAATAACTCAATCATTTTTTAACGGATACCACGGATATCTATTTTAAAATAGATACCAAGTTGTGTTCGTGAGAACACTCTCTTAATTATTCAGTTAAAAACTTCACTTCCTTTTAAAAGATTCTATGTAAAAACGAATCCAAAGTTAAAAAATTACAATAAATTTTAAAAAAAAATGAGTTTACAGGAAAAATACATAGATTTTCTTTAGTGTGATTTTAAAAATGTATACACCATTCGAAAGGCCGCAGTTTTTTTCTTTCCAAATCCAAAAACTTTAAATCGGTTGATATTCAACTAAGTTACCTGGCATATAAGTGAGTAAGATCCGAGAAACCGGTTTTTTACCCGTAACACCAGATTTTTGAGGTGTTTGGGAAATTTCAAAACCGGTTTCTTGTTGTACTCAGCAAGATCTACAAGAAAAATAATATCATTTCTCAGGTATTTTTTCTCTGTAACACTGTGTTATTGATCGTCGTAAAATATTGAGACGATCTAGCCATGTCCATCGTCGGTCTGCCTTGCGGAAAACAAAATACAATTCGCAATCTGAAATTTTGCATGTGCTGACCTCTAAAGCGGGTGGTTTTAAAAATGGACCAGATTGGCTACAAGGTTTCCCTACACAAGGACTGAGTCAATCTCGGGAAAAGCTCTTTATTTCTCATATTTTTGGGGGTCATTAAATTATACTCGTGCATCATCCCTACCAACTTTACTCGTCATGAAGTTTTAACATTTAGTTAAGTTTAGCTTGGAAAAATTTGCGGGCTAAATTATGATAGGATAAGGGGCATGGCACCACCCATACAGCTCTGAACTTAAAAGCTCTTAATTAGCACAATGAAAAAAATGGCCAAGTAATTTTTATAGATTAGGTCTTTTCAGCTCTGAACTTGAAAGGGCCTTATTTCATAAACTCGTAATATTGATATGACAATAGTTGCAATCGATACTTTTTTTTGGTTTGAAAAACCGCAACCCACAAAAGTGGACGGTTCCACGCCTACTTGAAAAGCATTCAAATTGGTCAAAGTAGAAAGCATATCAATAAGTCCTTGACTTTTAAAGTAAAACACAGTTTTTTTTCAAAAAAAAAATATTTTTTAATATAATCTCCTTTTAGCTCAAGACACTTAGTCCAACGTTTCTCCCATTTTTGTATCCCTGCTAAAAAATAGGATTTTTTTAAGGTCCATAAATAGGCATTTGTTGGATCAATAATTTCATCGTTGCAGCTTTATCTCTTTCCAACAAGAAATTTCTTTAGGCTTGAAAATAGGAAATAGGATAAGGTACCAATTCGTAATCCAATTCATGCAATTTTGAAATTGGCCGACAAAGTCAGCTTGGCCTTCTTCGGAGCCGGTTTACCCGGAGAAACCCAATGTTCAGACTACTGCTTGGTCTCCGGAGTTTTGTAATGGATCCATGTTTCATCCACAGTTATAAAACGCCGTAAAAGCTATTTGAATTGCGGTTAAAGAACTCCAAAGAATCCTTTGAAGTTGTCACATGATTACGTTTGTGGTCAATTGAGAGCAAACGCGGCAACTAACTTGCAGGCAGCTTTATTAAACCCAACTGATCATATAAAATCGAAACCACACTGCCATATGAAATGCGTATGGAATCAACAAACTCACACGCTTTTATTACTTGACCAGTCAACGCCATATCGCAGATTTTTTCGACATTTTCGGGTTTATTGACCTCAATTGGCCGTCCAGATGTTCAGCGTCATTTGTACTTGTGCGACCACAACGAAAGTCAGTAAACCATTTGTTTACCATTGAAATCGATGGTACAGAGTCCCCATACTATTTATCAAGCTTTTCCTTGGTTTGATTGACGTTTTTTCCACAAAAAATAATGTTTAATGAGCACTCGAAATTCACTTTTTTCCATTTTTAACAAAATCCACGAGGTTGTATGTTTTGAACAGCTGTTAAACACAAACTAAATGACGGACTCTCTCAACTTTTGACAGTAGTCTATTAACAGATGGTACTTGATAGGAACAGTGCTGCATTTCATACATATACGAGAAAAGTTGGGAAAATCACGGAATTATTGATATGTCTCGTATTTTCACGCAATAACTGAGACTCGCATAGGTCTCATGGTCAATGATGAGACTTGAGGTCTTGAACCATGCGACCAATTGTCAATATGGGCATATGGCAACTTATGCAGGGTGGGCGATTTAATATTTAAAGTTTGAATGGGCTGTAAAAAAAATGTACCGATAATTTTTTTTAAATTTCTGGTTTTACACATTGATTAACCGGCTCAAGACCTCATGCTTCTATATTTAAAAAGAAGACAGGTTTTTAACAAAATGGCAAAGTGACATTAATTTTCATGACTGCACACTGCTTTTATCATGATTTCGGGTCCGTGACAACCCTTTTCAGAAAGCTGCTGCAATTGTTGAAATTAAAACCGTACACTATAAGGCCAGGCTCTCCCAAACGAATGAGAACTACTGTTGTAAACCATACTTTTCAAGTCTTGCGGTTAATCCCTGTTCAATGTGTAAAAGCAACAGGCGGAAATAAAAACAGACGAGCTAAACATTTCTGGTTTTATGGGAAAGTTTGAACTTTGTCCTATGACTACCACAACCGGCTCAGCAGTACCTTATTCTTTCCTGGCCCAAGTTGTCGATATATTTTCGATTGTTTCGGTCCAATATCTTCAATGGCAACTTCGATTTCATGTTTAAACGCTTCAATGGCTTCCCACATAAAATATAAGTAATCTAAAGGCTCAAATCACAGCTTCGAGGTGGCCAATTGACATCACAATTTCGGTCGATTATTCGATTTAGAAAAACAGTGCTTAAAATATCGATGATTGCGTTGGCTGTGTTACAAGTGGCCCCGTCTTGTTGAAACCAAGTGCCGTACATGTAATTCTCTTAAATTTTTGGAAACAAAAATTCGTTGAGCATTGCGTGGTAACGATCACCGTTGACGCTATCGGCTTCTCCTTAGTCATTTTCGAATAAAAATGACCCAATGATGCCGCCAGCCCATAATCCACACCAAACAGAGACTAGTTGTGGATGGATTGGCTTCTCAAAAGTCACGTGTGCGTTCTCTGAACCTCATATGCGGCAATTTTGCTTATTGACATAGCCACCGAGTTACAATTGAGCTTCTCCTGAAAACACGATTTTTCGGTAGAATTCTTCATCTCCTACCAAACAATCTATAGCCCATTGGGCGAAGCGGAAGCGCATCGGATGGTATTTCGTTATTAAATGACAAAGATCCACCTTTCCAATAAAGCCAGAAATTTGAAAAGAGTATGAGTACTTTTTGAACAGACGATTCAAATTTAAATTTTTAATGGTCCATATTATACTTATAGAATATTGCAGGAAGAGTCCAAATATGGTTTATTTTAAAGACTTGAATAGTTTTAAAAATCCTAAAAAATAAACATGTTTTTATTTTGTTTACATTTATTCGGTAAACAGTTTATTGAACAGTTTTTATTCTGGTTCGAGACCTTTTTGTTGTTTCTTTTTCAGAATCAATTAAAAAATTGGTGAAATGTATTGGCTACGCTTGCCAGGCAGACTGTACAGATGTTTCTAAACCCGCCAAGGTTTTTCTTCAGCAGTATTGGCTACGGCTGCCAGGCAGACTGTACAGCTGTTTCTAAACCCACCAAGATTTTTCATCGGAAGTCTTTGGCAATGATTACTTCGGCTACAAATCAAATGACTTATACAGAAGTCTCACTATGATTAATGAGAATTACCCTTTGCGTATAGGCTTCGAACTGTGCAAAGAACAATCTTCACAGCTCAATATCATTTTCACCAATTCCGTTTCGCATGGGCTTTCGTTGAAAACCACAGATGTAAAAGCACCAATCCTTTGATTTGTAGCCGAAGTAATCGCTGCCAAAGACTGCTGAAGAAAAACCTTGGCGGGCATAGAAACAGCTGTTCAGTCTGCCTGGCAACCATAGCCAATAAATTTTACCAATTTTTTGGTTGATTCTGAAAAAGAAACAACAAAAAGGTCTCGAACCAGAATAAAAACTGTTCAAGTCATAATAATAATAAAAGAGCGGATAAATGTAAACAAAACAAAAACATGTTTATTTTGAAGATTAAATGGACTCAGGGGTTGGTCCGTGAACTCTTGTGGCCGCAAGCAAAGCTAATTTAAATACAAACCCAAATATGGGTTTAATTTTTTTAATTTAACTGAAGCTGGTGTCTAAATAATAAACTTTTTGGGCTGAAAAACCGGATGTTTTATTCGGTTTTTAGGACCTTTGTAATTGTTTTTATTTCAATTGCGAATTCATAGTTTCGCGTACATAAACAAGATTCGCCCTAAACTGACTTAATGTCTAAACTAAATGTATAAATTCCTTGATATGTACGTCTGTACGTTTGCACTCCAGCACCTACATGCATTCTTATGTAAGTACATCTGTTAACATTTCAGGTTTTGCTTTTTTTTGTAAAACATTTGCCATTTAGAAGCAGCCTGTAGCATCAACGCTTCTACGACTAGCGTTTGAGTTCGAGACCAGCGTGTTTCAATCTTCAACAGAAAACATCCGCCTTTAATTTTTAATTTCATTTTCATTCAAAGGCCGTCGTCGTTGTCATCCGAAACAGCTGAAAAGTAAACCTGCGCTTTTAACGTGGGCGAGAAGCCCACCGACTTGTTTTGGGGCGGAGGAGAATAGTTTTCCTATGGCATTTACTAAAGAACGACACAGAAACCTGAGAAGAGGCAAAGTCCAAACAAAAATATTGAAACAAAAACCTTAACCGTTACAACGATTAGATGAGACTAAAAACGATGCTAAACAAAAAGAAACTCCAACTGTATTATACTAGAACGGTTTGAATCTAACAGCAGTTGGAAGGCCTCCTAGCTTTTGGGCGGCACCACTAGCAACACAGACACAAAAGACAAATAAAAATGTCACCTTAAGCATGGGAAACTCGCTGGCAGACACCAGAATGATAGAAATCAAAACAAACAAACGAAAGAAAAAACAGAAAAAAACGTTCGACATAAACAAATCTTTGATAATATTTCTCAACCTCAATCATCATGGTCAACCCTAATTGCATTATCCGACCGAACACTGCGCAGTCGCAGCAACACCAGCTTGAAGTATTATGACGATGTCAGCAACTTTTACAGCAGCTTTTGGCCAATCATTTAGACAGCGGTCTTGCCCACGAGTAGGCCAGCAAATGTACACTGGGGGAAATGTTCATTAGCTCACTTAAGACACTAAAAAGCCAGCACCAGCTGTTTGCTCGTAGAGCGTTCTTTCCCCCAGTGTATGGTTAGCGATTGCGCGCGCAAAAAACCGCTGCGCATGCGTTCAGTCCGTACCTAAGGCACATTTACACATACCCCATCGGATACCTTCTTAAGTACCAGAGAACAGCAATTTCTGCGGTGTTAACTCATTAACATGCCATGCGAAATACGAAAAATATCTATTCATTCTGTTTGACTTCTACTTTTTTCTAGATTTTATAGTTTGCAAAGTTTTGTTTTGGTTATGTTTCTCTCTCGCACAGAACTACAACAGCTAATGGAGACTATAAAAAACGAAAGATGTATCGAATGGCAAATAGAATATATATAAATAGATTCAAACTGGTCTCTATAGAACAATAGAACAGTTTGAGTCTAAAACTAGTCTCTATAGAACAGTTTGAGTCTCAAACTGGTCCATATAGAACAGTTTGAGTCTCAAACTGGTCTCTCTAGAACAGTTTGAGTCTCAAACTGGTCTCTCTAGAACAGTTTGAGTCTCAAACTTGTCTCTATAGAACAGTTTGAGTCTCAAACTGGTCTCTAGAGAACAGTTTGAGTCTCAAACTGGTCTCTATAGAACAGTTTGAGTCTCAAAGTGGTCCATATAGAACAGTTTGAGTCTGAAACTGGTCCATATAGAACAGTTTGAGTCTGAAACTGGTCCATATAGAACAGTTTGAGTCTCAAACTGGTCTCTATAGAACAGTTTGAGTCTCAAACTGGTCTCTATAGAACAGTTTGAGTCTCAAACTGGTCTCTATAGAACAGTTTGAGTCTCAAACTGGTCTCTATAGAACAGTTTGAGTCTCAAACTGGTCTCTATAGAACAGTTTGAGTCTCTAACTGGTCTTTATAGAACAGTTTGAGTCTCTAACTGGTCTCTATAGAACAGTTTGAGTCTCAAACTGGTCTCTATAGAACAGTTTGAGTCTCAAACTGGTTTCTATAGAACAGTTTGAGTCTCAAACTGGTCTCTATAGAACAGTTTGAGTCTCAAACTGGTATCTATAGAACAGTTTGAGTCTCAAACTGGTCTCTCTAGAACAGTTTGAGTCTTAAACTGGTCTCTATAGAACAGTTTGAGTCTTAAACTGGTCTCTATAGAACAGTTTGAGTCTCAAACTGGTCTCTATAGAACAGTTTGAGTCTCAAACTGGTCTCTATAGAACAGTTTGAGTCTCAAACTGGTCCATATAGAACAGTTTGAGTCTCAAACTGGTCCATATAGAACAGTTTGAGTCTCAAACTGGTCTCTATAGAACAGTTTGAGTCTCAAACTGGTCCATATAGAACAGTTTGAGTCTCAAACTGGTCTCTATAGAACAGTTTGAGTCTCAAACTGGTCCATATAGAACAGTTTGAGTCTCAAACTGGTCTCTATAGAACAGTTTGAGTCTCAAACTGGTCTCTATAGAACAGTTTGAGTCTCAAACTGGTCTCTATAGAACAGTTTGAGTCTCAAACTGGTCTCTATAGAACAGTTTGAGTCTCAAACTGGTCTCTATAGAACAGTTTGAGTCTCAAACTGGTCTCTATAGAACAGTTTGAGTCCCAAACTGGTCTCTATAGAACAGTTTGAGTCTCAAACTGGTCTCTATAGAACAGTTTGAGTCTCAAACTGGTCTCTATAGAACAGTTTGAGTCTCAAACTGGTCTCTATAGAACAGTTTGAGTCTCAATCTGGTCTCTATAGAACAGTTTGAGTCTCAAACTGGTCTCTATAGAACAGTTTGAGTCTCAAACTGGTCTCTATAGAACAGTTTGAGTCTCAAAGTGGTCTCTATAGAACAGTTTGAGTCTCAAACTGGTCTCTATAGAACAGTTTGAGTCTCAAACTGGTCTCTATAGAACAGTTTGAGTCTCAAACTGGTCTCTATAGAACAGTTTGTCTGAAACAGGTCTCTATAGAACAGTTTGCGACTCAAACTGGTCTCTATAGAACAGTTTGAGTCTCAAACTGGTCTCTATAGAACAGTTTGAGTCTCAAACTGGTCTCTATAGAACAGTTTGAGTCTAAAACGGGTCTCTATAGAACAGTTTGAGTCTCAAACGGGTCTCTATAGAACAGTTTGAGTCTCAAACGGGTCTCTATAGAACAGTTTGAGTCTCAAACGGGTCTCTATAGAACAGTTTGAGTCTCAAACGGGTCTCTATAGAACAGTTTGAGTCTCAAACTGTTCTCTATAGAACAGTTTGAGTCTCAAACTGTTCTCTATAGAACAGTTTGAGTCTCAAACTGGTCTTTATAGAACAGTTTGAGTCTCAAACTCGTACATGTGCCTAATAAAAATCCCGCAAGGCAAAAATAATTTTTCCTTACACCACGTATTTCCTAAATGGGTGCCGTAATCAGAGGTGTAATCGGGAGTGCGTTGTCTCAGAAGCGTCCGAATAGAAGAGGAGCAGTACTACCTGTAATTGGTCCGACTTTATAAAGATAAGCCTATTTAATACTAAACTGCTTAAATATCGATGCACTAGCTCGCTTCGTAAATCAACCTTAACGAAATAAATTCTACGAGTAATCCAAAAAAATACCGAGGATACTCTTGCTTCCACTCAAATTTGTAGTTCCCCCATGGTGTAATAATTAATGTTTGATGCATTCAAATTCTGACAGAATTAGAAACACGTTTTTAGCGGCGAACTTTTTCACCTCCTATATCCTGGCGGAAGAGATTAATCTCTAAGCCCTGTACAAAGCTTTCCATAAATTGCATTAGCCGGCCTTAAACTGTAGGTCCCAGTGAGAGTAAGAATAATATCGTTCACAGCTCACTAGTTTGAGAAAAGGTTTCTCCTAATGGGACGTTAAGTCAGTCAATACCAACGAAATAGGACATCAGGAAATTAACTGCACGAATAGATGAAGTTGGCTGCAGAATTTTAATTTTCTTGAACCTAAATATGAAGACGTGAAATCAATTCTAGTCCATCTTAGCAAAACTTTAAAGTAAAGTAACCTCTAGCTTGAAGTCACTACCAAAAACTAGCCACACACCGCACAGTTTATACAATGTCCAAATGGTGAACGAAGATCCCAGATTGCATTCCCTGACGAAACAACGAGCTACAATGAGCAGCAAGATCTTGAAGATTGGACTTTTTTCTCTGATGCTACATGAAAAGTATGGACTATGCCAATAAGCCGGATACGACTCCACAGCAGAAGAACTAAATCATTCTAAAGCGAATACGAGAACATTTCACTTAAGCAGTCCGTTAATCTGTTAAAAGTACAATGGCGACTTGCAGAAAAAAAATCCAGGGACCCTGAAGTATGAGTATTGCAGGACGATGGCTTACTCCTAGGAATTTTTTTAAATGGGTAAAATCGGTCCCGAAGGAAAAAAGTTTTCCTTTATGTTACTTAAAATACCGCTGAAAAAGTGTACATTTTGAGTATTTCCTTAATGTATTGCATTATTTGCAAAAGAACCGTAACTTATCTTGTAAACGTTGTTGAAGACGCACTTCAGTAATCCGAAGTCAGGTGCTTTTTGTATCCCTGGCCTGTAGTGGCCCAAAAACGTCACCCATTGCCCTACCAAACATTTACATACTTATCAAAACGGCCTTTTAAAAGTTAGTCTCGGGCGTATGGATCAAAGAAAGGCCTTAAGAGTAAAACATATGTGACAGCGCATAGAGAAAGGGACCTAAGGGTAAACAAAACAATTTTCATTTTTTTCTTTTTTTGATGTGGACAACATCTGAGCATCTGCCCCAAAAGTGTTCCCTCCCAGAGATATGCGCGTTTTATGAAAGTGAAGTCGACGATTCTAAGCGCAAATAAAAAGGGACCTAATCTTTAAAATGGCTCTCCTGAAGAAAACTAGTTTTTAACCTTAGGTCCCTTTCTATTTTGCGCGTCACATATGGACAATCAGTTTGAAACTATTGTAACTACGAATCTAAAGAATGGTTAAATTTTAAGGGCCGATGTTGAATGTGAACCACACCCAAACATTAAGTTTTTTCAATATTTCATATAATATTCCTTAATTTGAGACTAACTCAATTTGAATCATGCAAAGATATACAAGAGAGCAACGCGTTAAAGTTATTCAGGCTTGGTGGCAAGAAATGGCAACAGTGGTTGATCAATTTTCGATCAAATTGCGGTTTATGAGCTGGCGGCATCATCGGGTCGTATTTTTTTCCAAAATAAGGCCGGTCAGGCTGTTACTGTGAATGGTGTTCGCTATCTTTAGATGATAACAAACTTGATATGGCCCGAATTGGAAGGTATGGATGTGGACGATATGTGGTTTCAACAGGACGGTGCCACTTGCCACACAGCTAACGAAACAATGACTCTTGTGCGCGACAATTTCAATAGCCGTGTTATCACACGTCGTGGCGATGTAAATTGGCCGCCAAGATCATGGATTTGAAACCGCTGGACTTCTTTCTTTGGGGTTATTTGAATGAAAAGGTGTACGTCGATAAGCCAGCAACAATTCTACAGCTAAAGGATGAGATAATTTGGCACATTAACGGCATAGAACCTCAACTATGCCTCAGCGTCATCGAAAATTGTGACCATCTGAAGGAGGTTTTCCGCTGAGGTCGCGGCGGCCATTTGGCCGCTATTTTGTTTTATGCAAAATTGAATTGTACCAATATTGTCATAACAAAAATAAATGACAATAATTTGTTAAATAAATTGTGTTTTATTCAAAATCAACATCGGCCCTTCAAATTTAACCACCCTTTATTATTGCATTTGATCCGTTATAAAAGCATTGTTGTAAAGAGCATATTCAAATGAAGAAAAATAACAATAATTTATTTTGATTGCAGTAATCATATTATTGTTAACATCAAACGCAAAAAAACAATACTTTTGTCGCATCAACCAAATTAATATAGTTGCTACAACTATATTTTCATTATTAAATTAAGCAATAATAATATTGTTACACTTCAACAATATTAATATTGCGGCAATCAGACTATGGTCAAAATTAAATTCAAAAAACTATACTATGGTTGCGACGAACATTTTTGCGCAGAACATATTAACCATATTTTTTTTCTGCTTGTGGACGGTATTTAGTTTAGTTCTGAAAAATCTAAGTTTGAGTATAGACACATCATCTGTCCCTATAGTCTTTGGCTACGCAACTTGGCACTACAACAAGTGGCTGCTGACTTTCAAGTGGAGAAGACGAAGGCAAAAAAGAATCATACAAAAATAACATAACCATAAAAAGATTTGGTGCCTCTTCATCTGTCATTGCGGAAAAAAACAAAATAAAGATATGAAACTAATGTTATGTACACAAGTTGAGCAAGTCCCGTTACATGGAGGCAACGGACAGGCATACGAGGCAATTTTACTTATCCAGAGTTTAAGATTTTAATATTTTAAAACACTTTTTGAAATGGGGCACCCCAAAAATTCAACGCTTCCGGTATTTCCCACCATAGCTTTCATGGCCGGGTGGAATTTATTGGAATTTTTTCTTGTCTCGTTTTAAATCAAATGCAATTTTGTATACTCTTTAAGAGAGTTTAGAACTGGGCTAGAGCTAAAATAACTTTTCATGAAACTAACCATATACAGGTCAATACTGATGTCATGTGCTCCCTGATAGCAGACGGGACAATCGTCCGGAACGTTGCCAACAATCCGCGCCAAATATGGACTAAGGCGACAGCACCATCCAGCTCTCAGCTAAGCCAGAAATACGTTCGAGCCTAGGAAGCATCTTCTTCTCTGGTGAAATCTCCGGGATATGTTCCCTTAGCACTACGGCTGCTGCGACTTCATCAGCGTGAAAGTGGTTCAGACCTGCCTTATAGTTTCGTTCTTTCTTGAATCGCTGAACCTCTCCCTCTCAATCATGAAGATAGTACAAGATCTGCCTGGGCGGAGGCATCCTGTCCATAAGATGGTGGTTGGTATTACTACTGCAAACACCCCCAAGCAGTTATTGCTTGCAACAAGGAATTGTAACTGCGCACGTTAAGGAGCTTTTTCTCCTCATGTAGATGGTCCTTAGAAGATATAAGGAGACATCCAGTTAAAGTTCTCAAGGCGGCATTCTGGCAAGTCTAAATTTTCTTCCACTGCGTTGTACTCACGCTCGCCGGCACTGCGTTGCTTGCTACGGACCGTCCTTTCTCTTTGTAATAGGCTGTTTCCACTACGGTCGCGTCCGCGTCCAAAAATCAATGAACGCGCGTTAAAGCCTATACAAAAAACACAGGCAGTTAGGTATGGAAAAAGTCGCGATCATATTGGACGCTTTTTCCGATAAGTCGCGTTTACTATAAATTCGATTGTTTTTGCAATCGAAACCCACCCATACTTATTAATGGCAGCACCGCAAATTGCACATCCCTATTAAAACAGCTGTTTATCAGCATAAACATAAAGCGCTGCTGCTACTGCACATTTCCATTAGGCGGAATACCATTTGATCCTCATTTTCCACTGCGGTTAGCAAAATAATATCATTTAGGCCGATAGCCTTAGTTGCTAGTGCTTATTTCTTTATAAGTTTATTATAATTTAATATTGTAGTAGATACAAAATAAATAAATAAAAAATATCATTTAACTCCATGATAATGTCACAACACAAAATAATTAAACTTTTCGCACCGCAAAAAAAAAATAAATAAACACAAACAGTTTGAACGCAAACTTGGACGCAAAACACAATGGAAATACCATTACAAATTTTCGATAAATTGTTGACGCGGACGCGACCGTAGTGGAAACATCCTATAAGAGGTCAACTAGGTTTCTTTTTCGGCTCAGGAAGTACTGCAGGCTATTGACTTGAGGACCTTGTTACTACTTTTTAGCTCATAGCAGAAGGCTGTAGCATATGCAGAGAACAACAATTGGCTGTCCAATCTGACCCAAAGGATTTTGGGGTAGTTGGTAGTCGGAATGTTGTTGACATCGACACTACACACTGTTTTTATCGCGATTTCGGGTCCATGACGACCTTCATCAGAAAGCTTCGCAGCAATTGTTAAAAGGAAAACTGAACTGAACTTTTTAAGACCAGGTTCTCACCAAACGTATGAGAATTATTGTTGTAAATCTCACTTTTCTAGTTTTATTCACACAATTGCCCTCGAAAATATAATTCACTCTTACTGCCTCTACAAAGACTCCACATTGAGAGCCATTAATAGATTTATTTTACATCGTGAGTTGTGAAAAGAGTTAAGATGAAAAGAGTTAAGATAGCTTTGCCAACTGTTTTTCCATGCCGGCCATGTCGATAATTCCACTTTTCACTTCCCCCGTAGTTATATGAAATGCAACACTGCTCCCGTTAAGTACCATCTGTTAATAGACTCCTGTCAAAAGTTGAGAGAGTTCCGCCATTTAGTTTGTGTTTAACAGCTGTTCAAAACATACAACCTCGTGGATTTTGTTAAAAATGGAAAAAAGTGAATTTCGAGTGCTTATTAAACATTATTTTTTGCGAAAATAAACAGTCAATCAAACCAAGGAAAAGCTTGATAAATAATATGGGGACTCTGCAACATCGATTACATTGTTAAAAAGTTGGTTTTCTAACTATCGTTGTAATGGCACAAGTACAAATGACACTGAACTTTTTGGACTGCCGATTGACACGCGACCATGACAAAAAAATCCACGATACGGTGTTGGCCGACCGAAGAGTAAAAATGCGTAAGATTGTTGATGCCATACGCGTTTCATGTGACAGTGTGGTTTCGATTTAACGTGATCAGTTGGGTTTAAAAAAGCTGTCTGCAAGTTGGGTGCCGCGTTTGCTCTCAATTGATCTTAAACGTAATCTCGTGACAACTTCATAGAATTTTTTGGAGTTGTTTTAACGCCAATTCGAATGAGTATTTGCGGCGTTTTGTAACTGTGAATAAAACATGGATCTATTACAACATTCCGGGGACCAAGCAGCAGTCTAAATAATGGGTTCCACCGGATGAAGCGGCTCCGAAGGAGGCCAAGGTGACTTTGTCGGCCAATGATGGTGATGGCAATAGTTTTTTTGGGATGCACGCTGTACCGGATGCACACCGATTACCTTCAAAGGGGAAAAACCATAAAGGGCGATTATTATGCCAACTTATTGGACCGACTTAACGAGGATATAAACCAAAAAAAAACGAACCCATATGACTAAGTAAAAAAATCTTTTTCATCAAGATAATGCACGGATTGGAATACGAATCGGTACCTCATCCGCCATATACTCCGGATCTAGCCCCCAGTGACTATTTCATATTTCCAAACCTAAAGAAATGGCTCGGTGGTAAGATATTCAGCTCTAACGATTAAATTATTGATGAAATTCTATTTTTTTGGAAGGGATACAAAAATTGAAGAAACGTTGGACTGTATTGATCTAAAAGGAGATTATGTTATGATTTTGGCAAAAAAAACTGTGTTTTATTCGAAAAGTCCCGGATTTATTGATATGCCTTCGTAGTTTTTTTATTAACAATTAACATCGTGCGTTTTAGTTGGACCACCCTTTATTTTTATTGTTTTATTTTCCTATTTCAATAACGATCCAAGGTGTAGGGTTTATAAATTTTGCCTAGACATATGATGTCGTGCGCTGGTTGAGATTGACAATGGGCAAAGTAGGCCCAGGGTAAAAAGTTTTTATGTAAGAGTCTAATGGAACCTTCTGAAATTTAAACTTGTTGAGTATTTTCCTAAACAAATCGTAATTTCTTGTGTACGGGACAGTTAGTAAGGACGTTCCTAAGAAGAGCTGGACGCCAGAACGAGCCAGAAGTGAATTTGAAAATTAAAGCAAATTTTATTAGAATTTATTTTAAAGGGGCCCTAAGAATGGGGCAATTTTTTACGCTTTAATAACGCCGTCGAAGTGGACGGTATATAGGGTTATACCTGGCCAAACTTAACGACTTACATGTTTTTAACTGTTTTGTTTTACTTATAAGTTTTTTCTACGAAACAAATCCAAAATTTCCTTCTACAAATAAAAAAAACATAAAAAATCTTCTTTGTAAGACATTAAAAATTTAAAAAAGCGAAGCAACAAGCGTCAATGGCTAGGCTGGGTTAGACTGTTCCTATGAAAATGAATCCTCTTAAATGCGATTTCAACTAACAGCAACAGGTAGACGAGGGTAATAAAAATAGAAAGTTAAGCATTAAAAGCCGAAAAAGAGTCAACCCAGCATAGAAGTGGGGAAGCCGGCAACAACAACAGCGCAGCCGTAAACTCCAGTCCAAGCGAAACAACGAAACGAACAAAACCGGAGAACTCCTTTTCAGCGTATTCTTATTGTTGTAGTTGTTGTTAGCGGCTAATGCTGTTTTAGGCATGGCAAGACGGTCGGTGGTGGTGTTCGACGGTGTGGCTCAAAGCTTTGTTTTTATTTGACCCCTTTTAAGTTCAAGAACCCTTTTTACTGTTGCTTTACCCAACGCGACGGCAGCGTCAGTCAGCCAGGCACGGCAGCCGCAGCAGCAACAGTGAACGAACGGCAACAACAACAGCTCCATGATAATGTTGACGACGTCGATGGTGGTTGTGCTGTTTGTTTGTTGTTGTTGTTGCAAGCTATGCTAGCCTAGCTGGGCTTTGTAGAAGTTTCTGCTTGGGTGTACGTTCGTACGTACACATGTTTCCTCCATTGGTATGCATGTTGTGTGTGGCCGCGTTAGAGGCGGCTGGAAACCGACTCCGCGTATTAGAAGAGGAGCCCACAGACGAGTCGAGGGGTAGAGCTGAGCGCTGTGCTCCTACGGCTTCATCTTCCTCATCGCAGTCGTCGCTGTTGTTGTTGTTGTCTAGTACAACAACACTACTGTTGCTTCTCCTTAATTTGTTAGGCATGCTCTAAAACAACCCAGTAACAACAACAGCCAAAACACAACACGCCAATGTAACGAGGATGGGATAATGACGACAGACAGCGGCTACCGAACCAGCGATGGAATTTGAAAATTATTTAAACTGTACCAAAACAATCACAGAATCGGGCAAAAGTGACCGTCGCACAGTATTCCAGGATCGATTTCCTTCGGCGAAAATTCGATAACTTTTAATCTAGTAAATATTTGTGAGTTTTTTACACGCAGAGAAAAGATATGGTTACTATATGGTCACCGCAACAATAATATGTTCTTTACAATAAAAGCATGTTCGTCGCAACCATAGTATTGATTTTTGAATTTTAGTTTGACAACAGTATGATTGCGGCAATATTAATATTGTTGAAATGTAACAATAGTACTATTACCAAATTTAGAAATGAAAGTATGGTTGTAGCAACCATATAAATATGGTTGGTGCAACAAAAGTATTGTTGTTTAAAATTTAAATTTAAACAATAACATGATTACGGCAATCATACAGTATGGTTGCGACTTTGAACATAACAAAACAGGTTTTATAGAGCATACATGTATGTGTGTGCGTATGATTTTTTTTTGATATACCAAAAAAAACACACAAGTTACAGTGCATGGTTGTTGTCCATTATAAAAAAAAACAAGAACAGTTGCACTTAAGTGTATAGCCATTGATCATGGTTTAATCACATTCGTTACTTGGTGTCTACGGATGGTGAAGTAGCATTTACAACTAAAAGTATTTTCGACTGCCGCAATGAAATGTTCAATAAAAACATCTCCTCAAATCTGGCTATGAACTAATAGTAATGCTATTTAAAATGATAAAAATCTCTACTTTTGACAAACAACATTACCCAATCCTAATAAATAAAGTTAGGGATCATAGTATGGTTGAGTGTGAATCATACTATGGTTGTGGGGATCATAGTATGGTTGCGTGTGAATCATACTATGGTTGTGAGGATCATACTATGGTTGTATGAGAAACATACTATGGTTGTGAGGATCGTAATATGGTTGTGAAAATAATAGTATGGTTGAGTGTGAATCATACTATTGTTGTGGAAATCATAGTTGTGGGGATCATAGTATGGTTATGTGTGAATCATACTATTGTTGTGAGAATCATAATATTGTTGTGCCACAACCATATACCCAATAATAGTATGATCCTCTTCGAAAATTGTCACCCCTACCATATTTTTTTCTGCGTGAAAAAAGAACAATTGTAGCCAAGGACTATTTTGAGTTACTAGCGGACCCGGCGAACTTCGACTCGCCTCAATTTAACGCCTTCGGATAAACTCCAGAGTGATAATAAAACACAGATAGTTCAAATTTCAATGCGATTTATTTGAATGGAATCGAAATCAGTAGAGAGCTTTATGAATATCATTGTTTTGCGATTTTTTTCCGGCGCAATAATAAACAACAAACACGGTTTTCCAACACGCGAATAGGCAACGTACAGCTGATCGTGCAAAAACAGCGAAATTCGAGATTAATCCCACAGACTTCCAACGATTAACCTTGCGACATATTGATTGTCATCGCAAAAGCCAATTGAACGGAGACCTGAATCCGCTTGAATTAAAATTGAAGATCTACTGGAATAATCGAATAATTCGTGGGGTAAGAAATTCCTCTTCTTTGAATTTGCCCTTGATGATCGTCGCTTGAATAACATTTTTCATCAGTTTCTTGACAGATAACTGCGTACAGTTGCACAATGTCGGATGATTCCGATATCACATCATGATTATGATCGATCCGCCCTTCAGTTGCCAGCACAATAATCAGTTCAGTTCCCGGCACAATAGTCAAGTTTAAATATTCCGAAATTCCGTCGGATAGTTTGTCGCTTCACCGTCGTAGGTTACGATACTTTTATTGCCCCTTCAATAATGCAATCAAGATTTGTACAGTTTTGTGCGATGCCCGGAACACTTTAGTGATGAGTTCCTCCTTCGACGATGTGAACTTGAAAAAATGTTGGGAGAACGATATCAATCCAGTGGAAAGATCAACAGGAATTTGGCAATTGCCAAGGGCTAGCGGTTGTCTCGAGAATTCAATCTCTGGAGATGTATGTATATTTTTAAGCAACATTATAGAAATATAAAAACAAAAAATGTTGTCCAAAAATTAAACAAAAAATGTTGTCCAAAAATTAAAAAAAATGTTAGGGGTGAACAACTCTTATCAGTTAGGGGCATGAAAAATAGATCTACTGAAGATGCGATGTCGGTAAAGCCGTTTCCGAGGAGGAAGGTAACCAACATTGTTACACGAGAATTTTATATATATAAAAAAAAACATTTAATCTAGGGCAATTAGATATAAATAAGAAATTAGCCTAATGTTAACTAATTTTCATATTTTTCGACTTTAAAGAAAAGTATTTTTATTAAGTTTATAGTTTTTTTTACATATTGGCAAGTAATTGTTTATAAAATGAAAAGAAAAGTAATTGCTTTTATTTTTTTTTTACAGATTTACAAGTAGTTGTTCATAAAATGTCAAAAAAATAGTTTTTCTTATTGCCGATTTTCACTTTGTTTAGGTTTTGAAAATTGAAAAAGTGAGATTTAAATTTTCGACTTTGTCGAACTGTGCCTCATACATTTTAGGAGCTATTGCACTATCTAACTATTGCGTCAAAAGTTTTTTGAAACCGAATATACGAGTACATTGGTTATAATAACTATTTAAAAAAACGATTTTAAAAAATATATAACTTTGGACTAAAATGTATTTCTATTTATTTCTTTAAAACACATTAAATAATGCAGTACCATTTTGGAAAGGCGAAATGGTTCTCCATTTTTTTTTGGAGCAACTTTTGCCCGTCCGAAACTGTCCCCTTGAAATTTAGCGTACAATTAGTGAAAAAACTTATTTATTTTTAGCTCCAAAATAAATTTCTCACTTTATTTAAATAACTTTAAAAAAACTAGGTATGCAGCTAGAAAGGTGAGAAAACTTCTTTTCTTTTAATGCTAAACGTAATCCCAGTCGGAGTTCATTTGCCAGTGCTAATCCCCAAATAATCCTACTAAATGTAGCAAACCGAGTAACCGTAGGATAACAGACCACATGTATTTCTGGCCTAGGCAACACTAAGTGTTGCCTGGCGCCATCAAACATTTCAATTGGAAAGTTTGACATTTTTTTGCATAAACGTACTCAGGATCTCACTGTGAAAAACTGGTTTAATGAATTCAAGCGTAGCCGACGCTTGCTTAAAGACGAAGGTCGCCCAAAAACGGCCGATGTGACAGAAAACATTGATGCCGTGCGTGAACTGATAATCCAAGATCGTCATGTGGCATACCGTTAGATAGAGGCATCCTTGGGCATTTCTTCCACCAGCATACATTCGATATTGTCGATTGGTGCAAATAAAAAAAAAAATGAAAAAATACGATCACAGTGCTTCAAAAAACGTTTATAACATCGTCACAGGTGACGAATCATGGATCTATGCGTATGAGTCCGAAACAAAACTGCAATCGACCGTGTGGGTCATCGAAGACGAGCCAAATTCAACGAAAGTTGTTCGTGGAAGAAGCACTTCGAAACAAATGGTCGCCTGTTTCTTCGGCAAAACTAGTCATGTAGCGACTTCCACTTGAGCAAAGAAGGAGGTCAATTCTGAGTGGTTCATCACAATTTATTTGCTTGAAAACACAATTAATTTGCTTGAAGTCTTCGGCGAAATTCGAAAAACGAACAAGAGAAGACTCATACATCGGCTCAAACCAGCGCCTTTTTGACCAGCCAAAACGTCGAATTGATGGGACATCCGCCGTACATCAAGAAAAAAATGCGTGGTCAACGATTTTCGTCGCCAGAAGATGCTGTGGACGCGTTCAAAACCCATGCTTTTGGAGGAGTCTCAATCGGAGTGGAAGAAGTGCTTCGACAATTGGTTTGAGCGCATGCAAAAGTGTATAAATCAAGCTGGAAAATACTTTGAAAAACAAACCATTTTTGGTGATAAATATTCGCGTTTTCATTATTAGGCCAGAAATATATATGGCAGTCCTAGTAGTACTGCAGTTCATTCACAAGAACACCTTGACATTATATTGATGTTCTTACGACTGAATATTAATAAAATTTGAATCAAAGATTCATAAATTTACAGATTTTTTGAAGTTTTTGTACAATTACACTTGATAATTTGATTTCTTTTCCTCTTTCGGTGTAGGATGCCATTTTATATTTTCTTTCTGATTTGAGATGGGTTAGAAACGCTTCTTTAATGTTTTCATTTCAAAATTGTCCTTAAGTCCTACAATTGTTACCATTGTTATTTTTACTGAAATCAAAAATATTTATTAGATCAAAAGTTATGGGTTTTCGGCAGGTGGAAATCGATCCTGGACCACTGTGCGTCGTCGTATGTAATGCACTGACGAAAATGTGGCTGCCTTTGCCGGAAGTGTGTGACTTAGTCCTGGAACTCAACATTTCCTGCGCCATACTTATGCGAATTTTATACAAATATCTCGAATTAGTTGATTACAACAAGCCAAAATCTTTAGTTGCGAATGTTTAAATTAGTTTATTTCGTTATAATGAATATGAAAATTATTATAAATTCGATTACAAGGTCCAACAGAACAGGATCGTTGGCTCCAGTTTGCCCCTTAAAGTAGTTAAACAGGACAAGGATTTTTCTCTAAAACATATCTCTTCTGACAAGGCGACTTTCGCAGCTGGAATATTAAAAAAAAATAATAATATTAAGGTCCAACGGAAACATGAACATTGGCTCCGTTATCAATTTCTTGTTTGCGCCTTAGAGCAGTTAAAGAGGACAAGGATTTTTTTGAAAACTTTTGTTTTCTAACGAAGAGCTTTTCCATCTCGGCGACTGTCGCAGCAGGGGCTTGAAAAATTCGCACGTGATTTTGGAGAAGCCATTCTCAGAGAGTTTTCGTATGGTGCAAATTTTGGAGTGGTGGCAGAATTGGCCCAATGCCATTTCGGTTAACACTGAACGCAGTCTTGGGCCATGAATCAAATCTTTTCATTCACGAATGACAGCAACCTCTGTCATTTATATTCATTCGACCCTACGGCCAAGTCTTCAAGATATTGAAGACAAAGGGTTAATTATGGATGAGACACTTGGCCGGGGTAAACTGGGCATTTCCGAATGGAGTCGAGTGAATAGAGTAGATTTTTATGCCCATGCGAGTAAGATACGGTACTGATTGCCGCTTACAACCTATTTCCAGAAGTATCGTAAAATTCTATCGATGTTCGGGCATGAAAGTCCAATGTGGCGCTCGTTAGGCAAGACATGTTCAGGGTGGAGCGCGTTAATTTGCTTATTTAAGAATGAATAAAAAAAATTATGAACCTTAGAGAAATTTATGATATATTTCTATTTTATTGAACAGTAAGGGAATTTTTAAATTACATGGTTTTAAATAATGTATCTGGCAAATGTCGACCTTCGCTATCAACACACTACTGATATGGCGCACCACACAGTAACGCGGTCCAAATGCAGAGGTCTCTGGTGAAGTTTTCTAGGGTTGGTTCACTCCAGCACCGCATATTTTACCCAATTTGCAATTGATTGCCGTCCAGGAACACGTCTGCGTGGGGGAACAGCGAATCGTAAACGAAAAGCACGCTGCACTGCAATGATCGAGTACGCATTTGAAAAATACGATTCAACACAAAATTACTTCTCCTCACGTGGCCAATGCATGATGGCAACTAAAGGGCAGACGAATATAAATCTTCCTTCAGCCACTTTAAGCCACGCACACTCTCCACTCTCTTCAAACGGCCGCGCTCGACCCTGTATTTAAAGAAGAAAGAAAGCCTAATATTTCACTCGTCTCTTCAGTATCTACACGCTGAGAAAAGATATGGTTACTATATGGTCACCGCAACAATAATATGTTCTCTACAATAAAAGCATGTTCGTCGCAACCATAGTATTGTTTTTTGGATTTCATTTTGACAACAGTATGATTGTGGCAATATTAATATTGCTGAAATGTAACAATAGTATTATTGCCAAATTTAGAAATGATAATATTACTGTCCCAACCATATAAACATGGTTGGTGCAACAAAAGTATTGTTGTTTAAAATTGACGTTAACAATAATACGATTATGGCAATCATACCGTATAGTTACGACTTTGAACATAACAAAACAGGTTTTATAGAGCATATGATGAATTTCATATCAAAACCTATAAAAAAGGGTACATTTTGAACCCGACCATCTCAGATTTTAATGAAATTTTGCATACAGCTAGATTTTAGGTATAGAAACACAACCTCAGTTTTAGAAATTGCATTTTTGAAAATATGTGGGCGTGGCAAGGTATCGAAATATTTGAAAAATGACGGTAATGGGTACTTTTAAGCTGCGATTACTATGGAATGACTCAACCGATTTGAATGATCTTGGTGCCATTAGAAAGGTTTATAAGTCAGCTTTCGAAAACATACACTGTAAAAATTTTATATTACACTGAAAATTTTTTTTTGCCAAAAATAAAAGTTTAAACTTGGAAAACACTTTAAAGATCAAGTTTTTTTTTCCAAAAAAAAAATTTTTTAGATAGGTCTATTAATTATATATAACATATCTAAAAACTAAAATGGGGTTTTTTTTTATTTTTTTTTTTAAAAAATTTTTAAGTAAATACATCTCTTGTTAACTTCCTTATATTTTGATATCTTTGTGTGACAAAAAAGAATAAAGTAGCTATACTTTGGAAGTTATACAGAATTTTTTGGTAATTCTAATAGATTAGAACAAGAATCGTATTATCAAATTTTTCAGACACCCCCAAAAATATGGACTTAACCTTGATAAATTTTTTTTTTATAAATTTTTTTTTATATTTAATATAAAATTTTGCGCAAGAAATACTGTTGACTTTCAGAATATTTGCTAACATTTAGTGAAGTTTCATCTAAAGGTATAAAAGAATGGAAGCTTTGAGTTCCTGTAATAGTTTTAGCATTTTTATACCTTGAAAATGGCTATGAAACTAAGTGTAATGAGATTTAAAATAGCTTGCTTGATAAAAATCTCTATTTTTGAATACCAACATTACCCAATCTTAAAAAAATAATTTTGGGAATCATAGTATGGTTGAGTAAATCATACTGTGATTGTAAGTATAATATTATAGTTGAGTGTGAATCATACTATGTTTGTGATGATCATAGTATGGTTGAGTGCTAATCATATAATGGTTGTGAGAATCATAAACTGGTTGTGGAGATAATAATATGGTTGAGTGTGATTCATACTATTGTTGTGAGGATCATAGTATGGTTGTGGATATCATAATATGATTGAGTTTGAATCATACTATAGTTGTGGGGATCATAGTATGGTTATGTGTGAATCATTCTATTGTTGTGAGGATCATTATATTGTTGTGTCACATCCATATACCAAACAATAGTATTATCCTCTTCGAATATTGTCACCCCATTAATTTTTTTTGCGTGTATACAACTTACATCAGGCCCAAGGTGGAATACACATCTCAAATATGGGCAGGTGCTCCGACTCATCCTTGGAGCTACTTGGCCGTTATTTTATAAATTCTGTTTTTTTAACATAGTCCTAAATTGTCTTCCATTATAATCCGGGTCAAGTCTGGTAAGGAGTCATCCTCTAAGAATCGGGATCTATTGCTGTCGAAAGCTGGTCAAGCTTCGCCATTTCCTGACGCTAAGATGGAAGGCATTTGCTCTCTCGTTTCCTCTTACGCCTTGATTATTAGGCACCCATTTGAAGCAAACTGTGACGTGTTCAAAGTAAGAGTTTATCGCCATATTAGTATCTAAACGGTCCTTGCTTTTATCGATCTTGACGTTATTGGCCTGATACTCATATTAAATTTGTTAGCGCTTAGTCAGCTGAAACTCACACTATAACTGCTCGGACTTGCGGTCTGGTGAGCGGAATTAAAGTCCGGTTTTCGGCCCTTTGATGAAAATTCAAAAGAAGTCAAGCTCGAATTTTACTGGCAACTTAAGACGCATTTCTTTGCTTCCCATCCTGTCAAAAGTTGTGGAAAATATTCTTAAGCGGCAGTTGTTAGACCATATTGAGAGTATATCGATGCTTAATAATTGTCAATGTGGTTTCCGGAACGACAGGAGTACCTCTGCTCTTCTAATTGGCCTTACTTACTCAATAAGGAAGAATACTCATGATCAAAAAATGTGTATGGTTTTGTCTTTGGATTTAGAAAAAGCCTTCGATAGGGTAGATTATGGAATTTTGATAAATAAATTGCATAAAGATTATGGACTTGGGAAAAGTGCTTGTAGTTTAATGCTTTCTTATTTATGTGGTAGAAAGAAGTTTGTTCGTGTCAGTGGAGTCGCATCGTCTGTTTTGTCTGTTAGGAGTGGGGTCCCTCAAGGCTCTGTTCTTGGTCCAATTTTGTTTGTGCTGTTTATTAATGACCTTTTCAAAAGTCTAGGCGATTGGTTCAGTGATGATGTTCAGCTATTATTTTGCGGAGAAATCCAGTATTTGGATGTTTTACAAGCAAAAACTAATTATGTTTTAAAATTATTGAGCGTATGGATGTCCTCTAACAAGCTTAGTATTAATCCTTCTAAAACAAAGGCAATACTGTTTTCATCATCATCTTCTATCAACCTAGATTTGCAATACAATGGTACGTCTATAGAATTCGTTCAGAGTATTACGTGTTTGGGAATACTACTGGATAACAAATGTTGCTTTGAGCAGCATTTTCGCAGTATTGCTTCACGTATTAGTTTCACACTTCGTCAACTATACAACACCAATTAAGTTTTACCTCGTTGGGTAAAAACAAAACTGGTTCATGGCTTGATTATGCCAAATATTTTGTACTGCCTAGAGGTATATACAGGAACTACTCAAAGTAATATGAATATTATAAAGACAGTGCTTCATAGAGTTATGCGCTATGTATATTCTGTTAAACCGTATGCTCACATATCGCCGTTTGTGAATGACTTTTTAGGCTGTTCCTTTGTGGAATTTGTGCACCTTCGGTTGTTATATTTTTGTTTTACAAGATATACAAACTTCAATCTCCTTTGTTCCTAGCTAATTCATTTGTTTTCAGTCACTCAATTCGCAACAGACAGTTAATTATTCCAAAGGTAACACCGCTTATGGATCGATCATTCCTCGTAAGAGTAGCCCGACTATTTAACATTTTGCCAATCAGTTTAAAAACGTTTAATTTGTCTTCCATGACATTTCGTAAACATTTAATGGAACATTTTCGTTCCAGTACAGAGTAATGCTTTTATTTATATGTTTTTTTTCTTCGGTTTCTTGATTATCACTTATATGCTTTCATCAGGTTTTTTTTTCTTTTATTAGGAAATATAAGGATTTTTTTTTAATTTATATTATTTATTTGATTTTATACTGAATTTTCTCTAGTAGTTTATGATGTTCTATTTAACATTTTGATGCATATTGTAATTTAGCTTTAATAGGCCCCAATGGGCTTCGAATTACATGTCAATAAAGAAATGAAATGAATATTATGTTTTAGCAGCAGGCGCGCCATACCATCATCGAAGAGGCTAAGGTAGAAGAAAAGATTCCGAATCTGAAGATAACGATATGGGCGGATTTGCTCTTCTCGATTAAATTCGTAAGGGCCCTAGCCATTCACAACAACAAAAACAGCAACAACTGCAAGGCAACAACAGCAATGGTCTGAACTTGGCAAAAACTCGGAAATCGTGCTATTAGACGTCTCCACGATATCAACTGGCCATCATTGATTCTTCCAACGTTATGTAAAAGAATTTAACCAGCAACTGCCAACAATTTTTTGAGCTAGACCTACCTATAAGTGTACCGATCGACTCTAAATAACAAGCTAATTTGATTAAAGGGCGTTTGTCACTCCTTCTCAAACTTTTTCCGTTCTAAAACATCTGGTTGTAACTGTTGCCCGATATTTGTGAAATGTGGCAAAAGTAAGTCTTGTTGGACCAAGGACGAACGCAATTAAAATTAAAGAAAATCGACTCAGAGTAAGATTAAGCTCCCGCACATCTGTTTTACTGTTTTTCTAACCTTATCAGAAGAAGCCACATATTTCATTAAAACTTGAAGGAACTTGCGCAGCTCATTACGGCCGATCAGTAACCAGCTTAGATAAAAATGGAGCATATTGGTCCACTTTTTGCTAAAGCCATTTACAAGGTTCTTCCGGCTTTACATATAAACGCTCTAGAACACTCATATTAATTCTGATTTCGGTTAAAATTGGTATGGAATGGGACAGTGGACAAACAACAAAACTTGGCTCATAGGCTCATTTTTTTAATATTGTCTCATATAATCTGAAGGCCCATTCAAAAATGGCTTCTGCGTGATATTATTGATATCAAATATCAATAAAGCCACAATGTACAACTTTTTTATATTTGATTAAATCTGGTTGACGGACCCTAGGGCCGAAAATACATGACCTGCTTTTAAATGGTTTTTCTGCACATCAAGATGTGCAGGATACTATATATTTTTTTTAATATTTTTAAATAAAAACTAACCTCTTTTTGACGATATTTGTCAAACATTCTTTGTCTAAAAGAGGATCAATCAATTCATTTCTGTATGGGAAACTATTATCTATTCTAAGACAAATGACTTAAACCGGAATGTCGGTTAATGTCGATCTTTTACTTAAAATTAAACCCGACAGCCGGGTTTATAAAAACGCGGTTTTCTGAAAACCCCGGTTTTTTTCAACACTCTGCCCGAAGTGCCAACTGTGCCCATCAACCTGGTCCCAGTAAAAGATTGGGCTTGAGTACATACCCTGCACTCAATGCCAAGTTGCCACAACAACGGGTTCATCCTCAGGTTCCAAATAAAGGCACCATATTTGATTAACGCCTCTAGAGTGGCATAGATCTGAACATAGACATTACGAGTAGTACCCAAGCAGCACGCCCTCCTGTTAGAAAAATAACATTTTCAGAGTTAAATGTCCTAGCAGCCTACAGTTATCAACGATAAAAGCCCACTGATTCGGCCAAGTTAATCAAAACACAACATTTATTTAGACGAGTCAAACAACACCTTACATACATCCAGGCGTCTTGTAGACTTCCACATAGCTGCCATAAGAAATAGGTACATACCATTCAACCTCTTCGAAAGTCTGGTTACCATTATTCTTTCTAAATTGCTGTTGTCCATATCGGGCGTATTTATGAGGACAATGTCCCTGTTTGTCCCATTTACCTAGAAACGTAACCTCGTGTACATACCTTTCAACCAAAGCCTCCGTACTCTAAGCTATCTCTCATTTTTCTAATTATGGCCCAACAGCTTAAACCTTCTGCAGAGATAAAGTCCTTTGCTCCGTCCTTTGGAAGAACTTATTCATTAACGCAATCGCTGGTGGGGTGTTCTCCCCGTCAATGGGAATACACATTTTGTAGTGTCCAGCTTATTAATTTGGGAGAAGATCCCCTATTTTTATCAATTGAATTTCAATGTAAGTAATAAAATTCCGCTGAATGTCAACTGGAAATCCTTTTGGCTATGGCGTCTGATCGATTAAGTCTGGTACTACGGTATTCAGAATCTTGTTCCGGCGAAAATAGTTGTGGCGAAGTTACACCACATCCGGGTGCCGAGGTCGACAGATAATCTGGGCCAAAGCAAACCGAACACAAAGGTGAGAGTAAACCGATATGCAACAAAAATTAAATATTACAAAGGATAGAGTGAACCTATCTTTAATTTGAATCGGCATTTAAAAAAGTACTGATCATTTTTTAAAATGTTTGTTTTAATTGGAATGGTTAAATGATAAATGTCACGCAAAGCATTCAGAGACAATTGTTGTCTTGTCGAAACAATGAAATATGTACTGAAAATTTGCTTGTTCGGATGAGGTACTGCCGAGCCAGTTGTGATAGTCCTACATATGATATTGTGTTCCATTCTTAAAAGATCATGTTTATTTAACCTCTAAGAAAAACAGCAACTTAAAAAAAATTATCAGTAAAGCCGATTCAAATTTAAAATTTGAATTCACCCACCCTATAGACTTGATTTGCATATTTTGGGATCTGTAGGGCCGTGTTTGCGTGCGCAATTCTCTAACTATGGCTTTGTTGGAATTATTATTGTTTTTTCCCCTACTGATCTCATCGACCTCGTTTCATAGAAACAGGCAGGGCACTCACTCTGCCTTTAGAGAATATGTATGTGCTGGTGGTTGTGTTAGACAGGCTGTTGCTCTTATGTGGACGGCGACGGATGGTATGGGATGATTGGGTGGTGGTGGTTGTTTATGGCTGCGGAATTTCCAAACGCCATCGAGCGTAGCCATCCAGCAAGGCGTTGCCACGCACAGAGAGTTGTGTGTTTTGAGCCCCTGTCGAAGGGGCAATCTACGATTTCCAATGAACAAAAAAAAATAAAAACCCCTTGCAGTGGACTATAGAGCAAAGGAGTAAATGTGCATGTCTCGTATGATTACATATGGGTTTAAAAAGGGGAAGGAGGTAAACCGAAAAAGGGGAGGTATAGCTAAACATAATGGGAGGGAGAGCAGAAGAGAGCGAGAGAGAGACAGAGCTCAGTAAAAAGTCTCCACCGATAAAAGCTTTTTTAATTTGAGAAATGGAGACTTTGACTGAAATACAAACACAAATTAAACCCCGTCTCTCTTTCTTACTCGTTCTCACTAACACATTGATAATTAAACTTGTGGATGACCGAGAGGCATGTAAACAAGGGTATAGCCATTTGTTCGCCACCTTATCGTTAGAAATCTTCCTCTCAGGCCAGTGAGAACGTGAGCGAGAGAAACTCGGTCAGAAATCCCTGATATCCAAGAGTACTGATCATTTCCGCTCTTTATAAAAAAGAAAGAAAAAATCTCTTTGAAATGGCAGATTTTTAAAATGGTCTCTCAGAGAGTAGATAGTTGGAGATAACAAAAAACGAACATAAAGCGTGAGAGAGAGAGAGAGTTACCATCTGTTTTCTTGTAAATAAAGAGTGGTTGGGGTCAGGATCGGTACAGTGACAATAACAAAACAACAATCGGACTGCACATGTGACTTGAAAAACAAAATTTGAAGGTATGTCTGAATGTAGGTATATTTGTATGTTAGTGAGTGTTAATTTATGCGATTTTAACAAGTGTACGATGGTGTATGACTTTCTGTCTGTCTCGATTTGACTCACTCTCAGTGAATTTGGTATGCAACTGAGAAACAATAAATACGCAGAGAATTGATTTATGCTTACGCGGTTTGACATACATTTTACATAAGAACATGCTGAGATACCCTACTTGAGAGTGCGTCTGTATGTATGTAACTGGCATTTGACAATATCACGCTCTGTTATTTGCAGTTACTCTTTTTTCGTTGTTTTTGTTTGTTGCTGTATCGTAGCACTTTTGTTGTTGATCCATTCATTAAGCCAACGATCAGACCAATTCGATCTTTGGATCTACAGACAGACCAAAGTGGAGTTTGATTATCGGTCGCTACTTATCGTAAAGATTTGTCTATGCATGTACATGAGTAACTTAATACGAGTACATTAAGAATGGTTGCTTTAATTGGTGTACTATGAAACCTTAAGATGTGGCCCGTTATGTAACCATAAGCTGGGGGATAAAAGCCTTGATTCATCGGATACGATTTTGTAGCTATATTTGTGCCAACAAAATTTTTTTGGTAAGCAAAAAAGATATTTACGATAACACGAAACGAGGGACAGCTTACGGTGTCTTCCACATGAGAAAATTCTGAAAATACATGGGTAAATAAAACAAGCGCAATAAAAACCATGGCCCACATCCTCCTTTAATATGAAAAAGACATATGTATGCATACATTGGCCGTGTTTTATTGGCAACTTGCTTAGGAGGTCACTAACTCGATAACATTTATACGAGGGTTTTTGTATATCTTTCTGAGGTCGACTGGTAATCTGGGCCAAAACAAACCGAACCCAAAGGTGAGAGTAAACCGATATGCAACAGGAATTAAATATTACAAAGCATAGGGTGAACCTATCTTTAATTTGAATCGGCTGTTAAAAGGAACTGATAATTTTTTAAAATGTTTGTTTTGATTGGAATGGTTAAAGGATAAATGTCACGCAAAGCATCCAGAGACAACTGTTGTCTTTTCGAATTGTTGTCGACCCGATACAATGAAAAATGTACTGAAAATTTGGTTGTTCGGATGAGGTACTGCCGAGCCAGTTGTGATAGTCCTATAAATGATATTGTGTTTAATTCTTAAATGACAAAGCTTAACCTCTTTAATAACAGCAGCACCTTGAAGAAATTAATAGTACTTTTTTTACAGCCGATTCAAATTTAACATTTGACATTTCCATTAGAAAGTTTGACATTTTTTTAACATAAACGTACTTAGAACATTTTGACATACGACCATGATTTGTGTTGTTTACAGTAGCTTACAAAAATAAATTCGGCAAAACTTGGAATTAACTCGAGATCATTTCGCGAGACCATTGTTCACAACTTTCGACGTGGATTATCACGACAAGAGTGCAATGATGAACTTAAATCTTTGTATGGCGATGAAGCAACATTCTATAGCACTGTGAAAAATTGGTTTAATGAATTCAATTGTAGCCGACGCTCGCTCATAGACGAAGGTCGTACAAAAACGGCCGTTGTGCCGTTTTTGTACGTTGTGCCGCGGTGCTTCAAAAGACGTTTATAAGATCGTCACAGGTGAAGAATCATCGCTCTTAGCGTATGCGCCCGAAACAAAAAAAGCAATCGACCGTGTGGATCTTCGAAGACGAGCCAAATCCAACGAAAGTTGTTCGTGGAAAAAGCACCACAATTTGTTTGCCTGAGGTCTTCGGAGAAATTCGAAAAACGAACAACAGAAGACGAATCATTGTGCATTATGACAATGCGAGCTCTCACACATCGGCTCAAACCAGCGTCTTTTTGACAGGCCAAAAGGTCGAATTGATGAGTATTCCGCCGTACAGCCCTGACTTGGCACCCAGTGACTTCTTTTTATTCCCACACATCAAGAAAAAAATGCGTGGTCAACGATTTTCGTCGTCAGAAGATGCTGTTAAGCGTTCAAAAACCATGTTTTGGAGGTGTCTAAATCGGAGTGGAAAAAGTGATTCGACAATTGGTTTGAGCGCATGTAAAAGCGTACTGATTGATAGATTAATGCTAAAAACAATAACACCATTTTTGGGGTTATGTATTAACATTTAGCTTGAACCTCAAAATGTCGTAACTAGTGGTAAAAACATTTGACTTCGGAAAAAAGAATTTGATTTGTAGTGCATAAAGCGGTCAACGGATGTCCGTGTTGCACACACCATGAAAGTAGCGATAGAACAGTGTCACGCAACCACAATCCGACAATGCTCAGGAGAGACAATAGAGTTGGATACCCATCACTTCCCGTTGAACACGGAAGACCTAGGAAGACTTTGGATCGACTGCCCATATATTTTTTTTTTTTTTTTAAATAGCCAACACTCAGGGGATGCCCCCTATACATGCGGTGCATTGCGTTGGCGAGTGGAAAGTAAAGGATCGGAGGGGGGAAAGAGGGAATAATGTTTATTGACACTTGTCTTGAACTTCTGGATGTCGCAATTAGTGGGAAACACATTTGCCGGAAGTCGATTCCACATACGGACTGTACGAGCGAAAAACGAATTTGATCTGTAGTGTATAGTGCGGTCAACTGGCCAATCGATAACAAACGGGTGCGAATTCCTAGAAAGTCGCGTATCCCTGCCGAACATCCTCACGTCAGGAATAAGGCGACGGATGTCTGATGAACACACACCATGAAAGTAACGATAGAACAGCGTCACGCAACCCACATTCCGACGATGATCAAGGGAAACAATAGAGTTGGATACCCTACTGTCACCTATCAGCACCATCGCTCTCCTTTGAACACGGTCAAGTAGCTCCAAGGATGATTTTGGAGCACCTGCCCATATATGGGAGTTGTATTCCATCTTCGGCCTGATGTAAGTTGTAGAGATATTGAAAAGATCAGAAGGAGTGAAATATTTCTTGCACCGCTTTAAAAAGCCTATGCACTTGAGTGCTTCTTTCGACACTTCGAATACATGTCTCGCCCAACGAGCGTCACATTGTATTTTCATGCCCAGAACATCAAGAGCTTCTGATTGTTCAATATCCGTACCATCGATAGAAATTGACGATATTGTTGGGTCAGCGAATCGCTTGTGAGACAACAAGCAGCACTGTGTCTTACGCGCATTAAAATCTACTCTATTCACTCGACCCCATTCGGAAATGGCCAGTAAATCCCGGCCAAGTGTCTCATCCATAATTCGCCTTTTGTCTTCAATATCTTGAAGACTCGGCCTACGGTCGAATGAATATGAATGACATAGGTTACTGTCATCCGCAAAGAAGTAGATTGGATTCACGGTCTGACCCAACAGATCATCAATTAAAAATAAAGAGGGAGAAAGGACAGAGCCCTGTGGTACTCCTGCAGTAAGCCTATGTTTGTTGGATGAGAACCCATCTACAATATAAAACGAGCGAAAGTATCACCGTCGCCAAAAGCTATCAGCTTTGACAAGAGTGCACCGTGCCAGACTCTATCAAAGGCCTTGGAGATATCCAGAGCCACAACCTTACTCTCACCAAACTGGTGGATAGACCGACTCCAGCGCTCCGTCAAGAAAGCCATCAGGTCTCCCGTAGAGCGATTTCTACGGAAGCCATACTGTCGATCACTAAGCAAGCAGTTAGACTCTAGATACCTCACAAGATGGTGGTTAACCATGCTCTCCATTACCTTAGAGAGCGCGGAGCAAATCGCGATTGGCCGATAATTTGCAGGATTATTGGCTTCACCCTTTTTAGGGATGGGTTGGACGTTCGCAACCTTCCAACACGCTGGGAAGACTCCCGCACGATAAGCAAGGTTGAAGAGGTTGCGCAATGGACGGGCTATCGTCGAGGAGCACTTACACAGGACAAGTGCCGAAATACCATCCGGGCCCGGGGACTTATTTACGTCGAGATTCGCAAGAACCCTTTTAACCCCACGTGTTCGAAAAAATATCTGAGGCATGGAAATAGATACGTTTTCGATCTCTGTTAGTCGTTAGTCTGGGCTTCGCTTAGGTAATTTTGGAAAGGAAAGAGGTAGGGCTATCCTTTAAGAGAAAACAAAAAAATTAGACCACTGATTCTGAATTTACCAATTTTGCCCTAGTACCAATCCAAAAATTTTCAAACCGTTGCCATTTCGCCCCTTGTATTTTTGGGCATGGTCGTAGATAGACATATTTTTATGAAATAAGCCAGGGAATACGCTGGTGAAATTTGTACAGTCGTGAATGAATCACCGTGTAAAACAACTCGTATAGTGCGATGTCTTAGAAAGCTCAATATAAATACAGCAAAAGTATTACCGACACCGAAAGCGATGAGCTTTGATAAAAGTGCTTCGTGTCAGATTCTATCAAAGGTCTTGAAGATAGTCAAAGCCACGACCTTACTCTCACCAAACTGGTGCATAGACCGACTCCATAGCTCCGAAAGGGACTTTAACAGGTCTCCCGTAGAGCAATTTTTGCAGAAGCTATACTGACGATCATTCAGTTAGTCTTTGGACTCTAAATACCTTACTAGATGGTGGTGAATTGTGCTCTCCATTACCTAGGACAGTGCGGAGCAAATTCATTAGCAAATGTAATTGATCGATAATTAGCAGTATTATTTGATTCACCTTTTTTGGAGATCGGCATGACGACCAAGGCCAAGTGCCGTAATATAGGGTAATCCATCTAGAGGTATTTTTTCGGAACAAAAAAATATAAAAATGCAAATCAAGTGTGGAATCTTTATTGGTAATTTGAAAGGACATTTTATGTCATTTATTTTTTGAAAATAATTTCCTTCAAATGTTGGCCATACTGAGGGTCTAATTTTGGATGACTCGTTCGAGCATTTCGACTGGTATGACTTTAATGACACGGGTAATGTTGGCTTTCAACACCTGAATCGGAGCTGGTTTGTCAGAATAGACTTTGGACTTTACCTAACCCCAAAGAAAAATGTCTAAAGGTGTGATATCACTCGATTGAGGCGGCCAACTCACCTGTCCAAAACGTGAAGTTAGCTGCTTTTCGAAATTACCTCTCCATAGATCCATTGTTCGAGCAGCTGTATGGCAAGTGGCACCGTCCTGTTGAAACCAAGTGTCGTCAAGATTACGGGCTTCAATTTCTGGTATCATAAAGATCGATATCATGGAGCGATAGCGAGCACCATTCACGATTACATTCCGGCCATCATTATTTTTGAAAAAATATGCACCGATGATTCCACCAGCTTATAAACCGCACCAAACCGTGGTTTTCTCTGGGTATAATGGCACCACTTGAACCTCTTCTTGTGGCTCTTCAGCACAAATGCAGCAATTTTGTTTATTGACTTTGTCGTTGAGCCAGAAATGGGCCTCATCACTGAACAAAATTTGGGTCGAAAACAGCGGATCTTTCCGTTTCTCACCGAACACTCATTTCCATATTACAGTTGCCAACATTTAAAGTAAATTATTTTCAAAAAATAAATGCCATAAAATGTCCTTTCAAATTACCAATAAAGATTCCACACTTAATTTTTTTATTTTAAATTTTTTTTTTTATATTTTATATTTATATTTTTTTTTGTTCTGAAAAAATATCTCTAGATGGATCACCCTTTACTATCCGGGCCCAGGGACTTTTTTACATAAAGATTTGCAAAAACCCTTTTACCTCCACGTGTTTATTAGTTGGTCTGGGCTGCTCTTTTATGTAAGCCGCAGAGTATGTTCGAGCCTGGCCAAACTTGACAACGTTTCTATTGCTTGACTGCGGAAAACGTAACACAAAATGGCCCACAATGGATTTCGAAGCGATAAAGGACTTTGTTAGTTATTCCCCGTAGAATATTGCCAATCTTAAAAGTATCCCTTCAAAAGGTAGGAAAGACACGAAAAGACCACACACGTAATGCTAAAAGCCTTCTGAACTTTCGAAATGACCCAAAAACTGAAAAACCCTGTTAAGCAACTGATCACGACCGGGCATTAACACATTAACTTTCAAAACCTACATTGTCCGAAGAACTGGGAAAGACAGAAGACAGACATGACCACGACGGCGATGTTTGTTAACATTCGACAATTGGAACATGCGTACAGTACGAGTAAAACTTAAGACAGACCAAAAATTAACATATCCTCCTTAAAAGACGGAGCCAGCGAGCGAGCGGGAGCAACAGCATTTTAATGTCCAACACGTGCAACCATTTCTTTGGCATTTCTTCGTCCAAATGGAAAGAAAGTCGTCAGTCACAATGTTACAACAATGACAGAACAACAACATCATCGTCATCATTAATGGAGGGCATCATGAAGTGGAAGGTCTTTGCCCTTTTCCCTTTGGACAGAAATGAGTTAATGCTGCTTTTGGAACAGATTTAATCATTACGAGTTTAAGTTGGAAACATAAGCAGCAACAAGCAACTACTCGTACCAGTGAGCAGGTAAATTTTATTTAGTTTTCAGCTACAACAGCTCTCTAGCTACAGCAACAACAACGCTTAACAATAATAATAAACAGGAGTTGTTTTTACCGACAACACCAAGAACAACAAGGGGGCCATCAGCGTCATAATCCCAAGTGAAAAAGTTATGACAATAAAGACCATAAACAATGACTTCCCTCTTTCTCTCTCCGTTTTCACCAGGAAGACAATAAACAGCCTTAAAGACTGAAGGAATTATTGGCCAACAATATCGAAGGATTTTTTCAAATTTCAAAATGATAACATTTTCCTTTCGAACACCTGCTGTTCGGAAAATTGTTAGCCCTTAAACAATGACGGGCCCGGTAATTGATGACATTAGCTGGCATGACGCTTTAATATTGTGTATAAGAGAATCATAAGCGTGATTTGAATTTCACTTCTACTTTATTCTACTCAATCCTGCAGGAGGCTAACACTTTTGAGGGAGCATTTCAGTTTTATCTTAAACAGGTTCCTAAACACAATGAGAGGTTTGTGATCACAAAGTGTTTTTTTATTTAAGGGCTGCTATATATATTTCTGGACTAATAATGAAAAGGCTAATATTTATCATCAAAAATAGTTTTATTGTTTTTCAAAGTATGCTCCAGCATGATTTATAAATTTTTGCATGCGCTCAAACCAATCGTCGAAGCACATTTTCCACTCCGATTGAGACACCTCCAAAACATGGTTTTTGAACGCTTCAACAGCATCTTCTGGCGACGAAAATCGTTGACCACGCATTTTTTTTCCTGATGTGCGGGAGTAACAACAAGTCACTGGGTGCCAAGTCAGGGCTGTACGGCGGATGACCCGTCACTTCGACGTTTTGGTCAGTCAAAAAGGCGCTGGTTTGAGCCGATGTGTGAGAGCTCGCACTGTCATGGTGCACAATGTTCGTCTTCTCTTGTACGTTTTTCGAATTTCTCGGAAGACTTTAGGCAAACAAATTGTGGTGTACCACTCAGAATTGACCGTCCTACGTTGCTCAAGCGAAACAGTGGCCACATGCTTCGACGTGTTTCTTCCACGAACAACTTTCGCTGGATTTGGCTCGTCTTCGAAGCCCCACGCAGTCGATTGCTGTTTTGTTTCGGGCTCATACGCATAGATCCATGATTCGTCACCTGTGACGATCTTATAAACGTCTTTTAAAGCACCGCGATGGTATTTTTTCAAAATTTGTTTGCACCAATCGAGACGAGCCTTTTTTTGAGCGATTGTCAAATTGTGCGGGATCCAACCAGAACAAACCTTTTTTACGACCAGGTGTTCATGCAATATCGAATGTATGCTGGTGGAAGAATTGCCCAAGGATGCCTCTATCACGGACGATCTTGCATTATCAGTTCACGCACGGCATCAATATTCTCTGGCAAAACGGCCGTTTTTGGACGACCTCCGTCTTAGAGCGAGCATCTTCCACGATTGACTTCATCGCCATACAAAGATTTAAGTTCATCGATACACTCTTGTCGTGATAATCCACATCGAAAATTGTGAAAAATAATGGCACGAAAATGTTCATGAGTTAATTCCATTTTTTTGCCAAATTGATTTTTTCAAGTCACTGTAAACAACACAAATGAGGTCGTACGTCAAAACGTTCTGAGTACGTTAATGCTAAAAAATGTCAAACTTTCCAATTAAAACTCCAGATGGCGCCAGGCAAAATTTAGTGTTGACTATGCCAGAAATATATATAGCACCCTTGTGGTCGATGGTTGCGTTGGCTGTGTGACATGTGGCCCCATATTGTTGATAACAAATGTTGTCCATATCATTCTCTTGAATTTTTGGAAACAAAAATTGGTACGTTAACGCTCACTATTGACGGTAACGGCGGCTCCTTGCTCATCTTCAAAGCAAAAAATGGCCCAAAAATGTCGCAGCCCAAAATTCACACCAATAAGTTACTCGTTGTGGATGCATTGGCTTCTCAGTGGTCACGTGTGGTTTCTCCGAACCCCATATGCGGCAATTTTGCATATTAACATCGCCACTGGCAACACAAAATAAGATTTTCTTGTAAAATTCTTCAGCTCCTGCCAAACAAGCGTTTGGGCGAAGCGAACGCGCACCGAATGTTCATGAGGCTGCAGTTCTTAGAGACCAATTTAACTTTGAAAGCCTTCATACCAAGGTCTTTATGCAAAATTCTTCTCAAAGACGTGCGAGAAAAATTAACTTCCAGAGAACGATGACGAGTTAATGTTGGTAGATGCTCTTGGACATTCGCAGCAATGTTTTCGATTGAACGCACTGGACGAGAACGTACTCGGGTTGGCTTGTCCAATAACGATTCTTTTTTTTTGAAATCGATTTACAAATTGAAGCACAAACTGAACTTAAGGCCTATATCTTCTCGAAAAATTTCCACGTGACTTTCTCACAGTTTGCGTTAAAGCCTCATTACTTTGGAAGTAGGTTTTAAAAATTTCCAAATTGTGTTCCAGCGTATAGCGTCTTATTTTGCAAATGTCAAACATTAACTTGAAAATGAAAATTAATGTTATTTTTTCCTTTAAAGTCAAGGTAATATGAAATTTTAAATGGCCCGCCCTTTATAAGGGGCAGCTACTGGGTTTGCTGTATATATTTCAACGACTTAAGCTGGCAACCCGCCCACTTCGGGAAATAAAAAAATAAAAAAAATCCGAACATCAGCTAAACCAGCAAAACCGAAAAGGGGGTTACGTTGGATTCGATACGAGCTTTCGTTTTATGTGTTGCACTGTTTACCACTTTTTTACGAACAGTAAAACTTTTTCAAAGACATGATCAATATTTGTACTTTTTAACGAATGAATAATTGCGGTTAAGCTATGCAGTCCGAGTTATCGACGCCTAGCCTAAAACAGCTGCTTTAAAAATAGTTCTTTTTAAAAAATGGTCTCATTTTTTCTGATTTTTTTTTTATCCGTATGCACTTTTTACACATGTTAAGAGGACTTGATCTCTTTTTTATACAAATTTATATTGAATTAGTGTTCATAACAAAATTTTCTTTATTCCAATCAATGCCAATTTTTTATTTTTTTAAATGTGTCCTCCGAAGGTTCTAAAGGCTCTTTGTAAATGTTTTAAATGTCCTCCTTTTTTTGGCACGAATGTCCTTCTTTTCGGAAAATTGTTATGGTAACCCTGTTTGCGATTCTTAGGTAGAACGTTGTACTACCCATCACAACTATGCAGGCTCCAGATGGCATTCAGCCAAGTCTCCATGAGGTTTCTCCGACAAATAAATTCTACTACATCAGTGATTACGAGTGAGTAATTGCAAAATTAATGCACTCTCGAAAGTGGCCACAGCAATCTGTGGCGTAAGGTGCCGTATATGTTAATGCTGCTGCTGGATGTTTCTTGTTAGATGATGATGACGTTGACGACGAAGGTGTGGACTGCTTCATAAAGGGTGATCCATCTAGAGGTATTTTTTTCAGAACAAAAAAAATATAAAAATTAAATCAAGTGTGGAATCTTTATTGGTAATTTAAAAGGACATGTTATGGCATTTATTTTTTGAAAATAATTACCTTCATATGTTGGCAACTGTAGTATGGAAATGAGCGTTCGGTGAGAAACGGGAAGATCCGTTGTTTTCGAACAAAATTTTGTTCAGTGTTGAGGTCCATTTCTGGCTCAACGGCAAAGTCATTAAACAAAATTGCCGCATTTGGGCTGAAGAGCAACAAGAAGAGGTTCAAGAGGTGCCATTTTACCCAGAGAAAACCACGGCTTGGTGCGGTTTATAAGCTGGTGGAATTATCGGTGCATATTTTTTCAAAAATGATGATGGCCAGAACGTAAACGTGAATGGTGCTCGCTATCGCGCCTTGATATCCATCTAACTGAAATTAAAGCCCGTAATCTTGACGACACTTGGTTTTAACAGGACGGTGCTACTTGCCATACAGCTGCTCCAACAATGGATCTATTGAGAGGTCGTTTCGAAAGCAGCTAGTTTCACGTTTTGGACAGGTGAGTTGGCCGCCTAGATCGAGTGACATCACACCTTAAGGCATTTTTCTTTGGGGTTACGTAAAGTCCAAAGTCTATGCTGACAAACCAGCCACGATTCAGGTTTTGGAATCCAACATTACGCGTGTCATTAAAGCCATACCGGTCGAAATGCTCGAACGAGTCATCCAAAATTGGACCCTCAGAACGTGCACTCTGAGGCGTAGTTGCGGCCAACATTTGAAGGAAACTATATTCAAAAAATAAATGCCATAAAATGTTCTTTCAAATTACCAATTAAGATTCCACACATGATTTGAAATTTTATATTTTTTTGTTGTGAAAAAATACCTCTAGATGTATCACCCTTTATCCAAATCCAGAGACCCACTGCGGACAGCGTTAAAACAGAAAAAGGCAACAAACTCCGTTTCGCTATACATACTCCCTGAAGTGGCACAGACCTAAACAGCTTTTTAAGTGCATCCACTCCGTGCAATGATTACGCCTTACAGACATTGCACGATGGTGTATCCGGTATTGACAAACCGAACAGATCTAAGGTCCAGGGTTTAGTTCGATACCGTTTCGGAGCAGCAATATTCGTAGCAGGCTCCACGACGAAGAAAAAATGAACAAACAAAAATCTCGAAGAAAACCACCGAAGTGTTGGCTTTTTATGTCTGTCGTGGTTGTTTTCGTCTAACGCCCGACCGACATATACAAGCCAGCGGATCGTGGTATATGTGACGCGCAAAATAGAAAGGGACCTAAGTTTTGTTCAGCAGAGCCATTTTAAAGATTTAAATACGTGTATCTTTGGTGTACCATCACTTTCATAAAACGCTCATATCTCTGGGAGGGAACACTTTTGGGGCATGGGATCGGGGTCTCATTCGATGCTCAGATGTTGTCCACATCAAAAAAAAGAGAAAACTGATTTTTGTACCCTTAGGTCCCTTTCTCTGTGCGCTGCCACATATTGAAACGCTTCACTACATTCATGTCGGGATGCAGGTCACGGTTCGTCCTACGAAGCCAGAGCCGTGTATATTATGAAGGTTTTTCCTCTCCGAAATTTCCAATGTAACTTCCTCACCTTCCATGGAAGGTGTTTGCATACAATCATATGTATCTTTGGGAAAATTTCTGCCAGCCCAAACATAATATGTTTGGGAGCTGCTCCAAACATATATATGTTGCCTGCAAAATATGTTTGGGGCAATATGTTACAGAGGCCGTTTTTTTCCACCGTGCAGCACCTACGTATATATTTTGACGCCATACAAAGGGTGGTTAAATTTTAAGGGGCGATGTTGATTTTGAATAGAACACAAATTATTTAGGAAATTATTGTTATTTATTTATGCATGTATGCAACAATATATCGGCCAAATGGCCGACGCGATCTCGGCAGCACACCTCCATCCGATGGTCCAAATTTTCGATGACGCTGAGGCATAATTGAGGTTATCTGCCGTTAATGTGCCGAATTATCTAATCCTTTAGCTCTTGAATTGTTGCTGGCTTGTCGAGGTATACATTTTCTTTCAAATAATACCAAAGAAAGAAGTCCAACGGTTTTGTCAAGTCACATGATCTTGGCGGTTAATTAACATCGCCACGAGGTGAGATAACACGGCCATTGAATTTGTCGCGAAAAATAGCCATTGTTTCGTTAGCTGTGTGGCAAGTGCCACTGTCCTGTTAAAACCATGTGTCGTCCACATCCATATCTTCCAATTCGGGCCATAAAAAGTTCGTTATCATCTCACGATAGCGAACACCATTCACAGTAACAGTCTGACCGGCCTCATTTTGGAAAAATAGGGCCCGATGATGCCGCCAGCCCATAAACCGCACTAAACAATCACTTTTTGTGGGTGCATGGTTTTTTCGACAATCACTCTTGGATTATCATTCGCCAAAATGCGGCAATTCCGTTTATGGCGAATCCACTGAGGTGAAAATGTGTCTCATCACTGAAGATGATTTTCTTCGAAAATTGTTGCCACTGTTGCCATTTCTTCCCACCGGCCTGAATAACTTGAACGCGTTGTTCGCTTGTGTATCTTTCCATGGTTCAAATTGAGTTATTCTGAAATTGAGAAATATCAAATGAAATACAGAAAAAAACTTGAAGTTTAGGTGTGGTTCACATTCAACATCGGTTTTTAAAATTTAACCACGCTTTAGAAATAGAATAACATCAGTGGTGGTATTGTTAAGTGTGATATACGTCTTGCAAGAGAGGTATCTGTTCTAAGGCCGTTTAACGCGTCCAAAAGAGCACCTATTTGACAACTTGATCCTTCGCTTTATTAAAGATCATGGAAGGTTGGAAGAACACGAGTGAGTTGTATTTTCGTGGGCAATTGTGAAGTAAGGTTGAAAAGTAAGGTTTACAACAGTAGTTCTCATTCGTTTGGGGAGAACCTGGCCTTATAGAGTTCGGTTTTACTTTCAACAATTGCAGCAAGGATTTCTAAAGAGGGTTGTCAGGGACCCGAAATCATGATAAAAGCAGTGTGCAGCCACGAAAATCCATGTCACTTTGCCATTTTGTTAAAAACTTGTCTTCTATTTAAATATAGAAGCGGAAGGTCTTGAGCCGGTTTACTCCCTGTTCAATGTGTAAAAGCAGAAGACCGAAATAAAACAAACGAGCTAAACGTTTTTTATTGTCGACATGTTTTCTAAAGTTAGTGACTAGTGCTTTCCTAAAAGTCAAATGTCGCCCAAATCGAATAAAAATTTTAGCTTTGAACGTGTTTTTACACCCCAGGTTGCCAACTTCGGAGCCAATTCTGGCTAGAAGTCAATTCTGGCTAGAGGGCAATTACAAGAGAAAGTAGAGATGTATTTCCAAAATATATTTCTGCCAACCCCAGCGCAGCGGCCGTTTGGTCCAATTAATACCCGACTTTTTAGTTTAAAGTTTATATAGCTGATTATTACGCAACTAACAATTTTCAATATTCTGCTGAGTTGTTCACTTGATGTTGAATCTCAAAATTTTCTACGCGTATTGAAATGCAACATGATGCGTCGGCAATCACCATTAAAAAATCGCACAAATACGAGTAGTCTGACTCTTATCATTGAAGTGTCTTGTAACATGATCAGTGATCATAAAAAAAGTCCAATTGGAAACCGCAAACATTCGTCCTGGCAAACCAAAACAATTGTATCGACTTTCAATAACAGTTTCAATTTAATTGCGAAGAGATCGTTTTTCAACTTGAATTCAAAACAAGAAGAAGAGAAAAAACTTCACATACAAAATGAATTTCAGTTATGGAAGCCTTTGGTGGCAGTTAATCGAACAGAAACACACCCTTTGCAATTGCAACACAAAAATGGATACAATTGCATTTTTTGTTGTCTGCACTCTTCGGTAATATTTTCAGAGGTGGCTTAGAGTAGGCCCTGTACAAAGGGCGCTTTTCGAATTAAAAATTCTATGAGATCTAGCAACTGACTAAACGTATCAAACCACATTTTAGGTAAAGCAAATAAGCGAGTAATTGGGTTAGTATGTGTGACGCGCAAAATAGAAAGGCGCCTAAGGTTAAAAACCAGTTTTGTTCAGGTGAGCCATTTTAAAGATTAGGTCCCTTTCTGTTTGCGCTTAGAAGCGTCGACTTCACTTTCATAAAACGCGCACACTCTGGGAGGGAACACTTTTGGGGCATGGCATCGGTCTCATTCAATGCTCAGATGTTGTCCACTTCAAAAAAAGAAAAATTGATTTTTTTACCCTTAGTTCCCTTCCTCTATGCGCTGTCACATAAAAAAATTAATGAAATAAGTAAGCTCGCAAGTAAGGTAGTAGGTTAGAAACTAGGTTAGGCCAGTTAGGAATACAAGAGACGAGTTAAGGCGGGCCGACTTAATTCGGTCCTTTGTGGTTTCTTCATATAAGAGTTGACATGCTTTATTCAAATCATTGAATCTGTTCCTTAGGAGCCTAACACAAGTACGAGTTAAAATACACGAAAAGCAAGTTTGGAGTATTTTACATGATGAACTCCACATGAAAAAGCTATCCGCAAGAACGCTGCCGCGCTGGTTGACTTTGCCCCAAAAAATCGTCCGTTGGACCGATTCCGAGGAGCTTTTACCGATTTATCAGCGTAATCCAATAGAGTTCTTGCGCCGATTCATAACTGTTGATGAAACATGGATCCATCACTACATCCCAGAATGCAAAAAACAGTCAAAACAATGGATAGAAGCTGGTAAAAGTGGTCCCAAGAAGGCGAAAACTGTTAAGTCAGCAGGAAAAGTAATGGCCACAGTATTTTGGGATGCAAGGGGTATAATATTTATTGATTATCTTGAGAAAGGAAAAACTATAAATAATGAATATTATTGTGCATTATTGGATCGGTTGAGTGAAGAAATCAAGATAAAACGACCGCATTTAGAAAAAAAAGTTCTTTTTCATCAAGATAGTACTCCTTCACACACTGCATTTTTAACTCAACAAAAACTGGACGAATTTCGATTTGAAATTGCTCCGCATCCACCATATAGTCCAGATTTAGCTCCTTCTGATTATATCTTGTTTTCAAATTTAAAAAAAATTCTCGGTGGCAAAATATGTTCGTCCAATATCGAGGTTTTTGCTGAAACTGAGGCATATTTTGAAGGTCTTGAAAAATCTTATTTTTCGGATGGAATTAAAAAACTTGAAAAACGTTTGATGAAGTGTATTGAGTTGGAAGGAGATTATGTTGAAAAATAAATAATAATAATTCCAAAAAACGGAATTAGAATCTACTAATTCGAAATGTCCGACTTTTGCCTTTACACACGCCTTAAGTCACACTGGCCAATCGTCAATAGCTGCACGCCCTTGTCCATTGGAAAATTGGCCACAGCTCGAACCAAAGCAGTCTTAAGAGACTGCATTCTGGGAAGTAGTGATGGATCCATGTTTCATCAACAGTTATGAATCGGCGCAAGAACTCTATTGGATTGCGCTGATAAATCGCTAAAAGCTCCTCGGAATTGGTCCAAGCGGCACCCATTTTGCGGATAGCTTTTTCATGTGGAGTTCATCATGTAAAATACTCCAAACTTGTTTTTCGTGTATTTTAACAATATCAGCAAGTTCTCTGAGCTTTATTCGTCTACCTTTAGTGACTTCATTAAATATTTTTCTAATGTTTTCAATAGTAGTAGCAGTTTTCGGTCTTCCAGAGCGTTGTTCATCTTCCGTACTTGAACGACCCATTTTAAATTGTTGAACCCAGGATTTCACGGTGGAGTATGATGGTGCATTATCATCATGAACATAATCCAATTCATCTTTGATTAATTGTGGCGTATAACCTTTCATATAAAAGTGTTTAATTACCGCACGAAACTTTATTTTCCATTTTTCAAAAATTATAAAACTTGTTTACTTCAATCACCTGTAACAAAGAAAAAATTCATTAAATATTTCGGAAATTTTGACAGATGGCTTATAAAAGATTGCTTTTAAAAAACAAAAAAAGGTGCTAGCTAGTAAAACAGAAAATGTGCCAGGCCAGTTAGTTTTGCGGTCGCCCTCCTACATCAGTAAATATATTAAAAAATATTTGGTCCAAAAACATACAGTACTTATTATTTTACAGTATAAAACGCGTGTAACAGTATTTATGTCCCTACTAAGTATCAATTCGACTTCGAATCCCTCCAACCGCCACTGCGCTCATCCACAGGTTTATCGGCAGCAGCAGGAACGATTAAATGTAACACAATTGTAATCGATTGTTTCGAGCTCTGGAGTGTAGACACTTCAAAATTATCCTTGATCGTTTCAACGTTTCGTTTCTTTTGCATTCCTTCGGCATCAGTCAACAACAAAAAAAGACAATCGCTCTGTTTCGGGCTGCCAGACTGCGCCCTTATTTACGTTACGGTTGTGTTTCCAAATGGCCTTTGCTCATTTCAGTTGCCTGTGCTCCCCTTTCGAAAATAGTTTCGGAATGACTTGATTTCTGGTTTTCTGTAAGACTGCCATCCATTCAGCCAGCCAGCACAACACCCCTTCCTGCTGCCCATTCCTTATGGAGTGGAAATCACATTCGAAAGGAATTCGTGAACGCTTTTGTCTTTGTCTTGTGTGTAGATCCCCACAGGGTGCTGTGGCTTTGTTTGTAGAAATGTACGCCTGCAACAGTATTGGAGTGGCCGGTGTCTGTGTGCGCTCCATGCCATGTCCCAGTCTTTAGTTGATGGGGACTACTTTGTATACACAAACACTAACACATACATACTCGTACTCGTGCATAGTCGAACTGTGAGAGCGACGGGAAAAAAGGGGGAAATATTGGAGCCACATAAACTCATGTTGGATTTTAAACGAAAAAAAAACAAAACTTGGGTACACCGTCCCTCGGTTGTCTCCCCCCTGCCAGCGACTGACTGCCTGACGAGGAGCATATACAGCGAATAAGGCCACTTTGGAGGACATTAAATTATTTGTGCTCAATTCCTGCGCCTACTTGCCTACAATTTGCATTCCAATGTGTGTTGCTTGGGCTCTTTCGTCGCTCATACATCATCTGCACTTCTTCGCCAGGGCAGGGCCCAACCCATGCGACCATGAGGTAGAGACGTGTGCGATCCCTTTTTGCATTTTAGCGGATGTCATCATTTCATAGGATGCAAATGCTTCATGAACAGGGCATAAATGAGAGAAATCAAGTTTTTTTTTTGAGGGATACTTGGAGCATAAATTAAAATTGACAATCGCTTCAAAGAGTTGGCAATTAATCCTGTTGCGACGTTGACAATTTTAAGGCGAAGAGCTTAGTCAAGCGGTGTTGGTTTTGTGATAGCCACTCACCACCCCCTTGACCAAAGTATTTGTATAGCCTCCTTGACCTATGGGCATGGTCAATGAGCTAAGAGCCCAATATTTTGAATGGTCATGCCCCCCGAATTTAAAATCTCTATCTAAAGTACACGTACTTACTATACATTTTAGACGTATTTAGACTTGTAAGCTCCAAATGTTTCAAAATCCCTTCGCACTACACTTTTAATTTGTGAAAACGGAAAACTCGTACTTGTCGAATTTTACGTTTCTAAAGTTGAAAACAAACGTGTCAACATATTTTCAGTAAAGAAAAAAATTAAAACGAATTTGTTTGCTTGTCAAATAAAACACGGCTATTTTGAAAGACATATTGGCATAACGATTTCCAGGAGCGTACCGATTTTCATGAGATCTCGTGGGAGTCACTATCATAGGGCTTGGTAACAGCTTCTTTCTTATCAGTGTTCAACGAATCGTAAACATTTAAAACCGCAACTCAGCAACTTTTAGACCTCCAAGCGTGAATCTTAAAGACCGTAGCTCTGCAACTTTCAGACCAAGAAACGTGGATCTTTTAGAACTACAACTGTGGTTATTTTAGAACTACTTCTATGGATTTTTTTAGAACCATAATTGTAGATTATTTTAAGAATCCCACAGCGAAGATTAATTTAAAACACAAGCGTAGAAGTTTTTAAACAAAAACTACAATTATACTTTCAGACCATAGTCCTAGATTATAATCCTGGATACTTCGAGTTCCAGCGCAGTTCATTAAAAATTACCATAGAATATATTTTAGAACTACTATTTCAAATCTGTTCGCAGATAAACTAGAGCTTTTTTAGAACGACAGTTTGGATTAAGAACACGAAGTAAGGATTTAGTACAATAAGCTTGAATTTAGTACCAAAAGTACAAGTTTAAAACAAGAAGTTACAAAAATAGGAATAATTTTTAACGGTATCAAAAGCATGGATTTAGAACCTAATACTTGGATTTTAAAACAAAAAAAATAAAAATTTTAGTACCCGAAATGTAGATTTAGTGTCAAAAGTATTTTAATTAAAAACCAGAAGCTTAAATTGTTAAAACCGAAAACGCTTAGTTAGACGAAGAGCTTAAATTTAAAAAAATGCTTGGGTTTAGAACCGAATGCTTCGATTTAGAACCAGAAGCGAGGATTTAGAACCAAAAGCGTAAATTTTAAAACCAAAAGCGTGGGTTTAAAACCAGAAGCGTGGGTTAGGTACCTGAACCGTAAATAAATTAGTTTCCCAAATGTGAATTTATTGCAAAAGAGTGTAATTAGAACTAAAATCGTGATTTATTTCAAAGCGGTAATTTACGTTAGTGTTAATTTACTAAGTATAACCATAAGCGTCAATTATTTACTACTAAAAACGTGTATTTAGAACCAAAAGTGAAGATCTTAAAACAAAAGCGTGGACTGAGATGCAGAAGCGTTAATTAAGGACCTGATGGGTGGGTTTAGAAAGTGAAACGACGATTTAAAACCAGAAGCGTGGGGTTTGAAACCTGAAACGTGGATTTACAACCAGAAGCGTGGGCTTAGAACGTGGATTTACAACCAGAAGCGTGGGCTTAGAACGTGGATTAACAACCAGAAGCGTGGGATTAGAACGTGGATTTACAACCAGAAGCGTGGGTTTCGAACGTGGATTTACAAGCAGAAGCGTAGGCCTAGAACGTGGATTTATAACCAGAAGCGTGGGCTTAGAACCTGAAACGCAGAGTTACAACCAGAAGCGTGGGCTTAGAACCTGAAACGCAGAGTTACAACCAGAAGCGTGGGCTTAGAACCTGAAACGCAGAGTTTCAACCAAAAGCGTGGGCTTAGAACCTGAAACACAGAGTTACAACCAGAAGCGTGGGCTTAGAACCTGAAACGCAGAGTTACAACCAGAAGCGTGGGCTTAGAACGTAGATTTACAACCAAAAGCGCGGGCTTAAAACCTGAAACGCAGAGTTACAACCAGAAGCTTGGGCTTAGAACGTAGATTTACAACCAGAAGCTTTGGCTTAGAACCTGAAACGCAGAGTTACAACCAGAAGCGTGGGCTTAGAACCTGAAACGCAGAGTTACAACCAGAAGCGTGGACTTAGAACGTCGATTTACAACCAAAAGCGCGGGCTTAAAACCTGAAACGCAGAGTTACAACCCGAAGCGTAAATTTAAGACCACAAGTGTGGGCTTAGAACCAGAAGCGTAAATTTAGGACCTGAAGGGTGGGTTTGGAACCTAAAACTAGAGTTTACAACCAGTAGCGTGGGTTTAGAACCTAAACGTGGATTTAGAACCTGAAACGTGGATTTACAACCAGTAGCGCAAAGTAGTAGTACCCTGAAGGTGGATTTGGTGCGTGTTTTTAGAACCAAAATCGTGAATTAACCAGAAGCGGAAATATAAAACTAAAAGCTAAGATATGGATTTAGAACCAAAAACGTGGTCTTAGAACAATAAGCGAGGATCTAGAAGCAAAAGCGCTGGAATTAGAACCAAATACGTTGATTTAGAACCAAAAACGTGGATTTAAAACCAAGAGCGTGGATTTAGATCAAAAAACGTGGACTTAGAACAAAAAAGTGGACTTAGAAGTAAAAGCGTAGATTTAGAACCAATAACGTCGATTTAGAACCTTGATTTTTTTGAGCCTTACTCGTTAAACTGTTGATATCACAATTTTCCAACCGAAGTAGCTTCTTATCCTCTTCCTCGATTTTATGTAAAAAGGACCACTCTCTGATTTAGCGATTACTGTCAAAGCCGCACATTGAAAACTACCCTTATTTCGTCCTGCATTAAGGACAGCTATCTTAAAATCCCCAAATTCTTTAAACCCCCTTCATCTGTTCCACTCAATGTTATTTTAACTTTCTAAAAATAAAAAAAGGATTTATGTTCAACCATCCAAAAGAAATGTGTTCCCCTTGCATTAATGGTGCGATAACGAAACAGGGAACACTAACCCCTGTGCCAGAAAACGATGCCCAGTTTATCCTGTTGCTGGCGATGAGGATGACGATGATGGGTAAACATGCCACTACTCACTCCACCTCCCGACAAGTTCAACAAGTTTTTCTGGTTTTTTTGTTTGTAAATGCAAGCAACTCCTATGCGCTGCTAGCAAAGCAACTGGTCCTGCTTCGATTCGATTTCAACCCCCACATGGTACGCCAATACAAAATACGCCACGCCAGGCCAGGCCGCTGTGTGCATTGCCTCACTCAGCGTGCAACAAAATAAACACAATCATTATTCAAACTCTTTGTGGCATGTCATCGTCCTCTGGACGGACGGACGGACTCTTTGGCTGCCTTATCGGGTGATGTTGGTGTGGCCGTAGATGGATGCCAACAGACAACATGAAGCAACAGCAACGAATCCTGTTGCATGGTTCGGCTGTCCGTCCTTTTGCCTCCCTCTTCACGCTACTCTATCAACTGTTGGTTTTGTAACGTATTTTTGGATTTTGTGTCTTCTTTGAATTATGTCGAAGGGGGGACTGGCAGCGAGTGAATCCTTTATTTTATGCGTGATTTTCGGATATATTCAACTCGAAGAGCAACGCTGTTGCGCAAAAGGATATTTATTTATAGCTGCGCTGATGTTCGAACGAGACGTCAACGTCGACGTCAACTTTGTCGTTGACGTTGATTTAACGTTTGGGTTTTTGTTGTTGATAATTATCCTTTAAATTCTGTATTTTATCTGCAGGGGCACTTTCTATTTTGTAGCCCTAATTTTGTATCCTTTTTGCTGCTAGTGTGTGTGAGGGTTATTTCAATATTTTTTTTTTGAATTTTGATTGCTGGTAAAAGGATTTTGTAAAACAAAAACACCTGGTTATTTATTTAGGATGATAAACGTATTTTAGTACTCTTGACTTTGATTTGAGGAAGAAAGTAAAGGAGAGGAGAAGTTGAACATTCTGGTAAGGATATTTTTTGAAAATTTTCCCTCTCCTTTTTGAGAAACGAAAAATGAATGATCCTTTTTAGCTTAAAGACTTTACTAAAACAGAATTGGATTTTCAAAATACATAATGGTTCTCTAACTACACTCTTATTTTTGAAGGCTTCAGGAGGGTAGCTATCATTTGTACGCCTATAAGTCCTTAGACTAACCTCTATATAGGCCTATTTTGTTCACATGCAGAGCCAGTGAAATTTTATATTTTAGTACTGAAATTCGCGTTCGATCACGTTGCTTCTCGCTCTTAGAAAACTCCTCTCACAGAGGTTTCGTAACCTTTATGCTTTTAAATATTGACCAGTTAGTAATGATAGTTTTTCCTATTTTCATATTTCAGAAGCAGTCACAGCTACCAAGGCCAATCAGCCAATTTAAAATATTCAGTAAGATATGCCATTTTATCGTGCATTGTATCACGGCGGCCAAACGAGTGGAAATTATTACAAATTATTTTGAAATTTCAGAGGAGATATAAAACCGCGACAAGACGTGAATTTCTTCCTGAATTTCTACATTCGTTGCGCCTTATAACGTTTAAGCTTGACCTAGACCTTTTGGACGTTACGCCATTACAACTTCAACAACGGTGCTCCGTTGCACTGGGGTAACCAAAGCTCCTCTAGATTTACTGAAGGATTCAAAATATAGAATGAGCTCTGTGGTTATCATCTATTTCTGATAAGGGGTTGAAGAATATCGTACACCTCTGCTACTCTAGGGGTTGCAGTAGCCGGTTCAACAACGCAACTCCACTTAAAGTAATTGCTTAACCTGCAATTTGGTCGTTTAACCACGGACACCGCGAAACTTTCCGAAGTTCCGTTTCTAACAGATCAAATTAGAACAACAGTTTTAGGAACTCCAGACCAAACGCGGCCTCAGACTTGTGTCTCTGGTCTGACTACGTAGCACATGATCGAAAACAGAATATCATGGCCCGTGAGATGAATATCACGCAAAATTCCATGAGTCGAATCATTAAAAAAGACATGGGACTTTCAAACGACATAACGGACATTTATTGACTGCAGCTTTAAAAAAGAATAGGATTGAAAAATGCAAACGTCTTTTGGTGAAGCACGCTGATAATTTGCACAGAAAAATGTTGTTCACCTGTTACCGTTTAGGAAAAATTTAACAAGCAAAATGATAGAGTGTATGCGCGGTCATCTAAGGAAGCATCTGAACTGATCCCAAGGGTGGAAAAGGGTCATCACTCAGCTTCAGTCATGGTTTGGTGGGGTGTCTCTTACGGGTCACTGACCTGCATTTCTGCTAACAAGGAGTCAAAACAACGGCCAAAGTTTACCAAGAAACCGTTTTGAAAGCTGCTGTGAAGCCTCTTAACAATTCCCTGTTCCAAAACCAGCCATGGACTTTCCAGCAGGATTCTGCGCTGGCCCATAAGGCTAAAACGTCCCAGGCCTGGCTTCGAAACAATTTGCCGGCGTTCATTTCCTCTGAAGAATGGCCCTCAGGCAGTCAAGATTTGAACCCATTGGATTACAAATTGTAGACGGTTTTAGAGGACAAGGTTTGTCACTAAAGATACCCTAACATTGGATCTCTTAAGACTGCTTTGGTTCGAGCTGTGCCCAATTTTCCAATGGACGAGGTTCGTGCAGCTTTTGACGATTGGCCAGTGCGACTTAAGGCGTGTGTAAAGGCAAAAGGCGGACATTTCGAATTAGTAGATTCTTTTTGGATACAATATAAAGTACATGAATAAATATATTAAAAAATATTTGGTCCAAAAACATTTAGTACTTTTTATTTTACAGCATAAAACGTGTGTAACAGTATTTATGTCCCTACCAAGTAGAAGTTGAACTGCGAATTCTTACAGGGACTCCAACAATTCCATGTGAATAGTGATTCCGCCAGAACTCACAGGCAGGGCAAACCGAGTCTGGGATGAAAGGACGAGGTAAACGAGAGGATGGAAATCCTTGGACCATGGAAGACAGAAGAGTACAAAAAATATTTGCCTTTAATATCCCTAGGTTGGGAAATGTTTGTAAAATAATAGGATATTAAGGCCGAACACGTTGTGATCATGAACATCGAAATTTTCGGCCAATTAATCCGTTACCGAAATCGTTTTGGATAATTGTTGATTAAAAACGCTCGAGCATTTTGGCGTATGGTCAGAATGGTTGTCATATTCCAGACAATGTATCAGTTCACTAATCCGCGACACTTCCACGTCAGTTGGAAGTAGGTCCGAATTACAAAATTTCCGTTAGGCTAAAGGTATTTCAGTTACATTAACTAAAGTAACTTAGACGTACCAAAAAAATGACTGCTATACCAATATAATGGTATATACTTCACATATACCGAATGAAGCTTAAACTATTGGTAGTCAGAACCGCCTGTTGTGGCAACTAATAGTTTAGCATAGAGTTGTTCGATGCAACCCTAAAGGAAATTAACGCAAATTATTTTGCTCTGATTACCAAAAAATTGTACATCTTAGAAACACTTTGATGACAAAAAAAAAATATAAAAACATATTAAAAACCATAATAAAGAATGTTATTAAGGCGGAATTACAAGGATTCTCTGAAAAATCATTCGGTTGCATTTACTGATCGTTTTTGTGAATTAACTAACATTCGGTTGCAATGATCGACATTAATGATCTCCAAATTTTAAACAGCTTCACTACGGTCTCAATTCATAAAACAATATTTTTTTTTATTGTTTTAATTTATTATTTTTTTTTAATTTTTTTTTGTATTTTTTTTTTTAATTTTTTTTGTATTTTTTTTAATTTTTTTTTGTATTTTTTTAATTTTTTTTTTGTATTTTTTTAATTTTTTTTGTATTTTTTTATTTTGTATTATTTCTCATTCTATGTATAGAAAATGGATCGATGAAAACAGAATAACCAGCAATAAAGAATTAGGCTCTGCAGTTGATGTTGCTGAGCTGACCCCCAGTTTTGCCTCCTCTTCTTAGCGATAAACCCTAAAAGACATAAAATGAATGCAACAGGTGAGAACTCATCTCGAACGTCAGTGATTGCACCTGAATTTCTCTACTTTGGTGGTCATTGCAGGCATTTTTTATGACTGTCCGACCGGTGCTGATGAACAATTTCTCTACAAGTTTTATGACTTTATGTTGGTACATAAAATTACATTTACTTCTTATCTGTGATAGCTTTCGGCGGGTAATATTACATTTCCTTAGATTGTTTGATATAACCCGCAATCGAAGTCATAAACGGATGTAGTGAAGGTGGTTTTAAGAGGTTTCCTACAAGGGCCTAAATGGGTTGAAACCATCTTGAGGGTAAGGGTAAATATCGTAAAAGTTCTAATGGTTCTGGAACTAAAGTTGCGTGTGAAATATTGAAGATTTTTTTTTGGTTTTAATTGCATTTCCAAGTCATTCTCAGTGGGCTCTTATTTCCGTCAAAGGATGGAGAGTATATTAACTTTGATATTCCATATGCAACTACAGAAAAAAGTATGGTTGGGGTGACAATATTCGATCATACTATTGTTGGGAATATTATTGTGGCAAAACAATATTATGATCATCACAACAATAGCATGGTTCACAGACAACCATACTATGACCCCCACAATAATATTATGATCCTCACAACAATAGAATTATTCACACACTACCATACTATGGTCCCCACAACCATATTATTATTCACACTCAACCATACTATGATCCCCACAACCACATTATGCTTCTTATAATTATAGTATGTTTAACGAACAACAATAGTATAATCCTCACAACTATAGTATGACTCACTCACAACCATACTATGATCCTTAAAATTCTTCGTAAGGATTGGTTAAGTTACTATTCAACAATAGAGATTTTTATTAAGTAAATTATGTAAAAATACACTAAACTCTTAATAATAGGAGTGACTTATTTAACAGTAGAAAATATTTACTTATTAAAAATATATCAGTTATACTTATCCAAATTAGTTGGTTTTGAAATAATTTAAATTACATATAAAAGTACTATTATTGCGTAAGATTGGTAACAATTACATTGTCAAATTAAAAAAAATTATGCTGGTATAATTGCCGTAATCACATTATTGTTAACATAAAACCAAAAAAAAACAATACTTTTGTCGCACCAACGATATTTATATTGTTGCTACAACCATATTTTCTTTTAAAAATTTGGCAACAATACTATTGTTACATTTCAACAATATTAGTATTGCCGCAATCATACTATTGTCAAAATAAAATTCAAAAAACATTACTATGGTTGCTACGACCATACTTTTATTGCAGAGAACATACTATTGTTGCCGTGACCATATAGTAACCATGTCTTTTCTCTGCGTGTGGCCACACATTTTTCGGAGTTGGTCTGTTTGACATCTGTCTCTTGATTTATGCTCAGTTTGGATTACTACTTCAAAAAAGACTTACTCCGGAACAACGTTTGCAAATCGTAGAAAATAATGGCTCGGTTCGAGCGAAGCAACGCACCATGCGTCCAATATTCGGTCAACATAATCGCCCAGCAGAGTCGGTAATTCGAGTAGCCATGGATCGGTTTCGCAACACGTTTACACTAGTGGATAATGCGCACCGAAGGCGCCATTGCTGCTGTGGAGCAGAGTATGGAAGAAGACCCGAATGAGGCCGTCCGCCATTGCCTGAAAAATATTGGCTTGTGGGCTTATAAAACCCAACTCGTGCAAGAATTGAAGCCGAACGACCATCAAGCGCGTCGTATGTTCGGTGAATGGGCCAAAACGAGATGGCCATCGATTCTGATTTTTACAAGGAAATTTTGGTTAGCGATGAAGTTCACTTTTGGTTGAATGGTACGTTTATAACCAAAATTGTCGCATTCGCAGTAAAGCAAATCCACAGGCCATTGTTAAGACGCCGTTACTTCCTCAAAAAGTCACTGTTTAGTGTGCTCTATGGGTAAAAAGAAATTCGTTCATATTTCTTTAAAAATGAAGCCGGCCATAATGTTAGTCTTTGGGGAACGCTATAGAACCATGATAAATGACTTTTTCGTGCCTGAATTGGAGGATGTTTATGTAGACGATCTTTGGCTTCAACAAGACGGCGCTAAATGCCACACAGCTAACGAAACAATCAATTTATTAAAGGAAACTTTTGTTGAGAGCATTATATCGCGTCGTGGGCCTGTGGCGTGGCCTCCAAGATAGTGCGACTTAACACCGCTGGACTATTTTTTGTGGGCTTAAGTCGCTTGTCTACTCAGCTAAGCCTGACACGATTAATGCCTTGGAAGACAATATTCGGCGCGTTATTGCTGACATTTGGTCCCAAATGCTGCAACAAGTGTTCGAAAATTGGGACCCTCGGCTGGAATTTATTCGAGCCAGCCACGGCTGCCTATTGCCTGAAATAATTTTCAAAACAAAAGGGTAAACCCTTATTTTTATAATAAAGCTAAATTCTTGGCCATAACTTTAAATTATATGCGTTTTATTTCTTCTTGAAAACTACACGTACAAAAAAAGCCACACCCGTCTATCTGTTTGTTGCAAGATTACTGCTCTGATATAGTCGGTAGATGCTCTTATATATTCGGTACTGGAAATCGGTCAAGAGGTATAAATTTTCCCCACACAAGGACTGATGCAACCTCTGGATAAGTCGCTATTGTAGGATTTTTTACACGCCATCACCACACGTTTACGAGTATGTCGTGGCCTCAACCAAAACAAGCCCAACGACAGGACGATCCTCGTGGCTCTTAACCAGACCAAGGCCTTGGAACCGGTCAATCATGCCGCTCTGTGCGAGAACATAGCAAAAATGTCCCTTCCGCCAAGTTTAAAACGTTGGAGCCAAAAAGCGAAGCCCTGTACAATTAAACAAGGAGTTTCCCAAGGTTGGTGATATCTCCGGCAAAATCTAATCTACACCTCTCTAAAATTCCTTCACCACAAGATGACGTTGAAGTTGTGTCGTTCGCTGGTGATTGCACAATTTTGGCGTCAGGGCCTAAAGTGGATGAACTGTTACCTCGCTGCCTTAGCACGCTTCTTCACTGCGAGGAATATGAGAATATCCGCCTACAAATCATCAGCCACACTGTTTACTGCATGGACCGCAGAGGTGCGGTTGCCACTTAATAAGAAAGTCGATGAAGTCAACATCCCGACTACCAACTAACTTAAAATCCTTGTGGACCTCATTCGATCCTCTACATCTGCTATAAACTTAAAAGTTGGAACAAAGTCCTTAAGTCACTAGCCGGCAGTTCTGGGAAAGCCAACAATGAAACTTTGTAGACCTTTTACAAAGCGATAGATCGATCTGTATCGAACTACGTAGCGGCGATCGTGTGTACTGCGCAGTGGTAGAAAATTCAGACTTGCCAAAATGCCGCCCTGAGAGCATCAACAGCGTGTCTCCTTTTGTCATCTGAGGACCATCTACACGAGGGCGAAGGTCCTCACAGAATTTCCTGTTGTCTAGGCAGTATCTGCTTGGGTGTCTTCGTAGTAGTCATCCCAAACACCAGCTCATGAACTGGATGCCTCCGCCCAGGTAGGTCATGATCTAGAGAGAGATGTCAAGCGGTAAAAGAAAGATAATTTAAATCATCGAAACTTTTAGGCATTTCTAAACGACATTTAAAGCTACAGCAGTAGTATCCAGCTATAGCGTGAATGTAGTGCTAGGAGAACATACCCCGGTGATTTCATCAGAGGAAAAGACGCTACCTTGGCAGATGCGCGAGATCTAGATGATGCAGCCGTCTCAATTCGTATTGGGCGCGAATTGATGGCACGTTTTTCCTGCCTGCCATCAGTGACCACATGACATGCTGCACCTTTTCAATTGACCGGCCATGTCCACCATGTTAAACCCACCTCCGCTTGAATCGACATGTCGGAAATGGACATAAAAACCGGAATGTCGGTTTTCGGTTTCGGGTTTGGACATTCTATAAGTAATTTAAACACACTATACTTGTACATTTAAAAACAACAACAGCATAAAGCAAGCTATGTCAGCCTTATTTTATGATTTTTTCCGTTGTTTCCATTCAATAAATCTCATTGCAATATTAGAATATTTTGGCTTAGTTACGAAATATTTAATTGAGTTGCGATAATTTTCAAATACCATTTTTTGTTTTTGACATTTTAAGGTTGTCTTTTTTGTGTGTTTATATTAGAGTGGGTCGATTTATCAATCGATATAAAGGGTGTTTTTTTATTGAGGTATAGAACTTCGAATTGAAATAAAACACAAGAAAATCGTTTTAATGTCCATCAATTTGGCTTTATTGGAAGGATAATTTTATGCCATTAATGTTTAAATATGATTTCGGGCATGTGGCCGCCGCGGCTGGCTCGAATAAAGCCAATTCTACAGGTCCAATTTTCAACCACTTTTTCGAGCATATGGGGCCGTATGTTGGCAATAACGCCACGAATGTTGGCTTCCAAGTCCCCTAACGTTTCTGGTTTGTTGGCGTAGACGAGCGACTTCACATATCCCCAAAGAAAATAATCCAATGGTGTCAAATCACACGATCTTGGTGGCCAATTGACAGGTCCATTCCGCGAAATTATGCGCTCATCGAATGTTTCCTTCAATAATTCGATTGTGACGTGCGCTGTGTGGCATGTAGCGCCGTCTTGTTGGAACCACAACTCATCCACATTCATGCCATCCAATTCGGGAACAAAATAGTCGGTTATCATGGCTCTATACCGGTCTCCATTAACGGTAACTGACTCTCCAGCATTATTTCGGAAGAAGTATGGCCCAATGACTCCACCAGCCCATAGAGCACACCAAACAGTCAGTATTTGTGGATGTAATGGCGTCTCATGTGGATTCTCTTCACTCCAAATGCGGCAATTTTGCTTGTTGACGTAGCCATTCAACCAAAAATGAGCCTCATCACTGAACAAAATTTTGTGATGAAAATCAGCATCGAGATGAATCTCATTTTCGGCCCATTTTGCAAGCGTTGTTCTTTTGTCAACCTGTTCATGATGAAATGGCAAACCAAACTAAATACACTCTGCGACAAATGGTAAGGGTCAGTGATCGGTTTGGAATGAAACCACCGGGGAAAGTTATATTGGTAAAAAAAAAGTCATACGTGTTCCAGCGTTTCACTGGGTCTAATCTAGGAATCGAGATATATCGATTTGAAGTTAGTAAGTATCGTATAGGGGAATTTGTCACGTTTTAGGCTCTTTTGTTTGACATAACTCGAGAACCACTCGTCCGATTTAGCTGAAACAAATTTAGAAAAATTAAGAATTACAATTCCTCTAATCTGTTCTTAAACCGTTTTCCTACTTAAGCAACAGTTTCGCAATTATAAATAAATGTATTTAAAAAAAAATAAAAAAAAAAAAAAAAATTTTCTTCATGCGCTTATTTTTAACTTGGAAACTATTACTTGTAAAGGAAAATAATATATGAACAGATTAAGGGAATTGTAATTCTTGGTTTTTTAAAATTTATTTCAGCTAAATCGGACGAGTGGTTCTCAAGTTATGTCAAACAAAAGAGCCAAAAACGTGACAAATTCCCCTATACGATACTTACTAACTTCAAATCGATATATCTCGATTCCTAGATGAGACCCAACGAAACGCTGGGACACGTATGACCTTTTTTTGACCGATATAACTTTCCCCGGTGGTTTCATCCCAACTCTTGCACAAACTGTATTTTGTACGCTTTCAATTTAAGATCTCGACGTAAAATGCGCCAAGTCGTTCCATACGTCAGTCCGAGTTACTGCGAACGATGCCGAATCGACTCTCAATGGTCTTGGTGTACACTCTCAGCTACGGCCGCTACATTTTCTTCACTGCATGCTGGACGTGGTCTATTCGGTCGAATATTATCCAATAATGAATGCTGGGTCTCAAGATGGGTGAAGGTGTTGCGAATAGCGTGCTCAGTAGGGCGATTATGTTGACCATAAGTTGAACGAAGTGCACGAAATACATTCCTCACAGAACGTGAACTTTCGTAATAAAGTTGAACGATTTGTAAACGTTGTTCAGGCGTAAGTCTTTCCATGATGAAATGCCAAACAATACTAAACCAAAATAACATGACAGCATGACACGACTCACACGTGATCTGTCAAAAAAAGGCCATTGAAAAAAGTATATCTACTTGGACCACCCATTACGACTGAGAGTTTCGTGGAGAATCGAATCAGAGGCGATCTAGCCATGCCCAGGCATAAAAGAGCTTCCCTTTAAAGTACTAAAGGTACCCAGGAGAATTATTTTTTTAAGTATTTGCTTTAGAAATCGCATTTTTTGTGTGGACTTACAATGGTTTCGGCGCTCTTAACACGTTTTAAAAGCCCACAGTGGCTGTACTTTTCGGCTCATGTGGCCCAAAACACAGCCTGCATGCTTAAAACTGAGATCAATAGCCAATATGGACTTATGCATACTCAAGTCAAAGCAAATATTGCTGCAAAACTATACAAAAATAAATATTTTTTTTAAATTTTGGTTAAGATAAGGGTGGGACGCATGGGCCTTAAGGGCCAAAAAAACGGATCTATTTTTGTTTTATCCTTAAGTAGCGCAATGACAGTGATTGGTATATAAGGTTTGGCCTGGCCAAACTAAACAACTTTTTTAATTGTTTGACAATAACAAACAATTTCAAAAACAAGTAAAAATGTTGTTGTTGATATTTTGTTGGTATATGTGACAGCGCATAGAGAAATGGACCTAAGGGTAAAAAAATCAATTTTCATTTTTTTTCTTTTTTTGATGTGGACAACATCTAAGCATCGAATGAGACCGATCCCATGCCGCAAAAGTGTTCCCTCCCAGAGATATGCGCGTTTTATGAAAGTGATGGTACACCAAAGATACACGTATTTATATCTTTAAAATGGCTCTTCTGTACAAAACTGGTTTTTACCCTTAGGTCCCTTTCTATTTTGTGCGTCACATATTTAAAAACTGTATTTCAAGGAACTGTGGCATTATCTGAAGGAGCATTTGTCATTGCATTTCGGAACATCTTGAATTAATTGCTTTTGCACACAAAATTCATTTTGAGTTCTTTTTATGCTTGCCTTCCTTCTCCTCACCCCCCGTTTATCGCAATGCCGCATATGGAGGCCACAAAAGCCATTTGGAATTGGCGTCTATGAAACAAACCGATTGTTTGCTAGAAATCAAGCACAAAACTCTAAAAATCATCCCCTCCCCAATGATCGCACACGAAAAAATAAAGATGAAGCTAAACAAATACACACACACAAATAAAAATCTGATATTCCTTGAAAATCCTCTTGAGTTGAACGATAAAAAATGCAACAACAACAAAATTAAAGTTAAAACAACTTGCAGATACGAAAAGGAACGAACCCAAGAAAAATTTGAAAAGCAACTGAAACGAGTACAACGCCTTGGCCAGCCAGCATTTCAAAGAACTACGAAAGGGATACGCGAAACACCAGCGGCAGCAGCAGCGGCGGTGGCGGCAACAGCAACGAAATGTATACAATTCGACGACTTTCGAACAACACAAAGTCAGCAATTCCCATAAATGTAAAGCGTATGAGCGTCATTATCATTGACTTCAGCATCCATACGAACGTCATCATGTTCTGAAACATCTGAGAAATCTTCGGTGAGACTCACTTAAGCCTTTCGCTGGCCGCCACGCTGCCACTGATGAAGATCATTATGATGTTGCCGCTCTGATGATGAAATGTTTACATTTCCTTTTACGTTCCTACAGCCACACATGCATACACCGTAACACACACACACACACACTCCATCCATCCATTGATCCAGCCATCCTCTCGAACCTCGTGAAGTGAAATCCAAAGCCTCCCAAAGAGTCCAACTGGAAAAGATCGCAACCAGGCATGCCTGTCTGCCAGCCCGCAACACACAAGATTCCGGCTGAGGCAGCAGAAAATCAAAAAACAAAAAGAAAACAACAAAAAAAAGTGAAACGATTCCTGTTGCTCCTTTACAGTTTTGTTACTTTACAATGCCACTGTGGCGGTGTGTGTTTTGCTCTCGCTCTGGTGTTGGGGGTTTTTATTTAAGCTGCTTTGGGGTATAAATGCCTGTGCATCTATGACGGTGCACAGTGGTTTGCCCCAGCCAAAGTAGAGTACAAACAGTAGCTGTGTTCTTTTCACGATACTGAACTAGCATTTGTATGAAAGTTACTTCAAGTCGCTAAACAAACGACGAATTCGAGTAGCCCAACATATAGGGTGGCCAATCTAGAGATATTTTTTTCAATAGGGGGTTTTTTACAGATTACGCGTGAGTTGTGTCAAACTTTATTTTTTTTTCTTGTCAATATTGTTTGTCATTTTATCACGTAAAGACTTACACCGCGAAACCCACAGTTTGGGCTAGTGGAATCATCGATCCATATTTTTTCAAAAATGATGACGGCCGGAACGTAACGGTAAATGGTGCTCGCTATCGCGCCATGATATCCGACTTTTTGCTATCTGAAATTGAAGCCCGTAATCATGACGATATTTGGTTTCAACAAGACAGTGCAACTTGTTAGACAGCTGCTCAAACAAGGGATCTATTGAGAGGTCATTTGGACCGGTCAGTTGGCCGCCTAGATCGTGTGGCAACCCACCTTTAGACTTTTTTCTTTGGGGCTACGTAAACTTCAAAGTCTTTGCAGACAAACCAGCTACGATTCAGGTTTTGGAACCCAACATTAAGTGTGTCATTAACGCCGAGGGAAGTGCTCGAACAAGTCAGTAAAAATTGGAAACTCAGAATGGACACCCGAAGCGTAGTTGCGGCCAAAATTTAGAGGAAATTATATATTAAAAAAAAAAGTAGCATAAAAAGTCCTTTCGAAAGAAAAATTAGGATTCCATACTAAATTTGAATTTTTGTATATTTTTTTTAATTTGAAAAAATATTTCTAGATTGATCATCCGGTATTTTTTCAAAACAAGAAAAAAACAAACTTGACAACCCTGCTTTAAAAAACATATGTTTTTTGTTATGTTTCCAAAGAGATATTCAACCAAGAAGAGTTCTCATCGGCAAATTCGTGTAGGAAACATCTGCATGATATGGAATGAGTGAAACTTCAAAAAAGTAAAAAAGTTTCAGTCAGGTGATCCGACTTGCAAATACCCTTACTCACATATGAAATTTAAAGTTTTCTTCCCTACGTTCTCTATTGCCTGAAGACCAGCGATGTTATCAAAATCTCCTAAAAGGTCGATTGAATAGAAGGTGCTAGAATGGGAAGTGGCATCCACTTTTTTCTTAGGCGCATACAAAGATGACAAAAGAAAATTGCAGGAAACAAAACTTCAAAGGAAACAAAACTTCAATGCATTAGACACATTTTTATGCGGGTTTCAATCTACGCTCAATCTACGTATGGTCAAGAAGGGGCGTGGCTTGAAATCAAATTATATGTCACCAAGTTAACCTTATAACTGTGACATTTTGGGTTAGATCGTATGCGTACAATTCAAGATAGTTCAAGAATTAAAAATTGGGCGGAATGGTGCATTTATATGACAGGTACCAGAATGAGGCGTGTCAATGCCACTTTTACTATGCAAGTACAACGCCGTTAAAAAGAATATTACGGATAGAATTTTAGCGAATTTGCACTGGGTGACAACTTATATGGGTTCTACTCTGCACTGAATAAAAACCATTTGTATGGGTGCTACCAGAAAGGGGGTGACAATATTGCCCTTTTCACAAATTATAATGCGATCCAGCTGCACAGACGAACATGGCTCCAATGACTTAAAATGCCTGAAACGTATTTGGTCTAAACATACTACGAGAATGTGCGGTCTAAAATGCTTTTTTCGATGCGTTGCCCTTTTGTCTGTAACAAATGATATAAACCCTCATACCCAGTAGGGTGAGAGTATGAAAGGAGCATGAATATGATGTTGCGGTATTTTACCCATTTCTATACAATGGATTTTTTCCATTCTGGCATATTTTTTTTGTGCTCCCCTTGCTCTTCAAAATGGCCCAGATGAAATAATCCATCGGATTTGCATCTGCCGAACACGAAAGCCGTGCGTGGAAGAATGGAGAGTGAAACATGTTTTCTTAACCATGCTTTATGAGACGCTGCCGAGTCTTGTTGGAACGTTTGGGTGCCAACGGCTTGGCTCTTAAGCCGCTTCCAAAACATTTTCCCGATAATAAGTCGCATTGACTTTGGCACCAGGCTCGATGAAAACGATTGGACAGTGTCCATCGGTGGTCACAGCTGACCATATACGAAGATAACACTATTCGAAAAGCATCACATACGAGTACTAACGGGTGATCAATCTAAAGGTTTTTTTAATAGGTTTTTTTTTTTTGAAAAAAGATTGGGCGTGAGTTGATTTTAACTTTTTTTTTAGTATTGTTTGCCATTTCATCATGGGAAGACTTACACCGCCAAAACCACGGTGCGTTTGTGGGCTGGTGGAATCATCGGTCAATATTTTTCAAGAATGATGATGGCCGGAACGTAACCGTGAATGGTGATCGCTGCTATCGCACCTTGATATTGAACTTTTTGTTATCTGAAATAAAAGTGTTTAATCTTGAATAATTCTAGCTTTGGACCGGTAAGTTGGCCACCGTCCAAAGTCAATGCTGACAAACCAGCAACAATTTGTAAGCGAACATTACGCGTGTCATTAACGCCAGTCGAATTGCTCGAACGAGTCATCCAAACTTGGACCCTCGGAATGGACACCCTGAGGCCAACATTTCAATCAAATTATATTCAAAAAATAAATGACATTAAATATCCTTTCGAATGAACTTTAAAGATTCCACTCTTGATTTTAATTTTTGTAATTTGAACAGGGATTAAACCGGCTCAAGACCTCTTGCTTCTACATTTAAATAGAAGACAAGTTTTTAACAAAATGGCAAAGTGACATTGATTTTCGTGGCTGCACACTATTTTTGTTATGATTTCGGGTCCGTGACAACCCTCTTCAGAAAGCCTTGCTGCAATTGTTGAAAGTAAAACCGAACTCTATAAGGCCAGGCTCTCCCCAAACGAATGAGAACTACTGTTGTAAACCTTACCTTTCAAGTTTTCTTTACACTATTGCCCACGAAAATACAACTCACTCTTGCCACCTCTAAAGAGACTCCACATCGAGAGCCATCAATAGATTTCTTTTACAACAACGTGTGTGTGTTGTAAAAAGAGTTTAGTTGACTATGTCAACTTGATCACCCTTTATTGTTGGGTATATGATTATGGCACAACCATATTATGATCATCACAACAATAGTATGTTTCACACAAAACCATACTATGATCCCGCCAACCTGGTATGGTTCACATTGGACCAGTCTATGATCCCCACAATCATATTATGAAACTCACAATCATATTATGATCCGCACAACCTTAGTATGTTTCACATACAACCATGGTGTGATCCTCACAACCATAAAATGATTTACACGCAACCATGCTGTGATCCCGACAACCATAGTATAATCCCACTCAAACATACTTTGATCCCCAAAATTATTTATTAGGATTGGACTATGCTACAATTGGCAATAATACCATTGTTAGATTTCAACAATATTAATATTGTCGCAGTCATACTATTGTCAATATTAAATTAAAAAAAAAAACAATACTATGATTGCGACAAAGATACTTTTATTGCCGAGAACATAATGTTGTTGCCGTGACTTTATTTTTACAATATGATATCTCTGCGTGTAGCCTTACTTCAGATGCAAAATTACTTTTGCTCTCATAGACAATTTCTAGAACGCAACTAAGTGAGCAACGCAGACCACTGTGCAACATATGCGCATATCTGATGCCTTTCAGGCTATTTTCCTTTTCAGTTGCTTTTGTAATGCAAGATCTTCACAACAGTCGAGGGAGGCGGCGGCGACGGTGTTGGTGGCGGCGGCCACTTCTCAGCTATGCAATTACACAAGACGACAACGATAACAACAGCAGCAACAACAACTACGACATCAAAAAGGCAACAAGTCACTTGAGAAAGGGGGAGATCGTAAAGAGAGAGAAAAAAAGAAAAGAAACGCAAAGGATTGTATGGCTGCCGCTGCATGCCTTTTGGAGTAGTTTTCTTTTCTTCTCGTTCCCGTTTTACAGCGAACTCAAGTGGATGCTGTGAACGGGTGCCTGATGGGATGGATGCTAACAAACACACACACACACACTTACAAGTCACACATACATACACTCTAACACACACCCATACATTACAGCCAAGTAAAAGAATCAACAGTAGATAGAAAGAAGCTGAGGTAACTCCCGTACATTGAACTCTCTACGGCTGAACACAACAACATGGATGGGGCACAGAAAAAGGAGCACACACCACCACCAGGTTTTTCTTGTGCGCGTACAGATTTTCCTTGAGAGACAAACAGGCAACTGGCGGCAGCAGCAGGCACCAACAGACTTTAAAGGCATTTTGTTTTCTTCCTACTTCATGGAGTCGCTGCCATTAGTTGCCGCCACAGCACTATCCATTATCCTCCTTCTGCTTGGGATGGCATGCCACGTTAATGCAGATCACACTGGCTGCTCTTCCTTGCTCCCCCCTTTTGGGAAAACCAGCTGGTCTCTTTACATACAGCTTGGATCTTGTAATGCCTTCCCTAGAACAGGAAGGAAATTGTTTGCTGGAGTGAAGAAATCTGAAAATCTGAAACAACTCTTTGCTTTTAGTTTTGCTCGATTTTATGCTTTCTAATGCAACCGATGTGGGTTGGTGCTCGGTCGAACGGCCATCGCATCAAAACGCATCGAAGGAATCCTCTTTGGCCAGAGTGGATGCAACAAACCAATGTCGACAGCATCCGCATCATTGTATGACTTTCGACGTCTGGTGGCATGAGCAAAAATAGCGCTGCCACAAACGGCAATTTACGTTCACATCACATCCAGGCCATGTCATGGTGCCCGAATACCGAATACCACTCCCTGGCCCCATTGGGGCAGAGCAGCTGAGTGTGGATACGCATTAAATATGCAGCGGCTGTTGCCTGTTAGACAAAAGGAACAGGAATTTCGTACTGCTGACTCAACACAGAAGCTGATGCCATTCGTGAATATTTCTCTTTATTTTAGTAGATACGTGATTTTCGCTATAAATAGCTTCCACATGGCCTATTCCAAACGAAATTTTGGTTAAGTTCTTCTTTGTTTTCGGGTTTTTGTTTAGAAAATTCGTTCGGAAAGTTTAAATTTGTGTTTTTGGGATAGGAAAAATTCCTTTTGTCGACATAGACCTTAAGTGCAGCCATTTAAAGGTAATGTTGTCGATGAGGATCGAGTGAGATGACTGATTTACCTATAAAGGGTGGACCAAACCCAATTTTATAATGGGTGTTTTTTTCAGAAGTGTGGTTTACAAAAGGAAATAAAAGGCATTTAAACGCATACAAAATAGAAAGGGATCTAAAATTAAAAACCAGTTTTGTTCCGGAGAGCCATTTTATGGACTAGGTCCCTTTCTATTTGCGCTTAGAATCGTCGACTTCACTTTTATAAAACGCGCATATCTTTGGGAGGGAACACGTTTGGGGCATGGGATCGGTCTCATTCGATGCTCAGATGTTGTCCACATCAAAAAAAGAAAAAAATGATTTTTTACCCTTAGGTCCCTTTCTCTATACGCTGTCACATATTATTTAATGTTATGGCCAAGAATTTAGTTTTTGTTATTATGAAAAGGGTTTGTCATTATGTTTTAAAAATGATTTCGGGCAAGTGGCCATTGCGGCGGGTTCGAATAAATTCCAGTCTAAAGGCCTAATTTTCGACCACCTTTTGCAGCATTTGGGGCCGCATGTCAGCAATAACGCTCCGAATATTCTCTTTCAAGAAGCCAATCGTTTCGGGCCAAGAATTTAACTTTATTATAAAGATAAGGGTTTACTATTATGTTTTAATAATAATGTGGGGCAAGTGGCTGTCGCGACTAGTTCGAATGAATTCCAGCCGAGAGGCCCAATTTTTTTCCCCGAAAGTCAACAACAAAGCGCCGAATATTCTCTTCCGAGGCGTCAATCGTGTCGGGCTTATCTGCGAATTCACATAACCCCACAAAACAAAAGTCCAGCGGTGCTAAATCGCACGATCTTGGAGGCCACGCCCACGACGCGAGAAAATACGCTCACCACAAGTTTCCTTCAATACATTGATTGTTTCGTTGGCTGTATGGCATATAGCGTTCTCATCAACTTCCTCCAATTCAGACACGAATCAGTCATTAATCATGGCTCTATAGCGTTCCCCCCATTGATTGTAACATTATGGCCGGCTTCATTTTTTGAAGAAATATGGACCGAATCGTGACTTTTTGAGGATGTAACGGTGTCTTAAATAATGGCTTATGGATTTTCACTCGTCCAAATGCGACCATTTCGGTTATTAACGCACCCTTTCAACCAAAAGTGAGATTGATTGTTGAACAAAATTTTCCTGAAATAATCAGGTTTGGTGGCCATCTCGTTTTAGGCCTATTCTCCACGATTCGCAAACTTTGTTTCGGAGAAAGTCTATTCCTTATGAAATGGCAAACCAAACAGAGCATAAATCAAATGACAGCTGTCAAAAATACCAACTTTGAAAAAAGTATGGCCAGATTGAAAACCACACGTCTAAAACACACCCTTTACTTAAAATTTCAAAAAAATAACAAAACTCATATTTTCGGCATATTGCGGATTTCTTTAAAAAAGCATATGTGACGCGCAAAATAGAAAGGGACCTAAGGGTAAAAACCAGTTTTGTTCAGAAGAGCCATTTTGAAGATTTAAATACGTGTATCTTTGGAGTACCATCACTTTCATAAAACGCGCATATCTCTGGGAGAGAACACTTATGCGGCATGGGATCGGTCTCATTTGATGCTCAGATGTTGTCCACATCAACAAAAAAAGTGAAAATTGATTTTTGTTTACCCTTAGGTCCCTTTCTCTATGCGCCGTCACATATATTCATTATTTATGCAACAGAATTTCACTCATGCGGCTGCCTCTGCCCGTTTAGCTAGTATCCTGTCAAACCAATTTTCCAAGACCTTGGTGATGATTCCGTTCCTGTCTACATTTTTCAGCCCGCCGTGAAGATCGAGATTGATATTACAGCGTTCGCCCAAGCCCAATCAATCTTCCCTAGTTAGAGTTTTCGTCCTGAAAAGTTTGCTCTGGATAATCCTCGGTAAAAGTAAGTCTGACTCTTCGCCAAGTCTATCCATCGAGTTGGCTAATCTCTAAGCGTGCCGTGTCGTTGTGTGCTGCTTGGTTCGATCCTTGCTGCTCATTTCTTTATACGTTTAAAGGTTTCATATTTAGTATGGTGTCCAGCTCCGCCTATGGTACGCACACAAAAAACAGTTAAAAATCGGTCCGAACTGCAAATATTCGGTTGAATAAACATGCTCGCTGTTGCAATAATCAACATTCCATGGTATTAATGGTAACATCGTTCGACTTAGCTTCAAAAATATTACGATTATTCCAGCCGTTAAGTCGTTTAAACCAACCGAATTCATTAAAGCTAATGGTTGCTACAACTAGAGGTAATGACAACCAGCCAATTAAGAAGTCCATGTTAGTTTGGTACCAATAATTAGTGGCGACAGCAAATGAATTTTTGTGGCGACAAAACCCCCTTTAGTTCGCTGTTGTAACATTACAGAGTGCAATAAAACTTCGGACTTTTTTGGGGTGAGAATGATATTTTTTGAAATAAATGACTTACGTAATTACAATTAATTTCCAAAAGGACGGCCCTAGTATATCCAATGGGCCAAGGAAATTTTACATTTATATGTACCAGGGCTGTTATATATATTTCTGGCCTAATAATGACAATGCAAATATATATTATCAAAAATAGTTTTATTGTTTTTCAAAGTATTCTCCAGCATGATTTATACACTTTTGCATGCGCTCAAACCAATTAACGAAGCTCTTTTGCACTCCGATTGAGACACCTCCAAAACATGGGTTTTGAACGCTTCAACAGCATCTTCTGGCGACGAAAATCGTTGACCACGCATTTTTTTCTTGATGTGCGGGAATACAAAGAAGCCATTGGGTGTCACGTCAGTGCAGTACGGCGGATGACCCATCAATTCGACGTTTTGGCCCGTCAAAAAGGCGCTGGTTTGAGCCGATGTGTGAGAGCTCGCATTGTCATGGTGCACAATGATTCGTCATTTCTTGTTGGTTTTTTGAAATTCTCCGAAGACTTCAGGCAAACAAGTTGTGGTGTACCACTCAGAATTGACCGTCCTACATTGCTCAAGCGCAACAGTCGCCACATGACCAGTTTTGCCGAGGAAACTGGCGACCATTTACTTCGAACAACTTTCGTTACGCGGTTGATTGTTGTTTTGTTTCGGGCTCATACGCATAGATTCATGATTCGTCACCTGTGACTATCTTATAAACGCCTTTTGAAGCACCGCGATCGTATTTTTTCAAAATTTCTTTGCACTAATCGACACGAGCCTATTTTTTGAGCCATTGTCAAATTGTGCGGGATTTAACGAGAACAAACCTTTTTTACGGTCAGGTGCTCATGCAATATCGAATGTATGCCGGTGGAGAGATGTCCAAAGATGCCTCTAACTCAAGGTATGTCACATGTCGATATTGCATTATCAGTTCACGCACGGCATCAATGTTCTCTGGTACAACGACCGTTTTTATGCGATCTTCGTCTTTAAGCGAGCGTCGGCCACGATTGAATTCATTAGACCAGTTTTGCACAGTGCTATAGGATGGTGCTTCATCGCCATACAAAGATTTAAGTTCATCGATGCGCATTTTGTCGGGATAATCCACGTCGAACGTTGTGAAAAATGATCGTATGAAAATGTTCACGAGTTAATTCCATTCTTTTGCCAAATTGATTTTTTCAAGTCACTGTAAACAACACAAATGATGGTCGTACGTCAAAAGGTTCTGACTACGTTTATGCTAGAAAATGTCGAACTTTCCAATGGAAATGTCAGATGGCGCTAGAAAACACTTAGGCCAGAAATATATATAGCAATCCTCGCATGGTGTCCAGCTCTGCCTATGTTGCACACAGAAATCGGCATCCAACAAAAATAAATTTTTGATGGGATAAACTTACTGGTTACATAGTTCGACTTACCATGATTATTATAGTCAATAATTCGTTTACACCAACCGAATTTATTAAAACTAATGGTTGTTAAAATTAGAGGAAATGGCAACCAACCAATTATGAAGTCCATCTTATATTAGTACCAATAATTGGTGGTGACAGAAAATAAAGTCTTGTAGTAACAAAACCCCGTTTAGTTCCCGTTTGTAAAAAATTACTATATGTGACGCGCAAAAAAGAAAGGGGCCTAAGGTTAAAAACCAGTTTTATTCAGGAGAGCCATTTTAAAGATTTCTATTTGCGCTTAGAATCGTCGACTTCACTTTCATAAAACGCGCATATCTCTGGGAGGGAACACTTTTGGGGCATGGGATCGGTCTCATTCGATGCTCAGATGTTGTCCACATCAAAAAAAAAGAAAAAAAATGAAAATTGATTTTTTTACCCATAGGTCAATTTCTCTATGCGCTGTCAGGTGTGAATGATATCTTCAGAATTTAAAAGACTAAAAGGTAATTATAGTTAATTTCCAAAAGTACGGCCCTAGTAGGTGCTATGGGCCAAGGAGTTTTTAATTTGGAAATGCTTTACCGTATGTAATACTCGTAAGTTAAAAAGTAGTAAATATTTCTTGTTTAAGCGAATCTTTGTAGAGAAATTGTATGGAGTTGGTTTTCGTAGAACATTTTAACAACCCCTCTCTTAGGTTAAAGTGTACTTTTCGTCCTTTTTTCGAAAAAAGTTTTAAAATCTTGTCCAATTAAATTCATTTGTGGCGTATTCGTTTTTTAATGAAATTGTATAAATGTGTTTAAAAATTGTCATTTTTTGTGATAAAATATTCTACTTAATAAGTACGGGGTGGGCCAAAAGTTACCATGAGGTCTAAAACTTTTTCAACTTCTTCGTTTGTTATTTTTGTTATATTTTTCTCAGATTATCTAAAATAGTGGACATTTTTTTACACTTAGTATTAAAAATAATGTCAATTAAAGGACCGCCGTATTCAGCTTCGCAATGATGGGCTCGTTTTAGAGCATTTTCCATAACATCTTTCAAAATTTCTGGCTGTTGAACAGGGATTCACCGGCTCAAGACCTCTTGCATCTACGAGTATAATTAAATAGAATTCAAGTTTTTAACAAATTGGCAAAGTGACATTGATTTTCGTGGCTGCACACTGCTTTTATCAGGATTTCGGGTCCGAAAGGTAAGGTTTTCAACCGTAGTTCTCATTCGTTTGGGGAGAGACTGGCCTTATAGAGTTCTGTTTTACTTTCACCAATTGCAGCAAAGCTTTCTGAAGAGGGTTGTCACGGACCCAAAATCATGATAAAAGCAGTGTATAGAGAAAATCAATGTCACTTTGCCATTTTGTTAAAAACTTGAAGTATCGGGTGATCAATTTAGAGGTATTTTTTTAAAAACAAAAAAACAACATTTCAAAGCAAGAAACTTTATTGATTATTCAAAAGGACATTTTATGCCATTTTTTTTAAATATAATTTCCTTTAAATGTTGCCCGCAACTACGCCTCAGGATGTCCATACTTAGGGTCCAATTTTGGATTACTAGTACGAACATTTCGACCGCAATAGCTTTAAGGACACGCGTTATATTGGCTTCTAAAACTTGAATCGTTGCTAGTTTGTCAGCATAGACTAAGGCGGCCAATACACCGGCCCAAAACGTGAAATTAGCTGCTCTTCGAAATGCCCTCTTAATAGATCCATTGTTTGAGCAGCTGTATGGCAAGTGGCACCATCCAATTGAAACCAAGTGTCGTCAAGATTGCAGGCTTCAATTTCAGGTAGCAAAAAGTCCAATATCATGGCTTGAACAAATATGGATCGATGATTCCAGCAAACTGTGGTTTTCTCTGGGTAAAATGGCACCTCTTGAACCCCTTCTGGTTCTTTTTCAGCCCAAATGCGGCATATTGACGTTGCCATTGAGCCAGAAATGGGCCTCATCACTGAACACAATTTTGGTCGAAAACAGCAGATCTTCCCCTTTCTCACCGAACGCTCATTTGCACAATACAGTTGCCAGCATTTGCAGGTAATTATTTTCAAAAAATAAATGCCATAAAATGTCCTTTCAAATTACCAATAAAGATTCCACACTTGATTTGAATTTTTATATTTTTTTGTTCTGACAAAATACCTCTAGAAGGATCACCCTATACCTAACCATATTTACTGACAACTAATATGTATATTTGTTCTAAAATACCTGAAGTTGAGGGTTCCATAGCAATAATTTCGTTTTCGAATGGTTGAGTAGAAAAAATTTTCACTTGAAACAACTGAAATATCACTTTCTGAGAAAGTTTAAACAAATCGAAAAAAATGTCCACTTTTGACGGAATACAGAAGAAGAAGCAAACAACTTATCTTATTCATTCTATCAATTAGTGATGTAGAATTTTGTATACAATTATGGAGTACCATTATATAATCGGAAATATTTATTTTCATTTTTCAATTAAGCGCCGTTATGGTAGTCAAATACCCCACTGTGCGGCGCCTTTCTAGCTAACCCGTTACTAATATTCCAAGCTTTGCTGGGCAATTTATCAGCAGAAAATCACTTCCTTAGCAACAACATCAAAATCATTCTCTCCATATCGGTAATTTTACTTGAAATTTTTTTCTACTTACGTGTACACGAAAGATGCCCCTTTGTCGGTCTGTCTGGCTGCACCGACACCTCGTACTAATTACAAGGTTGTCATCATCACGAAACTCCACCGAGCCAAGCATAATCACATCTTGGGAACATCCGCCTTTGACTGCTGTCAGAAATCATGACGTTTACACATGACAATCGAAAATTTTGACATCAATGCTGAGGCCATGGCAAGGTGTTCTAATTTTGGCCTACTGCGCGGCATGAATAGAGCAAAAGGAAATCAAAACTATTCTCCCACCGTCAGCGACACCAATACACCACACAGCGGAAGTTGTGTCACAATCTCTAGACACTCGGAACTTATTTCCGGACTTTCTACAGATTTCATTTTCCCAAAAAGGGTTTTTTTTATAAAAAAAAAATATTTTTGGTTTTTTAATTTGTGTGAGAAAGTTGCCTTTTTCTATCCAAAGGAAATTTGAAATCAGTAATAATTACCATAAAGATAAAAAAACCATATCCTTGTTATCAGGACAAAGTACTAGAAACAAAGTCAGTCATACACACCACAACAAGTTGCTGCCTGTGTTGCATGCCACTTTGTTACTCGCAGCGAGTGTAATTTCCCGGTGGATGGTTGGTTGGTGGTGGTGTAATTGTTGAATATCATTTCACGGTATTTAACACCGGCGCAATAAAGCCACCCCATTGTCGGTGGTGCTGGCGATGGTTCCCAAGGCTGGCCAGGCACGGCAACACCTGTGGCTCAAAGGATATTCAGCAACAGAACACCCGAGTTGTGTCATAAACAAAGGCATTCGAGTTAATTTCTCACAGTAGTGGTCACGGTCACGCCTCTGGTTATCGTGAAATGAACTGTCCCTTTTCCACGTGTATTAATTCAGAAAGTAATATTAATTATGCAATCAACAGGGAGCAACAAATCGCGGGAAATTTGTTGAATGCATTCGGAAGAGAAAAACTTTCCCAGATTTTAAGGAAAATTAAAGTCAACTTAAAAGCAAACATATGCATCATAGCTAAGAGTGTTTTCATATTAACACGCATGTTCTGCAGAAAGCCTGGTGTCTAGAGTATCCAAAACCGAAAACGACAACCACATTTTATGTCCAAAAGCGACAGTCGGTTTCTCCAAAATGGTTTAAATCGAAAATGTCGGTTTAGCCGGTTTTTCGGGTTTTTTCCGTCTTGTATGTACAGGGTGGCCCAAATGAGACCTAGTGATGTTAAACACGTATAACTCTAGTAATAACGATTTTTTTTAAATGATTTATTTTTATACGAGGACGACCGCAAAACTAACTGGCCTGGCACATTTTCTGTTTTACTAGCACCTTTGTTTGTTTTTTAAAAGCAATCTTTTATAAGCCATCTGTCAAAATTTCCGAAATATTTAATGATTATTTTCTTTGTTACAGGTGATTGAAGTCAACAAGTTTTAAAATTTTTGAAAAATGGAAAATAAAGAGTTTCGTGCGGCAATTAAACACTTTTATATAAAAGGTTATACGCCACAATTAATTAAAGATGAATTGGATTCTGTTCATGGTGATAATGCACCATCATACTCCACCGTGAAATCCTGGGTTCAACAATTTAAAATGGGTCGTTCAAGTACGGAAGATGAACAACGCTCTGGAAGACCGAAAACTGCTACTACTATTGAAAACATTAGACAAATATTTAATGAAGTGACTAAAGATAGACGAATAAAGCTCAGAGAACTTGCTGATATTGATAAAATACACGAAAAACAAGTTTGGAGTATTTTACATGACGAACTCCACATGAAAAAGCTATCCGCAAGATGGGTGCCGCGTTTGTTGACTTTGCCCCAAAAAATCGTCCGTTGGACCAATTCCGAGGAGCTTTTAGCGATTTATCAGCGTAATCCAATAGAGTTCTTGCGCCGATTCATAACTGTTGATGAAACATGGATCCATCACTACATCCCAGAATGCAAAGAGCAGTCAAAACAATGGATAGAAGCTGGTAGAAGTGGTCCCAAGAAGGCGAAAACTGTTAAGTCAGCAGGAAAAGTAATGGCCACAGTATTATGGGATGCAAGGGGTATAATATTTATTGATTATCTTGAGAAAGGAAAAACTATAAATAGTGAATATTATTGTGCATTATTGGATCGGTTGAGTGAAGAAATCAAGATAAAACGACCGCATTTAGAAAAAAAGTTCTTTTTCATCAAGAAAATGCTGCTTCTCACACTGCATTTTTAACTCAACAAAAACTGGCCGAATTACAATTTGAAATTGCTCCGCATCCACCATAAAGTCCAGATTTAGCTCCTTCTGATTATTTCTTGTTTCCAAATTTAAAAAAAAAATTCTCGGTGGCAAAAAATTTTCGTCTAATAGCGAGGTTATTGCTGAAACTGAGGCATATTTTGAAGGTCTTGAAAAATCTTATTTCTCGGATGGGATTAAAAAACTTGAAAAACGTTTGATGAAGTGTATTGAGTTGGAAGGAGATTATGTTGAAAAATAAATAATAATAATTCCAAAAAAACGGTTCTTTTTATGTTAGGCCAGTTACTTTTGCGGTCGCCCTCGTAACTCACCACAAGCTTGAGCTATCGAAATGAAAATTTTCACATCAAGATTTCTATATACAGCACACTTCTGCGCTGAATTCGGTTGAGATCGGAAAAGTCCTACTGGTACCTCCCTAACGGTCTCATGGGCCTTGATAAATAATATGACAATAACTCACCACACACTTGACCTATCGAGACGAAATTTTCGGCATAAAGATTAATGTATAGAACAGACTTTGGCGCTAAATTTTCTAAGATCGGAAAGGCCCTACTGGTACCGCCCACTCAAACGGTCTCATGGGCCTTGATAAATAATATGACAATAAATCAATACAAACTTGACCTTTCGAGATGAAAATTTTTTCCATATAGATATTTGTAAAGAACACACCTCTGCGCCAAATTCTGTTGAGATTGGAAAAGTCCTACTGGTACCTCCCACACAAACGGTCTCATGGGCCTTGAAAAATAATATGACAATAACTCACTACAAACTTGACCTATCGAAAAGAAATTTTTTACATAAAGATTTTTATATAGAACACATCTCTGCGCCAAATTCTGTTGAGATCGGAAAAGTCCTAATGGTACCTCCCACACAAACGGTCTCATGGGCTTTGAGAAATAATATGACGATAACTCACCACAAGCTTGACCTATCGAAATGAAATTTTGCACATAAAGATTTCTATACACTTCCGCACCAAATTTGGTTTTATTTGGGAATCTGGTGGAGGGTATCCAAAGTTCGGCACAGCCAAACTTAACATGTTTTACTTGTTTCTCGTAGAAATTGAAACTGGCAAATTTGAAATTTGAAAAATGTTAATTAAGCTCATTATGTAACAATTCATTACACAGTACAACAGCCAAAATTAAGTAACTTCACTTAATTGTAAATAAAAGCAGAACGCGTTAATCGATTTCTATGATCTTTGTCGCATTTTGTTTATAGGTTATGTGACTTTACGTGAAAGTTATAAGACTCTACACGTTTTTCCGTTTGGGATTTATATGTTTTAAAAAAAAAAAAATTTTTTTTTTGGCAAAATTTTCTTCATAAATTTATTTCTAACTGCAAAAATGTTGATTTTGTAGAGAAACAGTATATTAATGGATTAAAGAAAATGTAATTATTAATTTTTCTCAATTTATTTCAGTAAAATCGAACTAGTCGTTCTCGAGTTATGTCAAACTACGTTTTTGCCAACATTTTACAACTAAGCGAAAAACATCAAGATAAGGAAAAAATGTAAAAGGTCATAAAAAAAACTGGCACATACGAACGCAAAACCCTTTGAGGGTTTTAATATACTGACCTAGTACCATCACCCAGACTTGGAATTTCTCACCCCCCAGACAATAACCCCAAAAATGTTCCACAGTGTTATTAATGCTGTTTCCTCGTAATTAATTGATATTCGTTTACTTTTCTGTAATTTATTTATTCTGTACATTTATGCCAACTTGCCCCAACAATGTCCAAGTGGCGCTGGGGCACAATATTAACCTGTTGTAAAACTCTATCGTAATAAATGAATTCTTATTAAAAAAAATTGAAGTTTGAAAAGCTAAATTTCTAAAGTTTGTAAAGCTAAATTTCACATTCACAACACTCGTCAAACAATCACAACAAAGTATTTTTGAAGTTTTCTTTCAAGTGACTGACAGTATTGTTTAGTTGTTGTTGCTGGGCTAATGCCTACACCTCGATTATTTTACTATTGAAGTTACAAATTTTCTTTGTAAAAATGTTCATTAAACATATTAAAGTTTGTTTGGGGAGTTAAACTACACATTTTTTGAAAACATTTCCAGAAAAGTATTCAAAACAAAATATTTTCCCAATTATTAAATTGATTTGAAATTTGTACAAATACTGATATGATTGCTTCGCATGAATATTCATTAAATAATAATGGATGTCGTAGACATTTCACGGCAAACAGCCTAACATTTTCAATGCGATACAAGAATCACAATCACATCAAACCAGGAAAGGTACAGTCATCGCCTGGAAACGCCAAGTGAATACATAATCTCACTGCGACCAAGAGAAACGAAAAGGATACCTTTTGGCCAACAGCGATAAGAGTTCATCCACACACATACACAAGCGAACAATACCGAGCAAATCAAATAAAACCCCAGACACAAAAAAGGAACGAAATCAAACATTAAAGCCAACAAACAAGGATAGCACTAAGCAAAAGGATGGAATCGTAGCGGACGGAGGGAACGACGAACAGAATCACCATGAATCCCTTGCCTTTGGCCGTAGAGGTAACAACTTTTAGCCATTAACTCCAATCTCCGACAGACATTACAACACACACACACACGCGAGCGCTTACTCCCGTTTCAATCGTATCCTCTCAGACAATAAAATAAAAATACAAAACACGTCGTCCTCTGTTCGTCCGTCCGATCGCCTGCCTGCCGGACGAGTTGCTAGCCTGTTTATCTTAACAAAACGATCCCCTTTTTGGCCTCAAAGAGAAGACCCTGGAGTCAAACCAACGAGGCAGTGATGATGGTCTCGATAGTGGTGGTGGTGTTGATGGTGTTCGTCGCTGTGGTACGAGAGTATAATTCAAGATTTTATGGTGGAAGGACATTAATGTGATTTTGCTGGTTTCAATTTTTATTATTTTTGTTTGGCTTTCTTAATACGCCAACTCATGATGAGGCCAGCAACGTATCCCTCTGTAGAGGAGCGTCTGTGTGCATTGTTATGCATGTGATGTGTAAGCTGGAGTTGTGACGACGATGATCGTGATCGTGATGATAGCAACGCACAGTGTTACGAGACCACTGATATGCTACTACAGGGTGTTTTTTATTGGGGTATAGAACTTTAAGTTGGCATCACTTTTTTAACTGGCGGCCATTTTGTCAGCTGTCAAGTGATTAATATTTAGTTTGGTTTGCCAGTTCATCATGAACAGGTTGACAAAAGAACAACGCTTGCAAATCGTGCAAATTTATTTCGAAAGTAATGGTTCAGTTCGCGAAGTTCACCGCAAGCTCCATCCATTTTATGGTCGACATAATCGTCCATCAGAGCAATTAATTCGGTTAACCATGGATCGGTTAACATGGACCATTGGATTATTTTCTTTGGGGATATGTGAAGTCGCTCGTCTACGCCAACAAACCAGAAACACGTTAGGGGACTTGGAAGCCAACATTCGTGGAGTTATTGCCAACATACGGCCCCATATGCTCGAAAAAGTGGCAGCCGCGGCGGCCACATGCCCGAAATCATATTTAAACATTAATGGCATTTTATGCCATTAAATTGATGGACATTAAAACGATTTTCTTGTGTTTTATTTCAATTCGAAGTTCTATACCTCAATAAAAAACACCCTTTATAAGTAAGTGATGTCATACAAAATATTATATGTGACAGCGCATAGAAAAAGGGACCTAAGGGTACGAGTAAAAAAACTCAAATTTCATTTTTTTGATTTGGACAACACCTGAGCATCGAATGAGACCGATCCCATGCCCCAAAAGTGTTCCCACCCAGAGATATGCGCGTGAAATCGACGATTCTAAAGTGAAGTCGACGATTCTAATCGCAAATAGAAAGGGACCTAATCTTTAAAATGGCTCTCCTGAACAAAACTTTTCATCAACTTTTCACTTTTTTTTGATGTGGACAACACCTGAGCATCGAATGAGACCGATCCCATGCCCCATAAGTGTTCCCTCCCAGAGATATGCGCGTTTTATGAAAGTGAAGTCGACGATTCTAAGCGCAAATAGAAAGGGACCTTATCTTTAAAATGGCTCTCCTGAACAAAACTGGATTTTAACCTTAGGTCCCTTTCTATTTTGCGCGTCACCTATGTAGTTTACCCAAGTCAATGGGTAGTGAATGTAAGAAATCTGGCATAAATTAATATGGAAAGTACTGTTAAGGAATATCATAAGAGAGATATACAAGGGTTGCTATTTATACTTCGGATTCGGCAATAAAAACACAATAATTTATCATCACAAATGGTTTTATGGTTTTTCAAAATATCTCCCTATAAGATCAATACACTTTTGTATAAGCACAAACCAATATTCGAAGCACTTTTCCACTCCTCCGATTGAGACACCTCCAAAACATGATTTTTGAACGCTTCAACAGCTGTTTCGGGCGATGAAAAACGTTGACCACTCTTTTTTTTCTTGATGCTAGGGAATAAAAAGTAGTCATTGGGTGCCAAATCAGGGCTGTACGGTGGATGGCTCATCAAGTGGTCAAATAGCTCACCGTTTCAGCTGATGTGTGAAAGCTCGCATTGTCGTGATGCAAAATAATCAGTCTTCTCTTATTATCCTTCCTCATTTCTTCGAACACTGTTGGCAAACAGATGGTTGTATACCACTCAAAATTGACCATCCTACGTTGCACTAAAGGCACTGTGGCAACACGGCCGGTTATACCGGTAAAAACGCAATAATTTGCTTCGATGTACTTCTTCCACAAACAACTTTTGTTGGATTTGGCTCGTCTTGATAGGCCCATAAGGTCGATTGCTGTTTTGTTTCGGGTTCATATCCATAGATCCATGATTCGTCACCTGTATTAATGTTATAAACTGCCTTTGAGCTACCGCAGCTATACTTTTTCACCATCTCTTTGCACCAATCCATACGAGTCTTTTTTTGAGCATTCGTCAAATTAGGTGGGATACAACGAGAACAAATTTTTTTCACGGCCAAATGAACATGCAATATCGTATGGATGCTTGTCATACTAATGCCCAAGGATGCCTGTATCTCACGGTATGTCACATGTCGATCTTTCTTAATCAGTTCAAGCACATCATCGATGGTATCTGGCAAAGTGATCGAAGTTGGACGTCCTTTACGAAATTCATCCTGGAGCGAACTGCGTCCGAGACTGAACTCATGGTACCAGCGATTGACATTGGTTTCTAATGGTGCTTCATCGCCAAAAGTCGAAACAAGTTCATTTAAACAATCGATAACCCACGCCGAAAATCGGAAAAAAATCATCGCACGACTTTTGCCATGATTTTTTCGGGCCATAATTTTCTGTTTTCGGAGCGGATTTCTGTGAATTCTTGATTTAACGGCTTTTATGACATCCGGTGTTCGAACAGAGCGTGGGCGGCCCGACCAGTGGCGGTCTTTTACATCTCCAGTCTCCTCAAACAGTTTTATGCATCGGTAGACGAACATGCGGCTAATCCCTAGTGGCCGGAGCGTTTTGAAAATATCGCTTATTTTCTTTTTACACTTGAAAAGCGCTATTATAGCGATACGGTTCTCATTATCTGACCACTTCATGATAAAAGTTGAAACAATTTTAAAATCCCGTTACAGACTCACGCTATTGAGGTTAGCTTTTAAAACCCATGTGACATTAACGGGTTTTGAAATGGGTGTGTTCAATGTTGTAACAGTATTTATGTCCCTACTAAGTATTAGTTCATGAGATATAGCCTTCCTTACCTCGGGGCGGGGCCACGCCCTCTAGCCCTATTTTACCTAAACATAGTCTATAATAATTTCCTAGTCATAAATATTTCTCTGTAAAAATTTAATAACCATGACTACTCGTATTAGTTTGGCCATTAAGGCGATTTTTAAAAGAGGCGTGATACCGCTCACTGTTTCGAACTATGCTAATAGTTATAATATGTTCCAAATATTTTCGACGTTTCTCAAGGAGTTCATGATATATTCCCTTATTATGTTCAAGGTTCATGATTTTTTCAGAGGTTGACCCAACCCTTGTGTGGAGAACATTTTTACCTTTTGAACGATATATTCCCTTTTTAATATCAGCCGTTCTTGTCCATTACAAGATGTCTCTGCAAAATGTTAGTCACCTAGCTTCAACAGTAACCTGAAGTTTGTTTTTCACAGACAGACTGACCGACTGACATCGCTAGATTATCTTAGAATTTTATAACGATTCTACTTTACTGGGTCTTCGACCAGTAGTTCCCGATTCACAGTAGAATAGTGTTACAATTTCCAGACAATTCGGCTACTATTATTGGCATTACCGCGCTTTAAAAATGAGCCGAGGCACCGCCATCTTTTTTCTTGAGCTTATTTCTTTACTTAGTAATTGTATTCCAAAATCCAAATCTGATGTTCATTAATCTTTAAGTTTATGAGTTCTAGTCGATAAACGTTTTTGGATATGTGGGCGGTGCCACGCCCCTTTGTAAAATTGTATCGGTTTTTGCTATTGTATCGGTGTACAAATTTCCTGACCCACAGTGGCATACAGTTAAACATCCAGTCCATAGGCGCTACAACGCTTTTAAAATAAGAGCGTAGCACCGCCCACTTTTTCCCACGACTTTTTTGACGCACAAGCAGCTACTAAGCCTTATGTTCGTAAACTTAAACTCTTAAACTTCTTGAGTTACGGTCATTATAAATTTTAAAGGGCGCGGCATTGCCCACTTGAGATACCAAACATCAAAGTAGCCTATTTTCGCCACCGGTCAAACAGATTTATTTTGTGCAAATTTTAAGAAGATCGATTTAGCAGTTAAGTCTCCTATAAACAACAAACAAACATATTCAATTTTATACGGGGTGAATCGTTCACGACTGGACAAATTTCACTAGCGTATTCGTTGGCTCATTTCATGAAAATATGTCCATCTACGACCATGCTCGAAAATGCAAGGAGCAGCAGTTTGAAAATTTTCAAAATGGTGGAGGGAGGTTACAATTGCTAAGTTCTGAACAAGTGGTCCGATTTTTGTTAAAAGCTAGCCCTACCCCTTGTCTTTCAAAAATTATCCAAACGAAGCCCAGAGGTCCTACCGTTCCAAAATTATGACATTTTGACTAAAATGCAACTTTTTTTTTGTAAATTAACGCAATGATTCACCCTGTATATACTGGATGCATAAATTCATTGCATTCCGGGTCGAACGTCTGAAGCTAAAATTATGAAATTCGAGAGGAATATAGTTCCTAATGGCAATTATTGTTAATTTCCAAACCTCTGTGGGCTTTCAAACACTGTGCGCTCTGCCATACCGATTCGGTTAGCCTTTTCAAAACAAACGAGGATTCAACTGCCCACCCCAAACGAGAGTACATGGCTTAAACTGGTTTCCTGATAAATGCCCATGGAGCTGCTAAGAGAGAATGAGAATGAACACGATCGGGCACAAATACAAAACGACTCCTGGCCTGGTTTGTAATGCACAGCGCAGGCAACAGGAAGAATTGCCATTTAGGATGGCCTTTCAAAAACACATACAAACCAGTTTTGAAATATTTCAGTTAAGCAAACGCTCTTACGACTTGAAATGATGATGATGATGAACACCATCAGCAACATGATCATTGTCATACTTTAAATCTTCACAAATTTACCTGCCTATAGATTTTAGCCTGGCCCGGTCGGTCGGTCGGCTTGCTTGCTTTTATTCCTTCTCTGCTTGCTCTGAGCTGCTCTGGCATTTAGAGGTTCATTGTAGGGAGGACATGAGGACGCATTTCAATGTTTACTCGACAAATGCTCACCGTCGCACAGTGGGGCAAAATTCAAGAAAATGGAGACTAATTCGGGTAACTCTTTGAGCCGCGAAATATTTATTTTTCTTTCTAAATGTGAGTACCTTTTTGGCAAGATATTTTTTTTGTAGAAAATTAATTTTTTTGGAAATATTACAAAGAAATTAATTTTATCTTTAATAGTTTGTCTGACGATAAAGGTTTCAAAACACAGTACAACACATGATTTCGGGACTCAATTCTGATAATTGTTTGTGAAAGTAGCCATAAAAAGAAGAACTTCTGCATCATTCGTTTGGTCAAGGCACATCAAATAATAATTTAATAATTAATTTGAGGAGAATTTGTCACGTTTTAGGCTCTTTTGTTTGTCATAACTCGAGAACCACTAGGCCGAATAAGCTGAAACAAATAAAAAAAATATTAATATTACAATTCCTTTAAGGTTTTGTTACATAAGAAACAGTTTGGCCGTTATAAATAAATGTATGAAGAAAAAAAATATTTTTTGCCTAAAAAATTAAAGTTTTTTTTTTAATTCATAAAAAATACAAAGCGCTAAAAAGTTTCAAGACCTATTACTTTCACGTAAAGTCACATAACCTATGAACAAAAGAAGACATAAATCATGAAAATCGATATACGCGTTTCGCTTTTATGCACAATTAAGTGAAGGTATGAATTTCAAAAATTTGCTCGAGATATGTACAAAATTCTTTGGAAAAAACGTAAATGACATTTTTATGATTCTCAGAATTTTAAAAAAAAAATAATAAAAAAAAGGTTATTTGATCTTTATGATTGCTCATAAGTGTATGTGGCCGCTGAACTAGTGCTCTTGTTTATTTATGATACCTAATCGTTTTAGGAATGAACCATGTACAGCGAGATGACGTACAGACACGAGTGGAAAACTTGCTGTATTATTTTGAAAAAATCAATGCATCCATGATGTTAAAATTACAATATATGCATATACACCTTGATACCTTTTTGGCACAATTACCTCAGGAATCGGACGAACAAGGAGAGAGGTTCCACCAGGTGACCTTGCCAATGGAAAAGCGATTCAAAGGCAAACAATTGGATGCGTTGCCTGCGGAGGTTCGTTGGTGGAGTTCTAAAATTATGCAGTTTGAAGAAGAAAGCACCGAAGATGAAGATGACACTGAAATTTGTGGACACACTGAACAAAACATGCCCTTGAATAGTATGTCTATCTCGGATGATGATGCAGACTCAGAAGGTCATCAGAACCACAAGCGTCAACTTCAACGAGGATGGCTAGTGACAATAATTGAAAAGGTTCTAAATTTTGTTTCCATGCTTAGATAACACATAAAAATCTCATATTTTCTGTCGAAGAATAGCTGTAATATGAATCAGAATGTTTATGTTTTGATGCAAAATAAAGAATCTATAAAAAAAACGTCATCAATGTTTTTTCCAAAGAATTTTGTGCATATCTCGAGCAAATTTTGAAATTCATACCTTCACTTAATTGTACATAAAAGTGAAACGCGTAAATCGATTTTCATGATCTATGTCTCCTTTTGTTCATAGGTTATATGACTTTACGTGATAGTAATAGGACTTGACACCTTTTACCGTTTTGTATTTTTTATGAATTGAAAAAAAAACTTTAATGTTTTAGGCAAAAAATATTTTTTTCTTCATACATTTATTTATAACTGCGAAACTGTTGCTTACGAGGGCGACCGCAAAAGTAACTGGCCTAACATAAAAAGAATCGTTTTTTTGGAATTATTACTATTTATTTTTCAACATAATCTCCTTCCAACTCAATACACTTCATCAAACGTTTTTCAAGTTTTTTAATTCCATCCGAAAAATAAGATTTTTCAAGACCTTCGAAATATGCCTCAGTTTCAGCACTAACCTCGATATTAGACGAAAATTTTTTGCCACCGAGAATTTTTTTTAAATTTGGAAACAAGAAATAATCAGAAAGAGCTAACTCTGGACTATATGGTGGATTTGTTGAGTTAAAAATGCAGTGTGTGAAGGAGCATTATCTTGATGAAAAGGACTTTTTTTTTAAATGCGGTCGTTTTATCTTGATTTCTTCACTCAACCGATCCAATAATGCACAATAATATTCACTATTTATAGTTTTTCCTTTCTCAAAATAATCAATAAATATTATACCCCTTGCATCCCAAAATACTGAGGCCCTTACTTTTCCTGCTGACTTAACAGTTTTGGCCTTCTTGGGACCACTTTTACCAGCTTCTATCCATTGTTTTGACTGTTCTTTGCATTCTGGGATGTAGTGATGGATCCATGTTTCATCAACAGTTATGAATCGGCGCAAGAACTCTATTGGATTACGCTGATAAATCGCTAAAAGCTCCTCGGAATTGGTCCTACGGACGATTTTTTGGGGCAAAGTCAACAAATGCGGCACCCATCTTGCGGTTAGCTTTTTCATGTGGAGTTCATCATGTAAAATACTCCAAACTTGTTTTTCGTGTATTTTAACAATATCAGCAAGTTCTCTGAGGTTTATTCGTCTATCTTTGGACACTTCATTAAATATTTTTCTAATGTTTTCAATAGTAGTAGCAGTTTTCGGTCTTCCAGAGCGTTGTTCATCTTCCGTACTTGAACGACCCATTTTAAATTGTTGAACCCAGGATTTCACGGTGGAGTATGATGGTGCATTATCACCATGAACAGAATCCAATTCATCTTTGATTAATTGTGGCGTATAACCTTTCATATAAAAGTGTTTAATTACCGCACGAAACTCTTTATTTTGCATTTTTCAAAAATTATAAAACTTGTTTACTTCAATCACCTGTAACAAAGAAAATAATCATTAAATATTTCGGAAATTTTGACAGATGGCTTATACAAGATTGCTTTTAAAAAACAAAACAAAAAAAAGTTGGTAGTAAAACAGAAAATGTGCCAGACCAGTTAGTTTTGCGGTCACCCTCGTAGCAAAACGTTGTATGAACAGATTAAAGGAATTGTAATTTTTAAATTTGTTTCAGCTTATACGGCTTAGTGGTTCTCGAGTTATGACAAACAAAAGAGCCTAAAACGTGACAAATTCCCCTATACGACACTTACTAACTTCAAATTAATTATTAAATTATTATTTGATGTAACTTGACCAAACGAATGATGCAGAAGTTTTTCTTTTTGGGGCTACTTTCACAAACAATTATCAGAATTAAGTCCCAAAATCAATCACCTGAAAAATGTTGCACTGTGAAATCAAAGTATTAAATTTTACTTATGAAGTTAAGATATTGTGCTTTCAAATATGCCAAAATTCTATTTTTACAACTGTTTGTGAAAAAATCAAAACTTTCTGGACGTCAAGAAAATGCAGCAGAGAAAGTGAATGGCATATGTGACAGCGCATAGAGAAAGGGACCTAAGGGTAAAAAACCAATTTTCATTTTTTTTTCTTTTTTTGATGTGGACAACATCTGAGCATCGAATGAGACTGATCCCATGCCCCAAAAGTGTTCCCTCCCAGAACGAAAAACTGCTCAAGTCATAATAATGATAAAAGACCGAAAAAGATATGTGCGTTTTATGAAAGTGAAGTCGACGATTCTAAGCGCAAATAGAAAGGGACCTAATCTTTAAAATGTCTCTCCTGAACAAAACTGTTTTTTAACCTTAGGTCCCTTTCTACTTTGCGCGTCACATATGATTTTGGAATTAACCCTAGTAAAGTTGAATTTTATATTCTTTTATCGAATAATTAATACAATTCAAAAAGACAAATTTTAAATTTTAAATAAATCTCCATTTTTTTGGAATCCTGCCCCACTGTGCGTCGTCTTCGTTTTTGTGTTTGCCTTATCAACTGTTTGCGGATGGATACAAATGGATCACGTACTGGAGGATACCGACTTGTATGTCGTTCCTTGTATAGGGTCTCTGGACTTTTGTGTGTATGTATTGATGTTAGTGCACTTGTGAGTGTGTGTGTACGTTTATCCATTTGTTTATATTTCGTCTCAACAATCCTTTCGTTTTTTTGGTAGGGGGGTTCCTTTTAAGTGTGAATCATTTGTTTTTCGTTTTTGACGTTCACCCTCTCGTTCCCTCCTTCATCGGTCGTTCTTGTGAGTCGTTCCTCTTTCCCTTTGTTTGCCTTTGACTTCTTGTGTGTGTGAAGTCATTTTTAGTTTCAAGATCTGAAAACAGAACTGAAGTGTTTGCCTTTGTCGTTTTGGCTCCTTTTGCTTTTGAGCCTTAAATAAACATGCACATGTGGGGGAATTATCGCACCTAAGTGTGGAACACGAAAACGAAATGAAGGAATTCCACACAAAATGCAGGGATACGTGGGCTGTTCAGATACGAAAATAAAACGACACCGGCATGGACGTTTCCCTCTTGTTGGCATACAAGGAGTGGCATTTACTTAATAAAACAGAGGATATTTTGTGTATCCATAAAGATTGAGATTGAATTTGAACAGACGGACGGACAGACAGACATGGTTAAGTTGTCTTGGATTTTTACTAACGAACTCAGAAAAGCCAGGGCTACGCTAGGACGAGGATAGGACTATAATTTTTTTTAATAACCAAGCTGAAAAGTCGTTGCTTGGCCAGTTTTGCCGAAGAAACAGGCGACCATTTGCTTCAAAGTGCTTCTTCCACGAACAACTTTCTTTGGATTTGGCTCGTCTTCAAAGACCCACGCGGTCGATTGCTGTTTTGTTTCGGGTTCATACGCATAGATCCATGATTCGTCACCTGTGACGATCTTATAAACGTCTTTTGAAGCACCGCGATCGTATTTTTTTCAAAATTTCTTTGCACCAATCGACGCTTGCCTTTTTTTTGAGCGATTGTCAAATTGTGCGGCAACCAAAGAGAACAAAACTTTTTTACGGCCAGGTGTTCATGCCATATTGAAGAAATGGTGGAATAAATGCCCAAGGATGCCTCTATATCACGGATGTCACATGACGATCTTGCATTATCAGTTTACGCACGGCATCTCTGGCACAACGGCCGTTTTTGGACGACATTCGTCTTTGAGCAACCGTCAGCCACAATTGAATTCATTAAACCAGTTTTCACAGAGCTATAGGATGGTGCTTCATCGCCATAGAAAAAATTAAGTTAATCGATGCACTCTTGTTGTGATAATTCACGTCCACGAGTTAATTCCATTTTTTTCCCAACTTTACGTTTACGCTTAAAATGTCAAACTTCACAATGGAAATGTCAGATGGCGCCAGACAACACTTAGTGTTGCCTAGGCCAGAAATATATAGCAACCCTGACCAAAATACAGCAATGCTGACCAAAAAAATTGCAAAGTGCACGAAATGAATTTTGATTTTTACACTTTAGTGCTTTATCGCCATACAATGATTTCAGCTCACCGATGCACTCTTGTCGTGATAATCCACGTCGAAAGATCGCACGAAAATGTTCACGAGTTAATTCCATTTTTTCCCAACTGAGTTTTTCAAGTCACTGTAAACAACACAAATGATGGCCGTACGTCAAAATGTTCTGAGTACGTTTACGCTAAAAAATGTCAAACTTTCCAATGGAAATGTCAGATGGCGCCAGACAAGGCCAGAAATATATAGCAACCCTAACCAAAATATATATAGCAATGCTGACCAAAAAAATTGCAAAGTGCACGAAATGAGTTTTGATTTTAAGTCCCATCTTTTTTAAAGGCTTTAACAGTCTTAACGAGCTGATCAATTGTGTACCACTCCATAGGTCAAATTAAGGTCAAACTAAATTCGGCAAGAAAACTGGACGTGAAGATGTAACTCACTGGTTAGACCACCCTTTACGAGTATATACGTTATAAGGTCCCAATCAAAATATCTGATGTTGCAAACAGATTGACAAATTAAATATACACTCCATTCTTGGGTAGAGGGTATAAATACTACACTTATATTTAAAGGCGAACCACTAGCAACCAGTCCTGCTAAAAAAAATTTCGAAATTATATTTTCAAAAAAAAATAAATTAAATTTTAGATACGAGTAATAGCACTAAAAACTTTGAGGACTGCAACTCCACAAATCATTGCAATTCCAAATCAAAAACAATTTTCGGTAGTCATACGAGTATGAATGATACTCGTATTGTGTTCCATTATTAAATGACAAAGTTCAACTTTCCAACCAAACCAGAAATTTGAAAAAATTATAAGTACTTTTACGATTCAATCTTTTAATTAAAAATGGTCCGCCCTGTACAATTTATTTTAAAATATTACAGAACTTTAAGTCTATTTGTATAGTTGACCTTTTGTTGTTTATTTTTAAGTTATTGATTGGCTTGAGTTCAAATCCTTTAATTAATTCCCATCTCCACTAGAGCATTTTTAAGTAGCCTCTAACATTGTAAAGATATTGCCCCACCTTAGGGGTGCTGCTCTACTGTTTTAACTTTCACGGTAGCGATAAGTGGCACACACTCCCACCCCCCGCTCTGGTGGTGCTTTGCGGCTGGTACTTTGCACCATAAACATTTCTTCCTTCAAAAGGCTGCGGGTGCAAATGCTGCTGGTTACATTAAGTGGAAAACTTAGTTGCGCTATTCCACTCCTGAAGGCAATGGAGTTTCTTTCAGAACTCACAATAGCCCTTAAAGGGTGAGGAGATTATTTGACTACAAACACACACACACAAACTCACAGGGACACACACTCATACTCTACCTTAAATCCTCCATTCATCCCTAAATGCTTCAAGAGTTACAATGTCGAGCGACAATTAAATGTTACACACGACTACACATGATGCCAAAAATAACTTCTGGATTTATGTGGGCGCTGTGCTCTACTCCACTCTGCTCCTGAATGGCAGGACCACGTGACTTTGGAATTTCTGCTTGATTTAGTTTTTGTTCCCAATAAATTTTTGCTTCACCATTGCATGTGGGTCCTTTTTTACTTGAGCCACGTCCTCGCAGTAAGGGAGAGTTTAAGGCATACCAACCTCGAAAACCCGCAGATCATGCGCCTTGCCTGCGTGTACACATTCGAGCACATTTCGTTTGTCATGTGAAAGAAAGGCATAAAAGGTCCTTTAAGGGGTCACACGCAAATTAGTTGGGATAAAAATGGAAAAATAAATTAAGGATAATAATGTGTTCTCTTTCAGGAGATGAAATACCCCTATAAAGGGAATGACTTCAACTATTCAATTACTACGTACGAGTATTTCAAAGTGAATATTCAATCTCATTGTTCAGTATTCGAATATTTATTACCATAAATAATGTGAGTGCTGATTCCATTTTATGACTAGTTGTTTTTGTAATATTGAACATTTCAGTCACTGAGTGATTAAAGGGAGAAGTAAAAATTTTTATCATCAAACCCCAATGAAGAAAACTCGTTGCCTCTGTCCGAAATTAAAACAAAATCGAAATTTAAAAAAATAAAGGTATTTTTCAGAACAAAAAAAATACATTTTAAATCAAGTGTGAATCATTATTGGTAATTCGAAAGGACATTTTATGGATTTTTTTGAAAATAATTACCTTCAAATGTTGGCCGCAACTACAAATAAGGGTTTCCATTCTGAGGGTCCAATTTTGGATGACTCGTTCGAGCTTCATTCACGGTTACGTTCCGACAATCATCATTTTTAAAAAAAAATTTACCGATTATTCCACCATGTTAAAAGCCGCACCAGACCGTGGTTTTCTCTGGGTATAATGGCACCTCTTGAACTTCTTATGGTTGCTCTTCAGCCAAAATGCGGCAATTATGTTTATTGACGTTGTCGTTGAGCCAGAAATGTGCCTCATCACTGAACAAAATTGTGGTCGAAAACAGCGGGCATTCCCCTTTCTGCCCGAACGCTCATTTCCATAATACAGTTGCCAACATTTGAAGGTAATTATTTTCAAAAAAGAAATTCCATAAAATGTCCTTTCAAATTACCATAAAAGATTCCACACTTCATTTGAATTTTTTTATATTTTATATGTTCTGAAAAAACACCTCTAGTAGGATCAACCTTTATATACTCGTATGTTCGAGAGGAAAAATTTTCCCCCGGGGATGCTATAACAAACCAAGCACTGATCAGGTCCAATTTCACCACAGAGAGAAAAAATTTGAATAATAATTTCGGTCGTAATGGATATTCGGTTGGAGACACCGAATCATGAAAAATATGATCAACGTACTGTAGTCATAACTTATTGATCGGTCATACCAATGAAACGCGAAAAAGTTATTCAGTTGTCACAAATGACGGTTGTGGCAACCAATAGTTCGGCAAACATTTTGTTGTAGTGACCAATTATTCGTGATGACAACTAAAGCTTCATCAAAACCAACAACGTTTTTTTATTGGTATTTTTTTTATTTTTTTTAAAATCAAATAATTCGATTATTACTGACATTAAGCCAATCGATTAACCACATTTTCTCATCCGTCATTTTTTCTACTTTCGTCATCACCCTCCCTTTCACTACTTCAATGGTGTAAGCAAACAGTTTTTTGACTTTTAATTTTTTGCTTATAAAACATGTGTGGTACGTGAATTTTAAGATCCAAAAATGTTCTTCTGAAGGTTCGGGTACTTGGTATGTGCACCGATAATACAGTTCCAATAACTGAAATTACAGAGCACCAACTAACATTCGGTTTTACTGATCGAATACTCGAGGTGCAAGTAACCTCAATTATTCGGTTGGCAAAAAATTCGGTTGTGGCAAGAATCTGTTCTCTGTGTGCAGTGAAAGCACAGCAAACATGCCTTTTTAACCTAAGGGTTAAAAAAAACTATTTTCATGTTTTTTCTTTTTTTGATGTGGACAACGTCTGAGCATCGAATGAGACCGATCCCATGCCCCAAAATGTTCCCTCCCAGAGATATGCGCGATTTATGAAATTGAAGCCGACGATTCTAAGCGCAAATAGAAAGGGACCTAATCTTTAAAATGGCTCTCCAGAACAAAACTGGGTTTTAACCTTAGGTCCCTTTCTATTTTGCGCGTCACATATATATATTTCTGGCCTAGGCAATACATAGTGTTGCCTGGCGCCATCTTACATTTCCATTGGAAAGTTTGACATTTTTAGCTTAAACGTACTCAGAACGTTTCAACGTACGACCATCATTTGTGCACTTTATAAGTACAGTGACTTGAAAACTCAATTTGGCAAAACAATGAAATTAACCCGTGAACATTTTCGTGCGATAATTCTTCACAGCTTTCCACTTGGATTATCACGACAAGAGTGCATCGATGAACTTAAATCGTTGTACGGCGTTGAAGCATCATCCTATAGCACTGCGAAAAACTGGTTTAATGAATTCAATCTTGGCCGACGCTCGCTCAATGACCAAGGTCATCCAAAAACGGCCGTTGTGCCAGAGAACTTTGATGCCGTGTGTGAACTGATTTCTTCCACTAGCATACATTCGATATTGCATGAACACCTGACCGTAAAAAAGGTTTGTTATCGTTGGCTCCCGCACAATTTGACAATCGCTCAAAAAATGCTCGTTTCGATTGGTGCAAAGAAATTTTGAAAAAATACGATCGCGTTTATAAGAACGGCACAGGCGACGAATCATAAATCTATGCGTATGAGCCCGAAACAAAAGAGCAATCGACCGTGTGGGTCTTCGAAGACTAGGCAAATATAACGAAAGTTGTTCGTGGAAGAAGCACTTCGAAGCAATTAGTCGCCTGTTTCTTCGGCAATACAGGTCATGTGGCGACTGTTGCGCTTGAGCAACGTAGGAGATCAATTCTGAGTGGTTCACCACAATTTGTTTGCCTGAAGTCTTCGGAGAAAGTCGAAAAACGACCAAGAGAAGACGCATCATTGTGCACCATAACAATGCGAGCTCTCACAACCAGCGCCTTTTTGACCGGCCAAAACGTCGAATTGATGGGTCATCCGCCATACAGCGCTGACTTGGCACCCAATGACTTCTTTTAATTCCCGCACATCAAGAAAAAAAATGCGTGGTCAACGATTTTCGTCGCCAGAAGATGCTGCTGAAGCGTTCAAAACCCATATTTTGGAAGCGTCTCAATCGGAGTGGAAAAAGTGCTTCAACAATTGGTTTAAGCGCATGAAAAATAAGTGTATAAATCATGCTGGAGAATACTTTGAAAAACAATAAAACCATTTTTGATGATAAGTATTTGCCTTTTTATTATTAGACCAGAAATATATATAGCAGTCCTCGTATGAGCAAGATTAGATTTACAATGAGGATTTGCGGGCCTCAAATTGAGAATCTTTGTACGGACGCTATACGAGGGCGGTTCGGAAAGTTCTTAGCCTATCAATAAAAGAGAATAGTTAGTTTTTCAAAAATATTTTTATTTTTTAATATAATCTCCTGAAACTTCAATACACTTAGTCCAACGCTTATGTATCAATTCTATCCCTTGATTAAAATAGTTTTCCTCAAGGTCTTCAAAATAGTGGTTTACAACTGTAATTGCATCTTCATTTGAGGTAAAACGCTTGCCAGCAAGGATTTTTTTTAGATTTGGGAACAGGTAAAAGTCACTGGGAGCTAAATCAGGAGAATAAGGTGGGTGGTCAATCAACTCGTACTTTGATTCGTTGATTTTAGCCATTGTTAAAACACTCTTGTGCGCTGGTGCGTTGCCTTGATGAAAAATTATTTTTTTGTGTTGTAAGCCAGGACGTTTTTCTAGAATTTGTACATTTAATTGATCTAGAAGGTTGCAATAGTACTCTGAATTTATTGTTTTACCCTTTTGCAGCTAGTCAATCAATAAAATACCTTTGAAGTCCCAAAAAACCGTTGCCATAACCTTACCAGCCGATTGAATTGTTTTTGCCTTCTTTGGGGCCTTTCCAGCAGCTTCAGTCCATTGTTTGGATTGTTCTTTTGTCTCTGGAGTATAGTGGTGGATCCATGTCTCATCAACAGTTATGAAACGACGCTTAAAATCCATTTTATTTCGCTGAAAACGATCCAAACAAGCTTGAGAAATGTTCATTTTTATGCGTTTTTGGTCGACTGTTAACAAGTGCGGCACCCATCTTGCAGAAAGCTTTTTCATCTGTAGTTCTTCATGCAAAATTAAATGGACTCGATCATTTGAGATGCCCATGATATTAGCTATTTCACGCACTTTTATTCGACGATCATTTAATACCATATCATGCACTTTGGCTACAATTTCTGTTGTTGTTGCTGTTTTTGGACGTCCACTACGTGGTTCATCTTCAATGCTTGTACGACCACGTTTAAATTCAGCAACCTAATTTTTTACTGTTGCATATGAAGGAGCACTTTCACCTAACAAATTCACCATATCATTATGAAGTTCTTGTCCCGATAAACCTTTTTTATGAAAATATTTAATGACACCACGCATTTCTAATTTTTCCATTGTAAAAAAATCGCGGATGCGTCTTTTGTGAACACCTGTTTCTATATGAAGGAGTTGCCAGATCGAAACAAAATTTAACATGTGTTCATAGCAGAGATGGAAGTTTCCAAAACACTTAACTTTTTTCTGTTTATACCGCGCTTTTTGTGCTAGGCTAAGAAGTTTCCGAACCTCCCGTATATAAAACCAACACCTCTCCATTTTATCAGAGTTAGTTATAGAATTTTCATAACATTCTACGCGAAGTTTTGTCAAAATCAATTAGAATATGCGGCTTCTGCAGCAACAGACCCTTAAATCGGGAGGCTCATTTAAATGGAGGCTAATTTAAAGAACAAGTTTTTGGTTGGCGCGTTTTTGGTCACTTAAAACGTACCTTGCTAAATGTGAGCATGATCGGACTTTCGTTGCTGTATGATCTCATATCGGGTAGGACTAGAGTGCCCGAAATAACAGTGAGTTCAGAAAACCGACATTTCGGCTTTTTTCCAAACCGTGACTTCACAATAACGGCTGTCGGTTTTTTTAAAGTATTAAACCGTCATTCCAGTTCTAGCCTTTTGCCTAAAAATGAAAAAATGTTTTTCCGTATTAAAACTGATGTACATACTTGAATAGTCTCCTTATTTACCCAGCCGATAAAAATAAGGTCTCTTTAAATTTGTGTAAACAATTGCATTGTTTTTGCTTCCCATGTGTCCATGTTTAAATGGACCATATTTTCGAACATAGGGTCCGTCACCCAAATTTGTCCCAACTGCACAAATTATTTTATTTTTAGCTTCGTTGTAAAATTTTAAAGTTATTTTAAAGCCTTCAATATCGAAAGCCATTTTTTGGGCCCCAAGACAATTTGTTCGGGGACTTTATCAAAAAATAAGCCTTTATGACTAAACTCAGTCCAAGGCCCCACCAATTGGGTATTATTTCATTTCTATTTGGGATGTTTGTTTATTTGGTTGGGTGTTTATTTTCTTTCTTTCGAAATTGGAGATTTTTTTATCTATATAAAGGGTGGTTAAATTTTAAGGGCCGATGTTGATCACACCTTCGGCATGAGAACCACACCACACAATAATTTTTTGCGCATGCAATTGTGTCTCTTGAAGTACATATGGGTTTGTTGCTGTCCAATAATGCATATTTTGTTTATTGACAAAATCACTCAGTCAGAAATGAGCTTTAGTGCTCATCCTGTCGTGTGGGACGATTATTACGGCCGAAAATTGGAGCTCTTAAAGTTGCGACCATTTTTAATGATTTTCAAACACTGCTCGTAAGTGAACTTTACCTTGATGAAAATGTTGACTTCGACTAACGTTTTGGCACAGAAAGATCATTAAAACTATTTGAGGGTGCGTTGACATAAAAATAAGAAATTGTTATGTCTTCATAGATAATGGCTCTGTTTCCATTTCGAAATATTATTTAACATTAGAAAAACTAGTCGAGCTGTTCGTTTTTTCAGTTAGACAATACAGCTGTGACTTGCTTAAAGATTTTTGTATCAAAAGCCACTCGAAGAAAAGCATTACAGATAAGAAAATAGATGGAAACAAGGGCTGCTGAAACGATCGAACAACAAGAATCACGACTTCAAGAAAATCGCGACAGAGCTTCAACGTCTAGAGCTGCTGAAGCGTAGCTAGCAACGCACACTGGGTTCCGCTAGTATGCGATAAGACCCCAAAAATTGTAAGGCTTATTTCATGTTGTTTTTTGGGGACTTTTTTATGGGGTTTATTTATGGCGGCAACTCGGGATAGGTTTTTGTACTTGGGCTCTATCAAGACGTGGATTGATAAACTCTTTTTCGATCGTTATAAAACGTGCCAAATTTTGACCAAAATTTAATGTTATATGTGGCATTTAGAGCTTCAGACATAAAATTGGTTGTACATATGAGCGGGAATTAGTTTTTTGCCAAAATTGATTTCTCCAATTTCGGTAGCGTCCATTCTTGATCCTTTGTTGCAAAATCAAGAAGATCAGACAGGAATTGCGAGCTGCAGTTTGCTTACAAACTCAATATGGAGTACGGACCTCGATAGATCGAATTAGTTCATTCGATTTAGCTGCGTCGCATGGTGGTTCAGGATCGATTTCTAAAGCCTTTAAAGAATGCAGTAACATTTTGGAAAGGTGAAAAGTTTCTCCAATTTTTGGCGGTCTAGTCCTTGGCTACAATTGTGCAGTTTACAGAACTCAAAATTATTTACTAGGTCAAAAGTTATAGAATTTTGAACTATAGAAATCGATCCTGCACCACTGTGCGTCGATCGGTAGACTTAAAGGTGGGTACATCTCTTACTTTTCTTTGTGTTTCTTTAATGTTCCACCTTTTAAACCATTTTTCGAGCAGATGGAGCTGGGTTTGTATAAATGTTGAAGCTTCCTCTGGACATTGACTTAAGGCAATAATTGCCGTATCATCTGCGTACGTGGCTACATGGGCGATGGGCATATCGGCAGTGAACAGAGTATATAAAATTGGACCTAGGATGCTGCCTTGAGTATTTCCGGCTTGAATTTCATAAATATCAGATTGTTCATCTTTAACCTTGACGTAGAAGTATCTTGTACTCAAGTATCTTTAAGATAGTTAGCTTGTAAAAAAACAAGTAAAATTGCGCTGGTTGCACTTTTTTAATTTCATAGAGTAAACCATGGTGTCATACTCGATCGAAGGCTTATTGAATATCCATAAATACCGCAGAACAATATTTTGTGTTCTCTAGAGTATCAGTTATTACTTTAACTATCCGATGGCATTGCTCTGGAGTGCCGTGCTTTCGCTTTTGGTATTCAGCGATAATATTCTGCCTCACTCAAACTGGTAATAATCTTCGTAGAAGTAACTTTTCAAATATTTTAGATAAAATTTAAAGCAAACTTTTTGGTCTAAATGAAGATAACATGTTTTCAGGTTTGTTCGGCTCTGGTATCATGATGACTTCCGCTCATTTCCACTGCGATAGGAATTGGTCTAATCTGAAAATTAAAGTCAAGAATATGATGGCTTTACGGGTAAGATTCTTAACGACATTTGAGTTTATGCAATCGTCACCTGGAGATTTGCCTTTATTTAAAATTTTGATTTCGTTCTGAACTTCATTTCGTAAAATATGTGACCCAGTGGTAGATCTATTTGACATGGCGTATTTAAAAACAACTTCGTTTTATTATTTTTGTCGAAAGAGTTGAATTCAAATGGTTGATAGGTATCTCTTAAATGACGTGCAAATGCTTTCGCAGTGCTTTTATTAGATTTGCACCAGGATCCATCTAAATTTTTAATTAGAGAACTTCGTTTAACAGGCCGGTTAATGTAATTGGTAGATATCCAAAAAAGGTGTTCATCGTATTTTGATTTGTTAATTTTCTCCAATAACGTCGCAGTAGAATCCTCTTTATAACTACACTTACGAGGGCGGTTTGGAAACTTCTTAGCCTAGCACAAAAAGCGCGGTATAAACAGAAAAAAATTAAGTGTTTTGGAAACTTCCATCTCTGCTATGAACACATGTTAAATTTTGTTTCGATCTGGCAACTCCTTCATATAGAAACAGGTGTTCACAAAAGACGCATCCGCGATTTTTTTACAATGGAAAAGTTAGAAATGCGTGGTGTCATTAAATATTTACATAAAAAAGGTTTATCGGGACAAGAAATTCATAATGACATGGTGAATGTGTTAGGTGAAAGTGCTCCTTCATATGCAACAGTAAAAAATTCGGTTGCTGAATTAAAACGTGGTCGTACAAGCATTGAAGATGAACCACATAGTGGACGTCCAAAAACAGCAACAACAACAGAAATTGTAGCCAAAGTGCATGATATGGTATTAAATGATCGTCGAATTAAAGTGCGTGAAATAGCTAATATCATGGGCATCTCAAATGATCGAGTCCATTTAATTTTGCATGAAGAACTACAGATGAAAAAGCTTTCTGCAAGAAGGGTGCCGCACTTGTTAACAGTCGTCCAAAAACGCATAAGAATGAACATTTCTCAAGCTTGTTTGGATCGTTTTCAGCGAAATAAAATGGATTTTAAGCGTCGTTTCATAACTGTTGATGAGACATGGATCCACCACTATACTCCAGAGACAAAAGAACAATCCAAACAATGGACTGAAGCTGGAGGAAGTGCCCCAAAGAAGGCAAAAACAATTCAATCGGCTGGTAAGGTTATGGTAACGGTTTTTTGGGACTTCAAAGGTATTTTATTGATTGACTATCTGCAAAAGGGTAAAACAATAAATTCAGAGTACTATTGCAACCTTTTAGATCAATTAAATGTACAAATTCGAGAAAAACGTCCTGGCTTACAACACAAAAAAATAATTTTTCATCAAGACAACGCACCAGCGCACAAGAGTGTTTTAACAATGGCTAAAATCAACGAATAAAATTACGAGTTGTTTGACCACCCCCCTTATTCTCCTGATTTAGCTCCCAGTGACTTTTACCTGTTCCCAAATCTAAAAAAAATCCTTGCTGGCAAGCGTTTTACCTCAAATGAAGATGCAATTACAACTGTAAACCACTATTTTGAAGACCTTGAGGAAAACTATTTTAATCAAGGGATAGAATTGCTAGATAAGCATTGGATTAAGTGTATTGAAGTTTCAGGAGATTATAGTGAAAAATAAAAATATTTTTGAAAAACTAACTATTCTCTTTTATTAATATGCTAAGAACTTTCCGAACCGCCCTCGTATTAAGCATTTCCTCTAAGTCTCTAAAAGCTTTATTGAACACTCTCTTGTCGGAAGGACTTATGAAACACTGCCACCTTTTTCTAAGTCTTCTTTTCGCATTTATACATTGCCTGATGTCGGTTGATAATTGAACATTACTTCGTATTGCTTTTTCAGATCTTGGTGTTGAGAAAAAGGCAGCTTCACGTAAAAGATTTGTGAAGTGTTCCACAGCGTAGTCTAATTCTCCGCCAGTTTTCAGGCTTACATTTAAACTAAGATTAGCATCTTACCGTTGTTTTAAAAGAATCAACATCTGTTTGAGGTGTTAGAGATTATAACTTTTACGATTACAATTACCGGGTGTATGAACTGAGCTGAGATCGTTGCAACTGCATATATCCAATCGATCCGAAGGATATTAAAATAAATGGCAAAGTCCAGCAAGTCTGGAAACTTGCGAGGATCAGATGGCCAATATGTTAGTGAGCCAGTCGATAAAGGAGACAACTTAGCTTGGCATATACATATATATAGCTCTCTAGCTTTTGGATTTATGAGCCTTGAGCCCCACCAAGGGTGTTTAGCATTAAAATCTCCACCAACAATAATTCTCTTGCCCATCATTCTAAAATAGTCTATATGTGACGCGCAAAAAAGAAAGGGACCTAAGGCTAAAAACCAGTTTTGTTCAGGAGAGCCATTTTAAAGATTAGGTCCCTTTCTATTTGCGCTTAGAATCGTCGACTTCACTTTCGTAAAACGCGCATATCTCTGGGAGGGAACACTTTTGGGGCATGGGATCGGTCTCATTCGATGCTCAGATGTTGTCCACATTAAAAAAAAAAAAGTGAAAAGTTGATGAAAAGTTATGTTCAGGAGAGCCATTTTAAAGATTAGGTCCCTTTCTATTTGCGCTTAGAATCGTCGACTTCACTTTCGTAAAACGCGCATATCTCTGGGAGGGAACACTTTTGGGGCATGGGATCGGTCTCATTCGATGCTCAGATGTTGTCCACATCAAAAAAAAAAAAAGAAAAGTGAGAAGTTGATGAAAAGTTTTGTTCAGGAGAGCCATTTTAAAGATTAGGTCCCTTTCTATTTGCGCTTAGAATCGTCGACTTCACTTTCATAAAACGCGCATATCTCTGGGAGGGAACACTTTTTGGGCATGGAATCGGTATCATTCGATGCTCAGATGTTGTCCACATCAAAAAAAGAAAAAAAATTAAAATTGATTTTTTTTACCCTTAGGTCCCTTGCTCTATGCGCTGTCACATATATTGTTGGTATGATATGCAATAAGCTCTTATTAGTTATAACAGTTTTTATAACACCGGGTTCCACAGAGTGTTACCGAGTATAAATATGAACAAAAATATTTTCCAGCCATCTGATGCCATAAATCTGTCCACTGAGTTTCTCTGCTCGAACTTATCTCGTATTCAATTCTTGAACAAACAATTACAAAAAAACCTGATAAGATATGAAATAAATGCAACAAAAGGATACGTATAACAATTGAATAAACAGGACTTGGACGCGAGTATGTGTGCGTGTGTGTGTTTTAAGTACCCTTATCATTTTCTCTGTTTAATTCAAATATTTGCTGATAATTTTTCACACAAATCAATTGTCGTCCTCCAACGCCAGCACTTCGGCAACTCCATCAATAGAACAGAAGTTAAACAAGCATATTTTCGTCGTATATTTCTCTATCGCGTTTAACTCAAGATTGTCAACATTAAAGAAAACCAGAAAAAAAGACAAAACCAATACTTCAAGTATTGAGAATGGAAAAGGAGTTCTTTAGAAGAATGGGGTGTTTTCAAAGATATTTATCTTCTTCAGCAGAAATGTTGATTACACCAACAAACAAAAATGGTAGGTACACGAGTGTTTGTCGAGCGACCAAACAATCATTGGTGTTGAGAAACCTTTCGGGCCAATGATTTATTGCTTTGAAAAATACTCCTGTATGGCTTTCCGAAAGATCGTTCGTCGAAAACGATATCAAATATGCGGCGTTTTCGAAATCAATCAAGTTGAGCAGTTGTGATTGATTTGCTGATGATGTTTTCAAGAGTATTTGCTGAATGCCTAATAAATCTTCAAGGATCTATTATCTTAAATATCCATGTGTATACCCAATAAGCACCGTTGTTAGTAAGATACGAGTATTACGAGCTATGAATACGTGAAGCTATGAATTAAGCAGGGTGTTTGCGCCCCTCTGAATCGGTAAAAATTGCCAGTAGTTTTGACTCGATTCTAACTACTGAAAAAAATGGTCCGACTGAATAAAATCTTACACGACTCTGTTATACCGTAGACTTGTCTCGCCAGGAGAAAGTTAAAGTAATATCGGAAAAAACAGTCCAACTGCTTTTTAAAATAGAATTTACAACGTTTTTTTTTGTAAATATGTGAATTTGTTTATCGCTTAAAATCGGAAATTCGATAAAAAAAACGTACGGAAATTTTAGTTAATATGGATATTTGTTATAATTCGATTTCTAATTAATTTTTTTCTTGATATTTGAATATTTTAATTAAACCGAAAATATATTTTTGCTGTAGAAATCGGTCTGAACTACAAATATTCGGTTAGATAAACATACTTTCTGTTGCAATCACTAAAATACCATGGTAGAATGGGTGAATGGTTCGAATTACCATGAGACGGTAGCAACAATATTATTAAGCTTCTTACAGTCTATAAGTCGTTTATACCAACCGAATTCAGTTACAGCCAATTATGAAGGACATGTTACTCTGGCACCACTGCCGTTGAAATATATATTTTTGTTTCTTGAGTAAAATGTTCAATAAAACGGCCTCAAATGTGGTTATGAACTAATTTTAATGCAATTTAAAATAACTTACTTGATAAAAATCTCTATTTTTTAATACGAACATGACCCAATCTTAAAAAATAATTTTGGGGATCATAGTATGGTTGAGTGTAAATCATACTACGGTTGTGAGCATCATACTATGGTTGTATGAGAAACATACTATATTAGTGAAGATCATAATATGGTTGTGGAGATAATAGTATGGTTGAGTGTGAATCATACTATTATTGTAAGGATCATATGTATTGATCACAGTATGGTTGAGTGTGAATCATACTTTGGTTGTGAGGATCATAATATTGTTGTGCCACAACCATATACCCAACAATAGTATGATCCTCTTCGAATATTGTCACCCCATCCATACTTTTTTTTCTGCGTGTATGTTCTGATAAGCTTTCAAATAAACCCCAATCGAATAAGACAATAAGTTTTTTTTTAAGAAAAAAAAACTTATTGTCAAGCTTTGGGGGACCGTTCTTTATTTTAAGCAATAAGAAGGTTATCTAAGGTAATTTGATCTAGTCTAAGTATGTTTCTAAAAGACAGCTAAGCCTGTTTCTATATTTTGTAAAATATTTATATATAGGATGATCCATCTAGAGGTATTTTTTCAAAACAAAAAAAAATATATAAAAATTCAATAATCAAAAAGTGGGGAATCTTTATTGGTAATTTGAAAGGATATTTTATGGCATTTATTTTTTAAAAATAATTTACTTTAAATGCTGGCAACTGTACTGTGGAAATGGGCGTTCGGTGAGCAACGGGAAGATCCGCTGTTTTCGACCTAAATTTTGTTCAGTGATGAGGCCCATTTCTGGCTCAACGGCAAAGTCAATAAACAAAATTGCCGCATTTAGGCTGCAGACTAACAAGAAGAGGTTTAAGAAGTGACATTATAGCCAGAGAAAACCACGGCCACCTAGATCGAGTGATATCACACCTTTAGACATTTTTCTTTGGGGTTACATAAAGTCCATCCCTGAGGCGTAGTTGCGGCCAACATTTGAAGGAAATAATATTCAAAAAATAAATGCCATTAAATGTCCTATCAAATTACCAATACAGATTCCACACTCAATTTGAATTTTTAATTTTTTTTTTGTTCTGAAAAAATACCTCTAGGTAGATTACCCTATATTTATGGCTGTATCGTTGGAAGCGTGTACTGTCTGACCCAACAAGCAGCAACAGACTGGTTCACGAAAAAATTAAAACAGATTGGACGATTTTTGATTTTTTTTTGTTTCGTCTTTTTGGATTTCTAAATGTTTCGTATTAAACAAAGATTTTGTAGTGACTAGAACCAATACATTATTATAGGGATTTTATTCCGATGCCGGGATAACCGATTATACTTATATATTTACATACATATTACATACATACATTGCCATTACAATTTTTTTCCGACCAAAAATATCCAAAAAAAAACCCACCAAAACCCCTTATAAAGGGTGTCCCAAGAAGAACGCAATTTTTAAATCTGGCAACATTCGAAGTGTCATTGTTTGACATTTGAACAATTGTTATTGTTTGTTAGTAGAAGGTACGAGGTTAGTAAAAATGAAGCGACACCGAGCTCAGCAAATTGGTGTCTCCAAATCCACTTTGCAGCGAATTTTGACGAAAGATTTGCATCTTCATGCATACAAAATTCAATTGACTCAGGAACTGAGGCCAGCTGACCATGGACAGCGAAGGGAGTTCGTTAATTGGGTATTGGAGAGACAACATGAAAATGCTGATTTTGCCGATAAAATCATCTTCAGTGACGAGGCCCATTTTCATCTTGATGGCTTCGTCAATAGGCAGAATTGTCGCATTTGGGGTGCGGAAAAATCCTCGAGTGATTCACGAGAAGCAAATGCATCCTCAACGTGTCACTGTGTGGTGTGGTTTTTGGGCTGGAGGAATCATTGGACCTTTTTTTATGAAACTGAGGCAGGTCAAGCGCAAACAGTCAATGGTGTTTGGTATCGTGAAATGATAACCAGTTTTTTCTTGCCTAGAATTGAAGAAATGAATGTGGAGGGCATGTGGTTCCAACAAGACGACGCCACATGTCATACAGCCAGAGAAACAATTCAATTGCTGCATCAGTCATTTCCCGGTCGTGTTATTTCGCGTTTTGGAGATCAGAATTGGCCGTCTAGATCGTGCGATTTAACACCATTAGATTTTTTTCTTTGGGGTTTTTTGAAGTCGATGGTTTACGCGAATAAGCCGACGACGACTCAAGCCTTAAAAGACGAAATTGGACGCTGCATTAATGAAATACCGCAGCATTCATGCAAAACGGTCATTGAAAATTTCATTAAAAGATCGCGTGCATGCCAGCAAAGCCGCGGCGGCCATCTGCACGATATATTGTTCCATACATAACCTCATTCTGTCTACTTTACGATATAATAAAGTTTCACGATCTTTTCTTAAATATCTGTGTTTTATTTAAAATTTAAAAATTGCGCTCTTCTTAGGACACCCTTTACAAGTAGCCTAACTAAAGTGTAAAATAAATCAAGAGGCAATTCAATGTTTCAGTCAAAGTAGTTGTTTAATTAATAAAGTTAAAAATTCATAATTCCAATTTACTTATTTCAATTTTAACAACAACAAGTAAAAACGTCGATAAGTTCGTTTAGCCAGCTACCCTACTAAAGCGCGAAAAGGGGTTCGTTTTGGGGCCGCTTCAGCCCAAGCGTTCATCCCTTATATTAGCCAAAACTTAAAAATTACCTTCTATTTAAAATCGTAGCAAAATTTGATTTAATTTGAGTAGCCATATGCCCATATTGACTATTGATCGCCGGTTCTGAGCATGAGGGACATTTTTTGGGCCACTTGAGCCGAAAACTCCAGCAACTTTTCTCTTTTTTTAAGTATTTAGTGCGTCCCAACTAACAGTACCCATTTTTACCTGCCCGTTCACAAAAATTATAATTTGTTAAGCAAAAACTTACAAACGTGTACTTCTTACAGAGGTAGCTCTAGTCTCTTAGAACTTCGTCTTAGAATTTTATAAAGAACAGTTATATTTACACATTATAGGGGTATAAATTTCGAGGTGTTGTAAACTGACTACCTCATTAAGAATAGAGTATATAATGCGAAGATGCATTACACATGAACTAAACAACACCGAGCCTTTACTTTTAAACATCTGGCAAATGTATGCCTAAATCACACATTAGCTTAGGACATTCGTTAATGTGTGCCTAAACACAATGAGGAAAGTTCCAACATAAAGTTTAGACCTCTACGTCCAAAACCAAGTAGGAGCGACCATTCAACCAAATCTTAAAATTGAAAATCCACTCAAAAAAATTTGGTTGAAAAAGCCCTAATCGGCAACACTGGTTATGAGGGCTGCTATATATATTTCTGGCCTAATAATGAAAATGCAAATATTTATCATCAAAAATGGTTTTGTTGTTTTTCAATGTATTCTCCAGCATGATTTATACACTTTTGCATGCGCTTGACCCAAGTGTCAAAGCACGTTTTTCACTCCAATTGAGACACCTCCAAAATATGGTTTTGAACGCTTCAAGAGCATCTTCTGGCGACGAAAATCGTTGACCACGCATTTTTTTCTTGATGTGCGCGAATAAAAAAAAAGTCATTGGGTACCAAGTCTGGGCTGTACGGCGGATGACCCATCAATTCGATGTTTTGGCCGGTCAAAAAAGCGCTGGTTTGAGCCAATGTGTGAGAGCTCGCATTGTCATGGTGCACAATGATTCACCTTCTCTTGTTCGTTTTTCGTATTTCACCGAAGACTTCAGGCAAACATATTGTGGTGTACCACTCTGAATTGACCGTCCTACGTTGATCAAGCGAAACAGTCGCCACATGACCAGTTTTGCTGTAGAAACAGGCGATCATTTGCTTCGAAGTGCTTCTTCCATGAAAAACTTTCGTTGGATTTGGCTCGTCTTCGAAGACCCACACGGTCGATTGCTGTTTTGTTTCGGGCTCATGCGCATAGATCCATGATTCGTCACCTGCGATAATGTTATACACTGCCTTTGAGCTAACGTAGTTATACTTCTTTAACATCTCTTTTGTTGGATTTGGCTCGTATTGGAAGACCCACACGGTCGATTGCTGTTTTGTTTCGGGCTCATGCGCATAGATCCATGATTCGTCACCAGTGACGATGTTATACACTGCCTTTGAGCTACCGCAGTTATACTTTTTCAACATCTCTTGGCACCAATCCATACGAGCCATTTTTTGGAGCATTCGTCAAATTATGTGGGATCCAACGAAAACAATTTTTTTTTCACGGCCAAATGAACATGCAATATCGTATGGATGCTTGTCATACTTATGCCCAAGGATGCCTCAATCTCACGGTATATCACATGTCGGTCTTGCTTAATCGGTTCACGCACAGCATCGAAGGTATCTGGCAAAGTGACGAGACTGAACTCTTGGAATCAGCGATTAACAGTGGTTTTTAAAGGTGCTTCATCGCCAAAAGTCGAAATAAGTTGATTTAAACACTCTTGTCTCGATAACCCACGCCGAAATCATAAAAAATCATCGCACGAAAATGTTCACTGGATAATTTCCATGTTTTGACAGAGATGCATTTTTCAACACACTGTAAACAAAACAATTCGCCCCAAATGTCAAAACGTTCTGAGTGAAGTTATGCTAAAAAAAGTCAAAGTTTCCAATGGAAGTTCCAGTTTGCATCAGGGAGCACTAGTGTTTTCGGGACCCGAAATATAAATAGCAACAAGTAAAAGCCTGTTACTTAGTTGGTCAGCAACCAATTTTGACCGCTGTTTATTTAGTTTTAGAAAGTTTGGGAACTATGTTTGTACTTGTATAATACCGGCAAACTTTCGTTTATTTTTTAAATGTTTTTCGCCATTTTTCAACTTGGCCCATGATTTTAACTATTTTATTATTTTAATATTGACAAATTGTCAATTTATTTTAAAATGCGCACAAGGAGTTAAACTCAGCTGTAGTTTTCAAAAAAATCCATTGGAAATTAACTGAGTTATTGAAGAATTTATTAGATGTCTTCCCGGACACACAGTGTTACTTGTAACCACATTTTTTAGTTCCCACAACCATAATAAAATTCCCACAACCATAAAGGGTAATTAATTCACAAACTTCTCCAGCGTATTCCTTGGCTCATTTAATAAAAATATGTCCATCTACGACCATGCCCTAAAACGCAAGTTGGCTAAATGGCAGCGGTTTGAAAATTTTCGGATTGGAAGTCGAAGGGTACAAGAAAATAGGCTATTAAATAGGTTAAGCGAAATAATTTCTTTGCATTTTCGGGCATGGTCATGGAAGAACGTTTTTTTTTCATGAAATGAGCCAAGGAATACACTGTTGAAATTTGTACACTCGCAAATGAGTCATCCTGTATAGTCTATTTTCGTGAACGTTGGTAATATGCCGGTCATACGCACGCACCTTGCATAATTTTAGCTAGATCGGATTTTATATGTGACTTCTACAGCGGCAGGGCCACATATCTAGTGGGCCCTTTGTATAGGGACTACATGAAAGCATGAAATGACTGGGGCTATCTTCGCTTAGGCTGGTAATTTGTCGGTCATGGCGTTGCCAGATCGGATTTTATATGGGTTCTCTACAGCGTAAGGGACCTATGTACGGGAGCTACAAGAAAACCTTGAACGATATGGTGTAATTTCACCAGGCTTTGTTATAGGTCAACTATAATGCAGAGTGCTAAGTTTTGGCAAAATCCGATTTAAATGTGGCTTCTTCTAAAGCTTCAGGACTTAATATAAAAACATTGACTGATATGGTCATATTTCAGCACGGTTTGAACAAGGTTAGACGTAAAATGTGTATGAGGGCTACCTGAAAACACGAGCCGATTTAACCCAATATAGAGAAAGGGAACTAAGGGTAAAAAAATCAATTTTCATTTTTTTTTCTTTTTTTTGATGTGGACAACCTCTGAGCATCGAATGAGACCGATCCCATGCCCCAAAAGAGTTCCCTCCCAGAGATATGCGCGTTTTATAAAAGTGAAGTCAAAACATTTCATCAACTTTTCCCTTTTTTTTTTTGATGTGGACAACATCTGAGCATAGAATGAGACCGATCCCATGCCCCAAAAGAGTTCCCTCCCAGAGATATGCGCGTTTTATAAAAGTGAAGTCGACGATTCTAAGCGCAAATAGAAAGGGACCTAACTTTTAAAATGGCTCTCCTGAACAAAACATTTCATAAACTTTTCACTTTTTTTTTGATGTGGACAACATCTGAGCATCGAATGAGACCGATCCCATGCCCAAAAGAGTTCCCTCCCAGAGATATGCGCGTTTTATGAAAGTGAAGTCGACGATTCTGAGCGCAAATAGAAAGGGACCTAACTTTTAAAATGGCTCTCCTGAACAAAATTGGTTTTAAACCTTAGGTCCCTTTCCATTTTGCGCGTCACATATTATAAGGGTAAATTATAGAAATCTTACCGTACTCTATGCTTAAGTTAGGCAAGATCGACTTTAAACACATGTGGCACAAATACTCATGAAGTGGACTTTGTTCAGAGGAGCTTTCAGTCCCTCAAAGATAAACCATTTTCCTCAGGGCCGAGTTCTGGTTTTTTTTTCGATTGACCGCTATCTTGCTTTCAACAGACGGACGGATATGAATAGATCGTGTTAGACCTAAACGACGATTAATTATACATACAAGGTAGTGCAAAATAAATCATACAATTTTGTTTTTGATTACTTTTTTTTAACTGACTAAAAAATATATGACAAATCATAGATATCTCTATTGGGACCAATACAATTCTGGTAATTGGGCAAAACTTTCTTCATCCTTCAAGTTGATGCCACCAGTGTTGATATACATTTGTGTCCGTTCCATCGCATTTTCTATGACTTTTATCAAGACATCCGTTGATAACTGCTCGTTTAAGGCTTCGTTTGGCATAAGACCTGTAGTAGATGTCTCTGTTCATTGGGATCTTACCCCAAACCGAAGAAATAATTTTGCCATGTTGTCGGCCTTTGCTGGTATGCTGGCGTTTAGCCCGGCTAGCTCAGTCGGTAGAGCATGAGACTCTTAATCTCAGGGTCGTGGGTTCGGGCCCCACGTTGGGCGCCATTTTGTAGTAGCTGTCTCTGTTCATTGGGATCTTACCCCAAACCGAAGAAATAATTTTGCCAGATTGTCGGCCTTTGCTGGTATGCTGGCGTTTAGCCCGGCTAGCGCAGTCGGTAGAGCATGAGACTCTTAATCTCAGGGTCGTGGGTTCGGGCCCCACGTTGGGCGCCATTTTGTAATAGCTGTCTCTGTTCATTGGGATCTTACCCCAAACCGAAGAAATAATTTAGCCAGATTGTCGGCCTTTGCTGGCTAAGCTCGCCGGATGGGCGTGGTTCTTGCCAGCAATCTGGACATTGAGACAGGTACAAAAAACATTAATCATACCAGGCTTTAAATTTATAAAACACACACACAGGGACAACACGAAAGACACGGACCCGAAGCAAGACAAAACGGAATGAAAAATGACTACACGGAAGTATGTACTCACTGCAACCTTCACGGACACTCAACTTCTTGGCGGCTGTTATGCCAAGGAGTCGGAAATCCAACTCCACCATTATACCTCCAACTGTCTTCGAGGTATCCCATCTCTAGTACCTATACTTACCCCTTGCCTTTCCCTACTACCCCTTGCCTTTTATGAACTAAAAGTTCATATTAAAAAGATGTTTCAATAATTCCTTTGGTGAACATTAGCAATTAAACTTTTATTAAAAAAAGGCATGGAAATTTCTGCCGAAAATTAAACTTCAATAATCTTTTGGCATAATTAATGCTTTCAAAATAAAAAAAAAACACAATTAATAATTTCTAATTGAGAAAAAGTTGTTCAAAGAATTCCCCTTATATTTTCAGACTCCTGATGGCATCTCCGGGGCAACTGCTGGAAACCGTGTGGCAGGAATGCGATGGCCGCCTGGCCCTGATCTGGCTTTTGAAGTAGCTGCTGTATGTGTGAGGTATGGTGGGAATCCGCAGTAAGCCAAATTGTTCAAGTAAGTATGGCGTAACTTTGTCGTCCGTCCTGTCCGGTTTATTAATATATAAAATATATGGTTTTTTTCGGATAAAGACTTGAAAATGGAATAGATGTGGACTTCTGGGCAAAAGGAAAACCCTACCTAACTAAAGATTTCCCTAGGCTTGAGCTCAACCCTAGCGGTACCTTGCGCGCACTTCCCTTTCTTTGGAAGGTATGTTGACGACGTCTCCTACACCGATATTTCTTTTTGAAATCCTTCTAACTTTTCTTTTTCTTATTTTCCCCTTTTCCCTTTCCCTACCGCGCAACAGCTGTTTGCAAAGTGCTGCCAAGTCCTATGCTGCATTTTGCGCAAACACTATTAACCCATAGGACGCACATGACAGACCGCGAAAAAATAGAAGTGTGGGCGATTATCGTCAAAACGGAAAATTACTCGACAAGGATTCGCAATATCAGTTGTGGCCCCTGCTGTGTGTGCGGTTGCACCGTCTTGGTGAAACCACATTTTCAAAAGCCCATCTCATGCAACTCCGGCAGTGAGAAACCGTTGGGTGATGCCATATTGCTTGGCTCGTCGTCTGGTTGATGTTGCATCATTCTCAGCGAAGACAGCCACAACCGCGATATTCTCGCCTGCACGACCAGTACTATGCCAAGTCCTATGCTGCATTTTGCGCAAACATTATTCACCCATAGGGCGCACATGACAGACCGCGAAAAAATAGAAGTGTGGGCGATTATCGTCAAAACGGAAAATTACTCGACAAGGATTCACAATATCAGTTGTAGCCCCTGCTGTGTGTGCGGTTGCACCGTCTTGGTGAAACCACATTTTCAAAAGCCCATCTCATGCAACTCCGGCAGTGAGAAACCGTCGGGTGATGCCATATTGCTTGGCTCGTCGTCTGGTTGATGTTTCATCATTCTTAGCGAAGACAGCCACAACCGCGATATTCTCGCCTGCGCAACTAGTACGAAGGCGGCCACGCCCGCCAGACTGTTTAACTCTTGCAGCTAAACGCCCGAATATTTTCCCACCGACCGAATTTTACTTAAAAAAATCGACAGAATTATTCCAAGCTCTTGCGATTTATGCTTGTCTCTTTGTACGAGTAATCTGCAGTTTACAAATGTCGAATAGATACGGCGATAAATTTTACCCCACCTTGTATATACTTTAAGGGTAAACCGATCAATAGTTTGAGGTGTTATGAACGGCATGACAATATTAGTATACACTCATGGGTATACTAACGAGGGCATAACAACTAAAATATGATTGCGACAAACATATTCTCTTTGTGGAGAACATGTCATTATAGCCGCGACAATGTTGCAGCAATATCTTTTCTCTACGTGTATAGCAAAACAAAATTGGATGGTGTTTTGTGGGCCACTCTGTATTTTGATTAAATCCTTTGCAGCGGATTGTAAAGATAAGTTACTCCCTGTCCGAAAACATGCCTAATAATTGGTCCATATCCACAGAGCATATCCCGATTAAGGCAACAAGTTCGACATTAAAGCCAAGAATTAACCAAAAAAGGGGCGATGGAGGCCATGGAATACTCTAGATGGACGACATCAAGCCTACATATGTAAGTATGTAGCGACATGGTTATATTATGTTCACATGATAAGACAAACACGAGTGTATTCGTAGACATAAGTACGTATGTATGGGGACATACATTTCCTTGTCGACTAATTAGCTTATTTGTAAAACTCATTTCCTGCTTCGTCCAAAAGCAGCATGAAAATTGATGCCAGCCCATAACACAAGCGGCCAACAAAAGGTTCCAAAACCAAACACTGTAAGCTGAACCTGTGGATGAATGAATGGCTGGACGGTAGGACAGACGGACGGGCGGACGGACACTTGGATGGATGGCGGTATGTTGGCATGCATGTCTCCAAGTACTCGAGCTTAAGTGAGAAATGTCCAGTAACTGAAAAGAAATAAAACTTAAATACTTCTTAAATAGCCGAGCGAGCGAGCGAGTGGTCGCTGCTGTACAGTAAATAAATGATTATGGAATTGGATTTCATAACCAGAAGCCAGCCACACCAAAACAACCAAACCCATCCACTCAATCCAAGCCATAATAAGTCCATGCCACTAGCGAGCTTCCAACCGCCCAGTTAACCAGCCAGCCAGTCAGCCAGCAACACATCCAGCCATCCAGCGGATGACAATAAGGAAAGGAAAACATTTCGAGAAACACTCATATTGCATTAAAATGTTACTGTTGCTTCGCCTGCCTTCTGCTTGCAACCGCTGCACAGCGCAGCAACATGATTATGACAACAACATGGACACAGAAAAAGGCATACAACATTTGGAGATAAAAATATAAAAAAATGTGCCATTCAAGCGGAGCAGGGAATTGATGCAAAAAAGAAATCCTTTCCAAGAAAAAATTGCAAAAAAATGTAAGTGCAATAGGAGTGACAAATCTGCAACCCAGCGAAACTTGTGGGTGGGCAGTTCGTAAGCACATACTATAGTGTGGGTCGATGTAGCAATCGATATTGTTCGATCGATTTTTCAATAGCTTTTGGCATGGGGAAAAAAGATCCACTACGACACACGCTCTTACATGTAATATTGTATTTTATGTGGCAATGTTTATTTGTATGTCACCTTGAAATGTTAATATTTAATTTTAAAAAATACCTTAAGCATAAAAGTTGAGAAAAGTTAAAAAATGGAAATTTGGGTGCTTCGAAATGAGAAATTTCGAGTTATAAAAGTTCGAGTTATGGATGTTCGACTGTATAAAAAAAAATAATTGTTACCTTATACAAAACCTTTAAAATAAAAATTAAAATTTGGGCAACTTGAAAATTTTGATTTGTCGTAGTATGACTCTTTTTCCTTATGCCAAAAGCTATCGAAAACTCGATGGTACCATATCGACAGATCTGTTTTCCAACAAATCGACCCACTCTAATATACTCGTCTCTTGAAGTATGGACTTTAAGAATGATGTTGTGCTTTTGTAAGCAAGAAGAGATATAGATGATCGGGTTCCTTTAAATGTGATGCCTTGTTCACTAAAGCCCTTAACAAAGGGGAAATATTAAATCCGAAAAACGAAATAAAGAAAGAAAGATGAACAGACAAGAAAGAAACTTAACAGTCTGTTATATACCCTTCATCATAGGATAGAGGGTATATTTAATTTGCCATTCCGTTTGCAAGACCTTAAAAAACTACTCGAAGACCCCATAAAGTATATACGTATATATTCGTCGTAAAATTCTAAGATGATCTAGCCCTCTCCGTTTTTCTGTCTGCGCAAAGCAAAAGACAGATCGCACTATTGAAGCTAGGTGGCTGAAACATGTACGAGTATTCATGGATCAGAACGGCTGGTATTGAAAATGGATGAAAGGTAACCATTATCCCCTCACAAAGACTGGTTCAACCTCGGCCATGCCAAAGATTATATAAGTATACCCTCCCTCATGGATTTCGGTCCCATATGAACATTTTGTCAAGGGGGCGTAGTAGCGGTCTCTTTACTATCAGGGTGGTTTTCTTTCCATACCACCTTCTTTTGAAATATCGGTATTACATTTCTGAACTAGGCAACACTAAGTGGCGCCATCTGACATTTCCAAAAGACGAAGGTCGTAAAGGTCGTCCAAAAACGACCGTTGTGCCAGAGAACATTGATGCCGTGCGTGAACTGATAATGCAAGATCGTAATGTGGCATACCGTGAGATAGAGGCATCCTTAGGCATTTCTTCCACCGGCATACATTCGATATTGCATGAACACCTGGCTGTAAAAAAAGGTTTGTTCTCGTTGGATCCCGCTCAATTTGAAAATCGCTCAAAAAAGGCTGGCGTCGATTGGTGCAAAGAAATTTTGAAAAAATACGTTCGCGGTACTTCAAACGACGTTTATAAGATCGTCACAGGTGACGAATCATGGATCTATGCGTATGAGCCCGAAACAAAACAGCAATCAACCGTGTGGGTCTTCGAAGACGAGCCAAATCCAACGAAAGTTGTTCGTGGCAGAAGCACTTCGCATCAAATGGTCGCCTGTTTCTTCGGTAAAACTGGTCATATGTCGACTGTTCCACTTGAGCAACGTAGTACGGACGGTCAATTCTGAGTGGTACACCACAATTTGTTTGCCAGAAGTCTGCGGAGAAATTCGAAAAAAAACAAGAGAAGACGAATCATTGTGCACCGTGACAATGCGAGCTCTCACACATCGGCTCAAACCAGCGCCTTTTTGACCGGCCAAAACGTCGAATTGATAGGTCATCCGCCGTACAGCCCTGACTTAGCACCCAATGATGAACCTGGTTAGTTTTTTTTTTTTTATTTTGCAGATTGATTTTTAATTTTAACAAAAATGCATAGCTGAGACACTGAAACAAGAATTTGGATTGTCCGCCGCTATCACGCACTGGAGTTCGTAGTTTCGTTGCAAAGAGAGTATAGGCGCACGTTTGGCGGCAATCCTTCGAGCAGATGGATCATAATGAGACTTGTTAACAATTTTCCGAGCATGCGACAGTCAAAAGAAGACCTTACCATCAAAATCCTTCAGTACAGACGAAAAAAACAATCGCTGCTGCCACCCAAAAAGTAAAGAGTTTCAATAGAAGCTAATCTGCTTAAATCGGTATAAGCAGGCAGTCATTGCAGTCAATTATGCACAATGATTGGGACTTATTCCAAATTATTCAAATGGCCAACAAACTAAACACAGCAGTTTTCCCTATTTGCTTGGAATTTTGCCTGGAGATGCTTCAAATGGTGGAAGAGGACGGAAATATGTTGAACTGTCTTTTCCTGTCTGACGAAAATCTTTTAAATTTAAACGGCAACATAAAAAACTAAATTGTCGAATATAGAGTGCGTCCAACCCACAGATACTCTATGAGACGGAATTGCACCCACTTCGTGTCACAGTATGGTGTGCAGTTTCATCACGCTGCATTGTCGGGCCCAACTTCTTGGAAGAAAACGGTCACACCGTTACGGTTACTGGAGACCATTACTTGAGCATGTTCAGCGATTTCTTCTATCCAGAATTACGCCGAATGAGAATTTCTTTCAACTCTGTGTGGTTTCAGCAAGATGGTGCTACTCCTCACATAGCCCGGCGAACTGCGACGAAAATTTCCCAATAAGCTGATATCCAAAAACTCTACATTTCGTTGGCCCCCCAGATCGCCTGACCTTACTGCACCTGACTTTTTCCTGCGGGGCTATTGCAAACAGGAAGTCTACAGAGCAAAACCAACAAATTTCAATGAACTAAAGCCATCCATTCGGAAAAAATTGCGGCGATTCCTGTCTTAACTCTCTAAGCAGTATGAACAACTTTTTGGGAAGATGCATTAACGAGCAGGGGGTGGAGGTATTTAAATTCCATAATTTTTTAAACTAATTAAGCTATAGTTAATAAAACTGAATGAGCTTTGCTGAAAAAAAGTTACTTAAATTTCTGCATGTAGCGGTATTCATCAGCCACCCTGTAGATTCAACAAAACATATTCGTTCTTTTGAACCAAACCACTTTTTTTTGTCACTCTCTAAGCAATAATGAACAACTTTTTGGGAAGATGCCGCGAATGCATCAACGAGCAGGGGTGGAGGTATTTAAATTCCATTATTTTTTAAACTAATTAAGCTATATTTAATAAAACTGAATGAGCTTTGCTGATAAAAAGTTATTTAAATTTCTACATGTAGCGGTATTTATCAGCCACCCTGTAGATTTAACAAAACATATTCGTTCTTTTGAACCAAATTGTCTGTAAACCGAACCGTAAACCAAACCGCTAATTGACAAACCAAACCAAATACCGCAGAAAAGTAAAAAAAAAACGCTGTCAATAAGTCGATCCAACTTTTTTGCGGAAACGGTTTGCATCCCTGCTTTAGAATGTTCTTCTCTTGGATTAAAAATTAAAATATTTTCATTAAACTCTCTGTCAAATAGATTTGGTATTTCTGGGGCGAAGTGTTTACCCGTAACGATTACCCCAGCAAAAAAAGTCCTCTTTACAATGCATCCGAAAACGTTTGCTGGGACACATCAACATGAAGTTTTTTTTTTAAGAAATACTCTGGACATTTGATGTGATGTCATTTGTTGGACATGCTCATAACACAGAAATCAGTCTCCTCATGGACTGGACTGCATCATGTTGCAAAACAAGGCTCAAATTGCAAATAAAAGCATAAAACAAAGGCAGGAACGACAAAGCAACTCTCATCCTCCTCTGCCGTGGCAGTCATGATAAAATAGTCCAATGGCAGAAACTTGCAGAAAAGAAAAACCATCCAACGGTTGTTAATACCTCCCAGTTAGCCAGCAACATTCCCGGCATTTTGCAACTCCATTCATGCAACACAGACCAGGCCGCAGCCGGAGCTCGCACACAGTCACATGTCAAGGAATGAAGCAGCTCAGTCATTATGTCGTCCACTGGCCCATTGTCATGCTACGCGGGCATTTGTGACGACGGCGATCATCATCGTCTTCAGCACGCCAGGAGTAGGGGAGCAGCAACATGGTTGACATCCATGTTACGAGAAGCATCATTCAAATCTCTGTATTTATTTGGCAACAAATCGTTGCCAGGTCCACAAGCAAAACATGCAACGCAAATGCCAAATGTGCTGCCTGCCTACTTGAAGGTATTGCCACAGGGTGCTGGGGGATACGAAGTCAACCATTCTATGCCTTTTTGAAACCAGCAACTTTTCTAGACAAGCGGTATTTAACTTCGCTGGAAACGGAAAAAGGGCTCGATTGTTCTTTTTTGTCTTTCTTCTCCTTCGTGTTGCACTTTACAATGTTTCACGTACAATTTTCTGTGATTATTAACATTTCTTGGCATAGTTTAATGTCATGCAAGACAAATTGCAGTGGCATCAACAACAGCCACATCTTGACGAGGGAAACTCAGGCTCGAGGAAACTCTGGCTGTGAAAAGCCAGGCAATGTGTTCCTCAAAAGTGGTAGGTTTCGTTTGCTTGGTAAGAATTCATTATTTTGAAAATTTCTGCAAATACTAAAGGGTGGTCCAACTAAAACGGACTTTTTTTGTTTTATGTAAAACAAAAAGTTTCAAAAGAGTCACCTTAATATTTTAAGAAGGATCTAGGACAATTTCTTCAAATACTAAAGGGCGGTCCAACTAAAACGGACTTTGTTCATTGTATGTAATGCATTAAACACATAGACGACAGCAAGCAGCGAGCGACAACCTGTCAAAATAAAAACACACACACGAAAATGATTACTTTGACGGCGTCACAGCAGCACGACGGCACAGCAGCCGTTGCTGTTGTCGCCAATATAAACTAATTTCTATTTTGAAAGGCGACAATATCAGATACAGTGTTGGTAATGCACTAAAGTAGTTGTAATAATTTAGAGATTAAAGGCGTTTAACTAAAAACTGAAAATTTGCGTCAAACATTTTGGGATTTATTAAATGTTCAAGGTGTCAAGGTGTTTTTATATATCTTCTTGGTATGCTAAAATATAATTTCGCTATATAAAGATTTCTTGTGAAGCCGGTCTTCGTCCGGGGGTATGCCAAAATATGGCTTCGCCTTTTAAATATTTCCTGCCTCTTTGCAATCTATTCAATCCACTCATTAATAAACAAACTATAATGAAAATAAAACATATAATATATAAATAATATATAAAATACTCTGTTCTGGAATCTTTTTTTCAATGTGCTTCTTATCTGATACTTCGGCTTCACTACTGGGGAAAATACACGAAACATCCGATTGCTGCATAGTGAGTGAGCTATGTCTGGTTTTACACGGACAATTATAATTGTCACGATTGTTGAGTTGGTTGGAGAGATAGGTAAGAAGTATGGAACGGGGAACAATGGCGACAATTATAATTGTCCGTGTAAAACCAGACTATGTATTTTGCAACGAAACTGTCAATCTGATGTACGGTCTATTTCCTATGAAGGGTGCACACGATTACAATAAATTATTATGTAGAACATAAATCGTTTGTTTGTGTGCCTCATAAACGTCATATTGGCATCACTGAAAAATACATTGCTCAACAATATCAGCTGTTTACGCTGCTGCTGCCGTTCTCAAAATATTTTAAAAGGTGGCAGCACAACGACAAATGTCGCCAACGACATTTGAAGTCAGTCGTCGTGCTGTTTGCTGTCTTCTATGTGTTTAAAGCATAAAGCAAAAAGCTTCCAAAGAAGGATCAATGACAATTTTAAGAAGGATCTAGGACAATTATGCGTGAAACAAAATACTCGTATTGGCCAAATGCTCGCCAATGCTTCGGTGCACGCAGAAAACAGATATGGTTATTATATGGTCACGGCAACAATAGTATGTTCTTTGCAATAAAAGTATGGTCGTCGCAACTATAGTATTGCTTTCTGAATTTCTTTTTATTAATATTGTTGAAATGTAAAAATAGTATTGTTGCTAAATTTAAAAATGAAAATATTGTTTTAGCAACAATATCAATGTTCCCCGTTCCAAAACCAGCAGTGGACTTTCCAGCAGGATTCTGCGCCGGCCCATAAGGCTAAAACGTCCCAGGCCTGGCTTCGAAACAATTTGCCAGCGTTCATATCCTCTGAAGAATGGCCCTTAGGCAGTCAAGATTTGAACCCATTGTTTTACAAATTGTGGGCGGTTTTAGAGGACAAGGTTTGTCATAAAAGATATTCCAACATTGGATCTCTTAAGACTGTTGTGGTTCGAGCTGTGGACAATTTTCCAATGGACGAGGTTCGTGCCGCTATTGACGATTGGCCAGTCAGCGCCTTTTTGATCGCCCAAAACGTCGAATTGATGGGTCATCCGCCGTAGAGCCCTGATTTGGCACATCATGAAAAAAATGCGCGGTCAACGATTTTTATATCTAGAAAATGCTGTTGAAGCGTTCAAAGACCATATTTTGGTGGTTGTCACAAAAGATACTCCAACATTGGATCTCTTAAGACTGCTTTGGTTCGAGCTGTGGCCAATTTTCCAATGGACGAGGTTCGTGCAGCTTTTGAAGATTGGCCAGTGCGACTTAAGGCGTGTGTGTGTAAGGGCAAAAGGTGGTCATTTCGAATAAGTAGATTATTTTTGGATACAATATAAAGTACATCAATAAATATAATAAAAAAATATTTGGTCCAAAAACATTCAGTACTTTTTATTTTACAGCATAAAACGTGTGGAACAGTATTTACGTCCCTACTACTCGTAAGTATTGCATCTATCAGCCATGTTTTCAACCACCATCGCTCAAAACAAAACAATAATCTTATGTAAAACTAACCTTTTTAATCATCTACTGCTCGTTATCGTAATTAAATAGAGCTTATCGACTGAACCTTTAACCACACACACTCACAAACACGCCTTCTGCCAGAGGACAATTCACTAAACCTCGACTCGACTGCAATATTACATGCCCTCTATCTCTAATCTTTCCTTACAAATTACAGAAACAGGCACAAACAGAACCACGTGTTTTCTTGGAATTTTTAGCAAAAGAAAACCGCACGCTTCAAAAGTGAAAATGAGTTTTCCAACAAACAATGAAAAAAGGATAATTTTTCTGTTGTGTTGTGTGAATTTAGTGCCTGTTTTTCTTTTGTTGATCTGCTGCTATTTTTACGATATTCGTCGGCTGGTGTTCATGAAAACAAATACGCCTCCTGTAATCCGATCTTTTGTTTTCCGCCCCGCCATTTGTGAAGGATTACAGGGACAGGTTCCAGCATCATTTGTTTTCTTTAAATGGAAAAACAAATCATTTGTTTTACACGAACCGCAAGGAAGGCAAGAAAGGATTGGTAGGTGTGAAATAGTTTTGATTGATTTTTGAAATAAATTAAAATAGTTTCAAATTACATTTCTTCTAATGCTGAAGGGGGAGTTTTTTTTAGTGTCATTAGTGCAGTCAATGGCCTATAACAATTACGATTATGGACAAGTGTGTAAAGGAGGGTGGAATGCATTTGGTACTCCTCTTTGTGTCTTTCTCCCATCAGAGCCCCATAGATTCTTTTTTAGAATTTAACCGAGAATTTAACAAAGAAACTGTAATTTTTACAAATAATACTTTTAACTTGCCTTTTTTATTTTCGGATATTCTCCTAATTCACCGCGGAAAGTTGCTTAAAATATTATACGAGTAGTCAACAGCTTAACCATGATCATCCGTTAAGACACTGACATTGTGATTCTTATCCGATCCTAAACATGAACTATTAAACTGGCTCTCCACTATCACTAGTTCCGCACAATTTGAATTTAGGTTTTGCCCCCTTAATTCGATCTGGCCTCCCTACTTCACTTAACAGTTGATTCACCTGAAAATTTCCCTGGAACTGGCAAAACTCACGGAGTTGATGCATTGCCACGCAAGTCTTAACATTTCCTTTTACATCTGCCATTCGTTCGACGTCGTTGTTATCCCCATTTGAGAACCCCAATGAAGTGAAGAAAAGTTTCGCATTCGCAAAAGAAAAATGTATGCGAGACGTGAGGCAGAAAAGGCTTTTGAACCCCATTCGTTTCAACTGATTTTCCAGCATTTTATTGTTTGTGAAAAATCAGTTGCCGTATTGTGGTGTGGTGCGCATGCGCAAAATGTAAACTGTTGTCTAGTGCCAGCTCAGCAAGGCAGAAAACCCCACCAACCATGCAACAGCCACAGAAATGCCTTTCCATGGGAAGCAGGGGGAGAAGCTTGACACACAAAACCAAGAAAAGATTACAAGGAAATAATGGTGTGAAAAAATGCCATTCCATTTGCCCAGGCCAGGCAACGTGGTAGTCACACCAACGAACACCATCACACCCATGGCTTTGTGCTTCAAGGTGTATTAACCTTTATCTGGAGTTCCTTTTGTGAGGCTTCAAGCCAGTGAGGTGGTAATATTCTAATAAAAGACCAAAGAAAGAAATAAAATAGAGCTTCAATAGATAAGAGAGGAAAAATATAAAAGATACAAAAGATTTAAAGATAGAGGATATAAGGAAGATAATTTAGTTATTAGAGGAAAAATCAGTTGGAACTACAAAAATTCCGTTGCCAAAGAAGAATTTCAGTTGCCATCACCAAATGTTTGCAATCGTAATGAATATTTAATTTTGTACACTCCACCAATGGATCGCTCATACCAATGATATACGGAATATACTTCGTTGTCCCAACTGGTGATTGTGACAACCAATAGTTTTGCATATAAGTGATTGTTGCAACTAATTTATGGTGATAACAACCAATTTGTTCAATCGGTAGAGATAAAAATAGATTAAGTAAGGAAGATAATTTTGTTATTAGAGGAAATATCAGTTGGAACTACAAAAATTCCGTTGCCAAAGAAGAATTTCAGTTGCCATCACCGAATGTTTGCAATCGTAACGAATATTTGGTATTGTACACTCAACCAATGGATCGCTCATACCAATGATATACGGAATATACTTCGTTGTACCAACTGGTGATTATGACAACCAATAGTTTTGCATATAAGTGATTGTTGCAACTAATTTTTGGTGATAACAACCAATTTGTTCAATCGGTAGAGATAAAAATAGATTATATACGGAAGATAATTTTGTTATTAGAGGAAATATCAGTTGGAACTACAAAAATTGCATTGCAAAAGAAGAATTTCAGTTGCCATCACCGAATGTTTGCAATCGTAACGAATATTTGGTATTGTACACACAACCAATGGATCGGTCATACCAATGAAATGCGGAGTATACTTCGTTGTCCCTAATGGTGATTGTCGCAACCAATAGTTTTGGTTTTGCAACCAATTTTTGTGCGCTAACAAACAACTTGTTCAAACGGATTGTTTGTGGGTAAAGTTTTTTTATTTATAACTTTAAGACGATCGGATTTAAATGCTTTTAGTCTGTAGGTAATTCAAATATCCCCAGATGACGCTACAAATTGCACCAATATGGGGCAAGATCATCATGTGACATACCGTGAGATAGAGGCATCCTTGGGCATTTCTTCCGCCAGCATTCATTCGATATTGCATGAACATCTGGTCGTAAGAAAGGTTTGTTTTTGTTGGACAATCGCTCAAAAAAAGGCTTGTGTCGATTGGTGCAAAGAAATTTTAAAAAAAAAATACCATTGCGGTGCTTCAAAAGACGTTTATAAGATCGTCACAGGTGACGAATCATGGATCTATGCTTATGAGCAAAGAAGCAAAACAGCAATCGTCCGTGTGGATCTTCGAAGACGTGCCAAATCCAACGAAAGTTGTTCGTGGAAGAAGCACTTCAAAGCAACTGGTTGCCTGTTTCCTCGGCAAAACTGGTCATGTAACGTAGGACGGTCAATACTGAGTGGTACACCACAATTTGTTTGCCTGAATGAAGTCTTCGGAGAAATTCGAAAAACGACAAAGAGAAGACGAATCATTGTGCACCATGACAATGCGAGCTATCACACATCAACTCAAACCCATTTTGACTGGCCAAAACGTCGAATTGATGGGTCATCCGCCGTAGAGCCCTGATTTGGCACATCAAGTAAAAAATGCGTGGTCAACGATTTTCGTCTCTAAAAAATGCTGTTGAAGCGTTCAAAAACCATGTTTTGGAGGTGTCTCAATCGGAGTGGAAAAAGTGCTTCGACAATTGGTTTGAGCGCATGCAAATGTGTTTAAATCATGCTGGCGAATACTTTGAAAAACAATAAAAACATTTTTGATGAAAAATATTTGCATTTTCATTATTAGGCCAGAAATATATATAGCAGCCCTCGTAAGTGCGTCCTTGCTAACAGTACCAAAAAAGTATACTTTGTTCGGTGTAACTTTAGACTCTTAAAAGGAAACTGAACACAAGATCTCATCGTGTAAATTTCGGGATCCTTGATTAATTCGTTTAAATGCTATCGTGGCTAGTTCGTAGATATATCGTGGTGTTCCAAACGGAATGACGCATTTATTGTACCATCCACTCTTCGTTGAAGGGTATAAAAATGAATCAGATAAAATTGGTAAAAGAGAATAAAACAGATAAAGGTATAGTACGAGTAAAAGGACAACTGATGGAGAGAAATGAATATATAAAAGTTATACAGGAGTTAATCATGTAAAAACTTAGATATGTTCGGTCAGGCCGAATATGTGACAGTGCATAGAGAAAGGGACCTAAGGGTAAAATAATCAATTTTCATTTTTTTTTCTTTTTTTTTTGATGTGGACAACATCTGAGCATCGAATGAGACCGATCTCATGCCCCTAAAGTGTTCCCTCCCAGAGATATGCGCGTTTTATGAAAGTGAAGTCGACGATTCAAAGCGCAAATAGAAAGGGACCTAATCTTTAAAATGGCTCTCCTTTAACCTTAGGTCCCTTTCTATTTTGCGCGTCACATATTATGTTTGCACATTCATAGGGTATTCGATTCATATTTCGAGCTGTTTCATATGGAATGACACCTCCCGCCAACCTACAGAGGAGGGTATAAAAATAATTAAGAAAAATAACAGAAATGCCATAAAATGTCCTTTCAAATTACCAATAAAGATTCCACACTTGATTTGAGTTTTTAAATGTTTTTTTTGTTCTGAAAAAATACCTCTATGTGAATCAAACATTTTAATTGGCCAAGCGTTCCTCTGATTTCCCATGCTACCCTTGCTCTACAATAGGGTTTGTATACCTATTTACACACGTTTATTTATTAATTGCTTAAGTCATCCATTTCATTGAGAATGTCCTAAAATCCTTTGGTCTTGCTTTTACAAATTTTTAAGACTTAACGCCCCCCTACCTTCTCTTGGCTGCAGGATGCTGCTGATCATCGATCGCTACAGGCAACAGCACAAACCACCACCACCGTATGTGTGCTGTTGTGTATGTGTGTGTGATGATCTTATAAGATCATTAGCAAGTTAAAAATTCAGTTTTCACGTGGATCTGTGTTCACATTTCTCGGCTTCCTTTCTCTGTGTCTCGCTCTTCTTCGGGCCGTACGAAACGCCGTCAACAAAAGATTGTTTCAATCTTTTTGTTCCGCCAAACAAAAGGAAGATGAAGTAAACAGACGATCTTTTAGCTTTATGACGTTTGACTCAGCATGTTTCTATACCCTCACCCTACTGGGTAAGAGGGTATATGCCGCTTGGTACTCGTACGAACAAAAAAGAGCAACGCATCGAAAAAGGCATTTAAGACCCTGCATATGTTTTGACCAAATTCGTTTTATATATTTTTAAGCCACTTGAGCCATGCCCGTCTGCGCGTCTGGTTTGCAAGATTACTCTCGATAGAAGCTACCATTAGATTTATTATTTTGCATTTTATTCCAAAACTGCCTATGTGATTGAAAATGGGTCTATGCCCAACCCCTTCTGGTAGCTTCCACACAAAAGTACCTTTACGCCCACTTTTGGCGCTCATGTAATATCGTTAATACTATCTGCACCAGCTTACAAAACTTCAACACTTATGAATGAACTTATGAGGCACACTTGGTAACAAACAATAGGACTCCTCGCCACGCCCCTTCTGGTACCCCCCACAAATGACCAGAACTCATAAAACTTGCCCCTAGAACTCAAAACTGCGTTTAATTAAGAACAGCGTAATATTTGACAACCGGCTTTGTACTCGCATACGAATAAAGTGGTTGACACGCCCCATTCTGGCACCTTCCATGTAAACTGCACCATTGCGCCTACTTTTGGTATTCTTGCAATATCTTTAATGTTAGTCATACCATCTAGCTCAAAATAAAAACTCAAGAACAGAGTTAAAAGGTGAACTTGGTGGAAAATAATAAAATTCCTAGCCACACCCCTTATGGCACCTTTCCTCACAAATGACCCTGATGCAGTGCAGATAAGAACCCACATAACTTGTCTCCAAGTTTAAGAAATTCGCTTAAATTGCCAACCGAAATACTTTTATAATGGCGTACAAAAAGTGTAACTGACACGCCTCGTTCTGGTGCAAATGCACCATTCCGCAAACTTTTGGTATTCGCATGGGGTATGACCGCCCCATTTCCGTACCTTCCACACATACGACATTTTACGAGTTTTTTATAAAATCAATACGCTTCATGCTATGGAGAACAAAACGACGGAAATTTTAAAATCCATGTACGGGTAAGGGTATATGTAAGTCGGATCAACCGACTGAAACTTCCTTACTTGTTGTCTCTTTCTTTACAGTCTACACGGATGCATGGTTTTATCACACTCTCGTGCACAACATACGACATAACGCAGCGGGGAAGTTGATAAGGCCTTCGAAATCAAAACGATCAAAAAAGCCTACTTGGACCTAATAAAAAAATTAATTTGATAATCATCCAACGTTGCCATTGACAAGTTGGACTTCCCACTCATTGTGAAAAGCCAACACATTCGCACATTCCTGCTTCTCAAAAGGAATAAGAAGAGTGATGCTCTTCTTTCATAATAGTTTTAAGAAGCATTGATCAGTAACCGACTCACTAGGCCACATGGGCAATTACCAAAGACTCGGGATTACTAGGGTAACCAACATCCACAAAGATTGAGATTTTATGGTTTTTGACAAAGCGGCATCATCAGAGCTCATTTGTTTCGAAATGACACCGCTTTTTCAAATATAGCGATGTTACCGACTCTCCGTGGTTAGAGCACGGCAACATCGATGTAATAGAGCTGTAACTTCAACAAGACTGTCCTTCTTGCCAAACAAGCAACAGAACGCATCAAATTGAAAAAGTAAATTTTGGCATCTGTGTCATCTCACTTCGAGCGTTATTTAAACGACCTCTGCTATTATAATTCTTGATAATCATTTATTATGTTCCCCGGAGCTACGTCATGTCCACATTCTACGGTAATAGAGTGTTGCTAAATATATTTGTGGCCTAGGCAATACCGTAAGTGTTGCCTGGCGCCATCTGACATTTCCATTGAAAAGTTTGACATTTTTTAGAATAAACATACTCAAGCGTTTTGACGTACGACCATCATTTGTGTTGTTTACAGAGACTTAGAAAATCAATTTGGCAAAAAAATGGAATTAACTCGTGAACATTTTCGTGCGATCATTTTTCACAACTTTCGACGTAGATTATCACGACAAGAGTGCATCAATGAATTAAAATTTTTGTATGGTAATAAAGCATCATCCTATAGCACTGTGAAAAACTGGCTTAAGCAATTCAATCGTGACCGACGCTCGCTCAAAGATGAAGGTCGTGAAGGTCCTCCAAAAACGGCCGTTGTGCCAGAGAATATTGATGCCGTGCGTGAACTGATAATGCAAGATCGTCGTATGACATACCATGAGATAGAGGCATCCTTGGACATTTATTCCACCAGCATTTATTCGATATTGCATGCACACCTTTCCGTAAAAAAGGTCTGTTCTCGTTAGATCCCGCACAATTTGACAATCGCTCAAAAAAGGATCGTGTCAATTGGTGCATTTTGAAAAAATACGATAGCGGTGCTTCAAAAGACGTTTATAAGATCGTCACAGGTGACGAATCATGAATCTATGCGTATGAGCCCGAAACAAAACAAAAGCCAAATCCAACGAAAGTTGTTCGTGGAAGAAGCACTTCGAAGCAAATGGTTGCCTGTTTCTTCGGCAAAACTGGTGATGTGGCGACTGTTCCGCTTGGAAAACGTAGGATGTCAATTCTGAGTGGTAAACCACAATTTGTTTGCCTGAAGTCTTCGGGAAATTCGAATAACGAACAAGAGAAGACGAATCATTGTGCTCCATGACAATGCGAGCTCTCACACATTGGCTCGAACCAGCGCCTTTTTGAACGGCCAAAACGTCGAGTTAATGGGTCCTCTGCCGTATAGCCCTGACCTGGCACCCAATGACTTCTTTTTATTCCCGCACATCAAGAAAAAAATGTGTGGTCAACGATTTTCGTCGCCAGAAGATGCTGTTGAAGCGTTCAAAAACCATGTTTTGGAGGTGTCTCAATCGGAGTGGAAAAAGTACTTCGACAATTGGTTTGAGCTCATGCAAAAGTGTATAAATCAAGCTGGGGAATACTTTTAAAAACAATAAAACCATTTTTGATGATAAATATTTGAGTTTTCATTATTAGAACAGAAATTTAGGATATATTTTCTTCGCATGCATGTTGAAATTATATATTCAAATGAAGTGGCTAAAGTTCTTGCGTCAGTTTTATAATATAAGGAAGAAGGCCAAGATCTTTTCGCAAAATACGCCACAGCGTGGTTTGAGAGATGCCAAATTCCTGAGAACGGCGTGGAATCGACTGATTTGGCTTATTTTGAACGGATACACTCACGGCTGAAATTTCGTGACAATGTTTAGCTCGTTTGTTTTATTTCGGTCTGTTGTTTTTACTCATTGAACAGGGATTAACCGGCTCAAGACCTCTTGCTTCTATATTTAAATAGAATACAAGTTTTTAACAAAATGGCAAAGTGACATTGATTTTCGTGGCTGCACACTGCTTTTATCATGATTTCGGGTCCGTGACAACCCTCTTCAGAAAGCTTTGCTGCAATTGTTGAAAGTAATATCGAGTAATATACTTTTTTAACTTTGCTGCAAATGTATGTTTTTCTTGCAACTTTTTCAAAAAGGATGGAAGAATTAAGACTAAATTACCTTATCGTTAAGCTGCGATTTTGATTGTTTCCAAATGGCATAAATAAGAACTCTATCAAAACAAATACCGCCCATTTTCAGTCTCATTAAAGCTTACACAATTCTAAGTATTCACGCCACATTGTAGGCATCTAGCTCCATTGTTTTTAAGCTATTAGCCGTGTTCTTTTCAGGTTACTAAACAAGCATTCGTATGGAAGCTATTCGGTAAGCAAGCGAGTTGGCTGTTACTCGGTAACGAATCGAGTTAGAGTTACCAGACTTATTACTTTAACAAAAAAAAAATATTCTGACACACCCGGCTTTTATAATAAAATCAACAACATATGTTTTTGTTATTGATACGGAAAGAAAATGAAAAGAATGAAAGAAAAAGAAAATAGGAACAACGCGATAAAACTATTTCAATAAATTACAATGATGCACAAACGGTGAGTGAAATTTTTTTTTATTATTTTAAGTGTGACTACGAGTAAACGAAAACCAGGGACGAGACGTTGCTGCTGTTGGCTTGCTACAAAGCCAGAAAGGACGAATTTGAATGTCTCCGGCGAAAAAGATATGTGACAGCGCATAGAGAAAGGGACCTAAGGAAAAAAAATAAATTTTGACTTTTTTTTTTGATGTGGACAACATCTGAGCATCGAATGAGACGAACCCCTGCCCCAAAAGTGTTCCCTCCCAGAGATATGAGCGTTTTATGAAAGTGATGGTACACCAAAGATACACGTATTTAAGTCTTTAAAATGGCTCTCCTGAACAAAACTGGTTTTTACCCTTAAGTCCCTTTCTATTTTGCGCGTCACATATGCCTACCAACGAAATTAAATTTGTCAATAAAATGTTAACAAAACAAGAAACTTTACGAAATAACAAAATTCCTTTTCCACAATTTACTTTGCTTCTTATTTTTTTTGTAGACAAACTTTTCTTGAACTAATGGTGCCATCTGATTCAAAATGTTGTTGGATGTTGCCAGCATACCATGTTGCTAACTAACTAGGAAACTAAGCTAGTTACCTGAAAAGAACACGACTATTAATTTAATACCGCTAGATTCGCCATTTCGTTCACTGCGCAAAGGCCTGTTAAAAGGCCTACGCACCCCTTCAATACACCGCTACCACGATTTTCCCTTGCAAGGCGATCAATCTCGCCCTCCTTTATGAGCACACAATCAGTGTGTGTGAGTGTGCTTGCGTGTGTGTGTAAGGTTGAGGATCACTGATTGTTGGCCCTGATGATAATGATGTAGATCATGATCAACATCAGCAGCAACGCCAGCATGCCGTCACTGCTGACGGTGAAGTTATTGTGGCGTGCGTAGGGCCTCAGATCCATGATCCATTGTTGTTCTCATTTCTCGCACTCTCGCTCGCTCACTCGTTGCGGTTCAGTCTCTATTTTTGTGTGTTTGTGAGCTGATCTGTTTATTTGTTCACACACACACACACAGATACAAAACAATTACACACTTTCTTATCCAGTTTTTTCCATTTCTTTCACGTTCCTGGTATTTGTTGAACATTTTTCTTCTTTTGTTTTCCTTTCTGCCCTCCACACCACACCACTCGCATGCACGTCTCATCGACTGTTCGTTCGTTCGTCTTCCTTGCATCATGGACGACGCTCTGACATTGTTACAGTTCATTGAACTTCCCAGTTCTTCTTCTATGACTCTTCATAGGACCGACCACGTGTGTCTGGCTGGTGGGATCGTAAAGGGTTACATCTTGTCCATACTTTGTGTACACTTTCTTTCTTTCTTCTCAAGTGTTTTTTACTTATAGACAAAGAAAATGTTTAAGGAAACTTGAAAGAAACGACGAATACAGGTTCACAGGAATGTGAAGATATAAAGTCATAAATTCTAGTAAATTTTAATAATTGATAAGTACAGGGTGCGGCAAAAGTAACCATACAATTTGAGTTTTAAACAAGTAAAAAATGTTAAGTTTAGCTGTGCCGAACTTTGGATACCCTCCACCAGATTCCCAAATAAAAAACTATTTTTTTATAAAGCAATATAGCCGGCAACCTTTTCATAATTAAGGTAATAGGAACATTCATAAAATCGCCCTTGCAACTGCACAAATATAAGAAGTCAACTGTACCTAAACTATTTTCAAAAAAACAATTGATAAAGGTAAAAAGAAACACAATCAGTTGACGTTATTTTTTAAATACCTGAATATAGAACAAGATAATAAATTAAGCAGAAAAGTAATATAAATACAATTGCCCATGGTACTTCATGGCTGTACCCCATTGCATTGTCCAATTTTTTTCTTGAATGGTGAAAATATTGAGTTCAAGTATTGTTTTCACGTTTGGTGTAGAAGTGTATATATATAAATCGATATGTGTAAAATTCCATCTCGATAGGTCAAGTTTGTAATGAGTTATAGTCATATTATTTCTCAAGGCCCATAAGACCGTTTGTATGGGAGGTACCAGAAGGGACTTCCCAAATTCAACTAAATTTGGTGCACAAGTGTGTTCTATATAGATTCTATTTGTATGCGTAAAATTTCATTTCGATAGGTCAAGTTTGTGGTGAGTTATTATCATATTATTTCTCAAGGCCCATAAGACCGATTGTAGGGGAGGTACCGGATAGGCCTACCCAATATCAACCAAATTTGGTACAGATGTATGTTCTATATAGAATGATTTTTGTGAAATACTTCATTTCGATAGGTCAAGTTTGCGATGAGTTATCTACATATTATTTCTCAAGGCCCTTAAAGCTGTTTGTATGGGAGGTATCAGAAGGGACTACCCAATCTCAACTCAAACTGGTCCAGAAGTGTGCGCTATATAGAAATGTTTATGTGTAAAATTGCATTTCGATAGGTCAAGTTAGTGATGAGTTATCGTCATATTATTTCCCAAGGCCCTTAAGACCGTTTGTATGGGAGGTATCAAAAGAGGCTACCCAATATCAACTCAATTTGGTGCAGAAATGTGTTCTATATATAAATCTTTATGTGGAAAATTCCATCTCGATAGGTCAAGTTTGTAATGAGTTATAGTCATATTATTCCTCAAGGCCCATAAGACCGTTTGTATGGGAGGTACCAGAAGGGACTTCCCAAATTCAACTAAATTTGGTGCACAAGTGTGTTCTATATAGATTCTATTTGTATGCGTAAAATTTCATTTCGATAGGTCAAGTTTGTGGTGAGTTATTATCATATTATTTCTCAAGGCCCATAAGACCGATTGTAGGGGAGGTACCGGATAGGCCTACCCAATATCAACCAAATTTGGTACAGATGTATGTTCTATATAGAATGATTTTTGTGAAATACTTCATTTCGATAGGTCAAGTTTGCGATGAGTTATCTACATATTATTTCTCAAGGCCGTTAAAGCTGTTTGTATGGGAGGTATCAGAAGGGACTACCCAATCTCAACTCAAACTGGTCCAGAAGTGTGCGCTATATAGAAATGTTTATGTGTAAAATTGCATTTCGATAGGTCAAGTTAGTGATGAGTTATCGTCATATTATTTCCCAAGGCCCTTAAGACCGTTTGTATGGGAGGTATCAAAAGAGGCTACCCAATATCAACTCAATTTGGTGCAGAAATGTATTCTATATATAAATCTTTATGTGGAAAATTTCATATCGATAGGTCAAGTTTGGGGTGAGTTATTGTCATATTATTTCTCAAGGACCATAAGATCGTTTGTATGGGAGGTACCAGAAGGGACTTCCTAATCTCAACCAAATTTGGTTCGGAAGTGAGTTCTATATAGAAATCTGTATGTGCAAAATTTCATTTCGATAGGTCAAGTTTGTATTGAGTTATTGTCATATTATTTTTCAAGACCCATGAGACCGTTTGTGTGGGAGGTATCAGTAGGACTTTTCCGATTTCAACAGAATTTAGCTCAGAGGTGTGTTCTTTATAAAAATCTCTATGTAGAAAATTTTATCTCGATAGGTCAAGTTTGTATTGAGTTATTGTCATATTATTTTTCAAGACCCATGAGACCGTTTGTGTGGGAGGTACCAGTAGGGCCTTTCCGATCTTAGCTTAATTAAGCGCAAAAGTCTGCTCTATATATTAGTCTTTATGCCGAAACTTTCGTCTCGATAAGTCAAGTGTGTGGTGACTAATTGTCATATTATTTTTCAAGGCCCATGAGACCGTTAGTGTGGGAGGTACCAGTAGGACTTTTCCGATCTCAACCAAATTCCGCGTAGAAGTGTGTTGTATATAGAAATCTTGATATGTAAAATTTCATTTCGATAGGTCAAGTTTGGGGTGAGTTATAGTCATATTATTTCTCAAGGCCCATAAGGCCGTTTGTATGGGAGGTACAAGAAATGGTGGCCCAATCTAAACCATTTTTACATAGATGATTGCTTCTTTATAGAGATTATTATTTGCAAAATTTCAGTGATGTTGCTCAAGAAACTGGACGGATATATCCAAATAAAAAAACTAATTTTTATGAGGTAGTGTCGGTTGAGGGTCTCCAACACCAACATCCCGTAGAGCTATATAGCCCATTTTCAATACCAACCATGCTTGGTTAACTACACATGTTTGTGCCAAATCTCAGCTCCCTAGCTGTTTTCATGCAGGCTCTATCTGGTTTTCAACAGACGGACAGCCGGACAACATGGCTAGATCGTCTTAGAATTTTACGAGGATCAAGAATATATATACTTTGTTGGGTCTCCGATGATAATTTCAAGGTGTTACAGACAGAATGACAAAACTAATATACCCTAAATTGTATGGTGGAGGGTACAATAAATACTGAACGCAATGAAATTTTTTGTTGAATGATGAAAATAAAGTCATTATTTTTACATTAATTCTGAAAAATAATGTCAGTGAAATAAGAATCGCTTTCTTTAACTCAAAACTGTGTTCTTTTGATAGAATTTTCTATATGTTTAGCACGTTTGTTTTATTTCGGTCTTTTGCTTTACACATTGAACTGGGATTCACCGGCTCGAGTCCTCTTGTATCTACAGTAGCTCCAAGCGAAACTCGAACACCCAGCAAATTTTTTTTTATACATATAATAAATTTTTTATAATCTGCACTACCAAAACCAATTTGCATTTTTTTATCAGTGTAGTATGTACTTCAATTAACCGCAAATGCAAAGTTTAAAGTTTATATTAAATTCTTAAAATAAAAGCAAATATTCTATAATATGGCAACTTTCAACGCAAAAGCCAACCTGGTATAGTTTCAATGTATTTGGCAATCCTGTTTCAATTTGCATCTAACTTCATTTCAATTTGGAGAAAGTATTTGGGGAAGTCCCTAAAATAAAATTTCCTCACAGATTTGGATTTATTGTGAAATTTTTTAAGGAAAAGAATAACAAGAGTAGAAAATGGGAAGACAAAGAGGACAAACCAGTGTTGAAGTGAGAAAATTAGTTATTGAACATTACGAAAACAATAAATCGCTACGAGAGATATCCGAAATTGTAAATCGAAGCCGATCTACCGTTCAGTACATCATAAAACGGTACAGAACTGATAAAAGTGTCGAAAATAAGTCAAAAACTGCAAATAACAAAATATTCTCCGTGAGTGACGAAAACGATCCGTTTTTAAGTGCCCCGAAGCTCGCAGCAATTGCTGAAAATGATTTGGGGAAAAAATGTTGCCCACAAACAATAAGAAATATACTGCACAAGTCGGATTTCAATGGTAGACGAGCAAGAAATAAACAAACCTCTTATTCACAAGCGCAATCAAAAAGCAAGGCTGCGATTTGCTAAGGAGCTCCAATCAAAAGATTTTTCATTTTGGAAGCATGTGATATTCACTGACGAGAGCAAGTTCAACCTATTTGGTTTAGATGGTAGATCCAAATGAAGCACTCCTTGCCAAATATATGAAGCCCACAGTAAAGCACGGTGGTGGGTCAGTAATGGTATGGGGTTCATTTTCTGCATCCGGGCCTGGTGTAATGCATTTTGATTGAGGGTATAATGAATCAGACTGTGTGGCTTAATATTTTAAAAGAAATTTTCTCACTTTGCAAAGAAAAGCTCGGCCTTGGTGAAGATTTTTATTTTTATCAAGAGAATGATCCAAAGCTTAAGGCTTATAATGTGCGATCGTGGTTGTTATATAATTAGCCCCATGCCATAGATACACCAGCCCAGGGTGCAGATATAAATCCTATAGAGAGCTTGTGGAACTATCACGATGGGAAAATACGTCAGCATACCATATCCTGCAAGGACGACTTGAAGAGAGCTCTACAGGACGAATGGCTAAAAATTGAACCAAGCTATTGCGAAAAACTTGTTAAAAGTATGCCTAATAGATTGTAGATGGTAAAAAAAAGAAAAGACATGCATACTAAATATTAATATTTATGATTACTCTATAGTGTACGAGTTTGCCTTTGGCATTGAAATGCGTGATATTTATTTTTTTTTTTAATTTTTTTAAGTTACTTGAATTAAAATGTTAAGTTTGTCTGTTTTGTTAAATTACCTATACAACGAATGAACTAATAAAACGTTTAATATAAATTTTACAAATAAAATTTATTAAAGATATTAGAGTGTTTTAGAAATTTCATTAGCTGTACGAGTTTCGCTTGGAGCTACTGTATATTTGAAAAGATGACAAGTTTTTAACTAAAGTTTTCTTCACACAATTGACCCGAAAATATAGTTCACTCTTACCACCTCTACAGAGACTCCACATTAATTTCGTGGGCAATTGTGTAAAAAAAACTTAAAACGTGAGATTTACAACAGTACTTCTCATTAGTTTGGTGAGAGACTGGTCTTAAAGAGTTCGATCAAGGTGGTCACGGAACCGAAATAGTTATAAAAGCAGTGTGCAGCCACGAAAATCAATGCCACTTTGCCATCTTGTAAAAAGCTAGTCATCTCTTAAAACGTAGATGCAAGAGTTCTTGAGCCGTTTAGTCCCTGTTAAAATTTTCATAACTTTGATGAGTTTTTCATAACTTCTGTGAATTTCTTCTTGAATGTTGCCTTTTTGTTGTTTGCAAGGTTTGGGGCTTACTCACATAAACTTTGTCTTTGAGATAGCCCTACAAGAAAAATATCTGGTGCTTTCAACTCAGGCGATTGTGCTGCATATCTCAAATCGCCGTTCTCAATAATTTCTTTGCTGCTGTTTGGGGTGTTGCACCATCCTGTTGAAACCATATGTTGGCTTTTTGGTGGCAATTGCAAAAATTAAAATTAAAAAATGTTGAAGCATTACTTTGTAACGTTCTCCATATGTGACGCGCAAAATAGAAAGGGACCTAAGGTTAAAAACCAGTTTTGTTCAGGAGAGCCATTTTAAAGATAAAGGTCCCTTTCGTATTTGCGTTTAGAATCGTCGACTTCACTTTTATAAAACGAGCATATCTCTGGGAGGGAATACTTTTGGGGCATGGGATCGGTCTCATTCAATGCTCAGATGTTGTCCACATCAAAAAAAGAAAAAAAAAGAAAATTGATTTTTTTTACCCTTGGGTCCCTTTCTCTATGCGCTGTCACATATATTGTTTGACTTACAAAAAATTAACCTTAAATTTTTTCGGCTGTAATGCCGCACCAAGCAGTAACTCGAATTGTGTGTAAAGTATTTGATGAATATACGAGTATGTGACAGCGCATACGAGTAGAGAAAGGGTAAAAAATAAATTTTCACTTTTTTTGATGTGGGCAACATCTGAGCATCGAATGAGACCGATCCCATGCCCCAAAAGCGTTCAAGTGAAAAAGGCCTATCGTTGGCCCCTATAAAATTTGACAAAAAGTTTTCATTTATAGGCTGTTTCCACCACGGTCGCGTCCACGTCCGCGTCAACGATTTATCGAAAATTTGTAATGGTTTTCCATTGTGTTTTGCATCCACGTTTGCGTTCAAACAGCTGTTTGTGTTTATTTGTTTTTTTTTTGCGATGCTAAAAGTTTAATATTTTTGTGTTGTGACATTATCATGGAGTTAAATGATATTATTTTGCTAACCGCAGTGGAAAATAAGGATCAAATGGTATTGCGCCTAATGGAAATGTGCAGTAGCAGCAGCGCTTTATGTTTATGCTGATAAACAGCTGTTTTAATAGGGATGTGCAATTTGCGGTGTTGTTGTTATTAATAGGTATGGGTGGGTTTCGATTGCAAAAATAATTGAATTTATAGTAAACGCGACTTATCGGAAAACGCGTCCAATATGAACGCGACTTTTTCCCATACCTAACTGCCTATGTTTTTTGTATAGGCTTTAACGCGCGTTCATTGATTTTTGGACGCAGACGTGGACGCGACCGTAGTGGAAACAGCCTATTAGATCAACGAGATTTGAAACTGCTCTAGAATATTGCAAACTCAATGCAAAGCTCTCAGTATTGCAGTATTGGACTAGTTGAATTTTGCATGGGAATAGTTGCAAATCCTGTTTCAATACTCGCCAAAGTGTGCTGCCAGAAAGCTGCAACTGAGTAGATTGTCTTCTCGTGGTTGTCACTCGATTTGCGGCAAAGCTCTGTCTCACAGCATCAATTTATTCTTTATACTCTCTAGGCGGTATTGATGCTGCAATCCTTGATTTTGAATCCGGACATCTCTCCAGCTAAACCTTAAATATACGTCGACAGCCGTGCAGCTATCAGGCCCTTAACTTAAGGACCATAAAATTACCAAAATCATACGCACGATATTCGCTCGCTGGCCATCGGTTTAAGTAAAGTATAAGCAGACTATTGTACCAGGTTAGGCTCCTCCTCCTAAGGCACGTGCGAATTCCGTTTATGGAGCTTATGTTGTTGTTGTTTTAGCAACATTAGAAAGCCATACATAATGACAGACCATAGAAGTTAAAAGAAAAAAACTCAATTTTTACCTGAGATATGACATGGGTATGGGCTAAGTAGTAAAAAAAAGTAAATACCATGTTTTCTTAATTAAATTACCCATTTGCCGGATCTGGAGGCCAGGTGTGTTGACGTATCGCTGCCTGATTTTTTCATTACATAGTAGACAACTTAAGCTATTCGAATATTAGAAATTTTTACTTTGTAACATTTTCCTATGTTTGGCAGCACTTTTCCGGAGCATTTTCCGAAAAATAATCTTCGATTTTTGCCTGCAAAAACCAAAAGATACAAAAATAAAAAAAATCCTGCTAAATGCTTTAAGTTAGCCCAATCTTTCCTCTTTTCTATAAAAAAAATTACCGCGATATCGCTCACCTGGCCCACGCTAAAATTATTTATGTATCAACCTTTTCTTGGGTATTTAAAGACCCATTAGACAGGAATGGGTATTTATTTAAATTTTATTTAATAAATGTAACGTATAATATTTTTCAATACAAATACCCCTGAGGAAGTTGGAAAAAGGCAAACAAAACGCCGGAGGAAAATAAGTGAAGGAATAATATTTCTGCATTTTCAATTACAAACGGACCAAAAAAAGCTTAATAAACAAAATAAGAACACAATTTATTTTGTTTAAAAGTCCTGCTCGTCAATAGGGGATTTGGTTTGACCTCCAGGTGAAGGAGACGCGCCATTTAAACTAGATTAGCTAACCTGAGGGTCGGCTATGTGAGCTTGGCTGGACAGTTAAAAGGTGCAGCTTTACATGTGGTCCCTGATGGCAGGCGGGACAAACGTCCAGACCGTTACCAACAATTAGCGCCTAATACGAATTGAGGCAGCTGCACCATTCAGATCTCAGCTTATCCAGAACCAGGCGCGTTTGCCGAGGTAGAGTTGTGCTTGTTGTAGCGGCAACTGTGTGTCGGGGTGACAGCTTTTGCCGAAGATTTGTTCTTTGGGTCAATCCGGTCCACTGAACCGGCTTTCGTGGGATTGCCGAGGTAGAGTCTTCTCCTCTGATGAAATTTCCGGGGTTGTTCTTGTAGCACCTGCCGTTGAGCTTATAAATCATGTCAGCGAACAAAAAAAATCATGGTGGATATCAGTACAGAATTGCAGGGTTACTCGATCTCTCTAGACCGTCATTGATGTGCCCGGCTGATTTCTCTCGGAAAGAGTACACTCAGTATTCTAACATTCTAACATTTAGTAAGCAGTATTCACCAGGCACTGCTTACTAAATGATCGCAGCATGGTATTTCCATGTCTGCAGAATATATTTAGATGAAGAAGTAAAGAAATCATTGCAGCACTTGCTATGTTTCTGCAACGGACTGCAAGAATATCGCTTAACCAATCTAGGTTGCGACCAGTACATGCTCCTCTTAAAACCTTATCAACTTCATAGGGGAATCTTCCTAGTGCAATAGAGCCTCTAAGATTAGGTGAATGTGTGATATGCAACCGAACTGCTCTTCAATTCAATTGTGATTTCCTTTTTTATAATATTTATCTTCTCTACTTAATTCTTCCTCCATCGCCTTTACCAAAAGAAACCATAGTTAGACGGGCGTCCCAATCAAGCTAAACTAAACTTATTTCCCCATCATCCCATAACATCTTTTTTTTAATGCAATTTTTATACTTACTGACCGGGACCTAGTGTTTACAGCCGGCTTCTAATCTCTAATGCTTTTGAGATTATTCTCGTAATTGTGAAGTGGCCGCAAAGCCTCCGCAAAAAAAAAATGCAAGATGTTTCTATTTAGATTAAATTCTCGGTATTTCTTGTGTGAAAGTCTTGCACACTTACCATCACAGAGATCTACACAGACTAATCTTAACACGACACAAGGATGGGTTTTCGATTCGGTAGTACTAGGATGAGAACTATCCACCGGACTACCAGATCGTTGCAAAAATTGATAGGCTAACCGCTATCGTTGTCCATATGTGACAGCGCATAGAGAAAGGGACCTAAGGGTAAAAAAAATCAATTTTCATTTTTTTCTTTTTTGATGTGGACAACATCTGAGCATCGAATGAGACCGATCCTATGCCCCAAAAGTGTTCCCTCCCAGAGATATGCGCGTTTTATAAAAGTGAAGTCGACGATTCTAAGCGCAAATAGAAAGGGACCTAATCTTTAAAATTGCTCTCCTGAACAAAACTGGGTTTTAACCTTAGGTCCCTTTCTATTTTGCGCGTCACATATCGAGCCATAAGCGCTAACCTATCGTAAGTCAAATTTTTGGAAAAAAAATTTTATTGCTGAAAAATAATCGTTAGGACAAGCCTCATCGTTTTGTATTTTTAAAATGACAAAATTGTTAGTAAAACATCAAAAAAAAAGCTTTTGCATTTTATCGTAAATGATTGTTTAAATTTTATTGTGTAGCAATTTTATCGTAAGTCACACATCAAATTGCTGCAGCAATCGCAAATGTGTTCAGATTTTTTTTTTTGTTTTTTGATACAGTTATATGAGTAGGTAGAAATCTTAAATTTTTGCATTAAAACATTTGCATTTTTAATAAAGTTGTTTGAAATAAATAATAAAAACCGTCTCCTGTAAAATTTGCATTTTTTCACTTACGATAGGTTAGCGCTTATGGCTCGATATATTCCCTGTTATCCAGGATACTAAGAAACCTATGCAATCTGTATTCATACCATCAAGAGTCGACCATAATTCCCAAGCATATCTTAATGAGAAGGCCAAGCGGTTTGATATTCACCTTTTTAAGGTGTGGAGCATCGGAACATGAGCCAACTCTTCACCTTCCTCTCTATATGCATCCTCAAATAAGAATCTGTTAGACTAGCCTACAAAAGGTTCAGGACATGCTGGATCACTAGGCACATCTGTTCTAGGTACAATTGAAATCCGCAATATTAACCTCTAGAATCGAAGTATTTATGTAAGCTGGGCATTTGCTGATGACTGCTGCAGAAGGAGGAGGATTAAAGCGTAAAACAACTCATATGCTCTGTATCTGAAAAAGCTTACATTTTTAGCTTCAAACTCCTTCTGAACCGCGGACCTCATATTTAGAAAACAAAAATTAATTTACATTAAACAAATTCGAAAAATCAGGGTTTTAAAGGCACCGTAAAAGGCAAAACAAGGACCAGTATCTTTGATTGCTACTTACAAAGCCTACGATCAGAGAATAATAACACAAGGGGTTAAACGATTTCTCCTCGAGATAACCTGCTTAGTCCAACATGATAATCGTATGATTTACGATATTCCTAGTAAACGACTGGCTTTCAATGGGTTTGAAAACATATCGTATGATTTACGATATTCCTAGTAAACGACTGGCTTTCAATGGGTTTGAAAACATATCGAAATGTAACTGAAAAATTCAATATTATCTCTCGTTTAAACAAAAGCAACAAATTTTTATTATCACCAACCACACTTTAAACAGTGCGATAGTGTGTGTGTGTGCTGCTTCTGCTTCTTAACGTTTAGAGGGCGTTGACCGGCCAGGAATACACGAACGAGTGTCTTATCAGGAAGTCTTGGCAGGGCAATAACACATGGAATTCCAAGTCAAGTCGAGTCCGTCTTCGGTTGGTCTCTTTGCACTCGCTGCTAGCACGTTAGCCCTAATGTTTTCCATGCCCAGGGAAAACAAAAACCAAATCCTATTTACGCTAACTTTGTCTTCCATAGGAAACACAGAAAGACAAACAAAAGAGATTTTTCCCAACATAAACTCAAGGAACGAGCGCTGTAGATGTAGGGCTAGTAGGTTGGCAGGCTTATCAGAAACGGAATGACAATGAAAAGAACGAACGTGTAAATGAATGCATGTGGAAAACAAATGTGTGGAAACTGAAAATGCCTTTTTCCCTCCAGCCTACAGCTTGGAAGCGATAGGAAGAGAGAAGCCCAACTCAAAGCAGAAAATTACACTAAAGCCTAACTAAACACTGTTTGTACTTTAGAGGCCCTAAACACCATGCGAACGGAGCATGCAGCGAAGATACCAACAGTCAACAGTGCATCTAATCGCTCAGTGGCCTGGTAGAAAGTGAGCAACGTTTGGGCGCGACTGACAGACTAACATGGAGGAACGAACCAACAGGAGTTGATGATAATATAGAGACCAACCACAGCAACAACGAAGTAAACTGAAAAATAGGAATCCATTGAAGCCTCCTCTTCTATTCCAATTGTAGTTTAATGCCCTCATTTTATCCACATCGCACAAGCGCGTGTGTGTGTGTACCACCTGTAAGTGGCTCAGGAATTAAGGCACAAAAATTATGGCCAGTCACGCTTTAACAAATGATGCCCTACATCAACTGCAGAAAATATAGATAATACCGTAGAAAAGAATCAGGAAAACTACCACTCATATGTAACTACACGATACGACATTAAAGTTACAATACGATAAGTAACGATATGATAACTAACGATACGATAATTAACGATACGATAACTAACGATACGATTAGTAACGATAGGATAATACACGTTAATATTCGTTGTGATCTAATGCAACACGATATCGATACGATACGATACGATACAATACGATACCATACGATACCATACGATACGATACGATACCATACGATACGATACGATAAGATACGCTACGATACGATACAATGCAACACGATATCGATACGATACGATAAGATACGCTACGATACGATACGATACGATACAATGCAACACGATATCGATACGATACGATACGATACGATACAATACGATACGATACGATACGATAGATACGATACGATACGATACGATACGATACGATACGATACGATACGATACGATACGATACGATACGATACGATACGATACGATACGATACGATACAATACAATACGATACAATACGATACAATACGATACAATACGATACAATACGATACAATACGATACGATACGATACGATACGATACGATACAATGCAACACGATATCGATACGATACAATACGATACGATACGATACGATACGATACGATACGATGCGATACGATACGATACGATACGATACGATACGATACGATACGATACGATACGATACGATACGATACGATACGATACGATACGATACAATACAATACGATACGATGCGATACGATACGATACGATACGATACGATACGATACGATACGATACGATACGATACGATACGATACGATACGATACGATACGATACGATACGATACAGTCCCACGGGAAAGTACACCGTTACAGAACCAGTCAAGTGATAGATCCCTCAAGAAAAGGGAACGGTACCGATGCAACTACACGAAAAGAACCGGCAACTTTTACATGGCTTTATCATTAGAGGGAGTTAAATAGCCCTGCTCAGATGTCGTGTGACTAAGCACGGGACCTCACAGTTGTACCCATCACAGAACCCATCTCAACCCATAAAATATCTGTGTTAATTGCCTTGGAGCTTTTCTCGAATCTAACTTCATAACAAAAGGAGGAAACACTCATCATTTCAATTAATCCATACCAAACCAGTTGTGCCATTGGTTCTGTATTCACCAGGCCTCGGCCCGGTGCATTTGACTCTGCATACCAGGTAGGGAGATTACACTTCATGTGTCGTCTGGGTCTTTGTAGCCACCGACCTATCCCTCAATCCACTGTTTTGACAGATTGTCAGGAACGCCCACATGTCTCGTATCTTAGACGTCCAACCTGTGAATCTCTTAACTCTTCCGCCTTTGTTGTTTCATCCTTTCTCATTCAAGGTAAAAATAATCGCCTGATGATCGCTGTGAGTGTAATTTTTACTCTAGCGCCATCAAAAACTGCGTGCTGCCCCTTCAGGAGTATCTTAGCATGTAAGGTTACTATAGGTTTCCTTCTTCTAATTGGTTAAGTTCCACTGACTGGCTTTTTGATGTCCTGGAAATTGAATTGTGGGGGACCAGTCCAGAATCTCCCGCGAGCATCCAAAATTACACCAGTGACATCCTCACCTACGCCTACATTAGCTACCTTGGATGTCACTCATGCCTTTGTTTTGGCTTCGTGCGTAAAGGTTTTGACCAGTTTGCCCTTTGATGAGCCCTAAACCATTTCGAATCTAGCTAAATCTTGTCCATGCTTTCTGGCCAATGTCGTTCTTTGACGGCGAGAAGCGCAGAATCTCGTTGAGCTATTTATTTATAAAAAGATCAGCGACTTTCTTGTGCCACCTCTGGCCTTCTCCTCTTTTGTTTGGCCTTTTTTTAAGCCTTACGCCTGTCGCTCCCCATGAGGTTCCTATTCCAGGACTTTCCTTGGATAAACGTATTTCGTTCAAAGATTATGCCCGATAAAGTATTCGCCTGCCTCTGATCTGGGTTGCTTCCTTTAGATGCACATGGCAGAGCTTTGCTAGATGTAAAAGAGGACTCTCTTGTTTCTCCTTGACAGATGAGGGAGATGCCCCCGCTGCCCTGGCCAGGATTTTGTATCAAAGTAAAATTACGTTCCTCATCAGGTACCAATAACATCTCCTTAAGTTAGCAAAGGAGTCCCTTGGCAGTTCCTAAAGCTCTTTTAATTCTGTAATGATCCGTAGGCCTTCGTGAATAGAACCCGTTCCATTGTATCGTCCCACTAAGTTCTTACAGTCCTCGTAGAATCTAAAAAAATGTTCAGAACTCAGTTCTTCAACAGTATTGAACTCTTTGTTCGACAGAGAGTCAAACTGGTTACTAGAGTCAGTCGGTTCGGTTTTATTTGTCGATGCTGCGCGGTCGATTTTTTTTGTTGCGCCCTGATAGTCTGTCGTCTAGAGGACTTGATGACTTGACTTGAGCTGACAATTAATAGCAGCCTGAAACCGACGATGCAGTAGTGGGGTCCGAAATCTCTGGTTGGATTTATTTTCAGACTTTGACAAAAATATGGATACTGCCAGGTTTATTAAAAAGTCCTGTCGCTCCATAGCAGATATAGTCACCCCAACAGCCGCTCAGTTTGAGGACAGACGCTGTTGAATTTCAAACGGGCCGTTGGGCCTCAGGACGGACAAGGGCTACAAGAGCCAACCAAGCCTCAATCCTTTATGCAAAATAAATAGAATGATTGGTTTCCATTGGTGGCTTTAATCAGGAGGGGCAAATTTTTTGTGGGTGGAGTGCTTTGTGTCATCTGGCATGGGGATCCTTTTGGTGAGGATAATAATCTCTACCTCTAGCTCCACCCTATAGCAGTTAAGCCACCCTATTGGCGGCCAGATTATAAGCCGTACCCGAGGGAATTCTGTTTTTCAACAAACTTTTTTTCTTTAGAAGACAATTCCAATTTAAGGAAATTTAGAAATTAAATTAAATTAAACTATGTTCAATGCCGGATCTTAAAAAGAGCAGAAGCTAGAAAAGAGTGAGACGAGGACCAATAGTCGCTAAAACTAAGGACGGAAGCTTTTAGATTTTTAAGAGCCAACGGACCCTGTTTCCTTCATCCTTTATGAAGAGGACCAAGAGACTGATTTGGTTCTATAGGGTGATACATCTGGAGGTATTTTTTCAAAACCAAAAAATATATAAAAATTCAAATCAAGTATGGAATCTTTATTGGTAATTTGAAAGGAAATTTTATGGCAATTATTTTTTGAATTTAATTTCCTTAAAATGTTAGCCGCAATTACGCCTCAGGGTTTCCATTCTGAGGGTCCCATTTTGGATGACTCGTTCGAGCATTTCGACCGGTATGACTTTAATGACACGCGTAATGCTGGCTTCCAAAACCTGAATCGTAGCTGGTTTGTCAGCATAGACTTTGGACCCCAATGTAACCCCAAAGAAAAATGTCTAAAGGTGTGATATTACTCGATCTAAAAGGCTTACTCACCTGTCCAAAACGTGAAATTAGCTGCTTTTCGATATGACCTCTCAATAGATCCATTGTTTCAGTAGCTGTATGGCAAGTGGCACCGTCCTGTTGAAACCAAGTGTCGTCAAGATTACGGGCTTCAATTTGAGGTAGCATAAAGATCGATATCATGGCGCGATAGCGAGCACCATTCACGGTTACGTTCCGGCCATCATCATTTTTGAAAAAATATGCACCAATGATTCCAGCAGCTTATAAACCGCACCAAACCTTGTTTATACTGGGTATAATGGCACCTCTTGAACCTCTGCTTTTCAGCCTTAATGCCGCAACTTTGTTTATTGACTTTGCCGTTGAGCCAGAAATGGGCCTCATCACTGAACAACATTTTGGTCGAAAACAGCGCATCTTCTCGTTTCTCACCGAACGCTCATTTCCGTTGAAGGAACAGTTGAAGGAAATTATGTTCAAAAAAAATGCCATAACATGTCCTTTCAAATTACCAATTAAGATTCCACACTTGATTAGAATTTTCATATTTTTTTTGTTCTCAAAAAATACCTCTAGATGGATGACCCTATATAAGCCGTTCCAATCTGAAAATATGATTAGGGAAGAGATAGGATGATTTTTTGTATAATTCTTATTCGCGCTGAGATCAATACGGCATATGTGCTCCTTTTGGTCAGGATAATAATTCCCTCCATCGGCTAGGTCCATAGCTCTTAAGCTCTCGCATTGCGTCATAAAGATTGTCTATCCCTGTTCCTCGTAGGGTACAGGGCAAAGACAAATACAAAATCTGTGAAAATATTTAGTTGGCATTCAGGCTGCCGCATGTGGCATCCGTGGAGAACGGACAAGAGACACAACCCTCAGACATACCGACCGACCGACTGCTTTTTCATTCAGCCCAGTAAGTAAAGACAGTCCATCAAACACACTTGCTGTACGCCAAGACGTTGAACGACATCGTGACGTACAAAATGACTTGTAGTGTCCCCTGAGTTCATTATACGATTTGCTGGGAAAATCACACTGTAATCCCTGTTTTCCCAATGGGTCGCATGGACAAATGGAGGAACTACAAGAAAAAGGAAGTGCGAAATAACAAGAGCCTAAAGGAAATCCTACGTCATCGGAGCATAGACGCACGTCCAATCGGGGCAACAACCTGGTGAAGTTTATTCAAAGTTAATAAGTCCTTTAACCTTCTTTCCATGGCGGTGTTCACTTTGCTTCGGCCAGTGTTCGCTGCTGTCGGGGATTATACTGTGGCCCACTATTCGCTCGCTCGCTTGCTAGTTCGTTCGCTTCCTGTTGTGTAATCGAATATATGGGATTTTCTTCGAAACGGTTCCCATCGACGACGACCTCTTTAAACGGCAGCTCAGTGAAATGGAACAGGCCAGGGAACCTTTAATAGAGTTTAATTAAAAATAGAAGCTCTTTATGTCATTCCGTAAATCTGCGGGTACTTTCTTCCCCCTTAGACTACTTTTTTTTTTTGGAATCGCTGTGACCCGAATGAAACCTAAAGCGAAAATGTGGGACTACCGTTCGACATGCGGTGGCATGGTGTCATTAAGGATTCCTTGTTGAGTGCGTGTGTGTGTGTGCTAGTGCGATCTTTGGAAATTATGTACGAGTACCAACCACCGCCAGGGCTACCATCACCATGTCGGCTGATGTTTCATTTTTATTGAATTTAATTGGTTTTGAAAACGAGTGAAGTTGCTTCGTTCTTTTCTTCTTTTTTCAATGTAAATTAATGACTTGAGCTATTTTGTGGCGGTGCGTTGGTTGGTGGGGTCGAAAGGTTTTGCACGCGTCGTCAAAAACAACGACAGTCGAAATTATGCAGGATCTATTAAATAAAATTTAAATTGTCCTGGATAAGGGCAGGATCAATTGCCAATTGAAGTTTTTAATTAATGAATGCCTTTAAAAAGGAAGGCAAGTACTAAAATGGAATAGTAAAACAGGATCCCAAAGGGCTGGCTGTGATGGTTTGGCCTAAATTTTGTTTTAAATTCGGAAGTGTTACTTGGATGAGGCATATATCTACGTAAAGAGTGATCCATCCAGAGGTATTTTTCGGAACAAAAAAAATACACAAATTCAAATCAAGTGTGGAATCTTTATTGGTAATTTTAAAGGACATTTTATGGCATTAATTTTTGAAAATAATTACCTTCAAATGTTGGCAACTGTATTATGGAAATGAGCGTTCGGTGAGAAACGGGAAGATCCGCTGTTTTCGAACAAAATTTTGTTCAGTGTTGTGGCCCATTTCTGGCAAAGTCAATAAACAAAATTGCCGCATTTGGACTGAAAAGCAACAAGAAGAGGTCCAAGAGTTGATTATACCCAGAGAAAATCACGGTTTGTTGCGGTGTATAAGCTGGTGGAATCATCGGTGCATATATTTTCTAAAATGATGATGGCCGGAACGTAACCGTGAATGGTGCTCGCTATCGCGCCATGATATCGATCTTTATGCTACCTGTAAGTGAAGCTCGTAATCTTGACGACATTTGGTTTCCACAGGACGGTGCCACCTGCCATACAGCTGCTCCAACAATGGATCTATTGAGAGGTCATTTCGAAAAGCAGCTAATTTCTCGTTTTGGACAGGTGAGTTGGCCGCCTTGATCGAGTCATATCACACCTTTAGACATTTTTCTTTGGGGTTACATAAAGTCCAAAGTCTATGCTGATAAACCAGCTACAATTCAGGTTTTGGAAGCCAACATTAAGCGTGTCATTAAAGCCATACCGGTCGAAAGGCTCGAACGAGTCATCCAAAATTGGACCCCCAGAATGGACACTCTGAAGCGTAGTTGCGGCCAACATTTAAAGGAAATTATATTCAAAAAATAAATGACATAAAATGTCCTTTCGATGACCCGATATATTGCCACATGCAATACAATATAACTTATGAGCGCGTGAAAAAAGTAATTCGACAGATTAGATTCTCTGCCCACAGATAGTTCTGCAGCACATTCAGAGGTACACTTAGAATTTTGGCCATAGGAAATTGATTGTGGGCCAATGTGCGCCCACACTTTCCACATAACTGACACTACCAAACCTTAGATTGATTTTAAATTATATTTTTTCTGAGGTGCATATATGTGCAATATGAAGCGCAATACGAGGGCGTTTCGGAAACTTCTTAGGCTAGCACAAAAAGCGCGGTATAAACAGAAAAAAGTTAAGTGTTTTGGAAACTTCCATCTCTGCTATGAACACATGTTAAATTTTGTTTCGATCTGGCAACTCCTTCATATAGAAACAGGTGTTCACAAAAGACGCATCCGCGATTTTTTTGCAATGGAAAATTAGAAATGCGTGGTGTCATTAAATATTTACATAAAAAAGGTTTATCGGGACAAGAAATTCATAATGATACGGTGAATGTGTTAGGTGAAAGTGCTCCTTCGTATGCAACAGTAAAAAATTGGGTTGCTGAATTTAAACGTGGTCGTACAAGCATTGAAGGTGAACCACGTAGTGGACGTCCACAAACAGCAACAACAACAGAAATTGTAGCCAAAGTGCATGATATGGTACTAAATGATCGACGAATAAAAGTGCGTGAAATAGCTAATATCATGGGCATCTCAAATGATCGAGTCCATTTAATTTTGCATGAAGAACTACAGATGAAAAAGCTTTCTCCAAGATGGGTGCCGAACTTGTTAACAGTCGTCCAAAAACGCATAAGAATGAAAATTTCTCAAGCTTGTTTGGATCGTTTTCAGCGAAATAAAATGGATTTTAAGCGTCGTTTCATAACTGTTGATGAGACATGGATCCACCACTATACTCCAGAGACAAAAGAACAATCCAAACAATGGACTGAAGCTGGAGGAAGTGACCCAAAGAAGGCAAAAAAAATTCAATCGGCTGGTAAGGTTATGGCAACGGTTTTTTGGGACTTCAAAGGTATTTTATTGATTGACTATCTGCAAAAGGGTAAAACAATAAATTCAGAGTACTATTGCAACCTTTTAGATCAATTAAATGTACAAATTCGAGAAAAACGTCCTGGCTTACAACACAAACAAATAATTTTTCATCAAGACAACGCACCAGCGCACAAGAGTGTTTTAACAATGGCTAAAATCAACGAATTAAAGTACGAGTCGCTTGACCACCCACCTTATTCTCCTGATTTAGCTCCCAGTGACTTTTACCTGTTCCCAAATCTAAAAAAATTCCTTGCTGGCAAGCGTTTTACCCCAAATGAAGATGCAATTACAGTTGTAAACCACTATTTTGAAGACCTTGAGGAAAACTATTTTAATCAAGGGATAGAATTGCTAGATAAGCGTTGGACTAAGTGTATTGAAGTTTCAGGAGATTATATTGAAAAATAAAAATATTTTTGAAAAACTAACTATTCTCTTTCATTGATAGGCTAAGAACTTTCCGAACCGCCCTTGTATGTATATTTCATACTGGTACGCATAAGACAAAAGTGGTCGGGTCGCCACTCCCCATTATAGTGTCTCCCACAGAAACGACCCGTTATGAGAATTTTTTTAAAATCGTCACTGATTGTAAATACTTATATTACCAAAACGATGGAAATTTTGAGATCTAGCCTCGTTTATCCAGGGGTAAACGAAAGTCGTATGAACCGACTGAAACTTGTCTAGGTGTTTTTTTTAAATTTATTTTAAAATGTATATTTGACGCGCAAAATAGAAAGGAACCTAAGGGTAAAAACCAGTTTTGTTCAGGAGAGCCAAAGATAAATACGTGTATCTTTGGTGTACCATCACTTTCATAAAACGTGCATATCTCTGGGAGCGAACACTTTTGGGGCATGGTGTCGGTCTCATTCGATGCTCAGATGTTGTCCACATCAAAAAAAAGTGAAAATTGATTTTTTTACCCTTAAGTCCCTTTCTCTATGCGCTGTCACATATCTATTTTCTGCTACAAAGTTCCGACAATCCTTGAAAAAGTTTTGCTTCCTCTTTATTTTACAAACTTTTTTTTGTGTTTTATACACTTTGATACACTAAATAAATCATAATGGCTTTAGCATCTGAACCTTTTGACTCTTGCAATTCGGAATAAAAATACACAAGTCTTGTTATGCAACAGCCTCGAATGACTGGAAACGTCAGTTTTGCGGAGTATGTCACGTTTTACCTTGTGCACTGCAATTCTTGAGCGGTTTTTTATTCAAATTCTTGAATTACCAACAAAATATTGCTGTAGTTATAAATTGTCTACAGCAGTTATTTCTGGGTGCCCTACTTTGAAGACTAGCATTCATTTTATTTACAATTGAGTATGTAACAATTTTGGGTGGTTAAATTTTTTTTTTTAAATTTTGACAATTTTCGAATTATGCAAAGCGGATGATGTAAAACTTAACTAGGTGGTATCTATGCCATCATAAAAAGGCCCTTCCTGCTTAAGGCCCTTGTAATAAATCCGACTTCGCTCAAAATTAGCATCGTGCATTATGGTAGATCTATAAACTAGCCTGTATCCATTCATGTTATCAAAGAAGTAGCAACCCACACAAAGGTCACTTTCCATTTGATGTCGCCTAGCTCTGAAAGCCAAAACTCAAATTTTTCATGGTAAATTATGAGCAACCAATAACCAACTCTGGTGATATTGAACCATATCGGTCCATGTTTAAATTGCCTCATACGAACGTCTCTTTGAATTTAAGGTTTTGCCGCTTTACGCTCCACATATGAATGTCAATCTTGCACAGATTAGCGAATGTGCCATGTTTTCCTGTACACGGCTGCACTTCAACGGTCGCTCCCTCCTGATTAAAAGGCCTGCAGCTTTGCTAAGTGGATTTTCCTCTAAAGGCGATGGATCTTCTGTACACCAGATTGGTGTAGGGTATTTCAGACAGTCGTATTTATACGCCTTCCCTCGTAGAATAGAGTGTAACTTCACTTTTTCATTCCGTTTCCTACACCTCAAAGTACTGATCCAAGACCCCATTCTGAATCGTCGTAAAAATCTAAGACGATCTAGCCATGTCCAATTATCCCTCTGTTTGCACACACAGAGAAAAAATCAGTTGCAAATCGGTTTGAACTACAAAAATTCGGTTGGATAAATCGAATTTCTGTTGCAATAACCAACATTACATAGTATTGATGGTAAAATGGTTCGAGATATCAAATGATTTTTGTAACAACCTAATTACAGCCACTAACACAGTTATACCAATCGAATTCAGTTTAACTATTGGTTGCGACAACTGGCGGTTAGCTTAGCTACATTTCTCAGACTTGATCAGAATTATCGCAATAGATACCCCTCCATATTATTCAAAACCACAACATTTTTTTTTTTGGCGGCGACCCGTTTTTTCCTATTAACGGCCACCCGAAAACTTGACAATAAATACAAGGGTTGCCATATATATTTCTGGGCTAAACAACACTAAGTGTTGTCTGGCGCCATCTGAAATTTCCATTGAAAAGTTTGACATTTTTCAGCATAAACGTACTCAGAACGTTTTGACGTACGACCATTTTTTGTGTTGGAATTAACTCGTGAACATTTTTGTGCGATCATTTTTCACAACTTTCGACGTGGATTATCACGGCAAGATTGCATCGATGAACTTAAATCTTTGTATGGCTATGAAGCACCATCCTATAGCACTGTGAAAAACTGGTTTAATGAATTCAATCGTGGCCAATGCTCGCTCAAAGACGAAGGTCGTCCAAAAACGGCCGTTGCGCCAGAGAACATTAATGCCATGCCTGAACTGATAATGCAAGATCGTCATGTGACATACCGTGAGATAGAGGCATCCTTGGGCATTTCTTTCACCAGCATACATTCGATGTTGCATGAACACCTGGCCGTAAAAAAGGTTTGTTCTCGTTGGATCCCGCACAATTTGAGAATCGCTCAAAAAAGGCTCATGTCGATTGGTGAAAAGAAATTTTGAAAAAAAAATACGATTGCAGTGCTTCAAAACACGTTTATAAGATCTTCACAGGTGACGAATCATGGATCTATGCCTATGAGCTTGAAACAAAAAAGCAATCTACCGTGTGGATCTTCGAAGACGAGCCAAATCCAACGAATGTTGTTTGTGGAAGAAGCACTTCGAAGCAAATGGTTGCCTGTTTCTTTGGCAAAACTGGTCATGTGGCCACTGTTTCGCTTGAGCAACGTAGGACGGTCAATTCTGAGTGGAACACCACAATTTGTTTGCCTGATGTCTTAGGACAAATTTTGGAAAATGAACAAGAGAAGGCGAATCATTGTGCACCGTGACAATGCGAGCTCTCCGCCCAAAACGTCGAATTGATGGGTCATCCGCCGTACAGCCCTGATTTGGCACGTCAAGAAAAAAATGCGTGGTCAACGATTTTCGTCTCCAGAAGGTGCTGTTGAAGCGTTCAAAAACCATGTTTTGGAGGTGTCTCAATCGGAGTGGAAAAAATGCTTCGACAATTGGTTTGAGCGCATGCAGAAGTGTATAAATCATGCTGGAGAATACTTTGAAAAACAACAAAACCATTTTTGATGATAAATATAAGCATTTTCATTATTAATCCAGAAATATGTATAGCAGCCCTCGTATTGCTACGCACAGAGAACAGATTCGTTGCCACAACCAAATTTGTTTGCCAACGGTATGATTGAGGTAGCATGCACCTCGAATATTCCATCAGTACAACCGATTGGTAGTTGGTGCTCGGTAACATTCGGTAGAAAAGACGAAGAATCCGAAGCTCCAGAAAAGCATTTTTGAACCTAAAAGTCCACATGACGCACTTGTTTAGCGAAAAAAAATTAAATTTTTCAGTAGAAGCAAAAACTGTTCATTTTTATAATGGGTGATCTAAGTAGAGATACTTTTTTCAATAGCCTTTTTTGACAGATCAAGTGTGAGTCGTGTCATGCTGTCATGTTATTTTTGTTTAGTATTGTTTGGCATTTCATCTTGGAAAGACTTACGTCTGAACAACGTTTACAAATCGTTCAACTTTAATACGAAAATTCACGTTCTGTGGGAAATGTGTTTCGTGCACTTCTTTCAACTTATGGTCAACATAATCGGCCTACTAAGCGTACTATTCGCAACACCATCACCCATCCTGAGACCCAGCATTCATTATTGAATAATATTCAACCGAATAGACCACGTCCAGCACGCAGTGAAGAAAATGAGGCGGCCGTAGCTGAGAGTGTACACCAAGACCGTGGAGATTCGATTCGGCGCCACCCGCAGCAACTCGGACAGACGTATGGAACGACTTAGCGCATTTTACGTCGAGATCTTAAATTGAAAGCGTACAAAATACAGCTTGAGCAAGAACTGAAGCCGCCCGACGTTTCCAAGCGACATCGCTTCGCTCTATGGGCTCTTGAAAAGTTCCAAGAAGATCCGACGTTTGCGAGCCAAATTTTGTTCAGCGATGAAGCCCATTTCAAACAAGCAAAATTGCCGCATTTGGGACAAAGAGCAACCAAAAGAGTTTCCAGAGCTGCCACTTCATTCAGAAAAAACAACGGTTTGGTGTGGTTTGTGGGCCGGTGGAAACATCGGTTCATATTTTTTCAAAAATGATGCCGGAAAAAAAGTACCCGTCAATGACGACCGTTATCGTGCCAAGATAACCGACTTTTTGATGCCTGAAATTGAAGCTCGTGATCTCGGCGACATTTGATTTCAACAAGACGGCGCCGGTTCCCACGCATCGCATCAATCAATACATTTATTAAAAGAACACTTCGGTGAGCAGATAATTTCACGTTATGGGCCGGTCGATTGGCCACCAAGATCGTGAGATATCACACCGTCAGACTTCTTCCTGTGGGGATATGTAAAGTCTAAAGTTTATGCGGACAAGCCCGCTTCGAATCAGGCATTGGAGCAAAACATCACGCTTGTCATTCGTCAGTTACCAGTCGAAATGCTCGAACTAGTCATCGAAAATCGGACTCAACGGATGGACCATTTGATAGACATAATCTTCAAAAAATAAATGCCAAAGAATGTTCTTTCAAATGATAATAAACATTACCCATTCAATTTGAATTTTCTGTGTTTTTTCATTAAAAAAGTGGGGAACCTCGAAAGGGATCACGCGTTACTTACAGTAGCGAGGGTCATGCCGAGGAAAGACAAAATAGATGAGGGTAGATTTTAACAGAATAAGTGAGATTGAACGATTTTTTAAAGCTGTAATAATAGGATAATTTTTGCTTTTGGCTATGATGAATGCTAAGATATCATTATCGGTTACAACAACAAAATGTTGGCGAAACTATGTGTTATCACAACCACCAGTTATGGCAACTAAATACATTTTATGCGTTTTATTGGTTGCGTCAACAATACGATGATCGTAGTTATCATTCTGTGGTACGTCGAACCGAATATACATTACGATTATAAACATTTGGTGATTGCAGCCAAAATTCTTTTATTGCAACGGATTTTCAGTAATTGCAACCGATTTCTAACTAATTTTGTCTCTATAACTTAATAAATTCTTTTAAGATTGGGGCATCATTGCAATGCTTATCAAAACATTAAAAATAACATCCCTGCAAAAATGTTTTCAATCGGATGAAAACCGGCCAGTCTGTCACGACTTTTAGCCCCAAAAATGGAGTAAAACTAGTTGCAAGCTTTGATGAGCTATAACTCGTAAGCCAGACGACTTTCGGAAAAAAAACACCTTAAGCATTTGTGTTGCAAATATACAGACCGACATTTTTGACCTAGCTATGACCCTTCATGGTGTTTTCAGAGGCCAAACTTCAAATTTGAGTCAAAATTCTTTCAAACGTGAATTAGTAAGTTTTTTTAAAAACGTTTGAAAAAAAATTTGAATCAAATTTGCACGGATATTTTTTTTTTGATGCCCAATATACTAGAAAATGAGCGGGGAGCGGAAAGAATAACACTTTTCCATTTTTTATGTATTTCATGGGCACTTTAATACATATACGAGTATAAGTACAAATTCAGTTACAATAATCATCTTAATTTGTTATAATTACCGATACTTGTTTTTTTCAGCCAAAATTGGCAGTTACCTCTACTGAAAATTGTTGTCTACTCAATTAACATTCGGTTGTAACGATGGAATACATGGATAGTACGTTAAAAAACAACAACATTCGGTTGGCAAAAATTTCGGTTGTGGTAACAAATCTGTTCTCTGTGTGTACGAAATTTCTTTAAAATCGGTTTGCTTCAGGCAATGTTGTTGCGCATATGAAGTTGTAATGGGTAATCCATCTAGAGGTATTATTTCAAAATAAAAAAAAAATACTAAAATCAAATCAAGTACGGAATCTTAATTGTTCATACAAAAGGACATGTTATGCCATTTGTTTTAATATACGAGGGCGATCGCAAAAGTAACTGGCCTAACATAAAAAGAACCGTTTTTTGGAATTATTATTATTTATTTCTTAACATAATCTCCTTCCAACCCAATACACTTCATCAAACGTTTTTCAAGTTTTTTAATTCCATCCGAAAAAATAAGATTTTTCAAGACCTTCAAAATATGCCTCAGTTTCAGCATTTTTTTTTAAATTTGGAAACAAATTTTTCAGCAAATTTTTTTAAATTTGGAAACAAGAAATAATCAGATAGAGCTAAATCTGGACAATATGGTGGGTGCGGAGCAATTTCAAATCGTAATTCGGCCAGTTTTTGTTGAGTTAAAAATGCAGTGTGTGAAGGAGCATTATCTTGATGAAAAAGAACTTTTTTTTTTCTAAATGCGGTCGTTTTATCTTGATTTCTTCACTCAACCGATCCAATAATGCACAAGAATATTCACTATTTATAGTTTTTCCTTTCTCAAGATAATCAATAAATATTATACCCCTTGCATCCCAAAATACTGTGGCCATTACTTTTTCTGCTGACTTAACAGTTTTCGCCTTCTTGGGACCACTTTTACCAGTTTCTATCCATTGTTTTGACTGTTCTTTGCATTCTTGGATGTAGTGATGGATCCATGTTTCATCAACAGTTATGAATCGGCGCAAGAACTCTATTGGATTACGCTGATAAATCGCTAAAAGCTCCTCGGAATTGGTCCAACGGACGATTTTTTGGGGCAAAGTTAACAAAAGCGGCACCCATCTTGCGGATAGCATTTTCATGTGGAGTTCATCATGTAAAATACTCCAAACTTTTGTTTCGTGTATTTTAACAATATCAGCAATTTCTCTGAGCTTTATTCGTCTATCTTTAGTCACTTTATTAAATATTTTTCTAATGTTTTCAATAGCAGTAGCAGTTTTCGGTCTTCCAGAGCGTTGTTCATCTTCCGTACTTGAACGACCCATTTTAAATTGTTGAACCCAGGATTTCACGGTGGAGTATGATGGTGCATTATCACCATGAACAGAATCCAATTCATCTTTGATGAATTGTGGCGTATAAGCTTTCATATAAAAGTGTTTAATTACCGCACGAAACTCTTTATTTTTCAAAAATTATAAAACTTGTTTACTTCAATCACCTGTAACAAAGAAAATAATCATTAAATATTTCGAAAATTTTGACGGATGGATTATAAAAGATTGCTTTTAAAAAACAAAACAAAAAAAGTTGCTAGTAAAACAGAAAGTGTGCCAGGCCAGTTAGTTTCGCGGTCGCCCTCGTAATTTCCTTTAAATGTTGGCAACTGTATTATGGAAATGAGCGTTCGGCGAAAAACAAGAATGTCCGCTGTTTTCGCCTAAAATTGTGTTCAGTGATGAGGCCCATTTCTGGCGCAACGGCAGCGTCAATAAACAAAATTGCCGCATTTGGGGCTGAAGAGGAACAAGAAGAGGTTCAGGAGGTGCACGGTTTGGTGCGATTTATGGGCTGGTGGAATCATCGGTGCATATTTTTTTTAAAAATTATGATGGTCGAGACGTAACTTTCAATGGTGCTCGCTATTGCTCTATTATATCGGACTTCTTACTACCTGAAATTGAAGCCCGTAATCTTGACGACACTTGGTTTCAACAGGACGGTGTGTGTCACTTGCCATGCAGCTGATCAAACAATGGATCTATTGAGAGGTCATTTCGAAAAGCAGATAATTTCTCGTTTTGGACAGGTGAGTTGGCCACCTAGATCGAGTCATAGCACACCTTTAGACATTTTTCTTTGGGGTTAAGTAGAGTCCTAAGTCTATGCTGTTAAACCAGCTACGAATCAGGGTTTGGAAGCCAACATGTGTCATTAAATCCATACCGCTCGAAATGCACGAACGAGTCATCCAAAATTGGACCCTCAGAATGGAAACCCTGAGGCGTAGTTGCGGCCAACATTTGAAGGAAATTATATTCAAAAAATAAATGGCATTAAATTTCCTTCGAATGAATAAAAAAGATTCCACACTGGATTTGAATTTTAGTTTTTTTTATTTAAAAAAATACCTCTAAATGGATCACCTATATTTAGGACGATTCATGCTTAAATAACATAGCGGGAATTTTTAAAACTAACCACGCCCCTTTATGCCCGATAGGTTTTAAACCAACACTGTCCATGGGTTGAAGTCCATGTAAGTCGGATTAACCGACTGTAACATGTTTCAATTTACTTCTCTTGTTTTTTCAGTTCGCATTTCAAAGGTAGCAACACGAAGAAATGATGGCTTGACGAAAATGTCACACCAATTGACCCACATTTCATTTAAGCATTGAGCGTTCTTTTTTTTTCTTTTTGTTCTTTTGCGATGATGACACACTTGCAGTTGCTTCGTTCCTCGAGAAGCAAAATTTTTGCTAATCAAGCAAAGGTTTTTACTCGTTTTTGTGTGTGTGTGTGTGTGTGCTTGTGTTTCTCCTCAACGGCGTTTAACTAGATCACAAACTATTTTCGAGTTTATTTCTTTTGTTCTGACGAAGAAGAAAAAAGTGCTTTCAAAGGTAAAAATTGAAAAAAAAAAAATTTGAAAGACAAAAAAAGTACCATTGAAGGACATCTGGGTCATATTTGAAAGCCATACATTTTGCGAGAATATTGAAAATATCAAGATTTTTCCAAGTCAACCAGCAGCAGCAGCAATATGTGACGCGAAAAAATAGAAAGGGACCTAAGGTTAAAAACCAGTTTTGTTCCGAAGAGCCATTTTAAAGATTAGGTCCCTTTCTATTTGCGCTTAGAATCTTCGATTTCACTTTCATAAAACGCGCATATCTCTGGGAGGGAACTCTTTTGGGGCATGGGATCGGTCTCATTCGATGCTCAGATGTTGTCCACATCAAAAAAAGAAGAAAAAAATTAAATTTGGTTTTTTTACCCTTAGGTCCCTTTCTCTATGCGCTGTCACATATGAGGATTTCAATACCAAACGACAAAACAAGTGGTTTTATTCGGGGCTTTTGAACGGATGTTTGCCTTTTTTAGTTTTTTCGTGTGTTTTTTTTCTGTAATGCCTTCAACAACAACATTATTTTTCTCAAAATACTTATTCAAATAACAGCTACTACGGGTACAACAACAACATTCTCATAATTTTTATCGCAAACACACAAGAAAAAAAATCAAGTAAAAAAATATTAAATCTGGCGTGCCCGACTATGAGATACCCTCTATGAGTTTAAAAACCTCTCTCTGAAGCTTGATCAAAATCGTATGCAATAGCGCACAGTGGGAAAATTACGAAAAAAATTGGAAATAATTCGGCCATTTCGTTTGTAATGGTCCGATTTAAATGAAAATTTACATTGACCTTCTTGAAGTGTTACTGAGCTTAAGTTTTGAATTTCATGCATCTGTGTTTAACAGGTGCTGCACAGTGGGCCCTCAAAGTTGGTCACCTCGAGTTAAAATTTTCTTTTTCAAGCCGCCAAAAGCGTATTTGTGGTCCGATCGTAATAATTTTTTCTTTAGTGAAAAGGTACCTTTACTCTTATGTCAATAACTTTAATGTTTCTTAAGTAACATACAAAAAATTTGCATTTATTTCAAAGAAAACTTTATGCTTAATACAAATAATAAGCAATTGTGACCCTAGTCGGTACTTTTCTTGCTCCAGGCGTCTCCAAATATGGGCATTTTTTTCAAAAAAAATTGAGTTTGAGCTCAAATAAAAAAAATCGCCACACTGCTGGCCCAATTTGGTGCTATAAGTCAGTTAACTACATATGTTTTCTAAAATCCCAAGCAAAGAAATTTTGCGGGAGGCCATTTCTAGGACAAAAAAAATGAGTTTTTGTTAAAAAATCCCATTTCTGGGATTTTGTTTTCCCCTGTGTCAAATTTTAGAAAAGTGGCAACTCCAATTTTTTTTTTGAATAAGTTTTTCATTTTGTCACAAAAATATTGATACTACGTAAAAAAATCAGGTTTCTATCTCCAACCAGCAAAATTTTACAGTGGTCTGAAATATTGACTTTTTTTGCTACCTTCACAAAAAAAAATTTTTTTCTCGTTTTTATCAATTATTATTCAACATATTGAGTTAATTGCATTCTTTTTTATAATCTGTTAAAACTAGAGGTAATTACCTTTCCATTGGTATATAAAAAGTATATCCTTTTACCTACACTTATAACAGCACGTGCGCTGGAATAAGACCCCTTTGAGTAAAGTATGAATTTTATAGGTAAGAATACCAATTTTAAAAATTCTCGTACCTATCCATAAATAGCAAAAATATATATTTTTACCATTATTGTTTACCTATTGTGTAAAAACGGAAAATGGGTAGTATTGTATAGTATGGATCTAGGTACCTAAACATTCATTCTTATATGTTTTGGGGGAATACCTGTCCCCTATGTCCGGAATATTGTGCAACATTTTAGGCGAATGTACCTGGGTACATAAAAATTCATTGTTATAAATGTATTTTTGGGGAATACCTGGTATTTTAGTCAAGTATTAATTGCGGATATTATTGTGATTACCTGTAAGTATTACTCATTGATATAAGAACCGCCGATTTTGTATGGGTTTATCATAACAAATTAATCCGCCATGACGATAACACTCCTTGTTCAAGAACTTGTTGAATTTTTAAAAAACACCAAACTTCGGAAAATGGAGAACAGAGTAGCATATTTAATAGAGTGCATAGAGTCAACATATAGCGAGATAACACAATCTAACGAAAGCAGCAAAGTATTAAATTTTTTGAAAAAATTTGACCGCCTCATGGAGAAGTATCACAGGAATTATTCAAGATTACCAACTGAGTGGCTCGACAGTATAATTGAATTTAAAACTGTCCCTGCTTTAGTGGGTGCTCCTACTAAGGAATACGACGATCTATGTCCAAAGGCAAAGAAACAACGGTTGTCGGCTGAGATGGCAAATCATTCACCTTCAAAGATTTGTGATACATTCAAGGAATTACTGACGGTGGAAAATCGGCCATCTAGCGCAAAAAGAATTGCAGACGTGTTAACGGAAGCATCACCAAGGCGGCTCCAACGCATTGAAAGAAGTATTGCAACACCATGTCCTGGTTTTAGCGAGGAAGAAGCATTAGCTTTAATCATCGAATTGGGATTGAGTAAGAACAAGTACACTCATTTAAGAAGAATGCTGCTTGATAAAGGATGTGACATGTTTCCCGCATACAACCGAATAAAGGAACGAAAAATGGAAATTTTGCCAAACCCAGTGATAATTACAGAAAAGGCCGGCAGCGTTAGTTTGGAACTACTTCTCCAAAATACTGCCAGTAGGATAATAACAACATTGAATGAGGAACAACTAAAAAAAATCAACAACAGCCATCTTCAATTAATATGCAAGTGGGGATGTGATGGTTTGTCAGCACTTTCGGAATACAAACAATGCTCTGATAGCCAATCTACCCAGATCGAATTCAAGAGCGTATTCATGGCATCTTTGGTTCCTCTGAGGTTAAATTTAGACTCTACCTTACCTTCAACTTCGCGCAGAAAATCAAACCCTACTGAAGCAATATGGCGTAATCCAACACCTGGCTCCAAAATTTATTGCAGACCAATCTCCTTCGTATATCATAAAGAAACGAGTGATTTAACTAAAGCCATCACAGACAAATTAAAAGATGATATTTCGAGATTAGAAGATTTTGCATTTAAATTCGACAGGTATTCTATTACAATATCTTTTAAAATGTTCCTGACAATGGTAGATGGAAAAGCCGCAAACGATATTACAGGAAACAAATCTAGCTGGAAGTGTTTCATTTGCAATAAAAGCAAAGTTAATTTTTCAAACGCTTCGAATAATTCAGTAGTCAATGAAGATACCCTTGAGTTTGGAATAGCACCGTTACATGCTCGAATCAGGTTTCTAGAACACTTTCTAAACCTTGCTTATGACATTAAGTATAAATCTATACCAGGAAATGAAAGGAAAAACATTCGAGCTAACAAAGAAATGCATGAAATGAGAGCAAGTGAAAAAAAAAGAATTCAAGATGCATTTAAACAACAAACTGGCCTAAATATTTCTAAACCACGCTCGAACTTTGGGAATACAAATGATGGAAACACTGCCAGAAGATTCTTCGCAGACTATAATACAGCTGCAGAAATAACTGGAATCAATAAGGAGTTGATTCGAATGGTTAATATATTGCTTTTAGCTCTGAATTCCAAACAAAAGATTAATTCCGATAAATTTGGAGTTTACGCCGAACGAATTTTAAAAATGCTTGCTGATCTCTATCCCTGGAAAGATCTAACGCCAACTATACACAGAGTCCTGTTCCATGGGAAACAAATAATCGAGTCTCACCTTCTCCCTATAGGCGAGTTAACTGAAGAACCACAAGAAGCTAGAAATCGAGACTTCAGATATGTTCAACAATTTTCCACAAGAAAATGCTCAAGAATAGCACAAAACGAAGACTTACTTAATAGTTTATTATTATCTTCAGATCCTTTTTTATCCTCCATGAGAAGTAAGTTGACTTCGTACCACGAAATGACGCATGGAGACGAAGAAGAATTTTCTGATTTATTAGATATGCTGGACGTGGAATAAAATCATTTAAGTTTAATGTTTTTTAATTATAAGATTTATTTAAATGTTAATTTATTTAAAAAAAAGTTTTTCACAAAAAATGAAGTCAATAGCATCTTTTTATTCAAATTTTCTATCTGCAACAATTAAATTACTTTTTTGCGATTGGAAATGTGTAAATTTGATTTTTTTAAATGCAACAACATTGATCTCTCACAAAATGAAATTGCTATTTACCAAAAAAATTAATATTTTACTCAAAGGGGTCTTATTCCAGCGCACGTGCTGTTATAAGTGTAGGTAAAAGGATATACTTTTTATATACCAATGGAAAGGTAATTACCTCTAGTTTTAACAGATTATAAAAAAGAATGCAATTAACTCAATATGTTGAATAATAATTGATAAAAACGAGAAAAAAATTTTTTTTTGTGAAGGTAGCAAAAAAAGTCAATATTTCAGACCACTGTAAAATTTTGCTGGTTGGAGATATAAACCTGATTTTTTTACGTAGTATCAATATTTTTGTGACAAAATGAAAAACTTATTCAAAAAAAAAATTGGAGTTGCCACTTTTCTAAAATTTGACACAGGGGAAAACAAAATCCCAGAAATGGGATTTTTTAACAAAAACTCATTTTTTTTGTCCTAGAAATGGCCTCCCGCAAAATTTCTTTGCTTGGGATTTTAGAAAACATATGTAGTTAACTGACTTATAGCACCAAATTGGGCCAGCAGTGTGGCGATTTTTTTTATTTGAGCTCAAACTCAATTTTTTTTGAAAAAAATGCCCATATTTGGAGACGCCTGGAGCAAGAAAAGTACCGACTAGGGTCACAATTGCTTATTATTTGTATTAAGCATAAAGTTTTCTTTGAAATAAATGCAAATTTTTTGTATGTTACTTAAGAAACATTAAAGTTATTGACATAAGAGTAAAGGTACCTTTTCGCCGTAAAACACTCAAAATCCCACTTTTTTCGCAATAGTTGACTTTGAACAGCTGGCATTTTCATATTATTGGTGATTTTGCTACAATTCTTTTTTTAAAACATTAACCAAAGTGTTTTCTTTAAACCAGGATTAAATTTTCCCCGATTCACCTAAAACTGATTCCCAAAAATAAAATAATCCCAGAAAATCCAAAGCAAATTTTTCGAAAAAAAAACTTTAAGTCCCGATATCTTTTTTATTGTACGAGATATGAAAAAATTTGTAATAACATTTTTGGTTGGGTTTGTCCAGCAGATTTCACTAAAGAAAAAATTATTACGATCGGACCACAAATACGCTTTTGGCGGCTTGAAAAAGAAAATTTTAACTCGAGGTGACCAACTTTGAGGGCCCACTGTGCAGCACCTGTTAAACACAGATGCATGAAATTCAAAACTTAAGCTCAGTAACACTTCAAGAAGGTCAATGTAAATTTTCATTTAAATCGGACCATTACAAACGAAATGGCCGAATTATTTCCAATTTTTTTCGTAATTTTCCCACTGTGTAGCGTACCTTACGCAATTTCAGCCTGATGGGTTAATATGGGGTGATCCATCTAAAGGTATTTTTTAGAACAAAAAAACAAAACAAAAAATTCAAATTAAGTGTGGAACCTCTATAAGGGACGCGCAAAATAGAAAGGGACCTAAGGTCAAAAACCAGTTTTTTCAGGAGAGCCATTTTAAAGATTAGGTCCCTTTCTATTTGCGCTTAGAATCGTCGACTTCACTTTCATAAAACGCGCATTACTCTGGGAGGGAACACTTTTGGGGCATGGGATCGGTCTCATTCGATGCTCCGATGTTGTCCACATCAAAAAAAGAAAAAAAGTGAAAAGTTAATGAAAACGTGTGTTCAGGAGAGCCATTTTAAAGATTAGGTGCCTTTCTATTTGCGCTTAGAATCGTCGAATTCACTTTCATAAAACGCGCATATCTCTGGGAGGGAAGACTTTTGGGGCATGGGATCGGTCTCATTCGATGAAAATTGATTTTTTTTACCCTTAGGTCCCTTTCTCTATATGCTGTCACATATGTAATTTAAAAGGACATTTTATGGCACTTATTTTTTGAAAATAATTTCCTTCAAATGTTGGCCGCAACTACGCCTTAGGGTTTCATTCTGATCGTCCAATTTTGGATGACTCATTCGAGCATTTTGATCGGTATCGCTTTAATGACACGCGTAGTGTTGGCTTCCAAAACCTGCATCGTAGCTGGTTTGTCAGCATAGACTTTGGACCCCAACGTAACCCCAAAGAAAAATGTCTAAAGGTGTGATATCACTCGATCTAGGCATCCAACTCACCTGTCCAAAACGTGAAATTAGCTGCTTTTCGAAATGACCTCTCAATAGATCCATTGTTTGAGCAGTGGCAAGTGGCGCCGTCCTGTTGGAACCAAATGTCCTCAAGATTACGGGCTTCAATTTTAGGTAGCATAAAAATCGATATCATGGCGCGATAGCAAGCACCATTCACGGTTACGTTCCGGTCAACATGATTTTTGAAAAATATGCACCGATGATTCCACCAGCTGATAAACCTCACCAAACCGTGGTTTTCTCTGGGTATAATGGCACCTCTTGAACCTCTTGCTTGTTGCTCTTCAGCCCAAATGTGGCAATTTTGTTTATTGACTTTGCCGTTGAGCCAGAAATGGGCCTCATCACCGAACAAAATTTTGGTTGAAAGCAGCGGATCTTCCCGTTTCTCACCGAACGCTCATTTCCATAATAAAGTTGCCAACATGTGAAAGTAATTATTTTCAAAAAAATGCCATGAAATGTCCTTTCAAATTAACAATAAAGATTCCACACTTGATTTAAATTTTCATATTTTTTTTGTTCTGACAAAAATACCTCTAGATGGATCACCCTATATTTAGAGCTGTTGTGTATGGAGGCTATTCGAAACCTTTGACCGATATGGTCCAATGTAAAAGGACATAGGTGTTGGTCGTTCGTAACGGTACATGCGAAATTTGGTAGAAGTCGGTTATAAAATGTGACTTATAAAGCTGCAGATTCTTAAATCTGCATGGACCTTTGTGTGTGGGCTAGAGGACAGTATGGACCGCTGAGGTCCAGTTTCGCCGCTATGAATTATTGATTGCTCATAGCGTACCGTGCAAAATTTGGGCGTGATCGGGTGTAATTTGTGGCTTTTAAAGCTGCAGGACCTGAATTTGGGCGGGCTCTTTGTGTGGGACATATTCGAAAACATAAAGCGATATGGTCCAATTCTACCAAAAAAAAGTACTCGTATGTATTGGCCACTGGTAATGCTTTGTGCAGAATTTGATCCGAATCGGTTGGAAAATGTGGAATTTAGAGCGGCAGGTTCTGAAATCGGAGAGTACCTTTGTATAGGGCCTACATATAAAAATATGGACCTATGTAGTCTAGTTCCACCGTAGGTAGTTAATGGTTTGGGTGTAATTTGTGGTTCTAGAGCATGACCTTTATTTGGGGGGCTACCGAAAAATATGGGCCGTTGTGGTCCAGTATTACCACAGCTAATCAATTGATGGTTACTCATAACGTACCACGCAGAGTTTAGGCATGGGGAGTAATTTGTGGCTTCTAAAGCTGCATGACCTCAGGGACATTGGACCTCTGCAGGGACCTTTGTGTGGGACATATCCCCAAACATGGGTCGATATGATCCAAACTTCCCACAGATGTGTGTGGGTCACTCGTTATGCTCTGTGAGAAATTTTTTCAAGTGTAATATGAGGCTTTTAGAGCTGTAGGTTCTGAAGTAGGAAAGGACCTTTCTTTGTATGGGAGCTATGCCAAAATGCAGATCTATGTGGTCCAGTTTTAACACAGCTAATTAATGGCCACTCCTAAAGTAGCATGCAAAATTTTAACGTGATTGGGTGTAATTTGTGACTTCTAAAGTTTCAGGACCTCAAATTACCTAGGACCTTTGTGTGGGACTTGTTCGAAAACTTGGTTCGATATGGTCCAATTTCCCCACAGATATGTATGGGTCACTCGTTATGCTTTGTGAGAAGGTTTATTGGAATCTAGTGTAATAAGTAGCATTAAAGAATGTGCGTTCTGAAATGGGAGCTTAACGAACATGTTGACCCATGTACGTAGTCCAGTTTCAGCACCGCTTAATTAATGGCCACTCCTAAAGTACCATGCAAAATTCAAACGTGATTAGGTGTAATTTATGGCTGCTAGAACTGCCGAACAGGAAATCGGGAGGAGCCTTTGTATGGGAGCTAATAGAAATCTTCGACCGATATGGACAAAATTAACCAGAAGTAGGTGTTAGTCACTCGGATGTAGCTATTAGAGCTGTAGGTTATCGGAAAAAATCTATGTATGATATCAAAATATGTACCGATGTGGACCCAATTCAATAAGGTTCGTCCTAGGCCCAAACTTGAATAATGTACCAAGTTACAACGAATTCGGTTGCTATATATATATTGCTATATATATGATGAGAGGGCTGCTATATATATTTCTGGCCTAACAATGAAAATGCGCATATTTATCTTCAAAAATGGCTTTATTGTTTTCAAAGTATTCTCCAGCATGATTTATACACTTTTGCATGCGCTCTAACCAATTGTCGAAGCAGTTTTTCCACTCCGATTGAGACAACACCAAAACATGGCTTTCGAACGCTTCAGCAGCATCTTCTGGCGACGAAAATCGTTGACCACGCATTTCTTGATGTGCGGGAAATAAAAGAAGTCATTGGTTGCCAAGTCAGCGCTGTACGACGGAATAACCATCAATACGACGTTTTGGACGGTCAAAAAGGCGCTGGTTTAAGCCGATGTGTGAGAGCTCGCATTGTCATGGTGCACAATGATTCGTCTTCTCTTGTTCGTTTTTCGAATTTCTCCGAAGACTTCAGGCAAACAAATTGTGGTTTACCACTCAGAGTTGACCGACCTACGGTGCTCAAGCGGAACAGTCGCCACATGACCAGTTTTGCCGAAAAAACAGGCGACCATTTGCTTCGAAGTGCTTTTTCCACGAACAACTTTCGTTGGATTTAACTCGTCTTCGAAGACACACACGCTCGATTGCTGTTTTCTTTCGGGCTCATACGCATAGATCCACGATTCGTCACCTGTGACGATCCTTTAAACGCCTTTTTAAGCACCGCGATCGTATTTTTTCAAAATTTCTTTGCACCAATCGACACGAGCCTTTTTGAGCGATTGTCAACCAACACAAATGATGGTGGTACTTCAAAACGTTCTGAGTGCGTTTATGCTAAAAAATATCAAACTTTCCAATGTAGATGTCAGATGGCGCCAGCCAACAGTTAGTGCTGCCTAGGCCAGAAATATACGAGGGCGACCGCAAAACTAACTGGCCTGGCACATTTTCTGTTTTACTAGCAACTTTTTTTGGTTTTGTTTTTTAAAAGCAATCTTTTATAAGCCATCTGTGAAAATTTCAGATATATTTAATGATTATTTTCTTTGTTACAGGTGATTGAAGTAAACAAGTTTTATAATTTTTGAAAAATGGAAAATAAAGAGTTTCGTGCGGTAATTAAACACTTTTATATGAAAGCTTATACGCCACAATTCATCAAAGATGAATTGGATTCTGTTCATGGTGATAATGCACCATCATACTCCACCGTGAAATCCTGGGTTCAACAATTTAAAATGGGTCGTTCAAGTACGGAAGATGAACAACGCTCTGGAAGACCGAAAACTGCTACTACTATTGAAAACATTAGAAAAATATTTAATGAAGTGACTAAAGATAGACGAATAAAGCTCAGAGAACTTACTGATATTGTTTAAATACCCGAAAAACAAGTTTGGAGTATTTTACATGATGAACTCCACATGAAAAAGCTATCCGCAAGATGGGTGCCGCGTTTGTTGACTTTGCCCCAAAAACTCGTCCGTTGGACCAATTGCGAGGAGCTTTTAGCGATTTATCAGCGTAATCCAATAGAGTTCTTGCGCCGATTCATAACTGTTGATGAAACATGGATCCATCACTACATCCCAGAATGCAAAGAAGAGTCAAAACAATGGATAGAAACTGGTAAAAGTGGTCCCAAGAAGGCGAAAACTGTTAAGTCAGCAGAAAAAGTAATGGCCACAGTATTTTGGGATGCAAGGGGTATAATATTTATTGATTATCTTGAGAAAGGAAAAACTATAAATAGTGAATATTATTGTGCATTATTGGATCGGTTGAGTGAAGAAATCAAGATAAAACGACCGCATTTAGAAAAAAAAAAGTTGTTTTTTATCAAGATAATGCTCCTTCACACACTGCATTTTTAACTCAACAAAAACTGGCCGAATTACGATTTGAAATTGCTTCGCATCCACAATATAGTCCAGATTTAGCTCCTTCTGATTATTTCTTGTTTCCAAATTTAAAAAAAAAATTCTCGGTGGCAAAAAATTTTCGTCCAATAGCAGGTTATTGCTGAAACTGAGACATATTTTGAAGGTCTTGAAAAATCTTATTTTTCGGATGGAATTAAAAAACTTGAAAAATGTTTGATGAAGTGTATTGAGTTGGAAGGATATTATGTTGAAAAATAAATAATAATAATTCCAAAAACACGGTTCTTTTTATGTTAGGCCAGTTACTTTTGCGGTCGCCCTCGTATATAGCAACCCTTGCACAACGAGAGATGGACAGATGGGCGGACAGACATCACTTCTTGGAATCATATAGTGATTCGCCGATCGATATACCTAACACAGGGTCTATCTCAATTAATTAAAGGCGTTGCAAACATCAGCACTAAGTCATAATACCCTATACCGCAGTGTGGTGTAGGGTGTAATAAAACGTTTCGGTGCACACATACATATGTGATGCGCAAAATAGAAAGGGACCTAAGGTTAAAAACTAGTTTTGGTTAGGAGAACCATTTTAAAGATTAGGTCCCTTTCTATTTGCGCTTAGAATCGTCGACTTCACTTTCATAAAACGCGCATATCTCTGGGAGGGAAGACTTTTGGGGCATGGGATCGGTCTCATTCGATGCTCAGATGTTGTCCACATCAAAAAAAAAAGAAAAAAAAAATGAAAATTGATTTTTTCCCCTTAGTTCCCTTTCTCTATGCGCTGTCACATATGTGTTTTCCTCCTCCAACTTCAAAAAACAAAAACGTATTTCACTTCTTTTTCGGTGGTTGGAACATCTACCAAAGGACTGTAAGTGAGACTCGCTGACTTAAACTTCGACTGCGTCCGCCATGCCATTTCAGTCAGACACTCTCTTTGGGCTGAGCCCAAAGACCACAACAACAAAAGTCCACCCATCCATCCACTTTATCTGCAGCAACTGTTTGCTCGAGGATGAACTTCGACAACAGAAAATTTACCCAGAACCAGCAACAGGCTACGCCAACCAACAACTAAAACAACAACAGCAGCAATGATTACGATAAAAAAAAACCAAAAACAACAACAACCAACTCCAAAAAGTCCACAATTTCGTTTTGTATTCTGGTTATCACCAGGATGTTAAGTGTGTATATAATGTGTACATAATAATATATTATATACACAGACATACATACATGTATAAATACATACATACATGTATAAATACATACATACATATATACTTTCACATATAAACCTACAAATGTAAATGTCAGCAGGAGTCATTATCTCTCACTGATTATAATGAAAAAACAAACGAACCTGCGGCCAGAGTTTCCCAAACACCGAGCCTGGAACACTAGAAAAACATGGAACGAATTTATAGAGTTCTAACTAGGAACTGTGTTAAAGTTGAGCAAGTGATCAATCAATCAGTAAAAAATACTAAAGCCCTTTGGGTGTTCCGAAAAGCCAACTGAAATTAGATTTATGGACCTCCTAGGACGGGCTCTTAATTTACCAATCTCTCCAACTAATGTCATATTTAAAATGGCGAGACTAGCTTAGTTGTAAGACTAGGCTAGGTAAAATCTGTTGAACATCTTTGTGGGAGCTATATCTTAATCTAAACCGATTTTCTCCAATTTCAACAGCTTCTGTCATTTCATTCAGACACTCTCTTGGCACAAAGAACTCACTTGTGCCAATTTTTTTAAGATTGGATGTAATAAGTGGCTTTTAGAGTTAAAGCCATAAAATCGGATGAACAAACAGATACGTGTGGGAGCTATAATTATATCCGTACCAATTTTGGTTTATTCCAATAAAGATATTTCTTGACCTAAACGACTTACTCGTGGTTGATTTGATTTAGATTGCATTTAAGTTGTGGCTTCTAGAGCACAAAAAACAGAAAAGTCAGATGAACATATACGAGGGTTGCTATTTTTTCGGGTGCTAACAATACTAGTGCTCCCAAATGCAAACTGGAACTTCCTTTGGAAACTTTGGCATTTTTTAGCACAACTTCACTCACAACATTTTGTCATTTGAGGGCGAATGGTTTTGTTTACAGTGTGTTGAAAAATTCATCTCAGTCAAAAAATGGAATTACCCCGTGAACATTTTCGTGCGATGATTATTTAGGAATTTTGGTCTGGGTTATCGAGACAAGAGTGTTTAAATCAACTTGTTTCGACTTTTGGCGATGAAGCACCATCAAAAACCCCTGTTAATCGCTGTTACCAAAAGTTCAGTCTCGGACGCCGTTCGCTCCAGGATGACTTTCGTGAAGGACGTTCAACTTCGGTCACTTTGCCAGAAACCATCGATGCTGTGCGTGAACTGGTTAAGTAAGACCGACATATGACATATGGTAAGATTGAGGCATCCTTGGGCATTAGTATGACAGGCAACAATAAAATATTGCATGTTCATTTGGCGGTGAAAAAAATTTGTTCTCGTTGGATCCCACATAATTTGACGCATGTTCAAAAAAGGCTCGTATGGATTGGTGCAAAGAGATGTTGAAAAGTATAACTGCGTTAGCTCAAAGGCAGTGTATAACATTGTCGCAGGTGACGAATCATGGATCTATGCATATGAACCCGAAACAAAACAGCAATCGACCGTGTGGGTCTTTCAAGACGAGCCAAATCCAACAAAAGAGATGTTGAAAAAGTATAACTGCTTTAGCTCAAAGGCAGTGTATAACATTATCACAGGTGATGAATCATGGATCTACCCGAAACAAAACAGCAACCGACCGTATGGGTCTTTCAAGACGAGCCAAATCCAACAAAAGTTGTTCGTGGAAGGAGTACATCGAAGCACCGTATTGGTGCAAAGAGATGTTGAAAAAGTATAACTGCGGCAGCTCAAAGGCAGTGTATAACATTGTCACAGGTGACGAATCATGGATCTATGCATATGAACCCGAAACAAAACAGCAATCGACCGTATGGGCCTTTCAAGACGAGCCAAATCCAACAAAAGTTGTTCGTGGAAGAAGTACATCAAAGCAAATGATTGCGTTTTTTTCGGTATAACTGCCCATGTTGCCACAGTGCCTTAAGTGGAAAGTAGGACGGTCAATTCTGAGTGGTATACAACCATCTGTTTGCCAACAGTGTTCGAAGAAATGGGGAAAGACAATAGGAGAAGACGGATTATTTTGCATCACGACTCTTACACATCAGCTGAAACGATGAGCTATTTGACCACTTGATGGGCCATCCACCGTACATCCCTGATTTGGCACCCAATAACTTCTTCTTCTTTCCTAGCATCAAGAAAAAAATGCGTGCTCAACGTTTTTTATCGCCCAAAGCAGCTGTTGAAGCGTTCATAACTCATGTTTTGTAGGTGTCTCATTCGGAGAAGTGAAAAAGTGCTTCGAAAATTGGTTTATGCGTATGCAAAAAAGTACTGATCTTAAAGAAGAATATTTTGAAAAACAATAAAACTATTTCCTATGATAGATATTATTGTGTTTTTATTGTCGGACCCGAAATATAAATAGCAACCCTCGTATGTGGGAGCTATATCGAAATTTAAACCGATTTTCTTCAATTTCAACAACGTTCTTGGTTGGCCAAAAAACTAACATTACCTAAATTTATTCAAAATTGGGTCTTAGATGTGGCAGATATATCTAAATCTGAACCGATTTGCTTTGATTATCCTTTAAAAAAGTAACATGTGCCAAATTTCATCAAGATTGGCTGTTATATGTAGCTTCTACAGCGTAAGATATATAATCGGATAGACATACATATGTGGAAGCTATAACTTCATCTTAGCCGATTTTTTTCAACGGACACGCGGACAGACAGACGGACGGACGGTGGTGACTAGATCATGTTACACTTTTCATACTCTCCATTACACTGGTAGGAGACCACATAAAGTATATATCGGCTGATCAGTCTTGAGGTATTTTTTCAAAACAAAAAAAAAACAAAACTTCAAATCTAGTGTGGAATCTTTGTTGTTCATTCGAAAGGACATTTTATGCCATTTATTTTTTAAATAAAATTTCCTTCATCACACGATCTAGGCGGCCAACTCACCTGTCCAAAACATGAAATTAGCTGCTTTTCGAAATGACCTCTCAATATATCCATTGTTTGAGCAGCAAGTGGCACCGTTCTGTTGAAACCAAGTGTCGCCAAGATTACGGGCTTCAATTTCAGGAAACAAAAAATTCGATATCAAGGCGCGATAGCTAGCACCATTTACGGATACGTTCCGGTCATCATCATTTTTGAAAAAATATGGGCCGATTATGCCACCAGCACCAAACCATGGTTTTATCTGGGTATAATGACAGTTCTTGAACCTCTTCTGGTTGCTCTGGTTGCCGTAGAACCAGAAAGGCGCCTCATCACTGAATAAACTGTTGTTCGAAAACAGCGGATCTTCTCGTTTCTCATTTCCATAATTCAGTTGCATAATTTGGAGACGTTGTTGCTGTGTAAGTCCTTCTATGATAAAACGACAAACAATACTAATAAGGGAAAACAAGTTTATCGCAATTCACGCGTTAACTCTGAAAAAGCCGCTATGGAAAAGGTACCTCTAGATGGATCACCCTATATATTCTGAATCATACATTTCTAAGATAATCTAGCCATGTCCGTCTGTCTGCCTGAGGAATGACAACTGCAGATCGCACTGTTGTAGGTAAGCTTCTGAAATTTTGCAGAAACATGTGTCGCTGGACTGAAACGGTTGATATTGAAAATGGGCCAGTTTGACCAAGAGGTACAATTTTTCTCTATACAAGGACTGAGTCAACCTTTGAAAAATTAACAAACTTGAACTTTAAAACCCAATATACGAGTATGATGAACTAATAGAGGTATGACAGTGATATTTGAAACATATGTGACCTTCTCCGAGAAAAGGGACCTAGTGTGTCAAAAAACGGGTTTGGACTTAAGAGTGGATTCTCGTTCCTAAAAAGGTGTAGAATAAGATGAAATGAGTTAGATTTCTGATACAAATTTATTTACCCCATAAAAACGTACAAAACGAACTTGGGAAAATCGATAAAAATGAGAAAAACATTAAGACTTTACTTTTTTTTGATTTTGATTCTACCATACAATGAAGGGTATATTAGTTTTGTCATTCTGTCTGTAACACCTTAAAATAATCATCGGAGACCCAACAAAGTATATATATTCTTGATCCTCGTAAAATTCTAGCCATGTTATCCGGCTGTCCGTCCGTTGAAAACAAGATAGAGCCTGCATGAAAACAGCTAGCTGAAATTTGTCACAAATATGTGTAGTTAACCCAACATGGTTGGTATTGAAAATGGTCTATATAGCTCTACGGAAAGTTGGTGTTGGAGACCCTCAACCGACACTACCTCATAAAAATTTGTTTTTTATTTGGAAATATCCGTCCAGTTTCTTGAGCAAAATCACTGAAATTTTGCAAATAATAATCTCTATAAAGGAGCAATCATCTATGTAAAAATGGTTTAGATTGGGCCAACATTTCGTGTACCTCCCATACAAACGGCCTTATGGGCCTTGAGAAATAATATGACTATAACTCACCACAAACTTGACCTATCGAAATGAAATTTTACACATCAAGATTTCTATATACAACACACTTCTACGCTGAATTTGGTTGAGATCGAAAAAGTCCTACTGGTACCTCCCACACTAACGGTCTCATGGGCCTTGAAAATAATATGACAATAACTCACCACAAGCTTGACCTATCGTAATGAAATTTTGCACATAAAGATTTCTATATAGAACACACTTCCGCACCAAATTTGATTTTATTTGGGAATCTGGTGGAGGGTATCCAAAGTTCGGCGCAGCCAAACTTAACATTTTTTACTTGTTTGGTTTTAAATTGTTTTTTTTTCGTCAGTCTTCGAATTTTTTTGGAGTTTGGACTTTTTTTCAATGTTTCGTGATCTGGTACTTCGATTTTCTACCGTTTGACAATTTCAGATTTTTTTTTCGGCGCTTTGACTTCAGTTTTTTTTCTCGTGATCGGGTGCTTCGTTTTTTTTTTGCTGGCAGGTTCAGATTTATTTTTCGATTGTTTTTTTCGCTTTTGGTTCACTCGGTTTAGGAGCTACAAAATCCAGTTTCTGTGAATCAGTATATAAGACCCTGACATTCTCATACAAATACCATTTGCGATCTAACGATAAACTGCTTGGTGTAATGTAAAAAATAGCAAAGTTATTGTCACACTAAAAGCGAAAAAAATTCGTCACCACATAGTCAAGACGTCACCGAATTCGGCACCCAATCATAACTAACCATACCAAATCGCATCTCCCAACTGAAGATGTGTTCAAAGTGATAATGCGTTATGAAACTTTAAATGCATTATTCTCAAAATATCATTTTCACACACTAGGACCCTTTTCTCGGAGAAGGTTACAAATGATGCTGGCATAGATCGAACGAAGTCCTGCAGAAAAAGTGAGTGGGCCCTTTTAAAAATCGCATTTAATGCAAAAGCAGTGGAACGATCATTATCACTGGTACTCCCTTGCGTAGTTCGACCACACGTAAAAAAACTATGGTTGGGATAACAATATTTGAAAGGCAACATACTATTGTTGATGATCCTTAACAACCATAGTATGATTCACACTCAATCATACTATGATCACCACAACCATATTATGAGACTCACAACCATAGCATGTTTTACATACAACCTCAATATGATCCTCACAACCATAGTTTGATACTCTCGCTATCATTTTATGACCCCTACAACCATATTATGATCCCTACAACCATAATATGATCACACACAATTGTACTGTGTTCCCCATTATTACAATTGGGCCCAGTTGTCAACAATAGATTAGAATTATGATAATTTTTTTAAAATACATTAAATTCAAAATAATTGGAGTGATCTATTTACCAGTAGAAAGAAAAACAGTTCAAAAAACGTAAGCGTTTTTATTAAAAATATTTCTGTTAAACAAAGCCATAGCAGTTTTGAAAAAATTTATATCCATATAAAAAGTACTACGAGTATTATTGCATTAGCACCGTAACAATAAATTGTTCAAAAAGCATATTTAAATAAAGAAAAAATACAATCATACAGTATGATTGCCGTAATCATATTATTGTTAACATAAAACCCAAAGAACAATACTTTTGTCGCACCAACCATACTTATATTATTGCAACTACCATATTTTCATTTTTAAATTTGGCAATAAAACTCTTATTACATTTCAACAATATAACTTTTGAGGCAATCATACTATTGTCAAAATTAAATTGAGAAAACAATACTATGGTTGCGATGAACATAATTTAATGGCGGAGAACATATTAGTATTGCCGTGGCAATATACTAACCATGTTTTGCCTCTGCGTGCAGAATCTCAGTTAGCCTTTTTGCGTATCCTACTAATTTTGAAGGGTTTTGTTATTAGTTTTTTACTACGTCCGCCCCTGACATGGGAACAAACGCTAACCTGAAAGTAGCCAACTCTGGAGCAGACGCTTCTGACTTTTAGATGACTGCACGCAGAGAAAAGATATGGTTACTATATGGTTGCGGCAACAATAGTATGTTCTCTGCAATAAAAGTATGGTCGTCGCAACCATAGTATTGTTTTTTGAATTACATTTTGATAATAGTATGATTGCGGCAATATTAATATTATTGAAATGTAAAAATAGTACTGTTGCCAAATTTAAAAATGAAAATATGGTTGTAGCAACAATATAAATATGGTTGGTGCGACAAAGGTATTGTTTTTTGAGTTTTATTATAACAATAATATGATTACGGCATTCATACCGGCAAAATCGCAATTTCTTTTAAATTTGACAATGTTATTTTTACTTATCTTACGCAATAATAGTAATAATATTTATTATTATTATTTAAATAGAAAAATTTAAAATTTTATTAATTTTCATCAAGAATTTAAAATTTTAAATTATTTAAATAGAAAAATTTAAAATTTTATTAATTTTCACTAAAAATTTAAAATTTTACTTTTAATTTATGTAATTATATTAGATTAAAATAAAATTTAAAATTATTACTAATTATTAATTATAATTAAATATTTTCAAAACAAACTACGGATTAGTATAACTCAAATATTTTTATTAAATGATTTTTTTTACAGTTAAATAAATCACTCCTAATAACATAACTTACTTAATAAAATTCTTTATTGTTGAATAACAACTTAACCCAATCTTTACGAAAAATATTAGTGATCCTAGTATGGTTGTGTGTACTATGGTTTTGAGGATAATACTATGGTTGTACGTTAAACATACTGTGGTTATTTGGATCATAATATGGTTGTGGGGATCATAGTATGGTTGAATGTGAATAATTTTATGGTTGTGGGGATCATAGTATGGTTGTGTGAATAATTGTATTGTTGTAAGGACCATAATATTTTTTTTTTTTTAAATAACCAACACTCAGGGGATGCCCCCTATACATGCGGTGCATTGCGTTGGCGAGTGGAAATTAATGGATCGGAGGGGGAAAGAGGGAGTAATGTTTGTTGACGCTTGCCTTGAACTTCTGGATGTCGCAATTAGTGGGAAATACATTTGCCGGAAGTCGATTCCACATACGGACTGTACGAGCGAAAAACGAATTTGATCTGTAGTGTATAGTGCGGTCATCTGGCCAATCGATAACAAACGGGTGTTAATTCCTAGAAAGTCGCGTATCCCAGCTGAACATCCTCACGTCAGGAATAAGGCGACGGATGTCTGATGAACACACACCATGAAAGTAACGATAGAACAGCGTCACGCAACCCACATTCCGACGATGCTAAAGGGAAACAATAGAGTTGGATACCCTACTGTCACCTATCAGCACCATCCGCTCTCCTTTGAACACGGTCAAGTAGCTCCAAGGATGATTTTGGAGCACCTGCCCATATATGGGAGTTGTATTCCATCTTTGGCCTGATGTAAGTTGTATAGATATTGAAAAGATCAGAAGGAGTGAAATATTTCTTGCACCGCTTTAAAAAGCCTATGCACTTGAGTGCTTCTTTCGACACTTCGAATACATGTCTCGCCCAACGAGCGTCCCATTGTATTTTCATGCCCACAACATCGAGAGCTTCTGATTGTTCAATATCCGTACCATCGAGAGAAATTGACGATATTGTTGGGTCAGCGAATCGCTTGTGGGACAACAAGCAGCACTGTGTCTTACGTGCATTAAAATCTACTCTATTCACTCGACCCCATTCGGAAATGGCCAGTAGATCACGGCCAAGTGTCTCATCCATAATTCGCCTTTTGTCTTCAATATCTTGAAGGCTCGGCCTACGGTCGAATGAATATGAATGACAGAGGGTACTCGCAACACCTTTAAGAGCATTGGACCAAAATATTTGGACCTGCGGGCTCGTTAATCTCTTTATTCTTCAGATATCTTAAGGTTATAGTGCAAAATCTACAGTGAGTTTTCGAATTTTTCGTCCGCCTTTGGGAATCTCTGTCCAGGAGCAAATGTTCTCTTTATATGCATTAAATTCAATGAATGTATTTTTACTTTATTGCGCCCATAAATATGCGAATGAACGAACAAACGGACACTCATACCTGCATGCCTGCCTGCCTGCCCGCCTGTGTGCCACTTTCATCCATCAACTGAACATCAGACGACGGTTTGTGCGTTGCCTCCATTACATGGAGACACGGAGTACACAATTGTCCGTCCGCCACTGCGTCTCCATATGTAAAATGAAAGTATTACTCATGTGTCGCGGGGACCCTGTTCGCCTGTGCGCCTGTATCGCCGACAAATTGTGTATTATTTGAAAAAACATTATTAAGTTATTGACTCAGTCAGGGTAATTCTCCGCGTGGCCTTATCGCTGCTCAGCACATGAACGACAACAATTGCGATGAATGCCAAACAAAAAAACAAAAAACACAAAAACAGGATACACAACACCCACCCATTCAAGTGCGTTGGCGGAGTGCGTAACGGACAGGAAGGTTGGAGAAAGGAAAGATACAGAATTCCTGTATTACATTTTAGTTCGTAACAAAAAAAGATAAAGCGCCAAATTAAGTAAAACACGTAGTCGTGTTTTGTTGAATAAGCGAAAAAATCAGCATTAACCGCCGCTAAAGCGAAAACTTCAAACCGTTATCAAAAAAAAATAAACCTTTTTATGAACTAAACTAGTAAAAGAAAAAGCTAAAGTCGGATGGGGTCGACTATATTCTGCCCCACACTCCCGGATCCTCAGAAAAGCCAGCTGAAAATATGTTTTTGGACTCAATTTGCCCAGATTTTAAAAGTTATGTCATGCTTATATTTGTGAGAAAATTTCATTGTTTTGGAAAAATCGCTTGAACATATACTAAGTGAAAGCTATGTCTAAATCTGAACCATTTTTTTTGTCCTTGCACGAGGAACTTACTTATGTCAAACTTCTTTAAGATTGAAAGTAAGACTTGGCTTCTAGAGCTTAAAATAGAAAAAAACATATACGAGGGCGACCGCAAAACTAACTGGCCTGGCACATTTTCTGTTTTACTAGCAACTTTTTTTGTTTTGTTTTTTAAAAGCAATCTTTTATAAGCCATTTGTGAAAATTTCAGAAATATTTAATGGTTATTTTCTTTGTTACAGGTGATTGAAGTAAACAAGTTTTATAATTTTTGAAAAATGGAAAATAAAGAGTGTCGTGCGGTAATTAAACACTTTTATATGAAAGGTTATACGCCACAATTAATCAAAGATGAATTGGATTCTGTTCATGGTGATAATGCACCATCATACTCCACCGTGAAATCCTGGGTTCAACAATTTAAAATTAGTCGTTCAAGTACGGAAGATGCACAACGCTCTGGAAGACCGAAAACTGCCACTACTATTGAAACCATTAGAAAAATATTTAATGAAGTGACTAAAGAAAGACGAAAAAAGATCAGAGAACTTGCTGATATTGTTAAAATACACGAAAAACTAGTTTGGAGTATTTTACATGATGAACTCCACATGAAAAAGCTATCCGCAAGATGGGTGCCGCGTCTGTTGACTTTGCCCCAAAAATCGTCCGTTGGACCAATTCTGAGGAGCTTTTAGCGATTTATCTGCGTAATCCAATAGAGTTCTTGCGCCGATTCATAACTGTTGATGAAACATGGATCCATCACTACATCCCAGAATGCAAAGAACAGTCAAAACAATGGATAGAAGCTGGTAGAAGTGGTCCTAAGAAGGCGAAAACTGTTAAGTCAGCAGAAAAAGTAATGGCCACAGTATTTTGGGATGCAAGGGGTATAATATTTATTGATTATCTTGAGAAAGGAAAAACTATAAATAGTGAATATTATTGTGCATTATTGGATCGGTTGAGTGAATAAATCAAGATAAAACGACCGCATTTAGAAAAAAAAAGTTATTTTTCATCAAGATAATGCTCCTTCACACACTACATTTTTAACGCCGAATTACGATTTGAAATTGCTCCTGCGCATCCACCATATAGTACAGATTTAGCTCCTTCTGATTATTTCTTGTTTCCACATTTAAAAACATTTCTCGGTGGCAAAAAATGTTCGTCCAATAGCGAGGTTATTGCTGAAACCGAGGCATATTTTGAAGGTCTTGAAAAATCTTATTTTTCGGATGGAATTAAAAAACTTAAAAAACGTTTGATAAAGTGTATTGAGTTGGAAGGAGATTATGTTGAAAAATAAATAATAATAATTCCAAAAAAACGGTTCTTTTTATGTACGGCCAGTTACTTTTGCGGTCGCCCTCGTATATGGGCTATATATTTAAGCTAGATATAAATCTGAAGCGATTTTCTTCAATTTCAACAAGGAAACCCCTTTCTTGGTCCAAAAAACTAATGTGTGCTAAATTTATTGGATGTTAGATTTGTCTTTGAGAGCTAAAAGACATGTCGGAGCTATATCTTTGTCTGAACCGATTTTCTACAATTTTAATAATGAAACCAAACGTGTGCCTAATTTGATCAAGATTGGATGTAAGATTTGTTTTCTAGAGCTTCAAACAGAAAAATTGGATGAACATAAATGTTAAGTCTATATCGTAATTTGAACCGATTTCCCTTAACTTTAATTATTTCCGCACTTGGTCCACAAAACAAACGAGTGCCAATATTCATTAAGATTGGATGTAATATGTGTCTTCTGGAGCTAAAGACAAAAATCTAATGAACATATACATATCTATAGGAGTTATAGTTTTATGTAAAACTCAATCGATTGTCTTTAATTTTACTCAGTCCTTCCTGGTCCAAAAAACTAACGTGAGCCGAATTACATCAAGATTAAGTGTAAGATGTGGCTTCTTAGACTAAAAAAAGAAAATTCGGATGAACATATATAAATGGAGCTACTTCTAAATCTGAGCCGATTTTCTTCAATTTCACTAATGACCTTCCTTAGTCAAAAAAAAAAACTAAAGTGTGCTAAATTGCATCAAGACTGGGTAAACAATTTGACTCCTAAAGCTAAAAGGAGAAAAATCGGATGAACATACGAGGGCGGTTCGGAAAGTTCTTAGCCTATCAATGAAAGAGAGTAGTTAGTTTTTCAAAAAAATTGTTGTTTTTCAATATAATCTCCTGAAACTTCAATACACTTAGTCCAACGCTTATCTAGCAATTCTATCCCTTGATTAAACTAGTTTTCCTCAAGGTCTTCAAAATAGTGGCTTACAACTGTAATTGCATCTTCATTTGAGGTAAAACGCTTGGAAGGAATTTTTTAGATTTGAGAACAGGTAAAAGTCACTGGGAGCTAAATCAGGAGAATAAGGTGGGTGGTCAAGCAACTCGTACCTTAATTCGTTGATTTTAGCCATTGTTAAAACACTTTTGTGCGCTGGGGCGTTGTCTTGATGAAAAATTATTTTTTGTGTTGTAAGCCAGGACGTTTTTCTCGAGTTTGTACATTTAATTGATCTAAAAGGTTGCAATAGTACTCTGAATTTATTGTTTTACCCTTTTGCAGATAGTCAATCAATAAAATACCTTTGAAGTCCCAAAAAACCGTTGCCATAACCTTACCAGCCGATTGAATTGTTTTTGCCTTCTTTGGGGCACTTCCTCCAGCTAGAGTCCATTGTTTGGATTGTTCTTTTGTCTCTGGAGTATAGTGGTGGATCCATGTCTCATCAACAGCTATGAAACGACGCTTAAAATCCATTTTATTTCGCTGAAACGATCCAAACAAGCTTGAGAAATGTTCATTCTTATGCGTTTTTGGTCGACTGTTAACAAGTGCGGCACCCATCTTGCAGAAAGCTTTTTCATCTGTAGTTCTTCATGCAAAATTAAGTGGACTCGATCATTTGAGATGCCCATGATATTAGCTATTTCACGCACTTTTATTCGTCGATCATTTAATACCATATCATGCACTTTGGCTACAATTTCTGTTGTTGTTGCTGTTTTTCGATGTCCACTACGTTGTTCATCTTCAATGCTTGTACGACCACGTTTAAACACCTAATTTTTTACTGTTGCATATGAAGGAGCACTTTCACCTAACACATTCACCATATCATTATGAATTTCTTGTCCCGATAAACCTTTTTTATGTAAATATTTAATGACACCACGCATTTCTAATTTTTCCATTGTAAAAAAATCGCGGATGCGTCTTTTGTGAACACCTGTTTCTTTATGAAGGAGTTGCCAGATCGAAACAAAATTTAACAAGTGTTCATAACATAGATGGAAGTTTCCAAAACACTTAACTTTTTTCTGTTTATACCGCGCTTTTTGTGCTAGGCTAAGAATTTTCCGAACCGCCTCGTATGTATGTGCGACCTATTTCTAACTCTGAACCGATTTTCTTCAAGTTCAATAAAGTTGAACCTTGGTCCAAAAAACTTTCTTTAGCTAAATTTCATCAAGAGGTACCTGCTAGATCTAAATATATAAAAGTTGTTAGAGCATATACGTGGGAGATGTATCTAAATTTAATCCGATTTTATTCAATTTAAATAATGGGCTTCCTTGTGTGCTACATTTCATTAAGATTGGGTGTAACTATGGCTTTTAAAGCTAAAAAGAGAAAAATCGGATGAACATACAAGTTTTAAAGCTATATATTTATCTGAACCGATTTTCTGCAATTGCAATAACTTGGCCGAAAAAAGATTCTTTTGCCAATTTTTATGACAATCGGACAACAATTGGACTTGGTCGGACAGCGTCCGAGTGTTTTACATGATTCTCGCTGTGATAGCGAGAGAAGCGTGCGAAGCGTGTTCAATGGACACAACATCCCCCTTGGTCAGAGGCCGAGGCCTATCTAAAACCTCTGCTGTTCTATGGGTCACAGCACCCGGTTGCAATGCAACTCCACAACGAGCCGAAGCTCTCCCCGCGATTTGGGTTTAAACCACAGCCACCACGATACTCCCCGAAGGGCCGCACCAACTAGTCAGGCCAGAACAGCAGTTCTGGGGTCTCCTGTGGTACTAGGTCGGACAGACAGACATCGTTAAATCGAATTAATGGTGGGTCCAGCTTAAAAATTTTTGGTAGTACAGGGTGGAGCGCGAATAATTGCTTATTTTGGAATAAAATAAAAAAAATTAAGAACCTTAGAACATTTTATTTTATATTTTAATTATATTAAAGAGTTAGGGATTTTTAAATTACATTATTTTAAATAGTGTATCTGGCAAATGTCAACCTTCGCTATGCACACACTGCTGCATACGTTTTCTCAAGTTTTAATGAACTCTAAGAAGCATGTCGACTGGTATTCTGCCAATTTAGCCTCAATATTGTTAATTAGGTCTTATAAGGTGTCGGGACGGTTGATATATACCTTCGACCTCAGGTAACCCCAAAGAAAAAAAACGCATGGTGCTAAGTCTGGAGAGCGTACCGGCCAGTACACATCACACCTCAAAGAGACAAGCCGCGCAGGTAACATTTGCCTCAAACAATTCGTGGTAACCCTCGCTGTGTTTGCAGTGGCACCATCCTGTTGGAACCATGTATCCTCTAATTGCATTGCTCCAAAAGCCGGCTGAAAAAATCCTCTATCATCGTCAAGTATCGTTCGGAGTTCATAGTTACGGCAAGACGGCTATCCTGGAAAAAGTAAGGGTCAGTGATGGCTACTCGTGATATGGTGTACCACAAAGTGACGCGGTACAAATGCAGAGGGGTCTGGTGAAGTTCACTGGGGTTTGTTTCAACAGGAACACGTCCGCGTGGGGGAATAGCGAATCGTTAACGAAAAGCACGCTGCACTGCAATGATCGAGTGCGCATTTGAAAAATACGCTGTAACACAAAATGACCTCTCCTCACGTGTCCAATGCACGATGGCAACTGGAAGGTAGACGAATACAAATCTCCCGTCAGTCACTATAAGCAACGCACACTCTCTTCGACCAACCGTGCCGCCACAGCCTAGAGTGCAAAAATCCAAATTACCGCGCTCCACCCTGTACAAAACATTCAACATTTTTTTTAACGTTTTGTACAAAAGTTTTGAAACGAACGTTTTTTGATGGATAAACAATTTGTAGGTGTTTTTGATAACGATTTGAATTATTGCCTTAGCTCGAGTTTAACCTGAATTTTTTGCTTGTCATATAAAACGCACAGTATGATCATTCTACCGATTTAGCTTTTTCTCAACTAATCACACACAATTTCGTTTGATTTTCGAAAAGTACAAACAAATTCAGTTTGAGATTATCTAATTTTTTCGCTCTTTAGAAATGTTGGCTCGAATACGACGCCATAACACCAAAAATGACACTAACCACCACTTAACCTAGTGTTTAGCATGGGTTTTCTTAATCGGGCCTACTAAAATGAATAATTAAAAACAAAAATCGACAGTAAATATAAACAATTTTCGAAGTGACTTTTAGCCAGAAATTGAGAATATCTTGTAATTTTTTTTTAATATGCTCAGAAAAAAATTTAGTTAGAGTCGTGAAAGAAGATACATTAGATACAAAACGAATAAGGCTAGTCCTTTTTTGGGCTTGGCAATCTTTTATATACAAAACACCACTTTGCTCTTAAGAAGATTTCGCAGCTTTGTCTGGAGCTTGAGCCAGGTTGAACTTAATATGTTACTTCCAGAGCGGGAATGACAATTGTCTCTCGAACTTACAAGCGGTTTTTTTGGCGATCGAGATGAGAACCCATCCTTCACAACGGTTAATCTTACAGTTTCTGTACTAACCTCTTTCCCATTGTAAATAGCTAATTTGTCTACAGCTTACAAATGGGTTTTCATTAACCGTTCGCAAAATTTTGCTTTTCGGGGTGCATTTTCCACTCTATTTTCTTTGGTGTATCGATTCACCACCATTTGCACCACTTTTTGCAATATTTCCAAGTATTATTTGCCCTCTGAATGCAAATCTATGATTATCAACATTTCACTGGTTGCTTACTCTATTCTACACAAATATTTATTTCAGGAAATTCCTTTTTTTTAATACAACACACTTGAGACAGACGTACGGACACTCCCGTGGACCACAAGTTTGGAGTAGCCAGAAAAAAGCATCGCCTTTGATGACCATGGTTGCCAAATGTTCTAATATCATAAAAAGTGAAAAATAGTCATTGTAGTCGTTTTAATCTAATCCAACTTTGGAATTTCGATAGCAACTGATTCTTAGGTTTTCCGAGTAGGTGTACCCTGACTTTTGTGAGATAAATGTATTTGTATACTTCCAAATGAATGAAGAAATGGTAGATCTACGCAAAGTTCCAAGAATATACGTAAAAGAGTAATTCTCATTAATTTAAATGAGACTACTGTATAAGTTATTTCATTTAAAGGTCCATTTAGACTTGACGGTTGACGGTAGGCAATCAGCTATTTCAGTTGGGGGTTGCATTTTGCATGTGTTAGAGGGAGATAACAACAGTTTGACGGTTGACGACGGTAGACTTCTGCAGGTTGCAGAATCAACCGTCCATCGTCTACCGTCAAGACTAATTGGACCTTAAGGCCGAAGAAGTCGTTGCAAAAGACTGTTGAAGAAACCCCTTGTCGGTTTTAAAATATTTGTATAGTCAGCCCTGTAATTATAGACATTGATTCTGAAAAGAAACAGCAAAGAGAATAAAAACTGAAAGACGAAAATACTTTTTTACAAAATGAACAAATTTGCTTGTTAGCTTAAATGTATAACCAGTTGCAGTAATTAAATAAAAAAGTTTCATATTTTTCGTGAAATTTCTTTCCAACAAATTATGAACAGATTTTAAAAGTTTTTAATAAAAAAATGTCATGTTTATTGTGAAATATGGCCATAAAAATTATGAAAAAGTTAAATGAAAAATAATAAAACAATTTCATTAAAAATAAGTAACGTTCCATACAAAACATAAAACTACTTCCAAAGACGTATGAGAAGAAAATCTTTCATTAGAGAAAATTTAAAAAATAAAACTGTCTTTTCAAGCTTACGGCCTCGGTGTTTAAAACTCGTTAATTTTATATCCAATTTTTTAACAAAACATGTCCACGTAAATTTGTTTTTCTTTATTGACATGAGGCAACTTCACTTGCTGCAACTCTCAATTCGTAGAAGAAAGAGGTAAGGGGAATGGAAAGGAAAAAAAAACTTGCCCGTACTGTCAATTCGTTTTGTGTTTTTCGTAGTGTGAAGTTGGCTGCAGATTATTTAAGCATTTTTTCACACAGAAATCACAAAACGTCAGAATATGCAATATTAAAAACAAAAATTGTGTAAGAACAAAAGCCAAGTTTAACACGGGGAAAAATTGACGCCATTAAAGTTGCCTCGTGTAAATGGGTACTTTGTTTCTATTTATTCGCTATATAGGGTGTTCCACCTAGAGGTATTTTTCAGAACAAAAAAATATAAAAATTCACATCAAATGTGGAATCTTTATTGGTAATTTAAAAGGACATTTTATGGCATTTATTTTTTGAATATAATTTCCTTCAAATGTTGGCCGCAACTACTCCTCAGGGTTTCCATTCTGAGGGTCCAATAGTGGATGAATCATTCGAGCATTTCGACCGGTATGGCTTTAATGACACGTGTAATGTTGGCTTCCAAAACCTGAATCGTAGCTGCTTGGTCGTCATAGACATTGGACTTTACGTAACCCCAAAGAAAAATGTCTAAAGGTATGATATCACTCGATCTAGGCGGCCAACTCTCCTGTCCAAAACGAAAAATTAGCTGCTTTTCGAAATGATCTCTCAATAGATCCATTGTTTGAGCAGCTGTATGACAAGTGGCACCGTCCTGTTGAAACCAAGTGTCGTCGAAATTACGGGCATCAACTTCAGGTAGCATAAAGATCGATATCGAGGCGCGATAGCGAGCACCATTCACGGTTACATTCCGGCCTTCATCATTTTTGAAAAAATATTCACCGATGATTCCACCAACTGATAAACTGCACTAAAGCGTGGCTTTCTTTAGGCATATGGGCACCTCTTGAACCTCTTCTTGTTGCTCTTCAGCCCAAATGCGGCAATTTTGTTTATTGATTTTGCCGTTGAGCCAGAAATGGGTCTCATCACTGAACAAAATTTTGGTCGAAAACAGCGGATCTTCCCGTTTCTCACCAAACGCTCATTTCCATAATACAGGGCCGATATTTGAAGGTAATTATTTACAAAAAATAAATGCAATAAAATGTCCTTTCAATTACCAATAATGCTTCCACACCTGATTTGAATTTTTATAAATTATTTTTGTTCTGAAAAAATAGATCTAGTTGGATCACCTATAGAACCCTTGAAGTTACAATTCAAGGAAATTCCGAAAAATTGGGAATATAATTTTAATAATAAACACCGCGACCTCGAGCTTGAAAAAGAGTTTTATTTTTTGTATATTAAATGAATAGGACAAAGAATAACATAAATTAAAAATTAGAGAAAATCTTTTATTAAGTGCCTAAAAATTACGAACTTTTATCATCAAACTGATTTTTTAATTTTTATAATTTTTTTATCATATTTCTTTTGAAAAGTTTCTTTGGCCTAAAAAATTAGACAAACTGAGTTTATATGAAGTATTTCGTGATAGTCATGAACATATTCGGACCACCACGAAATATGGACAAAGGTGTACTCAAATTACAAGGGTTGCTATATATATTCCATCTGACATTTCCATTGAAAAGTTTGACATTTTTTAGCATAAACGACTCAGAATATTTTGACGTACGACAATCATTTGTGTTGTTTACAGTGACTTGAAAAAATCAATTTAGCAAAAATTTTAATTAACTCGTGAACATTTTCGTGCGGTCATTTTTCACAACTTTCGACGTGAGTTATCACGACAAGAGCGTATCGTAAACTTAAATCTTTATATGGCGATGAAGCACCATCCTATAGCACTGTGAAACACTGGTTTAATGAATTCAATCGTGGCCGACGCTCGCTCATAGATGAAGGTCGTCCAAAAACGGCCGTTGTGCCGGAGAACATTGATGATAATGCAAGATCGTCATGTGACATACCGTAAGATAGAGGCATCCTTGGGCATTTCTTCCACCAGCATACATTCGATATTGCATGAACACCTGGCCGTAAAAAGGTTTGTTCACGTTGGATCCCGCACAATTTGACAATCGCTAAAAAAAAGGCTCCTGTCGATTGGTGCAAAGAAAAAATACGTTCGCGGTGCTTTAAAAGACGTTTATAAAATCGTCACAGGTGACGAATCATCAATCTATGCGTATGAGCCCGAAGCAATCGACCATGTGGGTCTTCGAAGACGAGCCAAATCCAACGAAAGTTGTTCGTGGAAGAAGCACTTCGAAGCAAATAGTCGCCTGTTTCTTCAGCAAAACTGGTCATGTGGCGACTGTTCCGCTTGAGCAACGTAGGACACTTAATTCTGAGTGGTACACCACAATTTGTTTGCCTGAAGTCTTCGGATAAAGAAGAACAAGAGAAGACGAATCATTGTGCACCATGACAGTGCGAGCTCTCACACATCGGCTCAAACCAGCGCCTTTTTGACCGGCCAAAAACGTCGAATTGAAGGGTCATCCGCTGTACAGCCCTGACTTGGCACTTAATGACTTCTTTTGCTTGGTCAATGATTTTCATCGCCAGAAGATGCTGTTGAAGCACTCAAAACCTATGTTTTGGAGGTCTCTCAATCGGAGTGGAAAAAGTGCTACGAATATTGGTCTGAGCGCATGCAAAAGTGTATAAATCATGCTCGAGAATACGTTGAAGAACAATAAAACCATTTTTGATGATAAATATTCGCATTTTCATTATTAGGCCTGTTAGTTATAAATCGTAGATTATATTCCTTCACGCAGCAGAAGTAACGTGAACCCAAAAGTCCGTAATGAAACCGAGTTGGTGTTCAGTTGTAATACAAAATTTTATTAAGAAGAAAAGACAACTTGATTTAACGAAATTTAAAATGGAATGAATAAAATATTTTCACAAAAGTAAAAACTAGACAATTGATTTTGACATACGTTCAATGTTACTACGATTAAAAATAAAAACATGTACAAGGTATTTGAATTGTAAAGTAACATATTTCAACAATCGCCCTCTCAAAACAAATACTCTTTACATAATACAATTAAAAAAAAAAAAAAAATATATTACATCTCAATCTGTAATAATCTACAATTGTCAGTATGCCGTTGTTTGCCTAATACTTTTGTAAATATGTCCGCAGCATTTTCTTCAGAAGTAACATATTTAATATCCACAGCCTTTTGATCATATTTCTCACGAACGTAGTGATAACGGATATCGATATGTTTGCTTTTCTTTTGAACTGTCGGATTTTTTACCAAAAATTGAGCACCTTGATTGTCGCACAGGATAGTTGTAGGATTGCTCTCTTTGAAACCTAATTCATGCAAAAGACCACGATGAAAACAAACTTCTTTAGTACCTTGGCATAGTGCGATATATTCAGCTTCCATCGTGCTTAAGGCCCCTACCGACTGCTTGCGAGATTCCCAGGCTATTGGACCACCTCCCATGAACAAAACAAAACCTGTATATGACTTTCGGTCATTAGCATCGCATCCCCAATCTGCGTCTGTGAAGCACATAAGATTTTCAGAATTAGCTTTAAAAGTTAATTTACTATCCGTCTTGTTCTTCAGGTATCGCAACACATGTTTCGCTGCCAAAAAATGTTCCTTGTGGGGGTGAGAATTGAACTGACACAATCTCGATACCACATGCATTAAGTCTGGCCTTGAAATCACCGCTAAATACATTAACGCGCCTGTCAGACTTTGATATGAATGTGTATCCAAATCTTTACATTCTTTGTCGCATTTCAGCAAAGTTGTTCCACATGGCCACGGAGTACTTGCTGGTTTGCAGTCCGCCATACCCCAACGATCCACTATTTCTTCGCAATACTTTTTCTGGTGGATTGTTATGTCGCCTCTAAGACCATCGCGTTCAATTTCCATCCCTAAATAAAATCTTATTGGACCACGATCTACCGCTTCGACGTATTTGTTGATATTCGCAATAGTATTCTTCATTTCAAGCTCATTTGAACAAGCTATTAACATATCATCGACGTATAATGCTATGAAACTGACATGATTTCCATCCCTTTTGACATATACACAAGTATCGGATTTGCACCTTTGGAACCCCATTTTTAATAGAATGTCATTCACCTTCTTGTTCCATTCACGTCCAGCCTGTTTCAAACCGTATAGGGATTTGTTCAATTTGCAGACTTGATTTGTGTTATTGTCAAACAATGGAGGTTGAACCATATATACTTCGTCCTTTAATTCGCCATTTAAATATGCAGCAACTTTATCGATGTGATTTACCAGCAATTTATGTTGAGCTGCCAAGGACAAAAACAATCTGATTACCGAATGTCGAACAACCGGTGCGAATGTTTCTTGATAATCCACGTTGTACTTCTGTGAACACCCATGTGCCACAAGCCTTGCCTTGTATTTTTCTACTTCACCATTAGGCCTACGTTTTAAGGCAAACACCCATTTGCAACCAATAATATTTTTTCCATTTGGTCTATCAATTAGTGTCCATGTCTTATTTTTGATTAAAGAATCATATTCCTTTTGCATGGCATCCTTCCACTTATCGGAGCTCTCTGAATTTAGCGCATCAGCTATTGTCTGAGGATTCTCAATTATTGAGTTCAGAATTTCTACATTTTCTACCACTTTTCTGGGTCTTAGTACCCTATCCGAAATTGGTGCTATCAGCTTACCTCGTTTTCTTTTGTTGTTGACAACCACAGATTCCTCCCTTTCAGATTCAATGTCACTACTTTCTGTACTTATAACAGTAGTATTTGGATTCTCCGTGAGGTCTATCATAGAAACATTACTTGAGGTTGATTCCGGCAAGGAAGTTGTTGATGATATTGATTCCACGTCTTCATTATCTTGATTATTTACAATATCAGTTGTCCTCAAAATTTCAGTACAGAATAGTTCCTGCTCCCCAGATTCACAAGACAATGTCTTCTCAAAAGAATCTTCAAAAAATATGACGTCTCGAGCAATAACAATTTTTCGGGAACTTGTATTATATAATCTGTATCCTTTCGTAGTATTCTGGTAACCAACAAATTTCATCTTGATTCCCTTCGGCATAAACTTACTACCCTTTGGTTTCGGACCTTTCTGTAAAGAAATGGCGTCACAGCCAAATGTCTTTAGATGGAATACAGATGGTTTTCTCCCATGCCATCTCTCATATGGGGTAATATTACCAAGAACTTTTGTCGGGGCTCTATTCCGTATGTAAGTAGCCGTGTTTGTTGCTTCTCCCCACAAACTCTGAGGTAACCCAGAAGATACTAATAAGCACCTAGCCATTTCCACCAGGGTTCTATTCGCCCTCTCCGCGACACCATTCTGTTGAGGGGAATAGCATACCGTCGTCTGATGAACAATGCCTCTCTTAGCAAAGTATTCACGAAATTTTGAATTCTCGAATTCCTTCCCATTGTCGCTCCGTACAACCTTTATTTGGCGGCCAGTCTGCTTCTCCGCAATCGCAGCAAAATTTTCGAAGACTTCAAAGGCTTCAGATTTCCTCTTGAGGAAGTATATGGTAATATAGCGAGAATAGTCGTCTATAATCGTCATAAAATAGCTCGATCCGCCTACAGAGTTAACTCCCATTGGTCCACATATGTCCATATGTACCAATTCCAAAATATCATTCGTACGTATATTCGAATAACTCCTATATGGACTAGCAGAAATCTTACAAACTGCACAAGTAACACATTCTAGGCTTTCTGGAACTTTCAAGTTCAAACCTTTCACCATATCTTTGGACGTTAACTTACTCAAATCCTGAACATTCGTATGGCCAAATCGTTGATGCCATTTCATTACCATATCTCGATCAATAGCTCCATTAACACTCTGAACCATGTTATTCACCTTCACGTTGGCTATAAAAATTTCCTCCTCTAAATCCGCTGTCAAAACATTCTGTCTATCCTTACTCATCATCATTGCCTTACTCCCAGCAAAAGTCACAGAATATCCAGCTTTGATGATTTTATTAATTGATAAAAAATTAGAATGGAGTTTTGGTACATACCATACATTCCGTAGTGTAAGACTTGTCGTTGTTGTCTGGAATTTAATTTCACCAACTCCTTCTGCGAATATGCTTTCACCAGATGCCAACAAAATCTGCTGTCTTGATTCCGTCAATGTATTGAAAAACTCTTTATTTCGGCACATATGTATGTGATGTGGCTCCGCTATCCAAAATCCATAACATGCCTAGTTTTGTCCCGTTTTCAAATAACGAACATGCATGATCTGGATCCTTTTTGGCGTTGTCACTCGTTTTACATTGGGATCTGATGTGTCCCATCTTACCGCAACGATAACACTTTATATTAGCATTATTCTGGTTTCCATTCTTGCGATTTTCGGTACGCTGATTATTCTTTCCATGTTGATTGTTGTCATTGCTACGAAAATTACTATTCTTCCTGTTGAAATTTCTTGAATTTGCAGCAAAAACCGTTTCACCATTGCCATTATTCTTATCACCTTGACGATTTTCCTCCTCTAAAATCTTCGATATTAAGCTTTGATATGTGGGCAGGTTATCTCTGCTTTCAATGGCAATTATAAAACCTTCCATTTCCTCAGGAAGACTGCATAATAATAATATCGTCAACAAATCATCATTTAGAGTAATGCCAATTTCCTTTAGTTCATCAACTGTGGAACAAAATTCATTAATTTGAACTGCAAATTTCTCACCACTCTTGAACTTGGACCGGACAAGTTTCTTGAATAATTTCACTTTTCTGGATGCTGAGTCAGTGTTATATAAAGAATTCAGGACTTCCCATGCCTCCCTCTTTGGCTGTTTTTGAATTCTTGATGTGGATCAATTCACTTGATTTCACAGAAAGGGTTAATGTTGCAAGAGCCTTTCTATCGCTGTTTAGCCATGCTGTTTTACCCGCATCATCCGTAGGACACGCAGCTTCAATAGTATTCCACAAATCCAGTGTGATCAATAAGCTTTTCACCTGGATGCACCATGTTCCATAATTTTCGCCATTAAGCTTCTCTATGCTTGCCACAGAATTCGCCATCTTGTACGCCTTGTTTTACTGACTGAAAATCCCAGAAACACCAATATTCAACTTATGGACTTTGGAAATCTGGGCCCATAACATTTGTTAGTTATAAATCGTAGATTATATTCCTTCACGCAGCAGAAGTAACGTGAACCCAAAAGTCCGTAATGAAACCGAGTTGGTGTTCAGTTGTAATACAAAATTTTATTAAGAAGAAAAGACAACTTGATTTAACGAAATTTAAAATGGAATGAATAAAATATTTTCACAAAAGTAAAAACTAGACAATTGATTTTGACATACGTTCAATGTTACTACGATTAAAAATAAAAACATGTACAAGGTATTTGAATTGTAAAGTAACATATTTCAACAAGGCCAGAAATATATATAGCAGCCCTCGTAAAGATAAAGTCTCTACGAGTTCAAACTTAAATTAATTTTTAAGGTAAGCCTTAGTGTGGCCTTGAGCCAAAGGGGCCATAAGTATGATAATTGATATTTTTCCGGTTCAATGTTAAAGGATTTTGATTAACCGCCTATTTTACTTGGTAGATTCCATATTGTTTTCTTCGGGTCCCCTTTGAATGCGATTAACTTGGTTTTAGCCTAACTTTTTTCTTCGAGCGTCTCATGAGTTAAGTCACTTTTATTACAAAACTTGCACGTTCAGGTTACTTTTCTTTAGAAAACCTGTCTGTCTGCTGTAGAATGTTATGGCTCTTCTATAGAAATCCCCCGTTTTGTTTTTTAATAATTAAAAACAACAAATTGCAAATATATCATCACACTTACATACTCGTACAGGTATGCATGTATATTCTTATGATCATTGGTATGATTTATACAAGTATTTCCATAAAATATCAAAGTCTGTCTACCACTTGGTATTGCGACTTCGAGATTTCATAACAAAGTTGGATTTTACACTGAATTCAACTGGGATTTTTTCTCCCGCTTTAAGCCTGAAACCGAGCTTATTTTGAAAATTTCTTAAGGCTGTAATAATCTAAGTTTATATACACGACCACACTCTGCTGACAGATCAATAAAATCTCGCTACGATGATTTACATTTGGACCGAATTCAATGAAAATACTGGGCCAGCTGAAGGGGTAGGGTATCGTGTGTTTGTGTGGGTTGTTGAGCATTTCTTAGAACAGGATATGCAGACACCGGTTTAAACAAAACTGAAATCGAAACCCACATTATTTCAATACAAACAAATGTTATGAATAAAATTATGAAAGATTGAATGATTCAAACATGCTGTGGCAGTCAAGGGCTCCCACACAGACTGTTACGACGACGAGTCACTCCAAGAAATGTCAATAGTTTAACCTTGTTTTTGGTTGAAACCTCAAATGTTTATGTTCAAATGTAGCCCATAATTCAGTGTCAAAAAACCCACAGAGCAAATGTAATAAAAACCATCTGAAGTTTTAAATATGAACATGATTTGAAATGGAGTAACCTAATACGAGTATAGAGAACGACTACAGATGTGTATGAATCAGCTCAAGGCGAGAGTCGGCGGTGATATTGCCCACTTGTTCAGAAGTGGGATAAGGGACTGCAACCGGCAACGATATATTGGCTGAATTGCTATTATCGATAGCTATGTTATTTAAAAATGTTTTAAATCTTAAGGACCTGTTTACTAACGTAGTTAGGTACAATTATTGACAAAACGCTTGAAAGTTAATAGTAGCTTATCCATTTTACATTGTATACATTTGCAAGTTGTTGTAAAAACCCTTTTTTAGATGGAAAACACAATAAGCCGTAGATAATTTAAACTTTTTATTTAAATTTATTAAAAAACCAGGACGCAGCCGCCTATTAAAAGCAATCACACCGCCGCTGATAATTTCATATCGGCGCAATCTCTGATAATGAATTCAGAAGTGGAATTTGCGAATTGTCTGAAAAAAACATATTATAAACTTCATATTATTAAAACGTTTTTTTTTTAAATCTTTAGCCCTTCAAGAATTAAAGAATTTATCCCGGTTTGTAAGTAATTAGAATTATATCGCTCACAGCTCACTGATTTGAGAAAAGTTTCCCCTTTATCATTAATGCAATATATGGGTCAAAATAAAAACGTGAACCGAGGATTTATACTAGATCGTCCATATTGCCCTATACAAAATTTGACCAAGATCTTATGTAAAATGTAGCGTGTGGAATGGCAGGACTCAAATCTGGAGAGACCTTTGCACGGCAATTAAAACACAATCACCCTTATTCTGATTGTCGTCGTCTAGACAAAACAACAACATCTTGCGTCGACTGTTGATACTTGGTATTCGCGTAGTCGTTTTTCGATAACTATTGACAACTATTGACACAACTCGGTATTCTCTAAATGATATTGACGTTGTTATTGAATTGATACGACTCTGTTTTTGTCGTCGCTGTTTTTGGTAACGACTAAGAAGTTTGCTGTTAAAATAAAAAAAAAAACCAAAAGTAAAAGTGCAAATATGAAAATTACAAATAATGAACAGTTCCAAAAACTTGTTGAAGAGTTGGAGAAAAATCCATCCTTTGCAAAAGGTTTCAAAAGAGGAACAGTGCCAACAAATTTTAACCAGCAATGGGAGAACATTGCAAGTGTTTTGAATGCTTCCGGACCACCGAGTAGAGATGGTGATGGCAGGCAGAAGGTTACTAACTTATATCCCTGGTTTTTTGTAGATTAATAAAATTAAATATTTTTGTTAAGGTTTGGAGAGACTTAAAGTTAAGTCAAAAGGAAAATGGTTGAAAACAAATCGGAGATGAGAGCAACAGGTGGCGGTGTAAATAAATATATTAATGTGGGTTCCATCCACACAGCCAATCACACCAGGAAATGCATTTTTTTCAAAAAAATTCACTTTGGCTTCTGATTTTTCTTCATCGCTCATTTCAAGTTTAATCCAAAGTGGGCAAATAACCTTTTCCAACGCACTTAGAGTTTCCGACAGTATTCTGCAAACAACCGGCTGCAATAGTCCGAGGTTAAAATCGTTACCAACACTTAGCTGATAGGATCCTTGTCCCAAAAATAATAAGGTGGCAGCTAACTTTATTCTGTTGGATACACAATTTGACCTGGCTCCAATTTCCATCTCAGGAGCAATTTCCTCCAACACATAATTAAACGCATTTTTGTTTAAACGAAAGTATTTCTGAAATCTTGAATGAAAGAAAACTTTGTGATTGCCAATGGAAATTAATTAAACCTTAAACTTACTTGTTGTCTGGTAGTTTCATGACATCAGACCTATATCGCAGTGTCTTTCTCTGTAAAATAAGTTTCTTTTTATTTTCTTCATCACTTGAATCAGAGTTTGAATCAGAAACAAAAAACATTTTTCAACAATTGGATGAATAGATACAAAATCTGATGCAAAAATGTTAGGTATGTGATTTTTTTTATTGAAGTTATCGATAAACAGTCAACGTCAAGACAATAATGATACGGAATACCAAAAATGCGTTGATGTGATATTATATTGAAACGAAGTGATATTGATATTAAATTGACGACGACGTTGACGACGACAATCAGAATAAGGGTGAATAATTTTTCATTGGAAATGGTTTTATTGTTTTTCAAAATATTCTGCTTTAAGATCAATACACTTTTGTATGCGCACAAACCAATTTTCGAAGCACCTTTTCCACTCCGACTGGGACACCTCCAAAACATGATTTTGGGCGATGAAAAACGTTGACCACTTAATGTTAGAGAATAACAAGAAGTCATTGGGTGCCAAATCATTGCTGTACGGTGGATGGCCCATCAATTCCACATCTTGAGAGGTCAAATAGCTCATCGTTTCAGCTGATGTGTGAGAGCTCGCATTGTCGTGATGCAAAATGATCCGTCTTCTCTTATTATACCGAAAAAAACGCAATCATTTGCTTCGATGTACTTCTTCCACGAACAACTTTTGTTGGATTTGGCTCGACTTCAAAAGACCCATACGGTCGATTGCTTCCATTAATCGTCACCTGTGACAATGTTATACACTGCCTTTGAGCTACCGCAGTTATACTTTTTCAACATCTCTTTGCACCATTACGGTGCTTCGATGTACTCCTTCCACTAACAATTTTTGTTGGATTTGGCTCGTCTTGAAAGACCCATACGGTCGATTGCTGTTTTGTTTCGGCTTCATATGCATAGATCCATTATTCGTCACCTGTGATAATGTTATACACTGCCTTTGAGCTAACGCAGTTATACTTCTTCAACATCTCTTTTGTTGGATTTGGCTCGTCTTGAAAGACCCATACGATCGATTGCTGTTTTGCTTCGGGTTTTGTATGCATAGATCTATGATTCGTCACCTGTGGCAATATTATACACTGCCTTTGAGCTAACGCAGTTATACTTTTTCAACATCTCTTTGCTCCAATCCATGCGAGCCTTTTTTGAGCATTCGTCAAATTATGTGGAATCCAACGAGAACAATTTTTTCGCGGCCAAATGAACATGCAATATCTTATTGATGCTTGTCATACTTATGCCCAAGGATGCCTCAATCTCACGGTATGTCACATGGCGGTATTGCTTAATCAGTTCACTCACATCATCGATGGTTTCTGGCAAAGTGACCGAAGTTGGACATCCTTCACGAAATTCATCAGCAGCGAACGGCGCCCGAGATTGAACCGTTGGTACCAGCGATTAACCGAGGTTTTTGATGGTGCTTCATCGCCAAAAGTCGAAACAAAATGATTTAAACACTCTTGTCTCGATAACCCACGCCGAAAATCGTAAAAAATCATCGCACGAAAATGTGCAAGGGATAATTCCATTTTCTGACTGAGGTGCATTTTTCCAAACTGTAAACAAAACAATTTTCGCTCATGGCAAAACGTTGTGAGTGAAGTTATGCTAAAAAATATCTAAGTTTCCAATAGAAGTTCCAGTTTGCATCTAGGAACACTAGTACTGCCAGGACCCGAAATATAAATAGAAACCCTCGTATTATTGCCTCGTCACGTTCTGTACAAAATTTAGTCAGAGTTTGCTTTTTCAGCCCCGGATTTTGAGCTGAAACCAAAAATGCCTAAGTAAGCTATCATAACATGGCCCTTCATTGACCAATTTTAATAAGATTCGTTCAATCGAATCTAAAAGTGGTTCTGAATTGATTCTGGTCTATGTCCTTGTATCTTTAGGGTTACAAACATCAGCGCTAACACCATAATACCCGGTTCCACAGACTGATTAAGGGTATAACAACATGGCACCTTTCCGGCCCAAAAACTACTTTTAATTCCATTATTCCATTTTTTCGCCAATCTCATTTATCATCCCTGATACACATAGTGCCAACACAGCCCCTTAAAGTCACTGGGTTGTGCGTCATTTACGCGGTAGGAGTGATGGACCTTATTTATTTGAGAACGCCATATCCAATTCGCTCACTGTTACTCACGAATGTTACAGGGTCACGATAAAAGATTTCCTACTACCAAAATGGGACAAAAAGGGCTAGTTAAAGTGGTGGTTTCAACTAGACGGTGCAACCACACACAGCGCGAGCCACAATAGATATTGTAATGGACGCTTTTCCTGGTAGCGTAATCCCCCCTTTTAACGATTTTGACTTCTATCTTTGGGGGCAACTTGAGGGTGCGGGGTTTTCCCAACAAGACCCAGTTTTTGGCAGCCACTTGAAGGATAATATATTTTCAACTTTACAGAACTAATGTTAAAGGCACAAATCAAAAGTCAACAGCCTTTAACCTTGGTCCAAAAAAACTTCTTCCAAATGTTATGCTTTAGATAAACATTAGGGGGGACGGACAGATAAATGTCTGATTTATCGTGGTTATCGCCGTTATGGCCTGAACCACGGTGCGCCATCACACTGGGGCTGTTACAATGGCACATTCAACGCCCCATTGGGCTAATCCCGCCGGTACCAATTTCAAGCATGACAGATATGGGCCATAACTTCCGTCTTGGTTAGGAGTCGAGGACTATCTAAACCTCTGCTGTTTTATAGGTCACAGCACCCGGTCGCAATGCAACTCCACACCGAGCCAAAGCTCTCTCCTCTTTGATACTCCCCAAGGAGCCGCACATTCTAGTCAGACCAGAACAACAGTTCTGGGGGCTCCTGACTACCCGTGGTGCCAGACCTGGTAACCAAAAGGCTACTTCCAGTTTTTGTTCCATACAACATGGGACTGTTCACCAACACAGGGGGACGGAAAGACAGATATCGCTAAATCGAATCAACTAGTGCTTATAGATCGATCGGAACACTTAAAGGTCGGTCTAAGCTAAATATTTCCGATAGCTACGTATTCCGTACTTGAAAATTATAAATTTTCTTTGTTTATACTTACAACAACCATATAACCGAAATCCAAAAAACCCGATAGCAAAATAAATCAGGAAAAGTGGCATGTCGGGTCTTAGCTATTTTCAAGAAACCAACTGTCGGGTTTGGACATAAAAACCGGAATGTCGGTTTTCGGTTACGTTTTTGGACACTCTAAATACAATCCACAAGAGATTGACCAAGCATTCCTTCTTCCACAAAAATTGACATTTTGATGCGTTCTACGGCACATCTCATTTCTTTCGAAATGGCAGAGGTTCTCGAGGTTTTCCAAAGTCCCTTATTGTAGCTAATACAATCCACAAGTGTTTGATAGAGCATTAATTACTACATCAACAAAGATAACCTATTTCTTTTTGGACGAACGAACAAGACAAAAACACTCTTCGGCCCCTGGTTTTTTCTTCGGGTCAATCCGGTACATAGAACCGGCAGTCGCGGGATTACGACGCAGTGGATGAAAATTCCGACTTGCCAGAATGCTGCCCTCAGAACATCAACAGGGTGTCTTCTTATGTCTACATGAGGAGGCGATGGTTCTTACCGTGGGCAGACACGGTAAGAACCTTGGCAATACCTGCTAGGGTGTTTTCGAAGTATTCATCCTAATCAACATCGCTTAGACAGGATGCCTCTGCCCAGACAGATCAGGTACGATCCTTATGATCTAGAGAGAGAGAGGTGATCTGGATCATCTGAGGTCTGGATGGTGCAGCCGCCTCAATTCTTATTGGGCACGAATTAATGCTGAAGCTCTGGACATCTGTCCCGCCTGCCACCAGGGACCACATAACGTGCTGCACCTCTTCAATTGTTCGGCCAAGCTCACTTAGGTGACCCCCAGGTCTCTGTGTATGCATCCAGTTCAAATGCCGCGTTTCCTTCACCTGGATATCGAAGCAGATCCCCTATAGACTAAGAGGACTTCAAAATAAAATATATTGTTGTTACAAAAACAACCTGTTCTTTTTAAAAATTGAAATGCTTCTCGATAAAGAGCGAAGTTAATCGACTTGCTGCATACAGAACTAGACAACATTGATATATCCGATGAGGTGGATCCAATAGGACTGTCATTCTCTTTATACAAACGATGAAACGCAGCTCGAAGTTGGAAAGGAAGGAAACATTAGGTGTCCCTAAATTGGCGTCATGAGACTTCATACCATAAGCATAGCGGACAGAGAAGAGGGTTACTCTCCATCGTGTGGAGTTGGAATCAGAGTTTTTATTCATGAAGCATGGATAAGGTAGCCCTTAAGTACACAAGAAGAAGAGTACAGGGTTACCGCTGCGTTGTGGCTAGTTGATCTCTAAAGTTAGAGAGAAGGGCTGAACAAGAGTTTCCTTAGTGGTAACGTGAGATTGGTAGCTTTGAGGAAAAGCACATCTAACATGTTGTAGCGGCTTAATTAATCCAAATGTGACGCGCAAAAATAGAAAGGGACCTAAGGTTAAAAACCAGTTTTGTTCAGGAGAGCCATTTTAAAGATTAGGTCCCTTTCTATTTGCGCTTAGAATCGTCTAATTCACTTTCATATAACGCGCATATCTCTGGGAGGGAACACTTTGGGGGCATGGGATCGGTCTCATTCGATGCTCAGATGTTGCCCACATCAAAAAAAGAAAAAAAAAGAAAATTGATTTTTTTACTCTTAGGTCCCTTTCTCTATGCGCTGTCACATATAGGCAATGCATAAGCCTTTCGACCGGATCCTACCATTATACAGTAGGATCCGGTCTGTGAGTATAAGAATTACGCCGTACTCAATTCACTGATTTGAGAGAAGTTCGCCGTTTTTTTCTGAATGGATTTTGTAACCTTGGACACTAAACCAGCGGACACAACTCTTGAATTCTCTTCCAGCAAACACTCTAACTTCAAGTTGGAACCCAAACACTAAAAAAAAATAGAATCATGGAAAACGTCAGTGCCGTACAAAAGACTGGAGGATTGACTCATAGCGAGATTGACAGACGGATAGATAGAAAGACGTTCAAGTAGTTGTAATACTCCAAACAACAACAAACATAATTTTCGAATTTTGCGGTGGAAGCTGAAGTAAAAGCTCAGCTTAACCAAAGGTGGTGACGGTGGTGGAGAGGGTTCCGGCTTCCAACGACACGACATGCAACACTGGTATCCAAATGTGTCTACTGCAGATTGCGCTAGCAAACATGCCAACAGTTAGACAAACATGCTGAGAGAGAGAAGCGAAAGAGAGAGAAGGCGACACGGTTACAGACATCTACCGAAAGGCCGGCGAGCGAACGGACGTACAATCAAACAAGACACACAGGCTGACAGACAGACATTCATACAGCATTCATGCAATCTGATCGCAAAAAAAATGGAAAACAAACGGCATGCTCAAGGTCATTCAAGCGCGCCAAATGCAATCAAACAACGAAATGCTGTGCAACAACAACGACAACCGCAGCAGCAAAGACAACTACAACAGCAGCTACAGCAACAATTGAGAAAACCCAATTCACAACAACATCTCCACAGACTGAAGCAAAGACATCTGAAATCTCCAACAATTGTTTGAGCGCTAAGTACTGTCCGACAGTCGTTCAGAGACTGTTGATGATTTCACATGCGGACCGAGTCTCTAACAGACAGACACGCGGATGGAAGGACAGACGGACGAATGGTTAAGCTAATGTCCAGATAGTCGTTCCTAACAGAAGGTATACCCTACAGCATGCTGTAACTTGGGTGGAATCATGCTGCTCTCCGTTACTGGACAGACGGACGATTGAATGAATGCCTAAGCCAATGCCCAGATAGTCGTCCCAAACAGAAGGTATACCTAGGGAGAATCATGTTGATCACCGTTACTGGTGTAAGTTTCGATTGTTCGGTATACCAAACAGAAGGTATACCTAGGGAGAATCATGTTGATCACCGTTACTGGTGTAAGTTTCGATTCGAATAATATTATTCAACTGGCAAGTCTATTACCTCAACTTAAGGAAATTATTCTTGTCACTTAAAGGTCAGAACAGCACGCAGTAACAACTTTATTAGGAACTCTGAGAAACAGGATCAGTGTCAGAATTCATAACATCAGCGTCAATTACACTCCTCCAGATCCATTGAGGAGAGTCAACCAGAAACCATTAACTGGTCTCTATACTTGAGAATAATCCTTACATAAGTTTCCAGCAAAATGGAGCCACTGCGCTTACACAAGAACCACAACGGAACTTCTTCGTAACCGTTTTGGCAAACCCTTCAGTCTCATTTGAGCCACCCAGTATATAGCACAACTATCTGCCATAAAATGAAAAGTAGGATAAAGATCCTCAAGACAATCTCCGGTAGTAACGCGTGATCCATTTTGAGGTTCCCTACTTATTTAAGAAAAAAACCACAGAAAATTCAAATTGAATGGGGAATGTTTATTATCATTAGAAAGAACATTTTTTGGCATTTATTTTTGAAGATTATGTCTATCAAATGGTGGCCGCGGCCACGTCTCAGATGGTACATCCGTTGAGTCTGATTACCGATGACTAGTTCGAGCATTTCGACTGGTAACTAGCGAATGACACGCGTGATGTTTTGCTCCAAGGCCTGAATCGCAGCGGGTTTGTCTGCATAAACTTTAGACTTTACATATTCCCACAGGAAAATGTCTAACGGTGTGATATCACGCGATCTTGGTTGACAATCGACGTGAAATTATCTGCTCACCGAAGTGTTCTCTCAATAAATCCATTGATTGATGCGATGTGTGGGAATTGGCGCCGTCTTGTTGAAACCAAATGTCGCCGAGATCACGAGCTTCAATTTCAGCCATCAAAAACTCGGTTATCATTGCACGATAACGGTCGCCATTGACGGTTACGTTCTCATCGGCACCATGTTTAAAGAAATATGGACCGATGAATCCACCAGCCCACAAACCGTTCTTTTTTCCGGATGAAGTGACAGCTCTTGAACCTCTTCTGGTTGCTCTTCGTCCCAAATGCGGCAATTTTGCTTGTTCACATACCCATTGAGCCAGAAACGGGCCTCATCGCTGAACAAAATTTGGCTCGAAACGTCGGATCTTCTCGGAACTTTTCAAGAGCCCATAGAGCGAAGCAATGTCGCTTGGAAACGTCGGGCGACTTCAGCTCTTGCACAAACTGTATTTTGTACGCTTTCAATTTAAGATATCGACGTAAAATGCGCTAAGTCGTTCCATACATCAGTGCGAGTTGCTGCGAACGGCGCCAAATCGACTCTCCACGGTCTTGGTGTACACTCTCAGCTACGGCCGCCTCATTTTCTTCACTGCATGCTGGACGTGGTCTATTTGGTCGAATATTATCCGATAATGAATGCTGGGTCTCAAGATGGGTGATGGTGTTGCGAATAGTAAGCTCAGTAGGCCGATTATGTTGACCATAAGTTAAACGAAGTGAACGAAACAAATTCCTCACAGAACGTGAATTTTCGTAATAAAGTTGAACGATGTGTAAACGCTGTTCAGACGTAAGTCTTTCCATGATGAAATGCCAAGCAATACTAAATAAAAATAACATGACAGCATGACACGACTCACACGTGATCCGTCAAAAAAGGCTATTAAAAAAAGGAACTCTACTTGGATCACCCATTACTTGAGGAGCTGACAAAAAACCTTTTACCCGAGGAAAATACAATTTCTAAACAGTATCCGCTAAGGTGTCTTCGCGGTCATCGCCACCACCTTATCAGGGACATGAAGCCACCGGAACTGGTCTAAGCTTCATGATCTCGAGAGAGAGAGGTCCGCGTTACAAGAGAGAGCCTCTTGATTATTCTAACTATCAGGAAGGTCTGAACCACATTCATGCTGATTTAGTGGCAATGTGCAGCGTAAATCTAGTGCTTGGGAAACAACCTCCGGAGATTTTACCAGAAGAGAATGAGCAACCTCGGCAAAGGATTGTGGTGCTGCCTCAGGTGAGATCTGGATGATACAGCCGCCTGAATACGTATTGGGCGCGAATAGATGGCTTCTCCCTATGATCTATGTCCCGCATACTATCAGGGACCTTCATGATCTCGAGAGAGAGGTACCGCGATACAAGAGATAGACTCTTGATCATCCTAACTTCCAGGCAGGTCTGAGCAACATTCATGCTGATGAAGTAGAGTGTGTATCTACAGCGTGAATGTAGTCTTTAGGGGACAGCCCCCAGAGATTTCACCAGAAAAGAAGACGCAACCTTAGCAAGGGAGTGTGGTTTTGGCTCAGCTGAGATCTGAATGTTGCAGCACCCTCAATTCGTATTAGGTTCGAATTTACGCAACGTACTATGACCTATGTCCCGCATACCATCAGGGACCACATGACGTGCTTCGCCTTTTTAACTGTCGTACCCACTTAGCTGTCATTCAGGTCTCTTTGGACTCATCCAGTTCACCTGAATATCGTAGCGATGGGACTTCATGTTTAAACATAGCGTTGTAACAAAAAATACTCCTTGTTCTAGAGTTATTGATCACTGCCCTATTTCGGGGATTTCAAAGCCATCTCCTCTTAGCATCCTGAGCAATAGACCTATCCTTGCTAGAGTTTTCCCCGACGATGTCTCCGAACACAATGTATCCGATGACACTGCAGGACTGGGGAAGCGTTCATATGTATATTCTAGATGCTCGTTATTTTATGTGGATTGTGGCTCTTCGCTCTTACCAGCAAATATTCCTCGTCTGAGTGTTGTTGTGTATCGCAGTCGACGAACGTATTTAGAAGAACAGGACCATCTGTATCCACACATAGGCTTGGGCTGGCTGGAATCTTCCCACGACAATGTATCAGATGATACTGCAGGACTGGGGTAGCAACCATATGTGTACTCTAGAGGATCGTTCTTTAATGCAGATTGTGATCCTTCGCTCTGTACTCGTACAGCAACTCGTCCGGGTTTAGTTGGGGATCGCAGTCTTCGAATCTATTTAGGAGATTAAAGGACCACCTGTATCCTCCCTTACGCTTCTTCCGCAGACGACCAACCTATATAGGAGATAACAGGTCCATCTGTTTCTACTCGTATGCATCTTCCGAATTTGCTCTTGCAGATACATTTTGACAACAAGTCCTTTCTCTTTGCGGCAGCGTTTACCATAATGCAAATTGTGGTCAGATATTCATAGTGACACATTTTTCATATTTCAAAAGTTGGAAGGGCCAAATATTTCTTTGCTGAAAAACTACTACAAATCGTATGCGATGGATCGTGCAAGGAATCTTGCAGTCGTTCTTCTCCAACTATAGTTTCCTTCTTTCTATGAGTTCATTCAAAATCCATAATAGACAATGCCTTAAGAGAACAAGAAAATGATTGAGTTTGGTATGCCATGTTTCCCAAGCTCGAGGCTAAGCAAAAAGAAACAATGCAACACCTGAGGAAAAACAAAAATGCACACAACCAATTGGCGATTTGGCTGGAGCGATAAACTTTTTCAAAACGTGTACAATCAAAATCAAATAATCACCACAGCAAGAATATACCTTAGGTAGAGACTCGTTTATTAATCAAGGATCGTTGAAATATAATTTTTAAGTTGAAAGTTAAAGATCAGTGTTTCGTTTTCTAGATAAACTTTACCTATAAATCTGCTAACAAGGATCAATGTTCCGAAGTGGGATACCCTGCAAAAGTCATTGGTTCCTCCACAATTTTTGGGATTATGTTAATAAAATCACAATCAATCACGGCTTTGAAGATTAACTTTGTTGGTTTACTAACAGCATGCTATTTTATCAGTTCAGAAGTGGGATGAATACAAAATGGCTAACTAAAATCAATAAAAGCTATCCGTTTAAACGACAGTCAATGCATCAGTGACATCTTGTTCATTTTCCAGGTAAACAATTATGGGTCAATTAAGAACATCACATAAGAAATGCTGGTTCAAATCCGGATGAGATCATCTGATATTTTTAGAGGGAAATAGTGGTTTCTTGTTAGTGGAGATACGAGTTTTCACATTTACAACTTGGTGATTTACGAGAAGTATTTGGTTACCCCTTGGCGTGATGTTGAGTGAAAGAATTACGAACGTAACTGTCGTTTAAATTGCCTACTCCATTTTTATTATTTTGGTGCACTGTGTATTCTAGAGCGGCCGGAAAGTATTTTATATTTTTCACATTTGTTCGATTTAAGATGCTGTGAAATTTGCCACTACCATCCAGCTGTTGAAAAATTCAATATGGTTTGCCGTTTTAGTTTGCCTCGGTTCACGGCTGGCAAACGTATGGATATAATATAACTTTATTATCGAAATAACGACCGATTTCCGAAAGATCAGCTGTCGTCTAGACTTCAGTGCGCAACAAATCTTCGCACGTAGGAAAAGTTGGAGCGTAAATTAAGTCACTAATCACGAACAAAAATTGATGCTTCATATAGAAAAAATAGCTCCCAGTATTGACGAAGACCCAAAAATGTCGTTTCGGTGCCAAAAAGCTCAGGCAGTGAGCATCATAGCCCAAGTTTTGATTAGATTAAGTACTTCAACCATTTAAGGTTATACTGATTCAATAAGAGTTAAAGGAGGACCACAGACAACGCTGAGAGTTTGTCTGTTGGGCACTGGAAATATTGGTTTGATGATAAGCCAGATTTTTCAAAAATAAATTATTTTCTCTGGCTTGGCCTATTTTGACTTTGCGGCTAATGACTTGGGCGTAATAGGGTGTAATTTGTGGCTTCTAGAGCAGCGGGACCTGAAACAATTAGGGACATTTTGGTAGAAGTTATTAGAAAACTCAGACCGAAGATATTTGTTGGCCACTTTCTACTCTTTAATCGATCTCGGATGTTATATGTGGCTTTTAAAGCTGTAGGTTCTGAAATTGGGAAGGACCTTGTATGGGGGCTATACGAAAATATTGATCTATGTGGTCCAGTTTCACCACAGTTAATAAATGATAGTTCATTATATGTCAAGCAAAATTGGGGATTAAACGGGAGGAACCTTTATGTAGAAGCGTTTAGAAAAGTTGGACTGATATGCACAAATTTCAGCAAAGGGATTGACGACTCGTATGGCTCTGTGGAAAATGTTTTCGGAATCTTTTGTTATATCTGGCTTTTAGCGCTGTAGGTTCGGAAATCGGAAAGAACCTTTGTGTGGGGCTATTCAAAAATATGGCCCAATGTGTGAAACAAATTTAATCAATAATAGGTATTGGTCACTCAAAATTCTTTGTGCGAAATTTGTTTGAATTCGTATGTCATATGTGGCTTTTGGCACTGAAATCAGGGAAAAACCTATGTATTATATCTAAATATGAACCGGTCAAGACCAATTGCAATAGGGTTCGTTCTTGGCCCAAACTTAAAGAATGTACCAAGAAATGGTTTTATAATTGCAAGCTGTACTTTTATTGCAACGACAGTGTTGTGTGCAAGGGTCAAAATATTCCATAGATGTTCAGCCTACTTTGGCTAGGCTAAATCTAGGGGCAGGTACCTTCCTGAATCAAATACCGGCTGGTGATCAGTCGTGTCCGCTTATGCAGACTGATGTGGAAACTCAAGCGTTTCAACAGCTATTGAGGATTCCGACTTACGACAGTGGAACATCCAGTACCAGGCTGCTGCAAGATAATCGTGTAAATACAAATCATTTTCAATTCTTTATCAGATCTAACTTATTGTCCGGATAAGGTACTTAAAATTTTTTAAAATTAGAAACTCAAATTAATCGGCAACTCTAATAGTTTGTCTGTGGACAAATTTCTGAATAGGGTTGAAGCTTTGACCGCTCAGGCATTGAAAGGCGATTTTAGGTTGCTGTGCAGTAACGCTAGCTCTCTTTTTGGGGGCAAGCGAATGACGGGCTCTGGCGTTACCACCAATCAATCCGTCTCTAACATAACGTGGTCCAACATGTGTTGTGCTCTAAGACTGTAGTAACGAGACTTGCTTGCGTACTGGTAAAGATCATAGAGAAATGATTAGAGAACGGAAGCAGAAACCTGGCCTTCTATGAGGCGATTGTCGATCTGACTAAGAGACTTTCAGTGCCTCTAAGCGACGATACACTTGTCGAAATCTTACGAAGAAATCTTATTCTTGAGATTCAACATGAAATTTAAAATTTAGAGCTGAATTTCGTTTCAAGGCTCAGAGTTGTTTGCCGTGAATTTTCTAACAGAACATGGAAAGGAGGCATTGACTTGGTACTATAGAACCAAGTCCTGTTGAAAGATACTACTATAAAACCAAGTCTTGTTGCTGAAATCTCTCGGATTGAAAGAAGTTTTGAAGCATTTGAGGCTAACGACGGTGTTTCCATTGAGGGAATTAATTTGTCTTGTTAGAACTGCAGATTCGGTTCACCGCGCCTTTCAGCCATGCATGATTGCATGGCTAAAAGGCGCGTATTTTGTTTTGGCTGTGGTGCGTAACGTACCACGTAACGTTTATAAGACAAATTGTAGCAACTGCTCAAAATAAACGGCTGAGCGAGTCCACAGAGGGGTATGTCCCGAACACAAGGAAACTCCTCGCCTCAGAACCCGGAGATAAAATAGCTCTACTAAAACGTGACTTCAAAAGTGCTTACGATGCTGTCGGAAACACTGTTACGAGGGCTGCTATAAATATTTCTGGCCTTATAATGAAAATGCTAATAATTATAATCATAAATTGGTTTATTGTTTTTCAAAGTAATCTCCAGCATGATTTATACACATTTGCATGCGCTCAAACCAATTGTCGAAGCACTTTTTTCACTCCGATTGAGACACCTCCAAAACATGGTTTTTGAACGCTTCAACAGCATCTTCTGGCGACGAAAATCGTTGACCAAGCATTTTTTTCTTGATAAGCGGGAATAAAAGCAAGTCATTGGGTGCCAAGTCAGGGCTGTACGGCGGATGACCCATCAATTCGACCTTTTGGCCGATCAAAAAGGCGCTGGTTTGATGCTATGTGTGAGAGCTCGCATTGTCATGGTGCACAATGATTCCTCTTCTCTTGTTCGTTTTTCGAATTTCTCCGAAGACTTCAGACAAACAAATTGTGGTGTACCACTTAGAATTGACCGACCTACGTTGCTCAAGCGGAAAAGTCGCCACATGACCAGTGTTGCCGAAGAAACAGACGACCATTTGCTTCGAGTGCTTCTTCCGCGAACTACTTTCGTTGAATTTGCATCGTTTTCAAAGACCCACACGGTCGATTGCTGTTTTGTTTCGGGCTCATACGCATAGATCCATGATTCGTCACCTGTAACGATCTTATAAACGTCTTTTGAGGCACCACTATCTTTTTTTCAAAATTTCTTTGCACCAATGGACGAACTTCGTCTTTCAGCGAGCGTTGGTCACGATTTAATGCAGTTTTTCTATTTGATGGAGCTTTATCGCCATACAAAGATTTAAGTTCATCGATGCTCTCTTGTCGTGATAATCCACGTCGAAAGTTGTGAAAATCGCACGAAAATGCATTTCATTCCAAATTTTTTTTGCCAAATTGATTTTTCAAGTCACTGTAAACAACACAAATGATGGTCGTATGTCAAAACGTTCTGAGTATTTTTATGGTAAATAATGTCAAACTTTTTAATGGAAATATCAGATGGCCAGAAATTTATACAGCAATTCTCGTAGTATACCAAAATTTTAACCGGCCATAGCGATATAAACATCTATGAAATATTTTGACCCTATAATAGATGGACAAACAGAGGTCGGTATATTAAAATAGGGGCTATTTCCATTCCTTTAAGGTGTTGCAAACAACAGCACTTATACTCTGGACCACAGTCTAGGTCTAGGATATAAAAATAGTTTCCAAAATCGTCCTCCCTCAACACAAAAGTGGCTTAGTTCTGGTGCAAAGTGTTGGATCTGTTCCAAAACGATCACTTCGCTATATTGAGCAAATTCAAGAGTGCATGTACTTTTTAACTGAGCACGTCTGGCCTCCCAAGCCCCAGATAACAACCTGCGTAAGGTGGGGGATTATTTGTTAAAGCCATCTTTAAGCTGCTAGAGTGTGTAAATATTTACATGGCCAACAAGTTTCGGTGGTAAGACATAATTTAACAATTATTCCAGTTACATCCAAGCCCACATCATAGCCCATCAATATTTCTGTTTATTTGAAATAACCACATAAAATATTTCAATACCTATACGAGGGACCCCTCCAATGAGGGCCTTTCTAAAAACTAAAAGTGGAGCCCATTTGCATATTTTTCAAATTAACGCCAACCGGCTAATGAGTGAATGATGGCCCAGAGAGCCAATAACGGTATCGAACCAAGGAAATGTCTATTTACCGAAAGGAAAGGCTAAACAAAACGAAATCCACAAAAAAAACAGAAAGAATAGGCAAAACGACAATTAATACAGGCCAACAAAAAGAAATAGCTTAAATACACACAGTTGACGAGAAACCCGTAATATCAGCATATGACAGCCACAACCTAGCGACTACAGCTTGGAATTCCTAGGTATTTGAAAGCCCAATGTGTGTGTGAGTGTGCGTAGCTGGGTTGGTCTTCGTCTGAGCCGGGCTGGCGTGGAATGGTTTGATAAAGAGTGGCTGAAATGATGGTGGTGGTGCTGCATTTTACACAAAGTGAAATTAGAGTTGAAGAAGAATACCGAAACAGACACAGCAGCTAACAACTGTAAGCCAAGTTTGAGGAAAACAACTCGCACACAAAGAAAAACGAACAAGAATAATAGAAGAACTTAACTGAGAAAAAAATGAACCCTCCAAAGAAAATCAAAGCTATTGTTTCAAAGGCAATTGACAGTGGGACAAAATAGGAAAAACGAATGGGCATGCGCTTTACGCTTTTAACCATTCTACAGCGTCATTCATTCACCACTGGACAAATTTCACCAGCGTAGTTATTCTTTGGCTCATTTTATGAAAATATGTCTTTCTACGGACATGCCCAAAAGGCTAGGGGCGAAATGCCAGTGGTTTGAAAGTTTTCGGAATGGCAGTCGGAGGGTACTAGGAAAAAATCTGTTTTCTCAGACACGTAACGCCCCCAGAACGGGCCTAGTAGATAGATCTTTACGGCATTGTGGCCCAAAATAAAAGCCCCTTCTTATTGACTTAACTCTCACTGTATCTGATAAGGGACTAGGGGAGGACGATATAATTTTTATACTCTGACATTTGTTTTCACTTCACAAATGTCAGAGTATAAAAATTATATCGAGGAAAGCAAGCCATAAATCGGTTTACTCAGCAGGAACGCCGAAAAACTCTTTCCATTTTTTGAGCAAAACTTCGTCGTTTGTGTCGAAGCAGCGCAAATTTCGTCGCCGATTTTCGGCGATGTCCGGGACATTATGAGATCTTTCATGTTTCATCATTCTCGGCCCACTGTGCTCGATTGCATGGCCGAAAGCCTTTTTCAAAGGTACGATACGATAGCAACGATCAGGGAAGCCAAAACCTTAGCTGCCTGTTGGCAGCGTTTCGAAAGTCTCTATTGTGGATGATACCTACCATTACAGCAACAACAGTAACAACAACCCAGCAATCAGCATTAAAAAAGTCAACAGACTGGCTGACAATTTGTAGCCGACTATGCTGACGAAGCTTGACAAACCGCCACACACAAAAACGACAACTGTTAAGTTGGTCAGAAGAGAACAACAACGAAACGGGCTGATTGGTTTTCAATGGGTGGATGAAATGGTTGGCTGGCTGACTAGCTGGCGTTTGGTCTGGATGGTGAAATGTCGGGATAGTGGAAAAGCAATAAAAACAAAACAACACAGACAGAGAGAGAGAGAGAGGAGAGGCTCAACAAGTGGCGGAAGACTGGCAGTCACAGTTAACGGAAGCATTAAACCAAAGATAGACAGCTTGTTTTACAACAACAACCAAAACAGAGTGTTGAGAAATCTCCGCTAGCTGATGTCACAGTTACTAGCAGACCCCCTCCTCCCCACCTATAGCCACGCAGTCCTCAATCTCCCTTGTTACATTAGCGTCTACCTGTTTTTTCTATTTTTTTTTTTTGCTGTAACTCACAGGCTAACAAAACCCACCAAAAGGGAATGGTGGGAAGGCCGACCAACCGCCAGTACTACAGAGTTACAAAAACATGTGTGTGAGTTAAGCTGTGCTGAGAGCGCCCGTTGTATTCTTGAGCGACGTCCACAGTGAATGACTGGGGGTACCGTTATAAGTTATTTTTACCCATGGCCTAAACAACAGCACGCCGAGTAAAACACAAATGAAGGCTTACAGAATGGGAAATATGCTGGCTTTGGCGGATTGTTGTTGTACGACCAAGTGTAGATCATAGAAAACCTACAAATGTCTCCTCTGAAAGGGACTGTTGGCAGTCGAATGATGGAGGGGAGGGGGGGGGGGAGTAGAAAGCCAGTGATTTTTGTTGTTTTCTTTTAAACCAAGAGAGATATGTAGGTATTCCTCGCTCGCTCCCTCTCTCTCTCTAGAAAAGGCTTTCATTGTCTCATTATCTTCATCTCCTTTTTCGTCTATGTTCTACATTGTATTTCTTTCTATTTCCGAAAAAGAAGCTAAAGATGAAGACAACGCAACGAAATGTAAATAAGTTTAAGTTTCACAAGCTAAATTCAAGCATGCCAACACAAACACACACACACATACACTTAAGAATGAGATCATCTTCAGTTGAACCAGGAACTCATTCGTAAATTCAGCTACGAAATTCGTTCATTCGAACCATAACAAAATAGTTGTTGGAATCCTAAGAAAATAGATTTTTAGAAAAATGTACTCACACCACAAAAGGCAAGCCGAGTGCCAGCAACGATACAGACACACACGCACATCCAGAAGCCTCCCAGCAGTGTCGCCAACTGTACCGAAGCAAAAATCGCTGAAGTTGATCGCGACAAAAAAAACCGCTACAAATGGCTAAATTACATAAAGAAAAACTTTTGAAAAAGCTCGAGTCGGGTATGGCTGACTATAAGTATATTATAGCCTGCACTTGTGGATGTTCGGAAAAGCCAATTTAAAATAGGGCTTTGGAACCCCTTAGATGGACTCGTTACCTAGGTTTTTAAACTTATGTCATATTTAAATTTGTGAGAAAATGTCCTTGTCTTTGGTAAAATCGGTTGAACACACTTGTGGGAGCTTTATCTTAATTGAAATTGAATTTCTCCACTTTCAGCCGTGTCCGTCGTTGTCATAAGCAACTGACTAGAGCTAAATACATAAAATCGGTTGAACATATGTGTGGATGCTATATATGAATCTGTAACGATTTAATTCAATTTCCATAACTTCGGTGCTTGGCCAAAAAAATGAGTTTAGCTTAATTTCATCAAAATTGGATGCAATATGTGGCTTATAGAACTAAAAACATAAAATCGAACGAACATAAGTATGTAGGTGCCGGAAACTATATCTTAATCTGAACCCGAAAAACTTCGTCTGCCAAAGTTAGAAGGAAAATGTGGAAAAGAGCAGATGAACATATGTATATGTGTGAGCAATATCTAAATCTGAACCGATTTTCTTCAATTTTAATAAAATCATTCCTAGCCAAATGTTATCAAGAGTGAATGTGAAATGTGGCTTCTAAAGCTAGAAAGAAAAACTAGGATGAACATTCTTATATATGTGACTGCTATATCTTAATCTGAATCTATTTTCTTTAGTTTCAATTGCATCTTTTCTTGGCCTAAAAAACTTACTCGTGTAAAAATTTCATCAAGATTGGCTTCTAGAGCTTAAAGCATGCTAATCGGATGAACATATATGTGGGTGCTGTATTTATTCTGAGCCGATTTTCTTCAGTTTTAATAAAATAATTCCTAGGACCACAAAAATAATGTGTGCCAAATTTCATTAAGATTCGGTGTAATTTGTAGCTTCTAGAGTTAATGACCTAAATTTGAATGAACATGTATATATGCGAGCTAAAGCTATGTCTATCAATCATGTATGTATATATGCGAGCTAGAGCTATGTCTGTCAATCATCAAGATAAGATGAATTGTGTAGCTTCTAGAGCTAAAGACATAAAATTGGATGAACATATATGTGTGTGAGCTATATTTAAATTTGAACCGATTTTCTTTGATTTTAACAACGTTCTTCCTTGGTCGAAAAGAAGTACTTACTCGTGCAAAATTTAAAAAAGATTGGCTGAAATATTTGGTTTCTAGAGCTAAAAACATACAAATCGGATGAACATATATGTGGAAGCTATGTCTGAACCGATCTTCTTCAATTTCAATGATCCAAAAAACTTACTTTTGATAATTTTCTTGAAAATCGGACAACAATTGCAAACTAAAGTTTGATTACAAGCTTAAGATGGATGGACAGACATAAATACAGACATCGTAAATTTAATCAGCTAGTGATTCTGAGTCTGATGGTAGACTTAAAGTTGGTTATCTCAAATACTTATATATGTGACAGCGCATAGATAAAGGGACCTAACGGTAAAAAAGATCAATTTTCACTTTTTTTGATGTGGACAACATCTGAGACCGATTCCATGCCCCAAAAGTGTTCCCTCCCAGAGATATGCGCGTTTTATGAAAGTGATGGTACACCAAAGATACACGTATTTAAATCTTTAAAATGGCTCTCCTGAACAAAACTGGTTTTTACCCTTAGGTCCCTTTCTATTTTGCGCGTCACATATGCATTTGTTAGTTTCATTCGAAAACGATAAAAAGTAGAAGATGGGCGAAATGCTTCTTCTTTATAAAAATGTTGAAAAGCAGCACTTAGTAACGCACAAATTCTCCGTTTCGTTTGATTACAATCATAGGAACTCAAAAAGTCAAAATTGAACACAAAAACACTTTAAATGCAAAAATAGCTCTCCCAAAATAATTGTTGTATTTCTCAAATATACGAAAAAGCTCATTTCGTCCACCTTCTACAATTAATTGTCTTTGGTTTCCAACATTTGCTATTGAACTATTTTATAATACCCTGCTCCACAAAGTGGTGCAGGGTATAAATACCAAAAAATACACTACGGAACAAATCCATATATACGAGTAGGGAAAGTCTTAAGTCAGGTGAGACCGACTCGGTACATATTTTTTCTACTCTGTGCGCTCTAATGCCACAAACCAACTATTATTTATATCTGATTAAGTTTTCCGGTCTCAAGTCGGTTAACCCACAAAATGGAAGAACAATTTTTTAGGTTCTTTATCAAAACCTGGTCATAAAACTGATGCAACTTTTAGGACGGTTGAGGAAGAGGAACGGGAAGAATATTTGGGTGGGGTGCATAAGTATACGAGTATCTGAACTTGAGCCGTTTTTTCCCAATTTTAATAGCGAACGTCTTGATCCGAAAATAAAATAATGTGAAAAGTTTTAAAGAGATCGATTCACAATTGTAATCTTCACTTTTATTATAAGAATAGATGAACAAACGGAGGGACATGTCTACCTACAATCGATTCAGAAAATCTATTACATTTTTTTCTGGATATTAAAAACATCAGTACGATGTTCTACAGTGTGGAGAAGGTGTAATAAATATGTATAAACGCTGTTTAAATTATTTAGCTTCGAGTAAATATTAAGAAAATAATGCGTAAAGTATTTGAGATTTTTTTAATCCGTGGCCTGACAGGTTTCAATTATAAAATTTTTAAGTTATTTTTAATGCATTTACAAGATAATACCTCAAAAAGTCCAAGAAATTGATGCCAAAAATTAAATTATTATTAGCCTGGCCTTATAGAGTTCGGTTTTACTTTCAACAAAGCTTTCTGAAGAGAGTTGTCACGGACCCGAAATCATGATAAAAGCAGTGTGCAGCCACGAAAATCAATGTCACTTTGCCATTTTGTTAAAAACTTGTCTTCTATTTGAATATAGAAGCAAGAGGTCTTGTGCCGGTTAATCCCTGTTCAATGTGTAAAAGCAACAGACCGAAATAAAACAAACGAGCTAAACATAATTATTTTTAGGTAAAAATCGCTACAGGCTCTACAAGAAAGCATTCAAAATCGCCACCGTAGCCATTTTATTCTTAAAAATCGCTACTTTTACAAAACAGCGTTTTTTCTTTTATGAAATCACCGCAAGTAGTGGGAAAACCACCATGTTGGCATCGCTGGCCACCAGAATGCCCACACATTTCTCTGCCCTCTCTCATGAACACTCGCTAACATTGGTTGTCTATGGCAAAGCCATAGTTTAATCAAGAGCTTTCCTCTTACACCAGAGATGGAGATTATTACCGAGAGTATCGAGTATCTCGAACACTGAGTAGTCGTCTACGAGAGAGTGAGAGTTTTAATTTCTATTTGTTTCAAATGCATATAACAATCAAAACATTTGAACAAGTGTGGTTTGCATAAAAAGCTTGCGTTTAATTTATTAGCTGGCCCAACAGAGTTGCCATACCTTTATAGTATAGGCAGATTTATAGTATTTTCTCGGTAATCGGAAAGCAGGCTCACGAAGACTTGGAAGACCTGGGATGCAAACCATTTCGGATTTCGAGCTAGTTCGGTTCGGAGCAGGTCTGAACCGCTGGTTCGGGTTTCAAAATGGTTTTTAGATGTTTTCGAACCGCGATTCTTGTTCGGTTCAAACATCACAGAAACAAAAACATTTGTTGATATAATTCCCTGCTATAGACAGAAAAAATAGGTAAGCGAAAATTTTCCCATGATACTCGTACGAGGGTTGCGATACTAGTGTTCCCAGAAGCAAACTCGGACTTTCATTGGAAACTTTGACATTTTTAGCATAACTTCACTTAAAACGGTTTGTCATTTGAGGGCGAATTGTTTTGTTTACAGTGTGTTGAAAAATTCATCTCGGTCGAAAAATGGAATTATCCCGTGAACATTTTCGTGCGATGATTTTTTACGATTTTCCGCGTGAGTTATCGAGACAAGAGTATTTAAATCAACTTGTTTCGGCTTTTGGCGATGAAGCACCATCAAAAACCACTGTTTATCGCTGGTACCAAGAGTTCAGTCTCGGACGCCGTTCGCTCCAGGACGAATTTCGTGAAGGACGTCCAACTTCGATCACTTTGCCAGAAACCATTGGTGCTGTGCGTGAACTGATTAATCGAGACCGACATATCACATACCGTGAGAGTAAGGCATCCTTGGGCATTAGTATGACAAGCATCAATAAGATATTGCAAGTTCATTTGGCAGTGAAAAAAATTTGTTCTCGTTGGATCCCACATACTTTGACGAATGCTTAAAAAAAGGCTCGTATGGATTGGTGCAAAAAGATGTTGAAAAAATATAACTGCGGTAGCTCAAAGGCAGTATATAACATTGTCACAGGTGACGATTCGTGGATCTTTGCACTGGAACCCGAAACAAAACAGCAATCGACCGTATGGGTATTTCAAGATGAGCCAAATACAACAAAATTTGTTCGTGGAAAAGGTACATCGAAGCAAATGATTGGGTTTCGGTATAACCGGCCAAGTTGCCACAGTGCCTTTAGTGGAACGTAGGGAGTCAATTCTGAGTGGTATACAACCATCTGTTTGCCAACAGTGTTCGAAGAAATAAGAAAAGATAATAAGAGAAGACGGATCATTTTCCATCACAACAATGCGAGCTCTCAGACATCAGCTGAAACGATAAGCTATTTAACCACTTAAGATGTCGAATTAATGGGCCATCCACCGTACAGCCCCGATTTATTACCTTATGACTTCTTATTATTCCTTATCATCAAGAATAAAATGTGTGGTCAACGTTTTTCATCGCCCGAAGCAGCTGTTGAAGCGTTCAAAAATCATGTTTTGAAGGTGTCTCAATCGGAGTGGAAAAGTGCTTCGAAAATTTGGTTTGCGCGCATGCAAATTGTATTGGTCTTAAAGGAGAATATTTTGCAAAACAATAAAACCATTTCCAATGATAAGTTATTGTGTTTTTATTGCCGGACCCGAAATATAAATAGCAACCCTCGTAATGTAAAATCTGGTTGGATCTGTTTTTATGGCGCTATATTAAAACGTGTAACGATCTTTTTCTGAGCTGTTAACTGTTCGATAGTAATGAACTGTGCCAAGTTTCATTATGATTTAATGTATTAGGATGCGAGTATTTATCTAAATCTGAACCAATTTTTTATATTTTTAATAGTAAACGTCCTCAGCCCAAGAACTTTCCTGTGTAATCGAGGTTTTATGTAGCTTGTGGCTTCCAGAGCTAAAAACATAAAATCACGTGAATGTTTGTATGAAAGCCATGCCTCAATCTGAACCGATATTCTTAAATTTGTATAACTTCCTACTATTGTTTAAAAGCCGTCTGTTTTAAGCTTCCAGGGCTAAAAACAAGTCGGATGAACAATTGCGTGTGGGAGATATATGTATCTAAATCTGAATAAATGTCCTCCAATTTAAATAACATTCCTTCTTGGTCCAAAAAAACTAGCGTGTGTCAAATTTTACCAAGATTGGATACATTATGGGCCTTTATAATATCGTTTGAGCATATATGCATATGTGGGAGAGCTATATATAAATCTAAACCAGGTTTCTTTCAATTTAATAGCGTCAGTAATAGTTTAATAAAAGACTTACTTCTGGCAAATTTCATGAAAATCGGACAAGAATCGAACTGTAGAAATTAAATCGAATCAGCTGGTAATTCTGAGTCGATCGGTACACTAAATGGTGGTCTAGCTCAAATGGTTTTTGTAGTTACATACATTTGCCATGAAACTTCGTCGCCCAGGGTATCAACCACTATCTACGTAGCCTACGTACCCCCCCCTACGTAGCTTTTGCAGCTCAAATGTTTTTATCAAAGTTTTCACTGCTCTGGCTATTTAGAAAATATAGACTCGAAAACTTTAAAATCCCCATAAAATCTAGTGAAATGATTTACAAAGTTCAAAAACCCTGTGGGCAACACAAAACTTGTCACGAGAAGAAGAAAAATATGTGCAAATTAAAGTAGAGAAAAGGAAGACGATGACGATGGGTTGAGTAGGGTGAGGGAGGGGGGCAACAAGAACACCACCAGCTATCGCATTCATTACCACCACTTCTAGTGGCAGAGAAGCGGCAGCAGCAGCAACAACAACAGAGCGACACTTGTTGCCCCTTTTGAAAATAAAAACACATCGTTACACTCACTTACACTCTCACTTATGTACTCTTTTGTTTTTAGTACTCAGCCTTTGTTGGGAACCGGAGATTTCAAATTAAGTTTAACTCTCCGCAGTTGTTCTCTTCAGTTCGTTGATCGAGAGCCTCACGTTTATTTTGGTTGGGGATCTTTGTTGCTGAAAGAACTCTTTGATTGTTGTTAGCTTTTTTAAATACACACACACTCACACTGCTACACTGGTGTTCTCCTTTCTGGCGAGGAATGATCCGTAACTATGGGTGCCTTGCTGGCAGAGGGAGTTGAAAGCAACAACAACGACCCTAACATTTTGTAGAGAGCGACTAGCTTGACTTACTGTGTGAAATTTAATATTTACGATTGCACTATACGGAGAGGGGCACAACAAATAGACGAACGGGCGCATACATGGCGAATGGGTAGATGGCTGAATGGGGAGGATCGAGGTTGGGAGGACGGATCGGATGCCTATAACAATACGACGATGTTGTAACTGTTTCTATTACTTACATGTGTATGTGTTGTTGTTGCTTCACACATGTTTGTAGTGGTTGCTGTTTTATGCTGTTTTTGTGTTATTCATTTGCTCTTTACATGCATACCTAAAGGAAAAGTTGCACAGTGGCTCGAATTAAAGAAAATTGACAACTGCCGGGGTGGTTAAAGCTCAAGGTCTGTTGACTGCGCTCAATGTGAATTGTAAAGCACTTCGATTAAGCCAGAATTTGTACTATGGTTGATTCTGTGATTATGGGCCACTTTGTTGTCCTTATATAAAATATATTATACTTTATTATTTACTATACAATAAATCTTTATAGGACCTTGAAAGTCTTTAAAATTGTTTTTTAAAAAAATTATTTGTTTTTCAAAAAAATTCCTACTAAAGGGTTCAAATCAAATAGCATTACCCTGGTTGTCCCTAGTACTATTTTCAATTGAAATTTTCTTAATTTTTTACAAAAATATTAATTATTTATTTAATAAAACCAGTCCATAGTAAAAAATAATCTTCAAATAATTTTGTTGCTATTAACGATTATTATTTTTTATTAAATTTATATTTTTAGGGTTGTTTATTTTCTGTCCCTGAAAATACACAGTATTCCCCTGTAAATCTAATATTCAAATGCCAAACCAACCTGATTTCAAGCAACTCAAATATGATTGAACATTACTTGAAGTGGGAGCACATCTAATAGTTTTTTCGTCAACAGTCTTATTAAAATTAAGTAAGTCGTGTTTTGTTTGTCACTCGTTACGAACGTTCACACTTAAGTTGGTCATTCCCCTGTGTTGTTTTTTAAAAAGATAATTAATACTTTTTATAATTTTGCAAGTGTTTTTTGTGTTTATTGCAAGTATAAACTTCCAGCTGAAGTCAATTTTGTAAGGGTAAGTACTTAAATAAACATTTCAGGGGGTTTTGTCGTCATTCCTTGCCAAAATTTTTCACAGGGGAATGACGATTAACAGATTTTTTCTTTTATTGTTTTTACAAAAGAACTGAATTAAAATGAATTTGTTGATTTTAAAGAAAAATACTATTTATTTTATTGTCTTCGTCATTTCTCTGTTCAATGAGTCATTACCCTGGAGGTCACATTTTTAAATTGTTGCATGATTCCGTTAGAAATTATAATTTTGATGTGTACCTTTTAAAAATGACTAGTCTTTCTTAGAACTAAGACATCTATCTACCTGTATTTAATATTAAATTCTGCAAAAAAAATCGAATGCCAAAAATGATGTCGAAATAGGCCCATAATCTCAGAATTACCCCTATACTATTTACTAAAAATTTGTCAGTTTGCTTGTAAAATGTAGCTTGAAATTCAGATCGGGGTCTCTAAAAAGTATTACGAGGGTTGCCTTTTATATGTCGGGCCCGGCAATAAAAACACAACAATTTATCACTGGAAAAGGTTTTATAGTTTTTCAATATATTCTCCTTTTAGATCAATACACTTTTGCATGCGCACAAACCAATTTTCGAAGCACTTTTTCCACTCCGATTGAGACACCTCCAAAACATGATTTTTGAACACTTAAACAAGTGACCGGACGATGAAAACATTGACCACGCATTTTTTTCTTGATGCTAGAGAATTAGAAGAAGTCATTGGGTACCAAATCAGGGCTGTAAGGTGACTGGCCCATCATGAGTTACCGCATTATACTTTTTTAAAATCTCTTTGCACCAATCCATACGAGTCTTTTTAAACATTCGTCAAATTATGCGGAATCTAACGAGAACAATTTTTTTTCACGGCCAATATCTTATTGAAACTTGTCATACTAATGTCCAAGGATGCCTCAATATCACGGTATGTCACATGTCGGTTTTGCTTAATCAGTTCACGCACAGCATCGATGGTTTCTGACAAAGTGACCGAAGTTGGACGACCTTCACAAAATTCATCCTGGAGAGAACGGCGTCCGAGACTGAACTCTTGACACCAGCGATTTACAGTGGTTTTTAATGGTGCTTCATCGCCAAATGTCGAAACAAGTTGATTTAAATAATCTTGTCTCGATAACTCAGGCCGAAAATGGTAAAAAAAATCATCGCACGAAAATGTTCACGGGATATTTCCATTTTTGGCTGAGATGAATTTTTCAACACACTGTAAACAAAACAATTCGCCCTCAAATGACGAAACGTTTTAAGTGAAGTTATGCTAACAAATGTCAATGTTCCAATGGAAGTTTCAGTTTGTATCTGGGAACACTCGTAGTGTCAGGACCCAAAATATAAATAGCTACCCTCGTAATAGAGTGTAATGCATTCGTTTTTAGGCTGTTTTTTCAAGTCCCCTTTACCAAGGCTTCTTGCATTTTCCGCTCAACTTGTTTGCCGCAGTCTCTGCCTGAGCTTTCCGTGGTCTACTTCTGACCAGATCTTTACTTTCCGTCAAACTCTGTTAAAGATCCGAGTAAAGCATATTTCCAACACTTTATATATTTGTTGAATATAAAGCGAACTACAACTGTCCAAGTAAGATAAAAACTTACTAACCTGCTATCCTAAACAGCCAGGGCCTCGGTATCGAATGGAAAGTAGCCATATTATACTCTATAAAATACTCGGAAGAAAAGTAGCGATACCCCTTCAGTATCGAAGCAAAAGTACTCGATACCATCGGACTCGAATAGACTGAAGAGCAAGTGTTATATGGCAAGATTAATTGACAGATTTGGTAAAGTTTAATATGCAGAAGTCAAAGAGTTTTAGAAAAAATATTAATTAACAAATCAACTACGGGTTTAGGCGATTGAAGTGTTACCTTTTTCCATTTCCGTACAACGGCTTTCTTCAGCGCACCCAGACTGGCATTTTTTTTTTAAATGCTGACCTTGCTCTCGAAAATGGTCCGGATGGAATAGTTCGTCGGTGTCTACATCTAGCGAATTCTAAAGTCATTGTGTATACTTATACAAAATGAAGTGTGAAAAAAAGGGTTTCACCAATTCTTGGTTCACATGAGCTTTATGAGACGGTGCCGAGTCTGGTTGGAACATCCATGGTCTACGGCCGAAATGTTTGTTCGCACATGGCTCTAAAGCAACATCTACAGCTTTTTCCCGAATTTAAGTCGCATTCACTTTGACACCGGGCTCCTTGAAAACGATTGGACAGCGATCGGTGGTCACAAATGCCCATATCATTACTTAAGATGATAAACTACCTAGGGTGGCCGTTCGTTGGCAAATTTTCGTCAATTCATTCAGTTAAGTAAACACGGCATTTTGAGATTTTACAAACTGCTCAGTGGAATATTTTTTTTCATCAGAGAGCAAAACATTCTTGCAAATATAACTCCTCTGCTCTTTTAAGTACAACTTTTTTTGCTTTGGTGTAAGATCGCGTGCCTTTTGGAACATGTAAGGCTTTACCTTGAGCTCATTTTGGAATATGCGTCGAATGCCTCAATGGGATATTTTTAGTTCTTTGGCCATTTGAAGTCGAGCCTTCATTTTTCAAAACATTTCAAGAGATGTTTCGGTGTTTTTTCGTCCACCACTTGGTATTACTTCAATTGCCTAGCCCTGTAGTATATTCCAACGCCATCTAGGCCAGAGCGTCATGAAGACAATTCTAATTTATTCGATGTCGATACTGCGATATCGATGTCGATCCTGCGACATCGGTACTGATAAGTAAGTAAAGTTTCTTTTCTTTACATACCGGGCTGGAAACTACAATTCCTGGTAAAACGTGAGACGAGTACTCCATTTTTCGATGAATGATTAGATGGAATAGTTGTTCTTGCAGTGCTCCAAGAAACAAATTAGCGAAATGTGATAAAAACAAGAATTTTTTCGATTTAGTTAAAAAAAGCGTAGCCCATATCATCGTCACATTCCTCGGGTTCTTTCATATTATCCTTATCGTACTTCTTGGCTTTAGCGGCGGGAGCAGTTTTACCACCGACAGCAGCTGCAGTGGAAGCACCAGCGCCAACAAACAATTTCGACACTAACAGCTTGTTTGCTGTCAGTTTCGAAATTTCCCAAAGACTTGTCCTTGGTTTTAAGTCCCAAAAGCCTCCGATTTTATGGTTAGTATAGTTCGGCTTCAGACATCTATCTCGATAAGTGTCAGATGCTGATATTGTGGGCAGAGAAATATATCCACGAGGTTTATCGTCAGAACTACAGGGTCTAAGAACTGAGCCCTGCGGCACAAAACATACCATAACTTGATCTCTAGAATAACCTCATATAAATCGAAAGAATTCATTACCCAAGCCAAAGCGATTAGTATTGACTGAAGCCACTGTGTTTGATTTTTCTGCTGCAAAGGGATATCTCATGTTTGCTGGAAGCTTCCTCGGGTTCTTCCTCCTTTTTCTTCTCTTCCTTGTTGGGTTCAGCGTTGGGGGCGGCGGGAGCACGAGCGCCAACTAAGATTTTTTAACCAAACAGCTCGTTTGCTACAGGAAACATCACCCTAAATTGTTTGATTTCCCAAAGACTTCTCCTTGATGTCAAGTCCCAAAAGCTTCCGATATCATAGTTAGTATTGTTTGGCTTCTCATCTTTAACTCAGTAAGTGGCAGATGCTGCCATTGTCGGCAAAGGAGTGTTTGTACTACGTTTATCGTCAGACCCACGGGGTCTTAAAACTGAGCCCTGCGGCACCTCTTTTTTAAAACATATATACCATAAGGTGATCTCTAGAATCACTCTTTATATAAATCGAGAGAATTCGTTACCCTTGCCAAAGCGATAAGCTTTAACTAAAGCCACTGTGTTAGGGGTATCTAATGTTTGCTGGAAGCTTTGGTCGTTTGCTGCTGCTCTTGTTGTTGTCTAGGAATTAATTTCAATCAAGGAAAACCCCATTTCATTCGTACTCAAATGCACAACAACATAACAAAATATATTTATTCGCTGTAAACGTTAGCCGCTGGCGTCTATCGTACACTGTGGTCGTCGCTGCAGCCCGCCACAACTCTTGAAAAGGGTAACAGTCCCGCCGCAAAAACAACAGTCGGCCATAGAAACACCGATCGATACACAGACAATCACACCCATAGACAAAGGCAAACACACATGCTGGCATACAAACTTGGATAAGGTAACTAGCCAAGTGAAACTTTGAGACCACGCTAACATTAAGAGCGACGTGGATGTGTGGTGGCGACTGCCAACGACGGCTTCATTGCCGGCAGCGGCGACATCGTCCGTTTCTAGAAACCTTTGGACTAGACGGTGTTAGATAACTTTTGAAGCTGTAGCCGTGTAGCCACACAAGTGTCGGTGTCTGCCTCTGTATCTGTGCCTTAGCCTTGTTAGCTTTGTTGGTAATAGTCCACCAACTTGGTCTTAAAGTTCTTCAGATCTCACTTCTTTTCGCGCTCTCTCTCCCTCGGACTTGGTGTGTATGGTAGCGTGTGTAAAAAGGAGAGTATTTTCCCTCCCCTGACCACCGCCATCTAACAGCTCTCAACAGTTTGTATGGATACCAAAAAAAATAACACAAACCAATAGCGTCTTTTTTCTCCTCTTCTTCTAAAGTTTTTAAGTGTCTCTAGCTTTTTGGAGGGAAACCTACGGAATTGAGGTCAAACTTAATTTGTTTCTTTAGACGAAAATAGACAAAGCAGCAGATGGGGCGAAAAAATCCCATAAAAAGGCATACGACGGTGCTGTTGTTGGTGTTTCGCTAGGAATTCGTTCGAACAAAAACATGTTTTGGATACTTTGTGGAATTGTGTTCTAGAAACTTAAAGGAGGTGAACACACAAGAGTACCACATCTTGAATAAGGTCTTGTGGCATAAGAGTGATAAAATAAAATATTGATGGGTACAATAGGAGCTCTTAAATCGGTATCTAGTTCAAATATAAACACCGAACTTCTAACACAATCAGAAAAGATACAAATGTCCCGCTTGCTTGTAGCTAAGAAATATGTTTTCAGACTCCATTAGATGAAGAGATCGCTGTGCAAGAATTGCTTATCGCCTTAAGTAACCTAGAGAGACGAGTTTGTGGCCAGAAAGAGACCTGCCTCTCTAGGTTTCAGCAGCCGCCCCTCGTGCGATATACGCAGTGAAGGCCAGACAATGATTCTCGATCCCACCACCTTACTTCGTAATGCAATATGCTTACCCGGTTAAGACTGATATTCCAGTTGTAAAGTGATCGAGAGTAAATTGGCGTCTATATGGATCACCGGCTAGTTTTGGCTAACCTTTGAATAGTCAACTGAAGTTGTCATTAAATAATCTAGTTTTCCACGGATCCAAGGATTCCTTGACCACAAAAGGCTATGCTTTAAGTACTCATGCCGCGTAAGACAAAATCTGGCTTAACATTGGAGCAGCCAATGCAGTATAACAAAAAGTTGCTGTCCCTGATTGGCAACTCAGGACATAGCATTTATCCTGCTCTCCCAGTGGGGGAGCAGGATAAATGCTCCCCCACTGATATAGCAGAAAGTCCCTAGGAAGTACTCTAAGGAGTTAAGATGAAGTAGTTGCCAGTCTTATACTCATAAAAATGGCGAAGGAACCCGATGATCAGCATCTATACACGGACAAAAATCTTCTATCTGATGAATTCATACATCAACTGGATGAATTTGAATATCATTTTCCAACCTGTTCATCAATAACTCTTCAATTTCTTACATTAATTTAATGAACATTGTACATCAATCTGCTGAACAATGTACAGCCGCTTGCATAGCCCAAAGTAGCGTCTATTTGCCAGCGTGATCCTTTTTTTGGTTTCAACGTTGGCACTGTTCATTCCATTAATATAACGTTCGGTGTCGTTAATTAAGCTTAGAATTCACTTTAAAAAGAAGTTTTTGTCTGGCTTAGAGATTGACCTTTTGCTTTTAAGGTCGCCGGCACGAGGTGGAAAGCTGCTACCAAAAACTTTTTGAACCTGGGTTTACTTGTATGACAGTCTGGCATAATAACCTTTACACCACGGCGGTCGATCCTTGGTATTACGAGCTGGATAAAGCATGAATCTGATTAAAATGCATGGAAACATATCTGATGCGGGCCAAGACTAATAATATTTACTGAGCATCTTGCGACACTCTGCACCATTTTATGGTCTAGACATTTATAGATTGGGCAGCTCCGTTATATAGAACATAGCGGACGGACAACAAAATCTGGTGAAATTCGTATTTTCACGGATGCTCGCAGCGACAAACAGTTCAACAAGATTTCACGAAGGTCCATGTGGTTTTCATGATTCTCGCTGTGACAGCTTCAACCAAATTACGCCTTCGCACAGGATTCATAACCATGCGACGGCCAGCGCCTCTTAAAGCCAATCCCACCGGTAGCAATGCGAAGGAAACAACTTTCCTTCAGTCAGGGGTCGAGGCCTATCTAAACCTCTGGAGATCTATGGATCTCAGTAGCTGAAACTCAACTCCACAGCACTAACCATGTATGAGGGCAAGACTACCAACCTCCGACAAAACACGAGGGTTCATATTGACTAATGGGGTGGTTTCAAGACCTCAGAAACCACCCCATTATTCCCCGTCACTCCTGGTACCAGATTGCCTCCGGTAAGGTTTCGTAGCGAAAGTTTCTCCCAGTTTCAGTAGCAGAAGTCATCGAACTTAAAAAAGAACCTGACCTGGCAGGCGAAGTGGCTAATCCTAGCTTGATGAATCAACGCACATGGCGTCTAGGTACCCTATGGAGCCCAGATCTCGTACTGGTTCATAAAGTGGCCATTCGCAGAAGACATGCCACCAGTGCTCGACTGCCGCACAACAACTGCATGACTGACTATCGTGAAGGAGTCTCTCTTATGGTAGAAAGGGACCCATGTCTAGTCAAAACATAGAGGCCGAAACCGAAAATTGTGGATACTTTCAGAAAAACTTACTTCACGGATGAACCTTTACGTCTGCCAACCGTTCTCACTGGAGTCCCTTTTAGATGTGACACACTCGCGCAACCGCGATTAACATTTCCGATCGGCAATACTCAGCACACCCTGTATCACCCAAACAGCAGGCAGCCTTGCTAACCTACTCTTTAGCTTGACCGCAACGTAGGTCGAGAGGAGCTATATCTGAAGCGCCGCAGAAGAGATTGTGCGAAACACCGGTAGATAGGCCAACTCAAAAAAATCGGACTACTTCCAGAAAATGTGACATCACAAAAGAACCTGTACGTCTCTCAACCATTTTAACTGGAGTCCCACCTAGATAAGATACACTCGCACAATCGCGATTAGTGTTCCCGAACGGTGATACTCTGCACACCCTATATCGCCAAAACAAAAGGCAAACCTTCTCTTGGTCATGAAAGAAATACCCTAACGTATTTCTTTTAGGTTATGAGGAGCTACACCTGAAGGGCCGCAGAAGAGATTGTGCGACACACTGACACACTGAAACAACCTTCTGCCAATAGAGTATCTTTTCATATCCAGATACTCTATTGGCAGACAGCTGATCCTTAAGTTTCGCAGGCAACGAACAGATCACCGAACAATACTCTCAGAATACGACATATCTGACCCACTTCTCACGCAAGCGCACAAGCTAAGGTAGAAAATTCATCCTTTCTCCGACTCGTAGGTATAATAATGGGTGCAACATCTAGTATTCAAAGCTACTAAGAAAAGTGGGTTCTGGTTATAGCTTCTGGCTATATAGGTAAACCAAGCTTCCTGCTCAATAAATGTAACAGGTGATAGGAAGAGTAAGATTTTGGTTTATTGGATTGGTTTTTATCAATGGATCATGTGCTGAACAGTTTAGCAAGACTTGATGCTGTATCTAATACGAGGTTTGCTATATATATTTGTGGCCTAGGCAACACTAAGTGTTGCCTGGCGCCATCTGACATTTCCATTGGAAAGTTTGACATTTTTTAGCATAAACGTACTCAAAACGTTTTGACGTACAGTCATCGTTTGTGTTGTTTACAGTGACTTGAACAAATCAATTTGGCAAAAAAAAAATGAAATTAACTCGTGAACATTTTCGTGCGACCATTTTTCACAACTTTCCACGTGGATTATCACGACAAGAGTGTATCGATGAACTTAAATTTTTGTATGGCGATAAAGCACCATCCCATAGCACTGTGAAAAACTGGTTTAATGAATTCAATCGTGGCCGACGCTCGCTCGAAGACGAAGGTCGTGAAGGTCATCCAAAAACGGGCGTTGTGCCAGAGAACATTGATGCTGTGCGAGAACTGATAATGCAAGATCGTCATGTGACTTACCGTGAAATAGAGGCATCCTTGGGCATTTCTTGCACCAGCATACATTCGATATTGAAAGGGGTGTTTTTGGCATCACTTTTTTAACTGGCGGCCATTTTGTCAGCTGTCAAGTGATTAATATTTAGTTTGGTTTGCCATTTCATCATGAACAGGTTGACAAAAGAACAATGCTTGCAAATCGTGCAAATTTATTTCGAAAGTAATGATTCAGTTCGCGAAGTTCACCGCAAGCTCCGTTCATTTTATGGTCGACATAATCGTCCATCAGAGCAATTAATTCGGTTAACCATGGATCGGTTAACATGGACCATTGGATTATTTTCTTTGGGGATATGTGAAGTCGCTCGTCTACGCCAACAAACCAGAAACACGTTAGGGTACTTGGAAGCCAACATTCGTGGCGTTATTGCCAACATACGGCCCCATATGCTCGAAAAAGTGGTTGAAAATTGGACCTGTAGAATTGGCTTTATTCGAGCCAGCCGCGGCGGCCACATGCCCGAAATCATATTTAAACATGAATGGCATAAAATTATCCTTCCAATAAAGCCAAATTGATGGACATTAAAACGATTTTCTAAAAAACACCCTTTATAAACGCCTGGCCGTAAAAAAGGTTTGGTGTCGTTGGATCCCGCACAATTTGCTAATCGCTCAAAAAAAGCTCGTGTCGGTTGGTGAAAAGAAATTTTGAAAAAATACGATCGCGGTGCTGCAAAAGACGTTTTTAAGATCGTCACAGGTGACGAATCATGGATCTATGCGTATGAGCCCGAAACAAAACAGCAATCGACCGTTTGGGACGTTGAAGCGGAGCCAAATCCAACGAAAGTTGTTTGTGGAAGAAGCACTTCGAAGCAAACGGTCGCCAGTTTCTTTGGTAAAACTGGTCATGTGGCGACTGTTCCGCTTGAGCTACGTACGACGGTCAATTCTGAGTGGTACAACACAATTTGTTTGCTTGAAGTCTTGGGAAAAATTCGAAAAAAGGAACAAGAAAAGACGCATCATTGTGCACCATGACAATGCGAGATTTTACACATTGGCTCAAACCAACACCCTTTTTGACCGGCCAAAACCTCGAATTGATGGGTCATCTGCGGCGTAGCCCTGACTTGGCACCCAATGACTTCTTTTTATTCCCGCTCATCAAGAATAAAAATGCGTGGTCAACGATTTTCGTCGCCAGAAGATGCTGTTGAAGCGTTCAAAAACCATGTTTTGGAGGTGTCTCAATCGGAGTGGAAAAAGTGCTTCGACAATTGGTTTGAGCGCATGCAAAAGTATATAAATCATGCTGGAGAATACTTTGAATAACAATAAAACCATTTTGGATGATAAATGTTCGCATTTTCATTATTAGGCCAGAAATATATATAGCAGCCTCCATATGCAGGCTTTTCGACGGTAGTACAGTAGGTGAAACATCTAGTATTCAAAGCTACCAAGGAAAGTTAGCATCACGGTTTTCTGGAGATAAAGTTTGGTCAAGTAAGGCGAGCTTCTGGCTAACGTAGCTCATGGTTAGTAGTTCGGATTTAGATTATGAAATAGATTCTATCAATGGATCGAGAGGGTTTTGACACAACTTACCACTTATTCCTACATTTCTAAGTTATAGCTGACTTCTTCTAACCAGCAGACTATGCCTGTAGAGGAACGAAGACCACCTGAACGAAACTGGGGGAGGGGGCGTTTTAACGAAGCCCATCATTTAGATGGTAGTGGCAAGCCTACCTTTTGGGTCACGCATAACCAGCACCTGTTGCAACACCGTCGCCATCGTCATCATTGCGACTTTGAGAACTTTCACAGCTTCCAGTCATGGTGAGATCTTGTTGGCCAACATAGAAATCAATACCTTCATTGACTTCATTTCATTCAATTCTGTGCGGCTAAAAATAGACTTTGACTTAAGCAGAAGCAAAAGCAGCCGGGCCATGCCAAGCCGAGCCGAGCCGTGTGTATCATTGTGTAGCTTCCAAATACATTTCTAAGTTCCTTTTTATTTTTCTCGTTGCTGTTGTTGTTGTTGTTCAAGCTGTTTTTTCTTATGGTTTAGTCACCTTAAAAACCTGTTTCGAACGTAAGCGAAACACTGAGGCAGACGGACGGAGGGCTGGACGGACGGACGGACAGAAAAAACGCGTTGTTAGACAATAGAAACCTAACGCAGCTCGGTTCAGTTGGAGGGACAGCTGAGGAAAGCAGGCATGGGAGGCAATGCCGAAAGACGGACGGAGAAGAGACGTTAAATAACATTGTCATTAGAATCCCACACATTTTGAAATCACCTTCAAACCACAGATGAACAACTGCAGCAGCAACAACAACAACAACGGCGACAACTAAGTAAGTATTAAAATGATACTTTACGAAACTTTAGTTTCAGAAACGAAACGGCGAAAAGCACGCCATCAGAAATGGAAACCACCATTCCCAAAAGCAACAGCCAAGCTCCGAGTCAGCATCAGCATTAACATGTGGTGGTGGTCGTTGGTACAAAAGAGGCAAGACATCGGCCGCCGCATAGTACCAACCGCCGCCACCAACCACCACCGCCATCGCCACTTGAGCTTGGGATGGAATAAAAACATCATGAAACGGCAACGTAATGAAACCCCCACGCACGCAATTTGTTGCTCAACATCCAGTCAGCCAGCCAGCCAGACCAGCCACCAACATAAATGGCAGTGGCAGCGGATCTACACCACCAACGACAATGGCAACCAGCAGTACGACAACAACAGACACACATCATTGTCAAATACTTTGAGCCGACAAACACATGAACAAATCCAATTTGTTTTGGAATTTAATAGAAAAAAAAAACTAAGAATTGAATTCATTCATTCAATCAATTCATTCATAGGAAAACTAGCTAGCAGTGGCATCGACACGATAAGGCCTTTAGACAAGAGGCCGCTTGCATTTGTAGAGAGATTCAGCGAACATTTCACTTTCAGTTGGCTTAAGTAGGCAACCTCGAATTGTTTTTTGATTTTTCTACCACAAAAAGAAATGCTCTCACGTTGGGGAATCCCAGCAAACCAAACCTTCAGAATTCGGTCAGAATTCTGTACGACAATCGGCAAAATGTTCCGATTTCGGTTCAGAATTCTTAGCGAGTTCGTAGCGAAAAACATATGAGAGGCTTGACACGAATTCTGAACTACTTCTCTGAGGGAACTCTGATGTTTTTGCAGACACTTCGAACCGATTTCTCACCGAATTGTAGTCCTGGGAAATTCGAAAGGAAATTTCGATTTGTCGTATCGAATTCTGAACGACTTCGGTCAGAACTCTGGCATTAAGTCTTATTAAATTCTGACGTTTTTACCGACATTACGAACCGAATTCTGAACGAATTCTGAGCTTATCTCATGGTAAATTCTGAATGTAAACAATCAAAAAAAAAAGAATATATTTTTGTTCTACAAAAAAAAGTTGTAAAACAGTTTCAAAAAGCGTTCGGAAAGACTTTTAGTTACAAGCAGGGATGTCTGCAGTTTCGCAAGCAATAATTATGCTGTAACTATGTTTAGTGGCTATACACTTAAGGGCAACCAGTTTTGCATTTAACGAGAACTGCCGGCAGTAGAGTTTTCCTCAAAACACAATAAAAATCCCACGCACAGCTAAGCTAACCAAACGTTCAGAATTTGAATTTGAAATATAAAAATACCTCAGAAACACAGTTAAGAATTCGTTCAGAATTAGTTCCGACATGTCTGAACACAAGAACAACAACTGTAAAATATGAAGCAAATAACAACAATTTTAAACGAATAGACTAACTCAGATAAATAGTTCACAATTCGTTGCGAGTTCGATAAGAGAAGTCTGAACAAAAAATTAATAAAAATCCCACAGACAAGTCTAACAGAATTCGGGCCGAATTCGTTCAGATATTTCGGAACATAATAAATAAAAAATCCTCAGACAAATCGAACAGAATTTGTAACGATTTCGGTAAGAATTCTCGTTAGAGTTCAGATATTGTTCAGAATTGTCTGATATCAGATATTGTCGGCAAATTTGGTTTTCTGGGATGCCACATAGACTCGATGGAGAAAATCCCTAAAACCGAGATCCTATGGATCATGTGCCCTATTTTTATAAAAAGAGAGGAATTTTCTAAACCAGAGACTACACTCAGTCTAATTATCCATTTTGAGTGAAGAATAAAGTAAAAGTATGACTGAGAATGTGCATACCTATAACCTTCAAAATATAAGTACTCTCCACCTTTTTCCTTACTCGATAATGCCCAATAGACAACTTCTGGAGGAGTTTTACAACTAACGGGCTCGCTTTAGATAAAGAAAAATTTCACTAAAAGTTTAGAACCTTAAAGTATAAGAGGCTACGCTGGAAATCTTATGGATTCCAGAACAATCTAACATTGCCGGCAACGAAAATTATGAAGAACTAGCAATAAAAGGGGTCATCTGAAGAGGCATTGGCAACGAACGCCATTATTCAAAGTATCAAGCTATGAGCAATAAGAGCTGAAATTAAATCTTGAGCCCTGGTCGCTCACCGAATGCTATGGTACGGTACAGCGATCGCTACGAGGAATGCTATATATATTTCTAGCCTGGGCAACACTTAGTGTTGCCTGGCGCCATCTGACATTTCCATTGGAAAGTTTGCCATTTTTTAGCATAAACGTATTCAGAACGTTTTTTGACGTACGACCATCATTTGTGTTGTTCACAGTGACTTGAAAAAATCAATTTGGCAAAAGAATGGAATTAACTCGTGAACATTTTCATGCGATCATTTTTCAGAACTTTCGACGTGGATTATTACGACCAGAGTGCATCGATGAACTTAAATCTTTGTATGGCGATGAAGCACCATCCTGTGAAAACTGGTTTAATCAATTCAATCGTGGCCGACGATTCGCTCAAGACGAAAAGCGTAAAGGTCGTCCAAAAACGGGCGTTGTGCCAGAGACCATTGATGCCGTGCGTGAACTGATAATGCAAGACCGTCATGTGACATACCGTGAAATAGAGGCATCATTGGGCATTTCTTCTAGCAGCATACATTCCATATTGCATGAACAACTGGCCGTAAAAAAGGTATGTTCTCGCTGGATCCCGCACAATTTGACAATCGCCCAAGAAAAGGCTCCTGTCGATTGCTGTAAAGAAATTTCTAAAAAAAATACAATTGCGGTGCTTCAAAGACGTTTATAAGATCGTCACAGGTGACGAATCATGCATCTACGCGTATGAGTCCGAAACAAAACAGCAATCGACCGTGTGGGTTTTCAAAGACGAGCCAAATCCAACGAAATATGTTCGTGGAAGAAACACTTCGGAGCAATTGGTCGCCTGTTTCTTCGGCAAAACTGGTCATGTGGCTTCTGTTTCGCTTGAGCAACGAAAGAGGTCAATGCTAAGTGGTACACCACAATTTGTTTGCCTGAAGTCTTCGGAGAAATTCGAAAAACGGACAAGAGAAGACGAATCATTCTGCACATTGACAATGCGAGCTCTCACACATCGGCTCAAACCAGAGCCTTTTTGACCGGTCAAAACGTGGAATTGATGGGTCATCCGCTGTACAGCCCTGACTTGTCACCCAATGACTTCTTTGACTCGCAATGACTCGCACATCAAGAACAAAATGCGTGGTTAACGATTCTCGTCGCCAGAATATGCTGTTGAAGCGTTCGAAAACCATGATTTGGAGGTGTCTCAATCAGAGCGGAAAAAGTGCTTCGACAATTGGTGTTCTGGAGAATACTTTGAAAAACAATAAAACCATTTTTGATAATAAAATAAATTATTAGTCCAGAAATATATATAACAGCCCTAGTAAAGGTTCTAAAATGCTTTGGGGAGACCCTGATGAAAGAAAACTAAAAAAACTAAAAACTCCTATAAAGACTGAATATACTTATAGCAAAATAATGGGCATTCTTAAGGGCCACTCACCTCCTAGGAAGAGTAGAAACTTACGAGACATGCGAAGAGGACATCGAAACGACTGAACACTTTATCTGCCAATGCCCAGCTTTCGCAAGATCGAGACCACATCATTCTTTGATCAGTGCGACAAGCTAAGAGCACATAATGCAAACGTTTGGGAGGAGGATAAAAAGTTTGGTAGAGAATACAGAACGTCTATAATGAATGAAAGTTGACAAGAACGCACAACAATCGCTGTCTAATTTTAAATTAAATCTCTTAGGGTATGGGTCATTCTTTTTGACCCCTCTAAACCAACCAACCGAGTTTTATATATATATATATTTTATCTATAAGTACACCATTACAGGACTTATTTCAAACCTTACTATTTCCTCCTAAGTTTCAAATATAATTTTCGGTTTGACTTCTTTTAGAAGGCACACAGGCTCTCCCCTTGAAGAGATACAAACTCTTTCCTCTTAAGAGTAGCTATCTGTGTGCGATGTATTATTTGCTTTATCAGAGCTTTCTCACAAAGTCTATGTTTTTCATCGTTTAAAAGATTAGTTACATCCAAAATTTACATTCTCCTCACAACAAAACCCACTCAAGTCTGTTGCAGGTTAACCCAACATCATTCCTTCATTATGCGATGAACTATCTTCTCTCGGATGTCAGGTTATGCCCAAAAAAAACTTTCAATGTACCTTACTTTGGAAGGCATGCTGACAGGCTTTTCCTTTAGAAAGAAACCTTTTTGTCGCCGCTAAATATCTTGTCGCCGCTAAATATCGACCTGTCGTCATGCTTTTGTTTATGTGAGGAATAATCTAAAACTAGAACTACTTGCAGATCTTATACTACCTTACAAATGACACGATAAACCTTACAATATGGCTTACTTTAGAAGGCATGCTGACACTCCCTGCCAAGAGATGCACAATTTTTTTGCTGAGAGTAATCCTACATAAATGCACTTGCTGCTCAATAAATTATCTACTCCACTACTGAACCTCCTTGAAGGCCCAATACTTCATTTTAAAACATACCATTTGGTCCTACTCAAAAAGGCCTTGTGCTAGGCCTTTCATTCAAAGAGAGACTCAAACTTTTATATGAGGAGTTGGTATACCTTTCTGTTGTCTTGTTGCGGAGAATCAAATTCATCAGCACTGGAACTCCTTGAAGTACTGCTAGTACCATTCAAATGAGCTAAGACTCCTTCCTTACTTAAGTTGGCTCTACAACCCGTTGTTGGTCTTAGCCTTTTGCATAAATGACCTCCAAGCACTTCGGGCTTGTGCATTCTGTCTCCAGTTTGTAATACCAAGGATTCTCACATCTCTTCGAATTGGTCCTTCCACCGGACAACTTTACTGTTTATATTACTTAAGCGAAGTGGTTACAACTCTTTCCTGTTGAGACTTGACCTGTCTTCATGCTTTCTTTTTCTGAGGAATTTACTACTTATTTTCTTTGGAAAGCACTCTGGCAGGTTTTCGCCTTGAAGACAGACCAAGTTGTCGCTAATAAATATTGACTTAAAAATGGGACTTTTTGAAGATACTACCTTTCAAAAGATACGATATGTGTACCTTACTGTGTAACTAACTTAAGAAGGCACGCTGACCTACAAAAAAATACGCATACTTTTCACCTAAGAATAAAGTTCCAGGTTTTAGTTATGCGCTGTATATTAACTGTACCATCAGTGGACTCTCTCAAAAAGAGACATGTTCTTCCCCCCTCAGAGGTAACCCACTTTCTTTCCATAACTTACATTATAATCTTATAATACAGTTTAAGAGATGCTTTTGACTTTATAGTTCGCCTGGCTCGTACATTGAAGGAACGCTGGCAAGCAGTCTCTTCGGATAGTTCCAAACATTTATCTGCCCAGTGTTGACGCTACTTCTCACATTCGTTGAGTTTTGAGTTAAAAATTTTAACGCTGGACCTCCTGGAAGACCTTAATAAACCATTCAAAACCCTGGACACCATACAGCGTGCCTTACTTTAGAAGTCCCGCAGACAGGTGTGGCATGCAAAGACGTACCAGCTCTACCATATTGAGCGTTGACCTATGTTCATGCTTTCTTTGTGCGATTAATAACCTCCACTAACAGACGAAGTTCGCCTGAGTTCCAACTCTCAGTAGGGAAGATTTGAAACTCATACTTAAACATTAGGTCCTTTTCGGTCCTAATGTAGAGAACTTAGAATTAGGATATTCAATGCCCACAACTTACTAAAAGAGCCAAGTATAACGTATTTTGGAAACAGCGAGGAATCGAATTCCTTTTTGATACGTTCATAAACCTAGTTATCCCAGAGGGTCCAGAACAAGCAATTCTTTGGAAGTACTACATACAAAATGCTTTTTTAAAAGGAAACTACATTTGTCTTCTTAAATGCTGGCCTTGTTGCGAAAGGCCTGCGTTCTAAATTATTTGATATGCACTTCTACGATCTTACCTAGAGAAATCGGTTCGCTAATGATATTTCTGATCAAGTGTCTTCCTCATTGAAAGGTTATTCTAGGTTGTCCTTAGAAAATGTTTTGTCAGTCATTCTCCGCGAACAAAAATGTGTAGAAATTAATTTGCATTGAAACTAATGATATAAATATTTCACTTACTTAGGCCAACTTCACATACTCTTGTTATGCCAGGCCTGCTCTTCAAATAATTTCTTAGCACTTCGAACTTGGATGATATTTTAGAAACTATCGAAACCTCCTGGTACATATTCCCAATAAACGGCAAGGAATTGAATTCCTGTTGAAGAGTGATATCTTTGGAGATCAAGTTCTTAATCTCGGAGGGTCCGCGAATGATAGTTTTGATCAAGTATGTCTTCTATATTCAAAGGTTATTCGAGGTTTTCCTAAGAATAGGTTTTGTAAGTCATTCTCCTCGAAAAAAAATGGGTAGAAATTAATCTTCATGAAGAGATATTTTTTCGGGAGAAGTAATACTTCACTTACTTAGGCTGGCTTCACAAACTCTCGTTGGCCTGGGCCTACTCTTATACTTTAGAAACTATCGAAACTCCTGGTATAAAGTATATTCTCAATAAACGGTAAGGACTCAAATTCCTGTTTAAAAAGTGATGTCTTTGAAAATCAAATTTTTAAAACACGTAATTCCGGAGGGTCCAGAATAAGCAATTCTTTCGAAGTACTTCTTATCTAGAGAATTCGGTCCGAGTAAGATAAGTTTGATCGAGTATGTCTTTCACATTAATAGGTTACTCTAAGTTGTCCTTAGAAGATGTTTTGTCAGTCATTCTCCGCGTACAAAAATGGGTAAAAATGAATCTTCAATGCTTAGGCTGGCTCCACAAACTCTTGTTGGCCCAAGAATCCTCGGAACCACCTCCACTTGGTATCTCCACCGCAGTCTAGGACTTCCTGGTCTATGCTTTCCGTGGTAGTTACCGTCGTACGTCCTTATGTCTAAGCCAAAGTAGGCGTTCCGTATTGATGCTCTTAACTACATTTATTTTGGGGTACATATTATACACCTTTCGGTTCAGCCGAGGCGTGTACTTATTGCCTACGCTGCTGGGCCGTAGATTTTACGAAAGACAATGACTGCCAATACACTGTCACCCATGTTTCGGCGCTATATCTTTTATCTTACTATCTTTTTTATTTGACTTCCCCTGTCCCTTGTGATTCATATTGTGCTGAGCATTGCGTTGGTGTGTGGAATGTAAGGGAGTTCAGGGGGAAAAGTATTTTTGGACGTCGTAATTGGGAAATATTAGTTCATTCGCCGGAAGTCGATTCCACAAACGGACAGTACGGGCAAAAAACGAATTCGATCTTTAGTGTATAGTGCGGGCAACTGGCCAATCGATAATAAACGGGTGTGAATTACTGAAAGTCGCAAATTCCTGCCAAGCATCCTCACTTCAGGAATAAGTCAACGGATGTCCGTGGAGTTGACATCATGTAAATAACGATAGGACAGCGACACGCAACCCACATTCAGACGATGTTCAAGGGAGACAACTGAGTTGGATACCCCACTGTCACCTATCAGCACCATTGATCTCCTTTAAACGCGGTCAAGTAGCTCCACAAAATTTTTTTGGAGCACCTGCCTAAATATGGGTATCGTATTCCATTTTAGGCCTAATGTAGGTTGTAATAATATTGAAATGATCTGAAGAAGTGAAATATTTCTTGCACTGCTTTAGAAAGCCTATACCCTTGAATGATTCTTTCTACACTTCGAATACATGTCTCGCTTAACGAGCGTCACATTGTACCTTCATACCCAGAAATCAAAAGCATCTGATTGTTCAACAACTACACCACCGAGCACTGCATCTTGCGTGCATTAAAATCTACTCTATTCATTCGACTCCAATCGGAAATGGCCAGTAAATACCGGCCAAGTGCCTCATACAAAATTCGCCTACTGTCTTCTTCTTTCTCACGGTTCGCCCGCCTATGGAGCTAGGGCCAAAGATTTTACATATATTCAATAATTCTAAATATCAAATATTACTTCGTCCGCTCACCCATGCTGCCGAGCCATATAAAAGCACATGATGTTTAAGTGTATTGCAAAGTGTAATCATCTTTCAAGAGAGGTCTCAGGCTGCTTACCAAGCCCAAAATAACACCTATTTTCAAAAAACGTTTGCGGAATGAAATCGCAAGAAATTTTACAACGCTGGGTACAAAGCAAAATTAAAAATGTAAACAAAGTACCGTTATTTTTCATTCACCACATGTTTTGTGATATTCCTATTTGATTTTCGCTGAAGTTGATCATTTATTTTTTTTTGCAAAGTCGTCAAAAGAAGAACAACGTCGAAAAACCATTTGTAATTTTTTCGACCATCATCCTGATTGGAAGAAATCCGACATCGTTTCTCATTTTGTAGAGCAAGGAGAAAATCGAAGTTCGGTATATAGAACACTGGCGATATATGAGAAAAGACAAACAATAGAAAGAGAAGCCGACTTCGAAAAATTACCAATGGTTAAGTCGCTAAATCCTAAAGGGAGCTTGGGAAAAAGTTCCAATGTGACGGAAAAACAGTGAAAAAGTATCTGAGTGATATGGGAATTCAGAGAAAGTCCAGAAAAAACAAGGCAAAAGCATCAGAAGCTCAAGAATTTACCCAAAAGTCTCGACTTAGAATTTTGGTCAAAAATACATTCAAAGCCAAGAGCGACATTGTATGCATCATGGACGATGAGTCATAATTCACATTGGATGGAAACGAATGGCAAGGAAAACATTTTTTGAAGGAAAAAAACGCGTAGACGATAAAATAAAGTATGTGGAGCATTCAAAATTTCCTAAAAAAGTTTTATTGTGGCTTGCAATTAGTCAGCATGGAATGTCAGAACCAGTTTTTTTTGAGTCCGGTTTGGCCGTCAATTCTGAAAGATATATTCATTTCTGCTTACCAAAAGTTGAATAATTTATGAATAGGAAGCATAGAAATTTAAATGTAATCTTCTGGCCCGAATTAGCATCAAGTCATTACGCCAAGAAGACATTGGAAGCCATGGACACCCTTCAAATTCCATATGTATGTAAAGAAGAAAATCCACCCAATTACGCCCAATTGAGGATTTTTGGGCAAATTTAAAACGAAAAGTATATGCAAATAACTTCAGACCCAAAACTACCAAAAATTTGATTCAAAAAATTCGAAAGGAGCTTCAAAACATGCCAACATCGACATTTTTAACAGCCATGGAAAAAGTTCCTCAAAATTGCCGCAAAGCAGCTCGAATGGGACCAAATATTTTTTTACATTAAACTAGTACAATGTATTATCTTAAAAAAAAATTGTAATACAATTTTTGTTTTTGTTTAAAAGAAAAAAAATGTTTTTTTTTTGTTGCGATTTCCTTCCGCATACGTTATGTTCCTTCACTTTATTTCTGTGCTGACATCGTTCTATTGGTTTGTGGCCAATCTAAGGTATACAAAATCATTAACTAACGTTCGCAAACTGAACTCTCTTTTAGGATTGTAGCCATCAGAAAAATTCCCACTGGCCCTTCAACACTTTCGAGTTAGAAGTCCATTCTGGGCCTGAGGAACATATTTTACATAGACAGGATCTTCAAAAACTCTGAATCACCTGTTAATTATTGTGTAGGAGGAAACTCATGGCTACCGCCTTTAAATTACTAAATTAAATTACTAATAAAGGCCTCTTGCAAGGCCTAATTACCCCTTTTACGCACCAGATGTTGACATTTGTCTCGTAGTATGCATCTCCCATGCACATAACTTAGCTGGTTTAAGAACGTCGTGCGACTTAAGAGAGCTTTCAATGGTGGTCATAAAAGTTTAATGATGTGTGAACGGGGGAAATTGGTAAATTGGAACTAGTAGGCTTGTGAAGGATTAGACATGCCTTATAAAGAATATTCTTTTTTGAGCTTCAACCCACGTCGTTTGAAACGAATGCTTTCCATTAAGAAAAATAACGTCTGAACAAGAACGAAAGTATTTTTTTTTGTCGGAACTAAAAGTGAGTCTACAGCAGGGAAGTCAATAGAAAATAGATATGGGGGTTAAATTAGCACGCCTGAACTTTTAATGTAATGAAACGAGCTCTGCGCCATGAATAAGGGTCACTTGTATCGCAGGTTTAAGTATTTTATTATGACTCAAAATTCACCAAAGGGTTTGTAAATTGCCTTTGGATTAAACTAGAAACAAATGACTAAGGACATTTAATTCTCCACGGATCGGGACCTTTTGCTAGAATGGAGAATCTTGATAATTCTCCTTCACCCCAACCTGTATCAGAAGCGAAATTGCTAAACTTCTTCCCAACACCTTGGAATGTGCCCCAACGTAAGCGAAACGTTTCATTGAGGGGAGAGTCATGCTTGACTGAAAATTGATACTTTAAGTGATAAAAAAGTGTCAGGATCAAATTAATATGTGAATTACCAAAAAAATACTTGTATTCGAGTCAATGTCACATGGCCTCCCAAAAAGATCACAAGGACCCCACTATGAAATTTAAAAGACCAAGAACAATACCAGTCAGTCACTCTTGGACCGGCAGTCATATTTTAGCGCTCATACCCTGAAAAAAAATTGGAAGTACTTCCCATGGAATCGCTTCGGCAGGGCCGAAGCACAAAAAGAGTCCAGGAAAGAAGAAAAGAAGGAAGAATTCGAATCTGAAGATGACGATATGGGCTTTGCTCTTTTCGATTAAATTCGTAACGGCCCCAGCCATTCACAACAACAAATACAGTAACTGCAGTAAGACAACAACAACAACAATGGTCACCACTTGTATTGGAGGATATGGTTGTTGGTGGTGGGTCCATCTTTGACAGAACTACATTTTTGGGACCCTATGAATCGTAATTCTGTCAAAACTCGTAATTTTCATTGTTTTGGAGAAACCAAATGTCCATTGTTGAGGACGTACTGTGGATTCGAGCCTAAAATGAAAGCAGATCTTAAAGGATAAAGCATATTGATATAAGTGTGAAAATCCCACTGTTTCTATGTAAATAAATGTCGATGTTCAACGAATCTCATTTTCGATACTCTAAGTACTTTTGACCTATAGGCCAAAAATACAAATATAGTCGAATCGTAGAATTTTTGTTAATTTATCATTCGAGGCGAAAATTTTGGGTTTACTTAAGGGAGATTAAATTTTGAGGGCCGATGTTGATTTTGAATAAAGCACAAATTATTTAGAAAATTATTGTCATTTCGTTTTATTATGATAATATAGGGATGGTTCAATTATGTATGAAACAAAATATCGGCCTACGCGACCTCGTCGGCACACCTCCATCCGATGGTCCAAATTTTCGATGACGCTGAGGCATAATTGAGGTTCTATGCCGTTAATGTGCCGAATTATCTCATCCATTAGCTCTTGAATTGTTGCTGGCTTGTCGACGAACACCTTTTCTTCAAATTAGCACAAAGAAAGACGTCCAACGGTGTCAAATCACATGATATTGGCGGACAATTAACATCGCCACGACGTGAGATAACAAGGCCATTGAATTTTAAGCGCAAAAGAGCCATTGTTTCGTAAGCTGTGTGGCAAGTGGCACCGTCCTGTTGAACCATATATCGTTCACATCCATATCTTCCAATTCGGGCCATAAAAAGTTCGTTATCATCTCACGATAGCGAACATCATTCACAGTAACTGCCTGACCGGCCTCATTTTGGAAAAAAAACGGCCCGATGATGCCGCCAGCCCATAAACTCTTAATGGGTGCATTATTTTTTCGACAATCACTCTTGGATTATCATTCGCACAAATGCGGCATTCTGCTTATTATGAATCCACTAAAGTGAAAATGTGCCTCATAACCTAGATGATTTTCTTCGAATTTGAACGGTCATTTTCATAATAAGCCTGAAAAACTTTAATGCGTTGCTCGCTTGTGTATCTTTCCATAATTCAAATTGAGTTAGTCTGAAATTGAGATATATCAAATGAAATGCAGAAAAAAACTTAACGTTTAGGTGCGGTTCACACTCAACATCGGCCCTTAAAATTTAACCAACCTTTAGTACCCATATTACCACAGTTGAAGAAGGACGATTTGTGTACCCCTTTGAGTGGAGAATTGGCCCAAATCTTAAATCTAAGTTAATATTAAGATTGGTGAGAAAACTTCACTTTTTCTAGATACCCATATGCCTTCGAACATTTCAGGACGGGTTTTGGGCTACAGGGCACTTTAAACACTGCCTCCTTTTCAGTCAAAACGTAAAATTAATGGATTAATCAGATTCCATGGACACATTTTTCGGCGCCCTGTGACTTTAGTTCAGAAGACCTATGGTTCAGAACTAAAAATTAATCGAATCGTTAAATAAATATGTAATTTGGATCCGTACCGAAATTTTAATGTGTTTTAATATCCATATGTCCGTAGATCAAAAAGACCAAAATTTGTGCCCCTAGAGCTGGTGCGAGTTGCAAATCGGAGCAAATTTTGAATATACGAATGTACATACGAGATTGCGAGTTGCAATATATATAAAATTAATCGAATCGAATTTATTTATACATATTTCTGGCCTAGGCAACACTAAGTGCTGCCTGGCGCCATCTGACATTTCCATTGGAAAGTTTGACATTTTTTAGCATAAACGTTCTCAGAACGCTTTCACGTACGACCATCATTTGTGCTGTTTACAGTGACTTGAAAAAATCAATTTGGCAAAAAAAAAAATGGAATTAACTCGTGAACATTTTCGTGCAATCATTTTTCAGAACTTTAGACGTGGATTATCACGACAAGAGTGCATCGATGAAATTAAATCTTTGTATGGCAATGAAGCTCCATCCTATAGCACTGTTTAAAACTGGTTTAATGAATTCAATCGTGGCCGACGTTCGCTCAAAAGTGAAGGTCGCCCAAAAACGGCCGTTGTGCCAGAGAACGTTGATGCCGTGCGTGAACTTATAATGCAAGATCATCATGTGGCATACCGTGAGATAGAGGCATCCTTGGGCATTTCTTCTAGCAGCATACATTCTATATTGCATGAACACCTGGCCGTAAAAAAGGTTTGTTCTCGTTGGTTGCCGCACAATTTGACAATCGCTCAAAAATTGGCTCGTGTCGATTGGTGTGAAGAAATTTTGAAAAATACGATCGCGGTGCTTCAAAAGACGTTTATAAAATCGTCACAGGTGATGAATCATGGATCTATGCGTATGAGCCCTAAAACAAAGCAGCAGACGAGCCATATACAACGAAAGTTGTTCGTGCAAGAAGCACCTCGAAGCAAATGGTCGGCTGTTTCTTCGGCAAAACTGTTCATGTGACGACTGTCCCGCTTGAGCAACGTAGGTCGGTAAATTCTGAGCGGTACAACACAATTTGTTTGCCTGAAGTCTGCGGAGAAATTTGAAAAACGAACAAGAGAAGACGAACCATTGTGCACCATGACAATGCGAGCTCTCACACATCGGCTCAAACCTGCGCCTTTTTGACCGGCCAAAACGTCGAATTGATGGGGCATCCCGCTGTACAGCCCTGACTTGGCACCCAATGACTTCTGTTTATCCCCTCACATCAAGAAAAAAAATGCGTGGTCAACTATTTTCGTCGCCAGAAGATGCTGTTCAAAGACCATGTTTTGGAGGTGTCTCAATCGGAGTGGAAAAAGTACTTCGGCAATTGGTTGAGCGCATGCAAAAGTGTATAAATCATGCTGGAGAATACTTTGAGAAACAACAAAACCATTTTTGATGATAAATATTTGCATTTTCATTATTAGGCCAGAAATATATGTGACAGCGCATAGAGAAAGGGACCTAAGGGTAAAAAAGATAATTTTTATTGTTTTCCTTTTTTATGTTGACAACATCTGAGCATCGAATGAGACCGATCCCATGCTCCAAAAGTGTTCCCTCCCAGAGATATGCGCGTTTTATGAAAGTGAAGTCGACGATTCTAAGCGCAAATAGAAAGGGACCTAATCTTTAAAATGGCTCTTCTGAACAAAACATTTCATCAACTTTTCACCTTTTTTTTGATGTGGACAACATCTGAGCATCGAATGAGACCGATCCCATGCCCCAAAAGTGTTAACTCCCAGAGATATGCGCGTTATATGAAAGTGAAGTCGACGAATCTAAGCGCAAATATAAAGGCACCTAATCCTTTAAATGGCTCTTCTGAACAAAACTTTTCATCAACATTTCACTTTTTTTTGGTGTGGACAACACCTGAGCATCGAATGAGACCGATCCCATGCCCCAAAAGTGTTCCCTCCCAGAGATATGCGCGTTTTATGAAAGTGAAGTCGACGATTCTAGAAAGGGACCTAATCTTTAAAATGGCTCTCCTGAACAAAACTGGCTTTTAACCTTAGGTCCCTTTCTATTTTGCTCGTCACATATATAGCATCTCTCGTATTTGGATTTGTTCGAAAAGTTCACTGTTTCTGGATTCTATTATGCACCTTAACACAGTTTTAAGGCTCCAGGACCCATAGACCACGCCCATAGGTCAAGGCCTCCAATTCCGCCGAAAAGTTACATTAATGTCATTTTCAGATTCTTTATACAAATCTACTGTTTCTGTGTATCCATATGCCAATTTTCGGAGGGACCAATTTTTCGGCGACCTAGGTACCTTACCCTCATCGGTAAGGACTTGAACATAATGTGCAGTTCTGATTCGTGGCAAAATTGTATGTATTGTTGATCGAGGGCCCTAGGGACCTTGCCCCCATGGACCAAGTCCTCAAAATTTCCATGAATCGTCAAATGAATATGTTGTTCGGATTCGTGACATAATTTTAATGTTTGTTAATACCCATATGTCTGTAGTTCAAAGAGGCCGAGAATCCGGCCCTTGGGCCTAAATGGTCCGAATCCCAAATTTGTCCATATCTTACACATTGTTAGATATATGAATTTGAGTGAAGATTTAATTTTCTTTGTATGTTCATATGTTCCCGAACGTAAGGGGATGGTTTTTGGGCCCAATTCCTAATGACCACTCCCATTTATGGAAAGGTTAAAAAATTAATGCCTACAACTTTCAAAAATCCGATTTAAAAGTTGTTATTATAATTGTAAAGAACATGTGCATAAAAATAAAAATCTTATCCGGACATTTTTTGTCCCTCAAAGGGGAACTTCCTTCACTTTTGCCGGATTTAGTCTATGTTTTAATCCAACTCCGAATATCGTTAGACTGAATCGTGCTTTAAACAGACGAACATGTCTAGATGGTCTTAGAATTTAATGACGATCAATAATTTAAAAACTTTACATGGTCGCAGATAGTGTTTCGATGTGTTACATACGGAATGACAAACTGAAATATACTCCCATCCTATTGGGGAGAGTATAAAAACCCATCCATCCTATAACAAGCCTGTGTAAAAATCATTGGATCCGATCCAATTCGAAAGTACTTTCGGTGTCACAACTTTCGGATCTTCGTTGGATGGTCTGTTTTTGCTGGGTAGAAAGAAATGCTTAAACATCGGCTCATTGTTTTTTTAATCCAAAATAACGCTCCCAACTGTTAGTCTCTTTTTGGACAATCGTGAAGGGCCAATGTTTTTATTGTTCGCCTAAAGGTCCATTTAGTCTTGACGGTTGACGGTGGACGGTAGGCAATCAGCTATTTCAGTTAGGGTTGCATTTTGCATGGGTTAGAGGGAGATAACTACAGTTTGACGATTGACGACGGTAGACTTCTGCAGGTTGCAGAATTAACCGTCCACCGTCAAGACTAATTGGGCCTTAAGGCCCATTTAGTCTCGACGGTTGACGGTGGACGGTTGACGGTAGGCAATCAGCTATTTCAGTTGAGGGTTGCATTTTGCATGTGTTAGAGGGAGATAACTACAGTTTGACGGTTGACGACGGCAGACTTCTGCAGGTTGCAGAATCTACCGTCAACCGTCAACCGTCGAGACTAAATGGGCCTTTAAAGAAAAATTATAGCAAACCATTCGTGGGCATAGCCAGAAACTGTTATTTAATTTTTGAAAAAGTGTATATTGCATTATTGCGAAACCAGCCGAATTGTTTTTGGCTAGATCCATATAAAAATTACAGTGAACCAAATAAGTTTACATACACCCTCATATTCTACTTAACACATAATAAATATGTATATACATACATATTTGTCCAGTCGTAAATGAATCATCCTGTATAAATTCAATTACTTTATTTGTCATAAGGAATGATTTCAATGCATATTTTGTTTGTAAATAAACTTTTTTGATTCCCTTGTATTCGACTTATGGAGCCGGCTTCAACTATCAGACCTTGGGAGTGTCTAAGATGATATTTACCACGGCTCTACAGGCCCATTTCCCCCCTCCCTTAAAATGAACGGCACTATTATTACAGCAATTACACTACAACCGTAAATGTCCATAACAAGCCAAATAAAAATTGTTTACCGTCTATTCTTCTGAGAAGTCCCAGGAGAATTCCATTAAAATACAAAGCAGTACCCACGATCATCATGAAGTTCACGTAATCGTCGTTTGAATTCCTATTTAAAAATATAAAAAAATATACGAAAAAACTTTCACACGTGAACCCTTTTTCTTCCACAAAAAACATTAAATTATAAATTACAATTTACCACTACACACAAACTCGCTTTATCACACGGACAAAGTAGAAGCAGTGCTGAAGGTAGAAAAGGCAATGACGTAAGGAGAGAGTGAGAGGGTTGGCAAGAAAAGGCATTACAAAAAACGATCATTAGACACGACATCCATTAAAAACGACGAGAAAAAAGTAACAATTACGATGTAAATACACAAACAACAGGGCATTTTTCCAACGTTGTATTAAGTACTGATCATACGGGTGGTGGTGTACGAGGCAAGAGAGTAAACCACTCTGAGGACGGAGTATACGGGAGAGAAAGAGAGAGTGAATTTAGAGCACGCAAAAAACACTTGTTGTCGGCCTCCCCTAAATACGAATTGCCGATTAGAGGCAATGAAATGCACTCAAATAAGTTTCAAAGCCAGCACAGTGGTTAGAAATTATTAAATTTTAAAATACTCGTAACTTTAGATCCGTCAGTTACTATAGGGTGATCCATCTAGAGGTATTTTTCAGAACAAAAAAAATTTAAAAATTCAAATCAAGTGTGGAATCTTTATTGGTAATTTGAAAGGACATTTTATGGCATTTATTTTTTGAAAATAATTACCTTCAAATGTTGGCCGCAACTACGCCTCAGGGTGTCCATTCTGAGGGTCCAATTTTGGATGACTCGTTCGAGCATTTCGACCCGCAAGGCTTTAATGACACACGTAATGTTGGCTTCCAAAACCTGAATCGTAGCTGGTCTGTCAGCTTAGACTTTGGACTTTACGTAACCCCAAAGATAAATATATAAAGGTGTGATATCACTCGATCTAGGCGGCCAACTCCACTGTCCAAAATGTGAAATTAGCTGCTTTTCGAAATGAACTCTCAAAAGATCCATTGTTTGAGCAGCTGTATGGCAAGTGGCTTCGTCCTGAGAAAACCAAGATTACGGGCTTCAATTTCAGATAGCATAAAGATCGATATCATGGAGCGATAGCGAGCACCATTCACGGTTACGTTCCGGCCATCATCATTTTTGAAAAAATATGCACCGATGATTCCTCCAGCTTATAAACCGCACCCAACCGTGGTTTTCTCTGGGTAAAATGGCACCTCTTGAACCTCTTCTTGTTGCTCTTCAGCCCAAATGTGGCAATTTTGTTGACTTTGCCAGAAATGGGTCTCATCACTGAACAAAATTTTGGTCGAAAACAGCGGATCTTCCCGTTTCTCCCCGAACGCTCATTTCCATAATGCAGTTGCCAACATTTTTAGGTAATTATTTTAAAAAAATAAACGGCCTAAAATGTCCTTTCAAATTATCAATAAAGATTCCACACATGAGTTGAATTTTAATATATTTTTGTCCTGAAAGTATACCTCTAGATGGATCACCCTTTACTTAAATGGCTGTTCTCAATTTTGATAGGTCTTTAGCTGCGATTAGATTTAAGTTTCACGCGCTGCAATCGTGTGCTCCTGACCACATTGTTTACTTACCATGATTTCTTAGCTCTTGTCGGACTTGGATTTTTTCCGGAACCTTAATCAGCTGTTCTACTTTACTGTTCACACATGATCAGTTACTTGATTTCATTTCTTAAGCCGGGGCTCGAGTTATTGGGGCAATTCTTCCTACTCACTAGCTGGGAGCCACTGTTTAAAGTGGGCTTTGAACAACAACAAAACCGGGGTTTTTAGAAAACCGGTATTTTGGACTTTTTTCAAACCCGTGATTTTAAAAAAACCGACTTACTTTTTTAAAAGTAAAAACCAGCATTAACAGATACTCCAGTTTTAGCCTTTTGCTAAGAGTGGCAAATATTTTCCCAAACAGAAAAGAAGTAATTGTGCCCTTGAACAGACTTTTTGTGTGAAAATTGCATTGTTTTGGGTACCCTATTCATGTTAAAATGGGTTCGATTTTCGAACAAAGGTTCCGGCCCCAAAATTTAGCCAAACTGCAAAAATTATTTTTAGCTTTATAGGGAAATTTTATAGATAGTTTAAATATGTATGTTTAGGTAAAGCCATTTTTGGGGTCCCCAGATAATTTGTACGGGGTCTATCTCAAAAAAAGCCTAAATGACTAAAATCGGTCCAAGATTGGATGTTTGTGAATCGTACCAAATTTAATTGAAATCGGAATTAATATGGATGTTCTAGATCGGTTGTTTGTAAAGTATTTTATATCGGGTGCGATCTTTACACTGGGATATTTGCGGATAATTCCATTTTTTGGTTGAGATGAATTTTTCAACACACTGCAAACAAACGTTTCCAATGGAAGTTCAAGTTTCCATCTGGAAGCACTAGTAACCTATCAAAATTGACAACTTTTTCGCATAAAAAGCTAAAATTTTAGACGTGTTGTTCTTATATAGATAAGGGTTTGCCATTATCCAATAAATTCCAGCCGAGAGACCCAATTTTTGACCAATCTGTGCACCAATAATGTATGTCAGCTATAACGCGCCGAATTTTCTCTTTCAAGACGTCAATCGTGTCGGGCTAAACTGCGTAGACAAGCGACTTCACATAACCCCACACAAAAAATAGTCCAGCGATGTTAAATCGCACGATTTCGAGGTCACGCCACTGGCCCACGACGCAAGATAATGCGCTCACCAAATGTTTCCTTCAGTAAGTTTATTGTTTCGTTGGCTTTTTGGCATGTAGAGCCGTCTTGTTGGAACCAAATGTCATGAAGATTACGGGCCTCAATTTCGGGTAGAAAAAGTCCGATATCATAGCGCGATAGCGAGAACCATTCAACATTACGTTCCGGCCATCATATGAACCGATGATTAAACCAGCCCATAAATCACACCAAATCTTGGTTTTCTCTGGATATAATGGACCTCTTAACCTCTTCTGGTTGCTCTTTATGCCAAATGAGGCAATTTTGTTTATTGACGTTGCCGTTGCGCCAAAAATGGTCCTCATCACTGAACAAAATTTTGGTCGAAAACAGCGGATCTTGCCGTTTCTCACCGAACGCTCATTTCCATAATACAGTTGCCAAGATTTGAAGGAAATTATAGTCAAAAAATAATAGTAATTTTATAGTTTTTTTGGTCCAGAGTTCTAAATATTTTTTTCCTATAGATTTTGGCCTCTCAAACACGAAAATGAATTTTAAAAAAACTTTACTCTGATTAGTTTTTAAGATAGAATTTTTGAAATTTTTTTTTACGATTTTTTATGAGATGTCTCAGCTCTCAATGGCTATTGCCGATTTTTCAAGAGTGAAACGGTCAAATGAAAGAAAATTGGCTTTATTATTACTTTTTTATACTAGTTATTAAAATCAGTTCAATAGTTTCGACGTTAGTTAGAGGCATTAAAAATTAAAAAAAATAATTTTGTTTGCAAAAATCACGATTTTGCATTGAAAAAAAAAATATATAAACAATAATATAACAATATATAAAAATATACAAATAAATTGAGCATAAAGTTTGGACTTTGATAAAATTGGAGTCTTGATCAAATTGGTAATAGCGTCTGGCAGTTATGGTCCAAAAAGCTGAGACATCTCGTACAAAAATTCTATCTTGAAAATTAATCAGAGGAAAATTTTTTAAAATAAATTTTCGAAAATGTAAAGGAAAAAAAATATCTAGAACTCTGGACCAGGAAAAAACTCATAATTTGTAGACCAGTGTAATACTGCATTTTCATTAGGCCATTTATTCTCGTTTTCGCTCGAAATTTTCAAAACGTCTCAACCAATTTTCATTCTCGTTTCATTCTCGTTTTGGTTTACGTTTGACAGTTCATTATTGTTTACAAACAAAGCACAACGTGGTGACTATTAAAATACTGAAATACATATTTTTCTTAAACAAATGGATAAATAAAATTATGTTTTTTTTCTTTTAGCACGCTTATTTTTACTTTTACTTCATAAAATATCTATTTCACCAAATATGTTTGACGATTGATTAAAAATGTCTGCCTTGAGATGACAAACCAACGATAAAAAAAACGATTATTTTGGAGATGACACACTTTATTTATAAGGTGGCATCGCCTGTGCGAAACGTTTTCGTTCCTCTTTCGTACAAAAACAAGTCAAATTGAGACGTTTTCATCACTTGAATTTGTATGGGAAAACGTCTCATTTTGACTTGTTTTAGCCAAACTTTTGAACACTTCAAAAGTGCCTAGTAAAAAAAGAGCATAAGTGGCATAAAATGTCCTTTCGAATGAACAATAAAAATTCCATACTTGATTTGAATTTTTGTATTTATTTTTATTTTAAAGAAAAAAAACACTCTAGTGATTACCTGATACCAGGAGAATTTCAGGAGAAGTTATACAAATAACTAGTTGATGTTTGCGTTCAAATCCTACCAAAGTCCAATTGCGCCGACCATCCGACCAAATCTCAAAACTTTAAACCCATCCGACAAAATTTGGTCGGAAACGTCCAAAACGGCAACGTTGATTATTCCCTAAGGTAGGCCTTTTTTTATGTTATATTTTCGTGTAAAATATATCAGTCTCTGACCACTGTGCACTAGGCGCTCAAAATTGTATCTTGCTCTTTGCTAGGAAACAAATAGGACTTGCTTACTCTTTATTCTCTGTGATATGTGAGAATGAATGTTTGCATAAAAAATTTACAATTTTCTTATCTATTCATTTTGTGCGATTGTTTCGGTAAGGGAGCCTCTAAATTACTCTTTGCCGTGGAAGCGCTCCCTGTACTCACCGTACTCAACCCCATCGACAATTGTTGTTAATTAATTTCCATGTGTTGGGTCGATTGCGGCGGTCAGCCAGGGTTACCATCTCCCTGTCGTCAGCTTTCGTTGAGATTTCTTTTGCGTTGGTTTTAACTCCTTAACCATAATTTCTTTCCTCTTTTCGGAGGAGGTATGCCCTACTCACTCTTGGCATGAGTCACGTCATTAGTCATTTTTTCTCCAGTTTTTTTTTTTTGATTCTAGAAGAATTTTTGATTAATTAACTTTTTTGTTATTGTAGTTGTTATTGATGTTGTTGTTGTTGCTGCTGCTGCGGTTCTGTGGTGGCGTGCCGTTTAGTATTGCGTTTTTATGTTAATCTTTTCTAATGATCCTGTAATTGTTCGGTTTTTCCATTTCTTCGTTTTGTTTTCATTTTTTTTTGGAGCGGGGGGTCTCCCTCTTTTCTGTCTTGTGTGTATTGCAAGCGATGCCTAAACATGTGGTTGACGCCCCACATTTGTTTGCCTGGCAGTTCGAAAATAAATAATCGATTCTTTGTTCTTTGTCCACCCTCCCAATCTGAAGGATTATTGATGAGCTATGCAAAGTTATTGTAAATGTATTCGGAAAGGGAAAATAAATTGGGGCAAATATATTTTATATAAGTATGTAAAAAATTTTGAAGTCACATTTTAGCTCACTGGACATATTTTTATTGTCGAAAGAACTAAATTGGTCCTAAAATGTAATGCTTAGAGGTTTAAATTTGCTTAAAGATGATTGAAAGTTCAAAGAAAACAAAACCATGTCACGAGAATCCTATGTGGGATAGTCAGGACTGTGAAGTTGGAGTTTCCAGAATTTGCAAGGAGTCGAAAATATGTGAACGACTCCGAATAAAGGTTGACTTTATCGAAACTATAAAATTTAATTTTCCGGAATTTTTTTCGAAGCATAACGTTAGGACCATCTGATTTATACTAGGTTAGGTTTAATTGAAAATCGGTACGAGCAGAATCAATTTGGCTCGATAGTTCATAATGATCCACGGAAATGAGCCAACCTATCAAACTAGCTTTCTTCGAAGTATTTTGTTTCTTACACACAGAGAACAGATTTGTTGCCACAACCGAATTTTTTGGCAACCGAATGTTGGTGGTTGCAAGTATAAGTACTATCGATGTATTCCATCGTTACAACCTAATGTTGGGAGAACTTACACTTTCGGTTGAAGAAAACAATTATCGGTAATCCTTACAGACTAAAATGAATGTGGGCATGTGTTGGAAGTTGTTATAGATTGTTGGTTATAAGTCCTTTTTGAAAAAATATAATATTTTACCTCCTTGCAGCCCCATTCTGCAAAAAACTTAATTAAGGTACTCGTATAATACAATATTTATTGTCAAGCTTTTTGTGGGCGTAACTCGGAAAAAATGGGTCGCCACCATAAAAATGGTTCGGTTTTTAAATAATAAGGATGTCTCTCTATGCCGAAAATTCTGATCAAGTCTGAGTAATGTCGCAAAGTTACAGTTAAGCCTGTTTCTACATTCTGGAAAATATTTTTTATTTATATTTCGTTTATTTTTATGGCAGTATCGTTTGGAAGCATGCACCGTCTTACCCAAGAAACTTAAACTGTATTTTTGCAGAACAATAAAAAAATATAAAAATTTAAATCAAGTGTGGAATCTTTACTAGTAATTCGAAAGGACATTTTTTGGCATTTATTTTTTGAATATAATTTCCTTCATATGTTGGCCGCAACTACGCCTCAGGGTTTCCATTCTGAGGGTCCAATTTTGGATGACTCGTTCGAGCATTTCGACCGGTATGACTTTAATGACACGCGTAGTGTTGGCTTCCAAAACCTGAATCGTAGCTGGTTTGTCAGCATAGACTTTGCAGTTTACGTAACCCCAAAGAAAAATGTCTAAATGTGTGATATCACTCGATCTAGGCGGCGAACTCACCTGTCCAAAACGTGAAATTAGCTGCTTTTCGAAATTACCTCTTAATAGATCCATTGTTTGAGCAGTTGTATAGCAAAGTGGCACCGTCCTGTTGAAACCAAGTGTCGTCAAGATTACGGGCTTCAATTTCAGGTAGCATAAAGATCGATATCATGGCGCGATAGCGAGCACCATTCACTGTTACGTTCCGGCCATATGCACCGATGATTCCACCAGCTTATAAACCTCATCAAACCGTGGTTTTCTCTGGGTATAATGGCACCTCTTGCTTGCTGCTCTTCAGCCCAAATGTGGCAATTTTGTTTATTGACTTTGCCGTTGAGCCAGAAATGGGCCTCATCACTGAACAAAATTGTGGTCGAAAACAGCGGATCTTCCCGTTTCTTACCGAACGCTCATTTTTACAATACATTATATTTTCAAAAAATAAATGCCATAAAATGTCCTTTCAAATTACCAATTAAGATTCCACACTTGATTTGAATTTTTATATTTTTTTTGGTTCTGAAAAAATACCTCTAGTTGGATCACCCTATATAACTGTGTTTTTGGTTGTAAATATCGGCATATGGTTGTAGCAACCATCATATGATATCTCGAACCATGTTACCATTAGTAATATGATGGTTATTGCAAAAGAAATTCGGTTCACCCAGCGGAATTTATGTAGTTCGGACCGAATTTCAAATGATTTTTTCTCTATGTGGAACTTAAAGTCAAAAAGAGAACATTATTACTAAAAAAGAAAGCCTCTAAAAATTCATTTCTTCCCGTTAAATCATTTCATTAGAAAGCCAATACCAATACCTCTAGGGTCCCAGCTACCCGTCTGTTCAATAAGAAAAATGACCCTTTCACTCTCACAGTTTCTGAAGTAGTTGCTGGTGCCAATCTTAAGACTCACTGCTAAACTTCTAATCAGACTGTGTGCTGTCACGATGGACACAATCAAGTAGGTATAATATCTATCGCTGTACTGGTCCTTGGTATGTCCCTCTGCTCGTAACCCAAATAAGGTGAATGTGAGCCATTGTGTAATGACAATATATGATGACAGTTGGGCTGCTAGAGGCTACATTTAACCCCACTATGGAAAGCACAGCCATTCTGGTACTTCTGTATTACACACCGATGGTTAGGTAGTCTCCGCTCTATATTTTGTCCAGATCATTGGAATAGCCTCAGACCTACTTGACTATTATATTTTGAACCATTAGCGTTAAGTCGACATAAAGTTGCGCCCAAAAAATACTTATATTTCTATTTCTGTCACTGCCAGGTGTAAACGCACGCTTATGAACTATAAGAAGAAAGTAATTTCTGCTCACAGCTATGAGCAGAAAAAAAAACGATCGCGGTGCTTCAAAAGACGTTTATAAGATCATCACAGGTGACGAATCATGGATCTATGCGTATGAGCCCGAAACAAAACAGCAATCAACCGTGTGGGTCTTTAAAGACGAGCCAAATCCAACGAAAGTTGTTCGTGGAAGAAGCACTTCGAAGCAAATGGTCGCCTGTTTCTTCGGCAAAACTGGTCATGTGGCGACTGTTCCGCTTGAGCAACGTAGGACGGTCAATTCTGGGTGGTACACCACAATTTGTTTGCCAGAAGTCTGCGGAGAAATTCGAAAAACGAACAAGAGAAGACGAATCATTGTGCACCATGACAATGCGAGCTCTCACACATCGGCTCAAACCAGCGCCAGCCAAAACGTCGAATTGATGGGTCATCCGCCGTACAGCTCTGACTTGGCACCCAATGACTTCTTTTTATTTCGCATATCAAGAAAAAAAATGAGCGGTCAACGATTTTCGTTGCCAGAAGATGCTGTTGAAGAGTTCAAAAATCATGTTCTGGAGGTGTCTTAATCGGAGTGGAAAAAGTGTTTCGATAACTGGTTTGAGCGCATGCAAAAGTGTGTAAATCATGCTGGAGAATACCTTGAAAAACTATAAAACCATTTTTGATAGTAAATATTCTCATTTTCGCATTGCACAGGGATTAACCGGCTCAAGACCTCTTGCTTCTATATTTAAATAGAAGACAAGTTTTTAACAAAATGGCAAAGTGACATTGATTTTCGTGGCTGCACACTGCTTTTATCATGATTTCGGGTCCGTGACAACCCTCTTCAGAAAGCTTTTCATTATTAGGCCAAAAATATATATAGCAGCCCTCATATTCTGAACTTTTAATTTTTTTCTTTAAATCAATTGTTTTCTTTAAATTCCATTTGTGGTTTTCTGAACAGCAAATGACATTTCTGATCTTCAATTGGTTGTTTCTGAACTAAGCTTGTTTTCCTTTTAATTTTCTAAAATTTAAATGCGAACCATTCGTCGGATTTTTATGTTAATAGGCTCTTGCACAAAGGCACATTTCTTACGAAAAAAGCTAACCACAAGACTTCTGTTACCCAATGATTATTTTTCGAAAAGTAATCCGGAAAAGCTTAAGGCACCCCTAAGTCAATCGAGCGAGTGTACACAATCCCAAATGTTAAATCAAGCGAGAAGTACCTTAAAAAAGCTTTGTTTCAATTTGTTTGCTGTGGGAAGAATAACATTTTTCAATTTGCTTCTCGAGAACTGCACAAGTTATCGAACTTTCTTATTTGTTGGTTTTGTGCTTATTTTAAATTTGTTTTATGAAAACCCTTATGTGGTCTGATATGGACTGTCACAAAACCGCCTAAGTTCGACTTCAGCCTTGGCTACCGGCTTATCGTCGAAAATGGAAATTATTCCCATTTCACCCCTCTCAAGGAGATTTCATTGCCATCCTTAACGGAACGTGTAAGAACGAACCTCAATATTGCTGATCTACTTGTACTTGTTGCAAAACCACTCAAGGGAAAAACAAAAAAATCCAACAACAATAGCAGCAACAGAAAAATGCTGATTCTGTAAGGCAATCGCTGAAGAAGAGGCACAGAAAACGACAATACCAGCAAACCAAAAAAGACAGTGTCAAATATTAACCAACCTGGAGAAGAAGAAGAAAAACCCAAAAACAAATACAGAACGAGGACAACTCAAAAGTGAAACAACAAAACAACACTGAAGTGAACACCATCACCACCACCACGAATCAACTTTAGATCATGGGGCAGGCCGTCCGTCCGCTCGTCATAATCACCAACAACATCCAGCGACAATCAGAGAAAACCCCAACAAACCGACCGCCGAGCAACATGAAATTGCATTGTTGTCATATTTCGTAATATGCTGAGGGCAGCATAAAAAACAACAAAATTTCGTAAAAAAATGAATTGAAAAACTTAATTAAAAACTAACAACAGCCACAACGACGACGTCGCCATCGGCTCAAGAGACCCAGAGAGGAGTCATACAACAGCAGCAGCCACAACAACAACACGAAACATATTTGGGGCCAACAAGCGCATGCAGTTTTCTCTTAGTAGGGGGATAATGCATTTTAGAGCGAAAGAGAGAGAGAGAGAGAGAGAGAGAGAGAGAGAGAGAAATGTGGGGGCAAATGAATTGAGTGTATGAAAATCCCCCAGTTAGTTGGTAATGTTTTGGCTGCAGTGTCGGCATTTCGGAGGTTTTTCCTTTAAACTCTGACGCTTTTTGTGTTCTACAATTTGTGGTTATTTTGTTTGAAGAAAATATTAAAACGTTCATTTCAATTCCAATTTCCATCTCTACCAGATGGATGTAAAAGCCAAAGACGTTAATTTGTAGAAGATGTGCGAATAAGCTTTCACGAGCATTTGAGAGCTGTTTCTTTGTATTTAAAGTGTGCGAATTTAGTGTGATTCAATTTTGCCTCTTTGATTTCTTGTAATCAAACGAAAGTGGCATTCATAGCTAGTATTCCAATGTAGATTTTTTAAGCAGAATAGTAAAAAATTGTTGCTGCATGACTCAATTTTGTTAACATAGTAATCATATTTGGTTATCCCAAACATTGATCCATATTCTAAAATTGGCCTGACTAGAGAATTATAAAGCTGTTTCGCGGTAAATAAGTCAGTAAACTATTTCGTCCAGCGTTTTCATAAAATAAAAGACACCATTCGCTTTATTTTATATTTTAACTCTCTGTCCATCATTAAACCAAGATAAATAGATAAACTAAACGATAAGAGTGGGCTTCCGCCCATGCAGATCAGGTGCGACCTTCATGATCTTAGGAAAGAGGTTCAGCGGTAAAAGAAAGAGTCTTTAGATCATCGAAACTACCAAGCAGGTCTGAACGACATTCATGCTGATGAAATCACAGCAGCAGTATCCAGCGGTGGCGCGAATGTACTTAGTAGGGATATAAATAATGTTACAACATTGAACATACCCATTTTAATATTAGAACTGAACATACCCCGTTAATGTCATATGGGTTTTGAAAGCTAACCTCAATAGCGTTAGTCTGTAACGGGATTTTAAAATTGTTTCAACTTTCATCATGGAGTGGTCAGATAATGAGAACCGTATCGCTGTAATAGGGTTTTCAATTGTGAATTGAAAAAAAACGATATTTACAAAACGCTCCGGCCACTAGGGATTAGCCGCATGTTCGTCCACCGATGCATAAAACTGTTTGAGGAGACTGGAGATGTAAAAGACCGCCACCGGTCGGGCCGCCTACGCTTTGTTCGAACACCGCATGTCATCAAAGCCGTTAAATCAAGAATTCACAGAAATCCGCCCCGACAGAACAGAAAATCATGGCCCGTAAGATGAATATCACGCAAAAGTCCGTGAGTCGAATCATTAAAAAAGACTTGGAACTTTCAAACGACGTACCGGACATTTATTGACTGCAGCTTTAAAAAAATAGGATTGAAAAATTCAAACGCCTTTTGGTAAAGCACGCTGATAACTTGCACAGAAAAATTTTGTTCACCGATGAAAAATTTTTTACTGTTCAGGAAAAATTTAACAAGCAAAATGATAGAGTGTATGCGCGGTCATCTAAGGAAGCATCTAAACTGATCCCAAGAGTGGAAAAGGGTCATCACCCAGCTTCAGTCATGGTTTGGTGGGGTCTCTTACGATGGGATCACTGACCTGCATTTCTGCGAACAAGGAGTCAAAATATCGGCCAAAGTTTACCAAGAAACCGTTTTGGAAGCTGTTGTGAAGCCTCTTAACAATTCCCTGTTCCAAAACCAGCCATGGACTTTCCAGCAGGATTCTGCGCAGGCCCATAGGGCTAAAACGTCGCAGGCCTGGCTTCGAAACAATTTGCCAGCGTTCATTTCCTCTGAAGAATGGCCCTCAGGCAGTCAAGATTTGAACCCATTGGATTACAAATTGTGGGCGGTTTTAGAGGACAAGGTTTGTCACAAAAGATACTCCTACATTGGATCTCTTAAGACTGCTTTGGTTCGAGCTGTGGCCAATTTGACAATGGACAAGGTTCGTGCAGCTATTGACGATTGGCCAGTGCGACTTAAGGCGTGTGTAAAGGCAAAAGGCGGACATTTAGAATAAGTATATTTTTTTTGGATACATTAAACATCAATAAATATATTCAAAAATATTTGGTCTAAAAACATTCAGTACTTTTTATTTTACAGCATAAAACGTGTGTAACAGTATTTATGTCCCTACTAAGTAGTGCTAGGGGAACATCCTCCGGAGATTTCACCTGAGGAAAAGACGCTGCCTCGGCAGACGCGCATGTTTTTGACTCAGCTGCCACAATTCGTATTGGTCGCGAATTGACGATGACGTTTCGGACTTTTGTTCCGCCTGCCATCAGGGACCACATGACGTGCTGTACCTTTTTAATTGTCCGGCCAAACCCACTCAGCTGAACCCCAGGTCTCTTTGGACATATTCAGTTCTAGTGGCACGTTTCGTACACCTGGGTATCGTAGCAGATCCCAATGATATTTTGGTTACAACAACAACCGATGTGAGTTCAGAGCCACATAATATAAATTTAAAAGCCAACATTCTGCTTATAGAGACTTACACTTTTTTATGTTCAATTCCAGAAAGTTAATCAGTCCAAATCATCCGAAATGCTTGCACAAGAAGACAATTATGACGTGAACAGTTTTTATTCTGGTTCGAGACCTTTATTGTTTCTTTTTCAGAATCAACGTAAAAATTGGTAAAATGTATTATCTAGGTTGCTAGTCAGACTGTACAGCTGTTTCTGAACCCGCCAAGATGTTTCGTTTTAGCAGTCTTTGGCAACGAAATATTTTCACATCGTCTGCAAATATTTATTTCTAAAATTTGACTGAGACTGGTGTTTGGAATCATAGACCGTAGAGGTTACAACTATTATACTTTATATCTCACTTCAATAGCGAATCCATATTGAAGGCGTTATAAAATCCAGCACGCTACAAACTTAGCGCTGTGTTTTACCTTAGTTAACACATCTTGGGCATTCTGCCACCGCTGTTGGGCTCTTCCTGCCACACTAGTCTGCCATTTCGTGACCCGTTTATGTCAACGTGAGCCTTTATTATCCTTAACTTGAGCACAACTTTAATTCCCTGGTCACTGTGTCGATTATAATTAAAAAGAAGACAAGGTGTAAAAGGCAGCCCCTAAACCCTTCAATTATCTTCATAACACCAACTGCTACCGCTCATTATTTCCATAATTTTTCCCCATCTCCTTCATTGTTTCCCTGTCAGAAACTATACGATCACTCACAAAACGTTCCACAAGTAAATTGAACCGCATTTTGTGTAGTGTTTCTGCGCGAAAAAAGGTCTTAGTAAAATCAAGGAAGCGGGGCAAAAGCGAAACAACTTTAACCACTTTATGGGGTGGAGTTTGGGGGTATTTCTTTTCGCTACAGCCTTTTCTTCTTAGCCAACAAAATTAAGTTGTTCGGCATTCTTTTGGCTGCTGGTTTCTTTTTCGCCTTGTTATGTTTTTGCGCCAAAAAAGTATAAGTACAATAAGCGGTTTGTTTTACGTTTACGAGTGACTCTAAGCAAATATTTATCGCTCTATATTTGGGTTAGGTTAAGGGTGCAGGCAGATCTATATACATTTCAGGTTTTTATTCCCGTTCGAGGCCAACGACGTTGCTTTACAAAATAAACCAAGAAATTGTGCATTACTAAGTGCTGGTTTTCTTCGATATTGCAAAGAAGAAGCATATCGCTCGCCTTGTACCGTTTATCGCCTTTGATGAAAACGGCCTTTCGGCATGGAGGTACGGTTATATAAGACAATTTTCGACCAATCGAGTTGAGGGTAGTAGAAAGTCATAGTCGGTAAGTCGACTATTTCTTTTTAAAAAACTCGACTTTTAATTGTTTTGCCTAAATTTATGATGCGCTTTCATTTAGATGCGCCAATTGGGAAATACATACATACGAATTGCGATATATGTTTTATATGGGGTGACCCATCTAGATGTATTTTTTCAGAACAAAAAAATATATAAAAATTCAAATCAAGTGTGGAATCTTTATTGGTAAATAATTACCCTCAAATGTTGGCAACTGTATTATGATAATGAGCGTTGGGTGAGAAACGGGAAGATCCGCTGTTTTCGACCAAAATTGTGTTCAGTGATGAGGCCCATATCTGGCTCAACGGCAAAGTCAAAAAAAATTGCTGCATTTAGGCTGAAGAGCAACAAGAAGAGGTTCAAGAGGTGTCATTATACCCAGACAAAACCACGGTTTTGTGCGGTTTATAAGCTGGTGGAATCATCGGTGCATATTTTTTCAAAAATGATGATGGCCGGAACGTAACAGTGAATGGTGCTCGCTATCGCGCCATGATATCAAACTTTATGCTCCCTTATATTGAAGACCGTACATACAGATACTCAAACAATGGATCTATTGAGGGGTCATTTCGAAAAGCAGCTAATTTCTCGTTTTGGACTGGTGAGTTGGCCGTCTAGATCGAGTGATATCACACCTTTAGACATTTTTCTTTGGGGTTACGTAAAGTCCAAAGTCTATGCTGACAAACCAGCTACGATTCAGGTTTTGGAAGCCAACATTACGCGTGTCATTAAAGCCATGCCGGTCGAAATGCTCGAACGAGACATCCACAATTGGATCCTCAGTATGGTAACCCTGAGGCGTAGTTGCGACGAACATTTGAAGGAAATTATATTCAAAAAATAAATGCTATAAAAATCCACAATTGATTTGAATTTTTATATTTTTTTGTTCAGAAATAATACCTCTAGATGGATCACCCTATATTTCGCTTTGCCTCGCAGGCTATGTTTACCATTCTAGGGTTAATCGGCACAAAATAAATCCAGATGATTAAAAAACCCCGTTAAAAACCATTTTGTTCTCGCGATGAGCTGTTAAAAATAGCTAAATTTGACGGAATACCGCCAAGTTGACAACACTTTCCGCCGCGCGCTTCTTTTTAAGCTTTTTCTCTGGAAATGGTAGTGGGGGGTTTGGCATAGCGTCCGACGAGTTAAGGGATCGTTCTTTTTTCAGTTTTATAATTTACAGTTTCACTCTGTGTGCTCTTTTCTTCATAAATTCTCAGTGCCAGCCACCTCCAATGCTACTCTCCCCCACCTCGCTCTTTCATATGTCATGTTGTGAATTGTTTCGTATCGCAAATCGTAGCGTGTATGGATGGGGATTTTCTCGCTAACACATCCATGCACATGTGCGAGTTCTTCGTACTTGTGCCGTTTTGCACCAAATTTTTGATAAACGTTCTCGTTTTTTTTCGTTTTGTTTTTGTTATACATTTATTTTTTGTGTGGTTTGTTTTGATTTCATACTTTTTCGCGCAGCTGTCAGTGTGTAGCATTCAGTCTTCGTTTGCCGTTTTGCAAATCACCCATCCCGCACTTGATAATTCCGGTACTTGAATTTCTTGCTTCCATTCCAACGACGAGCACCTTCAATCGTAACCACAGACAGACAAAGCAGCGCATCCAGCCACCTCTCGCTGACATGGGGGGCGAAAAAAAATGTTAATGTGAACGCAATCGCCGAGTAGAAAAGTTCCGTTAGGATTATCCTATGCGCTTAAACGAAGTTAAAGAAAAGTGTGCGTTTAAAAGAGAAGAAAAACCTTAATCTGCCTCTCCCTGTTCGGTGAAAAGTTCTTAAAGAGCAGGAGAGTTTTTAAAAAAAAAAAGAATAACAAGGCTTTAAAACAGCTTTAAATAGTGCTTTGAAAAAATAATTGAAAAATAAAATTAAAAGAAACGTGTAATAAACGAATACAAGGAAAAAGCAAAAATATTAAATACCCTTTACATCAACAGTGTAAGAAAAGTGTGTACAAAATTGAAAAAATTGTTATACTCGTATTATACCTCGAGAGCTTAAATGCACCTCAAACAACCGTTTTTTTTACCAAAACTTTATGGAAAGGCTTCTTCGGAAAATCGCGAAAAATGTGATAATACCTTCATAAAGCGGAGCTTTAAAAAATATAAAATATGCCAAACCAAGCATATGTTTCGACTTTCAACTTTAATGTCTGTAAAAATATTTGTATGCAACCAAACTCATTTTTTTATTAGTTCTTTAAATAATTTTAACATAAACATCTGACAAATTAAATTTAAAACGAATTTGAGAAAGAGAAAAAGTAAAAGGCTTAAGAATAACTACATTGCACAGTAATGCACGTTCCGAGATCATAGACGGTCTTAATGTTATAAGAACTTTGACCACAATACCTTCTTTTTAATAAGGCTAAAAGCCTGGGCATTTTGCAAAAGTTTGGGCATTTTGCATAAATTTGCGAGGAATTTAGTTCCATTCATCTTGTACACGTTGCCACAGCTCGCCCATGTTTGGAGGAGTACTTTGATATGCTTCCAGCCGTCTTTTTAGTATCGACCATAGTTTTTTCATGGGATTGAGATAGGGGGACAGGTGTCGGCCAAAGCCATTTACTGGCATGGCCATGTCTAAACAATTTTGGCGGTGGGCTTTGGAATCCCGTCTCCTTGGGGTAGGTGGCCTTCCTTTCTTCGTGTCAAACGAGGGCTGCCATATATATTTCTGGCCTAATAATTAAAATGCGAATATTTATCATCAAAAAAGGCCCGTGTCGATTGGTGCAAACAATTTTTTAAAAAATTCGTCGCGGAGCTTTAATAGACTTTTATAAGATCGTCACAGGTGACGAATCATGGATCTATACGAATGAGACCGTAGCAATCGACCGTGTGGGTCTTAGAAGACGAGCCAAATCCAACGAAAGTTGTTCGTGAAACAAGCACTTCGAAGGAAATGGTCACCTGTTTCTTCGGCAAAACTGGTCATGTGGCGACTGTTATGCTTGAGCAGGACGGTCAATTAAACAGCATCTTCTGGCGACGAAAATCGTTGATCACGCATTTTTTTCTTGATGTGCGGGAATAAAAGGAAGTCATTGGGTGCCATGATGTGTAAGAGCTCGCATTGTCATTGTGCACAATAATACGTCTAACCTTGTTCGTTTTTCGAATTTCTCCAAAGACTTCAGGCAAACAAATTGTGCTACTCAGAATTGAGCGTCCTACGTTGCTCAAGCGTAACAGTCGACACATGAGCAGTTTTGCCGAAGAAACAGCCGACCATTTGCTTCAAAGTGTTTCTTCCACGAACAACTTTCGTTGGATTTGGCTCGTCTTCGAAGATCCACACGGTCGAATACTTCGGGCTCATAAGCATAGATGCATGATTCGTCACCTGTGACGATCTTATAAACGACTATTTTAGCACCGCGATCGTATTTTTTCAAACATTGTTTGCACCAATCGATACGAGACTTTTTTTGAGCGATTGACAAATTGTGCGCATGGATCCATGATTCGTCACCTGTGACGATCTTATAAACGTCTATTAAAGCACCGCGATCGTATTTTTTCAAAATTTCTTTGCATAAATCGACACGAGCCTTTTTTTGAGCGATTGTCAAATTGTGAGGTATCCAACGAGAACAACCCATTTTTACGGCCAGGTGTTCATGCAATATCGAATGTATGTCGGTGGAAGAAATGCACAGGGGTGCCTCTATCTCACGGTATATCACATGACGATCTTGCTTTATCAGTTCACGTACGGCATCAATGTTCTCTGGTACAATGGCCGTTTCTGGACGATTTTCGTCTTTGTGCTAGCGTCGGCTACGATTAAATTCATTAAAACAGTTTTTCACAGTGCTATAGGATGGTGCTTCATCGCCATACAAAGATTTAAGTTCATCGATGATTATCCATATCGAAAGTTATGAAAAATTATCGCACGAAAATGTTCACGAGTTAATTCCATTTTTTGGCCACATTGATTTCTTCAAGTCACTGTAAACAGCACAAATGATCGGCGTTCGTCAAAACATTCTGAGTACGTTTATGCTAAAAAATGTCAAACTTTCCAATAGAAATGTCAGATGGCGCCAGGCAATACTTAGTTTTGCCTAGGCCAGAAATATATAGAGCAACCTTCGTAAGTCTTTAATAACAGGATAAGAGGTGAGCCAATATGTCTCCACGTAAAGCACCCCCATACCATCAAACTGCCTCCTCCATGTTTTAGAGTTTGTTTCACATGAGGCCTTTGGATGCTTTCTTAAGGCCGGCGCTAGAAATAATTTATTCTATCAAACTGAAATCGGTTAATTTTTACTTCGTTCGACCTAATTGAGCACTTTTAATCCTTGCACTTTTAGTTTTCAAGGGTTACCGATCGTTTTAAAAAAACAGGGTTTTTACTTAAAAAAACCCCCTGCCATTTTTATTTTTTGCCGGTTTTCCGAAAACTCCGGATTTTCTGGCACTACTTTAGCACATTTTGTGATGCCATAATCTATAATGAGCATTATGTCTGATAAGGTTATGGCACGCCACAAACGAGGCTGATATAAATTTAGCTTTCTCTCGCTAAATTAGTTTAAAGGATGAGCAAAAAATCTTTCAATAATATCTTGGATTGCAGAAGAGGTGTGTAAAATAGGTTTTGTGTTTTTCGATATTTGAATGTACTTTTTCGATTCAGACGGTACCAAAACCTGGAGAAGAAATTTAGTTGCCAAAATCACTTTTAGTAAGCCAAAAATATTAAAAAAAATAAGTCGAACATGGATGACTATGAGGTACCCTTAACCCTGTCTGGAGTTTAAGCAAGGTCGGACTTAATATGGGGCCAGAGCGGGGCTTAATGCAAACATATATCCATTTTAGAATAATTATCAGAATAGAATAATTATGGGTCGCACTTAACGCAATGTACTTAACATATAAAAAATCATTCTTTATAGCGGCAGAACTTCAAATTAGAAAGGTCATTTGAATCGGGGCTATATCAAAAGATAAACTAATATGGTCGAGCTTTGATAGAAATAATTATAAGCCGCTTATAACGAAGTTAATTTTCAGCAGACGCTTGTACGCTCAAAACGTAGCATGTAGAATTTCAACAAGATCAGGTTGAATTTGTGACTTGACCTTAAACCGAAAGCGATCTTTGTGTGAGGGTTATTCGAAAAAATTTACCGATATGGTCCAATTTGAGAAAAAGGGGAGCTGGTCACTACTGACGCTCAATACAAAATTTAGTCGGTATCGAAGGTTTTAGAATCGGGAAAAGCCTTCATATGGGGGCTGTCCCAAAATATGGACCTATATGGAGCAGTTCCGTTGGAGTAAATTTAAGCACGATTAGTCGTTTTTAAGCAGCAGTATGTCACATCCTTGTTTTGTTTCAAATGGGTTTATCCTTATCTACAACCAAAACATATTACAAAGCATCATCGAAATAGGTTCAAAATTATGTCCTGTACTTTGATTGCAACGATAGATGGACAGAGGGATGGACATCGTTCAATGAAATCAGATAATGAACTTGAATCGATTTGTATACAAAACTTGGGGTCTTCACCACTCCTGTGAGGTGTTACTAAGTCATAATACCCTGTATATAGGGTAAGAAAAGCCAGATCAGAAAATTTATAAAATGAATCAATTAAGCCCCAAATGAGATGCGGTTACTTTAGATGCCGGTACTTTCGATGCCGAAAGTGTATCGCAAAAGTACAATTGTACCAACCTTTGCATCCCTGTTGCTTAAGTAAGCAAAACTCTCTAGTCTTACTTAGGGCCTTAAAACATTGTCTCAAATATAACAGAGAGAGAGAGAGAGAGAGAGTGAGAGGGGACTCAGTTCAACCTAACCCCAAAATTTCAAGACTGATGTAAATCGATCTCTCAATTAGGTCAAAGGTCGGGTAAATTGACTTTAGAAAAACCAATCACGGGTTAAACAAGAGGACAGCTAGCTCTAATCTTACTTAGCTTTTTAAACCATTTGCTTTTCAGCTAAGGAAACAAACCTCCTTCTGCTGCTGACCCCTTAACCAGAACCTAACAGAGCAGAGCTCTCCTTTATGCGGAGCAACAGAGCCAGTGTTTGTGTGAGTGTGTATTTGCTTGTAGGCATTCTCCCACTTTGGGGAGGCTCTCCTAGCTCAGCAACTCTCAAAGTGCATTGAGTTTTGCAGCGGCACCATCGTGAAGCTTTCGTAATAGCTTCGAAGGGGTTTTTTTTCGTTCGCTTTTGCTTGTACTTCGTTTGGCGTTGTTTTTTCGTTTTGCATTTTGTTTTGTTTGCGCAAACGTTGTGGTTTTGCTGCCTTCCATGCATACATCCATGTTGTACTCGAAGGTACATTTTGGGGTCACCAACGTGTGTAGACGAAACCACCAACCAACCACTACAGGCTCAACGAGCAGCGGCGCAACGAGGCGTCGTCAGCTTTATTGCAACGCTATTTGCCCGTACGTACAACAGCACAAAAAAGGCAAAAGCAGCGCCAGAGCACACAAAGCAAAGACAAACAACGAAGCAGCGCCAACAATCAGGGACACATCCATACGTCGTCCATTGGATTGCCAGCGAGTTGACGTTGGGTATCCCTACGATTCAGTACGATTTCGAGGTTGTTTGCCGCTGGTGCGCGGTTTGAAATGGTCATAAGCTCAATCAAATTACAACAACAACACACACACCCACTAACACAAATGAATGATTTCACAATTACAGAAATTACAACAAAATTTTAAAAACCAACAACAAATTCCAATTTCAATTAAAAAAAAACTTTTTTTTCAAAATGTAAAATAAGTTTTGTTGCAAAAACACAAAAATCTTGCAAAGCCAAATATTAAAAAAGTTCGTGGAAAACTCATCGGAAAAAGTGCTAAGCAAAAAGTTGGGTGAGCAAAAATTTAAAAATTAAAATCGTGAGAGAATATCTCCCCAAAAAACCAAAAACACAAACAACACTAAAAAACTAAAAACTTTCAACGAAATTTCTCCAGTCGCTGTCAACATCATTGCCAATTTCCTGTCCACAAACGCCCAAAAGCAACTGTAATATTCGTCATTTCCCCTTGTAAACGAGGGTCGATAACAGCTGACGAGGTTGGATCTCAGCAAAAACATTTTCGATAAGGTAAGTTGCTGTCGTTCTTACTTCCTTCACACTAGTGGTAAATTTTGTCTTTTAGGCGATTTCGTTTCTCCAGAAAAGGGGTTCTTGTAATGGTGCAGCATTTCAAAAATGTTGTCTCTACTCTACCAAAGGGCCTGAAGTGCTTAAAATTGTCACAAAAAACCCGACAAAGGGCCTGAAGTGTTCAAAACTGTCACAAAAAAACCGACATTCCGGTTTTTGTGTCCAAACTTGATTGTCGGTTTCTTAAAAAAAGCTTCAACCCCTCATGTCGGCTTACTCGTTTTTTTGGTTGTTGTCTGTAAAAACAAAGAAAGTTTATAATTTTCAAAAATTGTAGATACGGCATCACTAACTACCAAAAAGATAAGCTTAATCTACCTTTAAGTGCACCGCTCAACTCAGATTCATCAGTTGATTCGATTTAACGATATCTGTCAGTCCGTTCCTCCATCCGCCTGCTGTCTATCTAAAGCTTATTAGCAAACCTATAACCGCAATTGTTGTCCGATTTCCATAATATTTGGCAGAAGTAAGGTTTTCGGACAATGTCCGATGCTTGCTGTTGACTTTTAAGAAAATCGGTTAAAATTTAGATATATTTAGCTCCTGCACATATGTTCAAGCGATGTTATGCCTTAAGCTCTAGAAGTTAAAGAGTGTTTTTTTAAAGTGCGATTTTTAATCTGGCCACACTTGTTTCGGAGTTGGTCTTTTTGACAGCTGTCACTTGATTTATGCTCAGTTTGGCTTGCCATTTCATAACGAATAAAAATTTGGCAAAAATAAGTTTTCGGACCTAGGGCGGGCGCTACTAAAATTTGAGAAATAAATTCAAATCTAATAAAACACAGATATTTAAGAAAAAATCGTGAAACTTTATTATATCGTAAAGCAGACAGAATGAGGTTATGTATGGAACAATATATCGTGCAGATGGCCGCCGCGGCTTTGCTGGCATGCACGCGATCTTTTAATGAAATTTTCAATGACCGTTTTGCATGAATGCTGCGGTATTTCATTAATGCAGCGTCCAATTTCGTCTTTTAAGGCTTGAGTCGTCGTCGGCTTATTCGCGTAAACCATCGACTTCAAAAAACCCCAAAGAAAAAAATCAAATGGTGTTAAATCGCACGATCTAGACGGCCAATTCTGATCTCCAAAACGAGAAATAACACGACCGGGAAATAACTGATCCAGCAATTGAATTGTTTTCTGGCTGTATGACATGTGGCGCCGTCTTGTTGGAACCACATGCCCTCCACGCTCATTTCTTCAATTCTAGGCAAGAAAAAACTGGTTATCATTTCACGATACCAAACACCATTGACTGTTTGCGCTTGACCTGCCTCATTTTCATAAAAAAGGTCCAATGATTCCTCCAGCCCAAAAACCACACCACACAGTGACACGTTGAGGATGCATTTGCTTCTCGTGAATCACTCGAGGATTTTCCGCACCCAAAATGCGACAATTCTGCCTATTGACGAAGCCATCAAGATGAAAATGGGCCTCGTCAATTTGCGAACTGTAGCCGCAAAACTTTCACCATTTTGGTAAAACAATTTCACAATGAGAATGCGTTGTTCATTCGTGTAGCGATCCATTTTTACTAACCTCGTACCTTCTACTAACAAACAATAACAATTGTTCAAATGTCAAACAATGACACTTCGAATGTTGCCAGATTTAAAAATTGCGTTCTTCTTGGGACACCCTATATAAAGGTTGTTTTTTAGACGTGTGGTTTTCAATCTGGCCATACTTTTTTCGACGTTGGTCTTTTTGACAGCTGTCACTTGATTTATGCTCAATAACGCATGCAAATCGTGCTGAATGGGCCCAAACCGAGATGCCCACCGATCCTGATTTGTATAGGAAAATTGTATTTAGCTGAATCTCACATTTGATTGAATGGGTACGTTAATAGCCAAAATTGTCGCATTTGATGTAATGAAAATCCACAAGCCAATGTTGAGACGCCGTTCCATTTTCACAAAGTCCCTGTTTGGTGTGCTCTACGCACAGAGGGAATCATTGGTCCATATTTCTTCAAAAATGAAGCCGGCCAAAATGTAACAGGCAATGGTGAACGCTACGAGTATACTTAGTAGGGACATAAATACTGTTACACACGTTTTATGCTGTAAATAAAAAGTACTGAAATATTTTTTTAATATATTTATTGATGTCCAAGTATTGTATCCAAAAAGAATCTACCTATTCGAAATGTCCGCCGTTTGCCTTTACACACGCCTTAAGTCGCACTGGCCAATCGTCAATAGCTGCACGAACCTCGTCCATTGGAAAATTTGCCACAGCTCGAACCAAAGCAGTCTTAAGAAATCCAATGTTGGGGTATCATTTGTGACAAACCTTGTCCTCTAAAACCGTCCACAATTTGTAATCCAATGGGTTCAAATCTGGACTGCCTGAGGGCCATTCTTCAGAGGAAATGAACGCTAGCAAATTGTTTCGAAGCCAGGCCTGGGAAGTTTTAGCCTTATGGGCTGGCGCAGAATCCTGCTGGAAAGTCCTTGTCTGGTTTTGGAACAGGGAATTGTTAAGAGGCTACACAACAGCTTTCAAAACGGTTTCTTGGTAAACTTTGGCCGATGTTTTGACTCCTTGTTCGCAGAAATGCAGGTCAGTGACTCCATCGTAAGAGACACCCCACCATGACTGAAGCTGGGTGATGACCCTTTTTTTGGGCCCCCAAACCATTTGTTTGGGGAATACATATATCAAAAAAGTGCCTATGCGGTCCAAATTAGTCGTCATTGACTATAGATCACTTGTATTGATCATGCGGGAGTTTTTGTGGGCCATGACGTCCAGCAACAAATTGGCACTCGAGAACAGGGTGGCTTTATTATGCGAGGACAATTGAAGGAATATTTTTTTTGGGGCAAAACAAATTTGTGTATTAAAATGAAATGGGTCATAAACGGAAGGAAATTTACTGTGGATCTTTGTTTTAGAAAATGTATAGGGACTCAGGCATTAAGCAAATAAACGTGAAAGGCAATTAAGTGCACGCAGAAAAAAAGTATGGTTGTGGTGACAATATTCGAAGAGGATAATACTATTGTTGGGTATACGGTTGTGGTACAACAATATTATGATCCTCACAACAATAGTATGATTCAATTACAACCATCCTATGATTCTCACAACAATAATATGATTCATACATAACCATAGTATGATTCACACTCAACCATGCTATGATCTCTTCACATACAACCATAGTATGATCCTCACAACCATAATATGATTTACACGCAACCATGTTATGATCCCTACAACCAAAGTATGATCACACACAATTGTAACATTTTAATTTCGATAAAAAATTACTATTATTGCATTACATCCGTACCCATAACATTTGTTCTTAAAAGCATGTTTAAATGAAGAAAAATTACAATCAAAATTACAATATGATTGCCGTAATCATATTATTTTTAACATAAAACGCAAACACACAATACTTTTGTCACACAACAATATCTATATTGTTGTTATAACCATACTTTCATTTTTTAAATTTGGCAATAATACTATTGTTCCATTTCAACAATATTAATATTGCAGCAATTATACTATTGTCAAAACTAAATTCAGTGAGCAATGCTATGGTTGCGACGAACATACTTTCATTGCGGAGAACATATTATTATTGCCGTGACGATGAAGTAACCATGTTTTTTCTCTGCGTGTGTGGAGGTTAAAAAGCGGGGAAGACTATTGATCCTTGTAAAATTCTAAGACGGTCTAGCCATGCCCGCCGTCCGGGTCGTCTGTCGAAAGCGATCAAACGAATTAAGCTAGGGCCCTGAAATTTGGCTCGATGAGGGCCTTTACTCATTAGCTGCTTGCCATAGTAAATGGGAGAAATCGGCTTAGGGGGAAAAAGATTCCACTAGGGGACTAAAGATACTTCGGAAAAAGTACAACTTTTTTGAGTATATCCAAATACTAATTTATTTTAGTGATAAAATTAAAGTTGGGTTTCAGACTCATATGTGACAGCACATAGAGAAAGGGACCTAAGGGTAAAAAAATCATTTTTCATTTGTTTTCTTTTTTTGATGTGGACAACATCTGAGCATCGAATGAGACCGATCCCATGCCCCAAAAGTGTTCCCTCCCAGAGATATGCGCGTTTTATGAAAGTGAAGTCGACGATTCTGAGCGCAAATAGAAAGGGACCTAATCTTTAAAATGGCTCTCCTGAACAAAACTGGGTTTTAACCTTAGGTCCCTTTCTATTTTGCGCGTCACATATGTTTTTTTTTAAGATTTAACTGAATTTAGGAGTCCAACGAAAGGTAAAAATTCTCAAGGCCCATAAATATTACAATTTGTGATATACTATTTTGTTTTTCATTGATCGTGTGGTAGTTATTTCTTTATTTATAAGTGAAAAAGTACCAAACTAATTTTTATTTTCCCCACTTCTACAGCGAATCCGTGGTGGAAGCCATACAATTTTCGACCTGGTTATTTTTACTTCCTTACTCTTTTGTTTGTTTGCTTTTCTGATAAATTTGATATGAGTTAAACCCATATCAAGTCATTTACCTTTGCTCTATTTGTTGGGATCAAAATTTTAGAACATATATTTTATATTGCAATTTCAAATACCATTGAAAAGAAAAACAAAACAAACATTCGACTGCTCTACTCGTATTAGCCCAAGAATCTATTGCGATGTGATATCCATATTTGTCATTATCCAAGCGTATCTATCATGGGATGGATGGATACCATGTGAATCCATATCCGTTTGTTTGTTGGTGTCTATTGTACATGCGAGTGAGTGAGTGCCTGCCGGTGACTGGGCTGGCCTATGAGTCCCATCCATGGAATGCACATATGTTTGACTTTTCGTTGAATAGAAACATGGATGGAACAGAAAAAAACCAACAACATCTAATAATTCTTTCTTTTGTTAAAGTTCATTTAAGCTGCTCCCTAGTTTTTTTTCTATTCGCATGTGTATGTATTTATATGCTGCTCATACATATGTATGCGCATATGTAGATGGAAGAGAAAAAAAATATTTCACAAATAGATACAAATTGAATCCGAACAACATATGATCAATGCTAGTTAAACGCTGGTGGTGAGTAAAAATTGAACCGAGTAACCGATTACTCGTTGAACTCTGCCTTAGAATAAACGTAAAAAAGTACCTGCTCAATTCCTGCTCTTCGATCGAGCTGAAAAAATTACCATCGGCAACATCTTTACCATTAAATGAGGCTTATTTGAATAGGACGCCCACCAGTTGAGAGTAAACAGCTGACGAGTTCACTCGGAGCCATCGAAGGGCCCACTGCGGTTCCCTTAAGTTAAATTGCTAGAGATTGAATTAAGTGAAATGAGAGAATGATTATGAAATGAAAATGGAGTTCGAAGAAAGATATACTCCCAATTATTTCTATAGGCTCCATTGAACCAGGAAGATTTCTGTATGCATTTGTTCTTAAGGTCATTGGGGAGCCTGCAGCCTGGTTAGGTGAGTCAAACTCTCCCAGTTCTTTCTTGGAATATATAAAGTGCTGCATTGAATCCTCCATTTCGTCATCAAAACAGCTTCTAACGAAGTCTTCAACTGGAAGTTCCATACGTGTGGCTAATTGTTCGGTGAAGACTCCCATTAGAATTCTAAATTTTCTCCTGTCAAGGAAATGCAGCCCTTTGGGTTGAGTGTCACATCAGTGGCAGGCCAAAGAGATGCAACATTTCTGTGATGTAGTACGGATGCGAACGCGTTTCTGCTGCTCCTAGTTTGTTAATGGGGAACTTCTACTCGTACCACGAACGGCATGTCTACACACAGAAAAAATGCAATGTAAAATCAACATGGGAAATGATTGATTTCCAAAAATCGGAAATTTTTAAACGACTTCTGGTTCCATGTTTTTTTTTAATCTTGTTTCATACTGAACTAACATTGCGCTTTATTAAATTAAAGAGGAAAATGTTAAATTAACATAAAAACATGTAGAAATAAAATTGGTCGATGTCAAAACAACATCTAATCATATTAAAATAACATTTAATCATGTAAACTTAAAATTTGTTCTTAAAGTTTTAACGTAGTGAATTGCAACAAATTACATCAACTGATAGTATAGGGTGGCTGATGAATATAGCTACATTAATAAACTTAAATAACTTGTTTTTGGTGTATGGAATTCATTTTTCTTTTATTCATGTTAAAGCTCTCAATTTTATTAAATATAGCTTAAGTAGTTTTAAAAATAATGGAATTGAAATGCCCCTTGCTCGTTGATGCTTGTGTGGCATCTTACCAAAAAGTTTTTCATTACTGCTTGGAGAGTTGACAAAGGAATAGCCGCAATTATTTCTCGAATGGATTGCTTTAGTTTACTCAAATTTGTTGGTTTTGCTTTGCAGACTTTCTGTTTGCAATAACTCCACAAGAAAAAGTCAGGTGCAGTAAGGCCAGTCGACCAACGGAATGTGGAGTTTCTAGATATCGGATTATTGGGAAATTTTCGTCGCAATTATGTCATAACAGGCCGGGTTATTTGAGGAGTTATACCATCTTGCTGAAACCACACAGAGTTAAAATAAATTCTCATTCGCCGTAATTCGGGATAGAAAAAATCTGTTAACATACTCAAGTAACGGTCTTCAGTAACAGTAACGGTGTGACCGTTTTCTTCGAAGAAGTAGGGCCCGACAATGCAGCGTGTTGAAACTGCACACCACACTGTGACACGGAGTGGATGCAATTTCATCTCATGAAGTATCTGTGGGCTGGAAGCACTCCATATTCGAAAATTTTGTTTGTTCATGTGACCGTTTAAATCATAATAATAATGAAAGACCTTAAAAATGTAAACAAAAACATACAAAATGGGCCTCGTCAGACATGAAAAGACAGTTCAACATGTTTCCGTTCTCTTCCACCATTTAATTCATCTTCTGACAAAATTCCAAGCGAATCGGGATGTCCTCTGCGATCAGTTTGTTGGCAATTTGAATTTTTAATGGAAATAAATCCAAATATTTGTGCTTAATTGACTGCAATGACTGTCTTCTTATACCCATTTGAGCAGAATTTTTTTTTTTGTCGAAACTCTTGGATTGTTTCGATGGCAGCAGCTACATCAGCGATTGTTATCTCGGTCCGAACTAAAGGGTGTCGATGGTAAAGTCTTCTGTTGACTGTCCCATGCTCGTAAAAATTGTTAAAAAGTCTCATTCTGGTCCATCTGCTCGAAGGATTGCCGACAAACGTGCACCTATAACCTTGTTGAACCGAAACTACGGACACTAGTGTGTGAAAGCGGCGGACATTCCGAATTCTTGTTTTAGTGTTCCAGTTATCCATTTTTGTTAAATCTAAAAATCAATCTGTAAAATAAAACAAAAATTAACCAGATTCATTAAAAAGCAAAAAAATTATTAATTTTTTTTTGGTAGCGGCCCTCCTGAAGATTTAAATAGAAGTAAAGCCTTATTGACAAGTAGAAAATAACCTACTTAAATTTTTAAGTTAAAATAATAAGCTAAAATAACATTTTTAAAGAAAGAAGGTATACCACCAAAAGGTCTTTGTGTACGTTTCCGAGAAAAACTATTTAGTTGGCGAAAAATTGAGGTATAATAAAAAAGATGGCCGCCCTTATTTCCGTTGTCATCTTCGCCGTCGTCATCAGATTTTTGTTAACTTTAGAACGTTTTAACTGTCAGATCGACAACAAAAAAGTTTTTCATGTGCATGATCCAAAACCAACCGCCATTAAATATTGCACGAAATGTTGTAATTATCATATCAATTTAACTAGGTTCCTAGTTGTTTCAAAATGGAAACAGGTTAATTACATAATAAAATGGTAACATGTTGAATTAACTAGAATATAAGTAAACTATGAATCAAAATCATAGACAAAAAATGTGTTTCCTGTTGATTTTTCATATTATTTTTCTGTGTGTTGGGCTGCGGTTTCTTCTTGTTCCCACTCATTCACCCTTAGGTCACCGAGTAACCTCGTTCAACGATGATGGATCAATAAGTACCCGTGTTTGGACTGAAGAGGAAGGTTTTTCTCATTTTTTGTTTATATTTTTCAACGTAATCTCTTTTTAGTATACGACATTTCTCTGCCATATCTTTCAGCCCACCAAAAAATAAAATTTGTTACAAGTCTTCAAAGTACGCTTTTGTCGCGTCAATATCCTCCTCGATTGAGGTGATTTTCGTGGTGAAACTGAATTTTTTTCTTTGGTACAAATCCGCTGTAGTACTGCCCCATGATAGTGCATATTTCTTTAAAAAGTCCATTAGGATTATTCCCATTCGTGAGCATGACCTGACGGGTCGATGGGAACCTTTCAAAGCAGATTCACCCCAAAAAATCCATTGTCTGCCACTTGGCTTCTGGCGCATAAAACTGGATATACGAGTAGATATGATATATTTTGTTTTAAAGTCCTGTTCGCCTATAGGGAATACGTTTGATATCCAGGTGAAGTACACGCGCCATTTAAACTGGATGCGTTAAAGGAGACCTGGGGGTCAGCTGATTGAGCTTAGTCGGGCAATTAATGTTCCCGGCAACATATGTTCCCTGATGGCTGGCGGAACAGACGTCCGGAGCGGTAGCATCAATTCTCGCCATATACGAATTGAGGCGAGAAGCGAGAGGCTTCATCTACCATCGGCTTTGCCAGAAATTTTCGCGTCTACCAAGATAGCGTTGTTGTTAATAAAGCGGCATATATTGCCGGGTTGGCAGCCCTTGCCCGAAGAATTCCTTCTTTGGATTGATCCGGTGCAAGGCTCCGGCTGTCGTGGAAGCCGAGGTAACGTCTTCTCCTCTGGTGCAATCTAATCAAGATGTTCCCCTAGCACTACATTCGCGCTATAGCTGGAAACTGCTGCTGCTCCTCAATCTCGCGGGAATGTCGCTGAGACCTACGCGATTGTTTCTATGGTATTAAGGCTATCTTTTGCACCGCTAGACCTCTCTCTCTCTCTCTCTTGATCATAAAGGTCGTTCCTGATCTGCCTAGGCGGCGCCATTCTGTCCATGAGATGGTGGTTGGGATGACTTCTGCGATGACACCCAAGCAGGTACGGCTTAGACAATAAGAAATTATGTCTACGCACGGAAAGGACCATCGTCTCCTCCTGAATATGTCCTTAGAAGACAAAAGGAAACAACCTTGTAATGTACTCAGGGCGTCATTACGGCAAGTCTAAATTTTCTTTCACTGCGTCGCACACACGTTCGCCGGCCGCACCAGCGCGTAAGAGGTTAACAAGGCTTCTTTGTCGGCTCCCCAAATACTGCCGGCTAGTGGCTTAAGGACCTTCTTTTTACTTCAAAGTTTATTGCAGATAGATGTACAAGTAGCATGTGCAGAGGATTGAAAGAGGCTGTCCAAAGTGACCCAAGGATTTTGAGGTAGTTGGTAGTCGGGCTGTTGACATCATCGACTTACACATTAAGTGACAACCGCGTATCTGCGGTCCATGCAGTAAACCATGTGGCCGATGATTTGGAGGCGCATATTTTCATATTCCTCGGAGTGAAGAAGCGTAATTAGGTATCCGGGTATCATCAGCTTCTGCGAATTTCGGTGAAAGAGGTTCAAACTCTGCTTCGACATTGACAGCCGTATGCGCTTATTGTCCACCACAAGCAAAAGCGGCACCCATCGGGCCGACACCTGGCATGCATGCATTACTCATCATGTAAAAAATTAAATTCCTTTGCATATGTCACGGCTACGTCCTCTGCTATCAGGTCGGGGACCTTTTAAAAGATTTCCTCGGTAACCACGGCTGCCGTTCGCACACTTTCGTCGGTGATTAGCGATCAGCTTTTCAGCGATTTCCTTGCAACCACGTCTGTCGGGCGGCCTGGGCGCTCCTTACAAAGACAGATGTAGCACCACTTTTATATTCGTTGAGCCAATACCTTATGGTTGTCATAGGCAGACGGTTTTTCCATCCAAAAATAAAAACTCACCGCTGAACATTTGTTAGATCAGAAGTTTAATCGTGCACACAAACCATCACAATCCGGGAATCTCCTGTCGATTATATTTTATGTAAATCCAATAAGGAGTATTAGGACAACTTTTGGAATGATCAGAAATAAAATGCCCATCTAGGAAGATTCTAAGAAGTATAAAAGATCAGGTTCGGTGGCAGCCAAAAACTTCTTCCTTCATCGTTCGTTTTTGGTACCCGAGTACTCACAATCAAATTAATCGGACTACAACTACTACACCAGCAATGACAACAACAACACCGAAAAAATATGCTAGTTTTGTTGTTGTTTCAAAACATCGGTACGCTACATTTTCTGTAACGCTTCAATGATCATTTTTGCGGTCTGAATCGATCATAGTCCAGAAGAGAGAGCGAGAGAGAGAGAGAAAAGCTACATTTTCAAATAAGCAGGGAAAGGGTTTACACCCAACCGAACGTGGAAAGCCGATGGAGGGAAAAACAAAGTGGCATGTACTACGAATGTATGGCATAGAAATTAAATAATTAGAAACATGTTGGTCGGATGAGGGAATGATGAACATCGGATAATGGGTAGAGAAAATACGGCAACAACAAAAAGCGCAGAAACGTAAAGGCTAGGCTAGACTTTGTGAGGAAATCATCTGGAAATGTTTGGAACTATCTCTCGAATGACTTTTTAAAAATGGTATTCGAAAGAAATAATTACAAGTGGGAATTTGTGGTTTTAAGGTTTCATTGCCATTATCCACTTTAATATTCGCCCCGCAGGAAACGGCCATAATCATGTCAAATTATCTTAGAACACTGATCTAGAAGATAACATAGATGCAAACTCTTAATCACTTACGAGTACTAACCCTCCAACGAGAGATGGAGGGTTGCAACACCTCGAAATACTGATCGGATACCCTAGACACTATAAAATGTATTGAACGTCGCAAAATGCTAAGATGATCTAAACACGCATATCCGTCCATGAGTCTGGTTATAGCACGAAAGCAAACTAACGAACTAAGCCAGGATCCAGAAATTTTACATCAAGATGGTCGTACTTTATATCTCAAAAAGCTGTTGGAAGATTTTGTCTTATGTGACTTAAAAAACGGACCGATTTGTTAAACCGAGCGATCAATAGTATAGATATATAAGTACATATAGGTTAGGCATATAACTTTTTACAATTTTTGCAAATACGAAAAACGGCATACCATAGTCGAATAGAGCATAAAAAGTATGAGCCCCCATTATTTTTTTTTTGCGAAATTGCAAAAAAGTTTCCGCGCAAAACGAAATTACTTTTTTATCAGAACTGCTGAAAAAATACCAGCACTCAGTAATGCCCGCTGGAATTCTAGAGCTATTTTGGCACTTTTAGCCTTTATACTTATTCCTGAATATCGTTTGCAATTATATCCTATTTGTAAGTTTGTGTGCGGTGCTTGGAGCGAAATCTGGTTTTCCGATCATACTTTCAACAAAAATAATTTCGCCACACTACAGAAATCATTGGCCGGCTTCACAAAAGCAAATGAATGTTTTCTCAGACATTGGGTAAATAAACCATCAGCTATTGAGGAAGTTCAGCGAAGTAACATCTGCGCAGAGCGTGCAATTAAAATTGTGCAAGACACTTTACCATTGTGTAAATCATCAGATACTTTAAACTTAAAACTTATTTCATATAACAATTGACAAAAATTTAAAAATAAAAATATTAAAAAATATTAAAAAAAAAATCTGACTTTTTTTAGAAATCCATTTTTGCGCGGAACGTTTTTGAACCGAAACACCTAAAAAAGTGATATTCATTACTTGTACAATATTTGCCACCACGTGGTGGTATGCCAAATTTTTCGTAAAAATTAGTTATATGCCTAATATAGGCGTTAAAAAAAGCAGATTTACAAGTACGTTTTATTTTTAAATTTTGATTAAGATTAGGGTCGGACCCACGAACTGAAGTAACCCCCAAAAACGGCCCTTATGTTCAAATGAAACGACAACTTATAAACATGGGTGTACACTGTGCGTCATGTCCAGTTACTAGCTAGTGTTGCTAAGCGCTCAATCGACAAAAACCGTGAAGGTATAATGGCATCTGTATCTGAAGGCCGAAAGAAAGCGCCTCGTATGGAATCTCGAAAAGATTTGGAAGGCAATCTTTGAATGAAAAATACACTGAATTGGAATTTTTGGTGTGAAATCGTTTAAAACAATAATTTCTTTCTTCTTGATTCATACCTTGTCTCTATCAATACAATTACTTTGTACTTTAAATGAATTTCTCATAATTTTCAAAATAAATATTGAACAAAACAAAAAAAAACACTATATTTTTGGATAAAAAAATAGAATAAAAATAAGAAATAGAACATTTTTATGATTTTGCGCTATGAACAACTGAAAATGGTAATTTATCAATATTTTCACGAAAAATGTGCACTTTCACAAGGCCAAAACTGCCTAAAGGAGCATTCCAACGCTTTTGCGAAAATTTCAATGGTTTGGCTGTTATAGGCCAAAATATCCAAAAAAAAACGTAACAAAAAGTCGTGAATTTTCTATATTTTTGACTTTTTGACCATGAAACCGAAGTTTTTTCTAAGTAATATGTTCAGAGATTGTAGCCCGAGACAATAGCTACAACTTTACTTTTGAAAATAAGTCAAAATTTGAAATAGTTTACGAAATATGAGACCAAGAAAATTTGCAATTTTTCTAAAAAAAATAAAGTCTGAGAAAAAACTGGAATTCAAAATCGGGAGGCTCGATTTTCACCGTAGACGTATGGTCTAGTGGACTTTTTGCTCGATACAATCCCAAGAATCTGAAACGCGAAGCGCCCATTAATATTTTTTTCCTTCCATACTAATCGCCCCACCCTACACTGTACAGGTATTAAACATAATGTAAATTTCCCAACGAATCCATATTTTCGTATTTGGAGAGCGGGCTCTGTTTTAAGCTGTTACCCGAGCCCAAAATAACACCTATTTGCCAACACGATCTATCGTTTTATTTTATTGCTTTCGTCGTTCTTGTGGTTTATGGCGGATTCGAGGTATATAAATTCCTATAATTACTTTGCAGATGACAGCAGTCTCTGGCATTCATATTCATTCGACCGTTAACGGAGTCTTCAAGAAATTTAAGTCAAAAGGCGAATCATGGATCAGACACTTGGCCGGGATTTACTGGCCATTTACGAATGGGTACGAGTGAATAGAGTAGATTTTAATGCGCGTAAGACACAGTGCTGCTTGTTGTCTTACAAGCGATTCGCTGGCCTAGTTGGGTCGTTATTTTCTATCGGTGTTATAGTTGTTGAACTATCAGATGCTCTAGATGTTCTGGGCATGAAAATACAATGTGACGCTCGTTGGGCGAGACATGTATTCGAAGTGTCGAAAGAAGCCCTCAAGTGCATAGGCTTTTTAAAGCGGTGCAAGAGATATTTCACTCCTTCTGATCTTTTAAATATCTACACAACTTACATCAGGCCGAAGATGGAATACAACTCTTATACAGGGTGCCGCAAACTTATCGTTGAAGTTTGAATTGTTAAAATCTTTTGTATTTATTGGTTAATTATTATTATTATACATAGTATATTAATGGGGAAAATTTTTGGGTTAAGTATGAACATGTATACCCCGCAAGTAGTGGCCAATTTTGGCTGCGCTCACTCGAACTCTTTCCAGTACATTTTGCATAACTTTTCGTAAAATTTCCGCTGTTATATCTTGAATTTCATGGCGAATGTTTTGTTTATCTATGGTATGTATGGTCGCTGGCGTATTCACGTATACCCTTTCTTTCAAATAACAGTCTGGAGCTGTTAAAAACAGTGAACGTGGGGGCCAATTGAAATTGCGTTCCCCAAAGAGGTTCCGTAACAGAAAATTTAAAATTCAACAATTGCTGATCGCTGTTCTGTGATGTAGTGTTCCATTTCAAAGTTTGCTTCACAAAGTTCTGAAATAAAAAATATAAATATATTTAAAAAGTTGTAAGTGAATAGTTGACCTTTAGTGTTGTTATTTTATAAAATTATTTTTCGGCTTGAGGTCATTTATTTAAACTCGTTGTTCTGTGTTGTTTAAGTTTTATGTATTCCAATATTTCGATTGACTTCGTCAATCATCTTCAGGGGTTGTCAATTAACAAAACAATGTCGTCCGTCTGATTATCGCTGTCAACTGATATATATTATATATATTTAATAATATATATTTAATATATATTTAAAAAGTTATTAAACATTCAAAACACAACGAAAGTTGCGCCACCCTGTATATGGTCAGGTGCTCCAAAATCGACTTTGCAGCTACTTGACCGTGTTCAAAGTAGAGCGATGATGCTGATAGGCGACAGTAGGGTATCCAACTCTATTGTGTCCCTTGAGCATCGTCGGAATGTAGGTTGAGTGTCGCTAATCGTTCCTTTCATGGTGTGCTTCACGGACATCCGTCGACTTATTCCTGACGTAAGGATGTTCGGCAAGGATATGCGATAATCTAGGAATTCACACCCATTTATTGTCGATTGTCCAGTCAAACGCACTACAGATCAAATTCGTTTTTCGCTCGTACAGTCCGTAATCGACTTCCGGCAAATGTATTTCCCACTGATTGCGACATCCAGAAATTCAAGGCAAGCGTCAATAAACATTACTCAGTGCACCCACTGAGTATTCGCTATTAAAAACTTTAAGTTACATATGTCTTGTTCCTTCCTCCAGACATACGCCAGAAGGACGTGACCCTTGGTGTAAATTATGCTCCTTTTATTAAGGTTTGCATTTTCTCGAATTATGTCCATCGAGATGTAGAGAATGTTACACGATATGCTGTCAACCTTTTGAAGAGGTTCGTAGCGGTCACATCCAATTTTAACTATAGATTTGTTGTCACTCAGTGTCATTCTAGAAAAGGCGTACAAGTTTTGTTGGTATCCCAGACATGGTTTCAAATTATTTATCATATACCAAAGTGTCAAATACACGTACCTTATAAACGATTAAATGGAGGTACTCTTAGGTATCGATTTGTTACTTTTTTTCTTTATAAGTATTTAAGATCTTTTTTTATTATAAACTATGCTTAACTTATGAAAAAAAAGATATGGTTGGGATAACAATATTCAAACAGCATCATACTATTGTTGGGTATATGCTTGTGGCACAACAACTTTATGATCCTTAAAACAATTGTATGATTCACATACTACTACACTATGATCCCCGCAACCATATAATGATCCGCACAACCATAGTATGTTTCACATACAACCATAGTATGATACACACAACCAAAGTAAGGTTCACACTCAACCATATTATGATCCCCACAAACATATTAAGATCCGCACAACCATAGTATGCTTCACATACAACCATAGCTAACACGCAACCATCTTATGACCCCTACAGCCGTAGAATGATCCCACCCAACCAAACTACGATCACCAAATTAGTTTTTAGGATTGGGATATGTTGTTAACAATAGAGATTGTATTAAGAAAATTATTTAAAAATATATTGAATTCAAAATGAAAGCAATGATTTATTTATAAGTTTAAAAAATGACTAAGCGTGTCATTTATTTAAAAAATTTCAGTAAACCAAATTCAAAAAAGTTTGCTTGAAATATTGAAATTTATGTATCTATCGTTACCTAACTATAAAAAGGGCCCCCCAACTCATAAAAAATAGTTTTGTAGTAGAAGAAAAAATAAATAAATTTGTAATAATAAGGGCACAAAATCTTTAAAAATTTACATTTTATAAAAAAATAATGTGTAATGTAGAGTTATACATTTTTAAAAAGAATAATATTTATAGAATTTTTATGAGTTAGTGTTTTTTGTACAGACATTTCATGGACAATGTAAGTAGTTGGGGCCTTTTTATATTTAGGTAACGTAAAGTACTATTATTGCAGAAGATTCGTAACAATAACATTATTCTTAAAACCATATTCAAATTAAAAAAAAATTACAATTATACAGTATTATTGCGGTAATCACATTATTGTTAACATAAAATACAAAAAACAATACTGTTGTCTCGTCAATAATATTTATATTGTTGTTACAACCATATTTTTTTTAAATTTGGCTTTAATACTCTTCCTTGATTTCAACAATATTAATATTACTGCAACAATAATATTGTCAAAATGATATTCAAAAAACAATATTATGGTTGTGACGATCGTACTTATATTGCAGAGAACATATTATGGTTGTCGTGATCATATGTGACGCGCAGAATAGAAAGGGACCTAAGGTTAATAACCAGTTTTGTTTCGGAGAGCCATTTTAAATATTGGGTCCCTTTCTATTTGCGCTTAGAATCGTCGACTTCACTTTCATAAAACGCGCATATCTCTGGGAGGGAACACTTTTGGCGCATGGGATCGGTCTCATTCGATGCTCAGATGTTGTCCACATCAAAATAAGAAAAAAAAATGAAAATTGATTATTTTACCCTTAGGTCCCTTTCTCTATGCGCTGTCACATATAGTAACTAAATTATTTTCTCTGCGTGTAGTGACTAACTGGTAGTTCATGTAGGATTTAAAAATAGAAAGTTATTACGATTTGTTATTCGTAAGTTTTTTTTCAGGATATGTAGATTTGAGCGATTGTTGACTTATTCGGTATGAAGCCGCACTGAGACGGTTGGATCAGGTCGGCATGTTTGGGCTTCAATCGTTCACAAAGTATAGTCAATAGTATTTTATACGCGATGGTTAGGAGACTTATGCCGCGATAGCGATACAGAACTCTTAACATTTGTTTTGTTTCGTAGAGCTGATAAAATATACAATTCTGTGTTAAAGGCCATTAAATTGCATCTTGTTGTATTTTACAAATTTTGTGGGATACAAGGGAGTTTGGTCGATTTTTTTGTATATTTTTGTGAGGAAAATTATTTTCCTACTGGTCTATTTCTTCCCTCTTCCAAAACATTCCCAAGAAAGCGACCAAAATCGACTGTTGTTGTCTAAATCGTTAAATAGTTCCTGATACGAGGGCTGCTTTAAATTTCTGGCCTAATAATGGAAATGCGAATATTTATCATCAAAAATGGTTTTATAGTATTTCAAAGTAGTCTCCTGCATGCGCTCCAACCAATTGTCGAAGCACTTTTTCTACTCCGATTAAGACACCATAATAATAAAAACATAATTTTTGAACGCTTCAACAGCATCTTTTGGCGACGAAAATCGTTGACCACGAATTTTTTGCTTGATGTACGGGAATAAAAAGAAGTCATTGGGTGCCAAGTCAGGGTTGTACGGCGAATGACCCATCAATTCGACGTTTTGGCCGGTCAAAAAGGCGCTAGTTTGAACCGATGTGTGAGAGCTCGCATTGTCATGGTGCACAATGATTCGTCTTCTCTTGTTCGTTTTTCGAATTTCTTCGAAGACTACAGGCAAACAAATTGTGGTGTACCTCTCAGAACTGACCGTCCTACGTTGCTCAAGCGGAACAGTCGCCACATGACCAGTTTTGCCGAAGAAACAGGCGACCATTTGCTTCGAAGTGCCTCTTCCACGAACAACTTTCGTTGGATTTGGCTCGTCTTCGAAGACCCACACGGTCGATTGCTGTTTTGTTTCGGGCTCAAACGCATAGATCCATGATTCGTCACCTGTGACGGTCTTATAAACGTTTTTTGAAGCACCGCGATCGTATCTTTTTCAAAATGTCTTTGCACCAATCGACACGAGCCTTTTTTTGAGCGATTTTCAAATTGTGCGCATAGATCCGTGATTCGTCACCTGTGACGATCTTATAAACGTCTTTTTAAGCACAGCGATGGTATTTTTTCCAAAATTTTTTTGCACCAATCGATACGAGACTTTTTTTGAGCGATTGTCAATTTGTGCGCATAGATCCATGATTCGTCACCTGTGACGATTTTATAAACGTCTTTTAAATTTTTTTAAAATTTCTTTGCACCAATCGATATGTTCCTTTTTTTGAGCGATTGTCAAATTGTGATCCAACGAGAACAAACCTTTTACGGCCAGGTGTGCATGCAATATCGAATAAATGCTGGTGGAAGAAATGCCCAAGGATGCCTCTATCTCACGGTATGTCACATGACGATCTTGCATTATCAGTTCACGCACGGCATCGATGTTCTCTGGCACAACGGCCGTTTTTGGACGACCTTCGTCTTTGAGCGAGCGTCGGCCACGATTGAATTTATTAAACCAGTTTTTCACAGTGCTTTAGACTGGTGCTTCACTGCCACACAAATATTTAAGTTTATCGATGCACTCTACTCGTGATAATCCACGTCGAAAGATGTGAAAAATGATCGCACGAAAATGTTCACGAGTTAATTGCATTTTTTTGCCAAATTGATTTTTTCAAGTCACTGTAAACAACACAAATTATGGTCGTACGTCTAAACGTTCTGAGTATGTTTATGCTAAAAAATGTCAAACTTTCCAATGGAAATATATATAGCAACCCTCGTATATTGATTAATTGTCGGCAAAAATGCATGCAATATGCGACTAAATTAAATTATTTTGTATTTTTTCGGCCAAATTAAATCGGGACAGAGCAAAACGACAACACTGAAAACATACTCTCCACGTTGATAGTGATGCCAACAACACTGAATAGTGATGCCAACCTCAAGACAAGTCGAAGGATTTATCTATTATCTATAGACTTACTTCGGAAGTAAGTCTATTCATTATATATTCCCGCAATCAGCTCCACTTGTCCCACTGTGCAATCACAGAAATACGATCTCATCCGCATACTACACGTATCATTGTCACAGACACCTGTTGCAATAAAACAAAAATAGAAACAAAACAAAAGAAAGAAAAAAAAACCATACACACAACAAACAAATCGTTAAATTATTAATTGTTTATAAATCGTGTGTACGTATGTATGTACGGATACATACATGCATACAAATATACACATATACATATTAATGTTCATACATATCTATCTATGGATCTGTTTAAATTATGCAAATCCCTGTCTATATCTATTTTATAACGATATTATGAAAAAGTTAACCCAATTTCAGTCCGTGTTGTTCTTGTTGTTGTTTTCACAAAGCAAAAACAATTTTATGAGAATGCTCTAACATTTGAAGCTAATAATCTCTAAGAGTACCCCTCTCACTCTCTTATAAAAACACAACTATGTACTCCAGCAACAACGCAACAGCGACGACAATCTATAAAATATTGACTTTATTTTAATCTTTATTGGGGAGGGGGGGGGGGGGGTGTTGATTTAAAGAAATGCCACACCATAAGAGATGACAGAGACAGCGACGAGAGAGAACACGATGTTGTCGAAGAAAGATAGCAAGCAGCCAAACGAAAGCTAGAGAGTGAAATTTAATGAAACACAAGCAGCTCCTCTCTCAAGCGATAAATGCTGCATTTGAAATGTGCGGCCTTTTCGAAATGTCTTCTTTTGTGCGAGTATCAAGTAAGTGTGAGTATCGAGTATCTTGGAAATATGTAAACAATTAACAGTTATGCATAAAATAAATACCCTCATCGCCCGCCAGTCGCTCACTCAAACACTGTGGGAAGAATTGTCGCCAATGACAGTTAAAAATTAACTAATGGTGATTTCGTTGGTCAAAATCGAATAATCGGTGCCAGAGCTACCACTTATATGAGGGTTACAGCAGAAAAAACCAGTGATCAAATTAAGTTCAGCCCTGCCAGAGCTTTAATACCCTTCATCATAGATTCCGGTCCAATTAAAGACGTTGTCCAAGAAGGCTTGGCACCGTCTATTCTTCCACAAGGGAGTGGTTTCGTCCCTTTCAAAAATTCTCTCAACATTCTACTAGGCACCTATGGCGAAACATCTTTCGAATCAGTAAGCTGTAAACGATGAAATACGTACGAGGGCGACCGCAAAACTAACTGGCTTGGCTCTTTTTTTGTGTTACTGGCAACTTTTTTGTTTTTTAAAAGCAATCTTTTATAAGCCATCTGTCAAAATTTCCGAAATATTTAATGATTACTTTCTTTGTTACAGGTGATTGAAGTAAACAAGTTTTATAATTTTTGAAAAATGGAAAATAAAGAGTTTCATGCGGTAATTAAACACTTTTATATCAAAGGTTATACGCCACAATTAATCAAAGATGAATTGGATTCTATACATGGTGATAATAAACCATCATACTCCACCGTGAAATCCTGGGTTCAACAATTTAAAATGGGTCGTTCAAGTACGGAAGATGAACAACGCTCTGGAAGACAGAAAGAATGATGCTACAATTGAAAACATTAGAAAAATATTTAATGAAATGACTTAAGATAGACGAATTAAGCTCAGAGAACTTTTTGATATTGTTAAAATACACGAAAAACAAGTTTGGAGTATTTTACATGATGAACTCCATATGAAAAAGCTATCCGCAAGATGGGTGCCGCTTTTGTTGACTTTGCCTCAAAAAATCGTCCGTTGGACCAATTCCGAGGAGCTTTTAGCGATTTATCAGCGTAATCCAATAGAGTTCTTGAGCCGATTCATAACTGTTGATGAAACATGGATCCATCACTACATCCCAGAATGCAAAGAACAGCCAAAACAGTGGATAGAAGCTGGTAAAAGTGGTCCCAAGAAGGCGAAAACTGTTAAGTCAGCAGGAAAAGTAATGGCCACAGTATTTTGGGATGCAAGGGGTATACTATTTATTGATTATCTTGAGAAAGGAAAAACTATAAATAGTGAATATTATTGTGCATTATTGGATCGGTTGAGTGAAGAAATCAAGATAAAACGACCGCATTTAGAAAAAAAAGTAATTTTTCATCAAGATAATGTTCCTTCACACACTGCATTTTTAACTCAACAAAAACTGGCCGAATTACGATTTGAAATTGCTCCGCATCTACCATATAGTCCAGATTTAGCTCCTTCTGATTATTTCTTGTTTCCAAATTTAAAAAAAAATTTCGGTGGCAAAAAATGTTCGTCCAATAGCGAGGTTATTGCTGAAACTGAGGCATATTTTGAAGGTCTTGAAAAATCTTATTTTTCGGATGGAATTAAAAAACTTGAAAAACATTTGATGAAGTGTATTGAGTTGGAATGAGATTAAGTTAAAAAATAAATAATAATAATTCCAAAAAACGGTTCTTTTTATATTAGGCCAGTTACTTTTACGGTCGACCTCGTATACTCACTGACCGGGACCTACTGTTAAATGCCGACGCCGATCGTCAAATCGTGTCGGGCTTATCTGCGTAGACAAGCGACTTCACATAGCCCCACAAAAATAGTCCAGTGGTGTTAAATTGCCCGATTTTGGAGGCCAATCCACAGGCCCATGACGCGAGATAATGCGCTCATCAAAAGTTGCCTTCAATAAATTGATTGTTTCGTTGTCTGTATGGCATATAGCGCCGTCTTGTTGAGACCAAAGGTCGTCCACATCAACATCCTCCAATTGAGGCACGAAAAAGTCATCAACCATGGCTTTATAACATTCCCCATTGACTGTTACATTTTGGACTGTTTCATTTTTGAAGAAATATGGACCAATGATTCCCTCTGCCTATAGAGCACACCAAGGAGGATGTAGCGGTGTCTCAACAATGTCTTGTGGATTTTAATTACCCATTCAACCAAAAGTGAGCTTCATCGCTGAACAAAATTTTAGTTGTAAAAATCTGGTGCGGTGGCCATCTCCTTTTGGGCCCATTCACCATAATTTGTAAACGTTGTTCGGGAGTAAGTCCATTCATTATGAAATGACAAACCAAAAGCATAAATCAAATGACAGCTGTCAAAAAGACCAACTCCGAAAAAGTGTGGCCAGATGGAAAACCACACGTCTAAGAAACACCCATTACAAGAGCTACATTTTTTTAACATTTAAATGTTGCCCCAACCTGTCATAATGTTACACTTTTTCAGCCAACAATCGAACAAAGTTAAGTAAAAGTCTTTAAGAACAAAAAAAACAAATACTTTTTGTAAACAATGTTTAGACCTAAACCATTGCGTCGTCGTTTTTGCATACATTTTGAATGTACGCTTTTCATTTGGTTTGTGTGGAAAATACAACACTGTACATTAAGGTGGGCCGATTTTTAAGGACAACAATTTGCCGATGTTGTGCCTTCGATTTTTCAATGGCTTTTGGAGGAAAAAAAGTTCCACTACGACATATCAAAAATCATTATCTATGAGCTCAAATATTAATTTTTCTCAACTTATATTTTTAAGTTTTTTTAGTAGGTAACAAAAAAAAAATATTTTTTTTTAAATACTGCCTTTCAAGGTTTCTATTCTCTACGATTCTCTCAGTCTTACTTCTATTCTTACGCGCTCATATGTTACAATGTATTGCATGTGGCAATCTATAATTGTATGTTACCTTGGAAAGTTAATATTAAGACAGAAAAATATTTTTTTTTATTAACTACTAAAAGAAACTTTAAAAATTAAAGTTGAAAAAAGTCAACTGATTGAAATTTGGGGGCCTCGAAAATGATTTTTTTGTCATGTCGTAGTGGAACTTTGCTAAATCGATCCACCCAACTGTGCATACGTCAGCAGTTTTCTGGTGTAACATTCTATAAGTACACCGTAGACTGGAGTGTGTGCAAAAAATGCAACATGACCGCTCGCATTGCATGCAACATGTTGACAATTGTACTAAAATATGCCTGTAGGCTTGCACTTTTTTAACAATCGAACACAAAAATGATTAACATTTTTTTGCACAAACGAAAACACCATTAGAAATAAATCTCTTACTCGTAAATTCGGCGGCATTTACAAGGGCATATCAATAATTCCGTGACTTTTCGAATAAAACACAGTTTTTTTGCACAAAAAATATATATATTTTTTTAGCATAATCTCCTTTTGGCTTAATACACTTAGTCCAACGTTTCTCCAATTTTTGTTGTGCCCGCTTTCTATACGAGGGTTGCTATATATAATTCTGGCCTAGGCAACACTAAGTGTTGTCTGGCGCCATCTGACTTTTCCATTGGAAAGTTCGACATTTTTTACCATAAACGTACTCAGAACGTTTTGACGTCCGACCATCATTTGTGCTGTTTACAGTGACTTGAAAAATAAATTTGGCAAAAAAGGAATAAACTCGTGAACATTTTCCTGCGATCATTTTTCACAACTGTCGACGCGAATTATCACGACGAGAATGCATCGATGATCCTAAATCTTTGTATGGCAATGAAGCACCATCCTATAGCATTGTGTAAACCTGGTTTAATGAATTTAATTGTGGCCGACGCTCGCTCAAAGACGAAGGTCGTGAAGGTCTTCCAAAAACATCAATTGTGGCAGAGAATATTGATGCCGAGCATGAACTGATAATGCAAGATCGTCATGTCACATACTGTGAGATAGAGACATTCTTGGGCATTTCTTCCACCAGCATACATTCGAAATTGCATGAACACCTGTCCGTAAACAAGGTTTGTTCTCGTTGGATCTCGCACAATTTGACAGTCGCTCAAAAAAGGCTCCTGTCGATTGTTGCAAAGAAATTTTGAAAAAATACGATCATCCTGCGCCTTAAAAGATGTTTATAAAATCGTCACAGGTGACGAATCATGGATCTATGCGTATGAGCCCGAAACAATCGACTGTGTGGGTCTTCGAAGACGAGCCAAATCCAACAAAAGTTCTTCGTGGAAGAAGCACTTCGAAGCAAATGGTCTCCTGTTTCTTCGGCAAAACTGGTCATGTGGCGACTGTTCCACTTGAGCAACGTAGACGGTCAATTCTGAGTGGTACACCAAAATTTGTTTGCCTGAAGTCTTCGGAGAAATTCGAAAAACTAACAAGAGAAGACGAATCATTGTGACAATGCGAGCTCTCACACATCGGCTCAAACCAGCGCCTTTTTGACCTGCAAAAACGTCGAATTAATGGGTCATCCGGCGTACAGCACTGACTTGGCACCCAATGACTTCATTTTATTCCCGCACATCAAGAAAAAAATGAGTGGTCAACGCTTTTCGTCGCCAGAAAATGCTGTTGAAGCGTTCAAGCGTTGTAGGTGTCTTAATCGGAGTGCAAAAAGTGCTTCGACAATTGGTTGAGCGCATGCAAAAGTGTATAAATCATGCTGGAGAATACTTTAAAAACAATAAATCCATTTTTGATAATAAATATTCGCATTTTTATTATTAGGCCAGAATTATTAGGCAGCCCTAATAATTAAAACAAAAAATAAATAAAATAAAAACAAAAACACATTGTTAGAAATGCCGATCGAAAAGTTCTTTGCCAACGGTCCAATGCTTCATCGATCCACACTTGGCGGGAAAAACACTTTGAGTTTGTTTATGAACCGCTAACCAACCGGCATGACCGGCCCCAAGTTTTTGGACATCGCCCTTTCTTTGAAGCATCTATGCCCAATCGAACGAGGCTAATGTCTCTCCAGTTTTATTGGCCCCACAGCCCAGTGTGCAATCGTTGGTTTGGGGGCCTTAAAACGTGACGCTTCTGTTTCGGTTATCGCCAGGCAAAAATTGCAACAACAAAAAACATTAAAATTAAAATATAAACAAATGCAAAATGCGAGAAATGTTGTGTGTGTGTGACGCAGTTGATAGATAAACAGAGGCAACAACAACACCGCACACCACTGACAGACGGAGAGACAACAACAAGTGTTTCTTAGTTGTTTGCAAAGGCAACAACAACGCAAACATGCTGTTTTTATTTCAATTGCAATAAAACAACAACAACAACATAAACCAATGCAATGACAGTCCCAATAACAACAACAGCAAACTGCAGCAGCAACAACAAAATGCCAAAGAAACGACGTAAAATGTCAACAAATCATTGTTTGAAGCAACAAAAACAACATTTGCTCGCTTGGTTTCGCTGATCATCATGATCATCCTCCTATTTGTCGTCTGTATCGCCATCATTCTCAGCGCCATCATCATAATCATCTTCACAATAATTTATCATAATTTTATTTTTTCGCAAATCATTTGTTTTATTTGACAACCTACCATTCACTTTTGTCCTTCAGTTCACAGCACATCCGTGAAATGAACATGAGCACTCGCTTCGTTCAATTATGAGCCGCACTGTAGGCATTCCACATGTCAAGCATTTCAGTTTTGCCCTTTAGTGTAGTTAACTTACTCTGTGTTTTTGTGTGCAAAAATTATGCTTTTGCGAACATATTGTGATGTTGATCGTCAAAGTGTAGCATACATTAGCTGTGTTTTTTTTCCTGGTTGCTAAACAAGCATACAGTGAGTCACAGTAAAAGTGAGCCACCCGCTGCTGTATTACATTTTTGTATAAAAACTCTTAGAAATATGACACTTTTAAGCAATTTATTACCAAATTTATTATTTAAACATAGGTTTTGATTTTTAAAATATTTTGTAATTGATATTAACATAAGGAACGCTAAAAAATAATATAGGCAAAAAAAAAGTAAAAATTTTATGGTTCACGTTGAAAGTGAGCCACTTTAAGAACAACTAATTTCGGAATGTTTTTAATATTTGGTAGGCCCTTCTTTTGGCGAAATAACAGCTCCCAAGCGACGTGGCATTGATTCCAATAGTTTAGTTGTATATGAAGGCGAAATTGCACGCCATTCAGCCTGTAAGTGACCTAAAAGGTCGTTTTTATACCCTCCACCATGGGATATTAGGTATATTAGTTTTGTCATTCTGTTAGTAACACCTTGAAATAATCATCGGAGACCCAACAAACTATATATATTCTTGATCCTCGTAAAATTCTAAGACGATCTAGCCATGTTGTCCGGCTGTCCGTCTGTTGAAAACAAGATAGAGCTTGCATGAAAACAGCTAGGGAGCTGAACATGTGTAGTTAACCTAGCATGGTTGGTATTAAAAATGGGCTATATAGCTCTACGGGAAGTTGGTGTTGGAGACCCTCAACCGACACTATCTCATAAAAAATAGTTTTTTATTTGGACATATCCGTCCAGTTTCTTGAGCAAAATCACTGAAATTTTGCAAATAATAATCTCTATAAAGGCGCAACCATCTATGTAAAATTTGTTTAGATTGGGCCACCATTTCTTGTACCTCCTATACCAACGGCCTTATGGGCCTTGAGAAATAATATGACTATAACTCACCACAAACTTGACCTATCAAAATGAAATTTTACACATCAAGATTTCTATATACATCACATTTCTACGCTGAATTCGGTTGAGATCGGAAAGGCCCTACTGGTACCTACCACACAAACGGTCTCATGGGCCTTGAAAAATAATATGACAATAACTCACCACACACTTGACCTATCGAGAAGAAATTTTCTACATAAAGATTTTTATATAGAACAAACCTCTGCGCCTAATTCTGTTGAGATCGGAAAAGTCCTACAGGTACCTCCCACACAAACGGTCTCATGGGCTTTGAGAAATAATATGACGATAACTCACCACAAGCTTGACCTATCGAAATGAAATTTTGCACATACATATTTCCATATAAAACACACTTCCGCACCAAATTTGGTTTTATTTGGGAATCTAGTGAAGGGTATCCAAAGTTCGGCACAGCCAAACTTAACATTTCTTACTTGTTTATTATGGTTGCGTACATTTTGGTCCATAAGTGCCCACAAATTTTCAATTATGTAAAGGTCTGGGGACTGCGGTGGTACTTCTAAGACATGTGGACAATTATATAAAAAAATTTTACGTGCAAAATAAGACTTATACTTGGGATCGCTGTCCTGGTAAAACGAAAAGTCGTCTTCGATTCCCAATTTCTTTCTCCACATTCGACTTCAGATTTTGCTTTAAAATATCGACATATCCATAACATGATGTAGGTTTCCCGTACCACTACCTGCCATATAGACCCAGACCATGACCGAACCGACGCCGTGTTTTATATTGGGCGAAAGATTTTTAAGTTGGAGCTCCGTATTTTTTTGTCGCAATGCCATATGCTTACCATCTGAACCAAATAAGTTAAATTTATTTTCACCAGTAAATAATACCTAAAGAAGAAATTATTAGAAGGTATTAGACGTTTAAAATGTTTTTTTACAGAAATTCATATCCTTCAATACATATTCACGTGCAAAGTCTAATCTTTTATTCGGGTTTTCGCGCTAATAGACGATTTGTTTCGACACAATCGTCCATTGAAATCATTCTTTCCGAGTACTCTTTTTACTTTTTCAGAATTTACTTCAAAGTCGAGGTGTTTTTTACCATTTGGGTTAGCTTTGGATCACTTAGATGAGGACCCTTCTTTACCTATCTTACAATAAATGACTCATCTCTTTCAGAAAATGCATTTCTTTTACTTTGTTTGAATTTATTTTTGATTATCTCTCTCTTTTAAAGCGATCAATAATTTGTTGTACAGTTTTTCGACTCATTTGTAAATCGGATGCGATTTTCCCTCAAGCATCAGCTTTTGACAATATAAATTTGTTTATAAATATTGTTTTATAAGTAATTTTATACAATTTTTTTGTAGCATGAGGGGTCTCACTTTCACTGTATGTTTGGAAGTTAATCGGTTAGCAAGCGATTACGTTGCTAAACAAACGAATGAGAATTACCACACTTATTTTTCCAACAAAAAATTAAACATGACACAGCCTACTTTATAAAAACATACAGCTTTGTGCAACAAATTGGGGACAATACTATGAACCTTCAAACCATACCTCAAACAAAAAAAATATTATAAATGTTGGTAAAACGGCAAAAAAAATAACTACCCCAATTCTCAATCTAGGAAATGCAATAACTACTGAACATAATAATCAACTGTGGAAGGCAAGTAATTAAAATACAAATCATTTTTGTCTTGCATATAATTAAAGACACATCATTATTAAAAAAAAACTGTTTTATAAGAAAAAGATAAATATTCCCTACAACCATTGTTATCGATAACTGTCATACCTTTCAACAATCTTTAAGCGTAATTTAAAAGGCGCATCCGCCATTTCGGCCAGGTCATCATAGTATCTACAGCCTGGCTAGGCAAGTCTGCAGTCTTGAAGACCCGTGCATGTGCATAGCAAATGCTCCACTGAATCCTCTTCGCCCTGGCAACTTCTACAAATTTTCCAGCACGGAATGCCCATACGCGCCGCCATGACTCCGATTGAGCAGCATCCCGTGAAAACTCCTCTGAGGTTTGACATTGATAGTTTTCCGAATGTTAGCTGATCCCTTGTCCTTCTCCGGTCCATTGTGAGAGCGGGTTATTCTGCAGTTGTGAATTGAGTTCCACCTTGACCCATCTTTCAAGACAGCCACTGCGCCGATTACATTTAGTAGTTCGACAATCGGCTTGTGTATGTCTGGTGTTAATGGTGCGCCCACTGATCCTGAACGCATTCTGGCATATACGTCTGCCGCTTGGTTGGCAGGTATATCGCTGTGACCTGGAACCCATGTCAGCGTAATACGAGGACTGTTATACATATTTATTTCTGGCCTAATAATGAAAATGCGAATATTTATCATCAAAAAGGGTTTTATTGTTTTTCAAAGTATTCTCCAGCAAGATTTATACACTTTTGCATGTGCTCAAACCAATTGCCGAAGCACTTTTTCCACTCCGATTAAAACACCTCCAACCTTTGAACGTTTCAACAGCATCTTCTGGCGACAAAAATTGTTGACCACACAGTTTTTTCTTGATGTGCAGAAATAAAAAGAAGTCAGGGTTGTACGGCGGATGAACCATCAATTCGACGTTTTGGCCGGTCAAAAAGGCGCTGGTTTGAGCCGATGTGTGAGAGCTCTCATTGTCAAGGTGCACAATGATTCGTCTTCTCTTGTTCATTTTTCGAATTTCTCCGAAGACTTCAGGCAAACAAATTGTGGTGTACCACTCAGAATAGACCGTCCTACGTTGTTCAATCGGAACAGGCGACCATTTGCTTTGAAGTGCTTCTTCCACGAACAACTTTCGTTGGATTTGGCTCGTCGTTGAAGAACCACACGGTCGATTGCCTTTTTTTCGGGCTCATACGCATAAATCCATGATTCGTCACCTGTGACCATCTAATAAACGTCTTTTGAAGCACCGCGATCTTATTTTTTTAAAATTTCTTTGCACCAATCGACACGAGCCTTTTCTGAGCGATTGTCAAATTGTGCGGGATCCAACGAGAACAAATCTTTTTTACGGCCAGGTGTTCATGCAATATCGAATGTATGCAGGTGGAAGAAATGCCCAAGGATACCTTTATCTCACGGTATGTCACATGACGATCTTGTATTATCAGTTCACGCACGGCATTAATGTTCTCTAGCACTGCGGCCTTTTGGACGACGTCTCTGAGAAATCCAGTTTTTCACAGTGCTATAGGATAGTGCTTCATCGCCGTATAAAGATTTAATTTCATCGATGCACTCTTGTCATGATAATCCACGTCGAAAGTTGTGAAAATGATCCACGAAAATGTTCACGAGTTAATTCTATTTTTGCCAAATTGATTTTTTCAAAGTCACTGTAAAAAACACAAATGATGGTCGTACGTCAAAACGATCTGAGTACGTTTATGCTAAAAAATGTCAAACTTTCCAATGGAAATGTCAGAAGCCACCAGGCAACACTTAGTGTGGCCTAGACCAGAAATATATATAGTAACCCTCGTATTGTGTCTCCGGAATAATGAGAGCGATTTAATGCATCTCGTCAAACATTTTGATTTTACTGTCATACAGTTCAGCGCCTTTATGGCTGCCATGCTGTCCTCAACTATTCGGATATTTGACGTGGTTATGCTTAGTGTCAGAATCTTGTGTGCGGCTGTATTGATTCCAAAAATCTCTGCCTCAAAGACTGAGTATTTTGAGGTTGAAGAATTCCGAGTAAACGGCCGATCCCGTACCTGCCTCTGTTTTCTAACCAACCGCAAAGGTCGAGATTTCCATTTCTGATATTACAGCGTCCGGTGCCCAGTTTCCAGTTTCTTAAGGATCTATGTCGGTCATATAGTATATCTCTGCATCAAGCCTGTCCAACCTTCCTACTAAGCTCTGAATTTCGCCATGTCCTTCCGTCCTGCGTTTCAACATACCAGTTTTCCTCAGCTCATTCCGTACAGTTGAGAAAACTAAGGTCGTTCGGATAGAATGTACGAGAAGTTGTACATGGATAAGTCCTTTAGAAATTTAGTTCCTAGGTTATTGATACGTCGGTAAGTCAATGCAATGTCAAGCATTCACAAAGGAAGTGTTCGTCTGTCTCATCTTTCTTATTGTCGCCTATCTATCTTCAATCTTCAAGTGTATCTATCTGAGTTCCGTAGGAACGGCTACCATTCCTAGAAAGTTCTTTCTGGTGTGGCTCATGAGAGATTTTGTCCTCCTACTATTATTGTAGATATACAAGGCAAGTCTTTCAGAAACCTAGAAGTGTTCGGCTGTCTTATCCTCTTCATTGTTTCTGCAGCTGCGACAGGGATCATTAAAAGGTATCTCTAATCTTCACGCGTAGTCTCCAATTGGGCTGTGTACACTCAAAACAGCTATGATTCTTAAATAGTCCTTTCTGCGGAGAGTCCTGCTATTATTGTATATATACACGATAAGTTCTTCAGAAACCTAGATTACAGGCTATTGTGACTTCGGTAAGTTAAAGCAGGGCATTCACTGAGGAAGTGTTCGAATGTATCATCCTCCTCTCTAATCTTTAAGCGTAGTCGGAACGGCTATCACTCTCAAAAATTCCTTTTTGCTATGGCTGAAGAGAGATTATGTTCTTCTGCTATCGTATTCCGGCCACGTTTACTTAGATATCCGGCACGAATTCAGAGCATACCATTGAGCTGCAATTTGGATACTATCGGCGTAGATACTTCTATTGGCTATTGATAAGAGGCTGAACCAGGCCCGATTATTTTCATAAAGGTTTCTATGAACTGGAATCGAAGGAGAGTCGCATCGGATGTGATGCAAAATTTGGCATCCTAATACTTGTGATGATGTGTTCGTACAGGATTTGAGTGCAAGTGCAAGAGAGCCGCCTGGCTGTCAATGCAAATACATACATTTGCATTCCGGCATACATACTTCCGCCTGTAAAACTCTGTGTTCCTTGGGAAGAGAGTAGAGGTGTCGTAGATGTACGTCATCGGTGAATAAACCCACTACAGCGGTGATTTACTCTCTTCTTTGTATTCTAATACTTGTGATGATGTGGTCGTACAGGATTTGAGAGCCAAGAGAGCCATCTGCCTGTCAACGCAGATATGTATGCGACTCGTTCCACCATTTGCTGTCAATAAAGAAAACGCCTAAACTTCCGCCTGGAAAACTGTGTTCCCTGGGAAGAGAGTAGATGTATGTTATCGGAGAGTAAATCCGCTCCAGCTTAGTGTATACTCGGACGTCTTAGCCCGAATCTCCAGTCAAAGGTAAGTCTTAGATTGCTACGAGTATAGTCTGACGATGACATTAATTCAACCGGGATCTTATTTAGGATACAAGACCGATCCTGTATCTCTTTCATCCATAATCTCCTGGAGTCTAACCTGGCAGCACTACGGACTGTCATTGCTGCGTTGTGTATGTCGATTGGGAGTTAAAATAGCATCGTATTTAGAGCATCACTGGGACAGGTTCGCATTGCTACCGTAACTCCGATGTAGGCAGATCTTTGTTTCTGGTGGAGGAATTTCTTACTGGTACCCTTCTCTGTTACAGGCCACCATACAATCGATCCAGATGTGAGAATCGCTCCTATTAAAGGATTGTACATCCGTAGCACTATTTTGGATTTGAGACTCCTGCTGGTAATGAATATGTGGCGATAGGTTAAGTCAACCATCGTAGCACCCAGGATCCTATGTTCTGTGCTCTTTCGACAGGTTTAGTCAGCCATCGTAGTTCTCAGAATCGTATGTTCTGTGTTATTTCGCCAGGATAGTTTCGAGCCTAAGATCACGCCAAGGTTCTCTGCGTGATGTGACAGTTGGATCTCATGTGCGTTCAGGCCAGGGAGTTTGTAGGCCGGAATATTCCTCCTTTCCCTCCATGTACGTATTTATTTTGAAGATTTGGCTGAGATTGGGGTTGGACCTTTAGACACAAGATGTCTCAAAGAAAAAGGACATTTCTCTAAATCCACAGTATAAAAGATTCCTGCTGGCCGAACCTAAGTTAAAACACATTTCGTAAAGAGAGAGAGAGCACATTAAGTAAAAAAGAGAGCATGTACTATTTTAAAGAGCACATCAGTCACACCTTATAACAGCTGATAGAAATCGATTGACGCCGATTTTTGTGCAATTTCTTTTTTCCGTCACTGTAGATATTTTGCATATAATTTTGAAATGGTATCATTTGAGTTTACTATTAATCATGTTCACGAGAAGGTCAATTGCAATTAAAACGGAGATAAAGCAAAAAAAGAAAACATAATTATGCTTAATAGTTACAAACTCTTAACATGAATGAACGAATGACAGATCCAAAAAGGAAAGAGATACAAGTGCATTTGCTTTGGGGTCGTCATACGCAGGCCAAAGAAGGCCAGCTAAAGTCAGCAGGTCCGGAATAAACTACCAAACAGAGTTGCCACAACATAATTTTTTCCATTTTGGTGATTTTTTTCGATTTCGATTTACGTCATGAAAAAGCTTTAACTAAAAAATCCGACTCCTTTATTGGATTTCAAAAATTGTAGGCGCAAGTTAAAATGTTTGCTAAGGGTTTGAACACAAATGGGCTATAAATAGGGTGAAGGAATACGAGGGTTGCTATTTCTATTTCGGGTCCGCAAATGCAAACTGGACTTCCAGTGGAACTTTGACATTTTTTAGCATAACTTCGCTCAGAACGTTTTGCCATTTGAGGGCGAAATGTTTTGTTTACAGTGTATTGAAAAATTCATTTCAGTCAAAAAATGGAATTATCCCGTGAACATTTTCGTGCGATGATTTTTTACGATTTTCGGTGTGGGTTATCTAGACAAGAGTGTTTAAATCAACTTGTTTCGACTTTTGGTTATGAAGCACCATCTTTTGATGTTAATCGCTGGTACCAAGAATTCAGTCTCCGACGCCGTTCGCTCCAGGATGAATTCGTGAGGGACGTCCAACTTCGGTCACTTTGCCGGAAACCATCGATGCTGTGCGTGAACTGATTAAGCAAGACCGACATGTGACATACTGTGAGATTCAGACATCCTTGGGCACTATTATGACAAGCATCAAAAAGATATTGCATGTTCATTTGGCCGTGAATAAAATTTGTTCTCGTTGGATCCCACATAATTTGACGAATGCTCAAAAAAAGGCTCGTATGGATTGGTGCATAGAGATGTTCAAAAATTATAACTGCGGTAGCTTAAAGGCATTATCACAGGTAACGAATCATGAATCTATCCATATAAACCCGAAATAAAACAGCAATCGACCGTATAGGTCTTTCAAGATGAGCCAAATCCAACAAAAGTTGCTCGTGGAAGAAGTACATCGAAGCAAATAATTACGTTTTTTTCGGCATAACCAGCTATGTCGCCACAGTGCCTTTAGTGGAACGTTGGTGGTCAATTCTGAGTTGTAGTATACAAACATCTATTTGTCAACAGTGTGCGAAGAAATTAGGAAAGATAACAGGAGAAGACGAATCATTTCGCATCACGACAATGCGAGCTCTCTCACATCAGCTGAGACGATGAGCTATATGAGCACTTAAGATATCGAATTGATAAGCCATCCCTGATTTGGCACCCAATGACTTCTTCTTATTCTCTAGCATCAAGAAAAAAATGCGTGGTCAACGTTTTTCAGCGCCCGAAGCAACTGTTGAAGCGTTCAAAAATCATGTTTTGGAGGTTTCTTAATCGGAGTGGAAAAAGTGCTTCGAAAATTGTTTTGTGCGCATGCAAAAGTGTATTAATCATAAAGCAGATTATTTTGAAAAACAATAAAACCATTTCCAAAAATAAATTATTGTGTTTTTATTGTCGGACTCAAAATATAAATGGCAACCCACGTAGTAATGTCAGGTTTGCGCAATAGTATGTCACAAGAAAATTTTCTTCTTCAATTAAATTTTAAGTAAAAACAAAACTATTTTTTTAGCAAATTAGAAAAGAATTTACAATATAAAACGATAGGTGGTTCTCCCTTCACATTCACCTGTCGATTCAAGGATGTTTTAGCCGGAAGGGTTTTGCAATTAAAAGAGGAAAATCGCCTCGTTTTAAAAACAAATTTCCTTTTACGAATTGTTTTCCAGAGCCATCTCTGGAATACAGCGAATATGTTTTAATTAAAATTATCGAATCCCTCATAAAAGGTTTACGAGTAGGGTACCCTCCGCCCAAGTCTACTCAAATGCACGTTAAGATATCAGGGGAAATGACGTCACCAAAATACCCCCTAAACCAAATAATGAAGAAACGCGCATATTTGGACTTAATATTTGCACTTGAGGTTAAGTGTCTGCCGTTTCTGTTGTCGCCGCCGCCGTTTTTGATGTTGTTGTCGCCGCACCACTGACGTTGATGATGATTTCATTAACGCCACAAGCAGCCGCAGCAGCAACAAAAGCAACGCAAAAAGGAAAGGAAAGGAAACAAAACACGAACGAACAGCACACAATAGCCCAAATTGCATAAATTGTTTTACATAAGTACAGTGAAGAAACATTCCAGAAGTTGTTCGGCGAAACAAAATCAAAGCAAATGGAGTTATGACGTCGGGGCGTCACATTTAGAGGTGCTTACCTATGCACTTGAGGGATATCCGGTGATAGCACCAACAGTATGTTTAAGTTCAGTAAAACAATTTGCTGTGTTAGATCCATGAAATTTTTTTTATTGATTTATTCGCTAAAGACATATTTTCATAAAACTTTTAAAAACGGCTCCATAACCTCTTATTGGCCTGGGATAGCTCAAAAAATTATTTTTAAGCACTTTGATTTTAGGCGTGCATTTTACAGAACAAGAATTCTCGTACCCTTCTGCGCTTGCTTTATTCTAACAAAAAATGACTAAGGAATACTGTGAGGAAACATTTAATATATTTATAAAAAAAAGTGGCACGCTGTTAATCAAAAATATTTTCGTTTTGAGGCTATAAAACATTTACATATGTATCATGCTAAGTTCACAGTTAGACTTCTAGTAGGCTGTTTCCGCGTCAACGATTTATCGAAAATTTGTAATGGTGTTTCCATTGTGTTTTGCGTCCACGTTTGCGTTCAAACAGCTGTTTGTGTTTTTTTTTGTTTTGCGGTGCGAAAAATGTTCATATTTTTGTATTGTGACATTATCATGGAGTTAAATGATATTATTTTGCTAACCGCAGTGGAAAATGAGGATAAAATGGTATTGCGCCTAATGGAAATGTGCAGTAGCAAAAGCGTTTTATGTTTATGCTGATAAACAGCTGTTTTAATAGGGATGTGCAATTTGCGGTGTTGCCATTAATAGGTTTGGGTGGGTTTCGATTGCAAAAATAATCGAATTTATAGTAAACGTGACTTATCGAAAAATGCGTCCAATATGAACGCCACTGTTCCCATACTTAACTGCCTATGTTTTTTGTATAGGCTTTAACGCGCGTTCATTGATTTTTGGACGCGACCGTAGTGGAATAAAATCCAAAATGTTTTCGAAAAACAGTTTTTGGTTGCAAGCAGAGGCTCTGGCTATTTTGGTAAGTGCTTCTTTACCATCAGCAGACCCGGCATTGCACTTAAGGGCAGGCTGATTCCCATTAAACGAGAACTTCCGACTGCAGAGTATTTTACCGCACAAAGTTAGCACAGTAAAAATCCCTAGCACTGCATACATACCAAAACACATGGTGATTATCACCCAACGACTTTCTATATTCATTTATATAGTGTATTTTTCTGAAGAAAGAAACCGTGCGATTCGTTGTTCAAGTTGGAGAGGGACTATACTGTAGACCAAAATTTGTGCGCTCCGCATCCAAGGTGGCGGGATTTAACCACCTCTATTGACTGTATTTCTTAACCAAAAGCGAGACTTCCCTGTCCTACGTTCGTATTCTCTCATCGTTTAGGTTGATCCTAGGAATATATTCACCCATATCTGCTAGTCTTGCCGCGTTCGCTAAGAATCCTGGTCTGATCTTTGGGGTACTACCAGCGAAAATGAATCGGGCAACAGCTGCAGTGAATACACTGATACATGCCCTTTTAACTGTTTGGACATTGGAAGAAGTTAAGGCTTATGTAATCTTTCAACGGCACCTAACCTGCCTTCTACTAATTTAGGTAGGTTTGGCGCTCTGAGATTTTAAAATCGGTAGGTTTGTCTAGTCTAACACAGGTAGAGAGGTGGTCTGATTCTAAAACTACAACTGGTCGTCACTCTGTTACACTTATCAGTCTCGCGCTGCAAATTATAACGTCTGGCCAGCTAGCGCAGTCACCCATAACTTTAGTGTAGGCTTCTTTGCTTTGTGTGCCGAATGTACTATTATCGATCTACTCAGCCACTGCTATCCCTCTCTGATCAACGCCTAAGCCCGGATGCAAGAGATCGTGGAGGGCGTTTATGTAGTTCTAACTCGATCAGGTGGTTTTTACCCTAAAAGGAAAACCCCTATAGGGTGAGCGATTTAACATTTAAAAATTAAATCGGCAGTAAAAAAAACTACGAGGGTTCTATATATATTTCTGGCGATATCTGATATTTCCATTCGAAAGTTTGACATTTTTTAGCATAAACGTACGACCAACATTTGTGTTGTTTACAGTGACTTAATATGCGAATGGTGCAAAGAAACTTAGAAAAATTACGATGGCGGTGCTTCAAAAGACATGTATAAGATCGTCACAGGTGACGAATCATGGATCTATGCGTATGAGCCCGAAACAAAACAGCAATCGACCGTGTGGGTTTTCGAAGACGAGCCAAACCCAACGAAAGTTGTTCGTGAAAGAAGCACTTCGAAGCAAATGGTGGCCTGTTTCTTCGGCAAAACTGGTCATGTGGCGATTGTTGACGGTCAATTCTGGGTGGTACACCACACTTTGTTTGCCTAAATTACTGAACCATGCTCTGCATCCGATGAATTTCGAGTCGCTTTCGAGCATAGAAAAAAAATTGTACTTTTCATTAAAATCGGAAAATACGAAAAACAGTCAACTTCAGGCAGATTTCTAATATATATGCATTAGGCCGATTTTAAATGTTAACACGAGGGTTGCTATTTCTATTTCGGGCCCTGACAATACTAGTGTTCCCAGATGCAAACTGGAACTTCTATTGGAAACTTTGACATTTTTTAGCTTAACTTCACTCAGAACCTCCTGTTATTTAAGGGCGAATTGTTTTGTTTAAAGTGTGTTGAAAAATTCACCTTAGTCAAAAAAATGGAATTATCCCGTGAACATTTTCTTGCGATGATTTTTTACGATTTTCGGCGTGAGTTATCGAGACAAGAGTGTTAAAATCAACTTCTTTCGACTTTTGACAATGAAGCACTATCAAAAACCACCAAGAGTTCAGTCTCGAACGCCGTTCGCTTTAGGATAATTTTCGTGAAGGACATCCAACTTCGGTCAGTTTGCCAGAAATCATCGATGCTGTGCGTGAACTGATTAAGCAAGACCGACATGTGACATACCGAGAAATTGAGGCATCCTTGGGCATTAGTATAATAGGCATCAATAAGATAATGCATGTTTATTTGGCCTTGAAAAAAATTTGTTCTCGTTGGGTCCCACATAATTTAATAAAAGCTCAAAAAAGGCTCATATGGATGGTGCAAAGAGACATTGACAAAGTATAACTCCGGTAGCTTATAATCAGTGTATAACATTGTTACAGGTGACGAATCATGGATCTATGTATATGAATTCGAAACAAAACAGCAATCGACCGTATGGTTCTTTCAAGACGAGCCAAATCCAATGAAAGTTGTTCGTGGAAGAAGTACATCGAAGCAAAGGACAACGTTTTTTTCGGTATAACCGGCAATGTTGTCACTGTGCTTTTAGTGGAACGTAGGAGGTCAATTCTGAGTGGTATACAACCTTTTGTTTGCCAACAGTGTTCGAAGAAATGAGGCAAGATAATAGAAGAAGACGGATCATTTTGCATCACGACAATGCGAGCTCTCACACATCAGCTGAAACGATGAGCTATTTGACCACTCATGATATCGAATTGATGGGCCATCCACCGTACAGCCCTGATTTGGCACCCAATGACTTCTTCTTATTCCCTAGCATCAAGAAAAAATGCGTGGTCTACGTTTTTCATCGCCCGAAGCAGCTGTTAAAGCGTTCAAAAATCATGTTTTGGAGGTGTCTTAGTCGGAGTTGAAAAAGGGCTTCGAAATTTGGTTTGTGCGCATGCAAAAGTGTATTGATTTTAAAGGAGAATATTCTGAAAAACAATAAAACCATTTGCAATGATAAATTATTTTGTTTTTATTGCCGGACCCGAAATAAAGGGTGATCCATCTAGAGGTATTTTTTCAGAACAAAAAAAATATAAAAATTCAAATCAAGTGTGGAATCTTTATTGGTAATTTGAAAAGGCATTTTATGGCATTTATTTTTTGAAAATAATTACCTTCAAATGTTGGCAACTGTATTAAGAAATGAGCTTTCGATGAGAAACGGGAAGATTCGCTGTTTTCGATCAAAATTTTGTTTAGTGATGAGACCCATTTCTGGCTCAACGGCAAAGTCAATAATTTTGGGTCATTTGGGTTGAAGAGCAACAAGAAGAGGTTCAAGAGTTGACATTATACCCAGAGAAAGCCACGGTTTGGAGCGGTTTATAATCTGGATGGAAACGGGAAGATCCCCTGTTTTCGACCAAAATTTTGTTCAATAAAAAAATTGCCGCATTTGGGTTGAAGAGCAACAAGAAGAGGTTCAAGAGGTACCATTATACCCAGAGAAAGCCACGGTTTGGTGCGGTTTATTAGCTGGTGGAATCGTCGCTGCATATTTTTTCTAAAATGATGATGGCCGGAACGTAACCGTGAATGGTTCTCGCTATCGAGCCATAATATCGATCTTTATGCTACCTTAAATTGAAGCCCGTAATCTTGACGACACTTGGTTTCATAGGACGGTGACACTTGCCAAATAGCGGCTCAAACAATGGATATATTGAGAGGTCACTTCGAAAAGCAGCTAATTTCACATTTTGGACAGGTAAGTTGGCCGCCTAGATCGAGTGATATCACACCTTTAGACATTTTTCTTTGGGGTAACGTAAAGTCCAAAGTCTATGCTGACAAACCAGCTACGATTCAGGTTTTGGAAGCCAACATTTCGCGTGTCATTAAAGCCACACCGGTCGAAATGCTCGAACGATTCATCCAAATTGGACCCTCAGAATGGCCGCCCTGAGGCTTAGTTGCGGCATTTGAAGGAAATTATATTCAAAAAATAAATGCCATAAAATGTCCTTTCAAATTACCAATAAGGATTCCACACTTTATTTGAATTTTTATATTTTTTTTTGTTCTGAAAAAATACCTTTAGATGGATCACCTTATATAAATAGCAATCGCGTGTCATTAAAGCCACACCGGTCGAAATGCTCGAACGAGTCATCCAAATTGGACCCTCAGAATGGCCGCCCTGACGCTTAGTTGCGGCGAACATTTGAAGGAAGTTATATTCAAAAAAATAAAGGCCATAAAATGTCCTTTCAAATTACCAATAAAGATTCCACACTTGATTTGAATTTTTATATTTTTTTGGTTCTGAAAGAATACCTCTAGATATAAATAGCAACCCTCGTTAGCTCAAAATAATGCCTAGAGTTGGCTACAATTGTCCTTTTTACAGAACTTAAAAATATTTTCGAGATCAAATGTTATACAATGTTGGTCGGTGGAAATCGATTCTGGACCACTGTGAGCCGTGGTAGAGGCTTTTGCCATGATAAACCGTTGCTTATTATCCAACATCCCCTACGCCATCTTCAGTACACCCTAATACACACACAACCATGCAAACAAACTTTTGTAGGTTCACCTGAGTGTCCAAATGTTAGAAACACACAGAAGTGGCACACATGCTGACCGCCATACAAATCATCGGTCAATGGGCAACCCATTCATACAGAGCCAGCAGCAATGACTACGAACAGCAACAGAGAGATGGAGAGAGAGAGAGGAAGAGCAGTACTACCGAACAACCATCATCATCGCCACCATTGACAATAAAAACAACAAAAACACCTACATAAAATAATAAAAAAACAAACTATAAACTAAACTCTTCTCTCCTCTCATTGGGAACGGTCGAATTGTTTTCGTGTCATTTCGGGGGGCCGACCAACTGATTAGACGGACGGACAGAAAACCATTGGTCCGCTGATGGCTGGCTGGATAGGCAAACTGGACTGAAGGGGTTACTTTAATGTCGACATGATACTTGGACAAATGGATGACCGACACACCGACAAAACATTGGGTGTAGATGACAAGAAAAATATGGGTAAAAAGGCAAATGAATAAAAAACAACAACACACAATCAAAACAGATTCGGAAAAAGCAACAACCACATGGGCAGCAAATTAAAGGTCAGTGACCAAAACATGATGTGCAGTAGTGTGTGTTATGTTATGTGGTGGCGAGCAGGTATTGTTGTTGTTTTTTTTCAGTTGTAATGAATCGTAGAGAAAGAATAAATAAAAAAGAGACACAAGAAAAAGACAATAAGGCCAGACAACGAATGAACGAACGGAAAATGTCCCCAAAAATGTGGTAACAGGCATTCAAAACACTCACGCACGCATGGGCCCAAAGTGGACACTCTCTTCTCCGTCCTAAGCATGAAAATTGAGCAAAACTCGGCAAATGCGTGTCATAAACATTACGAGGTAATGACATGGCATTACCATTAGCTTGTATTTTATGCAAAACATATGTACATTAGACCGTGCCACCTTACAGGTAAACAAAGAAAAAAAATTCGCCCTACACCATCGAATAACAGATATTTTTGCAAGGCAGTTTCAAACAAAATTTTAATTTTTTTTGTCGAACGTAAGGGTTTACGCTTTTAAATTTTTGCGTTATATCTTCAGCATTTTCAGTCCGATCTTAAAGTGGGATACATCGATGTTCTGTGTCTGTTTTTTAATCAATGACCTCAAGTGCCCTCTTCTGGTACTCACCCATCATATTTCAGTTGCTACCAAAACTGGGTGGAAGGTCATTTGCACTGGAGATACCAGAATGGGGCGTGTCATTTACTCTTTCCATAAGCAGGTCTTATAGGTTGGGCCGATTTGTAAGGACAAAAATTTGTCGATATTGTGACATCGAATTTTCGATATCTTTTCGCACGCGGAAAAACAGTTCCACTACGACATATTAAAAAAATACAGTGAAGCGGTCCGAATGCTGAGGTCTTTAGTGAAGTTCACTGGGGGTTTTCTTCACTAGGGGCACGTCCGCGTGAGAAACAGCGAATCGTAAACGAAAAGCACGCTGCACTGCAATGATCGAGTGCGCATTTGATAAATACGCTTCAACACCAAATGACCTCTCCCCACATGTCAAATGCATGATGGCAACTGAAAGGCAGACGAAAACAAAGCTCCCGTCAGCCACTATAAGCCACGCACACTCTCCACTCTCTTCGACCAACAGAGCCGCCACAGCCTGCAGTGCAAAGAAGCAAATTAACGCGCTCCACCCTGTTTATACGAATCGACTGCAATTACTTATTTTACTTATTTTCGGAAATTCCGCGAAATTCATAAATGCAACAGTTTTTTGGCTCTCCTGTAAATAATGGGAAAACACATATGTGACAGCGCATACAGAAAGGGACCTAAGGGTAAAAAAATCAATTTTCATTTGTTTTTGATGTGGACAACATCTGAGCATCGGATGAGACCGATCCCATGCCCCAAAAGTGTTCCCTCCCAGAGATATGCGCGTTTTATGAAAGTGAAGTCGACGATTCTAAGCGCATATAGAAATGGACCTTATCTTTAAAATGGCTCTCCTGAACAAAACTTTTAATCAACTTTTCACTTTTTTTGATGTAGACAACCTCTGAGCATCGAATGAGACCGATCCCATGCCCCAAAAATGTTCCCTCCCAGAGATATGCACGTTTTATGAAAGTGAAGTCGACGATTCTAAGCGCAAAAAAAAGGGACCTAATCTCTTAAATGGCTCTCCTGAACAAAACTGGTTTTTAACCTTAGGTCCCTTTCTATTTTGCGCGTCAAATATGCTTTCAGCTGGGAACACCGACCTATATTTGTCCATGTCGTAAAAGGTAATGAAAGCGGCGTTTCAACCACGATGCTAATTGTGAGTCAAGTTTTTACCAAACTTAATTTGACATTTCTTTGTTTTAGTGCTTGACAAACCATGGAGAGGTAGAGAATTGAGCAGCGCCTTAAGATTGTTGAAGCCTTTTACGATAATGGGAGTTTAAATCTGAATGCATTTTGTTCACTTTGTGATCAGCATAATCTACCAAATGTATATCCAATCGGGAAAATTGTGGGCAAATTTTAGCAATCCGGTTTTGTAGGAAATGTGAAAGCACCTGTGCAAATGCTCGCCCAGTTTGTTCAGCCATCGTTCTATCAATGGACCGTACTTCTTCGAAAATGTGGACGGTCAATCTATATGTGTAAAAGTATTGCACACAGGCTGCGAAGACAACAGTCCCGCGCACATTTCTGAAAAGCACATATTACATCCAATTTTTAGGAAATTTGGCACAGAATAGCTCCACAAAAGTGAGTTTTAGGATAAAAATACCAACAAATCGGAACGCTTGTAAAATGTATGAAGAAGCAACAATGATTTGAGGTGGCCGAAAATACGGCCCATTCAAGCAAGGACATATATTTTACCACAAACCCAACGAGTTCAAATGAAATAATTTTTAAAATCTGGTTATATTAAGAAACCGGTTCATAAATTCAAGGAGCCCAAAGGCCTAGCTTCAGGTTTCTCATCTGCACATCCAGTAGAGCAGGGTATTACATAGTCTCTCATGCCCGGCTTTTGATGTTTGAATTTTTAATACCCTTCACGAAAGAGAATATTAAATTTGTAATTCCGTTTGCAGCACCACGAAATATTAATCAGAGACCCTATAAAATAATTATAATCTTGATTGACGTAAAATTCTAACACGATCTATGTCTATCGTTCAAACGTATCAACCTAGTATTGAGAAATTTTGCATGATGCAGGGTTATGGTCGAAAGCTGTTTGGGATTGTAAATGGGCGAAATCGAACCAGGTGGAAAAAATTTGTACTTCAATAAAAAGTACTCGTTTTTGCTTAACAAATCAGAATTTTTTGTGAATGGTCAAAAACGGGCGATTAATAGTCATAATGGACATACAATTAAAGCAAATTTGGTGCTCTGTTTGCGCTTAATTATCGTAAAGTGGAGGGTACAGGAGGATCGGAAATTGAATTGTTTTTAGTTTGAATGTGTATTTTACCTCTCAATTCATGGAACTGAGTTTTTACTGAGTTGTTTATTAATTATCTTTTTAATTTAAATATATTTTTTTAAAAAATAAACCTACGAAAAGTTTGCGACTTTTTTTTTAAAAAATATACTCTTTTTGTGACACTTTTTTTTAAAAATAATCCCCTTTTCGTGCGACTTTTTGAAATTTTACAACGGTAACTCTGGTTCCAACAGGATGTTGCCACTTGACACACAGCCAACGAAACAATGGCTTTTTAACGAGAGAAATTCAATTAAAATCGCAATTAATGTAGAAGTTTAAGATCGGTTGTATGTTTTATGGGGGGAGTTCTTTACATTGGGGCTATATCAAAACGTGACCAGTATTTTGATCTGAGCTGATAACTGATTGATCGCAATGAACTGTGGCAAATATCATCAATATTGGATGTACTCATGGGAGATCCAAGTAGAGATACTTTTTTCAATAGCCTTTTTTTTGACAGATCACGTGTGAGTCGTGTCATGCTGTCATGTTGTTATTGTTTAGTATTGTTTGGCATTTCATCATGGAAAGACTTACGTCTGAACAACGTTTACAAATCGTTCAACTTTATTACGAAAATTCACGTTCTGTGAGGAATGGGTTTCGTGGACTTCGTTCAACTTATGGTCAACATAATCGGCCTTATGAGGGTACTATTCGTAACACCATCACCCATATTGAGACCCAGCATTCATTATTGGATAACATTCGACCTGGACGTGGTCTTTTTGGTCGAATATTATCCAATTCAGCACGCAGTAAAGAAAATTTAGCGGCCGTAGCTGAGAGTGTACACCAAGACCGTCGATTCGGCCCCGTTCGCAGCAACTCGGACTGACGTATGGAACGTGGAGATCTTAAATTGAAATACAGCTTGTGCAAGAACTGAGGCCGCCCGACGTTTCCGTCGCTTCGCTCTATGGGCTCTTGAAAAGCTCTTTCCAGAAGATCCGACGTTTTCGAGCCAAATGTTGTTCAGCGATTAGGCCCATTTCTGGCTCAATGGCTATGTAAACAAGCAAAATTGCCGCATTTGGGATGAAAAGCAACCAGAACAGGTTCAAGAACTAACACTTCATCCAGAAAAAACAAAGGTTTGGTGTGGTTTGTGGGCCGTTGGATTCATCGGTCCATATTTCTTCAAAAATGATGCCGGCTATTTTATGCCTGAAATTGAAGCTCGTGATCTCGGCGACATTTGGTTTCAACAAGGCGGCGCCACTTCCCACATATCGCATCAATCAATGGATTTATTGACAGAACACTTCGGTGAGCAGATAATTTCACGTTTTGGGCCGGTCGATTTGCCACCAAGATCGTGAGATATCACACCGTTAAACTTTTTCCTATGGGGATATGTAAAGTCTAAAGTTTATGCGGACAAATCTGCTTCGATTCAGGCCTTGGAGCAAAATATCACGCGTATCATTCGCCAGTTACCAGTCGAAATGCTCGAACGAGTCATCGAAATTGGGACTCAACGGATGGGCCAACATTTGAAAGACATAATCTTCAAAAAATAAATGCCAAAGAATATTCTTTTAAATGACAATAAACATTTCCCATTCAATTTGAATTTTCTGTTTTTTTTTTTCTTTAAAAAAGTAGGGAACCTCGGAATGAAACACGCGTTAAAAGTATGTAACCAGTGATCAATCTAGAGTCATTTTTTTAATAGTGGTTTTTTTACAGATTTCTCTTGAGTTGTATTAAATTTTATATATACAGGGTGGCCCAAGTGAGACCTAGTGATGTTAAATACATATAACTCTTGTAATAACGGCTTTCATAAATGATTTATTTTTATATGTTAAATACATTTTATGGAAATTTAACGTGACTATGTGTGAAATACGACATCAGACAAATGACCACTATTTTGCTCGATACAGGCATTGGCTGTTTTTAGCGCCAAGCTGCTGCACAGCTTCCACGTTCTCTTCAGTACGAATATTTCGATGAGCACCTCTTCCTGGACGGTCGGCAACTGAACCCAGTTCCTCAAAACGGCGAACTAAACTTGTAATCATGGAAGATGTGGGCGCTGATCTTACGTTAAAAAACGGCGATAATTTCACTGCGTCAGAACAATTGATCGTTGAGAAGAATAATAAAAATCGATAATTTTAATGCGTTGCTGTGGACTGTATTCATTTTAAATTGCCAAGAGTTCAGTTATAATCAGCAAAAAGAAAAAATAAATTATGTTAAAAAATAAAAAAGTTATTCGTGTTTCACATCAGCTGGTCTTATTTGGGCCACCCGTTATTTTTCACTGTTGTTTGGCATTTCATCATGGAAAGACTACACCGAGAAAAGCATGGTTTGGTGCCGGAACGAGACCGGAACCAGATAGCCGGTACGAGACCTTGCTCGCTATCGCGCCATGATATCGGACTTTTTAAAGCCCGTAACCTCGACGATATTTAACTTCAACAGAACATATTACGTATTAGTAGTTTTGGACTGATTAATTGGCCGCTTAGACTTTAGACTTTTTTCATTGGGGCTACGTCAAGTCCAAAGTCTATGCTGCCAAACCAGCTACGATTCAGATTTTGAAAGCCTATATTACGCGTGTCATTAATGCCATACCGGTCGAAATGCTCGAACGAGTCTTTCAAAATTGGACCCTCTGAATATGGCGTACTAGTTGAGGCCAGCATTTAAAAGAAATTATATTCAAACAATAAATGGCAGAAAATGTTCTTTCAAATGACCAATAACGATTCCACACTTAATTTTAATTTTTGTATTTACCTTTAGATTGATCTCCTGTTAGCTACTACAGCTAAAGTTATAAAATCGGTGTGGAAGCTATATCTTTATTTTAACTAAACTATATCTTTATTTTAACTAAACTATATCTTTATTTTAACTAAACTAAAGCTTAACTTAAAAAATCGGTGTGGAAGCTATATCTTTATTTTGACCGATCTTCATTCAAAACAACAGCCTTTGTTTAAAAATCTTAACATAGCCAAATTTCATGAAGACTGGACAGAAATGACGATCTGTAGTTTGAAAATTAGCCTTATACTGCATTTTCATTAGGCCATTTATTCTCGTTTTCGCTCGAAACTTTTCAAAACGTCTCAACCAATTTTCACACAATTTGTGGTCGTTTTCATTCTCGTTTTGGTTTTCGTTTGACAGTTCATTATTGTTTACAAACAACGAACAACGTGGTGACTTTTAAAATACTGAAATACATATTTTTCTTAAACAAATGGATAAATTAAATTAAGTTTTTTTTTTCTTTTAGCACGCTCATTTTTACTTTTACTTCATAAAATATCTATTTCACCAAATATGTTTGACGATTGATTAAAAATGTCTGCCTTGAGATGACAAACCAACGATAAAAAAACGATTATTTTGGAGATGACACACTTTATTAAGGGTGGCATCGCCTGTGCGAAACGTTTTCGTTCCTCTTTCTTACAAAAACAAGTCAAAGTGAGACGTTTTCATCACTTGAATTTGTATGGGAAAACGTCTCATTTTGACTTGTTTTGGCCAAACTTTTGAAAACACTTCAAAAGTGCCTAGTGAAGAAAGAGCATCAGGTAGACAGCAGACTGACGAAGGAAATGACTGACAGATATCGTTAAATCGAATCAACTGGTTATTCTGAGTCGATCGGTACACTTAAAGATGGATCCGGAAATGATTGCGGAACACAAATTTCAAAATATAACTAAAGGCATGTTTTTCAAATATTTCACATATCTTAAGTGAACCAGCCTTACTTATCGATCGTAGGCCTCGATGGAAAAAGAAATGTAAAGAAATTATTGCGGAACATAAATTATAAACTATAAACTAAGACGTTTTTAAAATATTTCACATGTCTAAAGTTTCTAAAACGCTTTGTAAACCAAAATGTATAAACAAACAAAATCCCTTTATCCAAAACCAGAACCACAACAACATCGCGAAAACTCAAAATTCCCTGATATACGAGAATCTCAATCAATTTCGTTGTTCGATTTAAATACAAACTGAAGTTAAAATCAGTTTTACGATCGCCAGCTTATGGAGGGAATCTGTCGTGAGGTCACCACTTTTCGGAATGGGTGTGTGGAGAGCAAAGAAGCGTTTTCACTTCGATACAAGTGCAATATTGAATTGGGAAACCGTTTTCTCCTGTTGAGGGGCCAGTACCGCTACCAACGCCCTTCTATACGAGTATTGTTGTTGTACTACCTGTTGTCGTCGTGTGGAGAAATGCGAGTTTTCTTATGTCTCGGAAGAGAGAGAGAGAGCAAGAGAGGGAACTCTCCCTGGTTGCTACGATTTAAGCTTAACACACTTGATATTGCTTTCCTTTTTTTATGCACTACACACGTCTCGACATACGGTACTCATCAAATGTAAGCGTATGTGAGTGTAAGAGAATGTTTTTGTTTGTTTGTTTTTTTTTTTATTTCGTATTGACTTTTTGTGTTTCTTCTTTCGTCATACGTTTCGTTTGGTTTCTTGTAAAACAGACACAGAAAACCGTTTCTTGGCTCCATTTCTCGCCGGTGCTGGTGGTGATTGCTTTCATTGGCAGGCATTGTTTGCCAGCCCGTCTGTCCGCCTGACTGTCTTGTGATAAAGTTTACTTTCCTTGGCGTTGTGTGCTAGCACTGATGAAATGCTGCTAGCTTAATTCCGCATTCTGCTCATCCACGTGCCATGCTTGATTTTACATAAAAAGGCAAAAAAACCTTTAAAATGTTTCTTTCGAATAGAGCTTAGATTTTTCGAAATTTCCCATGTGTCCTGAGCCGATAACAGACCAGGTTGTTTAATTAACACCCTATTAGTGCGTAAGGTTATATACAGGGTGGGCCACAAGTTATCATGGGGTTTAAAAATGTAATAACTTTTTCGTTTATATATTTTTATTATTCACCCGATATAATCTGAAAAAATGGCACCTCTTGAACTACTTCTTGTTGTTCTTCAGCCCAAATGCGGCAATTTTGTTTATTGACTTTAACGTTGAGCCAGAAACGGGCTTCATCACTCAACAAAATTTTGATCGAAAACAATTTCTCACCGAACGCTCATTTCCATTATACAGTTGCACAATTTTGAGACGTTCTTGATGAAATGGCAAACAATACTGAAAAGAAAAAAAAAATAAAGTTGAACACAACTCACGCGAAATCTGTGAAAAAAGGCTATTGAAAAAAATACCTCAAGATGAATCACCCTATATAAATAGCACTTGGATAATAAATAATGGAGAGATTCACAACTGAACAATGAACCAGAATAAAAGAATATTTTTATTTAAATCAGCGATCATTTATTTTAAAGCAAAGTGATGAAGCTCATTTTAATTTTATTGGCTGTGCTAATAAGCAAATCTGTAGGTTCTGGGGTTCTGAAAATCCAAGAGCCATTCAACGCCAATTTCACCCATTATGGGCACGGTCTGGTGTGGGATCACATCTGCAAATATCATTGGGCCTTAAATCTTCATGAATGAAGATGGAAGTTTTGTTACCGTAAATGGAGAGCGGTATCGGTTTATGATAGAAAATTGTGTACGTCCTGCTCTTGAAAACAGAGCTGAGATGTGGTTTCAGCAGGACGGAGCCTCTGCCCGAGACTCAATGGCAATTTTAAGTCAAATTTTTGGAGAGCGAATAATTTTCCGAAATTCGTAAATTATTTGGCCAGATTCGCCAGCACCCGACCATTTTCTTTGGGGTTATTTGAAGGAGCGAGTATATGTGAACAAGCCCCAGACAATCCTTAAACTCAAGGCCAACATTGTTGCAGAAATTCGATCGCTACAGCCACACATTTTGAAAAATGTTATGGAAAATGCACTAAAACGAGCCCATCATTGCGAGGCTAAAAACGGGGGTCATTTAAGTGGCATCATCTTTCATACTTAGGGTAAAAATATTTCAATTTTGTATATTATATAGGGTGATCCATCTAGAGGTATTTTTTTCAAAATAAAAAAATACAAAAATGCAAATCAAGTGTGGAATCTTTATTGTTCATACGAAAGGACAGTTTATGCCATTTATTTATGAATATAATTTACCTTCAAATGTTGACAAATTTAATTTGCGTTCGGCGAAAAACAAGAAGATCCGCTGTTTTCGACTAAAATTGTGTTCAGTGATGAGGCCCATTTCTGGCGCAACGGCAACGTCAATCAACAAAATTGCCGCATTTGGGCTGAAGAGGAACCTGAAGAGGTTCAAGAGGTGCTTTTATATTTAGAGAAAACCAAGGTTTGGTGCGGTTTATGGGCTGGTGGAATTATCGGTCCATATTTTTTTTTTTCAAAAATGATGATGGTCGAAACGTAACTTTCGATGGTTTCATATCGGACGTTTTACTACCTGAAATTAAAGCTCGTATTCTTGACGACAGGTAATTTCGAAGAGCAGCAGATTTCAAATTTTGGTCGTGTGATATCACACCTATAGACTTTTTTCTTTAAGGCTACGTAAAGTCCAAAGTCTATGCTGACAAACCAGCTATTATTCTGGTCTTGGACGTCAACTTTACGCGTGTCATTCACGCCATACCGGTCAAAATGCTCGAATGAGTCAATCAAAATTGCACCCTCAGAATGACCAACCTGAGGCGTAGTTGAAGGAAATTATATTCAAAAAATAAATGGCATACAATTTCCTTCGAATGAATAAAAAAGATTCCACGCTTGATTTGAATTTTATTATTTTTTTTGAAAAAAAATACCTCTCGATCTTGATAACCCTATATAATCTGAGAAAAAAAAAATAAAAAAGAATTTATAAACGAAAAAGTTATTAAAGCTTTTAACCCCATGGTAACTTTTGGCCCATCCTGTACTTAAGAATAAAAGTAGACTTTTAGAAAAAAAATCAATAGTCGACTTTTAGACTTTTTAGTACGAAAAAGTCGATTTAGGAAAATGAAAATGCAATATTTTGAATTAAAAAAGTAAGTTTTGTATGCATAAAAAAACTTTAAAAAATAAGAAATTACGAGTATTAAAAAACTAATAAACACCTGGTAGTTTGTAAATTATTCATATTCATGCTTTTAAAAATTAAGTTTATTTTCTAAAGCAGTCCATTAATATACAGGGTGGCGCACTAATTGTGCTACAATAAGAAATTCAGTCGAACCTGGATAAGGGGGACCTGCATAAGGGGGAATCCTTTATAAGTGGAATAGTTTTAGTAGACCCTGCACTTTAAACAAACAAAAAAGTAACTTTTCCAGCAGGAGTTTAAACCTTCTAAAAAATCAAGTTTCACTTAAAGTGGGTTTTTTTTACTCGTTAACCTCTATGAGTGGAATTTCCCTTTTTATGCAGTTCCTCCAAAAGAACGATTTTTCTCACTTTCTTTTTTGATTTTGCTTTTATTAAGGCAGTTTTGGCGGAGTGCGACGCAGAGTTGTCAATTTTGGCGATCCTGGTGGATTTTATGAAAACGTCCTAATTAAACTTTGTTAGGTTTTAAGGAAGAAGCTGCTTACTCTAAAATGTTTAAAGTCTCCGTTTTAGAGTAAGCTACTTCTTATATATAGACCGATATTCGGTCTTATATCCGATGGAATGACTCTGTTCTTTGTATGTATTTTTGTGCTTTCCATCAAAGGATAGAGTGGCATAGATATTCGCACTAAACGCAGAAAAAAAGTATGGTTGGGGTGACAATGTTCGAAGAGTACCATACTATTGTTGGTTATATGATTGTGGCACAACAATATTATGATCATCACAACAATAGTATGGTTCACACACAACCATACTATGATCCCCACAACCATATTATTATTCACATTCAACCATACTATGATCCCCACAACCATATTATGATCCTCATAACCATAGTATGACTTACGCACAACCATACTATGATCCCCAAAATTGTCTGTAAAGACTGGAAGACGTTGTTATTCAACAATAAGGAATTTTATTAAGTATGTTATGTAACAATAGGAGTGATTTATTTAAAGGTAAACAAATTCATTTATTAAAAATATTTCAGTTATACTAATCCATAAATTTTTTTGAAAAAATTAAATTTGTATTACTATTATTGCGTCAGAATCGTAAAAATAACATTTTCAAATTAAAAAAAAATAAGGTTTTGCCGGTATGATGTTATTGTTAACAAAAAACCCATGAAAACAATACCTTTGTCCCACCAACCATATTTATATTGTTGCTATAACCATGTTTTCATTTTTAAATTTGGCAACAATACTTTTGTTACATTTCAACAATATTAATATTGCCGCAATCATACTATTGTCAAAATGAAATTCAAAAAGCAATACTATGGTTGCGACGACCATACTTTTACTGCAGAGAACATACTATTGTTGCCGTGACCATATAGTAACCATATCTTTTCTCTGCGTGTAGTATCACTGCGGTTTCAGTTTGGCGAATTTCGTTTTGGGTAATTTTGACCAACAATTTGGCGACAGAGTCCAAAAGAAAAACTGACAGCCCTGCTGCTAGTTTTTCCGAGCGCTCGGTAAAAAATACAACTTGAGTTATTGTTGTTACTTCTCACAAACCGAATTTAGCAATATATCTCACACAAACGGCCTTTTTCTAAAAAATAAGCATACTTTATCTCTTTAAGTAAGATAAAAATCAAATTACCTCGATAAGTGGGAAACCTCCTAAGGTGAAAATAAACCGGCGGTCTCTTGCGATCCCACTTATTCAGGTTCGCCGGTAACTTTTTATTAATCAATGTATTTTATTTAATTTTTTTTATTGTATAGAAAATTCAGTTTAATTTGATGTGACTAATTGTGTTTGGCGATGATAGACCATAAATGACCTTCATACTCATCCACGTCTATGCGACACCTAGTCAGAAAATTATTCATTGCGGCCTGAAGAGATGAAATTTGGGATCGCCACTATTATTGTTTTAATGGACTCCTTTAATTAAGTCAAATTCCCTTATTTTGTAAACTTCTCGCTTGACATAACCCCACTAAAAAAAAAGACTGGTGTAGTCAGGTCCGCTGAACTTAGGGACCAGCGGAAAGTAGCATTTTTGGAAATTAAGTTGTTTGGGAATTTTTGTTGGAGCTTTGCCATAACCGGTCTCCATCTTGCTAAAACCAAATGCTGTTGAATCGGAAACGTCATTATCACAGTTCTGCTTAAGAAAAACTCCTTCAACATCTTTAAAACCAATCCCCATTGGCAGTCACTGTTACACCTTCTTCTTCAAAGAATTATGGTCTCTCAATGCAGCTTAATGAAACTGAGCACCACACATTAACTCGTTCTAGGTGCAGTTTCGTCTCTTGGAGTACTTTTGGATTAGATTCACCCATATATGGCTATTTTGCTTGTTTATATTGCCTTTAAGATCAAAATGATCCTGATAAGACATAAACAAGCAATTTATCAGGCCGATTTCTTCTTCGGCCATTTAAATGATTTTTTTTTCGAAAATTCCATTCGAAAGCAAATCCTGGTAATTTGGAATTTGTACTGAAACTTGTTAAAGCCATCATGAATTATCCGTTGCAATGACCGTTTGCTAATGGAAATTTGCAGCGACAAGCCTCGAGCCGAAACGCTTCGATTTAACCGATGGTGTCTTCAACCCGAACATAGAGATCTCGATAATACGGTCTTTGTTCAATGCTTCCAGATTTGGCAAACTTGCTAACCATCCTCATAATGGTCCATCTCGGGGAAGTTCGGCCAAACTCCCGCCTAAATTCCCTATGGACGGAAATGCGGGACTGCAAAGCATGGTAGCGCTGCACTGTCCAATTCCTTTTATCGATATCTCAATCATTTATTTTAACAAACCTAAATAATAAGCTTTTAAATAAAAAAAAGAATAAGCCGATTGCTCACACACACAAAAAAATACGTTTTGCTTTTGTAGCACGCCTTGTGCGCCACCCTGTACATGAAACCACATATCCGCTCAATTGATCTCAAAAAGATAATAATATTTAAATATTTTGGAGAAATTTGGCTCCAAATTTGAGTGGCAACGGGACAAAGGTGGCAAACGAGCTACTTTTGCAATAAATGAGTACTCGCTTTTCATTGTTCTCCATAGAAGTATTGGATTACGGTTTGTTTAACGTCAATCAGGCGCCTCCTTCAGATTTACCATTATGGCATTTTCTTGCGCCTAGTGCTTACCACCTTGTCGAGGGTCCCCAACATGCAATCCTCTTCGTTGGCCTTGAAACCCATAATCTCTTCAGCCACTTCGATCTCGGATAAATGGGTATCAATACAGGGTGATCAATCTACTTATAACTCGTGAACATTTTTCACAACTTTCGGTGTGGATTATCACGACAAGAGTGGATTGATGAACTTAAATCTTTGTATGGCGATGAAGCACCATCCTATAGCCATGTGAAAAACTTGTTTAATGCATTCAATCGAGGCCGACGCTCGCTCAAAGACGAAGGTCGTCCAAAAACGGCCATTGTGCCAGAGAACATTGATGAACATGAACTGATAATGCAAGATATTCATTTGACATACCGTGGGATAGCGGCATCCTTGGGCATTTCTTTCACCAGCATACATTCGATATTGCATGAAAACAGGTTTGGGCTCGTTGGATTCCGCACAATTTGACATTCAAATAAGGCTCGCGGAGCTTAAAAAGACGTTTATAAGATATTCACAGGTGACGAATCATGAATCTATGCGTATGAGCCCGAAACTAAACAGCAATCGACTGTGTGGGTCTTCGAAGACGAGCCAAATTCAACGAAAGTTGTTCGTGGAAAAGCTCTTCGAAGCAAATGGTCGCCTGTTTCTTCGGCAAAACTGGTCATGTAGCGACTGTTCCGCTTGAGCAACGTAGGACGGTCAATTCTGAGTGATACATCACAATTTGTTTGCCTGAAGTCTTCGGAGAAATTTGAAAAACGTTTGAAAGGGGGACGAATCATTGTGCATTATGACAATGCGAGCTCTCACACATCGGCTCAAACCAGCGCCTTTTTGACCGGCCAAAACCGGCGAATTGATGAGTCATCCGCCGTACAGCCCTGACTTGGCACCCAACGACTTATTTTTATTCCCGCACATCAAGAAAAAAATGCGTGGTCAACGATTTTCGTCGCCAGAAGATGCTGTTGAAGCGTTCAAAAAGCATGTTTTTGAGGTGTCTCAATCGGAGTGGAAAAAGTGCTTCGACAATTAGTTTGAGCTCATGCAAAAGTGTATAAATCATGCTAAAGAATACTTTGAAAAACAATAAAACCATTTTTGATGATAAATATTCGCATTTTCATTATTAGGACAGAACTATATATAGCAGCCCTCCTACTTTGCTTTCAATGGCATAAATTGCCTTTAAATCTAAGTAGATACATTAATAGTATAACAAAGGGGGTCCAACTAAAACGCTCGCCAGATATTTCGGAAATTTTGACAGATGGCTTATAAAAGATAGCTTTTAAAAAACAACAAAAAAAAGTTGCTAGTAAAACAGAAAATGTGCCAGGCCAGTCAGTTAGTTTTGCGGTCGCCCTCGTAGTAGGGCAAAAAAAAAACTTGACGTTAAGGTAGGACTTACAATTAAAATCGTGTTTTATGGTTGGACCACCTTTTATAGAAAAAAGTTTAAAAATTTGAATTGCTAATAATAATAACAAATAACACTGTCCAACAACAAATCGAGACTTTTTTTGAAACAGAGTCGCGACCCTAAAGTTCTGAAAATACATGATGAGTAGATCATTTTTGTAGAACAAACTTATAGACCAGCTGGTCATCGTTTTATTTTACAGTGGGTCAAAGTTTTCATTTTTTGGCCGGAGAGAGCATAATGTTGGATGAAAAAAGTGCAGTAAGGTAAGGTCTGAGAGAATTCATTAAGAGGATTATTTTTGTAGAACTCTTAAAGTCCTCTCCTAATGGGTTAATTCGATACTTTTTTTTCGAGAAAACCAAAAAAAGGCATTTAAAAAGGACATTTTTTAAGTATGGTGAGATCATTATTGTAGAACAAACTTATAGACCAGCTGGTCATCGTTTTATTTTACAGTGGGTCAAAGTTTTCATTTTTTGGTCGGAGGGAGCATAATGTTGGATGAAAAAAGTGCAGTAAGTTAATGTCTGAGAGAATTCTTATCGTCAGAGATCTAAAGTGAAATTTTATGAGGACTATTTTTGTAGAACCCTTAAAGTCATCTCCTTATGGGTTAATTCGACACTTTTTTTTTTCGAGAAAACCAAAAAAAGGCATTTAAAAAGGACATTTAAGGATCAAAATATTCTACAAAAGTGTTTGCCGGAAAATTTTAGTAGGAGTCACCGCAGACACAAAAGTTGTAGATACTCGTAAAGCCATTTACGGCTAATTAGCAAATTCCTGTTTATGAACAGCGGTTTCAAATGAACATGGTGAGAGGTTTCACCAGGATATCAAGTTCGTGGAAGAGAGATTAAAAAATTCAAGCTAGACGAAAGAGCCATTGAAAAAAACTTTACTCTTTTGCTACGAGTACATAATTTGCAATCAGATTAGGTTCCAAGCAAATCATAATATTCTAACAACTTTTTAATAAGTTCTTTTGAATTAAACGACTCCTGATCAACTACATAGCCATAAACATTGTTTCTTTTTTTAAATTATGAAATATCAGCCCGTCTCTATCTCAGTCTTAAACATCTATCCCGTGTTAGGCTGTTCGTTTGTTCTCCTTACGCTATTTGCTTTACGACATTTCTTTACTTTACTTTTTTCCATAAGAAACACTTGACGCCGCTTGAAGCGGAATACTTATTCACGTTTGTTGTTATCAGGCCAAAAGGAGCCTCAACGAAAATAAAAAAACAAGTTAAAAATTCGTTAAGTTCGGCCAAGCCGAAGCTAATGTACCCTTCACCGTTAAAACGCTAAAAAATAAGTATTTTTGGGGCCTGTCGACCTATGCATCCGTCCCTTATGTCAGCCAGAAAGACGCTATATGTGACGCGCAAAATAGAAAGGGACCTAAGGTTAAAAACCAGTTTTGTTCAGGAGAGCCATTTTAAAGATTAGGTCTCTTTCTATTTGCGCTTAGTATCGTCGACTTCACTTTCATAAAACGCGCATATCTCTGGGAGGGAACATTTTTGAGGCATGGGATCGGTCTCATTCGATGCTCAGATGTTGTCCACATCAAAAAAAAGTGAAAAGTTGATGAAAAGTTTTGTTCAGGAGAGCCATTTTAAGGATAAGGTCCCTTTCTATTTGCGCTTAGAATCGTCGACTTCACTTTCATAAAACGCGCATATCTCTGGGAGGGAACACTTTTGGGGCATGGGATCGGTCTCATTCGATGCTCAGATGTTGTCCACATCAAAAAAAAAAAAAAAATGGATTTTTTACCCTTAGGTCCCTTTCTCTATGCGCTGTCACATATTGACTATTTATCGTCCGTTTTGACCACGTGGGACTTTTTTTGGGCCACATGCATCAGGCATTTAGTGCGTCCCAACTAACAGTACCCATTTTAACTATTGTCCCTCCACAAAAAGTTATGATTGGTTAAGCAAAATCTAAAAAGTGTTCTTTTTAATGAAGTTTCTTGAGTCCCTTAAAGGGAAGTTTTTTTTGACATGGTCCGGTTCGCCCATTTCCAATCCCCAACAGCGAAACTTTAGGATCCTAGCTTTATTTAGTTGATCGCTATCGTGCTTTTAACAGACTCGCGGACTGACCGATATGGCTTGATCGTCTTAGAATTTTACTACGATCAAAAATATATATACTTTATTGGACCTCCGATCAATATTTCGTGGTGTTGCAAACGAAATGACAAATTTAATATACCAACCACCTTAGGGTTTAAAAACAGAGAAGATAAACAAAACAGCAACAATCGAAATGTACCTCCTCCTTATCATGGAAAACAAAACGCCGTAAGGCGTCCCAAACTGTTTCTTATCTTTCGCGGGAAGAGTAATCAGAAATACGAAAGAAAAGACTTGATATAAACGCTATTATTTGTGAGTTTCACGGGTGCTTGTTTTCATTTTAACGGACACTTGAAGAGAAAGGCAAATTTAATTAAAATTAAAAAAATTAATTGAAAACATGCATGTTTTATTTGCCGTACCGACTTCGTGGTAACTAAAGAAGACGAGTATTTTATTTTTCCCATGAGGATAAAAATTAGCAGAAAATGGAAATTTTTGCAGCTTATAGAGTTCATTGAACTCAAAAAAAAAACTAAGAACATTGCTCAACCGGCTCTTTAGTATATATAAATATACTAAGAAATTTTAAGTATAAGAGACATAGGGCCACATTTCTTTTTAATAGAATTGTTTTTTAATATAGAATTTCTAAGCCTTGACTGTGATCCTTGAATAATTTATGAGAAATTGTAAAAATCTATGCAGGTTCTCAGAATAATGCTTTTAGCAGCACCCTGTTTGAACACAGGGTGATTCAGGCTGTGCTACTGGGTGTCAATGTTTACTTCCACATTGGTAAAAACAACTTACGAAGCCTATTACTTTTATTAATGTGAAATATTGGCCGCGTTCGATGAGCATCTCGCTTAGGAGGTCGCTAACGAGATAACTTTACACCATTGTACAGGAATATAAAAATGAGTTTGTTTATAATAAACTTTATATAATTTGCGTTAACACCCGTTTATTATAAACAATTAAAAATTTTGAGAATAAAGTTTTTTAAGAATAAAATTGAGCGAGTTTAGCGCGCTCACTTATGTTATTTCTTTAATTACATTATTCTACTTTACAAAAAAACAATTTTCCTATCAAAAGGCTTATGATGCATAAAGCTAATCAGTTCTTGTATGCAAACAAATGTGAAAAAATCTTTGTAAAGTTTTAAAGTTATCGCCTTAGCCACCACTTACTCCTTTAGTAAGCGAACACCATTACTCGTAAAACACGCCTATTTATTTTTATTAGCCCTTCTGGTTGCAAAGAACGCTAAATAACTGGTCAAATTGTTTTTGTTATGTGAGTTTTTTTCAAATAATGTGATGGCATTCACAAAAAATATTTAAATAATTTTTTTTAATATAAAAAATCGTTTGATTTGCGTCAAAAAAGATTGTGCAAATGCTTTAAAAATATAACTTTTGAATTTTTAGCAAAACTTCTCTTTTATGCCTACTTCGAAAGGCTGGGCTTCAAGACCACCCTAAGGTCATTAAAAATTGCCTTTTTGGAGGACAAATTGAACTTTCAATTGTATTGCTTTAGGCAATATAAATTCTGGACGATTTTTTTCATACTCGTCATTATAAAGGGTGGTTAAATTTTAAGGGCCAATGTTGATTTTGAATAAAACACTAATTATTTAGGAATTTGTTGTCATTTCTTATTATTATGGTAATATTGGTATGGTTCAATTACTATATGTGACGCGCAAAATAGAAAGGGACCTAAGGTTAAAAGCCAGTTTTGTTCAGGAGAGCCATTTTAAAGATTAGGTCCCTTTCTATTTGCGTTTAGAATCGTCGACTTCACATTGATAAAACGCGCATATCTCTGGGATGGAACACTTTTGGGGCATGGGATCGGTCTCATTCGATGCTCAGATGTTGTCCACATCTAAAAAAAGTGAAAAGTTAATGAAAACGTGTGTTCAGGAGAGCCATTTTAAAGATTAGGTGCCTTTATATTTGCGTTTAGAATCGTCGACTTCACTTTCATAAAGAGCGCATATCTCTGGGAGGGAACACTTTTGGGGCATGGGATCGATCTCATTCGATGCTCAGATGTTGTCCACAGCAAAAAAAGAAAAAAAAAATGAAAATTGAGTTTTTTACCCTTAGGTCCCTTTCTCTATGCGCTGTCACATATATATTTCTGGCCTACTAATGAAAATTCGAATATTTATCATCAAAAATGGTTTTATTGTTTTTCAAAGTATTCTCCAGCATGATTAATACACTTTTGCATGCGCTCAAACCAATTGGCGAAGCACTTCGTGGCACTCTGATTCGTCTTCTCTTGTTCGTTTTTCGAATTTCTCCAAAGACTTCAGGCGAACAAATTGTAATGTACCACTCAGAATTGACCGTCCTACGTTGCTCAAGCGGAACAGTCGAAGACCCACACGGACGATTGCTGCTTAGTTTTGGTTTAATACGCATAGATCCATAATTCGTCACCTGTGACGATCATATAAACGTCTTTTGAAGCACCGCGATCGTATTTCTTCAAAAATTTCTTTGCACCAATCGACACGAGTCTTTTTTTGAGCGATTGTCACATTGTGCGGGATCCAACGAGAACAAACCTTTTTTACTGCCAGGTGTTAATGCCTTATCGAATGTATGTTGGTGGAAATAATGCCCAAGGATGCCTCTATCACACTGTATGTCACACGACGATATTGCATTATCAGTTCACGCACGGCATTAATGTTCTCTGGCACAATGGATGTTTTTGGAAGACCTTCACGACCAGTTTTTCACAGTGCTTTAGGATGGTGCTTCTTCGCCATCGTTCATCGATGCACTCTTGTCGTGATAATCCACGTCGAAAGTTGTGAAAAATGATCGCACGAAAGTGTTCACGAGTTTTAATTCCATTTTTTTTGCCAAATTTATTTTTTCAAGTCACTGTAAACAACGCAAATGATGGTCGTACGTCAAAACGTTCTGAGTACGTTTTTGCTAAAAAATGACAAACTTTCCAATGGAAATGTCAGATGGCGCCAGGCAATACTTAGTGTTGCCTAGGCCAGAAAAATATATAGCAACCCTCGTATGTATAATGTACCTCCATCTGATGGTCGGAATTTTCGTTGACGCTGAGGCATAATTGAGGTTCTATGCCGTTAATGTGCCAAATTGTCTCATCCTTTAGCTCTTGAATTGTTACTGGCTTGTCGAGGTACACCTTTTCTTTCAAATAACCCCAAAGAAAGAAGTCCAACGGTGTCAAATCACATGATCCTGGCGGCCACTTAATATCGCCACGACGTGGGTTAACACCGCCATCGCGCAAAAGAGTCATTGTTTCGTTAGCTGTGTGGCAAGTGGCACTGTCCTGTTGAAACCACATATTGTCCACATCCATATCTTCTAATTCGGGCCATAAAGAGATCGTTATCACATCACGATAGCGAACACCATTCATAGTAACTGCCTGACCGGCCTCATTTGGAAAAAAACACGGCCCGATGTTGCCGCCAGCCCATAAACCGCACCAAACAGTCACTCTTTGTGGCTGTATTGTTCTTCTGACAATCACTTTTGGATTATCTTTCGCCCAAATGCGGCTGAGGTGAAAATGTGCCTTATTACTGAAGATGATTGTCTTCGAAAATTGATCATCCACTGTTGCCTGAATAACTTTAACGCATTGCTCGCTTTAGCATCTTTCTATGGATCAAATTGAGTTAGTCGGAAATTGAGAAATAACTAATGAAATGCAGAAAAAGAAAAAAACTTGACGTTTAGGTGTGGGTCACATTCCACATCGGCCCTTAAAATTTAACCACCCTTTAGAACGGAGTATAAATTTACTTTTCCAATTTGTTGGTATTGCCTATTTATATTAATCGTCGTTAAAATCTAAGACGATCGAGCCATATCCGTCTATTTCTGTTTGAAAATCCAACCACAGAACGCCACATTGAAGATAGGTGGCTCAAATTTGGAAAGGGTTTTTTGATGCCCTGAATCGAAGGGTATTGAAAATAGTTCACATTGGTTGAGAGATAAAGGACAGAGCCGACCTCTAAAATAAAAAAGAAAACAATTTATTTTTGGAAGCTTTCCGCTGATAGTTCACTACTATTAACTGCGATCGTTAGAAATTTTTGCATTGTCCTACGTTCGGTTAGGAAATAATTGGGAGGTACCTTAGGTCATGATTGAAGAAGGGAGAGTAATTCTCAACTGTCAAAGCGGTCAAACGAATTAACAGTAGATCCTGCACGATGATGGCTTATGATCATACGCTGATTGGTATTAAAAAAGGGATGAAATCGGCCTAGGGTGGAATCAGTTTCCCTTTTAGAAACTAAAGGAACCTCGGTAAAAAGTACACATTTTTAAGTATTTGATCATAAGATGATTGGTATGAAAAAGGGGTGAAATCGGATTTGTCCCCCCTGACAAAGTTTCCCTTTAAGAGACTAAAGGAACCCCGGAAAAAGTACACATTTTTCGAATATTTGCTTAGCGAATCATAATTTGTTGTGGACTGACAATGGTTAAAATGGGTTATGTTAGCTGGAACGCACTAAATACCTCAAAAAATGGCATATTTGCTGGACTTTTTGGTTCATGTGGCCTAAAAATCGTCCCACGGATTTGTCCCCCTGACAAAGTTTCCCTTTAAGAGACTAAAGGAACCCCGGAAAAAAGTACACATTTTTCGAATATTTGCTTAGCAAATCATAATTTGTTGTGGACTGACAATGGTTAAAATGGGTTCTGTTAGTTGGAACGCACTGAATACCTCAAAAAATAGCACATTTGCTGGACTTTTTGGTTTATGTGGCCTAAAAATCGTCCCACGTGGTGAAAACGAGCGATTAATAGTGAATTTGGTCTTATAGGTACTGAAATTAAAGTAAATTTTGCTACCAATCCAAAGTGTAATTTTAAAGTTTTAGCTTAGATTATTGGCGGGAACATGGGCCGAAATGGCCCGAATCATTTTTGAGCGCTTTAGTAGCGTAGGTACTAAGGAGTATATAAGTATAGAGTTTTGCCTGGCCTAATTTAGCAACGTTTTTACTTGTTTTCTCTTAAATGCTTGCAGAATCCATGACGCATTCGAAAAGTGAGTTGCAGGACTACTTTTAATGTAAATTTGTTTAAAAACGCTAGTTTATTTTAAAACCTTAATATGTTTGTGAAAGCTGCTTTTACGGATGATAATTTTATAAATGATCAGAACTAAGTGACATTACCAGCAAGCAACAAAGACGTATTTTTTTGTTGCACTACTAAACATGGGTACATAAATTCTGGCTCCTTCCGAGTTCCCACATGGACCAATATGATAGACAGTAAATTTGTATAAAAGGCAACTCAAAGGATAATCTAACCCAGTTGAGCAGAAAACTTTTCAGCTTATATCGGATGATCAGTCTAGAGGTGTTTTTTCAAAACAAAAAAAAACCAAAATTCAAATCAACTGTGGAATCTTTGTTGTTCATTCGAAAGGACATTTTATGCCATTTATTTTTTAAATATAATTTCCTTCAAATGTTAACCGCGACTAAGTCTCAGCTTGTCCATTCGGAAGGTCCAATTTTAGATGACTCGTTCGAGCGTTTCGACCGGTACGGCGTTCATGACACGCGTAATTTTGGCTTCGAAACCTGAATCTTAGCTTGTTTTTCAGCGTAGATATTGGACTTTACGTGGCCCCAAAGAAAAGGTCTAAACTCGTGATATCACAAGATCTAGGCGGTCAACTCACCGGTCAAATACTTGAAATTAGCTGCTCTTTTAAATGACCTTTCAATAAATACTTTGTTTGAGCAGCTGTATGCCAAGTGGCACCGTTCTGTGGAAACCAATTACCGTCAAGATTACGGGCTTCAATATCAGGTAGCAAAAAGGCCGATATCAAGGCGCTAGAGAGCACCATTCACGGTTACGTTCCGGCCATCATCATTTTTGAAAAACTATGGACCGATAATTTCACCAGCCCTTTAATTGCACCAAACCATGATTTTCTCTGGGTATACTGACAGTTCTTGAACCTCTTCTGGTTGCTTTTCTGCCCAAATGCGGATATTTTAATTATTGAAGTTGCCGTTGAGCCAGAAAATGGCCTCATCACTGAATAAACCGTTGTTCAAATCAGCGGATCTGCTCGTTTCTCATTTTCATAATTCAGTTGCACAATTTGGATACGTCGTTGCGGTGTTAGTTTTTCTATAATAAAATGGTAAACAATAGTGAAAACGAAAAAAATAAAGTTTAACGCAACTCACGCGTAAACTCAGAAAAAAACCCTATGGAAAAATACCTCTAAATGGATCACCCTATATAACTCATATCCATAGACAATTTATTCAAAATCGGTAAAATATTCTCTCTGCTTTTCTAAAAAATCTTGAAATTTTATATAAAAAAACTAGGGACTACACACAAAGTCAATAAAAAAATCAGGAAATTATAGCGGTCCATTCGGACAAAATTCAGTTACAACGTAAATAAAGTTTTTCTCCACAAGCAGATAGTCAAGTTTCTATCAAATCAGCATAAGAGCGACGATATGGCTTCAAGGCTCGGTTAGTGTAATGACAGTAAATGAATAAATAAAATGAAACATAAACAAAATGAAACATTTTATTATTTATATAGAAAGTTTCTCAGAATGTTTTATACGAGTATATCCTTGGAAAAAAAACTTTCAAAACTATTTCCTTGGTTGAACATTACGATATTAAAATTCTATTTTCAGTTTAGTCTTCAGTTTCGACAAATATCGACGTTTTTCCACAGCCCAAATGGCTCTCAACAATTGACAACGAATGTCAATCCTTTGAAAACGAAAATCACAGAGTGACCCACATTTGTCATCTATTTGCCTTTTTATGTTTTTCTTCTCCTTCGTGTTTTTGTTTTAATTTGTTTTCTCTAAAAAGTAGAAATATCTATTTTTACCTAGCATAGAACCCACCCACATACTCTCCATCACCTCCTGCTTCCACATCGCTTAGACTGAGAAACAGAAAAAAAACGAATTAAAAATAAACTTTTTTTGAAGAAAAATCGTATGATTTTCTCTACACCAACATCCTCCTCCTTGAAATTGAAACGATAAAAATAACAAGAAACAACAACAGCATATGTGTGCTCACCACCCCCCCCCCCTCGCAATCCCTCGCACAAATGAAAAAAGAACCAAAAGACCCCACCACACCCCTTACTTTTAACAAACGGAAAAGCAGTCCACTCTGGGTTTGCCTAACGCCCTGCCAGCGCCAACTCTCCTTAGAACGACACAGTTTGCACAGCTTTTTTGTTCTTGTTAAAGTCCGCATTTTGGGGAGAGGCAGAGCAAGAGAGCTCCCCTACCTCTCCACCCAACGGTCATAACAATTTTCTACTTACATACACACGTTTGCGTGTGTGTGTGTATGCAGATATGCGTTTGTTTGCATTTTTATCAGTCGACGACGACGACAGCAACAGCCTGTTTTCGTTCTTTGTGAAATACACGATCCCCCAGCAGCGTTGCTCGTGTGCAGTGCGAGGATCGTTCGTATGGTGTATCGATGGGGTGGTTAATGTCATACGTGCGCGAAGCAGAGAACGCGAAGGAAGAGCTTTTTTTATGGGGGAATTGATGTGTCAACACTCAGGCACAGTACACAGTAATAAAATGCTCTGGCTTCTCTAAAATGAACAACAGCAGCTAACTCTCCCTCTTGCCCATAGGGCACACATTTTCTTAGCCGCCTCTCAACCGCCTCCCCCTTTTAAAGAAACTCTCTTTGTGTGACTGAGTGTGTGTGTGTGTGGGTACATATTTGCTTTTCAATTCCTTTGCACAGCATTTTTTTGATTTTTTCAAGCAAATGATAGCAACAGGCAGTGAATTCCGTCTCACAGGCAGGCAGTCGGCATGCCGAAAGTACTCGAGTGCACGTAGTGGTGGTATGGCAACAGTCAACAGTAGGGCAGCAGCGGTAATCGCGAGTTGATAGGCCTGCTATAAGGCCTGGTATCTCACCACATTATTAGGGGGTGGGGTGCAGGAGAAAACGCTTTAACCAAAAAGATCGATTGAGTCCGTAATATAGAAATGACCGATTCGAATGAAATTTTAGCAAGTTAGGTAGGGTTGCCCTGGTTTTTGAAAAAGCTACCTGTAACCCGTTATGCTTCGCTGTCCTATAAATGATTTTAGAAAAATAAACAGAAGAAACATATTCTGTATATATTTATTTCATATTTAATTAAATCTTTCTGTAGTATATTTCCAGTTTTGGTACAAAGATATGTATAAAAATTGTATGGCTTTCCAAAAGCGATTGGTCTATTATGGGGACACTTTTTCCAAATCTTATTTCCTACCTTCCATAATTTATAAGTTATGATTGTTTAAAGTTTTGATGTCCAGTGAAAAACTCGATCCGTATATTGTAATTTAAAATTCCCTCTACTTACTGACTGGGCAAGCTTATGTCCCAAATCTTATATTTTGAACTCTAATGTTTTATTTGTTGACATTTCAAGACAATCTGTCTATAATAATGTTTATTACATCGCTTTAAAAAATGAGGGCGTGGCACTGTTCATTTCACACGAATTTTTGTCTTTTCCGTCTATATTCTGGCGCACCTTCTGATGCCTTACAGTAGCACACTTTTGATATACCAAGACGGTCGGCTTATAATTACTGTCATAGCAGCGAATTTAAAAATAAGGGTGTGACACCGCTTACTTTCCCTCATGAATTTGTTCATTACATACCAATAGTAGTTATATCAACCCTCATGATCCCAGCTCTTCTAGTTTATGAGTTGTGAGTAAAAAGAGCAACTAAAGATGTTGATAAGCAGAAAAAGAAAATTCAGCATTACGCCTTAATTCTAAGACGTCATTAAATCAAAAAATCGGCATGCCACCCAAATTCAAGCAAAAAATATGTGTGGACCCCATTGATATGCCAGAAACCCCAAAAATTTCAACACTTAATTTAGAAAACTTTCCAACTGTCGAGCGTTACTAAACATCGAATATTCAACTCCAACGTGAAGCTGTTGTATGGCGAAACATCTTGGAGTGCTGCATCTGCACCTAGAGACATTAACAGCATCCATGTAATTGTCACTATCGCCTCCGCAGAATTTTACACATATTTTGGCTCGAACATATTAGAAACGCCGACCTATGGCACACCAAACAGTCCTTCAAGAGATGCGCAGCCGGAAATGGCGTTGTATCGAATCCTTCCGGACTCAGGGGAACTGCCCACACCTCGAGTCCTAAATAAAGGATGGTTAAATTTTAAGGGCCGATGTTGATTGAATAATACAAATTTTTTTTAGTAAATTATTGTCAATTCTTTTTATTATAATAATATTGGTATGGTTCAATTCTGTATGGAACGAAATATCGGTCAAATGGCCGCCGCGATCTCGGCGGCACACCTCCATCCGATGGTCCAAATTTTCGATGACGCTGAGGCATAACTTAGGTTCTATGCCTTTAATATGCCGAATTATCTCAACCTTTAGCTCTTGAATTGTTGCTGGCTTTTCGACGTACACCTTTTCATTCAAATAACCCCAAAGAAAAAGGTCCAACGGTGTCAAATCACATGATCTTGGCGGCCAATCAACATCGCCACGACGTGGGATAACACGGCCATTGAATTTGTCGCGCAAGCGAGCCATTGTTTCGTTAGCTGTGTGGCAATTGGCACCGCCCTGTTGAAAACACATATTGTCCACATCCATATCTTCCAATTCGGGCCATAAAAAGCTCGTAATCAAATTGAATTAGTCTGAAATTGAGAAATATCAAATGGAATGCAGAAACAAAAACTTGACGTTTAGGTGTTGTTCATATTCAACATCGGCCCTTAAAATGTACCCACCCTTTTGAATCCACTGGATGCTATTGTAGCAAACTTAAACGACTGGCGAATGAAAGAGAATTGAAAGAATGAATGGCAAAGCTTTGTTTCACGCGTCAACACTTCGGTAAGCAGATAATTTCACGGTCGATTGGCCACCAAGATCGTGAGATATCACACCGTTAGACTTTTTCCTTTGGGGCTACGTAATGTCCAAAGTCTATGCTGATAAATCAGCTACGATTCAGGCTTTTAAAACCAACGTTGCGCGTGATATTAACGCCATACCTGTTGAAATGCTCGAACAAGTCATCGAAAGTTGAACTCAACGGATGGACCATCTAAGACGTAGCCGCGGACAACTTTTGATAGACATAATCTTCAAAAAGTAAATGGCAAATACGGTTCTTTCAAATGATAATAAGCATTCCCCATTCAATGTTTTTTTTTTAAAAAAAGTAGGGAACCTCAATATTAATCACCCTATATATTCCTAATTTATATGAAAAATATTGACGAAAAATTTAAAACTTTTTAATGAAAATGTTTTCGTTTTGTAAACATTTTTTCGACCATTATTATGACATGAAAAGTTTTTATGCTGGTTTGATTTCTTTTTTGTTTCTTTTCGGAATCAACGAAAAAAAAATGGTGAAATGTATTTGCTATGATTGCACGCAGAGGTTTTTCTTCAGCAGGCTTTTGCGACGAATCAGTAACAAATCAAATGTCTTATACATTAGCCGTATTCACATGAATGAGAATTATGCTTTTATAATTATATAAAAGCAAAATTATATACTTAAAAATGACAGATTGTTTTGTATAAAGTCTTTTCCGACAAAATACGAACATTTTCGTAAAACATATAAAGCAAAAATTATGAAATTTCTACGAAAAGTACGAAATTTATACGAAAATGTTCCGTAAAGTTACGAATAAATTTTGTTGCTTTTCATACAACATAAGAAATTTGTCATAAAACATTACGAAATTTCAATGAAAATAACGATAACGACTTTTCGTGTAAAATAAGAATCTTTTCATAAAACAGATGAAGAACGAATTACGAAACTGCTACAAAAAAGACGAAATTTATACAACAAAAAAACGAAATTTATACGAAAATGTTCCTTTAAATTACGTATAAAATTTGTACGATGACTTTTCATACAAAATATGAAACTTTGCATAAAACAAATGAAGGAAAAATTACGGAATTTTTTAAAATGCTTTTTTAAGAAACCATTACGTAAATTCGTAAAACCTTCCTCACAAATACACGATATGTACTCGTACAAAAAACTTCGTCAAGAATATATTGAAAACATAATAAGCAGAATGTTTCGTGAATAGTATACGCAAAAAATAACCTCTAAATGCATCACACCTTAAAAAATTTATAGGTCGTCGTTCCATATTTCGGGGTGTTGCACACAAAATGACGAAGTGAATATACCGTCCATGCTAAGATGGTCTACAAGGGCCTGACATTATTTTTCTGCTTGCCAGGCCTTGGCAATTTCGACGCTGGCACTCGATGCCTCCTTTTGTTGCTGCGGCTGTGGTTGCTGCTGCTGTCCACTGTTGGTCCGTTGTTGTTTGTATAGGTTTAGTATTGCTGATAAACAACACCACAACAATTTCGAATTTCGTAAATACTTATACATACAAACGAGTACACAGCCACATATACATACAAACATGCATGTGTCTGTATGTATATGGATGTGTACGTACGAACTTTCCTTTTTATATTGACTTCCAGCTCTGCTACTTCTGCTTCCCTCATCGAAGTGGAATTGTTTTGTGGACTTCGTCTGTACGACCACTACCGCAGCGATCACGGGCCAGGCTATAAAATCTGAATCTGTCTTGTGATGGTGGTTGTAGCTGTCCGACGTTCGTTTGTTGTTTTGATTTCAAGAGTCACATTTCGAGCACCACTCACTCGTCCATTCAGCCGACCGCCCATCATTTCGTCTCTGCCCTGTTGTCGCTGTTGTTATCATATCGCCGGGGACTCGAAGGCAGCAACAAAGAAATCTTCTTGTCAACTACAACGATAGCAACCACCCCACGTCGGCAGTCCTTCTTGCCGTCCTTTCATCCCTCCCCTCCCTCAGATGCGATACACTGTCAACGGCAAGGAGGGCTCGCAAATTTCAGAATTTTATTTAATTTCCGTTCGAAATGCGATATTTTTATGCCAATGTCGTTCGTTGGATTGCAAAAAATCCAAAAAATATAAACTCTTGAATATCTCAAAACTTCTAGGTTTGAATGAGGAAACTCCGTTCTGAAGTGGAACTACCAAAACGAAATAAATATATTTCATGATGAAAATGCGGAAGACCGTTCAACCAATTTTTTACGAGATTTTTTTTCATTGACGGACGAAAAAAAAAAATCAGAACTTTTTTAGGTGTTTTCCTTCGTTTTTCTGTAGCCCCGTCGCGATCGCAATGAACCTAGAACATATTTTAAACAAAGAAGATTATAAGACCGGCCCACCATTGATCCGCTAATGAACTGGGTGAAAATCCCAATCCGAGCTTAAAAATAAAATCATATTAAAATTCGTAAAAATTTGTACTATTATTCGAGTACTCGTACCCATTTGTCCATATTGCTGCAAATTTGGGCCCCTGGAGTCCACGAGAAGGTGCTTGCATTCCGTTTAAAACTAAAAAAAAACCCATGTTGTTGTTGTAACAACAATATACTCGTATTATGTTTTGATATATAAAGGATTTGCTTCGATATCCAGGTGAAGGGAACGCGCCATTTGCACTTGATGCATTCAAAGACAACTGGGGGTCAGCTGAGTAGGCTTGACGTTCTGTTTTCGCTGTTGGCAGGCGGCACAAAAGTCCGTAACGTTACCCTTAATTCGCGCCCTATACGAACTGAGGCGTCTGCATGACCTAGATCTGAGCGAGAACCACACGCGTCTGTCGAGATGGCGTTTTCTCTTTTGGTAAAATCTTCAGGGGGATGTTCGCCTAGGACTACATTCAGGCTATAGCTGGATACTTCTGCTGTATGAATGTCACTCGGACCTGCTTAATAGTTTCCATGATCTAAAGGCTCTCTCTTTTACCGCTGCACCTATCTATCTCTCTCTCTCTTTAGATCATGAAGATCGTGCCTGGGCGTTGGCATCCTGTCCACGAGATGGTGGTTGGAATGACTACTGCAGATATTGCTTAGACAACAAGAAATTTTGCTTGCGCACTGTAAGGACCTTCGTCTCCTCATTCAGATGATCCTCAAAAGAGAGAAGGCAGAAGACACCCTTTTGGTCTGAATTTTCTTCCGCTGCGTCGTTCTCACATTCGCCGATCACGCTGGCGCCGATAAATTCGCTACAGACTGACATATCGCTGGTATTCAATTATATAGGGTGATCCATCTAGAGGTATTTTTTTAGAACAAAAAAATATAAAAATTCAAATCAAGTGTGAAATCTTTATTGGTAATTTTAAAGGACATTTTATGGCATTTATTTTTTGAAAATAATTTCTTTCAAATGTTGGCAACTGCATTATGGAAATAAGCGTTCGGTGAGAAACGGGAAGATTTTCGAACAAAATTTTGTTCAGTGCTGAGGCCCATTTCTGGCTCAACGGCAAAGTCAATAAACAAAAATGCCGCATCTGGGCTGAAGAGCAACCAGAAGAGTTTTTAGAGGTGCCATTTTACTTAGATAAAACCACGGTTTGGTGTGGTTTATAAGCTAGTGAAATCATCAGTGCATATTTTTTCGAAAATAATGATGGCCGGAACGTAACCGTGAATGGTGCGAATAGCGCGCCATGATATCGATCGTTATGCTACCTGCCGTACAGCTGCTCAAACAGTGGATCTATTGAGAGGTCATTAAGCAAAACAGCGTTTTGGACAGGTGAGTTGGCCGCCTCGATCGAGTGATATCACACCTTTAGACATTTTTCTTTGGGGTTACGTAAAGTCCAAAGTCAATGCTGACAAACCAGCTACGATTCAGGTTTTGGGAGCCAACATTACGCCTGTCATTAAAGCCATACCGGTCGCAATGCTCGAACGAGTCATCCAAAATTGGACCTTCAGAATGGAAACCCTGAGACGTAGTTGCGGCCAATATTTGAAGGAAATTATGTTCAAAAAATAAATGCCACAAAATGTCCTTTCAAATTACCAATAAAGATTCTACACTTGATTTGAATTTTTATATTTTTTTTTGTGCTGAAAAAATTCCTCTAGATGGATGACCCTTTATATTTATATTTTATGGACTGTCGGGGTCAACTTCTTCTGGCGATACATATCAGCTAATAGTGATGCAGTTTTCCGAACATAATCTCCATATTTTGTAGAATTCACCTTTTTGTTTGCAGTTTAAAACATTCAAGATCGTTCCTAGTCTTTGCACGATTTAATTGTCAATGCCAGTGATTCTAGTTACTGCCTCATTACACGCAGAAAAAAAGTATGGTTGTGGTGACAATATTCGAAGAGGATAATACTATTGTTGGGTATATGGTTGTGGTACAACATTATGATCCTCACAAAAATAGTATGATTCAAATACAATTATACTATGATCCTCACAACAATAGTATGATTCACACATAACCATACTATGATCCCCACAACCATAGTATGATTCACACTCAACCATACTATGATCTCCACAACCATTGTATGATCCTCACAACCGTAGTATGTTTCACATACAACCATAATATGATCCACACAACTATAGTATGATTCACACGCAACCATGTTATGATCCCTACAACCATAGTATGGTCCCACACAATTATACTATGATTTCCAATATAATTTATTAGAATTTGTTTAAGTTGTCGACAATAGATTTGAATTATGAAAATTATTCAAAAATACATTAAATTCAAAATAATAGGAGTGATTTATTTCACAGTAGAAAAATAAGTTTGAAGAAACGTAGGCGTTTTTATTAAAAATACTTTAGTTAAACAAAACCCAAGCAGCTCGTTTAAAAAATTTTAATTTCGATAAAAAAAGTACTATTATTGTATTAGATCCGTGCCAATAACATTTTTTCTTAAAAGCATATTTAAATGAAGAAAAATTACAATCATACAGTATGATTGCCGTTATCATATTATTGTTAACATAAAACGCACCAACCATATTTTTGTCGCACCAACCATATTAATATTGTTGCTTTAACCATATTTTCATTTTAAAATTTGGCAATAATTGTTACATTTCAACAATATTAATATTGCAGCAATTATACTATTGTCAAAACTAAATTCAGTTAACAATGCTATGATTGAGACGAACATACTTTTATTGCGGATAACATTTTATTATTACCGTGACCATGTAGTAACCATGTTTTTTCTCTGCGTGTATTTATAAAAAAATCTCCTACAGGTGTTTCCCTCGTTTGAGTTTTCGTATTTGTACTTGGGACATTCTACGTTGAGTCCAACTCTTTTTGATCTTTTCCTTATCCTAAACTGATGTGTTTTCCTCTTTTGGTAGGGTATACGCTAATTTTAGCAAGAACTCCATATACAGGGTGGCGTAACAATTGTGCTACAATAAAAAATTTAAATAACTCTTTTGTAAGCAATGTATTTTATTTGACTTTTTAATTTTATTCAGTTCAAGTTTATATGACTAATTGTGTGTGAAGGCTATAAACCGTCCACGCCTTTGCAAACCTGTTCAGAAAATTATTTATAGCGGCTTGAAGGGTTAAACTTAGAACCGCTTCAAATATTGTTTTAAATGGACTGCTTCAATTCAGTCAAATTCCTTGGATATGTTCTGTACTCCTCTTACTTGACATAACCCCATACAAAAAGTCTGGTGCAGTCAGGTCCGGCAACCTAGGGCGACAGCAAAAGGTAAATTTCTGGATATATATTTGTTTGGGAATTTTCATTTGAGCTTTGCCATATTTGGTCTGGCTTTATGTGCAGTTGCTCCATCTGTTGCTGTTGAATCGAATGCTCCATCTGTTGCTCCAACCAAATGCTGTTGAATGGGATACATCTTCGGCGCAGTTCTGCTTAAAAAATGCTTGGATTTGACGATGCTACAGCCGCGATGGTGTCTTAAACCCGAACATAGGGAACCCGATGGTACGGTCGTTGTGCGATGCTTCCAGATTCGGCAATCATGTTTAAAAGCCTAATAATGATCCATCTACTCGGGGAGTTTCGCCAAGCTCCCGCCTAAATTTCCTTTGGAAGGAAATCCTTATCCCAAATCCTATTTTCACTATCCTAAGCATACAATTTAATAAATCTAAATACTAACCTTCGAAATAAAAAAGAGAATAAGCCGATTGCTTACACAGAAAATAAGTTATTACCTTTTGTGTTTGTAGCACAATTTGTACGCCACCCTGTACTTCTTGAAGTCTCCGACTAGTACGAGTATTGCCAGGTGTTGTCAATGGATTGACAAAGTGAAAATGTTCGCCATCCTATCATGGAGGATACAAAAGATAGCATCGCAACGAAAATTCGCTTATTCGGTTTATAGATTTCCCATTTAAATAGACTTCAACAGTTGCTATTTATATTTCAGGCCCGGCAATAAAAACACAATAACTTATCATTGGAAAGGGTTTTATTGGTATTTAAAATATTCTCCTTTAAGGCACTTTTTTGAGCACTCTGAGACACCTTCAAAACATGATTTTTGAACGCTTCAACAGTTGCTTCGGCGATGAAAAACGTTGACCACGCATTATTTTCTTGATGCTAGGGAATAAGAAGAAGTCATTGGGTGCCAAATCAGGACTGTACGGTGGATGGCCCATCAATTCGACATCTTGAGTAGTCAAATAGCTCATCGTTTCAGCTGATGTGTGAAAGCTCGCATTGTCGTGATGCAAAATGATCCGTCTTCTCTTATTATCTTTCCTCATTTCTTCGAACACTGTTGGAAAACAGATGGTTGAGAACAACTTAGAATTGACCGTCCTACGTTTCACTAAAGGCACTGCGGCAACATGGCCGGTTATACCGAAAAAAAACGCAATCATTTACTTCGATGTATTTCTTCCACGAACAACGTTTGTTGGATTTGGTCGATTGCTGTTACGCTTCGGGGTTTGTATGCATAGATCCATCATTCGTCACCTGTGACAATGTAATACACTGCCTTTGAGCTACCGCAGTTATACTTTTTCAACATATCTTTGCACCAATTTGGTGCTTAGATGTACTTCTTCCACGAACAACTTTTGTTGGATTTGGCTCGTCTTGAAAGACCCATACGGTCGATTGCTATTTTGTTTCGGTTTCATATGGATAGATCCATGATTCGTCACCTGTGACAATGTTATACACTGCCTTTGAGCTTACGCAGTTATACTTTTTCAACGTCTCTTTGCACCAATCGCATGGAGCCTTTGTTTTTAAGCATTCGTCAAATTATGTGGGATCCAACGAAAACAACTTTTTTCACGGCCGAATGAACATGCAATATCTTATTGATGCTTGTCATACTAAAGCCCAAGGATACCTCAATCTTACGGTATGTCACATGTCGATCTTGCTTAATCAGTGCACGCACAGCATCGATGGTTTCTGGCAAAGTGACCGAAGTTAGACGTCCTTCACGATATTCATCCTGGACTGCGTTCGAGACTGAACTCTTGGTACCAGCGATTAACAGTGGTTTTTGATGGTGCTTCATCCCCAAAAGTCGAAACAGGTTGATTTAAACACTCTTCTTGTCTCGATTACCCAAGCCGAAAATCGTATCAAATCATCGCACGAAAATTTTCACAGGATATTTTTTGACATTTTTTGACTGAGAGGAATTTACCAACACACTGCAAACAAAACAATTCGCCCTCAAATGAAAAAACGTTCTAAGTGAAGTTATGCTAAAACAATGTGAAAGTTGCCAATGGTTCCAGTTCCAGTTTGCATCTGGGAACACTAGTATTGTCAGGGCCCGACATATTTATAGCAACCCTCGTATAACTGAATTTGAATTCAATAAATCGTGACCCCTATGTCAAATAAGTGGAATTGTGCGTAGAACGTTACATAAAAAAACCTCCAACGACATGAAGCAACCTAGAAAAGATCCCAGCCAGGCCAACAACATCCATTGCTAATAATCAACGCCCTCAAACCTTACTCACCACAGCGAAGACAAATGAAAACTTTTGAATTAATCCTCAGCAATAGGATTTGTGGCGATTTCTACAGTTCTACCCCCCACTGGCCCACTGAAGGCTTTGCCCACTCGCATGACTGGATGGCATTGCATATTCGTTGTTCTCACATATTTTGCACACGGCACCAAAGCTGAGAATATGAAATTTTAAAAACATTTTAAAGCCCCAGAGAAACCTTCAAAATATCTGTAAACGCCCCGATTAAAACACAAATAACAACGCAAATTGTGCTCAAGGAGAGAGCAAAAATGTTGTAGACAGGAAAGCCACCTCGAAATAAATGGCAACAGCAAATATGATAAACATAAATACACTCACATCTGTGTGTGTGTGCGTATGTATGTCGACTCATAAACAATCACGACGCCATACACATGCGCGAGACATGGACCTCCAAAGGCACTACACATCCCTGCTTATATCCGTCCATTCTCATAGAAGCGAAGTGCAAACACGACGAGGTCGTGCTGATGGTGGTGCTTTTTAACAATTCAATATGGCCGCGTGTGTCTACGGATGGAGGAATTGAATAAATTGACTTAAGTTCCTTCCCACCCCACCAGAGAGGAGATATGGCGAAACGACCTCCACACGTCGGCAGGAGCGTACATTTTTGGAAACGAGCTTAAGGAGAAAGGGTATTTTGGTTCCGATAGATAATCGATACCTTTTTTGGAGAGTATTCAGTATCGATACAGCAAGTATCGGAATTCAAAAAAGGGCAAACTTTTTAAAATCTCCCCACGTCGACCCTTAACACACACACAAATGTTAACACCCTTTTTATATTGGAAATAGTTTTTGGTAACCAAAGCTAAAAATCGACTTTCGACCAACCGATTAACTTGTGTTAACCGATACCGATTTCGATTATCGATTAATATATAATAAATTATAGTTAATACTAAATTTTCCTTTTTTTCCTAACAAAATCGTATTATTATTCTTCATATCGAATATAAATCCGTTTTCACCAGATTTTGGTAGACAATTTACACCAAAAAACATTATATGTGACGCGCAAAATAGAAGGCCCCTAAGGGTAAAACCAGTTTTGTTCACGGTGCACAGTGGGAAAATTACGAAAAAAATTGGAAATAATTCGGCCATTTCGTTTGTAATGGTCCGATTTAAATGAAAATTTACATTGACCTTCTTGAAGTGTTACTGAGCTTAAGTTTTGAATTTCATGCATCTGTGTTTAACAGGTGCTGCACAGTGGGCCCTCAAAGTTGGTCACCTCGAGTTAAAATTTTCTTTTTCAAGCCGCCAAAAGCGTATTTGTGGTCCGATCGTAATAATTTTTTCTTTAGTGAAATCTGCTGGACAAACCCAACCAAAAATGTTATTACAAATTTTTTCATATCTCGTACAATAAAAAAGATATCGGGACTTAAAGTTTTTTTTTCGAAAAATTTGCTTTGGATTTTCTGGGATTATTTTATTTTTGGGAATCAGTTTTAGGTGAATCGGGGAAAATTTAATCCTGGTTTAAAGAAAACACTTTGGTTAATGTTTTAAAAAAAGAATTGTAGCAAAATCACCAATAATATGAAAATGCCAGCTGTTCAAAGTCAACTATTGCGAAAAAAGTGGGATTTTGAGTGTTTTACGGCGAAAAGGTACCTTTACTCTTATGTCAATAACTTTAATGTTTCTTAAGTAACATACAAAAAATTTGCATTTATTTCAAAGAAAACTTTATGCTTAATACAAATAATAAGCAATTGTGACCCTAGTCGGTACTTTTCTTGCTCCAGGCGTTTGAGCTCAAATAAAAAAAATCGCCACACTGCTGGCCCAATTTGGTGCTATAAGTCAGTTAACTACATATGTTTTCTAAAATCCCAAGCAAAGAAATTTTGCGGGAGGCCATTTCTAGGACAAAAAAAATGAGTTTTTGTTAAAAAATCCCGTTTCTGGGATTTTGTTTTCCCCTGTGTCAAATTTTAGAAAAGTGGCAACTCCAATTTTTTTTTTGAATAAGTTTTTCATTTTGTCACAAAAATATTGATACTACGTAAAAAAATCAGGTTTATATCTCCAACCAGCAAAATTTTACAGTGGTCTGAAATATTGACTTTTTTTGCTACCTTCACAAAAAAATTTTTTTTTCTCGTTTTTATCAATTATTATTCAACATATTGAGTTAATTGCATTCTTTTTTATAATCTGTTAAAACTAGAGGTAATTACCTTTCCATTGGTATATAAAAAGTATATCCTTTTACCTACACTTATAACAGCACGTGCGCTGGAATAAGACCCCTTTGAGTAAAGTATGAATTTTATAGGTAAGAATACCAATTTTAAAAATTCTCGTACCTATCCATAAATAGCAAAAATATATATTTTTACCATTATTGTTTACCTATTGTGTAAAAACGGAAAATGGGTAGTATTGTATAGTATGGATCTAGGTACCTAAACATTCATTCTTATATGTTTTGGGGGAATACCTGTCCCCTATGTCCGGAATATTGTGCAACATTTTAGGCGAATGTACCTGGGTACATAAAAATTCATTGTTATAAATGTATTTTTGGGGAATACCTGGTATTTTAGTCAAGTATTAATTGCGGATATTATTGTGATTACCTGTAAGTATTACTCATTGATATAAGAACCGCCGATTTTGTATGGGTTTATCATAACAAATTAATCCGCCATGACGATAACACTCCTTGTTCAAGAACTTGTTGAATTTTTAAAAAACACCAAACTTCGGAAAATGGAGAACAGAGTAGCATATTTAATAGAGTGCATAGAGTCAACATATAGCGAGATAACACAATCTAACGAAAGCAGCAAAGTATTAAATTTTTTGAAAAAATTTGACCGGCTCATGGAGAAGTATCACAGGAATTATTCAAGATTACCAACTGAGTGGCTCGACAGTATAATTGAATTTAAAACTGTCCCTGCTTTAGTGGGTGCTCCTACTAAGGAATACGACGATCTATGTCCAAAGGCAAAGAAACAACGGTTGTCGGCTGAGATGGCAAATCATTCACCTTCAAAGATTTGTGATACATTCAAGGAATTACTGACGGTGGAAAATCGGCCATCTAGCGCAAAAAGAATTGCAGACGTGTTAACGGAAGCATCACCAAGGCGGCTCCAACGCATTGAAAGAAGTATTGCAACACCATGTCCTGGTTTTAGCGAGGAAGAAGCATTAGCTTTAATCATCGAATTGGGATTGAGTAAGAACAAGTACACTCATTTAAGAAGAATGCTGCTTGATAAAGGATGTGACATGTTTCCCGCATACAACCGAATAAAGGAACGAAAAATGGAAATTTTGCCAAACCCAGTGATAATTACAGAAAAGGCCGGCAGCGTTAGTTTGGAACTACTTCTCCAAAATACTGCCAGTAGGATAATAACAACATTGAATGAGGAACAACTAAAAAAAATCAACAACAGCCATCTTCAATTAATATGCAAGTGGGGATGTGATGGTTTGTCAGCACTTTCGGAATACAAACAATGCTCTGATAGCCAATCTACCCAGATCGAATTCAAGAGCGTATTCATGGCATCTTTGGTTCCTCTGAGGTTAAATTTAGACTCTACCTTACCTTCAACTTCGCGCAGAAAATCAAACCCTACTGAAGCAATATGGCGTAATCCAACACCTGGCTCCAAAATTTATTGCAGACCAATCTCCTTCGTATATCATAAAGAAACGAGTGATTTAACTAAAGCCATCACAGACAAATTAAAAGATATTTCGAGATTAGAAGATTTTGCATTTAAATTCGACAGGTATTCTATTACAATATCTTTTAAAATGTTCCTGACAATGGTAGATGGAAAAGCCGCAAACGATATTACAGGAAACAAATCTAGCTGGAAGTGTTTCATTTGCAATAAAAGCAAAGTTAATTTTTCAAACGCTTCGAATAATTCAGTAGTCAATGAAGATACCCTTGAGTTTGGAATAGCACCGTTACATGCTCGAATCAGGTTTCTAGAACACTTTCTAAACCTTGCTTATGACATTAAGTATAAATCTATACCAGGAAATGAAAGGAAAAACATTCGAGCTAACAAAGAAATGCATGAAATGAGAGCAAGTGAAAAAAAAAGAATTCAAGATGCATTTAAACAACAAACTGGCCTAAATATTTCTAAACCACGCTCGAACTTTGGGAATACAAATGATGGAAACACTGCCAGAAGATTCTTCGCAGACTATAATACAGCTGCAGAAATAACTGGAATCAATAAGGAGTTGATTCGAATGGTTAATATATTGCTTTTAGCTCTGAATTCCAAACAAAAGATTAATTCCGATAAATTTGGAGTTTACGCCGAACGAATTTTAAAAATGCTTGCTGATCTCTATCCCTGGAAAGATCTAACGCCAACTATACACAGAGTCCTGTTCCATGGGAAACAAATAATCGAGTCTCACCTTCTCCCTATAGGCGAGTTAACTGAAGAACCACAAGAAGCTAGAAATCGAGACTTCAGATATGTTCAACAATTTTCCACAAGAAAATGCTCAAGAATAGCACAAAACGAAGACTTACTTAATAGTTTATTATTATCTTCAGATCCTTTTTTATCCTCCATGAGAAGTAAGTTGACTTCGTACCACGAAATGACGCATGGAGACGAAGAAGAATTTTCTGATTTATTAGATATGCTGGACGTGGAATAAAATCATTTAAGTTTAATGTTTTTTAATTATAAGATTTATTTAAATGTTAATTTATTTAAAAAAAAGTTTTTCACAAAAAATGAAGTCAATAGCATCTTTTTATTCAAATTTTCTATCTGCAACAATTAAATTACTTTTTTGCGATTGGAAATGTGTAAATTTGATTTTTTTAAATGCAACAACATTGATCTCTCACAAAATGAAATTGCTATTTACCAAAAAAATTAATATTTTACTCAAAGGGGTCTTATTCCAGCGCACGTGCTGTTATAAGTGTAGGTAAAAGGATATACTTTTTATATACCAATGGAAAGGTAATTACCTCTAGTTTTAACAGATTATAAAAAAGAATGCAATTAACTCAATATGTTGAATAATAATTGATAAAAACGAGAAAAAAAAATTTTTTTGTGAAGGTAGCAAAAAAAGTCAATATTTCAGACCACTGTAAAATTTTGCTGGTTGGAGATATAAACCTGATTTTTTAACGTAGTATCAATATTTTTGTGACAAAATGAAAAACTTATTCAAAAAAAAAATTGGAGTTGCCACTTTTCTAAAATTTGACACAGGGGAAAACAAAATCCCAGAAACGGGATTTTTTAACAAAAACTCATTTTTTTGTCCTAGAAATGGCCTCCCGCAAAATTTCTTTGCTTGGGATTTTAGAAAACATATGTAGTTAACTGACTTATAGCACCAAATTGGGCCAGCAGTGTGGCGATTTTTTTTATTTGAGCTCAAACTCAATTTTTTTTGAAAAAAATGCCCATATTTGGAGACGCCTGGAGCAAGAAAAGTACCGACTAGGGTCACAATTGCTTATTATTTGTATTAAGCATAAAGTTTTCTTTGAAATAAATGCAAATTTTTTGTAGGTTACTTAAGAAACATTAAAGTTATTGACATAAGAGTAAAGGTACCTTTTCGCCGTAAAACACTCAAAATCCCACTTTTTTCGCAATAGTTGACTTTGAACAGCTGGCATTTTCATATTATTGGTGATTTTGCTACAATTCTTTTTTTAAAACATTAACCAAAGTGTTTTCTTTAAACCAGGATTAAATTTTCCCCGATTCACCTAAAACTGATTCCCAAAAATAAAATAATCCCAGAAAATCCAAAGCAAATTTTTCGAAAAAAAAACTTTAAGTCCCGATATCTTTTTTATTGTACGAGATATGAAAAAATTTGTAATAACATTTTTGGTTGGGTTTGTCCAGCAGATTTCACTAAAGAAAAAATTATTACGATCGGACCACAAATACGCTTTTGGCGGCTTGAAAAAGAAAATTTTAACTCGAGGTGACCAACTTTGAGGGCCCACTGTGCAGCACCTGTTAAACACAGATGCATGAAATTCAAAACTTAAGCTCAGTAACACTTCAAGAAGGTCAATGTAAATTTTCATTTAAATCGGACCATTACAAACGAAATGGCCGAATTATTTCCAATTTTTTTCGTAATTTTCCCACTGTGCGGTGTAGAATCGACGACTTTACTTTCATAAAACGCGCATATCTCTGGGAGAGAACATTTTTGGGGCATGGGATCTGTCTCATACGATGCTCAGATGTTGTCCACATCAAACAAAAAAAAGTGAAAATTGATTTTTTTTTTTACCCTTAGGTCCCTTTCTCTATGCGCTGTCACATATAAGTAAACGTAATAAATACAAAAATGGTATTCAGAATTCGTCCAAAGTCTTGCTGTATAAGAGCAGTCAGCTACGTATATTTAACGAGAATTGACAGCTGTAGAGTTTTTCCGCAAACATAGCCAACACAATTAAAAACTTCTTTTAGAAGTTTTTTGGTGATTTATTAAGTCCGAAAAGGAAAAAAAAGGCCCAACCATGCCCCCATTCAGTGGTAACATCTGCAAAAATTCCGCAAGGTATGAAACAACACCCAAATTAAAGTTTTTAAATAAAAAAATTTCAAAAATTTTACCCCATTCAAAATATTTTTTTTATCAAAAGTTTTTAGTGGGTGCTTTTTTATACTTCGCGGAATTCATGCGAATACTACTGAAAGGGGAGTAGGCTGTGCATTTTTTCCATTTTAAACTAAATAGCGATTAAATAAAAAGCTTGTGCGAGAAGTTTTTAATTGTGTTGGCTATGTTTGCGGGAAAACTATACTCCTATTAATTCTCGTTAAATCTATTGCCTGCTCTTTTATAACAAGATTCAGAAAATCAGTAAAAACACTACTAAGACGGGTACATTTTTTTAAAAACTTTTTTTTCTGAAATTATCAGCTTGTTATTTTTTTCTGAGTAGGCTTTGCAAAAGCTTTAAAAATGCCCTGCTGTTAGGTAGAAGGTGACTGCTGAGAGGAGAGCGATAAGTCATGCTCCGCTGTTGCTTGTCAAGCTCATTGAGTTGACTTGTTGCCTCCCATAAAGTATGGCGGAGTATGTTTTTAGAGCCAACCATTAAATATAGGAGGAGAATACTGCTTGTTATTTCTTTCTGTGTAGGCTTTGCAAAAGCTTCAAGGATGCCCTGCTGTTAGGTAGAAGGTGGCCGCTGAGAGGAGAGCGATCAGAAATGCTCCGCTGTTGCATGTCAAGCTCATTAAATTGCCTTGTCTTTTCCAATAAAGTTTGGCCGTGTAGATTTATAGAGTCCATCATTGAATATAGGAGAAGAATATTTTCCTACTACTCCTCTGCTTATGGCTGACAAGGCAATCTCTACGTAGTCATTCATCTACTGACTTATTTTAAGGAAACTGATCACCAAGAGTTCCTCATCTTCATCGTGCTCATGCTCCTATTACTTAAAACGTCGTCTTAATGAAAAATCCACCCCATTGGCCGACTTTTACTCTGGTCATATTCTATGACTTCCTAAAGAGAACCAGACCTTTTGCCTTTCTCGCCGCATAAAAGGTTGCAGGCATGTCATTGTGCTACTTGTTGCAGTTAGACCAAATGTATGGTTACTTGGATATGGCTGAGTGATTCCTCTGGTAGCCTGTACAATTCGTTGTCGTCCACATCATCATCATTATCAACCACCTCCTCTTCTGTCGACAGAGTCGCTTCCAAATGCTTAGTCTTAGTAAGACTAAACGGACATTGTCCCCTCTGCTGGGTGCAAGCATGGATGACTTTTGGTTTACACTAAGTGTGAGTGTGCCTGAGGTTGTGGCCTAATCGTAAGGGTGCCTAGCTAGTGTCTCCTATTGTTGCCTGCCACAGCGCACGGCACCTTATCCGTCCCTGTTCGTCTATCCGTCGTTTCGTTGTATTCTGCTGATAAAGCCTTTTTTGTAGCTGCTGCCATCATTCGCTCTGCCTGCGGTAACTGCAGTTCCACTGTAATTTTGCTCATGCCTTTCGTTTCGTTGTTTGCTTCTTGGAGTGCTTTACCCTGATTCCATTTTAAATAGGAAATGTATCATCCACTTACACATGGACATAATGGCCATGTATCGGGTATCGGTGTGCAGAGCCCGCGTATCTGTGTGCCTGTTTTTCAGTGTGTTTTTTCAGGGGACATTGAGCTTTGACTTTTGTTCGTATTTTCAGAGTGCGCGCGCCTCGCATAGGTTTCCCTTTTCCCTCGCTGTGTGAGTGGTTGTGCGTGTGTGTGTGTCTGTGGGACTGTGCCTGTGTCCAATATTCCGAGTCGTCGCTAATTCAATTAACGGATGTACATTGGGTCGGAGAAAAAAGGCTTAAGTGGCAAAAAAAAACACACTGAAAATCCATATAGGCTCCCCGCCACACAACCCTTTTTTCGGTCGTTGGTTTTTTATTTGTAACACTTGGACGAGTACCAACGACTGCCTGCTGCTTGTTTGGAATTGTCCAAATCCTGTTAGTGTCAGTGGCGGCCAGAGTGTGTATGGATTCTCTTGCTAGCTTGTTATGCCTTTGCTTACTATCTGCCTTGATGGAGACCTAGAAAGACTATGTTTTTCCTGAATAGAGGAGGACAACAATGAAGACAGATTTAAAATGTTCTGAATTTTGACCTAGAATATGGCAAATCAAATAGAATATCCACTTCTGCTACACCGCCTACTTAAGATAAATCCTTTAAATGAAAAGCCATCTTCATCTGCAAACTTTTGCATCCAAAGAGCCTAAAATTTTAAAAAATGGATATCGAAAATTTGTTTTAGATAATTTTATCACATGGGAAGAATTCTCGGGAGGTATCTTGTGTTAAAAATGCCCTACTCGATTATTTAAATGTCAGTAGGAATGTTAAGTAGAAAGTAGTAAAGAGGCTATGATACCCTCAATGTGCAGTTAGAGCAATTGAAAATATGATACTTTTGGATACTTTAGACGGGGTATTTAAGAAGTACCTTAAATTTTTTTTTTGTTTTTTTTTTGGGGGGGGGGGGGGGGTTTGAAAATTTTTAAAATGACCAAAAAATGTATTTTTGGGCATTTCTAAAAATTCTGCTGTTCTGGAAAGGATTTCCCGATTTGTACGAAATTTGGGTGATATGAAAGAGAACACTACACTGAAATAAAATATTTTCATCAAATCAATGAAAAAGATTCTTCAATAGTTCTACACATCAAATTGAAGACAAAATTCATTGATTTGATGAATAAATTCTTCAATTTAAAGTGTTTAGTTTTTATGGCATTATTCTGTGTTTATCAAATTCAAGAATTATTTTCCATCCATCTTGCATGCTGTACATCAATATTTCGTATGACGTAGCAAGAGTAAATTGTGCAAACCAATGACACGTAACAAAACATACACACACGAGCAAATACTCACAAGAGAGAATTTTTATTGTGTTTACTTTGTTCGCTAGAATACATAGCTGATAGCATTCTCGTTAAATGTGAATCCTTCCGCTCCTAATTATAAAGCCCTCGATCAAATCATATTCATTGCTTAGGGTCTGATGGTGGTGATGTACTGATTGTTCTTTCGCCTGAGCTTTGAATTATTTTAGGTTTCTATAAATGAAATGTTCAATAGAAATATGGTCTCACATGTGCCTAAGACTTAAGCAAGAAAATCAATTTTCATTAAATCGATGTACAATGTTCGTCAAATTGATGTACAATGTTCGTCAAAATGAAGTACATTGTTCTTCGGATTTATGTACAATGTTCATCAAGTTGATGTAAGAAATTGAAGAATAATTGATAAAAACTACTACATTAAATTGAAGAAAAGTGTATTTTACCAAGATTTTCAAACTGATGCCATATTTGAGTTTGTGAGAAAATTAGGATTTAAATTGGAACCGATTTTCTTCAATTCAAACAGCTTCTATCTTTTCTTGGTCCCAGAAATTAAATCATGCTATATCTCCTTTATACTCAACGTAAGATGTGGCTTAAAGAGCTAAAAACATAAAGTCGGATTTCTTTCATTTTCTCGTAAAATCTAAGATAATTTATAGCCCGTCCGAAGGGTCCAAAAACCTATTGAGTTTACTTTTCGGAACATTTAGATATGCAGGTTATAATATAATTATAGACTTTAGCTTTTTTAAAAGAATACTCTTCAAATCATTGTCTATTGGAGAGAAACATATATGTATTATACTAAAGGGTGATGCAACCATAGTGCACGATGTTAATTGTCAGTCACACCTTAACGCCAAGTTCTTTGGCCAACTTAATTCGACATTTCTTTGTTTCAGTGTTTGACAAACTCAACCATGGAGAGGTACACAATTGAGCAGCGCGTTAGGATTGTTAAAGCTTTAAGCGGAAATTGGCGTTCAAATCAAAATCCATTTCTTGCACTTCGTGATTTTATGGTCAGCACAATCTACTGTAGATTTGCTAAAAAGTAGAATTGCCGCTTTAGGGCAAATGAGAATCCACGAGTTATTGTTAAAAAACTGAGCATCCAAAAAAAGAGTGACTGTTTGGTGCAGTTTATGGGCTTGCGGTGTCAGCGGGCCGTACCTTTTCGAAAATGAGGTCGGCTGATCAGTAACACTGAATGCTGTTCTCTATCGGGAGATGTTACGGGTTTCTTGTGGCCAAAACATTGAGGATAAGATCCACGATCATGCGAGGTTCCAACAGGATGGTGCCACTTACCACACAGCCAACGAAACAATGCCACTTTTGCGCTAGAAATTCAAAGGCCTTTCTAACTCTCGTCGTGGCGAAGCTAATTGGCCGCCACGATCATGTGACTTGACACCATCGGACTTTTTTCTTTAGGGATATTAAAAAAAGGAGTACACCAAAAAGCCAAGAAAAATTCAAGAGCTAAAGGACTAAAGATAATTCGGAACATTAACGACATTGAACCTCCATTATGTCTCAGAGTTATTGAAAATATTGACCATCGGATCGGACCATTCGTCCGCGAATTTGTTGCACACATAATTGTCATAGATAATTCTATTGTTATAAAAAATATTAAGATAAATTTCTGAAAACTTTTTGTTTTATTTACAATTTCAGTTGACCACCCTTGACTATGTATAATTGGGTAGGTCGATAAAGCAATCGATATTGTTCCATCGATTTTTCGATAGCTTTTGGCATGAAGAAATAAGTTTCACTAAGATATTGCAAAAAAAAATCATTTTGAAGGCGCCGAAATTTGTTCTACCGAATCGAAGAAAATCGAGTCAGTATTTAAATATTTTATAATATATTTTATGGATTCTTTATTGGTTGGGGGTCATTTTGTACATTTTTGACCCTAGGTTCTGTAAAAAAAGGTCAAAACTCGAAAAAATACCGATTAAAGGTATGTATTTCGTAAATAGCCAACACTTTAAGCTTTCATTTGGGACTTTGTTTTGGAATTTACCCCTTAAAATGCCGGAGATAATGGAATTTTAGTTTCAGTTTTGTGCAAAATTTGCACAACATTTTCACAAAAAATTGACAATACTGATCATAGGTCATTTTGCGATATGGAATTATCAATCTTGCCATTTTCTAACAATATGGCAACAGTTTTAGATGAAACTGCACGCTCTGGTAACATTTCTTCTAAAGGGTGTCCCAAGAAGAGCGCAATTTTTAAATGACTGATGCAGCAATTGAATTGTTTCTCTGGCTGTATGACATGTGGCGCCGTCTTGTTGGAACCACATGCCCTCCACATTCATTTCTTCAATTCTAGGCAAGAAAAAACTGGTTATCATTTCACGATACCAAACACCATTGACTGTTTGCGCTTGACCTGCCTCATTTTCATAAAAAAAGGTCCAATGATTCCTCCAGCCCAAAAACCACACCACACAGTGACACGTTGAGGATGCATTTGCTTCTCGTGAATCACTCGAGGATTTTCCGCACCCCAAAAAATGGGCCTCGTCACTGAAGATGATTTTATCGGCAAAATCAGCATTTTCATGTTGTCTCTCCAATACCCAATTGACGAACTCCCTTCGCTGTCCATGGTCAGCTGGCTTCAGTTCCTGAGTCAATTGACTTTTGTATGCATGAAGATGCAAATCTTTCGTCAAAATTCGCTGCAAAGTGGATTTTGGAGACACCAATTTGCTGAGCTCGGTGTCGAATTGAGGTGGATGGAGTTTGAGCGACATCATCACGTACAGCTGCGACGTTTTCGGTCTATCGACCTGGTCGATGGCGCGTTGTTGTCTTTACATCACTAACAGACCCAGTTTCGGCAAATTTATCCATTAATCTCTTTACAGTTGACTCTTTTGGAGCATTATTGTGACCCCAAATTGATCGCAATTTGCGAACTATAGCCGCAAAACTTTCACCATTTTGGTAAAACAATTTCACAATGAGAATGCGTTGTTCATTCGTGTAGCGCTCCATTTTTACTAACCTCGTACCTTCTACTAACAAACAATAACAATTGTTCAAATGTCAAACAATGACACTTCGAATGTTGCCAGATTTAAAAATTGCGTTCTTTTTGGGACACCCTTTAGTAACGGAAAAAGCTTCATTCTGGAAAAACTCGTAATAACGTAAAGTTTTGTAAAATGAATATAAACAACAGTTGGAAATTTCGAAAAATGTTCAGCGATGAAGATAGAGCGACCATCACTGCCCGAACAATAAATATGTTGAGGGACTAGGGCTTTTTTCAAAAGAGGGGGAATATTTCTGCCCAAAAGGCCATCCTCTGAGGCTCGTTACACTAGAAAATAATGCTGATGGATGGATTTGGAGGTAAGAAATACATGGAAATCAGTAAGAAATGCATGAAAACAGATTTTTTTTCAAATAATTTTTTATTTTTTTTAATAAAGAGCATTATCTCCTGTTCTAAAAGGGTTTTAACATCCCAAATGCGTTAAATGAAATGTTAATATATTGGCTACAAAACAAAAAGATCGTTAAATACATTTATAAAAATAGGCATTTTTCCAGTAATAAGACATTTTTTTTGTGTCCAACGACATCTACATATATTGCTTAATAATAAAGGAAAAGTTTCACAGATAAGGCTCAATATCTGAATTATACGACTAAACTTTCGAGGCCCATATCTCGGAAACTATGGAAGACGGTCGATTTTTTTTTATTTAACATTTTCTGCATAGAATAAACGGTTTTATCGATGGTGCAAAGTAGATTCCGATCCGAGCGTTGTTACTAGATTTAAGCGGAGCGTTTTCCCATCATGCCAAAAGTTATCGAAAAATCTATAGCACAATATCGACAAATTTTCGTTATTACAAATCAGCCGAAGCTTATGTAAAGGGTGTTTTTTATTGAGGTATAGAACTTCGAATTGAAATAAAACACAAGAAAATCGTTTTAATGTCCATCAATTTGGCTTTATTGGAAGGATAATTTTATGCCATTCATGTTTAAATATGATTTCGGGCATGTGGCCGCCGCGGCTGGCTCGAATAAAGCCAATTCTACAGGTCCAATTTTCAACCACTTTTTCGAGCATATGGGGCCGTATGTTGGCAATAGCGCCACGAATGTTGGCTTCCAAGTCCCCTAACGTGTTTCTGGTTTGTTGGCGTAGACGAGCGACTTCACATATCCCCAAAGAAAATAATCCAATGGTCCATGTTAACCGATCCATGGTTAACCGAATTAATTGCTCTGATGGACGATTATGTCGACCATAAAATGGACGGAGCTTGCGGTGAACTTCGCGAACTGAACCATTACTTTCGAAATAAATTTGCACGATTTGCAAGCGTTGTTCTTTTGTCAACCTGTTCATGATGAAATGGCAAACCAAACTAAATATTAATCACTTGACAGCTGACAAAATGGCCGCCAGTTAAAAAAGTGATGCCAACTTAAAGTTCTATACCCCAATAAAAAACACCCCTTATAATTAACTTAACATTTTCTCGTAAAACTGCCGTCTGCTTATTACTAATTTTCTCTTCTTTAATTTCAGGTACTTTTTTTGAGGTTAAGTATTCATTGGAATATCCACACCCCCAAAACAAAAAACCGTAAGTAAATCAAGCGGGCTTCCTTTATGACCCCAAACATGGAGTCAATGAATGACTTCGAAACATTCAAGCGCTGCTTATGAACACCTAAAAAAACAAGATTTTAAAAATTGAAAGTTTCATTACGATCGAATACGACACAAGACAGCCCAATAAAACCTTGCGTGTCATCAAAAGACAGAACGCATTTTTTGAAATTGAGGCCAACGATTGATTAGTGGCTGTCGATAGATTAACGAAATTGAGCGAGCTCGCCCCCGTCATCAGCTAGCGGGGCAGTGGCACGTTGAACGTAGGCCATGGGGCGAGTGATGGCCGGTATAGGATGACGTCTGGATGATCATAACGTTGGGGGGAAAACGCACACAAACATGGTCCACATTCAATGCTAGATTTTTTTTACTCTAGTCCATGAGACTTCCAACCAAAATGATCACTAGCCAAGAGACGCCGAAGCGCAACGCACACTCACGCATGCTCCGATCTAAGCGAGGCAAACTGAGGCACTCATACAAGTGCTGCCTTCCGTAAGACACTTGTGTATTGGGTTGGCTATCCGACACAGATACTCGCCCTCTCTCTCTCTCTGTGACTCAGCCTCTGGGCAAAGTGCGAGTTTGCCCGTGTGTGCGCACGCGTTTGCCCGGGCATTAGATACAATTTGCCAAGAACGCATAAAACTCAAAACAGGCTGTGGTGCGTATGACGATTCGATGGCTTACGGTGCGTCGCGCTGTGTTGCCCTGGTACGCTATGGTTTTCTATTTCTATGGAAGCCTACAGCAACAAGCACAAGAATACCGTGACTCCAAAACAAAATACAAAAAAACAGACAACTTAAACCATTCCAATCCCTCCGCGCTACGAGAACCATCAACACCACCAGCAACAACCCCGCTTGTTGTGATGGTCGGCCGGTCTGTCCAATGAACGGATGAGTGAGTGGAATGGTTGGCTGGCTGGCTGACTGGCTGGATATAAACCGGTGACTGGAACCGCCATAAAAGAACACAACAAGCACTGCCAGTCGTTCAGCCCCCAGCTCCCCTCCACCGGCGCCCTTTGCCCCTCGAGCTTCTCTAACGCCTTTTTACAGAACAGCCGAATGGCCAAGAATCTAAGACCAACAGCGAAGAACATTCTGTCTGCCTGTCTAAAGAAGAAGAAGAATAGTCAACTGTAAAAAACTTGTGTGTTCACAGAAAATAGAGAATATTAGAGACCAAAGAAGCAACAACAACAACGACAGCAGCAACCCAAAAGATAATAACAACAAAATAAAGAGTTAATGTTATAAAGAAACAGGTACAAAATAGTGCTACAACAACAACGTGTTCAAACACTGTCTCTCCCTTTCGTAGTAGCATTAAGATACTTGTACGTTAGTCAACCACTGTGCACCGTGTTTAAAAGTATCAACAATGTCCAAAATCGAAATCGGCATCTTGGGTTTTATGTCCAAACCCGACATGTCGGCTTACCTGAATTTTTGCTTTTGGGGTTTCGGATTATTGGTTGTAGCAAAGAAAAATCCAAAAAAATATTTAAGCTAAACCCACCTTTAAGTATACCGAGTGACTCAAAATCACCAGTTGATTCTATATAGCGATATCTGTCTGTCCGTGCCTCCAACGGTCTGTTGTCAATCTAAAGCTTATTTTCAAACTTCAGGTCGCGACTGTTGTCCGATCTTCATGAGATTTGGCAGAAGTATTTTTTTCTTTTAGATAACGGCAGATGCTGTAAACTTTAAAGCAAATCAGTTAAAATGGTTGGTATAGCTCCCACACATAACGGGTGGGTCATTTGAAATTTTAAATTTTAATCGGTTGTAAAAATTATTTTTTCCAATTTCAGGTTTTATTGGAAAGGTTAAACTTTGACATATACGGGCTGCTTTTTATACTTCTGGCCTAATAATGAAAATCCGAATATATATCATCAAAAACGCTTTTATTGTTTTTCAAAGTATTTTCCAGCATGATTTATACACTTTTACAAATTGTCGAAGTACTTTTTCGATTGAGACACCTCCAAAACATGGGTTTTGAACGCTTCAATAGCATCTTCTGGCGATGAAAATCGTTGACCACGTATTTTTTTCTTGATTTGCGGGAAACAAAAGAAGTCATTGGGTGCCAAGTCAGGGCTTTACGGCGGATGACCCATCAATTCGACGTTTCGGCCGGTCAAAAAGGCGGTGGTTTGAGCCGATGTGTGAGTGCTCGCATTGTCAAGGTGCACAAGGATTCGTCTTCTCTCGTTCGTTTTTCGAATTTCAGCGAAGACTTTAGGCAAACAAATTGCGGTGTACCACTCAGAATCGACCTCCTACGTTGCTCAAGCGGAACAGTCGAAGTGCTTCTTCCACGAACAACTTTTGTTGGATTCGGCTCATCTTCGAAGCCCCACACGGCGGATTGCTGTTTTGTTTCGGGTTCATACGCTTAGAATCATGATTCGTCACCTGTGATGATCTTATAAACGTCATACGTTGCTCAAGCGGAACAGTTGAAGTGCTTCTTCCACGAACAACTTTTGTTGGATTTGGCTCATCTTCAAAGACCCACACGGTCGATTGCTGTTTTGTTTCGGGCTCATACGCTTAGAATCATGATTCGTCACCTGCGACTATCTTTTAAACGTCTTACGTCGCTCAAGCGGACCAGTCGAAGTGCTTCTTCCACGAACAACTTTCGTTGGATTTAGCTCATCTTCAAAGACACACACGGTCGATTGCTGTTTTGTTTCGGGCTCATACGCTTAGACCCCTGAATCGTCACCTGTGATGATCTTATAAACGTCATACGTTGCTCAAGCGGAACAGTCGAAGTGCTTCTTCCACGAACAACTTTTGTTGGATTTGGCTCATCTTTAAAGACCCACACGGTCGATTGCTGTTTTGTTTCGGGCTCATACGCTTAGAATCATGATTCGTCACCTGTGACGATCTTATAAACGTCATACGTTGCTCAAGCGGAATAGTCGAAGTGCGTCTTCCACGAACAACTTTTGTTGGATTTGGCTCATCTTTGAAGAACCACACGGCGGATTGCTGTTTTGTTTCGGGCTCATACGCTTAGATCCATGATTCGTCAACTGTGACGATCTTATAAACGTCTTACGTTGCTCAAGCGGACCAGTCGAAGTGCTTCTTCCACGAACAACTTTCGTTGGATTTGGCTCATCTTCGAAGACCTACGAGGTCGATTGCTCTTTTGTTCCGGGCTCATACGCTTAGAATCATGATTCGTCACCTGTGATGATCTTATAAACGTGTTTTCAAGCACCGCGATTGTATTATTGAAAATTTGTTTGCACCAATCGACACATGCCTTTTTTTGAGCGATTGTAAAATTGTGTGGGATCCAACGAGAACAAACCTTTTTTATGGCCAGGTGTTCATGCAATATCGAATGTATGCTAGTGAAAGAAATGCCCAAGGATGCCTCTATCTCACGGTATGTCCCATGACGATCTTGCATTATCAGTTCACGCACGGCATCAATGTTCTCTGGCACAACAGCCGTTTTTGGACGACCATCACGACCTTCGTCTTTGAGCGAGCGTCGGCCACGATTGAATTCATTAAACCAGTTTTTCATAGTGCTATAGGATGGTGCTAAATTGCCATACAAAGATTTAAGTTCGTCGATGCACTCTTGTCGTGATAATCCACGTCGAAAGATGTGAAAAATGATCGCACGAAAATGTTCACGAGTTAATTACATTTTTTTGGCAAATTTATTTTTTCACTGTCACTGTAAACAACACAAATGATGGTCGTACGTCAAAACGTTCTGAGTTCGTTTATGCTAAGAAATGTCAAACGTTCCAATGGAAATGTCAGAAATATATATAGCAACCTTAATAATGGAACACCATCCGATGTGTTTTCTTTTCTTTCAATGGGCTGAAGATTGTTTGGTGAAGGAGATGAAGAATTTTACCGAAAAATAGTGTTTTCGGATGAGGCTTATTTACATTTCGATGGGGCTCAGAAAACCCCATAAGTGACTATTGAGAAGCCAATGCATCCGCAACGAGTCACTGTTTGGCGTGGAGTTTGGGCTGGCGGTATCATTCGGCCAATTTTTTCGAAAATGAGCACGGGCCGCCGTTACCGTCAACCAAAATTTCAAGAGAATGACATAGACGAAACTTTGTTTCATTAAGATGGGGCCACACGTCACTCAGCCAACGCAACCATCGATATTTTACGCACTGTTTTTGAAAATCGAATAATCAGCCGAAATTGTGATGTCAATTGGCTGCCTCGGAACTGTGATTTGAGCCCTTTAGATTATTTTCTGTCTGGAGCCATTAAGGATAAATGTTACGCAAAGCATCCAGAGACAATTGAAGCGTTAAAACATTAAATCAAAGTTGCCATTTAAGTGATTCGACCCGAAACAATCGAAAGTGTTCTGAAAAATTGGGTTTATTGGATGAGGTGCTGCCCAGCCAGTTGTGGTAGTCATTTGAATGATGTTGAGTTCCATTACTAAATTACAATCTTTCCAATAAAACCAGAGATTTGAAAAAATTATCAGTACTTTTCTTTACAAATTTAAAATTTTAAATGGGCCACCCTAAACGTTCAAACGGTTTAATGTCTTCAGCTCTAAAAGCCACTTAGTACATTTAACATTAATAAAATATGGCACAATTCAATACGATCGATCAGTAATAAGCTCAGATAAAAATGGGACTATACCTGTCCAAGTTTGGATATAGCCCTAGTGCAAATATCTCTCATGGTATTAGATACAACCGCTCTAGAACGTTAATATTAATTTTGATTTCAACCAAATTTAGTATGGTATAAAACGAAATACAAACAACCAATCTTGGACCAGTTTGAGTCATATAGGGCTATAGTTTGATATAGTCCTTTGACAAATTGTCTGGTGACCACAAAATGGCTTTCCATAGACATGCATATGGCTTTTAAATATCTACAAAATTTTCCCATAAAGCTAAAAAATAAAATGGGGAGTATTTAACTTTCAAAAAAAACAATAAAATTATTTTTGCAGTTTGGCTAAATTCGGTTCAAATATGACCTAATTTTAAACATCTGGTTAAATTTGGAGCCTGTTCAAGGGCACAATTACTTGACTTGCTATAGGATGGTGCTAAATTGCCATACAAAGATTTAAGTTCGTCGATGCACTCTTGTCGTGATAATCCACGTCGAAAGATGTGAAAAATGATCGCACGAAAATGTTCACGAGTTAATTACATTTTTTTGGCAAATTTATTTTTTCACTGTCACTGTAAACAACACAAATGATGGTCGTACGTCAAAACGTTCTGAGTTCGTTTATGCTAAGAAATGTCAAACGTTCCAATGGAAATGTCAGAAATATATATAGCAACCTTAATAATGGAACACCATCCGATGTGTTTTCTTTTCTTTCAATGGGCTGAAGATTGTTTGGTGAAGGAGATGAAGAATTTTACCGAAAAATAGTGTTTTCGGATGAGGCTTATTTACATTTCGATGGGGCTCAGAAAACCCCATAAGTGACTATTGAGAAGCCAATGCATCCGCAACGAGTCACTGTTTGGCGTGGAGTTTGGGCTGGCGGTATCATTCGGCCAATTTTTTCGAAAATGAGCACGGGCCGCCGTTACCGTCAACCAAAATTTCAAGAGAATGACATAGACGAAACTTTGTTTCATTAAGATGGGGCCACACGTCACTCAGCCAACGCAACCATCGATATTTTACGCACTGTTTTTGAAAATCGAATAATCAGCCGAAATTGTGATGTCAATTGGCTGCCTCGGAACTGTGATTTGAGCCCTTTAGATTATTTTCTGTCTGGAGCCATTAAGGATAAATGTTACGCAAAGCATCCAGAGACAATTGAAGCGTTAAAACATTAAATCAAAGTTGCCATTTAAGTGATTCGACCCGAAACAATCGAAAGTGTTCTGAAAAATTGGGTTTATTGGATGAGGTGCTGCCCAGCCAGTTGTGGTAGTCATTTGAATGATGTTGAGTTCCATTACTAAATTACAATCTTTCCAATAAAACCAGAGATTTGAAAAAATTATCAGTACTTTTCTTTACAAATTTAAAATTTTAAATGGGCCACCCTAAACGTTCAAACGGTTTAATGTCTTCAGCTCTAAAAGCCACTTAGTACATTTAACATTAATAAAATATGGCACAATTCAATACGATCGATCAGTAATAAGCTCAGATAAAAATGGGACTATACCTGTCCAAGTTTGGATATAGCCCTAGTGCAAATATCTCTCATGGTATTAGATACAACCGCTCTAGAACGTTAATATTAATTTTGATTTCAACCAAATTTAGTATGGTATAAAACGAAATACAAACAACCAATCTTGGACCAGTTTGAGTCATATAGGGCTATAGTTTGATATAGTCCTTTGACAAATTGTCTGGTGACCACAAAATGGCTTTCCATAGACATGCATATGGCTTTTAAATATCTACAAAATTTTCCCATAAAGCTAAAAAATAAAATGGGGAGTATTTAACTTTCAAAAAAAACAATAAAATTATTTTTGCAGTTTGGCTAAATTCGGTTCAAATATGACCTAATTTTAAACATCTGGTTAAATTTGGAGCCTGTTCAAGGGCACAATTACTTGACTTCTGATTCGAAAAATATTTCACAATCATGTAGAAAAAAAGTATGGTTGGGATAACAATATTCTATTGTTGGGTATATGTTTGGGGCACAACAATATTACGATCCCAACAACAATGGTATGATTCATATACAACCATATTATGATCCTAACGACAGTAGCATAATTCACACACAACCATACTATAATCCCCAGGTATTTAGATTGTTGCTACAGCCATATTTTGAATTTTTAAATTTGGCAATAATACTTGTGTTACATTTCAACTATATAAATATTGCCGGCTATATAAATATTGGGGCAACAATATTCGAAGAGCATCATACTATTATTGGTTGTCATCACAACAATAGTATGGTTCACACACAACCATACTATGATCCCCACAATCATATTATTATTCACACTCAACCATACTCATAGTATGTTTAACATACAACCATTCATACTACACAAAGAAAAAATTTATGGTTGGGGTAACAATATTCGAAGAGCATCATACTATTGTTGGTTATCATCACAACCATAGTATGAGTCACACACAAACATACTATGATCCCCTAAATTTTTTGTAAGATTTCGATTTTGTTGTTATTTGACCATAGAGATTTTTTTAAGTAAATTATGCAAAAATACATTAAACTCTTCGTAATAGGAGTAATTCTTCTTATTATATTTCAATATTTTATTGAAGATATATTTTAGTTATAATGACTTGAACAGTTTTTTATTTTGGTTCCAGACCTTTTTGTTGTTTCTCTTTCAGAAAAAATTGGTAAAATGTATTGACTAGGGTTGCCAGGCAGACTGTACAGCTGTTTCTAAACCCGCCAAGGTTTTTCTTCAGCAGTCTTTGGCAACGATTACTTCGGCTACAAATCAAATGACTTATACGGGAGTCTCACTATGATTAATGAGAATTACCCTTTGCGTATAGTGTTCGAACTGTGCGAAGAGCAATCTTCCTAGCTCAATATCATTTCTACCAATTCCGTTCCGCATGGGCTTTCGTTGAAAAACGCAGATGCAAAAGCAGTTATACTGATCAGTTATACTTAGCAGGGACATAAATACTGTTACACACGTTTTATGATGTAAAATAAAAAGAACTGAATGTTTTTGGACCAAATATTTTTTAATATATTTATTGATGAATATTGTATCCAAAAAGAATCTACTTATTCGAAATGCCCGCCTTTTACCTTTATATACGCCTTAAGTCGCACTGGCCAATCGTCAATAGCTGTACGAACGTCGTCCATTGGAAAATTGGCCACAGTTGGAACCAAAGCAGTCTTAAGAGATCCATTATTGGGGTATCTTTTGTGACAAACATTGTCCTCTAAAACCGTCCACAATTTGTAATCCAATGGGTTCAAATCTGGACTGCCTGAGGGTCATTCTTCAGAGGAAATGAACGCTGGCAAATTGTTTTGAAGCCAGGCCTGGGACTTTTTAGCCTTATGGGCCGGCACAGAATCCTGCTGGAAGTCCATGGCTGGTTTTGGAACAGGGAATTGTTAAGAGGCTTCACAACAGCTTCCAAAACGGTTTCTTGGTAAACTTTGGCCGATGTTTTGACTCCTTGTTCGCAGAAATGCAGGTCAGTGAACCCATCGTAAGAGACACCCCACCAAACCATGACTGAAGCTGGGTGATGACCCTTTTCCACCCTTGGGATCAGTTCAGATGCTTCCTTAGATGACCGCGCATACACTCCATCATTTTGCTTGTTAAATTTTTCCTGAACGGTAAAAATTTTTTCATCGGTGAACAAAATTTTTTTATGCAAGTTATCAGCGTGCGTCACCAAAAGACGTATGGATTTTTTAATCCTATTTTTTTTAAAGCTGCATTCAACAAATGTCGGGTCCGTCGTTTGAAAGCCCCAAGTCCCAACTTTTTTTTAATAATTCGACTCATGGACTTTTGCGTGATATTCATCTCACGGGCCATGATTTTCTGTTTTCGAAGCGGATTTCTTTGAATTCTTGATTAAACGATTTTGATGACATGCGGTGCTCGAACAGAGCTTGGGCGGCCCCTGGTGGCGGTCTTTTACATCTCCAGTCTCCTCAAACAGTTTTTCGCATCGGTAGACGAACATGCGGCTAATCCCTAGGGGCCGGAGCGTTTTTCATTTCACACTTGAAAAGCGCTATTACAGCGATACGGTTCTCATTATCTGACCACTCCATGATGAAAGTTGAAACAATTTTAAAATCACGTTACAGACTAACGCTATTGAGGTGAGCTTTCAAAACCCATATGACATTTACGGGGTATGTTCAGTTCTTCTATTGAAATGGGTGTGTTCAATGTTGTAACAGTATTTATGTCCCTACTAAGTACTGATCCAAAGTAGTTTGTTTTGAAAAAAAATAATTATATGTAAATTAAAAAGTACTATTATTGCGTAAGATTCGTAACAATAATATTGTCAAACCGTATTTATAATGTTGCTACAACCATAATTTCATTTTTAAATTTGGCAACGATACGATTGTTACATTTCAATTATATTAATATTGCCGCAATCATACTCTTATCAACATTAAATTTATAAAACAATACTATGGTTGCGACTACCATACTTTTATTGCAATGAGCATACTATTGTTGCAGTGACCATATAATAAGCCTATCTTTTATCTGCGTGTATTGTCAATATGAAATTAAAAAAACAATGCAATGGTCGCGACGAACACACTTTTGTTTCAGTGAACATATTATTGTTGTCATGACCATAAAGTGACCATATTTTTTCTCTGCGTGCTCTTAGCAAAAGGCTAAAACCGGAATGTCGGTCGGTTAATGCCGACTTTTTACTTTAAACCCCGACAGTCGGTTAATTGGAATCGCGATTTCGAAAGAAAAAACAGAAATGCAGTGCAGTAGAGTGCTTACCTTTCACAAGAAGGCAACCTGGTCTTCTTCTCTCATATGAAGGCCTTCTTGCAGGCTTTCTCAAAGAATGCACCAAAGAATAAGTAGAGAATTTATAGGAAGGCCTTGTAGTAAGAGAAGCGACATGAGAATGTGTGGGGTATACTTTTTCATTTGCAAAGGAGGCCTTCTGAAATGACAAATTTTAAAAAGGCAGGTATAGGGGATCTGCAAAGTTGACTTCTAGAAGATCTTCTTATAAGAAGGCCTTGCCAATTTCCCCTTTGGGGAATGTAACAGAATCATACATAATCATACTTACATATGTTATTACAAGCATATGTACGTACATAAATAAATTTATGAAAAATGAAAATGATGTAACTTATAAACGTCACACACTCACACATGCACGCACATACTCGCAGCCAGCAGAAGAGACATTCTCACACTTCGACACGTAAGCCTTTTGATGGAAATCATCATGATTATGACAGTGACGTTATTTTGTAATGAAGATGATCGTCATCATGATCTTCATACCGATGATAATATTCCTCCTGTGGCACGTAGGTTGGCTGCTTTTAAGTGGGTTTCATTTGAAGTTACACAAAAACACACTCTAGCATTTACAACCGCACTAGCTTTTTTGTGTTCACACTCACGCACAGGCACACACACACACTCTTGCGCAGACACCCCTACACACATTTGTAGATTTCTAAAAGATTCTAACCAAACAACAACAGCCACCACAAAGAAAAAAAATCCATCTGAAACTAAAGTTAAAACCTTTAAACAGAAAAGTTAAAATGTCATTAGATGTTGTTGTTTCTACTTGCCTTATTTCCTCTCTCCCGCTCTCTCTCTCTCACCCTCTATGTAAAAGTCTTGCACGCAAGCTGTTATTCTCCTGTGAGAATAAGAATATTTGAGATGCTCCACCATCCGCAATCATTAAAACACCAGAGATGGGACGTTTCATATGATATCAACTATTAATGTGTCTGTTTTTTCACAAGATTATAATGTGAAAGAACAGTATAGAAATACAGACGAACACGGTTATAAAGCAATCGATGGGACCGTAAAATTTGGTGGTTATAGACGTAGAAAAAAATTGGTTTAGGTTTTCAAAAATGTTTAAAATTTGTTGTTTGCTTTAAATTGTTTTCTCAATTCCACAAACTAGGGATGTCCGCCGGTACGATATATTTCTTTGTTTTGTCTTTCACACGCAGAAAAAAAGTATGGTTGGGGTAACAATATTTGAAGAGCACCATACTATTGTTGGTTATATGGTTGTGGCACAACAATATTATGATCATCACAACAATAGTATGGTTCACAAACAACCATACTATGATCCCCATAACAATATAATGGTCCTCACAACAATAGAATCATTCACAAACAACCATACTATGATCCCCACAACCATATTATTATTCACATTCAACCATACTATGCTTCCACAACCATATCAACCTCATAATCATACTTTGTTTAACGTACAACCATAGTATGATCCTCACAACCATAGTATGACTTAGACACAACCATACTATGATCCCCAAAATTGTTTGCAAAGACTAGAATACGTTGTTACTCAACAATCAAGAATTTTATTAAGTAAGTTATGTAACAATAGGAGTGATTTATTTAACAGTAAAAAAATCATTTATTAAAAATATTTTAGTTATACTAATCCGCAGTTTTTTTTTTAAAAAAATATAATTTTTATTACTATTATTGCGTAAGAATCGTAAAAATAACATTGTTAAATTGTTAAATTAAGGTTTTGCCGGTATGATTGCCGTAATTATGTTATTGTTAACATAAAACCCATGAAAACAATACTTTTGTCCCACCAACCATATTTATATTGTTGCTACAAACATATTTTCATTTTTAAATTTGGCAACAATACTTTTGTTACATTTCAACAATATTAATATTGCTGCAATTATACTATTGTCAAAATGAAATTCAAAAAGCAATACTATATTTGCGACGACCATACTTTTACTGCAGAGAACATACAATTGTTGCCGTGACCATATACGAGTAGTAAACATATCTTTTCTCTGCGTGCAATTAATCAAAAATTATAAACAAACAAAGTAGTATACCTTCCCGAAGGACACCCTGTATTTACATTTTGAATCCTAGTAAAAGTCAATTTCTTTTAGTTTTTATTTTAGCCCAGATTTTTTATTCTGTCAAACTATAAAAATATGGCTATTTAGGATGAAAGCTCTAATGCGTAGTTTAAAGTGTGAAGGGGATTTATGAATTTGTTATAAACGTAGAAAGTTAAGTGACATTCCTCATTTGTTCAATATATAAAAAAGGAGTCAAAATTATTGGTACCGCACAAGACCGTTCGCTATACGTACAGTGTTACCATACGTTCTCCATTCGGACATGTACTCCTTTTTCTATTTCAAAAACTGAAAATTGTCCTCCTAATATAATTCATGTATATAGAATATTCAATAAAGGGCGTTGTTGAAGTGCATAAAAGCCCTTAAAACTAATACAAATAGAGAAATGTGTAAAAATATGTTTCAGTATTATAATTTAAGTTTTTTCCTCCGTCTTTTTCGTTTCCCGGAAAAGCGGTAACAATTTTCAATTAACAAATCTAAATTTGCGTGACGTTTAAACATTTTTTTATTAAAAGAATCCTATCTACATTGCAAGTAAACACACTTCTTATTCAAACAGGAACTTGCCCTGTTCAGCAGCATTAACTTCTCCGGATATTGTTGACCCTCATAAATTTTAATATCTTAGCAAAATCAGTATTTCAGTTTGTATATTTCAAAAAGAAAATCGCGTTTTTATCATGAAAACCATATATAGTAAGTGACAGTCTGTTGTGCAATTTGGTCAGCAGGAATCATTGGACCTTACTTCTATGAAAAGAACTATGAAAATGAAAACAATTGAGCATCGCGTTAAAATTGTTGAACATTTTACGAAAATAGGCGTTTAAATCAAAATACATTACGTGCACTTTATGATTCGAGCTGAGGCACACTTTCACCTCAGCGAATTCCTGAACAAGCTGACTTGTCGTATTTTGGCAAATTAGAATCCATGAGTGATTGTTGAAAAGCGGATTCATCCACAAAGAGTGACTGTTTGGTGCGGTTTATGGCCTGGCGCCGTCATCGGGTTTAGGATTTGTAAAGCAAATACTCAAATACCATTAGTACTTTAAAGGGTAATTTTTTTTGGACCGATTTCGGCCTCTTTCAATCCCAAAGAGCTAATGGTCATAAGCCATCATCACGCATAATTTAAGGATCCTAGGTTAATGCAATTGACCGTTATCGTGTTGGCAACAGACACACGGGCGGATATGGCTAGATGGTCTACCTTAGAATTTTACGACCTCGAGCATGAATCCAAGTTTCTATTTTTTTATTCAAAGTGTGGGACCGCCAAAACTGTCGCATTTATAGAGGATTCCTCACCGTACTTCATCTTCTTGCATACATCCTTTTCTGTAAATCCCCTGACTTGGCAATTTTACATGAGTCACCGAAAAGAAATTTATATGTCATGACATCAGCTTCATCAACAATTTGACTTTCACAGCTCTGGCACTCAAAGCTCTCATTTGGTTGCACACGCTTATGCTCTCAAATACAAGTGACGACCGGGGGCTTTTTGTTCGCTCATTCTCTTGCGAGATCCGTTTGAAAATGTTTTCATCATTATGAGTACACGTGCGTGTGTGTGTGTGTGTGTGTTAGAGAGCACGAATAGATACGTGTATTGGAAATGAACAAGAATCACGCAATAGGGCAAGGCAAACAACAAGGCACAAACGGAATTTTTTGTCGTCGTCGTTCGTTCGTTCGTTTATTCCATCCATTATGATCAGAGACGGACTAACATCCATTTCGAAACACAACAAAAAATACCTACACAAGCCGAAGCTCTATTGCGGCCAATGTTGTTGTTGTTGGACGAAGTGACTCCACACGACACGATTCAGTGACTTGTATGACAGCGAGTCTATGATTATTTTATGGTGGATATTTGTTGGGTTGCATGTCATTTGTGTGTGTGTGTGTTTGTGTACGGATATGTATGGCATTCTATGACTGTGTGTGTGTATGGACGTATGTTTTTGTTGTCTAGTTTGCGCCTGGGTGTTGTTTGGCTATTCATCCATCCATCCATTCATTCCTCCAACAACGAACAGTCCATCCGCCGCCTCTGCTCGTCCCTCGTTTGTATGTGCGCTGCGCTAAAAGCACAGAAAAAGGTACGACGCGAGTAGCTGTTGTCTCCCCACAAATGCATGCGTCCCGTCCCGCGTACCATGATCGTTCGATGGAGTAGTGTCAGCGCGAGTGTATCCGTGCCAGAGCGTACATATGTGTGTGTGTGTATGCGAGTGTGTCTCATGTTATGGGGGCATTAGAAAAATAATGACTTTGTTGCTGTTGTTGTTGCATTTATGTGTGATCTTTGCTCGTGCAAAGGAAAGGCCACAAACAACATCCACACAATATTTCAATGACAAAAGCTTTTTCTCTTTTGTGCCGGCGTGTGTGTGTTTACTGTGTTCACTGCAGAGGATCGTTTTAAGCTCTTGACTGTGACGACGTCTACTATAGGTGGTGGAAAGAAAGCAGCGCGTCGTCAGACAGGAGTGGAGCAGCAAAGGAGGAGGGGATCTGGAAACGAGAACATAAACAGCCATACTCTTGGTTAATGCCGCTTTTTTATTTTGTCTTCTTTTCAATAAATTCTAAGGTGGGGATATAATGGATAATAATAGACAAACAAGGCAACGTGAATAGGAAAAATATAAACAAGCAGAATTGGAAACAAGCGTACAACGACAGCAACAAAGTGGCGGTGGAGGAAAAAAAAGGTTAGACAACAGACACAAAATTTAAGGTGGGTTTCATGTTGTTCTGTAAAAAATGTCTACGAATGAATTTGGAAAACGCCAAATAAGGAGTGGTGGCATAAAAATGGAAACTACCGCAACGAATGACAAACACAGAATGTTCCAAAATCAACCAACACAACTTTTTCAAAGTCGGTCAACCACCAAAACGCCCTCCCTTGAAACCGTCAATCGAAAGGACCGCCCTCTTTGCCAAACATCCTTTTATTTCCCCTGTTTTTCTTTCATACACACACCCAAACACGTACTAGCCCTGCCCTTTCTCCTTGACTTGCGTTTCATAAATATGCCTTTCTCAAGTCTCCCCACACATAGCACAAAGCTTTTCTTGTTTGCCACTGGACATTGCTTTTCGTTTTTTTTTTCTTTCACCATCCACCCCGTTTTATTTTTTCCGTCTAAAAAAATGATGTAAAGGAAATAGGAAACTAAAACAGGTCATTAATGTTGAGAGATAGATAGAGAGGGGATTAAAACTTTTATAATTTAAAGAGAGAGAGAGGGGGGAAGAGTAGACTTTGTGTAATTTGAGAATTGTTCAGTCATGTGAATATCAGTTCGTCTCAGGCTTGGCATGTTCTGTGTGTGTGTGTTTGGGGATAATATATGAGTGCAGACTAGATTGGAGGGAAATAAGATGACTTAATTTAACAACAATTTTTATTAATTTTTTAAACTAATAAATTATAAATTTTACTGCAAAATATTTAGTAAGAAAGTTATGAGAAGAGTATTCATAAGTAGGTACTATGTTTATGAAAAGAAGTTCACAACATACGAATAAACTGTGGTTTTCATATTTAATGAGTTTATTATCAGAACCGTTTACTTATACATAAAAAAAACGGCCATGATTTTACAAAAACTACATATTCAAAGGTTTTCTCTTTTGTTTAGTGAAAACTGATATTATCCAATCGATATACAGTTTGGGCAATCTAACATGTTAAATTTGAAAAAAGTGCAAAAAAGTACTGGTGTTTTTTCAAATTTTTGGTTTTATTGGAAAGTTTGAACTTTGTCATTTAATAATGGAACCCAATATCACTCATATGACAACCACAACTGGCTCGGCAGTTCTTCATTCGATCAACCCAATTGTTCAGTACATTTTCGATCGTTCCGGGTCGAATCTCTTCAATGGCAACTTCGATTTCATGTTTCTACGCTTTAATTGTCTCTATATACTATGCTAACCATTAATTCTACTTATAATTGCTCCCACGAAGAGCTCAAATCATAGCGCAGAGGCGACCAATTGACATCACAATTTCTGCTGATTATTCGATTTTCAAAAACAGTGCGTAAAATATCGATGGTTGCGGTGGCTGTGTTGAAACCAAAAGACGTCCATGTCATACTCTTGAATTTTTGAATTTTGTGGTAATGCTCACCATTGACGGCAATTGTGGCTCCTTGCTCATTTACAAAAAAAAATGGCCTAATGATGCCGCCGGGAAAAACTCCACACCAAACAGCAGATGTATCTCTATAACTCATATGTGTCAATTTTGTTTATTGACATAGCCACCGAGATGAAAAAGAGCTCTATCTGAAAACACGATTTTTCAGTAAAATTCTTCGTCTCCTGCCAAACAATCTCCATTCCATTAGGTGAAATATGGATGGTTGCGATGGCTGTGTGACATGTGGCCCGTCTTGTTAAAACCAGAAAAATTGTCCAATGATGCCGCCAACCCAAAATCCACACAAAACAGTGGATGTATTGCCTACTCAAAAGTCACGTGTGGGTTCTCTTGGTAACTACAACTCATTTCCCATTTTCTTTACCAGGTTAAACCATCTCATTGTCTTCAAAATGATACAAACAGTAACAAGCCGTTGGGTAGACTTTGAAAAGTGTGCCTAGTTACTGGAATGTCCCAAGCAGGAAAGCTAACTATAAGCTTTCTTTTTAGCCGTTAAAAGTCCATATTGAAGATTTAAGATGAACATTTTCTGAATAAAAAGGACATTTATACAAAAAAATCGTTTTCCTCGAAATGAAGAATTTAATGTAAGCTCTGATAAATAGGTTAAGGCTTTAAGATCCATAGACCCTAGATTACGCCTTTCATAGCTGAGTCTTTAAGCCCGGCCTGCCACGCGGAAAGTAGTTTCTCTGAGAAATTAGTATTCAAGGCCCCCTGTACTGAGCGTCCCACAAATTATCTTGTTTTAGAAGACTTATATGGACATTTAATAAAATTTGGTTGTTGTTTTTTTTCTCTTTTATTTTGCTCTCGGTCCGTAAACTGTTTTCTTCCGAATTTTTTACATAATATTCAGGACCTTTATTTAGGTAGTCATAACAATCCAAGAAACAGTACCAACAAAATTAAGCAAGCACACACACACACAAACATGCCTTGTAAAAACAAATAGCATCTTTGTTGTGAAATGGCGCCAAAGACGAAATTTCTCTGTTTCAAAGAAAAATTCTTTTAGACTCGATTGGGGCGCTCTAAATGTGTTAAAGTGGGATTTTTCAAAATTTTACCCTACGGGTCAAAAGTCGGCATATCAGAATTCTGTTTGGAGGTATGGATCCTCTAAGTAAAGTTTCTTTTTTTGTTCCTTAGAATACGATTTTCCTTGTCACTTAATTGATTTTTTGCCTCCGTTCAAACCGCCCTAATAAGTATCAACAATATTGGTTTCTACCAAAAAATTTCAGCCACTTTATTTATTATACTAACCCCTACACTATATTTCTACCGCAAATTTATAAAATTCCCATCATTAGTGTACCACCTAAACAATAAAAAAAACACTTATTAGATTTCCTTGAGCGAATACCAAAAAAATGTCGTTGAGAGAGAGAAGCAGTAATCTCTCCCAACAGTTACTCCCTTCTCACAGGTGGAAGAGATAAACCAATAAGAATGGATCAGTGAGTACTGGTGAGTGGAGAGTTTTACGCACGCACACACTCATGCGAAATATTCTCCTTTTTACTCTCTCTCAATTTTACAAACGCTTTAATTGTTGTTGCTATATTGTTTCTACGTAAAAGGAAAAGGAGACCGAACGGAATATGAAAAAAACAGCAGCAACAACTACCACCACAGCTACATTGACATTTGTATAGAAATCAAATTATGTGAATTGTATGTGTGTATGTATGTATGACTGGCAAAGTGGCACGGATGGTGGTGGATGGTTGGGCTTTTTTCTGTCGTCATCGTAATGCTGATTGTCGTCGTTGTTGTTGGCTGTGTGGTTGTTGCTGCTTTTAAGAGGATTTACACTCTACTCGGAATGTTAGTATAGGACGGGGCGGCAGTAACAACGTTTTCAAAGTTATTAGTTGAAACACACACGACACACGGGGCTGTTCGCACACAAACACAAAACACACAGATCAGAGCAACATAGTTGTTGTTGTTGGTTTATTTGGTTGCCGATGACGACGGGAAACGACGACGTTAAAAACCGACGAAGAACATCACACGACGACGATTTGTTTTTGGCCTACGCGATCAATGAGGAGCAAGAGGACGTTCAGTCATGGTAGTGGTGTCGTAAAGGAGAGTTCGTCAGAATTAAAAATATACGAAATAAGTAAACGGCAACAACCACCGCAGCAAAATTATACTACTCACGGATAAAGTTAATTAAAAAGAAAATAAATACATTTATGGAAACACAAGCGTTTTAAGTTAAATAAAAAGAAATAAAACAACAACTTTCGTTTAAATTCGATGGATATAAACGAGTGATTAATGAAAAATGTAAGAAAATTTGATGTAAAAAAAGAGAAGACAAATAATAAAAAAAATGTTCAAGTCTCGAGAGAGAATGTAAAGATAATAACAAAAAAATTGTTGAAAAAAGTGTTTTTAAGAAATTTTAGGTGCTTTGAAACTGCGAAATTATTAAATATTTTCAAGTATTCTCCGTTCTGAAACAAATTTCTTGTGAACTGGTGAAATTCAAAGTGGGATGACGACGAAGAAGGAAAAATTTCGTCGCCCTTAATTAACACACAACAACAAGACAGGCCACCAAACTAGAGAGCCTTTGCTGTACATAAAAAAAGAAATAAAGCAACGTCATTAAAATGATCTAAAGTGGGGGCCCAACACAACCAACAACAAGTTCAATAAATTGAGCGACACATATACAAAACAAATCTCTTTGAATAATTTAAAAGCCCACTCTCAGCATTTCTGGCTGTCTCTCTTGTGGTAGAGCTTACTCAAAGAAATAGTAATAAACAGCAACATTAGCAGAGAGAGGGTTTTTTTCTTTCATTGACAAGAGAATACATCCCCCCTCATTCGCTCTCTCGCACACACACACCCTAGTTAAAATTGTGGGCACAGGGCATTCGTGTGCGTTCGCATGTTCGTGGTCCTCTGCTGACGTCGACGCTGTTAAAGCCGCCGTCGCTTAGCGACGCCACGACTCCTCTAGGACTTGATTGTGTACTACCTACCACCAATAACAACAAACTACCACCACCTCACTCTCACACTGAGTTTAAAATATTTTTTTCTTTACGCATTTACGTACATTCGCTGTTGTTACTCGTGACTGTAAGGACGTGCCGTGTCGTATGGCCATCATCATCGTCTCATCGAGTGTCCACCTTACACGACGCACAAATACAAGCCAACCAATCGGACAAAAATAAACTTGAAACTTAAAAAAAGAAAAGTATAGATCGAAGAAAGATTTTTCGAGGCGATTTTATATGGTTTAGTTTTTTTGTTGGTATTTGAAAAGAAAAGCTTTCGATTGAGAAAATTGACTCAAGAAGAAGAAGCAAAAGTAAAAAAGCTATTTAGCAACAATAATAACAAGTTAAAAGAAAACAATCAATTTGTTTAAGAAAAAAAACGTAAAAATAGAACTAAAAAGTGTAGTGATAATAGAAAAATTAAAAGGAAAATCAAGTAAGAATGCCAGTTTTAAATCAAAATATCCCTTTATAAGTTTAAAAAACACAATGGGTATTAAAAATAAATTTATGGAAACAAAAAAAATTGTTTAACAAATATTAGAACTGTTGAGAGAAAAAAGCAGCTACAAAAATAATAACAAAACCCCTGAAGTGTTGCGAAATAAACAGAGGCAGTTTGTGAAAACAACATTAAAACTTTAGTGGTTCAAACAGTTAACAACGAAAATGAATTGGTTAATATTCGGCAACGACAACTAAAAATCTGCACAAGTTAAAAGGCTAATTTGTGATGCTGGTGGTTCAGAAATTTTAACAAGCGACCTTTGGATTTTCTGCGTTCTGTTATGTTTCTTTTTCGAAACAAGTGTTTTGTTTCTCCTCTGTCTTTTGAAATGTAATTTTTTTCAAATGAATTTTAATGCGTGAGTACAACAACAATTTATCACATTGATGAAAACAAAAACAAGCGATTTTAGTGTTTGCACATGACCAGAAATAAAAAGCGCAACAAGTGCAACAACGGCGTCTTTAAAAAAAGCGTTCGCATATGCATCAAAATCTACATTGACAATATTTAATTAATCTGTCAATTTTCATAGAAACTAGCATCGATTTCTAGACAAAATCTCTGAAAAGTACATGATAATGTGGAATTTGCTTATGCACATCGACCGGATTTTCTCTGGCAATTTTCACACAAATACCAACAAAATCCAAAAACCGGTAAAAAATAAAACCTTGGATTTTTTGATAATAAAAATAAAACCAGAGGTCTTGGATTTGTTTATAGAATGAAAAAAACTTTGAGCTGACTTAAAAGAAAAACTCCATTACGTTAGGTCTGGTTTATATAAAAGTTTTAATTCTGTTCGACTCTAAATAAAAAATAAATATATCTCGACTAACGTCAAACTGCCGGAGATAATCGAGATTATAGCTAGTAATGTTAACATTGCATTATTGCTGAGTATTTTTTTTTTAATTTCTTCTTGTTGCTTGCTTTAAAACGAATACTACTCTTGCGCCAAAATAGAATTGTTTGTCAAGTTATTAAAAATTACCTTAATATAAAAGGTAATTTAAATTTCAATATTTGGACGATAGTTCAGTTTACTATAATTAACTCAGTTTATTAAAATTGTAATAAATTAATCAATTGAAAAAAAATATTACGTTAAATCTAACTTGACAAACCAAACTATAATAAAAAAAACGTTCAGCGGATTTTTTTGAATGTTAAATAAAACACGACTAATGACAGCTTAGCTAAAAAATTTTATAAGAAATTTATTGTGGACATGTGGAAACTTTCTTTAGGACTAGATAAAAATGCCCTTTCAAGTTCTTACGTCTTGAGTATGGTCTGGTACTAAATTCGTTCTCGTGTAAAACATTAATCGCCTTCAATATGACTCAAAAACTCGATTTTGACAAGATTATGTGAAAAAATAGACTGGAAAATAGACCTCCCAGGGAAATCCAAACAAAAAATTGTGTGCAAGATATTGTGACAAGTATTTTAGAGATTTTTTTTATTTAGAGTTTGACATACATACTTTATAATGGAAAGGCAATATAACTATCAGTTCGGTTGAAATTAAATCACGTTGAGCAGCTTATTAAAATATTTTTTTTAAAAAATGTTTACCTATTTCCGGCTTATTAAAGCATACAAAGCGTTTACATGTTTTTAAATCTTCGAATTACATATTTGTGAAAAAAAATGTTTGAACTCAAAGTAGGTTTTATATTAGGCAGAATTACTCGTATAGAGTGGATCTGGGCGACTGCTTTCAATGATAGTTTTAATAAATGATAAGAAAAAAAAACCATCTCTGAAATCGCACGGGATTTGATTTCCATATGCTTTCACGAAAGTGGAATAACTAATTTATAAATAATATTTGATTTAAACCCAGAACAGTCTTTTTAAAAAAACGATTTTGGCTGAGACGAAACCAATTGTCAGTTGACAAAAAGAAATTACACATTTAAAATTTCTTGAGAACAATTTTCGAAATGGATAATAATAAATTTTCGTTTATTTAAACGAGACTTTCGAGTTGTAAAAACAGGGGGTAAGACCGTGCTTTTCAAGCGAAATAAAGCCCTCCTTTCAGCTACGTATTGTCTAACTTAAGAACAACTTGAGCCAAGTCTATGACTAGCATTAGAGCATTGTTAATAACTTTTGTTAAAAACTAAGCAAGATCCGTTTCTATTTACTGACTAGTGCAACCCCCAAGTCAAGGGAATAGTCTTGAAGTAATTAGCGGAAAAACTCCAAAACCTGTTGAGCTTTAATTTATTTATTTTTTTAAAGGTATTTGTATAGGTATTAGTTCGAGAACTACAGTCCGGACCGGGATTTAAGCAATCTTGAATTTCGCGCCATGTGCGTAAATTATCATAACCATTTTTAAAAACAACGCAATAAAAAAAATCATATCATGCTTGAATTTTAGATCTTACATGAAGTTTGGAACACCCCTTATCTATATAACTAACAACCTTTTCCGGGAATTCAATGCACTTTAAAGTTTTCTATGTATCTATTTCTTATGTTTTTATGGACTTTTTTTTAGCAATTTTCTGCGTCTTACCTTTTCTCGTATTGTTTGGCCGTCGCCTTGTATTTTTCAATTGCCCTTTTAACTTCATTGACTTTTTTCAACTTCTTTTCGTTTAATTATTTTCCATTTCTTTTTGATGCTGCTTTAAGTAGCCATCCATTCATTCATGGATTTTTCACAAACAAAATGCAATTGGAAAATTTCTCCCGTTCTCATATTTATTGTTGTTCTCATTTAAGAGAAATTTTATTTTGCTCTCTTAAATGAGTTGCCTTAAGAGTATGTCATCGAATTTCTCTTTACTTTTTCTAGTTTCTCTATAAATTGGATTCTCCATCTTTCTTTCTTTTTTCCGTTTTCCTTAAGCTTTCGCTCCATTGAATACAAAGTTTCAATTTAATTCATGTATTGTTGGTATTGGTAGTTTTCCTTATAATTCTATTACAACAACGGGATTTTTGTTTCGTTTATTTTGTTGTTGCTGTTCAGAAATTTCTGTATTGTGTGCTAAACAGAGTTGCCGGTTTTATTTTTTCCCATATTGGGGATTTTCTTTAGTACAAGTGGCGTTTGCTGTTTTATCCGTTCCGAAATGTGTCAATTTTTTTATGACTAGGGCTAATTTGTTGTAACCGTTTCAATGCTTTGTCTGGATAAAGGCTAATACTTTTTTGTAATCGAGGCTATGTACGAGCAGCACTTTTTTGTATACCTACTCACGAACAAATTAAGATTTGTAAAAGAAAGGAACATAAATGTAACACTACCAATTAACAGCGTTTTTTTCTAAAACGAGGTACAAAAACTGGAGGATAGATTTTCTAAACAAATGTTCGTGTTAGTTGTTGTCTAGGACTCAAGCCTGGTACTAAGATCGTCTTTTTCTAAGAAAAATTGTCGAACTCCATGTAAAAAAAATGTAAAATGTGGAAATTGGGCACAAAATAAAAGACTGGTAACACTGTTCGTGATAATGGTGTAGCCTCCATAAACAACAACAAAACTGTTGTTTTTCATTCCTCTTTGTATCCTCGTTTTATTTTTCTATGGGGGCTTTTTTTTAATGTACGGATAATGTGTGAGTGTGTGTGCATGGACAATGTACGTTACGCCTTTGTGAGTTTCGTAATGTTTACACACATATACTACATACCTACACACACACTCGTACTCTTCAGTGTGCTCTTTTCTGATGAGAAATTTTTGATCATATTTGAGTCTTGTTAAACTCCCCTGCGCGATAAAAATAAAAGACTGCTTTGTCAAGAGAAAATGATACTCTAACTGCGACTCATCTAGAATAGTCGAAAGTTCCATAAAAAATATAGTTGCCAATGATGTAAATTATTAAAATAAGTTTATTTAAATTATCGGTAAAAAATTCATTTGCAATTATAAAAAAAAAGATCATGAAAATCGAAAAATCTTCAATAATCTTCAAATAAATGTTTAAAATTAATTTCGGACATTTTCTTTTACATCGCCCTATCCTTCACATACACAAAATGGTTTTGAAACTCAGCGTTCATGAGATGGCAAATATCTTACACTAAAAACAACATGTTTAAAATAATTGAGTTTTTTACTTTTTGGAGCTTGGCCTTTTAGCTGGTCCTGTGCTGTTAGTGGTTCTTTCACAAACCTGTCTTAACAAATTTAATTCTTCTTGAAAATTAGACACCACAAATCGACCGATAATAAAAACTTAAAATCACAAAATGAGACTATTAGGCTTCTGCTTTAATAACAAACCCAATTGTCCTTAAAATTAACAAAACAACAGCAAAACGATCACTTTATCTCCTCCATCCAGAAGGGTGAAATATTATGTCCAATTCAGCCACATTGCAAACACCTGCAAGATCTGTTTCTGATTATTCTAGTTTCAACAAAACAATCTTAAGGCATAAACATGATTCATTTTCGGGTCTTTTTTTAACGTGTACAAGTGATTAAACACATTATGATCTCAAATAGTTATCGCAGAAGACTCAGATAGATGATTATTGACAAAACGATCTTCCAATTGCTGACTGGGTTGGGTTGTCTACACTATGGCAATGCTGGCTGTATTTGTTGTTGCCTAATGTTATTTAACTTTGTTATACTTGGAGGCAGAAGAAGAAAACAACTGCGCCCTATTGCCTAGGCTGCCTTATGAGTTTCACAGTATGAACCGAGCTTTGTCTGTGTATGTGTCGGCATGGGTCGCGTTGTGTTGTTCCCCTCCCCCCATATTTTCTAGCGTCTCGCAATAGAGGTTAGACCATCTCCCCTTTGATGTAGGCATGAGAGTGTACATATGTGTGTGTATGGCTTTAACGATGGGTGACTTGTTGCGTCGTTTTACAATATCATTCATTGTTGTTGTTTTCTCTACCGAGGATATTTCGTATAAGGTATCGCCTGCCTGCCTCGTCGTTTTATGACGAGTATGTTCGTCGTGTGTCAGAGCCCGAGTTGGGTTTGTTTAGTTGTAGTATGTAACAGATGTGTGTGTATCTAACAGTAACTCGGTGTGTTGGCTGTGTGTGTCGGTCTATCGGTTCGGGATGCAGTCATCTGTGACGTGATCTGTTTAAAATGTTTTTCTTTTAAAGGTTTTTCATTGGGATGGGTGTGTTGTTTGTGTACAGTGTGTGTGTTGTTCCGTTTGCTCCTCTCTCGCACTCTCCTGTGTGGGTATACGACTGATCATTATGAAGTTTCGTTGTATTTTTGCCCCGGCTGTTGATTTTTAATATGTTGGATGGTCATTATCTCGTTGTTTTTATCTATTTCCGTTTTGAAATTATTTTGTTTGAGGTTTTATTCTGTTTTGTTTTTGTATAAAATAGTAACAAAAATATACATACATAGGTTTTTTTTCTAGTTTCCTGTTGTAACCCTTATGAATAACTAATATTCGGTAACAATTGCTGTATGTTAACGAAAACCGGTTAATTATTTTTTAAAACACTTGTTACTTTGTTGTGGTTGTTGTCGTTGTTATTGTTTATTTAAAGGAATTTGTGTTTTTTTCGTTTTTGAAAGTTGTTACCCTTTTCGTTAGAGGAGGAGGGAATTTCTGTGAATTTAATTGACATTACTTTAGAGTTGCCAATTAAGTAGCAGATTGTTTTTGTTATAGGCTTAAATAAGAAACTCGTTTTATTAGTAGGACGAAACCAATTAAATTGATGTGCTAAACATGAAATTTATTTTTTTTTTACTTACCTACCTAGTATGTACCTCGTTCATCACTATATTAGTCCTTTAAACTTAACATAAGGGACGGTTAAGGGACGATATGTTTAGTTTGTTTTATTTTCATTTTCTTTGATGATTTTTTTTTTAAATATTTTACACTTTTACACCCACAACGTCCAATTAAATGTCCAATTAGTCTTGACGGTTGACAGTTGATTCTGCAACATGCAGAAGTGTACCGTCGTCAAACGTCGAATTGTAGTTATCTCTCTCTCTAACACATGCCTACCATCAACCGTCAAGACTAATTGGACCTTAAGAAACAAGGGGGCCTTCTCTCAGATCAGTGAACTGTGCACGATTCAATTCTTCTAGTCACTGACCCGGGACCTATTGTCCTACGAAGGCTTAGAGATAAATCTCTAACTCGTAAAGTATGCCGATGACTTTACGAGTTAGAGATTTATATCGAGGCGGAAACCAGCTGCTGAAAAATTATTAGATGTCCTTACTCGTGGTTGAACCTGGTTTAATTGGCTTGATTGTCGTACACACTTCCATCACACCTCGTAGACCCCACTTACTAAACTACTACTTATTGAAATAAAACTTTTCAAACATTTTAATTTTTGATCTGTCAATTACAAAGAAATTTTTAAATTGTTTTAATGCTTTTCATGCCTTGTAAAAAATATAAAACGAATCACCCTTCCTCTGGGTAGAGTTTGTAATTAAGCATAATTTTCGTATAGAAAATTTTCCGTTGAATGTTTTTAAAACAAAATAAAAGGTAAATTTGTCAAATGTGAAGAAACGTCAAAATCAAACATTTCCAGAAAATGTAACTACAGTAAGAACTCGTTAATCCGAATAATTGATTGCAGACCATAATTCGGATTATCAAAAATTCGGAATTATTTCGGATTATTGCATACTTTCGTCTTCACGTGTTTTCAAAAGACTTCACTATACATAGCTTCTACAATTTATATGTATGTCACAAATGATTGTTCACAGTAAAAATAATGTTTAAATAGTATAAATTATATATTTAAAAACGAGGTATAACATTTACCACTTTTAAAAACCAAAAAAGGTTTATTTTTAAAAAACGCATACAATTTTAAGAAACAAAAAGAACTTATAACAATCCTTAAGAAAAAATAAAACAATAATAACAATTATTAAGAATTTATAAGAGATTCTTAAAAAATACAAAAGTATCGATGAAGTTTTCTGCATTGTCATTTACAACTAGAGATTGTTTTTAAAATCCTTCATAATACAATAATAGACCGGCTTACCTTGCCAGTCTAGCAAACTTATAGATCCCTGTGCTTTTAAGAGAATTCGAAATATAAAATCAGGTAGTATTTGGTACTGTAATTTTGAATGTTTTGGCCAAAAAAAATTCAGCTACAAGAGGTGTCATCGGCGAATTCAAGCTTATGTGCATTGGATAGAGTTTTCCTTAATATTAGACAAAATCGTTGAACCAAATAACGGAGAAATGCACAAAGTCAATACATTCCTCCATTTCTGCAATGGTAAAATTTAAAAAATTTCTAAACTATCGATTTGAGTTGAATTAAATACTGAAAATCCAAATCTCGTGCACAAGAATCTCAAAAATAGAATTTTTGTAGATGTTTTTGTAGATTTTAACTTCAATTCAGCATTTGTGTTTGTCAAAAATTCAACTTTGAAAATTTAAATTACTGCGAGAAATAATTGTTAATCAGATGATTGCATAACTCTTTATTGTACCATGGATAGAACCTCTTAATGCAACACAAATTATCCCAGTAAACCAAATTTGCCGACTATGTTTGATACTAGACAATTCCGAACAACATCTGAACTCTCTATCGAGAATTCTTACCGAAATCGTTACGAATTCTGTTCGGTTTGTCTGAGGATTTTTTTTTCAGAGAAGTAGTTCAGAATTCGTGTCAACCCTCTGGTATGTTTTTCGTTACGAACTCGGTAATAATTCCGATCCGAAATCAGAACATTTTGCCGATCGTCGTACAGGATTCTGAGCGAATTCTTAACGTTTGGTTTGCTGGGATTCTACAGACGAATTAGGACTGAGAAAAGCCTACTCTCCTTATTTTACATAATTGTTGAATTAATACCAGGTTTTACAGTTTTTATTTTTGAAAAATGTTTTTTAAATTATTCCCTTTCCGCGTCTTTTCTTTCTATCTCTTCCTTCTAATCAATAAATATGTCCCTTTCGTCTGCCAACTCACATGTTTCTCTCGTTTTCCTCGGCATTTTTGCCGTGACTTTACCCAAAGCCTATGACGTGTTGTCCTGTGGTTTAATAACTGAAACAACAAATGTTGGGCCCCTACATCCGCTGCCCCCTTAAATTCTTGTTGCTCCCACACAGTTCTCACCTCGTCGTCATTTTTGCTACATTTATTTGTGCCACCACTTCCTTCTTGAGAACTGAACATTGATGGTGGTTTGTGTGTGTGTTTTCATCTACGAGTCTGTGGTTTTGTGGTGCTTTCCGACTTTGAGAATTGCCTTTTTCTCCTTCGTTTTCTTTGCATACGAGTACGCTTGTTGCCTTTTGCTTTTGCCGACGATCTGCGGCTGATGGTTTCTTTTGCTTTGCGAGATTCCTCGGCTCCTCCTCGTCGTCGATTGGATGTGAGAAAAACTGAAATGTGCTGTTTTATGCTGTTTCTGCTTTCGTTCAGCGCCCATAGCCAGCCGGCCGACCGCCAGCCAGCCACATTTTTAACAGTTGTTGCTGTTGCCGCCGTTGTTGGTTGTTTGGCGGTAGCAGCACACCGCCATGCGAGATCCTTTGTCTATTTTTAGTTTTGGGGAAGCAGAAAATAATGAAATTTCTTTTTTATTCGTTCGTAGCATACGAAATTTGTTTTGTTTATCACAAGAAATTCGTAGAGGAAAACGTATCCGTGAAAGTATAGCCGTTGAAGAAATTTCACGTTGTTGGCGATATTTTCATTTTGTTGTTTGCCTTTTCATTCGTTTTATTTTTATCGAAATTTGAAAAGGTGAACGCGGGGAGACGATTGAGAGACTTCTGCCGAAATTCTATTAGGCAACAGGCTAAATTTAGACAACGCATCAAGGAATTTCTTAAACAGTTGTAGAAAATCTTGAAACATTTTATTTCAACCGCAAAATACAGCTCTCGCCTATTGGTCGTAAAGCAACTCCTTGTAACGATTTCCTTTTTCCCTTTTTTCATTGCAGAAATTTTTGAAAACAATGTTTTAAACGTTGGAAAACTTGTCATAATCATACTTTGCAGCAGTTGAATTTCGAAAATACATCGACTATATCAATTGAAAGACACAAAAGGATTTTCAGTTGATCTTGAAGATCCTTTCATCTCCTGTTTACACCATCACCACCGCCACCAAGAAAGTTTAAGCAACATAACGGCTTCCAAATGAAGATGGCTTCGCAGAGATTTTGTTTGCGATGGAATAATCATCAAAGTAATCTCCTCTCTGTCTTTGATCAACTTTTACATGCAGAGACCTTCACGGATGTTACATTGGCCGTGGACGGGCAATATCTCAAAGCACACAAGGTAAGTGAAATCATAGCCCTGGTTCTAATTTATAAACAAGTTCTAAATGCCTTTGTTTTTTTTGTTCATCCCTTAGATGGTCCTGTCCGCCTGCAGTCCCTACTTCAATGCTTTATTTATCAATCATCCCGAGAAACATCCCATAGTCATCTTAAAAGATGTCCCCTATGCGGATATGAAGTCCCTGCTCGATTTCATGTATCGCGGTGAGGTCTCCGTCGATCAGGAACGTTTAACGGCTTTTCTGCGAGTCGCCGAAAGTCTACGCATCAAAGGTCTAACCGAGGTCAATGATGACAAACCCTCAAATGCAGAGCCGACTCCCCAACCACCACAGCTGCAGCGCATCCAGCCATATGTGGTGCAACAGCAGCAGCAACGTCATAAATCCCACCAATCATCGGGGGGCAGCGCAAGCAACAACGGCCCCCAAATGTCTGCCGTCCAACAGCAACAACAACATCAGCAACAATCGCTACTTAGTTCAGCGTTGGCTTCAATGCCAAAGCGTAAACGTGGCAGGCCACGTAAGCTGTCGGGTAGCGATGATGGCGACTATGATGAGTTCGATGGTGATATGGGCGATGGTAAAATGTGCAATGATTCTTTTTCGGGCAACGAAGATGCTTCCGATGACAATCAGCGGGATTCGGGCAATAATGATGATTTAAATGTAAGTATTAAAAGGAGGAAAATTTTAAATAATCGCGGATTCTCATGCGTTTATCCTACGCAGCACATTTCATTAGGCTGAAACCCAATTTAATAAAAGTGCAAATTGCATGGCTTGCCGCCCAGGAGATTAAAGTGTCGGCATAAAAATGTTTAGCAATTTATTGCCTGTGTATTGTCGGCAGTTATTTCAAAGATTTTCTAACCACCGAAAGTTAAGACAAAGCTTCACAATGCACAAATGTGCATCGGTTTTGAAAAAACCCGATTGTAGTTGAAAAAACTTTTTCGATACTCGTTCCTGAGTGCCTAAGATTTCACAAGGATAAGATATGTTGAACAAGGGAATCTTAGTTCCATATGCGGAATCTTAGTTCCATATTCGGAATCTTAGTCCTATGTATAATGTTTTGTTCGCAATCTTATTCCTATGTGGGCTGTCGTGATGTGCACAACCCAGGTCCAACAGGGGGTAAGAACATCTAACAATTTTTCAGCGACGGGTTTTCACCTCGTAAATGCCGGCGTCTTACCAAGTAAGAGATTTGTCTCAAAGCCATGTAAAAATATCTTTATACAATGCATTAGCCGTCCTTAGTCGGCGTTAAACATGAGGTCCCGGTTAGAGAGTATCAGAATTATAACGTGCAAAGCTCACTGAAAGAAATTGTCCCTTGTTTCTCAAAGAGATGCTTTTGGAAACAAGTTTGTAAATAATCTTAGTCCTTAGAACTTTATTCAAAATATTTAAAAGTTTAAGGCAGGAAAAAAATAGAAAGCCGGAATCCAAATAATATTGAATCTAGATTTGTTCTGGAGATTATCTCCATTTTGGAAACAAATTAACCTGAGATTTAATCAGGAAAACAAACTTTAACCTTTTTTGAAGACTTACAATTCAATGATTAAGACTTTTTAATATCTTTGTTTTTATGTACGTTTAAAAACAAAGACATTAATCATATCCGTTAAAAATAATCACACCGTGGTAAAAATCAGAAAACATGAAAATAAACCCGGACTAAACAAAAGAAAAATAAGTTTCACCCTAACATTTCTTATTTTAAAGAAAGTATGAGTAATTAAAAAAATATTCATGGAATCGATGTCAGCTATCACACGGGTTTTACTAGGAGGATTCCCCCAAATATAAGTTGTTTCCATTAGAGAATATAGCAATTTTGAAAATTTATTTGAAGACATTCTAATTCCCACTTTTCCTCCGCTTTACAGGAAAGTCGCGACTCACTCTCCCCCTCAAAGAAATCGAAAATGAACAAGGACCGCAATCAACAACACGACGATAACAGCACTTCCGGTAAGTCTATCTTTGGCCCTTATTTTCATACAATTCTCTTGCAATCACATTCATAACTTTGCAATCAAATTTCCTCAAAAAAATCTGACAATTTTGTGTAAATTACAACAAAAAACAAACCAAAAGAAAAATCACCTGCATTGTAAAGTCAACCAACAACCATTGTACATTTTTCTCTCATAACCAACAACAACAAATTCATAAGAAAAAAAAGACATCATTCATATTTATTTACAAAAAAAAATATTGCACCAAAAAACTAACATTATTCTAACGCGTTAGAAAAAGATTGAGGAAAAACACGCGTCAAAATCTGTATCGGAAAAGCTAAAAGGGATTTTTTATAAGAAAGAAGAAAAACAAACCCCTCACGAATCGAGTGGGGGCGCTTTATATTTTTATCAACAGTGAAAAAGTGTTAAATATCAGAAAGTGTTTAGTGATTTTCGAATTTCGGTAAGGCATACGTTTAACGTCGGCAGGTGAGTTCTCAATGAAATTTTCGAAACGTATGATGCCGTTTAAAAATAAATTGCAAAGAATAACGAAAAATAGAAAGCTTTCAAAAAAGTACAGTAAACATTTGTCAATTGAATTTTGAAAATAAACTAAATAAAGTAATAAAAAACATTTTAAAATCGGTATGAGCTTTTAGGGATTTATGGCCGACGTGAAAATCGTTAAAACGTTTATCTAACTCAAATACCATTTTCGAAAATCTTTAAACCAAAATTTCGTTTATTTCCACAAAAAAAATAAAAAATAAAACCTAAACATCTTTAAACAAAAACTAAATTTTTTACAAATAACCCACTTTTTTAGCATTTAAGTATAACTAAAGAAGAAAACAACCAAAAAGATTGTAACATATCTACACAACAAAATGGCTTAAAATCCCTATAGCTTTTCCGATCCAAATTTTAGACACAGTTTTACTTTATAATTTGTAAATTATCAAACAACAAAAAAGTAAAGTAAAGGAACAAAAGAGAAATCCTGAATATAACACACAACTTTCTTTTTTCGTCTAAATTTTGTGATTTTTATAAACGCATTGTACATTTTCACCACACCTACATTGCTACCCACCCCCGCCCCTGAAAGATCTCTGTTCATACAAGCGATTCCATGTTTTCTCTTGCAGATGGCAACGATAGCGACAATGACGATCAGATGGATACTTCGTATATGGAACCACAGTTGATGTTGGATGAATACGACGAACCTGTGGAATTTAAATTCGATCCAAATGCCACGAACTCGCCATCGCATGATAACGTTTCGAATATGTCGCAACAAGCCCGCCAGCAAGCATTTCTCTTAGCCGCCCAGCAAAAGCATCAACAGCAATTGGTTGAGGCTGCCGCAGCGGCCGCTGGTAGCATGAAAATGTCGGCTGTTGTGGGTACGGGATCAATGCCCGGTACGGTGACATTGTTAAATTCAATGGTCAGCATACCGAAATTGGCACCGATCGTTAAGGCCGTCAAGCCAAAGATTAACAAGCGCGTTAAGTTGAAGCAAAATGGTGTTGGCGTCGATATGAAGGTGAGTTAAATGTTTATACAAATATAAAACCATATTCTATGGGAGTCTACGAGAAAGCAATAATCATTCTATGAAAGTTTAAGTTCAAAACACATTCATTCAGATTACCAAAATGATATTTTTAGTATGAAACTAAATACAGAAAAGGGTCATCTCTGCTCTTTGTAAAAATATTCGTCCGTTTGCTACACACTTCTATCAAAATGTTTATAAGACAACAGCAACTGGTGTTTGCCTTTACTAAACATTTGCAAACTTTGTCAAGTTTGATATTGAATTAGTAATCCTGAAGTCGTTACATTGAAAATGGGCTAAACAAAAATTCAAAAAGAAAATGTCGGGAAATGTTTTAAATTAATTAATTGTAATTATAAGAAATGACTGTTTCATGTTTGGAAACTTATGTGCAGACCGAAGTGTTTGAAATTTTCTGTGATAAGTTGACATTTACAACTAGTCATTTAAAAAAGGAATTGGTTATTAACCTATTTTTGTTTAAATAAAATGTTGCTATACACAATTCTTCATATTTGTCCGAAATTCACTAACATTGTTATTTTATGTGTGCAATCAAAAGTCTTTACAGATCAGTTATTTTTGCGGTGTGAAAAATTTCTCGACAAACTCACCACACCACAAAATAGTTAAACTCAAAGCTAGTTTAACAAATTATTATTGCTATTATCGCCCTCAGAATAAACATATTACATATATTAATTTAAATAAGAAAGGAAACAGCAACTAATCTTTGATTTTCTTCCATTGTAGCCCTATTCAAGTGCAGACTACATGGATATCTTATCCGGCAACTTTATGAATTCCGCCCAGGCTGTCGCCCATGCTGCCAAATTGAAATCGGCCTTTAACGCCAGCACGGGCAGCATAAACATCCACTCCCCACCACCCAAAACCAAATTAAATACATCGTGTAATTCCATCATTGAAGGCGAAGGCGAGGGTTCGGTGCGTGACTATTGTACCAAAGAAGGTGAACATACGTACCGCTGTAAAGTCTGCTCTCGTGTGTACACACACATCAGCAATTTCTGCCGCCACTATGTAACCTCCCACAAACGTAATGTCAAGGTGTATCCCTGTCCGTTCTGCTTTAAAGAGTTCACGCGAAAAGACAATATGACCGCCCACGTTAAGATCATACATAAAATTGAAAATCCCTCATCCGCTTTAGCCGCAGCGGCGGCGGGTGGTGCGGTACTACCCGGCCAAATGTCGGCGTCGGGTTCACAAAACGTGAGTGCGTCGTCCACGCCCACACCGCCGGATTTGAATGCGCAAACATCAAATCAATCGGGCAGTGGTATGGGTGGCGGAAGCATGTCTGGGTTAACTTTGAACACATCGACACCTGCGGGAGGTTCATCGTCAGCATCGTCATCGGTGAGTTCACCGCCCGGAGCGTTAACGACACCCACCACAACGGCTACGGCAGCGGTGGCGCAGTGAGAGAACGCAACACTTTTAGGTCATGGTTTAAGTGTAAAAAATTAAGCAAAGGTTTTGGCTTTTTATGAAAATAGTGAAACCCCTCCCCTCTTCTTTTTAAGAAAATTAGACAAATACATAATTATTAAACTATACGGAAGTTTTGTAAAATATTGAGAAATTACTTTAGCTGTTATAGTTGGTGTTAGTCGGTCGGTCGTTCTAAGACAAGAAAGAAACACCTTTTCGTGGAAAACTGATTACAAACCAGAAAAAAGGCTTCCAAAATATTCCAAAAACGTTAAAAAGTAGAACAGTTTATTTTTCGCATCATAATGTTTCTCACGTAAATGTAATTTTTTTTTATTAATTTATATACAATTATATAATTCTTAATTTCCATTAAAATATAATTAAAATTATATTTCTAATATTAACACTTTTCAAATAACACAGTTTCTTAAACAAAATCCACAAAAACATACCCAACCCGGTTGAAAGATTTCTTTGTAAAAGAAACTTTAAAAAAAAACTTTATTTTTTCTGGGAAAAATTAAAATTTTTCGTTTTGTTTTGATTTCTTTTATTTTAATTTAATTTTCCGAATCCTGTTTAATGTTACAAAGGAAAAAACTGTTATAATGTTTGCTCGATATTTCGTTTATTTTTATTTTATTTTTTTTTTATTTTTTTGATTCAGAAAAACATTTTTGTTTTCCGCTCTGATTTTTTTTCAATTTTCAAAAATTGCAAGTTTTTTTTATAGGTTTTGTTTCAAAACCTCGAAGTTTATCTTTTGTTTTATTCAAAGAAAATCGAAAAAGTTTATATTTTAGCTTAACAGCTCAATAGTCTAGAACCTTGAAGGTGTTGCATTCAACATGACCTAGCCATTGGCTTGCGGTTCAGGGTTTTAGTGTTCAACTCCCGCTCTTTTCCTCTATAAGTTTGTGTGCAATTAATTCTTCTCTTTAGACATTTAGTTAATAATTTAATTTCTTAATTAAGCACTCTTTTTATTATAAATATTTATAATTTAAAAAAAAGTAATTTTCATAAGAAAAATTTTGTTTATTTTCCTTTGGATTCGACTTACCTTACCATTCACCACCTTCACAGTTTGGCCTTTTAAATAAGAAACATATTCACCACAGTGTGCCTTAGCAACTCCCCCCAAAGTGAACTTGTTCAATTGCAAACTCAACTAAAACAAAACTATTACTTTATATAAGCATACATACAAATAAAAACTTAGTTAAATTTTTCACATTTTTATCGTAAATTAAGCTTAAACTACATTTTTATATACAAAAACCAACAAACCACAAAAAAACTTAGTTAAAATCGTATAAAACAATCCAAGAATATAAAAAAATATCTACCTTGTTTGCCTTCAAATGAAGCTAATTCTCTTTAACGATAATTATCATTTATACAAATACTTAACATGTATTTTTTGTAAATTAATTGAATTGCTGGTTATTTTTTGTTTAACTCAACACAACATATCTCTCATACTACTAAAGATATATTTATTCTTTTTAGTTTTTGTCTTAATCAAGATAGAAATGGAAAACCTTTCCACCACCAACTAATCCCCCCAATCTTGTTTTACTCTTTTTTCTTTTTAACGTTACATTTGTTTTCTCTTGTAATATAACATTTGTTTTTATGATATTTATATAATTTTTTTTGAAAAAGAAAATATATAAAAATCGGAGGCTTAATAAATCGCCAAAGAAGTTTTTTTTTAAATTATCCCATAATTAATACATTAAATACGAAATAAAGAAAAAAGAAAACAAAAATGAAATGAAATACATTACAACAACCAAGCAACAACATAAGAAATAACCCCCAGCAATATGGTTAATGTTTTATCATTATAGTAATGTTAATTAATTATTATTTTTTATTATTATTATTTGTATAATTTTTTTAAATTAATTTTATGTACAGCATTAAAAACAACAACAAAAATCTATTATATAACAAGCATAATTTAAATAAATCAATTAATTAATTATTATTAAAAAGAGAAATACAACAAAAATTAAACAATCAACACACACAAAAAAATTACCACTTTGTTTTTCATTCTTTTTCATGGTAACATGATTTTTTTCAAATACTTTTGGGCGGAGAATAAGTCTTTTAAATAAAATGCTGAAGTAGGTAAATAATTTGGCTATAAAGAATTTTTAATTTATAGCAACATAAACAACAGTTGTTACAAACTTATATAATTACTTACTTTACGAAAGGCTGTGAAATCCATTTTGCGTTGTCCTTTAACATGAAACCAAAACACAAAATTTTTGCGTATTCAATGAAGTTGGCAAAAGTGACAATGTTAAGGAAAAACTTTGACAAGATTTTGTAATTTCAAGACGCTAGATTTTTGGCGATTACTAACTCCATCACACCTACTATGTCATTTAAAGTCGTAATCGCAAATGTCATATGAATATGTGAACTCGCTGCTGAAAAGATATAAAAAAGCAGTACTGAGTTGCAATTTAAAGTACATAACCCTAGTTCTGATTGCAAATTTTTCAAAAGGTTGACAAATGGTGATGTTCAAATGAATTTAAAAAAAATAATTTTCAATAATAAAAATATAAACTTTAAACTGGACACTTATGGACAGGAGTAATTTAGGGACCCGGGACCTTAAAGGCTACTACAATTGATCACTGTCCCCGGAATTCAGGCAAAATTCTTCAAATCGAGAAAAGAACATTATTTTTAACAAATAAAATTAATTTTCTTTTATTATAGAAAATCCATTTGACATTATTGCAATTCCTGCATTATTCCAGTGTTTTTGGGCCCTAAGGGCTTAGCTCAACAATTTTCGGCCATAGGGCCTCAATTTATTTTTATTTTGCATTTTTGCCAACCTTGAGCAATCTCCTTTCGTTTGAGTATCATTACTTATGTAATGACGGTATAATTTTCAGAGCTTTAAGATCTCATGGGCCCGAGCGCCCCTAATTATTACCTTTTTCGAAATACTCGAGCTATTCTGAAGACGACGGCATATTTTTATAACCTCCACTGAAGAGTGAGTGGTATATTAAATTTGTCATTCCGTCTGCAACACCACTATTGATCGAAGACCCTATAAGTGTATATGTATATACTCGAACTACTATGATCGTTGAGTTCTAAGTCAATCTAGCCATAACCGCCCGTCCGTGTGTCTGTTGAAACCACGGTAAAAAGAACATACACTTCACCCTATATCTTGTATTCTTCGTATGAGTAGAATGCCAGAGCGATACGTCACTTTTTAGAGCGCCATCTACATGTCAGGATAATAAAGTAAACATAAAAGACATTTCACAATTGAGCCATTATATGGGCACATTAATAAATTTTCAGTATCATATTGTGATATAACTAGAGTGTCCAAAACCGATACCGAAATCCCGTTGTTTTTTACCAAACCCGACAGTCGGTTTCTCAATAATCGCTAAAACTGACATGTCGGTTTATCCGGTTTTTCGGGTTACGGCTTTTTTTGTTTCTGTATGTAACATGAAAGAAAACTCATAATTTTCATGGAATTATAGATAAATCATTAATATTCGACCTTTATATCAAGCTCGAGGTCGTTGAGTATTCAATTATTTCATCTTATTTTCATGGACGGAATACCTTTTTTGATACCCTGCACCACACAGAGCCTAAAAATGAGGTCATTCATTTTATTTCTAAATAGAAAAATAATTATGATTCTTAGGCTAAAACCGGAATGCCGGGTTTTAAACAAACAAAAATAAAATCCGACCGACAAAACCGTGCTTTTAAAAAAACCAAAAAACCGATTTTCTGAAAACCCCTGAGCATAACGGTGACATGTAGATGGCGCTGGCAGCTTTCATATTATGGAAATTAGTGGTTAATTATTTTATATTTCTATGATATTTCTATACCTGGTAAACTCTTATATTTCACACGGCAATTGTAAATGATATATTTCGGTGACTTGTAGATGGCGCTGAGTATTTTTTTTGTCAAGATTTATAGATAATCCTTCTAACAGGGAGGACCTTTGGGATCGTGTAATAAGTTTATTTTATGGAAATCAATCATGAATCTAAGTGAGGGAAATTTTTAAGAATAAGATCACTTCTAAGCACTCGCATTGTTTGCTGGGTTTAATTCAAAGAAATAATTTTCATTATACGCATAAAAAATGTCTAGCAATTGCTTTGGCAGTTCTACTGCTCGACACGCATGTTCGTTGTCAGTTTGAGTTTCCACAAACCGACACATTTATTGAGTTTATCGGCTGGCGTTGACCGTGGAACACTGGCAATGCTTGGCGAAAATCACCTGCCAACAGAAACAGCACACCACCAAACCGTCTTTGCATCGTTTTGTCTAATACCTCCAAATTTTTTTATGTGTCATGTACCCCCATCATAAGTGATCATTTTGCTTTGCTGCTAAACGTTGGCCAACGCACAGTTCTTGGACATGTTGCACGTTCGATTTTTATTGATTTTAATATTCAATGGCGATTTGAGTGCTGAATGACCAGTTCGACCGCCTCCTAACAATGTAGCTGCAATTCCTGATGAAGCACGTGGAATATTATTCTGCGAGCGTATTGTTGCCAAAATCAATGTGATCAAAATAATTTTTCCAGTTCCACCTGTCGTAAGATAGAGTGTATTCTACAAATAAGTTGCTGTTGAAGTCGTCCGAGATGTTGATGTCGCTGTAGTTCAGTAACAGGATTTTAATAGAATTTATAGCTGGCATACTATTGGTTCTGTAAACGCAGCCAGAAGAGTTTTTTTTCAGACTTTGAGCTTAGTCAGTATTGCTTAACCAGTATTTTAACTATGCACCTTGAGCTGTCTTTGAATCTACAGATATTTTTGATAATCTAAGTACATACCTGATATAAAGATTTCACTGTGGGAGTAGGGATATTCAAACAACCGCAAATGTTGTTGAAAATATAAATATTACTTACATTTTGAGTCTAAAAACTCCCAGATTACAAAAATGTAACATTTCTCTTGAAGCTCTATATTTGATGAGGAAAAATTAATTTATTTCATATGCAATTTCTCTTATTGTCTTTTCAGTTCACCTTATCACCAGCAGTCCCGAACTATCACAGAGACTATTTGGCCTGGCAAAACCCATCATCAATATCACCACATCACCAACGGCCGCCAGTACTAACAGCCCAAATAATACGACATCCAGCAACACGGCTATGATTTCCTTAGTGCCACAAAACGCAGCAACGAAACCACCAACTCATGCTATTGAATTCAATGATGCTTTGAATGCCCACTTGCCCACTGTATTGGGACTGCGAATCAAGACTAGCATACAAAACAATAGTCCACAAACTACGAGTGGGCCGCAAGCATCACACCAGCAACAAGCGCAACAGCAGCCGCCACAACAACAACAGCAGTCTCAACAACAGCAAGCATCTTCGGCAAATCCCAACTCGTTGTTAAAACAACAACTGCGCTGTGGCCTCAAAGATCTTATTGACGTTACTTTGGCCAATGCCAACACTACAACCACCACACTCACCCAACAAACCGCCCAGAATACTGTGACCGCCGCCACCACTCATATGGATACCCAGGAAGCTTGTTCGGCCCTACAGTCCTTGGCCAATGTCGCCGAACGCCAGGCCGCTCAAAGTAACATACAACCACCCTCCGCCAACAATTTGCACCATCAATTCCTTTTGCATATGGCGGCAAATCCTATACTGAAACCTTCGGGAGACTTTTTCCAACAACATCAGAGCGCTTTGCTACTGAGAGAAGACGACAACAACTTGGATCTGATGATGGATCAAAGTGACAAATCGGATCCCGAGATGTTGACATTGGCCGATGAGAATGCTGGTTTGGATTACAGTACGGGCAACGAGATGGGCGGCCCTCACAGTGGCAATAATGAGAATTTAGATAATTCCACCAATAGCACAACAACATCGTGCAATCCCTCGTCTGGTCAAAACAGCAGCACACCGCGCAGCAAGAATGGCTCGGGCAAACCCATACAACGTCGCCGTATACGACGCAAGGCCCAGTCATCCATAGACGACCAGGCTGAACAGTTAACGGAAATGTCCGTTCGTGGTTTGGATCTCTTCCGCTATGCCAGTATTAGTGAGGGTGTATATCAGTGCACCGAATGTGCCAAGGAGAATATGCAGAAGACGTTCAAAAACAAATACAGTTTCCAGCGCCATGCCTTCCTCTATCACGAGGGCAAACACCGCAAAGTCTTTCCTTGCCCGCTGTGCGGCAAGGAATTCTCCAGACCCGACAAAATGAAGAATCACATGAAAATGACCCACGAATCGTTTGTGGCCAAGGAAATGCAAAATTTCAGTCCGCTGAATTATCTCATTTCCGCAGCGGCTGCTGGCGAAATTCAGGCTTCATTTCCACAGAACACCAACAACACAACAGACAGTGCCAATACATCACAACCGCTGATAAGCCAACTGCAGTCATCCAATCCGGCTCTAAGTATAATGATCAATAACAATAGCGACGAGGGCCTGAATCTATCGCAGCAAGAGAGCTCGAAGGAGAATCATCTGCTGGCCCAACAGCAACAACAGCTGAAATTTCCCACAGACATAGAAATTAAGAATGAAATCGTTATCTCACCATCGCCCTCACCACCGCCACTAACACATCAACTGCCCTCGGGGACGTCCGTTTCGTTAGCAACGGAATCATCGCTGTCGCTGTTGAAATCCGCCGCACATACAACAACTGCCCAATTGAATGCACAAAGATTGGAGGAGGTGAAATAATTCTTCCATCCAACCGATCGCCAGCGGGATGTTCTATATGTTGTCGCCCCTTGTAGACAGAGGTAATTTTAAATATTAATTTAAACAAAAAGCAATCAATGATTTTAAAAAGTAATTTTAATGTAATGAAAAGACTTGGTATTTCACAATTTTTGAAAACAACTTCATCGCACACATACTACTTTGCACAATAACTACTTAAGTTAAGGAGAGACAGAGCGATGAAATAGCTAGAGTTAAACTTCTAGACCTTCATAAAATTATACAATGTACTAGTTGTAAGTTAATGATATTTCAAATCCGTCCAATTTTCCTAAAAAAAAACTAAACTAAACTATTTATGTTTGTATGAATTCATACTTACATGTATTTTAAGTTACTAATCTTGGTTTAGATATTATTTTAAATATGTCAATAAGTTCGATTTGTGTAGTTTAAATATTTAATTTTTTATTTTGTTCGTTTTCAAGAACAGCCGCCGCTAATACAGTATTGTTTCGATAAACCTATTTCGAAATTTTGAAACAAGTGACAGGAGTAAGAACTGCGTTCTTAAACAAATTATTCGCCTTATTTTAATAAAATCATTGGAGCAACTTTTGATAAACTAAAAGAAAAATAGAATTCCCCTAAATTATGGCAGTCATGTTTAAATTCAGTGAATATTTTTTTTTTCATTCAGGGACTTATTTGCTTTGGCCAGCCTAATGAGTTTCGTCTGATGTTAGTAACACATCAAAAGGATAGACTTATTAAAACTATCCAGATGGACCCTAAATGATTTTTGGAATCTGTTTAGACATGTCCCTCTGTTCTTCTAATCAAAGTGCGTACACGTACAATACAAATCGATCTTCACGACAGTTTGTACACTATCTGATTTTTGTTAGATGCTTTTGATTTGGTTTGAAATCGGTCCATGTTCCCCAACACAAATGAACTCCCGATTTGTGGTCCTACCTACCTAAGAGCTCATCAGACTTTAATAAAATTTGGCTTGTGTTATTATCTACTTTGGAAACATCGAAGTGAAAATCTTAAGGATGGCCTTTATGTCCTCCATTAGTGGCCTTACCGTTCGCATAGTGTAATTTTTCATTAAATATTCAATAAAATTCGGTTTGTGGCAGAGATTATGCACATATTTGCTTCCTTAAATAGCGGCCAGTTGACAGATACTAAGTTCGAAATTTTATGCTCACCAAAATTATTTCTCAATAAAGCCAGCGCATAAAATGTCCAAAACCGAAAACCAACGTTCTGGAATTAATGTCCAAATCATGGTACAATAAACAAGGTATAATTACTAGCCCAACAACAAATAAACAGTTCGCTTAACTGTCAAAGTCACCTAAAAGAAAATGACAAACATAAATTTTTGTGAATGCTTGATGATAATTGTGAAGATTTGATACAGAAATTTAGACTTACAAACTTAAGGAAGTGCCTTTGTCAAATTTGAAATTTAAAGTTTTAGATTTCTAAACGAAAAAAATTGTAAATCAGCTGATAGTCGGAGTTTTTTTGTTGTTCTAAGTAAAGCAAAAAAGTCATAATTTGTATTATATGTTAGATTGATGGTACAATAAACAAGGTATAGTCACTAACTAGCCCCACAACAAATACACGGCTAGTTGTACTGCCAAAGTCACTTGAAAGAAAATTCCAAAAACTCATTTTTGTGAATGTTTGATTATTATTGTAAATGTTTTATACCGAAAATAAGCTTTACAAACTTCAAGAATTTGTTTTTTTTAAATTGAAAAGTTTAAATTTCTACGAAAACAATTCTAAATCAGCTGATAGCATGACTACGTTGTTTATTGTATCATGCTTTAAACCTGACAGCCGGTTAATGAAAAAAAAATCGGACATGTCGGTTAAACCGGTTTTTGCTGTCGGTTTACCCGTTGTTGTTCTGTGTAGAGGAAAAAAATTATAATTTGTATTATATGTTTGATTGATGGTACAATAAACAAGGTATAGTCACTAACTAGCCATACAACAAATAAACGGCTCGTTGTACTGCCAAAGTCACTTGAAAGAAAATTCCAAAAAAAATTGTTTTGATTTTTTTTTTGATGATTATTCTGAATGTTTTATATAGAAAATTAGCTTTAAAAACTTCAAGAATTCGTTTTGTCAAATTTTAAATTTCTACGAAAAAAATTGTAAATCAGCTGATAGCATAACTCTACCTTGTTTATTGTATCATGCTTTAAACCTGAAAGTTCGTTAAACAACAAAAACTAAAACAGACATGTCGGTTTACCCGTTTTTTTTGTTGTTCTGTGTAAAAGAAAAAAATATAATTTGTATTATAAGTTAGATTTATGGTACAATAAACAAGGTATAGTCACTAGCCCAAGAACAAATAAACAGTTCGTTGTACTGTCAAACTAACTTGAAAGAAAATTACAAAAACATTTTTTGTGAATGTTTGATGATTATTGGGAATGTTTTACATTGAAATTTAGCTTTGCAAACATAAAGAATTTGTTTTGTCGAATTTTAAATTTTAAAAAGTTTAAATTTTTACGAAAACAAAATGTAAATCAGCTGACAGCATAACTCTAATTTATATATTGTACCATGGTCAGATTCATGGCAAATGTTTGAAACTGTCAGAAATATTCGAGCTCGACCCATCTATAAGTGTACCGATCGACTTAAAACTAACAGCTGGTTAGATTTAATGATTAACCCTCTGTCTGTCTGTTTGTCTGCTGTACATCTTAAACTTTAAATGAAACTTTTGGTTGCAATCTTGCAATCTTAGTAAAATTTCGCAAAAGTAAGCTTTTAGTACCAAGAACGGACGTTAATAAAATTCGTTCTCTAATGAAAAGATAATCAGTTCGGATTTAGATATACATAGCTCCCAAATATAAATTCAATTTTTTTATGTTAAAAGCTCTAGTAGCCACATGTTACTTCCAATCTTGATACAATTTGGCACCGGTCATTACGATCGATCAGTAATCTGCTCTGATAAAAATGGGCCATATCGGTCTGCGCTTTGATAAAGGCCCCTTTACAAAAGCCTTTCCCGATTTCACTCTGTAACTGGCATTTTGATACCGATTTCGATCAAATTTGGTACAGATTCCTACTCATAGAGATTAAAAAAGTAAAAAATTACACTTACAGAGTTAAATTCAAATAGAAATCAAGTCCCACCTTAAGAGGTTATCACTGCATTACACGCGCAAATGTCAAAGTTGCACCGATAATCGGGATTATAACTTGTGCAGAAAACGGGCTTAGGTTTTAACTAACGGTTTCTGGGATGGCGCATGACTCAGTCAAATTACAGTTTTCGTAATTTCGTCCAAAATAGAAATGAGCTACATTTCAAAATAATAAATTTCCTTGGCATATGCAAATGCCGTATCAGAAAATGCTATTGTTTACTGTAAGCTGGTTCTGTTCTTTAAATATTCTATTATTTGCTTAAAATGACCGTCCTATGTTCTGTTATTTTATTATTGTTTTCCAATCATTTCGGTAGTTGGCCTTTCATTTTCTAGCAAAAGCTACTTAAATTTTATTTAAATTATGAATTTTTTTTTAAATCGAAAAAAACTCGCAAAATGTTGATATTGACGATCTTTAATTCGTTTTTCTTTTAGTTGATTTACGGTTCGACGGTTTTAAACTACAAAATAATAATTATTTAAACAATAACAAAATTATTTTCAATTTGTTTTTAATTTTCATTTGTGATTTTATTTTTAAAAAAAAAATGTGTATTATTTTGAACGTTTATAGTTTAAGAATTTTTATTAAATGATAATCTAACTAATGTAAATACAAATTAGTGAAAAAAAGAACAATAATACTCAAACTGTATTTAAGCATTATGGAACAGATAAGAAGAAGAAAAAAACATATTTAAAATGTGTGCAATTAAAAAAAACTATAGTTAAGCTTTTTTTTAAATTATATATACCTAATATCAGCTGATATTTACGTTGATTTCAAGAAATCTCTTTTACTCCAGTCGCATAAACCAATAAAGTTCTACAATTTCAAATAGAATTGTAATCGATTTTTTCACGAAATTACCAGAATTATAAACTCGTTGGCATATGCGAGCGCCGTATAGAGGATTTCTGTTTACAAGACTTTTTTGTTTATAAATTATTTTAGCTAAATATTATTTTGCTTTACGAAACTCATTTCACACTCATTCGAGAATAAATTTTGAATTTCGGATTTCCAAAACGACAACCAACAACAAAACACGCTCATGAACTTCCAGTGTTACAATATTTACTCTCATATGTACGTAAGTAGATGTTTCAACCCCTGAAACTATTTATATTTTCGAATATATCCGATTCAATTTAAATGAATAAAAAACAAACTGTTTCTGTAGTTTAATAAGTTTTACACAAAGCACAACTTAAGCAATAACGTTTAAGCCACAAGTTTGAAATGTATAAGCAATGAACATTTTTTTTAAATTAATGAACTTATTTTAATCTTTAAGTTGTAATTATTTTTATCTATATCTTTTTTTTTTGAATAGTTATATTTTTATAAACAAACTACTTAATGCAATTATACGCTCAATTATACTATATATACAAAACAAAAACCCACAATTTTAAATAATAGTTAATAACACATTTTTTTATACATAATCATGCAGAATGCAATCAATATACGAAGAACTAATAAAATAAAATTATTTAAAAATCATTTTAAAAAATATATGCGACAATTTTAGTTAATTTGAAAAGGTTTTCCAACGAAGCTTTTTAGATTCTATCAGGATCAACAAGTATTTTTTTTTTGCAAATTGACTTGCAATATTTTGTATGGTCCCTACAGTAGAAAGTTGTTGTTGTAGCGGCACAAGTAGAAGGTTGTTGTAACAGCATTGAATTGAGTCCTTTTCGCCTAGGGGTATCTGATTCGACATCCAGGTGAAGGAAAGGCGCAAAAGGTTCAGTATTTCATGTGGTTTCTTATGGCAAGCGGGCCAAACGTCAAATCATCGAGGTGCATCACTTCATGGGGTCCCAAACAGGGGGTTGCAAGCAGGATAAACATTTGGTTGCAAGCAGGATAAACTTGGAATCATCGAGATACACAACTGCTCATAATATTAGATACACCTATGTTTTTTTTATTTACAGAAGATATTTTATTTGCTTGAAAACAGAAATCGGTTCATTTTTATTTGTAGCAACTTAGAAACCAAAATTCATATAATACAGGGTGGGCTATTTGACATTTTATATTTGAATCGACCGGAAAAAAAAAATACTGATACCACAGTGCAACAACCTTAATGCGATGGAATGAAACCAATTGCAAATGAAAGTTGACAATAACTTTAAGGGTTTTTTTTTAGTTTAGTGCGAGATTTTTTTAAACGCATTTGAAGATGGTGATTTTAAAACGATGTCTAAAATATCATTGAAAATTTGATAAAATAAGGTTTATTTATTTTTATTATCCTGGAAAGTTGAGGTGTTTTACTATTTTTGGGGTCGAGGATATCATTTTTTATATTTATTTTTACCCAAAACTCACGCTAGATGGCGCTGCCATACAAACGGTGCTATTTCTTGTAGATTTTCATAGAAAAAAACGGTGGAAACTTTTTTCCGATTCTTTTCTTTAATACGATCAACAATTTCTCTATTAGATTCAGATGAGGTTATTGACTTCGTCAGCTTAAACACGAACGCTTGCGAGAACTAATTTTGGACTTACCTGGATTGGTGTTGCTGGTCAATGTCATTCTAAAAAAAACCAAAGACTTGGCATATTTTCTGTGGCTTACGGCAGCATTACATTTTCCAATACTTCCCTGCATTCATTGTATTTTCAATGCGATATATCGGACCAACACCATTCCATGAAAAGATCCCCTAAACCATAATGTTTCATGGTTTAACAGTATTCTTTGTAAATTTCATGTAGAATTCTTTACGTTTAGGTAAATTAATTTTTGTTTCTCCATAAAGTGTTTCGTCACTTTTTTCGCCTTCATATCCAGATCAAAGTAAATATTCTTTAGCAAATTCTAATCTCATGTTTATATTTTGTTTACGCATGAGTGGAACTTTTCTGGCAATTCGGATATCGGATAATTTGGATTGCAGAAGACGCCAACGAACGGTTTGTTGACTAATTTATGATCAATCTCAGCAGAAATAGCTCTTGAAGACTTGAACGGGTATATTCAGTCATTTCAACAATACGAACAATATAAGTACATCAGTCTGTCAGTTTTTGGGCTTGTTTTATGTGGTCTACCGCTAGTTTCTCCAGCCTGCCTTTTAGATAAAGCAATTTGGATTAAATGTAAAGATCTTCCTAAGCTTTTTGCTATTTCATTTTCCCCATTTTCTTAAAAAAAAGACTAGTCTCCTTAAAAATCTTCTTCAAAAATAAAAGAGTTCTTACCGATTTATGTAAATCCAAATTATAAGAAACACTGTATTGCAATAATATGTATAAGTATACAAATTTCAAATTTTTCAGATGCATCTTCTATTATGATCAGCAAGTTTGTGTGGTACAAATAAATTGTATGTGCAAACAATTTGAAAGCACTTACATGCCACATTTTACTTTTTAAATGGCATTACCAGATCGAAATGTTAAGAAAAAATATACTGTCAAGATTTCGGGAGAAGTTTCACATTTAACAACACTTTAATGGTCCCCATTTACACGAGGCAACTTCACTTGCCGCAACGGTGGAGGGGAACAATTTACCCGTACTGTCAATTCCTTTTGTGTTTTTCGTCACAAAAATCAGAACCATGGTACAACAAATGAGTTATAGTCACTAGCCCAACAACAAACAAACTGCCAAAGTTACTTGAAAGAAAATGTTAAAAATAATTTTTTGTTAATGCTTGATGATTATTTTGAAAGTTTGATATAGAAATTTACCATTACAAACTTCAATAATTGCCATTGTCAACTTTGAAATTTGACAGTTTAAATTTCTAAGAGATAAAATTGAAAATCAGCTGACTACATAACTCTACCTTCTTTATTGTACCATGAATCAGAAAGGATAAATCACAGAATGTCAATAATGAAAACAAAAAATGCCGTAACCGAATTGCCTTGCGTAAACACAAGAGGCAACTTCAAAAGGGAATCCTAAAAATTGACACAAGTAAAGTTGCCTAGTGTAAATGGGGACATGTTTACCAATAATGGTAAATAAATGTCTCCATTTACACGAGGCAATTTTAATTGCGTTAATTTTTATGATTGCCTTTTGAACTTGCTCTTGTGTTTACACAAGGCATTTCGGTTACGCAAGTTTTGTTTTCATTATTGCCTTTTCTGACATTCTGTGATTTATTCGTTCTAATTTTTGTGTTGAAAAATACTAAAAAAAATTGCAGCCAATTTCACACTACGAAAAACACAAAAGAAATTGCTTCGCTCAATGGGCTCAATACTGTTTGGCAGAGTTGAAGAATTTTACTGAAAAATCTTATTTTCAATTAAGCTCATTTTCATTTTTTTACAGGCGATTCAAATTTAAAATGTTAAATAGCTCACCCTGTGCTTTGCACATGCAAAAACAATATCTTGTATATCTAGATCGTTAAATGAGCTGTTCCACAACAACGGCGAAACGTGCGCCTGATGTGTTTGCTTTAACTTCACTGACTTGGGTTTTCTTCCCTACAAGAAACCTGATCTTTTAAGCTTGTACGAGTAGAGTAATTCACTTTCAAAAATAGTAACAACAAATTATCATGACATAACAAAACCCAAACGTCTGGGACGTTGCCATCAATTCGCACCCAATACAAATTGAGGGCGCTGCGCCATAGCGCAGCTACCGAGGTAGCGTTGTTGTTGTAGCGGCAACTGTGTGCCAGAGTGGCAGACCTTGGCCGAAGAATTGCTCCTCAGGTAAATCCTGTCCATAGAACTTGCAATGACATCAAATATAGAGACCCACTGCGGACTACAGCAGTGATGGAGGTCAGACGTTGAACAGCTCCTGAAGTGAACTCACTCCATAAAATAAACACCTTACAGACGTTGTACAAGGATGTTTCCGGTTCTGACATAACGAACAGATCCAAGGACAGGGGTTTTGTTTGATCCCTGCTCGGACCAGTAATATCCGGAGCAGCAATTTCGGAAGCAAAAACAAATATTGATGTGGGTCTTTGAAAAATTTGTTTTAGGTCAAATCGTTGCGTAGAATCAGCCATCTTGTCTATCGCACAGGCCTCGGTGATGACTAGTGTCTGAATACTACGTTCTCTTTTGCCAGAAGACATTTAAGACTTCGTCCTTTTTGAGGTTTCTTCTGGCCACAAAGCACAGATACTCTTTCAGATTTCAGGTACCTTCTTAAAGGTTACCTATAGCACATACATTTCAGTGTAATTTCTTATAGATTTTCACCATTATCAATAAAAACTTTAAAAGGGTATAAGAACACTTCTTTTATGAAAAATAGAAGTTAAAAGCTTCCGTAAATTTGTATGAATATGGACCTGTATTTCGTCTTGATTTTTCAATTTTTATTAAATCCTACGTTAATTAAATGGGGCACGAGGCTGCCTAAGTATTTAAGTAGGTTTTGAACCACCTGGTGTTGCTATTTTATGTATGATTTATGTAAAGTCGTTTACGAAGACTTCAACGGACATACAGCAAATATTTTGCTTCTCCTCCTCTTGTGTCGGGGTGACAGCCCATGGCCGAAGACTGTTGATAACGGTCAGTCCGGTACATGGAACCGGCGGTCGTGGGAATGCTCCTCTTAAGCGTCGTTGCCGTTTAACATGATTATTCCGCCATATACCTATGCTAACAGTTATCTCTTGTCAGAATACTAAATTATCTTCTGCCAATATAGTTGTGATTTTGTCCTTTTTAGATTTACTCCTGCCCATAATGAGAGGTAATTTATTCAGATTTTCGGTACCTTCATAAGTGCAGATTTTTCAGCACAACTAACCCTAACCAAATGATAGCCGATTCTATGCACCGGACTGACCCCAAGCATGGAATCGTCGATCAAGGGCTGTAATCTCAAAACCATGTGCAGTTTCAACCGCATGGGTGCATATGTAAATCATTTCTCACTATATATTTTGTTTATAGTCTTTATTTAATTTTTGTTTAAACCTACAATAAAGAAAAAGCTTACAAAACTACCTCTAAATGTTTCAGAAAAAAAATAAATGAAACCATTCTTTAAATGCTTACAGAAAGCGTCTACTGATTGGTAGTGCGTCGGTACCAAAATCTTGCACGAAAATCATCGGAACATGTCAAGAATGCTGGTGAGTTTGGGGAGTGGGTAATAAAACGTACAGGGCCATTGTGGCCCAAAGACATAAGATTCAAACGGCTGCTATTGCGAGAGTTCCACGAACACAACGATGTGGTGGCTTCATCGGGGAAGAGCACATAATCTTCGGTATGGTTAAAAACGGCTTGGGTATTGTGCTCTTGCTTTCCAGTTGTGCCGGCACCAGTATATGTCTGAATGGGACGGCTGGTGCAGAGTTCCCAAAGATAAACTAAAGAATCTTTTCCCGATGAAAGCAAATACTGAAATAAACATACGGAGTGTAAATTATTAATATTAATTTTCACTTTGGAGGTTTTCGTATTATAAAAGAATATATAAAAAAATACTACTAATACGAACCTTTCCATTGCGCGTGAATTGTACAGAAAAGATTTCCGCTCCGCCGTGAGCATCGGGTATAGTATTGATACAGCGTCCACTTACACCATCCCATATCTTAATGCAGCCATCTACGCTGCCCGAAGCATACAACTTTGCCGTTGGAGCAAAACGTACACAAGTTATAGTACCACTGTGGTGCTGTGACGCTATAGCGCTCACAAAACACTGTGCAGTGTGCACATCGTACACCCTGAGCAGCGAATGTTCGGTGCCAATAGCCATGAAATCCCCAGAAGGATGGAATGCCAAGCTAGTTACGGGCTCACAGTCCGTGAAGACTTTATGGGCCTTCTTTACCGATGGCTTGGCTATATCGAACAGTTTTACGGTGCCATCACGAGAACCGGAAGCCAATATATGCTCCTTGGGATGGAATTCGAGAAAGGCTACTTCGTCAGTGTGATCGTAGAGTGTTCGTATTACAGGATGGCCTTGTTGCTCTCGCCCAGACTCCATTTCCTCAGGGGCTGACTTGGCTAACATACGCTCCACGTCCAAAATCTTAATACTGGCATCCACACTTCCCGTTGCCACCAATGAACCGTCATGACTGAAAGCACCTGCACGACATGAAGCTTTGTGTGATGTTACATACGCCGTCTCGTACGATGCCGGTTCGGGTGCCATAGCGGCGGCATCTGGTTCGAATTCTAAATCAATGCAAGGCAACACATCGTCTTTAGGGACAGGTTCCTTGTCGGAAAGCGTCTGCATGCCGGCTATCATGACATGAAGAAGGCGTTCACTAGGCGTACACTCATCGGCCTTAACCAACATGGACAATTCCATAGCGAATTTTTCCAAGCCATCATACATAAGTTGACTGCAAATGTTGTGCGGATGATTAAAATAATTCCTGAATTTTGTCTTTCGGATTCTTACCTTATAATGAGCCGATATAAGATTTCACGATTTTTTACCAGATTTCTGGGGTCCAATATTTGTATATCACGCATTTTGGTGCTTTTATTTCAATTTATTTAGTTATTCAGCGACCACAAACAGCCGGTACAGCACAAAATGTGTAAATTTGATAAAGAGGTTCTCTTCGCTCTATTGCTAATGTTCATGTGCTCGAGATGGAGATATATCGATTTTTAAATCTACTCAAATAGATAGTTTAAAGAAATTATTTCAATGTAGAAGTATAGCGATGTACTAATTTAATATGATTCGTTTATTATTTTATTTCGATTGATAGATTATATCTCTAATATTAACAAAAACTCCATATCCTGCAAATGAAATTGAATTCGCCACATTACTCTTATTTGCCGACGACATCTCTTGTAGTGTGAATCTTTTTGGTACAACAATACATGGCAGTGTTGCCAGGCGAATATGGTAACTGCCTTTTTAGGGATTCTCTGGCAAATGCTATGTTAACCTTATGCATTATAATCTCGTTGAAACAAAGATAATAGCTCAATAGTGTTTTTTAAGCTGCATTAGAACTATCATAAACTATGGTTTAACAGCTAATAATGTCAAACTGTGTTGACATTTTTGATCAGTGAGGTGTGGCCAGTTATCATGAATCGTTTAACGACCGAATACATTACTTTAAAAAAATCTCTTCGTAAATTTCATAGAGCATTGTGTAATCCAGCGTTTACACAGGACAATTTGCAAAAGACAATCGAGAATATGTATTCTCTGTCAAATTGGGGGGAAATTGTTAATGACGTTGGCGTCCAGACATTATGAAGACAACACACGTTTCAGCAACCGTCATTGGTGTAGTTTCGCCCTCTGATTGTGTTTTATATACATTTTTTCAAACAAAAGCGAAATGAAAATTTACCACATCACAAATAAAAATAACTTTTCAATTTTTCAAACTTTTGCCATTATGTATTAATTTCCCCCCCAAACTTCGACGATTCGCAATCCAAGTGGCAGCTTATGCCAAAGCACTTGCTGAATTTACTGTCTACAAAAAATCAAAAACATTGGCGAAGACAATGAGATACGAGTGTATATGTGACATCGCATAGAGAAAGGTACCTAAGGGTAAAAAAAATCAATTTTCACTTTTTTTTATGTGGACATCTGAGCAACGAATGAGACCGATCCCATGCCCCAAAAAATGGCTACTTCAATAAGCAAAATTTTCTTGTAGCAAAGGTGTAATAAATATTATTTTTTTATGTGGTGTTTATGTTAATGGCGGATTACTACGTCTAATATGTCCAGATGGATTCAGGTAGTTCTGTGAACTGTCATTTATATCTTTAGTGAAAATTATGGCGGTGAGTTTTTCTCCGTTTGTCTGGTTCGAAGGCTAACCAAGCCGTACTTTTTATTTTAAAATCACGAGGTGATGTCGAATTCTAAAAAGTTATAGTACAGTTACGATAAATGTACTATTTATAAGTACATTAAAATAAAAAGGCAACTGAAAAATAAATGTAAATAAACAAAATTTGGTATTAACCACATTGTTTTTCTATAATTAGAAACTTTCAGTTGATTTAACGAAAGTTACCGATTTATGTGACGTCACACCGACTATATTGAAAGTTACCGATTTCGTGATAACTGCTGTTTCTGTAAGTTGAAATCGGTAAAAAATCACTCTGTGATGGAAAGAAACACAAATCGTAAAGAAACGCTAAGAATTGAAGCAGATAAAAAGCAGCAGTTTATTATCATTTGCTTTCATGTACAAATATTTTGTATTAAAAACACTGATATTTTAATATAACTTATAGTACATTTCTTAATAACAAGAAAGTGAGGTACTCGCTGAGGAGTTGTTTAGTTTAATTTTGTTATTCCTGATGATGTTCCTCAGAGAAGAACGAAATATCGAATAAAGAAAAATATAACAAAAATATGAACCTTGGCCTCGAGCTCGATATATTTATTATTTAGTCAAATTTAAAATAAAGGCCAAATACAAAAATTATTACTGCGTATAACTTATATATTTAAACGACATAGCTTACCTTCTCACTCATTTTGTTATTTGTTTGTTATGCATACAAATAAAAAAGAAGCCATTAAATAAACTGACAGTTTGTGATGTACATTGAAAGTAAACAAGCATTTGTACTCGGTTTATTTTGCATTACCATATCGATTTCGTTGAAATCGGTTTATAAATTGACGTAAATTTCAATACATCTAAAATGTTTATGTTTTGCTACCTATTTTCAAACACAATAAAAACCGTGGTAACACAATTAAAACATATTTTTAATGAAATATTTATTTGTATAAAATTACATCATTTAAATTGTATTTGGTTCAAAATATTATATTTGATTACTTGCTTTGTCACAATTGTAACAACACTAAAGCATGCGGTATAGTTCTCACTTGGCTTAAATTCAGTGAGAAAATTATCGATTATCGATTTGGAGTTGTCACTTTTTTTTACGGAAACACTTTTCGAAGCGATTCCTATTGGAGTAGAACTAGAACAAATGTCAGCTTACCGATTTTGAAAGAGTGAATGGAACAGGGATCGACAAGGTTCTTTACAGACACAGTGAATGTGAGAATGACGTCAGAGTGACGTTAAAACTTTAATTTCAGTAGATAACTGCGATCGGTACGAGTTACAGAAACCGGCTACTGATATAATATTCGAACAATCTGTCAATCTGGAAGGAATTGTCTCAATGAGTCGATTTGTCTTCGTTTTTCGGCTTACTACTTCTAATATGCAAAATCAACACAACGATTAGTATATATTGATCTATAAAGGCCGACCTGCCACACTCAAGAAAGTTTGTTACATTCACTTTGAAAAAATAGATATCTAAACAAGTATTTGTATGAAAGTTTCTCGGTTAGCGAATTATCCTCTTACTGGCTAAAGAAAGGCATACGAGTTACCACACTTCTTTTTCCACAAAAAAACATTTTGTACAGCTTATCGTCTTTGTATTAAAGGTGTATTTATTTTTTCAATAATGTTGTGCTGTTTGTCGTTTTGTACTTGGCACAGCTGTTTCGCCTAAAAATACAAACAATACCACAAGGTTGTAACCTATACCTAACAATCAATTATATTAGTCCATCGCTGAAAACCTTAAACGCTTTTTAAACTCTTATTATGTTTTAATAATAATTAACTAATTAACTATTAAAAAACGGATCCTTATTTTTTGTAAATCGCATGTCCATTTTCAATCTCCTCTATTCTAAATGATTGTCAAGTACAAAAACTCGATTACGAAATTATCGATTTTCAATCTTATTTATATTCTCTAAAACCTTCACTAACTTAATAAACACGTGTTGTCGAGTGTGTAAACACTCATTTATTTTATTTTCTTAAATATTTTGCAATTTAAATAAAAACCATGAAAATTCGTAGAAATCATCGCCAAAAACGCTATCGATACAGTATCAACAGAAAGACATTGAATAAGTCCAGGTCCTCGACAGGAAAAATAAAAGAGTAAGTAAAACAATAACAGTTGCTTGTTTTTTTAGTAGAGTGGCAAACCTGTTTCTTATATGTATTTCCCTAATTCCATTGAAATATTCTTTATGACGCTGTTTTGGACAGTGCACGATATTTGTTCACGTATTGGTGCTGCAGTTTTATGCCCGGACTACGTGGCCCGCCACTATTTTTATTGATATTTTAAATGGATGTTTAGCTCTAACTTTTTTACTAAATTTTTGTAAACAAAAGTTCTAAATGTTCTTATATCTCGGCAAAAATGGGAGCAAATGCTACAAGATGATTAAGGGTTCCTTTGTACTTTGTACTTTGAAAATGCGCAATGTATTTAATTGAAGTATTGTTGTTGTAAGAACAATATATTTATTTTGAAGTCTTGTTCGCCTATGGGGGATCTGCTTCGATATCAAGGTGAAGGAAACGCGCCATTTGAACTGGATGCTTCCACAGAGACCTGGGGTCAGCTGAGTGGGCTTGGCCGGACAATTAAAGAGGTACAGCACATCATGTGGTCCCTGATAGCAGGCAGGACAAAGCTTCCCATTTTTTCCTTTATGTAATATTGAGGGAATTATGTATGTAAAATGTTAGTATCCATGTGATTATTAAAAGTGGAAGGACTATAGGCTAATAGATCTTAACCATGGTAACCTAGCCGGCAATCGGACTCATAGGATCCGTGGATTCTGAAACAAATGTAAATTAATCCATTTATGTACCTACATAAATGGTTTCGTAGCGAAGTTTACGCTAGGGTCCACAAACATTTTTGATTGAAGGTATCCAGTTTTCGGTTCCTTTAGATTAAGGCCTCCAATTTATCTAAATGGTAAAACAAATTTCGTATTGAAATTAGTAAATTAATTTTTCATTCTCCATAGATGTCAAGACGGTGTTTTGGGATTCAGAGTCGCATATGGCAGCATATTGTTTTTGAAGGAAATTTGATTATCACCGGGAAATAATATGTTCCTATTAACTGGCGTCAGCATTAGATCAAAATTAAGCAATATCATATAGTATAATAGTATTCCACATTTAAAGCGGGCTTTAGTGGTTTAGTGGTTCCAGGCCACAAATTTAAGACATTTTTCACAAGTAAATATGTACAGTGGCCAGCAATACCGGTCGGATGTTATTCAAACTTCAGCTTATATTGCTGTAAAATATTAAATAATAATTTGATTTCGTTGAAACTTCCAAATTTGATTGAAAAAACATAAACCAATAATTTCATGGGAAAAGCAAAAAAATACAATGCGGGCAATTTTGCACGCCAACCTCAGTACAGAGAAATCATTAACTATTTTAGAAATGTAATATTTTTCCAAAGGCCTTTTCTTTTGAAGACGCTATTTATTCGTTTTGGCGTAATTTCCACTAACTTTTCAATTGTGCTGTGTGGTATACTTCTCCAGGCAACCTTGACACGCTCTCATAGCAAATCACAGATTTTTTTTGGTGTATGATCGTGTTGGGACAGTGTTTGTTCACAATAGCCCACAAATTGTCAATTGGGTTGAGATGTGGGCTTTGTTTGGGCAGGTCATTTTAAAGTATTAAATGGTTGAATTTCAAATTACTCTTTCACTACTTTAGCTGTATGTTTCGGATCTCAATCCTGTTGAAATATAACTTCCTCTATAGGGTACCCACATTCATCAACAAAGTCAGGCAAATATGTTTGCAGAATGGCAAGGTAGTCTTCCTTTCTCATTATTCCGTTTATTTTATGTATTGGACTGACGTGCCACCAAGTGATACAAGCCCACACCATTATATTGCCGTAACCATGTTTCATTGTTTGTTTAACTTGGTGTTGCTGGAGCCGCTCGTTTGGTCGGTGTCAATAGTAAGACTTACTATCAGATAGGTACCGATTTATTTTTGATTCATCAGACCAGATAACCCGTTTCCAGTCGTCAACAGACCAATTTGTATGTTCTCGACAAAACTGTAATCGAGCTCCTTCGTTTTTTTATGGAGAATGCAGGTTTTTTCTGCTTAACAGACGCGACTAATCCAATTTTTTAATGCTCTCTTGGCTGTCCATTCGCTGACTGGTTTGTTAATGGCCTGTATAACTTCCTTGGGTGTTAATTTAGAGTTTTTACGAAGCAATAGTTCCATATGACGAGTGTCACTATCATTCAGTTTTCTTGGTCGACCTCCAAAATTGCCCGAAGATGGTAAATTATTCCTTTTTTGCACGGCAGTGACTGTTGATTTGCTAACACCACTCATTTCTACTATTTTGCGTGTACTATTTTTATTTGGCAATAGTTTGACAATACGGATTTCCAAATCTTTTAATATTTTTTTCATATTTTGTAAAAAAAACTATTTACCTAAAATTTTACAACTAAGAGAAATTTAGGAACCGATTTCTCCAGAGCAAAACTTAGAAATGGCAAATTAAACATATCAAACGAAAAAAACTCATTGTTTTGTTACAAATACAGGGTGCGGCAAAAGTCACTAAGGGGTTTAAAACAATCATAACTTATTTAATTTTTAATTTTAATTTATTTTTCTTACAAAATAATAAAATATACTATCTGTAGATTTTTTAAATTTATGTGTGAAAAATTACGTCACGTAAGTGACCACCATTTTCAGCCGCGCAAAGTTTAGCTCTTTCAAGAGCATTTTCCATGACACGAATTAGAGTATCTGGCTGCAAAGCTCTTATTTCGGCCCGAATATTCTCCTTCAGCTGTTCAAGGGTTCTGGGTTTATTGATATACACCCTCTCTTTTAAATATCCCGAAAGGAAATAATCCGGTGCTGTTAAATCCGAGAACGGACAGGCCAATTGAATGCTGAATTTTTGAAAATTAAACGTTGTTGGAAGCTAAGTGCATAAATTATTCGTTCTTGGGGATCTCCTGGCTTTAAGTGTTGCACTAACTGCACCTTGAATAGAAAAAGATGTAAATTTATCCTTAATATTCTGCGTAAAGACCTGTCAGACATTTTCAGTTGAGCAGAGCGCACTCGAGTTGATGTTTCAGCATTCTCCTTAATACTTTCCTGAACGCGTTGAATATTTCCTACATTAATTACAGAACGGGATCTTCCGATTTGTGGAAGATCCCTCGCTGAGCCTTGTTCCCGGAATCGCGTCACTAACCTCGAATTATTGATTCGCAGGGTGAATTCCGCACATTAAAATTACGACGATAGGCTCGTTGAGTTTGAATTATTGATCGATGATGTTCAAAATAAAATTCTATGATTTTGACTCGTTGGATAACGTTGTAACTTTCCATGAGTAATCTCCCAGATTTATTTTACAAGTCCTTAAAAGAAAATGGGGGAAAATATTTACATTACAAAAGTTATTAATTTTTCAAATCCCTTTGCGCATTTTGCCGCACCCTGTAGTAACGGTAAATCAACTCTTATTGTGTACTGAATGTGGCGTGCAAAACTGGACGCATAGTATTTTTTCCTTTTCCTATGAAATTATTGGTTTATGTTTTTTCAATATTTTTTATGTTTAAAGATAAATAAAGAGTCAATTTTGGAAATTTCAAGCAAATCGAATTAAAATTTTACAGCAATATAAGTCAAAGTTTGAAAAACATCTGACCGGTATTGCTCGCCACTGTATATCAGGGATGGAAGAGTTGATAAAATTGTACTTATTTGATACATTTTACAAATTTCCGATCATTTGTCTTTTTATACCCTGCAACATACTATAGAACAAGGTATTATAACTTAATGCTGGGGTTTTTGGATCATTAAGGAATGGAGATAGAACCCATGTTTAGTAGACCGATCGATTCAGAATCACTATCTGATTCTACTTATATTATATCATTCGGTCTGTGCAGTAATCGTTGTAAGTACAGGTCGCAATTTGAACCTATTTCATATTAAACTTGACGTAATTCGTGTTTGTGTCTAGGACGAACCCCATTTTAGTTACTCCACATCGGTCCATGTTTTGATAACATAAGTTGTTCCCGATTTGAGGTCCCGCAGCTGTAGGAACCACAAAATAAGCACAATCGTTTTCAAATTTTGCATAGTACATAATGAGCGACCATAACTCTGGTGAAAATGGACCATACCGATCGATGTTTTCGGTCGATCTAAAAGTCACAACAAATTGATCGTGGTCAATGTGAACAAAGTGTGTTATAAGCTACCTTTTTATTCCTAACGTAGCATGACCATATTGTTTTTTTGATAAAGCAGACATTAAAATAAACTTTCCAATCTAAAGTCCTGCCGGCAAACAAGATAGATTTTAATTTTGATCTACATAGCTTAAGTGAAGCATGACGGAGCGTTAATCGCGATCTATAACTATTTTCGGTGATATTGCACCATATCGGTACTGTTTCCATATAGCCTCAACCAAATATATCCCTACCGCTTTATACATGTCATGCTAAACTCCCGACAGAGGCGCGAGTCTTCTGAATAATAGAATGGTATCTTATAGTCCGAAATTTAATTTGGTTTTAGTTTTTTTATTTAAATAAAATTTATATTAAAACTAAACATCTTTTTTTGGTTGTGGTTCCGTCGGATTCGAAAAATCACACTTTGAATTAGCGAACATTACAAAATAAAAAAAATTAGTTTACATCCCTGATTTATGTGTTTGAATTTGTTTATTATAGATGATATTTAAGTGTTTCTGTGTAGTTGAATCTTTGAAACAATTACTTTTTCGTAGAATTATGTGAGCACTTTAAAGTTTTATTGCATTAGTTAGCATACAAAATCTCACGTTTATTGCATTTGTAATAACTAAAACTACTTGTCTCCACATTTCTAGTCCTGCCTTCAGGGAGCTCTGGGCGGAAACTAAAAAACCCGGTACCAATTTTCGTGAAATGGGTTTATCACTGAATCCCAACAAAACGGTGCCTATTCCAAATTTCAAAAAAGAGCGCCTAGCATTGACAAAAATTGTTAATGGATTCGAGGAAGAGATTATCACCGATAAGGACCTTAAACCTTTGCCCAAAAGAGGGCATGTGGTAAATGACATGGAGGAAATGTCCAAGCTGAAAGCCGACTCCAAACTAAGGTATAGTAATAGAACTGTAAACGATTTCTTAATACTAAATAATCATTTGAATTCTTTCTCAGATTACCCAAAGGTATTGTTAGTCAACTGACATATTTCTTGGATAAATATCAGTTCAATTACAAGGCAATGGTTGCCGATCGCCGTAATCATGATCAATGGACTTGGAAACAATTTCGCATGAAAATTAAACAGTTCATGAATATACCCGAACAGTTTAATAAGTACTTGGAAAAGAAAAGTCTGCCCCTGGATAAGAAATTAGACTGGCCTGAATATGATTCGGATAGCGAATGGAAGTAGGTGCTAAAAGAGTTTGATAGTATGTAAGTCTGTTTATTATAGCTTTTTTAAAATAAATAAATGTGTGTAAACAATTGAGAAGTAGTCTTGAGAATTATAGTAAATTGATAGAGCCTTTATAAGTTTATTTTGAAAGAAGGAAACTGGAGTTTAGCCGTAAAATGGGTCACGAATAACAATGATGCTGATTCACTGGGCACTTTGTGTTAGACTATCAATAATCGGGTGTTAAAACTGGCTGGTCTATTTTCACATGTCATGCAGAAGAGCCCAATCAAAATAATTTTGCAATTCAAAAGAGATCTGCTGCTACTTAGAAAATTGAGATCACGTGAACTGTAGATAGAAATATAGATGATGGCGTATAATGCCTAGAAGAAGACAACAGCACAACACAGGTGAATCTGTTCTTCTATGCTATGTTTGTCTGCAATATTCCCACACGCAATTGAAAGATGTTTTATTAGTTCACATTTGAAATCAATTGGCATTAAAAAAATCTTAAAATTAAAGGATTAGTTGCTTATAAGCAGTCAGCAGATCTTAACACTATCAATGTTTGATGTCGGAACTTGAATCAGTGCGTAGAACAGTCGGTTCTACGCACCGGATTGACCCGAAGCTGCAATTCTTTGTCCAAGGGCTGTCACCTCGACACTGTGTGTGCCGCTACAACAACTATCAATGTTTTGTGACAGCATGTTGCGTATCAGTTTACCTCGGTGGGTCATCATCATTATGGTACCACACTCAAAGCCTTTAAACCCATATTAACTTTCGCAAACACGTGGATCTATGCAAAATGACGTAAGCTAACACAAAATAAAGGTCCTCTCCCAAACAGATGATATGGAAAGGGGTCCGATTAAGACGACAATCCGTTGTGGAACTTGTTTTATACGCGGTCCCATATTGTGTATCGTGGAAAATGCAAAAAAATATTACTATGAGTACTACAGATCATGCATGATCCTTGCGCTCGCTGTGGACATAGACATCGTGTGACTGCTAATTTTGCTACTATGAAATGGAGCCCTTGATTTTTAGTTAGCTGGCAAGGCGATTGTAATAACAACGATGAGACAACATTCTCGGCGCAACGTAACTACATGCAATTGCAATTTAGAGATAGTTGACAAGCTTGTATATGCCAGATCGGCCATAGAAAAGAAAATATCTTGAAAGATAAAGAAACATGAGGTACTTGAGTTTAACATAAAGAAAAAAGACCCATATCAACAGACAAAATCAACACGCTTTAAATACCTGTGCTTCTATATGGCGCCAGAGCATGGTCGATGCAACTTCAGGAGAAATTTCTTTTTAAGATTTATGGACCCCCTCTGCTGTGATAATGAATATTGAAAAAATCTTGAATGAAAGAGATACATGAGCTACTTGAGTTTTTCATAAAGCTGAAAATAAAGACGCATCTCAACAGAAAAAATAAACACGCTTATAATATAAGTACCTGTGCTTTTATATGGCGTCAGAGCATGGGTACTAGCATGCATAGTCGATGCAACTTCGGGAGAAATTTCTTTAAAGGATTTATGAGGGTGTCCATGTTGTGAATATCGACGCCGAATGACCAGCGAACTGCTTGCCACTATCGACAAAATCAGACGTCTCAAACTACATCGATAGCGTTGGCACATGTTGTGTGAAGGGATGACAAAGATACCCTAATAAGAAACTGCGAGGGCAAGTTTGTGAGTACATGCATACGTGGACGAACGATACGTCGGTTTAAAATGCGCGCACATTGTTGAATTCGAAATAAAATCAGACCTGTTGAGGTTTTGTGAGTCCACACAGGTAAGAATTAAGTTAGTACTTTTAGAGATTTCTTTTCATTTTACAGCTGTCCAAGAAAAAAGAACAGTTTTTTTGTAACTAAACTTTTAAAAGACAGTTTGAATTGCGGTTTAGCAGGATATCTCATTCAATAATAAATTATAAAGATATACGGCAGAACGGATTCTGTGTACATATTTAGTAAAATGGTAGAAGCGTTTTCGGCATGAGTATTGCCACTAGTGTGAGTAAACGTAGATCAAAACATTGGAGCACCTGTAGGGTAGACGCTCTTTTCTGAGTGTGAGAAAAAAGGAAAAGATTGATAACAATCCGTTCGAGCTTTGTTTCAGCAATAACTTTTAAAGGAGCTATAGCAAAAATGTAGGTATTAAACAACTAAAAAATATAGCAAAACAGAAGATGAGCTCTATCCGTTCTGGGACAAAGCCAAAGGTAAATTAAATTGATGAGGACCTCCAACTAAAAAATTAAGGTGGTCAAAAGCAATATATCTTTTAAAAATTATAAAATATTTACAAATATTTTTCATGGCATATTAATTAAAAGAGCAAACATTGGGCGATCTCGTTTGGTACTCGCTTATTAAACGAGTAAGTGGTTGCTAAGGCGATAAATTTGAAGTTAGTATAAAAAATAATTGTACAAGAACTAATTTGTTTATGCATCCTAAACCGTTTGACTTAAAAAATTGTTTTTGTTTTGTTTACATTTATTCGGTCTTTTATCATTATTATGACTTGGATATGTTTTATTCGGATTTGAGACCTTTTTGTTGTTTCTTTTCAGAATCAACTAAAAAATTGATGAAATGTATTGGCTACGGTTGTCAGGCAGACTGTACAGCTGTTTCTAAACCCGCCAAGGTTTTTCAGCAGTCTTTGGCAACGATTACTTCGGCTACAAATCAAATGACTTATATAGGAGTCTCTCTATGATCAATGAGAATTACCCTTTGCGTATAGTCTTCGAACTGTGCGAAGAGCAACCTTCAAAGCTCAATAATATTTCCACCAATTCCGTTTCGCATGGGATTTCGTTGAAAAACACCGATGCAAAAGCACAGAGTGTGTGTGTTGTACATGTACTCATACATGCGTTATAAATTCGCACAGTTCGAAGACTATTCGCAAATGGTAATTCTCATTAATCATAGTCAGATTCCTGTATAAGTCATATACTATCTTGTTTGTTTATAATTTTTGATTAAATGAAAGAGAATGGATCTTATATTGATAAATGTTTTATTTAATGTCGGCAATTATGTATGGAGTACAATATCAGATAAATGTCCGCCTCTGTTAGCCTCATAAATGCGAGCACTTTTAAGCACATTTTTCATTACATTCTCACACATTTCACGCGGTATTTCATTAATATCATCACGAATTCTTTGTTTGAGTTGCTCAAGCGTTTCTGGTTTGATGCATAAACCTTGTTTTTCAGATATCCCCACAAAAAGAAGTCCGGAGCAGTCAAATCAAGCGACCGTGGAGGCCAATCAACACCACCATTTCCATTGTAATGGCTGTATGCGATGTGGCACCGTCTTGTTGATGCCACATGTTAATCAAGCCCAAAGCGTTAAAAAGTTTTCAATCATATCACGATTGACAGTTACCGTTACGTCATTTTCATTTTCATAGAAGTAAGGTCCAATGACCTCCTGACCAAATTGCACACCAGACTGTCACTTTTAATGGATGCAAAGGTGACTAATCAATAATTTTAGGGTTCTCCCAGATTGCCCAGAACCGACTATTCTGTTCACATATCCATTCAAATTAAAGTGCGCTTCGTTTGATGATTTCGTTGTGTTATGATTTTTTCATTAAAATCGGGGTTGTCATGAGCGAGCTGTAACATCCTATTGGCATATGTACGGCGGCGTAATTGGTCTTGAGGAAGATGCTCTTGTGTCAACTGAATCTTAAATGGAAACAAATGCAAATCCTTGTGCAAAATTGTGAACAAAGTTGTTCTTTGAAGATGAAGCTCCTGAGCACGGCGTCGAATTGAGGTTGATCTGTTGTTTTTCACACTTTCTTGAGCAGCAGTAATGTTTTCTATGGATATAAGGTGCAGTGAGTGACGCAAAATTCCTTACAAACCTGCACCATTTGGCTAAATTAGAGGCCTTAACCTATGGGCCCTGGGACCCAAAGCCGTCCTGTCAAGTCGGGAAGATTTGGTTATACAGAAACTATGGAAATATGGGTATTGAAAACAATGAAACTGATCGTCATAAACCGAAAATAAAATTTTTTCCACAGGGCGAGTATAGCATTTTATAACAGGACCAAGGCCTCAAATATTATGAGGCCTTTGCCCATAGGTCTAAAGTTTCTGACTTTAGAAAATAAGGTGCTTTCGAACATCGACATATGGTTACTCAGAAACATTGGAGTTATCTCAATAGGCATTAGCTTTTTAGATTTGTCTAAATTTAAGGTCCTAATCTAAGGTCTTCCTATGACCTTTTCGGCCCTTTTGACCAATAGACCAATAATATATGTGACAGCGCATAGAGAAAGGGACCTAGGGTTAAAAAAAATCAATTTTCACTTTTTTTTTGATGTGGACAACATCTGAGCATCGAATGAGACCGATCCCATGCCCCAAAAGTGTTCCCTCCCAGATATATGCGCGTTTTATGAAAGTGATGGTACAACAAAGATACACGTATTTAAATCTTTAAAATGGCTTTCCTGAACAAAACTGGTTTTTACCCTTAGGTCCCTTTTTATTTTGCGCGTCACATATGATTCTCATAAAATAAATAAACTGCTCAAGTCATAATAATGATAAAAGACCGAATAAATAACAAAAAAACGAAAAAACTATTAAAAAGGATTGGTACGCCCTAATGTGCAACGCATGTATGAGTATATGTACGCACAAAAAACATGCACACTTTGATTGTGCTTTTTGCATTTGTGGTTTTCAACGAAGACCCATGCGAAACGGAATTGGTGGAAATGATATTGCGCGTTGATGATTGCTCTACGCACAGTTCGAAGACTATACACAAAGGGTAATTCTCATTAATAAAAATGAGTCTCCCGTATAAGTCATTTGATTTGTGGCCGAAGTAATCGTTGCCAAAGACTGCTGAAGAAAAACCTTGGCGGGTTTAGAAACAGCTGTACAGTCTGCCTGGCAACCGTAGCAAATACATTTCACCAATTTCTTCTTTTTAAGTTGATTCTGAAAAAGAAACAACATAAAGGTCTCGAACCAGAATAAAAAACTGCTCAAGTCATAATTCTCATAAAACATTGAAATTTTCTTCGTTGGTTCTTCGGGCCCCAAAAATGTGGTGCTGCCAAACATGCCCCAACCACTAACGACCAAATACCCAAATCCTGGTTATTCCGTATTGCAACGCAATCCATGGTGGAGAGTATAAAAGCTTCGGCCAGACTGAACTTATCGACGTTTTTACTAGATTTTTATAAAAGTTGGAGACAAATTGGATTTGGACGACCTCTGGATGGATTTAGACGTCTTTTGGGGGGATCATCGACGTTTTTTTCTAGAGCAGACCAATTTTTCTAAATCGAAAGTTATAGACCTCAAGAACCCTCTTCTAGTCAGTCATATATCAGTTGCTACTGCCCTCATACTCGTAGTTCACTCTTATATCACAAAATTAAATTTAGCACAAAATTTTTAAACACTTGCAAAGGAAGTATGTCGATACTTCCAGCGGAACACTTTTTAAAAATGTTTTGTTTATTTTAGGGGTTGTCTTTTTAAGTTGTTCGGTGTTTACAGACGAATGTTAAAGTGTGATACGAGGGCATATCAAAATTTCCCTGACTTTTTGAATAAAACGCAGTTTTTTTTGCAAAAAAAAATAGTTTTCAACATAATCTTCCTTTAGCTCAATACACTTAGTCCAACGTTTCTCCAATTTATGTATCCTTTCCAATAAATAGGATTTTTTGAGGTCCATAATATTGGCATTTGTTTGATCAATAATTTCATCGCTGGACCTGAACTTCTTACCACCGAGCCATTTATTTAGGTTTGGAAATAGTCTTTGGGGTCTATATAGAATATACCGGCTGAGGTACCAATTCATGCAATTTTGCCATTGAGGCTGCACACATATGCACCCGTGCATTATCTTGATGAAAAAGAACTTTTTTTGATCGGTCCAATAAATTGGCATAATATTCGCCGTTTATTGTTTTACCCTTTTGAAGGTAATCGATGTGGATTAAGCCGCGTGCATCCCAAAAAACTGTTGCCGTCACCTTATTCGCCGGCAAAGTCACATTGGCCTTCTCGAAACCCATTGTTTAGACTGCTGCTTGGTCTCTGGAGTCTTGTAATGGAACCATGTTTTATCCACAGTTACAAAACGCCGCAAAAAATCATTGGAATTGCGGTTAAACAACTCCAAACAATCCTTTGAAGTAGTCCTACAATTACGTTTATGGTCAATTGAGAGCTAACGCGGCAACCAACTTGCAGACAGCTTTCTTAGACCCAACTGGTCATGTATAATCGAAACCACACTACCACATGAAATGAGTATGGCATCAACAATCTCTAGCTCTTTTACTCTTCGATCGGCCAATACACTAAGTGTATAGAAAACTAAATCGTGGATTTTTTCTCGAAGTTTTCGGGTGTATTGACCTCAATTGACCGCACAGAACGTTCAGCGTCATTTGTGCTTGTGCGACCACAACGTAAGTCAGTAAACCACTTTTTCACCATTGAAATTGATGGTGCTTTAATGGTGTTTAATTAGCACTCGAAATCCACTTTTTTCCATTTTAAACAAAATTCATGAGTTTCTGTGTTTTGAACAGCTGTTAAACACAAACTAAATGACGGAACTCTCTCAACTTTTGACAGTAGAAGGTACTTGATGGGAGCAGTGTTGCATTTCATATAATCGATGTTTTTGTTTTGAAGAGACTATTTTTTAAGTCTTTGTCCTCAAGTACACCCTTCTGGTACTTACCGATCATATCTCAGTTGCTACTACCCTAATGTACCAACCTAGGGTGGTAAATTTGGAACAGTATCAACTGTGATATGATGGGTAAGTACCAGAAGGGGGACTCGAACTCGGGGCGTACTTTAGGAGCCTGTTTTTAACGTTAATACGAGGGCTGGTATATATTTCTGGCCTAAAAATGAAAATGCGAGTATTTATCATCAAAAATGGTTTTATTGTTTTTCAAAGTATTCTCCAGCATGATTTATACACTTTTGCATGCGCTCAAACCAATTGTCGAATCACCTTTTCCACTCCGATTGAGACACCTCAAAAGAAGTCATTGGGTGCCAAGTCAGGGCTGTACGGCGGATGACCCATCAATTCGACGTTTTGGCCGGTCAAAAAAGCGCTGGTTTTTGCCGATGTGTGAAAGTTCGCATTGTCAGGGTGCACAATGATTCGTCTTCTCTTGTTCGTTTTTCGAATGTCTCCGAAGACTTCAGGCAAACAAATTGTGGTATACCACTCAGAATTGACCGTCCTACGTTGCTCAAGCTGAACAGTCGCCACATGACCACTTTTGCCGAAGAAACAGGCGACCATTTGCTTCGATGTGTTTCTTCCACGAACAACTTTCGTTTAATATGGCTCGTCTTCGAAGGCCCACAGGTCGATTGCTGCTTTGTTTCGGGCTCATACGCATGATTCGTCACCTGTGAAGATCTTATAAACGTCTTTTGAACGATCGTATTTTTTTTTCAAAATATCTTTGCACCAATCGACACGAGCCTTTTTTTGAGCGTTTGTCAAATTGTGCGAGATCCAACGAGAACAAACATTTTTTACGGCCAGGTATTCATACAATATCGAATTATGCTGGTGAAAGAAATGCCCAAGGATGCCTCTATCTCATGGTACGTATTATCAGTTCACGCACGGCATCAATGTTCTCTGGCACAACGACCGTTTTTGGACGACCTTTGTCTTTGAGCCAGCGTCGGCCACGATTGAATTCATTAAACCAGTTTTCACAGTGCTAAAGGATGGTTCTTCATCGGCATACAAAGATTTAAGTTCATCGATGCACTTATATCGTGATAATTCACGTCGTTCACGAGTTAATTCCATTTTTTGCCAAATTGAGTTTTTCAAGTCACTGTAAACAACACAAGTGATGGTCGTACGTCAAAACGTTCTGAGTACGTTTATGCTAAAAAAATGTCAAACTGTCCAATGGAAATGTCAGATGGCGCCAGGCAACACTTAGTGTTGTCTAGGCCAGAAATATGTATAGCAACCCTCGTATTCCTTGGCTCATTCAATAAAATATGTCCATCTACGACCATGCCCGAAAATGCGAGGGGCAAAATGGCAGCGGTTTGCTGGTGGAAGAAATGCCCAAGGATGCCTTTATCTCACGGTATGTCACATGACGATCTTGCATTATCAGTTCACGCACGGCATTTCGGATTGGTGGTCGGTAATTTTGGAAAAGTAAGAGGTAGGGCTATCTAATTAGCAATTTTACCCTAGTACCCTCTAACCACCAATCCGAAAATTTTCAAAACCCTACCATTTCGCTCCCTTACATTTTCAGACATGGTCGTAGATGGACATATTTTCATGAAATGAGCCAAGGAATACGCTGGTTAAATTTGTCCAGTCGTGAATGAATCACCCCGTATTTAATTTTTTCGATCGCTTATATTCGGAAATGGGATAAGCAAATAAAAGAAAAAACAAAATGAAGTGAAAATGTACTTAGAGTTAATTTATAAATCCAAAATCTCCATAATGGTACGTGCTGGAGATATTTGAAAAACAGATTCGAACTCGGGGCTTTCTTTACGAGCATAATTAAACTTTTAGAAATCGAATTAGGGGCTTACATTACAAGCATAATTTAACTTTAAGAAAAGATTGGTTAACAACTTTTTTGACATAAGTCACCTCTTCATATTAATAATGCATTTTCATACAAATCCGAAAATTGTACAACGATGACCATTCGAAGTTAAATTCAAACGTGTTAAATGCCAATTTTATGTTTCTCCACAAATATTATTTAAAGTTAATAGGCTTTTTAGGAATTTTAAATTTCCCGGCACTTTGGAAAATAAGAGAAATTTTTGGATAATACCGGGGGAAAAACCATAGATTGGATGTAAAAAGCCATATTTTAAACAAAATTCATGAGTTTCTGTGTTTTGAACAGCTGTTAAACACAAACTAAATGACGGAACTCTCTTAACTTTTGACAGTAGTCTATTATTACTTGATGAGAGCAGTGTTGCATTTCATATAAATACGAGGGAAGTTGGAAAAGTCACGGAACTATTAATATGCCCTCGTATATCGATGTTTTTGTTTTGAAGAGACTGTTTTTAAAAACCATAGATAGGATGTAAAAAGCCATATGTTATGTTTATATCGTATTACTTTTATTTTTTGTTTTTATTTACGGTTTTTTAAGAATGAAGCACATACATTTATCGTATTTCATTAATATTATTATTGGTTTCAATATGATGTTCTTATGTGTTATCATAATTATGTGTTCTTATTTGTATCTTTTTCGCTTGCTTATCATTTCATGAAAATTATCATCATACATATGTGTATATATGGATATACGATTCCTTATACGATTCTCTAAAAGCCTACACATACAATAAAAAAAGATCTCTGGGGATTTTGAGCCAACATTCCGAGTTATTTCTTCTTTTTACGAGATGTTATTTGAGTATAAGTGTGGTGAGTCTGTGTGTGTGTGTGTTTGGTAGTGTATGGTTCGTGTTGTGTACGTAGGGCTAGAACAGAGGATAGATAATCTTAAATGAAAATGTTTACGAATGTGACATTGGCCAATAATGCATTCAGATTCAAGAGTCCAAATTCGAATTCGATCGAAATCGCTTTACTTCAATTAATTAATCAACAATTGTAGTTGGAAAAGTCACACATTTAATTTTATTTCCTTGTGCAAGTGGGAAACTTTCTTTAGAAGAAAAATATTTAGTTCCTTTAGTTTTGGTTTTTCAGATCAAATCACAATTAAAAACTACTACACATGTTTTTCATATAAATATTATGCTTAGCAAAGAAGTATAAAGAGAACGTAACACAAAAATAAACGATCTTGATTTCAAATCAATTTTTACTTTTTTTTAAAACGAAAAAAAGGAACAAAAATAATGAACAATTTGTAATTGTTGTTAAATGTGAGGAGATGTGAGGTTGGCGGTGTGCAATGGGTGATGAATGAATGGATGGGCCTATGAATGGTCGATGACAAATAATCCCAATAGGTCGGTCAAAAGCTTGCGAGACGAGTAAAGAAAGCGTAAAAAGTTTGCGTCGATAAACGAGCGTTATGATTAATATTCGAAATGTCAGCACTGGACCTCATGACATTGACTGTCCTCAACTACTGCTTGAGGCTAAATTTTCTAATTCCTCAAGAGTTTTATTTCATTGAGAAGCATTTAAAGAACTAAAAGTAAAATTAAATGATATTGTTAATAATTAACAATATAAGAAGCAAAAGGAACATTTAATTAAATCCATCCTGGCTTGTGATTTCAAGCCGAGTGGTATATTTTGAATAAATTAAAAAATACATCGTCTTAAATATTCCCCAATAAAAATTTGACCAAAAACGTACTTTTGTAGTATCTTTAAAACAAATATTATGGGAATATTAAATGATGGCACTTGCCTTGAAAAATACATTTTTTTCTATTCAAAATTAGGCTTGTTCTTTCCAGGCCATAAAGAAAATCCGTTACAGGGTTTGGATTTTTCAAAAAAATGAAATTGAAATTTTTATGACTTTGAGTCATTTGTTATAAGCTTTAAATATTTTTATAATTAAAAATGCTAATTATTTCCGCTTGTGAATCTTGTAATGAAAATAAAATAAATATTGCAGATTCTGGAAAAATATAACCGCCTATATACTTATAGTATCGGTCTTAAAAATATTATTCTCAACTTATTTTTAAGCTTTCATTTTTAAATCGCCTGTGTGCGCTTTCATTGCTCGCTCGCGATTTCGCTAACAAACCCATGGAGGGAAAATACATTTGTGTTGCTTGTCAGTTGGATGAGAAATATGCTATGATTATAACCCGGCAATAGGTTGGCGGCGACCAAACAGACAGAGATCTGGTGAGGCTTTGCGGCAAGAAGCTCGCATTGAGGATGCAAATGTTGCTGTTGGCGATGAAGAAGATATTAATGATGACGATGATGATGATAATGATTTCCTACGAAATGATTTACGATGTCTGTGTAAATTTAGATACAAATAATTGTAATAAATTAGGAAAAATTTTATAAAAAGTTGTATTAAAATGCTTTCCAAATTTTGAGTAAAATCTTCATAATTCATAATGATGCTGCTGTTGTTGCTGATGTGATCTACTGATGTGGACTTAAGGAATGACGATGACGATGGCTTTGCTGCTATAACGAATGAAGTTGATAGCAATGGTGTAGTGGTGAAAGTGGTTATAATGTCGGGCTTCTCTTTAGTGTTGGGCAATGGAAATGTCTTTTCTATGCTTCTAAAATGAATGTGATAATGTTGTTGCTGTTGTTGTTGTGGATGTTGCTGCTGCTGCTGGTGTTGGTGATGATATTGAAGGCTGTGAGTGTTGTTGTAGGAGTATTCTTTGGAATTCACATCAATATTAGTTGTGGTATCATGTTGTTGTTGTTGTGACTGTAGAAGAAGTGTATCATGTTGATGACTATTGTTGTTGTTAATGCCGATGTAATAATCTCTAATTGTGTTAATAACTTTTATAATATTATCAATGTTGTTGTTGTTGTTATTTGTATTATTGTTATTATTATGATTATATTTATGCTTATTAAATGATTTCTCATATGCCAACCATCCGTTTGGGAGCTGCTTTTGCTGTTGTTGGTGATTTGGTAGCTGCTGTTGCTTCGCATTAATGCATTTCTTCTGCATTTCTTGCTGTTGTTGTTTTTCTTGTTCTTGTTGTTGTGTTTGTTGCATTTTCTGGCTGCTCCCTAGTTATTTCTTCTTTTGGGCCTTCTCTGCGGCTTTTGTGACTTTACCCGAAGTCGTCTCTTTAAATGTCACCGATTTGATGACACCCACCGCAACGGTTTGCCTCATATCACGCACGGCAAAACGTCCCAGCGGCGGAAACTCCTGGAAACTTTCGACACACAACGGTTTGGTGGGCACCAGCATAATAATGGCCGCATCGCCCGACTTAATAGCCTTCGGATCGGTTTCGGTTGTCTTGCCAGTACGACGATCGCATTTCTCCTTAATTTCCGCAAATTTACAAGCAATATGAGCGGTATGGCAATCCAAGACCGGTGTATAGCCGTTGGCAATTTGTCCCGGATGATTGAGGACAATGACCTGCGAATAGAGGGGAAAGTGAAAGTGAACTGAGTTTACATTTTATATATTCTAAAAAAAAATCGAATAACAATTAAAATGCTTTATTATTTGGAATATGAAAGTATTCATTCTAAATATTAGTACTGAATTTGTAACTAATCAAATTCTTGGAGAAACGGGGGCATACCGGCTGGCCCTAAACTGTATGAACCATTCGAAAAAAAACTGGCAAAATATAACGGGTGATCAATCTAGAGGTATGTTTTCAATACGGTTTTTTTTAGCAGATTAGGCGTGACTTTTATTAAACTTTATTTTTTTCTTTTCAGTATGGTTTGCCATTTCATCATGGAAAGACATACTCCGCAACAACGACTCCAAATTATGCAACTGTATTATGAAAAATAACCGTTCGGTGAGAAACGTTTTTCGTGCGCTTAGACCTTTTTATGGTCGGCATAATCGACCTTCCATTTCTGGCTCAACGACAAAAAATTGCCTCATTTAGGCCGAATATCAACCAGAAGAGGTTCAAGTGGTGCCATTATACCCAGAGAAAACCACGGTATGGTGTGGTTTATGGACTGGTGGAAACATCGCTTCTAATTTTTTGCAAAAAAGATAATGGCCGGAATGTAACCGTGAATGGTGCTAGCTATCGCGCCTTGGTATCGGAATTTTTGCTACCTGAAATTGAAGGTTACAAGGCGGTGTAACTTGCCAACCATTTCATCAAAGGTCAGAACTACTACGTGGCATTGCCGGTAAGCAACAAAAACAATGTTTTATTCCATTTGCAAATAAGGCTAGATAAATTAATATCCAAAGCTTTTTCGTCTCCTTCCAAGTCCTCACAGGGAGCAAAACGATAGACAATAATAAGACAACTCAAAGAAACATGTTGCACAGATGAGCAGAAAACTGTTTTGCTTATGTGATCCATATTTATGGAGATTTTAATCCACTTAGTACAAAGGGGCAAAAACAATGCAAAAAGTTGGAAATGGGGCAAAACAACAAATGTCAATTTCTTCAAAAACGATTATATATTCTGTCTGCTTTCTCTTGAAATTTTACAAAAAAAAACTAGGGACTACACGCAATGTCAATAAAAAAATTTGAGAAAATTATTCTATCAGTCCATTAGGACAAAAATGGATTTTAAATTTAAATTGCGTTTTTCTCCAATAGAAAAAAGTGGCATTTTGATCAAAATAACATTAGAGCGACGTTAAGCGTAAACCAAACCGCTGTTATAAAGAAATTGTCGAACCACACCAAAACTCGCAAAAAATTGTAAGGTTTGGTTCAGAACAAAAAAATCGATACATCGAAAGCATTTGTTTACATGAATTTTCCTTGTTACGTTTTGTTTTTTAAATATGCCTAACTTGCTTTTATTTTGTATGTACAAACCTTAGTTTTAATACCATTTCTTGTTCTTTATAACAAAAAATGATAATAAAAATCAGTTTTTTGTGTGAATTTTGAACCATTAAACCGAACCAGTACTGATAATCTTAAAACCATTTTTAAAACCGAACCTTCGGGCTTGCTCTGGACCGCTGAATCAAACCAAATTGAATTTTGAATTGCTGCCTCTATCATACAAGTAAACCAGAATTCAAATCCGATAAAAACATCTAACATTTTTCAGGCGTGGGTTTCCACCGCGTAAATGTTAGCGAATTTACGAGTAAGAGATCGATCTGATGTTGGAATGCTGAGGGAATTAAGCAAGTATTACTTTTTATACTAGACTTTTCTTCTAAAGATTCGAATGAGTACTTTTTATTCGATGCCGATACCCCAGGTGCTGCTCATTAAGTTTTTCGAACGTAACAATTAAGAAATAAAAAAACATTCGGACAGTTCAGACTATGGGATACCACACCACTCTGTTATTGAGAAGATTCCTCGCCACTGTGTGATATTTGAGCAAGGTCGGATTTAATAGAACGGATATTATTCGTTGGTGCTTTGTGAATACTTAGTAGGGACATTTATACTGTTACAACATTGAACACACCCATTTCAATAGTAGAACTGAACATACATCGTTAATGTCATATGGGTTTTGAAAGCTAACCTCAATAGCGTTAGTCTGTAACGGGATTTTGAAATTGTTTCAACTTTCATTATGGAGTGGTCAGATAATGAGAACCGTATCGCTGTAATAGCGCTTTTCAAGTGTGAAATGAAAAAAAACGATATTTTCAAAATGCATAAAATGTTTGAGGAGACTGGAGATGTAAAAGGACGCTCTGTACGAACACCGCATGTCATCAAAGCCGTTAAATCAAGATTTCACAGAAATCCGCTCCGAAAACAGAAAATCATGGCCCGTAAGATGAATATCACGCAAAAGTCCATGCGTCGAATCATTAAAAAAGACTTGGGACTTTGTGCTTTCAATCGATGTAACGGACATTTATTGACTCCAGCTTTAAAAAAAAAATAGGATTGAAAAATGCAAACGTCTTTTGGTGAAGCACGCTGATAACTTGCACAGAAAAATGTTGTTCACCGATGAAAAAAAATTTTACCGTTCAGGAAAAATTTAACAAGCAAAATGATAGAGTGTATGCGCGGTCATCTAAGGAAGCATCTGAACTGATCCCAAGGGTGGAAAAGGGTCATCACCCAGCTTCAGTCATAGTTTGGTGGGGTGTCTCTTACGATGGGGTCACTGACCTGCATTTCTGCGAACAAGGAGACAAAACATCGGCCAAAGTTTACCAAGAAACCGTTTTGGAAGCTGTTGTGAAGCCTCTTAACAATTCCCTGTTCCAAAACCAGCCATGGACTTTCCAGCAGGATTCTGCGCCGGCCCATAAGGCTAAAACGTCCCAGGCTTGGCTTCGAAACAATTTGCCCGCGTTCATTTCCTCTAAAGAATTTCCTCTAGATTTGAACCCATTGGATTACAAATTGTGGACGGTGTTAGAGGACAAGGTTTGTTACAAAAGAAACCCCAACATTGGATCTCTTAAGAGTGCTTTGGTTCGAGCTGTAGCCAATTTTCCAATGGACGAGCTTCGTGCAGCTATTGACGATTGGCCAGTGCGACTTAAGGCGTATGTAAAGGTAAAAGGGAGACATTTCGAATAAGTGGATTCTTAGGCAATCCAGATTTGAACCATTGGAAAACAAATTGTGGACGGTTTTAGAGGACAAGGTTTGTCACAAAAGATACCCCAACATTGGATCTCTTAAGACTGCTTTGATTCCAGCTGTGGCCAATTTTCCAATGGACGAGGTTCGTGCAGCTATTGACGATTTGCCAGTGCGACTTAAGGCGTATGTAAAGGTAAAAGGGAGACATTTCGAATAAGTAGATTCTTTTTGGATACAATATACATCAATAAATATATTAAAAAAGTATTTGGTCCAAAAACATTCAGTACTTTTTATTTTACAGCATAAAACGTGTGTAACAGTTTTTATGTCCCTACTAAGTACATGAATACGAGAGTTTTGCACGCTCAAAACGAACCATGTGAAATTCAAGCCCGATCAGGGTTAATTTATGGTTTCTAAAGCTACAGAATCTCTAATCTTGGGGGGCTTATAACTTTGCTCCACTAGACTTGAAATATTTTTACGATTTCAAAAACCTAAGGCATAAAGTCACAGTAGAGCTTAATTTCTGTAAATTATATTTCAGATATGTTTGTTTTTCTTTAAAACAAAAAGGTTTGAAAAACATTTTATAAAGAAAATAAAATTTTAAGCATACGTAAATGTTTATAAATATTTCCCAAAGGCTAATTAAGCAAAACTTTATTTTAGAAAGCTTTTAATCAATCGTAATGTTTTCCCTGTCAATTTCAATATTTTTCACTTCTTACATTTAACGTTTCTTTAAAATATCAGATAATTCACACACTTACTAACCTGAGCTGTAAAATCGGCAGCACCCTTGGGTGGGCAATTCTTGGAATCGCCAGCAACGTAGCCACGACGCAACTCCTTTACCGAAACGTTCTTAACGTTGAAGCCCACATTGTCGCCAGGCAAGGCCTCCGACAAAGCTTCATGATGCATTTCAACCGACTTGACTTCGGTGACCAGATTAACAGGAGCAAAATTAACCACCATGCCTGAAAAATATATGACGATGGAAAAATGAGAATACAAGGGAAAATAAAGGAAGAGAGAAACTCTGTGAGTCACTCAGAGACATTAACTATAGATACACACTGAGAACAAGCCGTCCGTCCAACGCAACAGAGAAATGAAAACAAAACAAATATTCCGCAACACCTTTCTCTTCTGCATCAAAGTTCATCCCATACCCCCAGTCGACATTTCTGCTCCCTTAACAAAATCCTACCACAAGGTATAATCCAACGACCCACTTTACCGTAGTATAACAAAAGGATGTATGACCACCCCTCCCATTTCACTTTTCTGTTTTGTTGTTGTGGCTCTTGTGCTTGTTCATTAAACTTACCTGGTTTTAGGACACCCGTTTCTACACGTCCCACTGGTACAGTGCCAATACCACCAATTTTATAGACGTCCTGCAATGGCAAACGCAACGGTTTGTCGGTGGGACGTGACGGAGGCATGATGGCGTCCAAGGCATCGATGAGAGTCTTGCCCTCAACTTTGCCCTCTTTGCGTTCGACAGTCCATCCCTTGAACCAGGGCATCTTTTCGGAAGATTCCAACATATTATCACCATGCCAGCCGGAAATGGGTACGAATGCAACGGCGGCCGGATTGTAGCCGATTTTCTTGATGTACGAGGACACTTCCTTCTTGATTTCCTCATAACGAGCCTCGCTATAGGGTGGCTCGGTGGAATCCATTTTATTGACACCCACAACCAATTGCTTGACACCCAAGGTAAAGGCCAACAAAGCATGTTCACGAGTTTGGCCGTTCTTGGAGATGCCGGCCTCAAACTCACCGGTACCGGCGGCCACAATCAATACAGCACAATCAGCCTGCGAAGTGCCTGTAATCATGTTCTTGATGAAATCACGATGGCCGGGAGCATCAATGATGGTCACATAGTATTTCTGAGTTTCAAACTTCCACAATGCAATATCGATGGTGATACCGCGTTCACGTTCGGCCTTCAGCTTGTCCAAGACCCAAGCGTACTTGAAGGAACCTTTACCCATTTCCTGGGCTTCCTTTTCGAACTTCTCAATGGTACGCTTGTCAATGCCGCCGCACTTGTAGATCAAGTGACCAGTGGTGGTCGATTTACCAGAATCGACATGACCAATGACCACAATATTAATATGAGTCTTTTCCTTGCCCATTTTGTAGAATTTTATGGGGTTTTCACTTCAGTTCAACACAAAAAGGATGAAAATAAAAAAATTTGTGTGCTTCCTGAAGCAATTTTTAATTCCGAAGAGGCTGAAATTGTTCGGAAAAAAGCATTAAAAACTAAATTTTTTAATAAAAATTATTGGTTATAATAATAGTTATGTCTGTTGTTGTTTGTGCATACTATTCTTTCGAGGATTTTATTCTTAAGACTATAAGTCGACTTTAAGACTCGTGGTACAATAAACAAGGTATACTTATTAGCCCAACAACAACAAAAATAATTCGCGAGATTATCAGTCACTTGAAAGAGAATGCCAAAAACACATTTTTGTGAAAGTTGGATAAAGAATTTTTCCTTCACAAACTTCAACAAACGCCATTGTCAAATTTCGAAATTGACAATTTAAATTACTACAAAAAAATTTTAAATCAGCTGTTAGCATAACTCTACCTTCTTTATTGTACCATGTTTAGACTTTTCAACTGTTACAAACAAATTAAAAGTCAAAAATCAGAAATAAAAAAAATTATAGTGACTTTAAAACTAATAAACATCAGGTATTTCAAGTAGTTTGTAAATTATTTAAATTCCAGTTTTTAAATATTTTAAAAACAAAATTTATTCTTTCCAGCAGTCGATTTATATGCATGGATCCATCCACAAGTCCGTATCAATTGATCTCAAAAAGAGATTTGGAGAAATTTGGCTTTGAATTCAATTAGCAATAAGCGCTAAATGCGAAAAAAAATTTCTCCCGTTGGACAAAATTGTCAACGATTGACAAAGTTGCTTTCGCTACTTTTCAATAAAAGGTTACCCCCTATCCATTTTTCTCCATATGAGTATTGGTTTAGTGTTTCTTTAACGACAAACTTGCGGCGTCTACAGGTAGTGCTTTAATTGCATTGGAACACCATTGCCATCATTATGGCCTTTTTCGCGCCTTGTGCTTACACTTGTCAAGAAACGCCATATGTGACAGCGCATAGAGAAAGGGGCCTAAGGGAACCTAAAATCAATTTTCATTTTCTGAGCATCGATGGGACCGATCCCATGCCCCAAAAGTGTTTCCTCCCAGAGATATGCGCGTTTTATGAAAGTAAAGTCGACGATTCTAAGCGCAAATAGAAAGGGACCTAATCTTTAAAATGCCTCTCCTGAACAAAACTTTTCATCAACTTTTCACTTCTTTTTGATGTGGACAACATCTGAGCATCGAATGAGACCGATCCCATGCCCAAAAGTGTTCCCTCCCAGAGAAATGCGCGTTTTATGAAAGTGAAGTCGACGATTCTAAGCGCAAATAGAAAGGGACCTAATCTTTAAAATGACTGTCCTGAACAAAACTGGTTTTTAACCTTAGGTCCCTTTCTATTTTGCGCGTCACATATGCAATTCTTGTTGTTGGTCTTAGGCCACTTCAACATACGTACGAGGGTTGCTATATATATTTCTGGCCTAATAATGAAAATGCAAATATTTATCATCAAAAATGGTTTTATTGTTTTTCAAAGTATTTTACACTTTTGCATGTTCTCAAACCAATTGTCGAAACACTTTTTCCACTGCGATTAAGACACCTCCAAAACATGGGTTTTGAACGCTTCAACAGCATCTTCTGGCGACGAAAATTTTTGACCACGTAGTTTTTTCTTGATGTGCGGAAATAAAAAGTAGTTATTGGGTGCCAAGTCAGGCCATGATTCGTCACATGTGACGATCATATAAACGTCTTTTAAAACACAGCGATCGTATTTTTTCAAAATTTCTTTGCACCAATCGACCTTTTTTGAGCGATTGTCCAATTGTGCGGGATTCAACGAGAGAAACCCATTTTTACGGCAAGGTGTTCATGCAATATCGAATGTATGCTGGTGGAAGAAATCCCCAAGGATGCCTCTATCTCACGGTATGTCACATAACGATCTTGCATTATCAAATCACGCGCGGCATCAATGTTCCCTAATACAACGGCCGTTTTTGGTCATCCTTCACGACCTTCGTCTTTGAGCGAGCCTCGGGCACGATTGAATTCATTAAACCAGTTTTTCACAGTGCTATAGGATGGTGCTTCATCGCCATACAAAGATTTAAGTTTATCGATGCACTCTTGTCGTGATAATCCACTTCGAAAGTTGAGAAAAATGATCGCACAAAATTGTTCCCGAGTTAATTCCATTTTTTTGCCAAGTTGATTTTTTCAAGTCACTATAAACAACACAAATGATAGTCGTACGTCAAAACGTTCTGAGTACGTTTATGCTAAAAAATGTCAAACTTTCCAATGGAAATGTCAGATGGCGCCAGGTAACACTTAGAGTTGCCTAGGCCAGAAATATATATTACAACTCGCGTAGTGTATTAAGAGTTAGTCGAAAACTTTTCATTTCGGTGTTTCTCAGTTCTCCTTAAAAATTAAACTTCTTATATTTTTTTAAGTTTTAGCTTTCTTTCCGACTTCATTGAACGCTCTGGATGAATCTCAAATATTTTTGAAGGCTTACGTTTTTAACCTTGCCATACGTTGCCACTACAATTACATAAAACGTATACATATTTGACATTTCATGTCAAGTGACCCAACTTTTGGAACCAAAGTCTACCGATCAGGAGAAAACTTGCACCAAGGTTATCCTATTCTATTGGATAATAGTTTGGACACAAACTTTGAACGAGATCGTTTATGGACTCTCTGAGGCGTAACATGTGTTTTTTCGTAGCCATGTAAATTATTACCTACTGTTCCTAGCAAAATCTGTCCCAAGTGTTTGAGATAGCTATTTATTCAATATTTTTAAAATAAAAAAATTTTAACAACTTTTGACTTTTTTTGTTGCAAAATTAATTATTTTTTTTTACTTTTTCGAAATTCGACTTATATAACCCTAACTCTTTCTGATTTTACTAATTTTGACGCGTTGTTTCTTTTTTTAAAATTGACTTTACTAAAAAAATAAAAGATTGGCCATTATAGGAATAAGGAATAATAACAGCCCACTGTGGAACTAAGCAACCCATTTTGACACATATTTTGTGGTTCTTTGAATTGCTACTAAAATATATGGAATTGGTGTACAAATATACTCCGTGGAACAATTTTTTTTAAATTCAATGTATTGTTTCCAGATTCTTAAACTTAAAATTATAATTATAATCTTGCGACTAATACTAATTCTTATCTTTTAGCGTATATATAAATACTTATCTAAAATTATATAAATAATACAAATTTGAAGTTGCAGCGGACTGCAACTTATCCTTATTACATACTTAAACTATATTTTTAAATTTTCCCCTAAAAAAAAATTAAAAAGGGGAGCATACTCCTTGGAACAGGGATAATATTGCTTATATATTTTAAAAAACCGTATGCAAAGCTGTCGACGTGGAGTCAATCCCTGGAAGACCGAACTAGTTTTATTCACACTCAAACATAAGAAAACCTTCATTGCATGGTGTAGAGTTGTGTCTCTTAAAAGAAGCCAAATGCCTCGATGTGGTTCTGGATTACAAGTGAAACTAGAAGAGAAACACTGAGATAAGATATAAGAGGGGAAGAGTTAGGGCCTAAAACCGAAAATAGTGATCTGGATTTAAAGAGCCGTATAAGGACCAATCCTAACGTAAGGCTGCAACGTCTAATGGGAGTAAGGGAAACTTAAGAAAACATTAGATAGAGATCAACATCTTGCTACCCTAATCTTAACGGGTGCAGTTAATTGCACGCCACAGACATTCCTAGACATAATTCTGCAAGTAGCTGCAAGAGGAGCATTAAGAACCAGACATGCAGGTCTTTAGTCGCATTTATTAACTGGACACTCTAGGTTACTTAGAGCAAAAAGGTAATTCTTACAGTGCAATCTCTACAGTTGAATGGTTAGACTATCTATTAACAGTACTTGACTTGACAAAAATGTCAACTGTTTTTCCCTGACACAGCGGTGTGCGATTGAGGGGAACCACTCCAAGGTATCTCAGTCTGTAGGGTTTTCTAGGCAAATATACTAAGCAGCACAATTTCTTTGACAAGTTAATCTGCCGAATAACAAAGATATTTATATCTATGTGAAAAGTATGGCAGCTTTGTAGGTTGTTGAGTAGGGTGGGTCGATTTAGCAATCGACATTGTGACATCGATTTTTCGATAGCTATTGGCAAAAGGAAAGAAAAAGTTCCACTAAGACATAAAAGTGAAGCAATTATTTGGTACATTACTGATTATTTTACTAATTACTCGTAATTTTTAGTCTGCTTTTGAAGATTTCACCGATTAACTTGTTTGCTGTTTAATTATTTTGGTGTATAGAAAGAGAAACAATGTGTCGGCCTAGAAAGCCATCTCGTGTATTTATTTTAAGTTTTTGGCAATTACTTCAATAGTTTTTAGACTTCGACTACGCAACGTAAAGAAGAAAAGATTCTGTGTGCCGGGCCTTAAAAGCTTCAAAGTGCCCGTACCATAATATTAAGGTGCCCTAAAAAGGAATCCAATTTAAATTTTAAATGGAGACAACCACAAAATTAAAGCAATTGTACACATTTTGCAAGAGTTAATAATATTGTGAACAATTCGTTTTAGAAATACACACACTTTTCTCGGGATCATAAAAAAATTGTGGCGTTTCTCCGAGTAATAAAATAGTACTAGGCGATTTTTAGGACTCAATAAAAAATTTTATCAGCGGTTTTTTGACTCGTAAATGACAGCAACTTTTATGAAAAAGAGTTTAATCTAAAACAGCCCACTTTTTTATGTTTTATAATATTGTTCGCTTCGGACAATCCCACTTAAGGAAGACGAAGCTTTTCAAAATTTTCTACAGACACGACCCGGACTCCTCTACCTCCTAAGAATCCAGGTTAAAAACTTCTGATATTTTCTAGAATCACATTTCAAGTGAATATAAATGCAATAGCCACTCTGGATTGGGTATAAACTATAAAATCTAAGGAATACTAAGGCAAACTTTAATATGGATCGTCAATGGGCGTAGGTATATGCAAGGCGATTCCCCCCTTCAGAATTATATTTATTTGTTATATAGACTTTTTTTTTAAAATAAGTATATAAGCATTAGGATATAACGTTAAATGTCTTTTGATTCAGAATAACTCATTTTACAATTTAAAGACAAATAGTTGCATACGATATTTTGATGTAGTTAATTTCAACCAATAACGATAAATTAAACATGATGGGCGATTTGAGATTTATCGAGAAATCGAAAAATAGAGTTGAATAAAAATCATTTTAGAAATGCTGTTTTTTGTGTTTATAGTGTGCTAATTTAGTGTTTTCTTTGATTTAATTTTGACTTTCTAGCGTTCTAAAGATTGTATGCAAACGAATGTGGAAGAATAAACCCGAGATTTTGTGCGTTACTGAGTTCTGTTTTTCTACATTATTGCAAAGAAGAAGCACATCGGCATTTTGACGTCTTTTCTTTCAATTTCAATCACCCAACTTTTCCGTGGTATAAGTGAACAACTATGTGTTGTCACTTGTGACTTCAGAAATTATACAAAATTGTTCAAAGTTATCCAAAAAGTATTCAAAAAAAATATTTTAATACGTTTTGATTTATCTTTTGTATTTATATAGTGGTATTATATGAATACAAAAATGATAACTTTATGATTTCTGTTTATTTATTTATTTATTAATCAATAATTAACTTTTAATTAAAAATTACAAGCTAAAGGTATTTAGTTGACATGACATCTATGGTCAATATGTTGTACGTAGCTTCTAGACTTAGTTCACTTATTTCTATTCCGTACAACCTTGGACCTAAAAGTATTTCATTACAGTTTTGCATAATATTGCAAATAATCCATATCCATAATCCATAACTTCTCCACTGACAAATTAAGTTGCCAGTATAAAATGAATTAAAGACATTTTTTTAATAAAAATAGGGATATTAATTTTGTTAAAATTATACCAAAAAATTTTATATCTAAAACGTTTGAAATTATTCCAATTATTTTGTGGTTTGTTATTTAGAAAGTGGTACCACTGAAGCAATCGAAAAACGACAAAGGTGAATTTAGAAACTCCCAATATTTGAGACTTAAGTCTGTTACCAAGTTTATGTTTATGTAAAAAACTTTAATCGTGTAAAAAACGACTAAAAAATGCGATTTTTTTACTAGAATTATTTTATTAGGAAATCATTTTTTTTTTAAATTGCATGTATAAAGACTGCCGGGTATTGATTAAAATCAAGTTTCACTATTATTTTCTAAAGAAACTGTGTTAAATGAACAGAGACTTTGTGCGATATAGTATATCTGCCGCCTTTATCGCACCTCGTAAATTCCGTGGACATTACGATTACAAGATTAATTTTGTAAAATTTTAATTGTAAAATTAATTAGCCGTTTAATTCCTGCTTTAGGCAATAGATGGATTGAAATTCATATAAAAAAGAATTTTTAAAATTGTTAGTTTTATTTTAAGGAATAAAGCAACAAAATCATTTATGAAAACAGTCAGTAGTTTTTTTTTAAGGTGAGCAACTTTAATCTAACATCGTCCAAAGGCTTTTGATAATGAGGAGAGCTGAGAAGAAACCGCCACTTGTGTCTGTTCAAAGGGCATAGGAGCATAGGGTGGTAAAATCTGTCATTGCCTCGCTCAATGTGACTGGAATTGCCGGTTGTTCCTATTTGTTGTCCTCTTCATTTTCTTTATTGATGTGAAAGCCAGACAAAAGCAAGCGGTTAATACTTATACATATACGTGGAAATCATCGACTTCCAATTTTTAGAGAGTATGAGGGAACGACTTCAAGTTAAAAAATGTTGGGGGATAAAATACCACACCTACGACTTTAAATTACAAAGGGAACCAAATCACATTGATTTTTCCAATTTGTCGAGTATTTTTCAGGGGACCGGGAAAATACGTTAAACTTATTAAAGATTCAAATTGAAGAGTGCCATATTATCGAGTGTCCAAATCGTTAGAAATGATGAAAAAAATACTAATTAGCATATACGAACGAAATGTATCTGATTTCAGCTGCCAATTTACACCATGGCGTAATGGCTATCATGAGAGTAAACTTCAGGTATGAACATTCAACAATTTCCCAGCGACTTTAAGAAAAATAGATACATTTATAAGCCATGTAAAAACTTCTCTATAAAATACATTAGCACTAAGTATAAGAATTATATCGTACACAGCTTACTGGTTGGAGAGAAGTTTCCCCTTGTCCCTTAATGAAATGTCGTGGGACTTAAGTAAGTAATTTTCACACAAATTGTGGCAAACTATCTTTACATTAAATAAAATATTTTGACTAAAAATTTCGTTTGGGTTATCGTTAATCGCTGATTTCGACCAAGACCATCACAACTAGAGTTTCCACAAACCCCGAGTATTTTAGAAAACCGGCATTTCGGTTTTTTTACTAGACTTTTTAAATCCATTATATTTATATATAACAATAAAATAAATTGCTACGAATTGTGGTGTAATTTTAGTACTTGGTCAGATTTTTGGACATAGATTCCGTCACCCAAATTTAGCCAACTGCAAAATAATTTTAATTTTACATTTGAAGACACTTTTTGGGTTCCAGGCAATTTATACTGGAACTATTCCAAAAAAGCCAATATGATACAGATCGGTTTTTTGTCTATGGTTATATACTATTCCAAATTTGACCAAAATAATATAGTTGTTCTAGGAGGGAGGGATATTTGTAATGGGGCTTTAACCAATCGTAGACCGATATGGCTCATTTTTTTCTGAACTGATCCATCGTAATGAACGCTGTCAAAATTCATTCATTTTAGATGTAACATATATGTAGCTTAAGACATAAAATCGGTTGAACATCTGTGTGAAGGCTATATCTTTTAAACGATTTTCTCACAATTCAACAGCCTCCGTCCTTTGTTCATAAACATATTTCTAGCCAATTTAATAATTATTGGACAATAATTGCGACCGGTAGTTTGAAAACATGCTTTAGATAAACAGACAGATATCGTTAAATCGAATCAAGGGGTGATTCTGAGTCTATTTGAATGCTCAAAGATGGGTCTAGCTAAAAATATTTTTGGTAATTTGCGTATTCCGTATGTAAAAATTATAAATTGTCTTTGCTTGTATATACAACAACCTAAAAACCGACAGCAAGCCCCGACAAAACCGACATGTCGGATTTTAGGCTATATCTAACTTTTAAACGATTTTCTCACAATTCAACAGCCTTCGTCCTTTGTCCTTAACTTATTTCGAGCGAATTTAATGATCATCGGACAATAATTGAGACCGGTAGTTTGAAAACATGCTTTAGATAGACAGACAGATATCGTTAAATCGAATCAAGGGGTGATTCTGAGTCTATTTAAATGCTTAAAGATGGGTCTAGCTAAAAATATTTTTGGTAATTTGCGTATTCCGTATGTAAAAATTATAAATTTTCTTTGCTTGTATATACAACAACCTAAAAACCGACAGCAAAAACCGTCAAAACCGACATGTCGGATTTTACCTATTTTTAAAAAACCGACTATCGGGTTTGAACATAAACACCGGAATGTCGTTTATTTAGTTTTGGACACTCAAATCAAAACTCAACAAAAAATAGCGCATCGATGAAAATGTCTATTGAGTTTTCAGTTCGTATGGCGTGCAAATTATTGAGATTTAGGTTATGAACATGGCTTGCAAAGAAGGGTTTTTTTTGTTGGTCTCTAGGCACAATTTGGGATTTTGAATTGTGACAGTCTTGTATGTAATTAGTAATATCTATATATACATATGTGTGAATACGACTATATGCAGAAAATTAAAGGTAATATTGGATACTTACATTTTTTATAAGCCGCTTAGACAAGAAAAGTAGCACAATTAACCGTTTTTGCTGGTACGCCAAACAAAACTGTCACAGAAGCACTAAAATTATTTAAAAATTCACAAAATATCAATTAGACAAAAATGTAAAGCAAACAGATTTAAACACAATTGACACACATGGAAAAAATATAATCTATGACAAACGTAAAAAAAATTGTGACAACTTTCCAAAGAAATTGCAAAATTAAAACTTAATCGTGTTCGTATTGTTTTTCAAGTTATTAAAAGTCGCATAATTATTTTTTAACAAAGTGTGTATACGACTTTCTGCATTTAAGAAATTTTTAGCTAGATTTTTACATCCGTTTCCTGTCTTAGTTCGTTTATGCCATTTAATTTTCTTATTTGACTCAATTTGCATTAGTTTTCGTTGTTTTTTTAGCAAAAGTTGTATAAATTATTCCATTATTACCGTTAATATTTAGATCTTTATTCAAATATTTTAACAAAAAATATTTTTTGTTTTGTGCACTGCTGCTGGTTCTTTGTCTTTTCGTAAGTCTGTCTGGATTGGAAATGTTCACGACTTTTGTTGGCTTTTCATCGTAGCAGCATTCGTGATTTTTCTATATACGGAAAATCAATAAATCCCCATCCTTGCATATTTAGTGTCTCTTCGTCAGAGTACACATTCATCGCATGCTTCTTCTGTTTACTTCTCTGCAATTTGAGGAGAGCCAACTCCCAGTATGCCCCACTGCCACTGCAGTTGTCACCCTATGCACACGAAGACACACGCACTCATACGGTAAAACCTGAAAATAAATCAAGAAGGGCTCTGCAGCTCGTCTTCCATTTTTCCACAACGGCCAGTGAAAGAGGCCGGTATGCGGCGACTTTTATATTGGAAAATAAAGAGTACTTCACTTCGTGCTCGCGTACTTCGTAAACATATACATACTTGTACAAACGATGCTTGGAGCCCTTCTTCGTTCGTCGAAAAACAATTGGAAAGAAAGAAAAATCAATTCATATGACGATGCACGACGAAATTCATTTCGTCATACAATCCGATGCATGGGTTGTTTCCGATTTCTTTGCTTTTTCACTCTCGTCCAGTTGCTCTCTTTTGAAATTCGTCGTTGTGTTATTTTTTTTTAGGGTGCAGTTCCATGCATGGGAATGCTGAGCAGCACCAGTGACGGTTGTGGCGGCTAAAGCGGTTTCGCAAGCAAAGAAGGTGCATTTCATCGTATATTGAGAACAGTAACATGGCTATTTTGCACACCCTTAGTGCAACTTGCGCATTGCGATCCGAATGTCGACCGTGTTATGCGAAACAACTGAACGACCGGCACAACGATGACACAACCTGTCCCTTCTCCTCCGCGTCCACAGTGCATTTCATCTGCGTATATGTTCCGTTTCGATTGTGATTTGAGTTTCGTTTCTGTTCTATTCTTGACATAGTAACAGCATTTTGGAGTTAGTTCCAAATGTGCCATTCATCTTTCAACTTGTACTGTTTGTAGACGCTTCTTCCTCTTCGTTTAGTACTCTACATGCCACGGACAGGATGAAGTGTACATTTAGTTGGTCTTAAAGCTTGTGACACATTTAAGTATCCATGGTCCACCAGGGAATTCTAATACAAATTCTAAGAGATATTAAAATTTCCTTTATAAAAATGTCATTTATATTTTATAAAATTATTTTTCGGCTTGAGGTCAGTTGACAGCGATAATCAGACGGACGACATTGTTTTGTTAATTGACAACCCCTGAAGATGATTTACGAAGTCAATCGAAATATTGGGATAAATAAAAATTAAACAGCACATAGAACAACGAGTTTAAATAAATGACCTCAAGCCGAAAAATAATTTTATAAAATAACAACACTAAAGGTCAACTATTCACTTACAACAAATGTCATTTATATTTATAAAATGTCATTTATTTCTAAATCCATCTTCACCATGTGGCAACCACAACTGAAATGGAGACATTTATATCCTGCTTTTAAGGAAAGATTCCTCGAAATATGGCAAAAGTGCAATTTGCAGTTTTTCTTTGACCCAAAACATAGAAAAACAATTTTCCCACACCTCCCAGAGTGGGCGGGTATTTCGGGGATAGAATAACCGCCACTTGAAAATAATTTTCTTATTGAATGTTTTTCTAAAATGATTTGCCAATAAAATCTTTCACACGTGTGACAAGCATTCGGCCGGGCTTTAATCGAAATCTACGTTTTCTATTAAACGACTTCTGATATTGATAACAGTCAAACTTCTTCAATTTGAGGAAAACAACAAGCTTTTCAAATTCCTTTTTAATCAGAAAGTGAGCGACTCCACGTAATTTTTACAGTGGAATTAGACCCCATCCGATTCACTACTTACAGTCGTAAGGGCCACACCCGTGTATTATTGGTATCCTTGAATAATTTTCTTTTGTTCGAGATTCACAATTGTGAAGCGCCCTTATTCATTAATATTCTTAAAATACTTGTGATATTTTGAAGACGACGGCAATTTTTTTTTCATTTCCGTCACAACGCATAAGCTGCACTTCAGCCCGGAGAATGTATCCACGACTAAATTCAAACTGAAATTGTAAGTCATTTTGAATTTTAAAAAAGTTTAAAGAACAACTCTACGAGCATAAAAAAATGAGTTCAGGGACTATCAAAGTTTTGACTAATACTTACATAGTATAAAATCGAAATATTGAAGGAAGTATAGTTTTTTTTAGAAGTTTTGGAAATTGGTCCAGCTTATTAAAACCTACCAGTTAAAGCCAAAATATTTTGGGACTCGCTTAAAGACATATGGATCTTTATTTGTTAAAAGGTACATAAGCAATTTTTTTTAATCCACGGAATTCGTGGCACTTTATATACAAATCGTCAACATACTGAGTAAATTGACTAACTCCATTTCGATACCTCAGATTTATCACAAGCTAATAAACTAAAAGCGTTAAGATGAAGTGTACAGTATGTCGGGTAATGAATTAAAAATTAAATAAAAACCATATTAGATAGATCGAAACTTAATTTTTAAGTGCGAAAAAATATGATTATTTTCAAAAATATACTTAAATATATACAAAATACTTAAAAAATACTTAAAGATTGTATTTTAAGTAGAATATTCTTTCAAACTATTTTATTTAACAAAATATGAACTTCGTACCATAATATGCAATTTTGATGTAAAATATGCATTAACAAATCAATAGAATTTTATTGCAAAATCGTTGATTAGCGAAGATATTCAGTTGAATTTACTTCTAGACTAACAACAAAAAATATGCATTTCCATAGAATTCCGATACCTAATCGTCAGCGCTACCAATTCAGCTTCCCCCCCTAAATTTAGCGGTTTTTGAACAGGGGAAGATTTAGCATTCAGTTTTAAGCTTTTTCAAAAACTAATAAGAATTTCCTGGCTTTCTCATATAAAATAAAATGAATAAAATTTGTAATTCACCCTTATTAATAAAAAAGTTTTTTTGTTTAAAAGATGTAAGAAGTGCTTTAATGTATAGAACTGGCGATCAGCATAACTTAACAAAAATAATATTAAACAATCCCTTATTTAAGGTTAATAAGGGATAATGAATTAAAAATGAAAAATCAAGGCGTAAATAAAAATTAACTGAAAATATAAGTAATACAGTAGAATCTCGATAACTCATAGGTTCAGCCAACTTTACAAAATTGAAAAAAAATATGGTCACAATATTAAGAAGTTATAAAGTTGTTATTTTTCAGCTAAGAACAGACAAGGTTGGAACTACAGAAATCCCTTGAAGAGCTTAATACAGCATTCAGAAGATCCTGACTTAAAAACTGAACTAGCTTAACCCCGTACTTATTTTTTATGAAGCTTGAAATTCTTTTCTCTACTTGGATTTATTTCATATCGGATTTACGGAACGGCAGTTCTGATTAAATTAAATCGGACAGCAACTTTCTAAACAAATTATTCTTTATTATTTGTCGAAGGTTTAAAATTAAAAAATTGAAAAGAAAAAATATCCTTGTTTTTGAAGCGGCAACTATATGCCGGGGTGACAGCCCTTGGGCTATGAATAGCTCGTCGGGTCTATCCGACCCTTAGAATCGGCAGTCGTGTGTTTGCAAACGATCCTTCATACGTTTTAAAGAAATTAAATGCACTTTGAAAAAGAACTTGTTTTTTTTTTGCAAAATTGTGTTATTATAATTAAAGGATTATTCTTATTTCACATTAATCCAAAAATTACGATGCTAGTTTACTTTACAAGATTTTTTTCATAAAAAAGCCAAAAAATATTTTTTCCTGAATTTACATGCGTTGTTTAAGTGCAAAATAAAATGTTTAGGGAAACACGGTCCCATTTTATGTACATGATTTGGAGTCCCATAAAAAAAATTTATGAGTATTTACTAAAGTTCAAAGACTGACTTATGTCGTTTTTATAAAAGATGGGAACAAACAACCATGCGATATTTTAACTGTGATTAAAGATAGTACTTCCGAATGCTGTGTTCCTGCATAACATTAAAAATTGGTAATACTCTTTAGTTGAACAAGTGCTATATATTAGTCCGTTTAGGAAATAAAAAAGTTTTTAAGTTTATTTAGAAGCTTAAATTTAATTAATATGTTGTATAATGCATTTAATAGTAAACCATGGCAAAAATTAAATATCATTTTAATCAAAATAAACACTTTTTTAATTATATTGTTTTTAGCATTTTTTCTGTATTTTTTTAAGAAAATTCGCATTTCTCGTCACCAAGTTCTGGTAAAACTGTTTATCATTAATCGTTAAGACAATGGTTCAATTTTATCCGAGATTTGTGTTGGAGCACGCTCTATGCGCAATTTAGTCGAAATCGTATAAACTTTGTGTTACCTTTGAAATCGGAAACAACCTTTGCATGGTATCAAAACTTTTACCGATACATACCAATTTTAGTAGGGTTCGTCCTTAACCCAAACAATGTATCATGTTTCATCGAAATCTGTACATAATTGCGACTTGTACTTTGATTACAACGATAGATGGCCAGACGGACGCACATCCTTCAATGAAATCAGATAGTTTTTGTGAATCGGTGTAATCGGCTTTTTTTGTTGAGGTGGCAACGCAAGCAAATTTGTGAAGACGGAAATGAAATGAATTAAAAACGCTAATAACATTTAATAGTTGTTTAATTATTAAGTTAAAAAAAGAATGCCTGCGGCAATTTTCCAAAAGTATTTTGATGCGAATTGTAAACCGCTAACTTAAGTTAAAGTGCAGTCGTATTATAATTGCATACATAGAACAGATTTGTTGCCACAACCGAATTAGGTTACATGCACCTCAAGTACTCCTTCAATACAACTGAATGTTAGTTGATGCTCTGTAATATTCAGTAATTGAAGCTGAAATATCGGTGTCGAGTAGGCAAAAAACTGCTAACACACTAAAAGTACTCTAAAACATAGGGCGTGTCATATGAAGGAAAAGATGATGAAAGATATTTACTGAAATCTGAAATCATATTTATCATCTTGCGGTATGTCGAACCGAATATCCATTACAATTATTAGCAATTATTTATTGCAGCCGAAATTATTTTTTTTTCAACGGAATTTTTGTAGTTCCAACCGAATTCCAACTAAGTTTTTCTCTATGTGCATTAAATCTAAAATATGCCCAGAAGATGACAAACGAAGTATGGTCGAAATGTCGAGATGAACTTATAAATAAATATTAAAACTGAATTAAAAAATTAAATTTCGAGACATAAATAAATAATAACTGAATTAAAAAATATAAGCATGAGTAATACAGTAGCATCGCGATAACTCATAGTTCCAATTAATTTTACGAATTACAGGGGTTTTCAATTAAACGATTTTTAAAAACGAATAAACTGTGTTGTTTGGGCAAAATTAATGTGAGCGCTAATGGATCGGTTTGAAATTCCATTATCCATCATTAAGAGCTTAAATGCTTTAACCGATAAGAATTTGTGCGTATGCCTGTTTTTCACACTGTCTTGACACAATATAATTAAAAAAAACCAAAAAAATTTCACTAAAAAAAAGTTAACTGCAAAGATAGCTATGCATGTTGTTTTTTCGAACTATTATTAGGCCGGTGTGGTGCCGTCTTGAGCGTACACGATTATCGGGCAAGTAAGCCCCAATTTCAAATCCGGGTAAAAACATTTGATAATTTTTATTTCAGCAATCGATATTGTGCCATCGATTTTCCGATAGCTTTTGGCATAAGAAAAAAAAGGTATAGTACGACATATTAAAAAAAATATTTTCGAGGCGCCCCAATTTCAATTATTTTGCTTTTCCTCAACTTTTATTTTTAAGGGTTTTTTAGAAGGTAATAAAAAAATATTTTTTTAAATTAGTTTCTTTCTAAGGTGACATACAATTTCCACATACAATACAATATAGCATACGAACGCGTGAGAATAGAAATACGACTGAGAGATCCGAATTTTGGGCGCCTCGGAAATGATTTTTTTGATATGTCGTAGTAGAACTTTCTAAGGCTATCGAAAAATTGATGGCACAATATTGACAAATTGTTGTCATTACAAATCGTCCCACCCTAAGGTACTCGTACATGTCATTTTTAACACTCGCTAAAAACTTTTCACTTATCACAATGTAATTAATCAAACATTTTTTCATTTCTCTTTTGCTCCATCATTTAAGTTACTCTAAATTGCGAATAAGTCAAAACCGTCAAATTACATGTGTATGAGGTGACAATACGATAGAATTGTATTTTTTTTTTCGTAAAATGGCCAATTATCGTAAATACGACAAGTCCGAAGTAACTATAAAGTCACTAAAGTTCGATGGCAATGAAAACAATCATTAAATTGCTTGCAGGGATAGTAAATTTTCGGCATACGTATTGAAGTATTACAAACCACGAATTATAAGGGGACCAAAATGTATGGAATTTTTACAAATAAAGGGACCATTAGATTTTTGCAAATAACTGAGGTTCTTGAATTTAGATTGTACGAATTATCGCGATTCTACTGTATTTGCATCACGATGCCTTGGGCATAAGTCAATCTTCTTGTCTTAAATTTTTTAAAAACTGATCTTTATCAACAATATTGAAAAATCTACAACTTCCTTAGAACAAAACCGTATAGATATAGAAGAGAGAACAGGTGCTAAGTTTTATATTTACTATTTTACAGGGGAGACAAAATACTTTCTCTAAATTTTTAACCGAATAATTATTGTAAAGTTAAATATAGTTTTGTTTTTGGATCTAAATTGTCTGGCTCGAGGCCATTAACAAATTCAAAAAACACGTCTTGGTGTTATCTTGTAATTTGTTTTATTTTATTTTCAATATTTCGATCATCCTTATAAAATATTAAATTTTAAACAAAACAATAAACTTTTTTTTGTAATTTTAAATGTTAGCTGTTTTTGTGTAATCGTATACATTTATTTAATTGTATATATAATAATACTGGTCTTAGATCGTTTAAGTATTTTATATACACTAAGACCTCGTTACTCCGAATAATTAATTGCTGACCATAATTCGACCAACAATTTAGATCATTGGGTAAAAAGTTTCTTTATACATAGTAATTACAATTTATTTGTATGTGACAATTAATTGTATAAAGTTAAAATAATTTTTAAAAAAATAAAAATTATATGTTTTAAAGCAAATTAAATTTTTAAAAACCAAAAATAATAATTTATTTATTAAAAAATGGATACAATTTTTAAAAACAGAAATTGATATTAAAACGACCCAAACCAAAAAAAAAAAAAATAATAAAATAACTGTAGTATAACGAGACTTCATTAGACATTTTTCCAGGATATATAAAAGTATCGATTTGTTTTCCTTTTTTAAAAAATCTCCACTTTTAACGAAACGCTTAATGAAGAATCAATTCAACAAAAATAAGCTGATTCCGAACTATAACACTCTATTAAAATAATTTTTATTCCTCAGAAATTACCAAAAAAATTATCACAAAATTTTTCCGCTTAGGTAATTAAACAACTCAAACGTAACGCAGCATATTTTGATGGTAATTCGGATTACAGATCAAACAATCAATTCGGTTTATATATACTGGATAATTCGGATTAGCGAAGTGCGGTCTTACTGTACATTAGGGGTGGGATAGTGTTGTATTGAGATTCTTAGTAGTAAGATTTGGGTATGACTCACCCCCTTATTTTGTGGGGTTTTGATAAAAAAAATACGTGGGCCATAAAATGGGGGAGGTGGGATCGGGGCAAGTGACAGCTCATCGAGGTCAAAGGTCGTAGGATGGGGGAAAATATTCACAAAAAGGCCCGCAACTACCTAGGAGTCGCATCTAGAGGGGTAAGATGTATGACCGACCATTAATTTTTCCCTCCCAATATTTTTACCAAACATAACTTCCCCCTATCTTGACCCCCACAGGGGGGCTCCCCTACAAAAAAATATTTTTTTTAAATTTTGCTCCCACCGCTTTAACTACCCCAAAAGTGCCCCTAGAGGAACTAAATGTAAGACCAACTCCCAATATTTCTGCAATTCCAAAAGTTTCTCAGAACAAATCCACACTCTATCTTCAAGCGTTAAGGGAGTCCCCATACAAATTTTTGTCATCAATACCCTCTTTCGCCAACCCATTAGAAAAGTCCAATGCAAAATGCACTTAAAACGACCAAACAAAACAATATTCCCTACCAAATAATATTTTCATTTAAATGTCTGTTATTGTTGATAATAACTTTTTTTCGTTTTTATTAAAAGGAAAAATACATGTATTTTATGTTCGAAACTTTTTATAGTTCGAAAATGTTAGTCAAAGTAATTTAATTTTTTCATGTGATGAATATTTCTTCCGACTTTCGGCGACGAACTCAAGTAACAATATTTTTCATCGTCGTTAGGACAAATTTTTATATAATATTTTTTTTACTATTAGGTGGAGATATTGTACTTTTTGTTATATCAGTTGATACTGTGCACTTCAATAAGCATTTACGAGTATATGCGAAATTTTAAACATGTGTTAATCACATATAGCAACAAAATTAAAAGCAGTAAAAGATATGTGCTCAGATTTGAAAGATCCAAACATATGCGGAGTTGTATTCTCACGTTTTTTTGCTTCAAAACATGTTGCACATAAATCTTTTTCCGAACTAGTTCTTTGACTCCAAGTCAAGGGTAAAAATGTTGGCGCATATGTTAATATAAGTCATTGAACTCTCGACTGGGTCATGATCACTTGGACAAAATATAGACTTCTCTTGTTCTATAATTATTCCAACGACAACGAAAGATCTGATTGCTTACAGCAAAGACGATAAATTATAAAGGGTGTTTTTTTTAGGCGTGTGGACTATTTTTTGTGGGGTTATTCGAAGTCGCTTGTCTACGCATATAAGCCCAATACAATTGACGCCTTGGAAGAGAATATTCAGCGCGTTATTGCTGACATATGGGAAAAATTAAAAAAATAACCCCGAGAATTATGCGTTATTGAGAGCTATTTTTCTACATTATTATAAAGAAGAAGCGCATCGCTCATCTTTTTCAATTTATCGTCTTTGGCTTACTCGTATAAAACGTGCCAAAGCATCGTGAGTTTTAAACCTATAAAAAGTATCTTTCAATATGAAATACTATTTTAGTTATCCGATACGTCTCTACGACACTTTACAGTCGTGTAAGTAAAATTAAAAGAGCTGAGTTTTTTTTTATACGAATCACGTAAATCGTAGAATGGAGGTACAATTCAATTGTGTACTTTTTTTATAAAAGATTAAAGAAACCGGTGTAAAATGTTAACCATTGATTTCATACAAAAAATGGTTAATATTGATATATGAATAAAAATATCGTAAAAATAAGTTAAAAATAAAATTAGACATTTATTAGCGACATATTGAAATGAAAAGAAAACATTAAAATAAGTATGCACAGAAAAATTACACTTAGAAATGGACATCAATTCACAACATGATTTATGGTTGGAACACCTTTTATAAACGAGTAATAACCCAACTCGCTTTAACTATAGGTTATTTTTGAATAACGTTTCTTCCCAAACATTTTATTTATTCAAAACCAAAGAGTTTTAACGAAAATTCTTTATAGTTTCCTGTGCCAGAAATGGGCCTCATCACTAAACACAATTTTAATCGAAACAGCGAATCTTCATGTTTTTCGCCGGACGCTCATTTCCATATTACAGTTGCCAACATTTGAAGGAAATTATATTCAAAAAATAAATGGCATAAAATTTCCTTCGATTAAATAAAAAAGATTCCACACTTGATTTGAATTTTAGTATTTTTTATTTTGAAAAAAATACCTCTAGATGAATCACCCTTTACTATGGCGTGAAGTTATCGCGTTAGCAACCTCCTAAGCTAGTTGCGAATAGAACACGGCCAATGTCTTTAGTAACTGTTAACATTAATCTTTTAAATTTTTTTCTAATAACAAATTTTCCAAAATAAAAAAAAAAAACTTTTTAAAATTTTATATTTTTGGAACAAAAATTATTCATCAAAAATGCTTAGCGGATTAGCTTAAGTCCGCACAATTCTCCCGATTGTGAACACATTTGGTGGACTATGCTGACCAAAAAAAATCACAAAAGGCACGAAATGCACTTTGAATTAAACGTCCATTTTCGCAAAAAGCTTCTACGATCTCTTAACGCGCTGCTCAATTGTGTACCTCTCCATGAATGAATTTGTCAAACGCTGAAACAAAGAAATGTAAGTTGGGCAAAAACTCTGATAATTGTTTGGTCACGGAATTGTCGACATTTGCAAAAAAAATAATAAAAAAACGTTGTTAACTAATTTTTGACGGTATTTAAATGAATATGATTAAAATCATTTATTTGAAAATGAAAAACGACTTTAAGCCTAGTATTCAACTAAAACGAAATTTTCGGTTATGAATTTTGCATTTATCTCTGCACTGAAGAATTGTAGAGTAGAACAGTGTAGAAAAAGCAGCCGTTTTTCATTTTCAAATAAATGATTTTAATCATATTCATTTAAATACCGTCAAAAATTAGTTAACAACGTTTTTTTTTTATTTTTTTTGCAAATGTCGACAATTCCGTGACCAAACAATTATCAGAGTTTTTGCCCAACTTACATTTCTTTGTTTCAGCGTTTGACAAATTCATTCATGGAGAGGTACACAATTGAGCAGCGCGTTAAGAGATCGTAGAAGCTTTTTGCGAAAATGGACGTTTAATTCAAAGTGCATTTCGTGCCTTTTGTGATTTTTTTTGGTCAGCATAGTCCACCAAATGTGTTCACAATCGGGAGAATTGTGCGCAAATTTCCGCTAAAGGGTTCTGACCAAAACCTGTGCATGTTGTGTGGTGCTGTTTATGGGCTGGCGGCGTCTTCGGGCCATACTTCTGCGAAAATGAGGCCGGCCAAGCAGTAACCGTTAATGGTGTTCGCTATCGCCAGATGTTAACGGACTTCTAGTGGACAGAAACTGAGGATATGAACCTGGACGATATGTAGTTCTAACAGGATGGTGCCATACAGGCAACGAAAAGTTTTAATTATGATCGTAGGATCCATAACATTTATGTGTGAAACAAAATAACTTCCAAAGTATATAAGTAGTTGTATGCTGTTAGAGCAAACAGTCGGTTTATAAAAAGACGTTTTTGGAAGTTTGTCCAAAACAGTTCGTGGGTCTGGTGTGCTGCGCACTGACGATAATGTGGCTACCGTCTATTAATCATTTGCGGCTTTGTATCATTGCTTAATAGTTTGGGGCTTAGCGCAATAAGGGCAAAGATTTTGCTCGAAAAATCTTTTCTTTATCAAGCAATACTCACACATCTGGGGCTTGGAAAACTGGCACTCATCGCATTTTCAGAGAGTGTCAGTTTCGCAGCTGTGGCATCATTGGTCAACATTTCTTTAAAAATACCTGTCATTACGGTTAACATTGAGCGCTATAATATTGATGCCTTGAAGCTGAGATTTGATCTTGTTTGAGTGGTACCGTCAAGGATTGATGCCATAAGAACAATCTGCTTACGATTTAGGCACTAAAGGCAAATATCGAGCAATCCATTAGTGAGATGGAGCCAGAAAACGTCATAGAGGGCTTGGAATAATGTGTTGACATGTATGAAATTGTATTCTATCAAAGGTGGAAATGTTTGCTTCTAAGAATATGCCGAATATTTTTTTGGAGTTTTTAAAATAGTTAAGGGAACATTACATACATTACACTATTTTTTGCATACAAACTTTAAACTCCTGTGATATACTTTCATATTCCGATAGGTAGGTATATATGAACGAATCAGAAATACTGTATCCTTTTTGCTATTTTTTCTTTAGAAACCAAGAGAGGCACTACAAACAATTTGTCGGCACATTTGCGTTCTTAATGTTTGAATTGCTGTTTATTACAATTTGTTTTCACAAGAATTTTCAAAACTTATTTTATGTCTGTAAAATTGTCCAAAACTCTGGTTATTTTAGGATGCGGTTATCGGTTTGATTAACAACACATTTTACGAAAACACGGTTTACGGTTATTTTTTTTCGCATAGCCGATGAAACCGATTTAATCGGTTGTTATAAACATAACTACATTATGAAAATCATTAAAAAGTTGTTAACATCTTTTTACACATATCTTGCATCGATCTGATATTTGGTTATGTGGCTTCTAGAACAGTATTTTAAAATTGGAAGAGAAACTAAAATACTGATACTAGTATAGGAACGTGCAGCGAAATGGAAATGCGCCTTGGACGACTACTATTTAATTATAAGAAAATGTACCGAGTGTGATCAAAATCGGACTTCATATAAGGTGGCAGGTTTAGAAATAGGGAGAAAACTGTCTTGGCCAGATCAGATCTGTTTCACTACAGTAGGCCATTAGTCAGCAATAATGTGTTTTTAAAATTTGAGCCAGATCAGATTTAATATGTGACTTTAAGAGAGCCGGCACCTTAAATCTTTTTGGACGTTTGTATGAAATCTATAGGGTGATCCATCTAGAGGTATTTTTACAGAACAAAAAAATATAAAAATTCAAATTAAGTGTGGAATCTTTATTGATAATTAAAAGGACATTTTATGGAATTTATTTTTTGAAAGTAATTACCTTCAAATGTTGGAAACTGTATTATGGAAATGAGCGTTCGGTGAAAAACGGGAAGATCCACTGTTTTCGACCAAAATATTGTTCAGTGATGAGGCCCATTTCTGGCTCAACGGCAAAGTCAATAAACAAATTTGCCACATTTGGGCTGAAGAGAGAAGCAGTTCAAGAGGTGCCATTATACCCAGAGAAAACCACGGTTTATTGCCGTTTATAAGCTGGTGGAATCATCGGTGCATATTTTTTCAACAATGGTGACGGCCGGAACGTAACAGTGAATAGTGCTCGCTTAGCGCATTATATCGATATTTATGCTACCTGAAATTGAAGCCCGAAATCTTGACGACACTTGGTTTCAACAGGAAGGTTCCACTTGCCATACAGCTGGTCAAATAATGAATCTATTGAGAGGTCGTTTCGAAAAGCAGCTAATTTTACGTTTTGGACAGGTGAGTTGGCCGTCTAGATCGAGTGATATCACACCTTTAGACATTTTTCTTTGGGGTTACGTAAAGTCCAAATTCTATGCTGACAAACCAGCTACGATTCAGGTTAGAAGCCAACATTACGCGTATCATAAAAGCCATACCGGTAGAAATGCTCGAACGAGTCAGCCAAAATTGGACCCTCAGAATGGAAACCCTGAGGCGTAGTTGCGGCCAACATTTGAAGGAAATTATATTCCACACTTGATTTGAATTTGTATACTTTATTTGTTCTGAAAAAATACCTCTAGATCTATCACCCTATATCTGAAAACATGTACCGATAATAGTTTAAAGATTTATTAAAATTGTTACATAATTGCGACCTGATCTTTGTTTAAAAAAGTAGATGGACGAACATCACTCAATCGAGATTAAAGAGATAACAGGAGCAAGAACAGATATAAATTCAACAGCGACTAAATTTCATCGCTACCGGCTTCCATTGTGTTTATTTAATCTATGTAATTATTAAAAATAATAATATTAAAAATACAATTATGCTTAAAAGTTCTTGTATATTTGGTACTTTTTCCCTATACTTATATAAAATCCCGGTTGACGGACATAAATTTCCCGGTTAGTCGAAAATGATTTGTAGCATTTTTTAAAAGAAAATATGGTAAATTAAGTTTAAGTCAGACGGGGTCAACTTCCAGATACCCTTCACCTTTCTATTATTTAAATAATTCGCGTCCCTTTATAGAGTTCGAGCAACATTGGATTTAACTAAACTGGCATCTCGAGAGAGGAGGGAAAATAATATGTTTTCTTTGGGATTTATGAAAAAAGCCGATATGATCCCATATCATTAGAAATAGTTATAGCGTTAAACTAACGGCCCTTGTTTTTTGAGCTAAATTACGCACTATGCTAAGTTTAAGCTCAATCGAATTTAATTTGAAACTTTTAGACCTGCGAAACTTTTAATCAGTATCGAACTTTGTGTGGAGAATGTTTTAAAACAAGGAACGATAAGCTCCAACATTACCAGGGTTGGATATTGTTCGCTCACAATACATTATAAACACATATTAAATTATAAAAAAAATAAATTTTTACAAAATTGGATATAATTTATGGTTTCTAAAACTACAGGATCTCGAGTCGGGAGAAACATTTTTTGTGTGGAAGTTATTCTAAACCTTGGACTATAAATATCTTTCACTTATGCCATAGTTAATTTTTGGTCGCTTGTAATGTACCGTTCCAAAATTGAGCACGATCGAGTTTAATTTGTGGCTTCTAGAGTGCGCCGTAAAATTCTAAGACGATCTAGCCATGACCGCCCGTCTGTCTGTTGAAGTTACTTTCAGTCGAAACGAAAAGAGCTACAGTCTTCTAACAAATCAGATATATCAGTCTAATTGTTGTTGATCGGTTAGTGTTGAAAGTGGAACAAACCATGCAAATGGGGAAAGGTTCCCCTCTGAAAGACTTAAAAAAGTTGTAGGAAACCGCACTTACGACTGAATTCAGTGACATTGTGTGACAACTTTTGAAGATACGCAACTATTTCGCCTCACTTAATATTTACTTATAAGCTAATTTTTTTTGCATTCTGGTTTTATTGGAAAGGTTGAACTTTGTCATTAAATAATAGAACACAATATTATTCATACCACAACTGGCTCGGCAGTTCCTCATCCGATTAACTCAATTTTTCAGATTGTTTCTGGTCGAATCTCTTCAATTTCATGTTTTAACGCTTCAATTGTCTCTGGATGCTTTGCGTAACATTTATTCTAAATGGCTCCCACAGAAAATAATATAAAGGGCTCAAATCGCAGCAGCGAGGCGGCCAATAGATATTACAATTTCGTAATTTCGTAAAATATCGATAGTTGCGTTGGCTGTGTGACATGTGGCCCGCCTTTTTGAAAACAAATGTCTTCCATGTCATTATCTTGATTTTTTGGAAACAAAAATTCGTTGAGAATAGCGCGGCAACGATCACCGTTGACGGTAATGGCTGCTCCTTGCTCATTTTCGAATAAAATGGCCCAATGATGCCGCCAGCCTTAAATCCACAGCACACTTGCATTGGGTTCTCAATAGTCACGTGTGGGTTCTCTGAACCCTATATGCGGCAATTTTGCTTAACGAAATGAAAATTCTTCAACTCCTGCTAAACAATCTTCAGTCCATTGGGCAAAAAAAACGCAGTTCCATTTAGGAAGGACAAAGTTCAAGCATTCTAGTAAAACCAGAAATTTGATAATCGTTATCATTACGTTTTTTACAGCCGATTTAAATTTAAAATTTTAAATGGCCTAAATAAAACCTACTTTAAATCCGAATTTTCGACAAGTGACAAAGCACGACATAGAAGGTAAGGACGCGTACGTGATAATAAAAAATGTATTAGAAATACGTTGTGAATCGATCATTTCAGGCTGACTTTTTATTTTAGTTATTTAACGAAGTAAAACATATTTCGTGAAAGAAAGATGTTAATAGAAAGATAACAAAAAATTTACAAGCTATAAAAAAATGCAATATTAAGTTGCCATGAGGGAAAAAAGAGCAAGTCTTATCGTCGTTACAACAGAGTAAGGCTGGTAAAGCTTAAAAAATAATAAAATGTGAATGTTTCTTAGGCATGAGACTAAACATCTTTTTAATAATATATTTTTTTCGGTCTCGTTTGACATTTTGCTGAAAATACTCACATCTATGAACACAAGATAGAAGTTCTGGACAATTATTTCGCTCCAGACTTAAGTTCGAGATATGGCATAGAAAAAACCCGCTATACATTTTGAACACCCACTCATTTTATTTTCCGACTGTCGGGAATTAACAACTATTCAAAAAAAATAGTTTCTGAGAGACCGTAGCCATTAAAGAAGTAAGATTTTCTAGAATTAAAACTGCGCTTTTTAATACGATGAAAATCAAAACATAAAAATCGCCTGTTCAATTCTTTGGGAATTGGGTTAAAAATATATTTTAAATAACTCTGCTACTTACTGGAGCTGTTTTTTACGAAGCCTCGAGATCTAAGGCCGCTTAGCAAAAACGTAATAGCTAAGTCCCTTGTTAACACAAAGTGTCAATGTTGTTCATGACTTTAAACATGCAGTACTGGATTCTCCAAAAAAAAATTAAAAAATTAAAAAAAATGGTTGCCGTCGTTTGAGTACTTCTTAGCCTTAATAACCAGCATAGTAGAGGTTTCAATTCCGACTAAACACTAAAACGGCTACAACAAATATTTTTTTTTATTTTATTTTGAAGAATCAAGTACTGCACTAAGTTTTCTTAAGACATGAAGAAAATTAGGATAATTTGTTCACTACTATATTTTAATATGAAATAAAAAAATGTACAACATAGGTATATAACAGCCCGAGAGTATGTATCTGGAAACATATCGATATTGCATTCGTATATATAAAGATTTTCAAAATAATATTATGTATAATACTATTGATAACAACTTAAAAGTAAAGAATATTTTTTAAGTTTGAGGTATGAAAGCTACATTAAGTATATCTTTATAGTTAAAAATTAAAAGAAAACGTGACAGACCTTTAATCATGTACTTGCACTCACTACAAATCAGAATAGTTGACACGATCTATGGACAAGATTTCAAGAAATGATTTTTATCTGTGTAGTTTTACTATTTTCAATATTGGCCAATTCTTTAAAGTTTTAACTCCTACACAGAGATTTCACAATTTTGTGATATCTATTTATTTGATATTTTCAGACGAAAGAAACACTACTTCCGGTTAGATAAGTACAAATGTGGATTGCAACACATACACATCGTTGTGCCACATGTGTCGCCATATTGAATTACGAAATCGCGACACAAAATCACTTTAATTACTCCCCAGCCCTACTCCGAGTTCAAGTAAACTAAACATTTTTAATTTGTCATTTCAAATTCTTTTAAAAATATTCCAAAAGAAGCAAAAACTTTAGCTGTCGATAATTATTTTTAAATTAAACACACCGGCCGGTAAGTACCCACATCCATGTATATATTTCCACTTACATACATATAGATATATATACTATATATATAGAATCTATCATATACCTAGGTACAACACTTTTAACACATCTATAACGGTCAAATTCTAGGAAACTTCTTTTCGATATTTTAGATACGTTTTTTTCAAAATAATTATGTCGCCTACTTACCGCGTAAATTATTTGAAATATTTTCTTTAGTTTTTTAATGGATGTTTGCAATTTCTTTAGAATTTTTGGGATTTTATGAGCGATGCAAAAATTTGCCTACCACTTACCTCGAGCACAAAAGACGGAAAGACCGATTTTCACAATGGCCAAGATGCACATGCGCTGGAAAAGCGCATCATACCAATCGTCATTCGCATTTTCCTAACTGTGTGTGTGTCATGTTGTGTGGACTTGGATGTGGATGACATGGCATGGTGGCCACTAACATCAATAGTGTGTCCGTCTGTCTGCCCGTCTGCCATTCGTATGTACTCGTATGCGCCCAAAATGAATGAGTGCACTATACTTTAGTTTTAATGACACTTTCGCAAGCTTTAGCCCTTTTTCGCATTAGTGTAAGTGGGATGATTTCTGAATTACATTGGAAGTGAAATAGAAATTGTCATCTACGAACGGTTCTTATAACAAAGCTTGTCAACGATGGGAACGATTGCATCGACAAGTTTCTTAAATACAAATATGTGCAGTGAGCGAGCGGTGATGGCGAAAAGGAAAAGCTTCCGAAACTGCACCTGCAAAAATTATGTTTTTTGGCCCTTTTAATAGTTGGAATATTGAAAAAGCAAATATTACATAGCCATGGATGTGGGTATGTTATTACCCAGTCAAATTAGTATTGGCCTAGGAGCTCAAAAAAATTTTTAACCATTCTTAGATCCACTTTACTAATTTTGCTACGTTGGTCAAAACGCCAGGTTCTGCTACAAATAAAACAATAGTACTTTTATTTGGACGGACCTTTGTGTGTGAGGGCCAGAATTTGCAATTTTCATTTTGATAAAATGGTGCATTTTAAATATGAATCGGCTGTAAAAAAAAGTTCTGATAATAAAAGTGTGTTTGTTTACTTTCCCAGTAAAAATTAGCAAGTTTCTACTTTTGAGAGCGTAAGGCCAATTTTACTCTCTTCAATAAAATTTGCAAGAAAAGTAAACGAACAGCTTCCAGTAAAAATTTGCAATGAAACAGCTAATTATGTTTACTGTTTGCATTTTATTTTGAATTTTAAGATTTATAATAAAAAAAATGAGCAAAAGAAAACTTGTTTTTTCTTTCTAATTTCAGTGATTAACATATATATTAAATAAAATAATATTCTAATTCTTACTTACCTATTCTGTTGTAAATTTATTTTTACTTTTATTTGTTAACATAAAACAGCTGATTTCAAACGTCTCATCTATCTTGCAAATTTTAGTTGGCTGAAATTTCTCCAACCAAAATTTGCAAACTCTCTAACATCGAACTGTCAAAATTTTCTCTCTCGGGCTCTCATTTACTGTACTTTTTGTGTAAACGAACACGATCCAGTAAAAATTTGCACAAATTTGCAAGTAAACGAACACACTTAAAGTGTCCGCTTTGTTTTGCCGACATTTTGGTCTTGCCAATTCATATTTGGCAGTCGTGAAGTAGAGACGTGGCAAATTTTTTATGGAAAAATATTGGATAAATCGTTAAACATTTTATCAAAATCAATCATCGATTACTGTGACGATGAGAAAGTTACTTACAATTTTTGGGAGAAACAACGTGCCAACAAAACGCACTATTTATCGTGTAGTGAATGATTTCGAAGAAATAGGCTCGTAGCTGATAGGCCCAAGCATGGACCACGACGTACTGCAACATCGGCTGAAAACATTACTGCTGCTGAAGAAAGTGTTCAAAACAATCCATCAACCTCAATTCGCCGTGCTCAGGAGCTTGGTCTTCAAAGTACAACTTTGGCCATAATTTTGCACAAGGATTTGCATTTATTTCATTTTAAGATTCAGTTGACACGCCAGAACTGCATGCTTTGGGCTTGATTAACATGTTGTATCAACAAGACGGTGCCACATCGCATACAGCCAGGATTACAATGGAATTACTGCCAGATCTCTATCTGCAACAAGTTATTTCAGGAAATGGTGATGGTTATTGGCCTCACGGTCGCCTGATTGGACTGCTCCGGACTTCTTTTTGTGGGGATATCTGAAAAGCAAGGTTTATGCAAACGCTTGAGCAACTCAAACAAATTATTCGTGATGAAATTAATGAAATACCGCGTAAAATGAGCGAGAATGTAATGAAAATGTGCTTAAAAGGCTTGCATTTGTGAGGCTAACCGAGGCGTACATTTATCTGATATTGTATTTTATAGATAATTGTCGACTGTTAATGAAACATTTATCAATATAATATAAGATCCATTTTCTTTCATCTAATCAAAAATTGTAAACAAAGTTGTATACCTTCCCGCCGGACACCCTGCATAAAGGGTAATCCAACCATAAAGAACGATGTAAATTGCGAGTCACACCTCAACGTCAAGTTTTTTTGACCAACTTAATTTGACTTTTTTGCTTCAGTGTTTGACAAATTCAACCATGGAGAGGCACACAGTTTAGCAGCGCCATAAGTGCTCGTTTCTCTGGTCAGCACAATCGGGAGAATTGCTCGCAAATTTCAGTCTGTAGGAAATGTGAAAACTCACGTGGATGCTCGCCCAGTTAATTCTGCCATATTATATTTCTTCTTCTAAAAATAAATCGACCAAGCAGTTACCGTGAATGGTGTTCGCTATTGCGAGATGATAACGGACTGCTTATGTTCAGAAATTGAGGATATGGACCTGGACGATGTGTGGTTCCAATAGTATGGTGCCAAATGCCACACAGACAGTTTAAAAAAACTTTATTTAAGGATAGTCTTTAGTCTTTATTTAAGGATAATTTAAAGATAAAGTGTACGTCAATAAGCAAAGAACAATTCAAGAGCTAAAGAATGAGATAATTCGGCACATTAACGACATTGGACCTCCGTTATATCTCAGAGTCATTGAAAATATAAACCATCGCATAGAGGTATGCCACCGAAGTCGTGGCGAGTATTTGGCCGATATTTTGTTTCTCACTTAATTGGCATAGATCCTTCTATCATAATAAAAATATTCAGGGCTATCATAGAAACCAATTTTGTCACTGAAAACGATAAGAAAAAATGCTTTGGTGTCATGAAAACCAATTTTATCGGTTTAATCAGCAACAGCTGATTCAACCATTGATTTTATTTACATTCGAAATTGACAAAACCAACTTGGTTTTAGGACACCAAATGAAACCAACATTGGTTTGCAAAAAGACAATAAGCTAAACCGACATGGTTTTTATGACAGCCCTGATTAAGATACTTTTCTTAAATCCTTTTGTTTTACTCGTATTTACAATAAACATCGTGCGTTTTAGTTGTACCATCCTTTACATTGAAAAGGTTATAACAAAAGACAAATCGAGAGAAGTCTTTAAGCGAAATTGTAATGCATAACAATTATTTAACGAGCACTTACGATCAAATATCTAAAACACAATACTTTTCCTGCAGATGTGTGAATACTTTTGAAATTTGGCTACAATATATTGAGTTTTTGACAAGTTCGTTTCTTTTTTTCTTTCAAAAAACATTTACGTGAGGCCACACAAGTTACTTGAGCCTGATTTTCGACATTTTTTTCAAATAAAATACGTATACTCGACTTGATATTGTTGCGCGGGTGGCCGCGCAACCGGTTATTTTGTAACCGGAAAAGAACACTGCTATTGATTCTGGTACAATAAAAAGGTAGTTTTATGCTACCAGCTGATTTGATGAAACATTCACAATAATCATCAAACATTCACAAACATTTATTTTTGGCATTCTCTTTCAAATTACTTCGACAGTAAAGCGAGCAATTTATTTGTTGTGGGGCAAGTGGCCATAAGAGTGTTCGTTTACTTTCCCAGTAAAAATTTGCAAGTTTCTACTTATGAGAACGTAAGGCCAATTTTACTCTATTTATTAAAATTTGTAAGAAAAGTAAACGAACAGCTTCCAGTAAAATTTTACAATGAAGCAGCTGATTTTGTTTACTGTTTGCATTACATTTCATTTTATTTTGAATTTTAAAGTGTTAAGATTTGTAATAAAAAAATGAGCAAAAGAAAACTTGTTTTTCTTTCTAATTTCAGTGATTAACATATATGTATATTAAATAAAATAAAAAAATATTTCAATTTGTACGTACCTATTCTGTTGTTAATTTATTTTTATATTTATATGTTTACATAAAACAGCTGATTTCAAACGTCTGATCTATCTTGCAAATTTTGGTTGGCTAAAATTTCCCCAACCAAAATTTGCAAACACTCTAACATCGAACTGTCAAAATATTCTCTCTCTGGCTCTCATATAATGGACTTTTTGTGTAAACAAACATGCTCAGGAGTAAAAATTTGCACAAATTTATACAAATTTGCTAGTAAATGAACACACTTTATATCTTGCAAAAGCACTAAGCACAGCGTAAAAGATTCTTTGAAAATAGTTCATTTATGAAAATTCCATTGCAAAAACATAATTTTTGTTCTCGAATTGAAATGTCGTAAGTCACATTAAATTTTTCATGATACTGAATTAAATGCATTTCTTGTAATAAAAAAGGATTTTATTTACCGAACAATGGTGGCTTGGACCATCTGTCAATCATTTTGAATTTATTTTTAAGAAATTGTAGATACAACTGAAAATAAAATATTGTTGTCCGTGCTAAATTATTAGTCTCGCTACAATTAAAAAGCCCTTTAAGAAAATAAATTATGAACCAGGGCTGTGAAGTCGGAGTTTCGACTACGAATTTGGAGAATGGTGAAATTTTGACGAATGAAAATATTAAATTTTGAAGAATATTTTTAGATATAACGTTAAGAACAAATCGTGCACTCACATAGAGTCAACTGTTCAATCTGCTACCACGAAAACTAGCTACACTCATCACAGATCATTACAATCGGTAAGCCAAAAAAGTATTCATCCCGTCCATTTGCGTATGTATAGATCATAAGTGGGACATTACCGATATCAAGGTAGGCTAGGTTTCATTCTATTCCGTAGGAAATTACACTTAAAAAGAGAATATTTTATGTACTCGATGGTTTCAACTTATGTCTTATTGCAGGACTTTTAATCAGACGGTGTCCTGTCATGTGGACAATCAAGTATGCATATTAGCTCGCGTCTGCTGTACTGTACCCTGGCATGTCCCTGAGGCCCAAAAAAAGTTAGTTTAAGCCATTGTGCTAACATAAAGTACAGATATATGATGCCAGTTAGCCGTTCAGAGGATACAGTTTTCCCCACTATAGGTAGCACAACCATTCTGCTACATATCTAGAGAATAACACCTTCATAAACACATTGATGATTAGGCTTCTCCTGAAATATTTAAAATCGTCAGTGTTAAATTGACATACGTCATGGTACCGGGAGTTTGGCCGTACTTTGCGTCCCTATCTAGTAAGTATATGATCAACAATACCAGGCTTCGTGTTATAGATTATACAGGCACACTTATAGTCGCTTTCTTAATCTTAGTTAGCTGCCTGCCCTCTTATGATATTCAGCAACTGCACAGGAATATTGAATTAAGTGCACGATCGAGACTTTTTTTGTAATTATCTTGAATCTAACATTATGTGGACTTCTGGACATATCATACCGATTCCCATTCTGTAATTTCTTTGAAAACAAATATATTTAGTCTGAGGCCGGAGTCATCCTTTTTGTGCTAAACTCCACAACCCTGTTATCAATATAAATACATTTTTTTGTTTTCCCAATCGTAAAAAGATAATTATTCACCAAAAATTTAATTTATGCAACTATTTAACTGTTGCTAAAATAAATTTGAGTTATGTTTTTATTTTTTTAGTCGATTGACATTCAGATAATTGATACGACCGAAAAATTGGCGTTTTCAAAAGGTTGAATCGGCTCCAGGCTAAGTACTAAAACGGGTACAACAAATTATTTTACTAACAAAAAATTTAAGAATCGAGTACATCAGTGCTTTTCCTACTGTCATGATCAAAATTTGTTAACGGATGACTTAACTATTGCGGTTTTGCTTTCCGGTAGTAGTTATCGAGGCTTAACCTAATGCGCCACTATTGTTTCACATAAAAACTTTAGTTAATCCGCAGTATTGAATAGTTTTAATTTATATTTAAGTTTCTCGCGTAATCGATCCTAATACTGAAATCTCTGTTCTGGCCTTCATCCTAATGTTATCGCGATTTTGTTGCAAGTCTTTCGGTAAATAGACTTTTCTGTACCCTGTTTTGGGAAATTTAAGTGTGTCACAACGAAGTCGACGGGGGAAATCGCATTGGTCTGAACGTTACTTAAAATCACTTTCTCTCCAACAAATGCGTGTTATTTAAAGTTAACTATCTAATAGACACGACAAATTAAAGAGTTAATGTGCATTAGTAGACTTAATGCAAATTAACTCGAGCATTAACTCCTCCCAAGCTGCATTAACTCTGACGTAAATGCACAAAATCAAACTTAAAATCTGGCAACAGTGTCACAATTTATCACAAATCAGCTTTAATCAAATCAGCTGTTAATTTGTTTAGGGTTGGTAGCAGGGATGATACATGTGGTTGGTGAATTGCTACAAAAAGGGATTGAAAATGGTATAGTGCTGTAACCCCAAAATACAAGAAAATAGACCGGAATCGATTTAGAACCATTATCTGATTCCATTTAGCGAATCCTATTAAAATTGGCTAATGTAGTGCCATTTTATGATAGCCTATGTACATCGGCCTTTCTGGTGTCAGCTCAAATCCGCAGGTAAAACAGTCACTCATTACATTTAACTCTGACCAAATTTTGAACAGAATGTAACTAGTCACTAATAACACCAACATTCCTGTCCTGTCAGTAAAACCATTGTATGGTACGTTGGATCAAATCGCCAAGTGTACCATGCAAAGGTATCTTCAGATTTAAGGTCCTGCCATTCCACAAGTCGCATTTAGCATCCGATCTACGTCAAAATTCGAATCCAATTTTTTTTGTTTAAACATTTATTTAAGCATTAGGAAATACTTAGTACGTAAAAAAACTATTCAAGAGCGCAATTCACTTTTTTCGGGATAATGGTATCAGATGAGGTGCGGGGGTAACACGGTACTTTTTCAAGTCAAAAAGTACCAAAGTATAAACTTTATAATTCCATGTTGTTAGTGCATTTACAATTTTTACATTGTTGACCAATTTAAGCAAAAATAATTTCAGTTTTCATTCAAATAAATTGCTGTTTTATTGCTAACAGATTAGTTGCTAATCGTAATTTCTTTCTTTTATCCGTTATATATCGATGTAAATGGCACAAAAATAGTTTACAAACAATTGTTTTCAATCATATAGCTGTTTGCTAAATTTAGTTACATAAATGCAGATACTGTCGTCGGTCACCATAAAATTGTAATTTGCACTAGTGGATTTTTAATGCACATTAACGCTACATCCCTGTAACGAAAATAGCCTGACGGAATTTACAATGGTAAATTTCGTTTGCTTTTCTACATGTATTTCTTATGGGAGCGCAATTTTCGTTTTAGGTTATTACTTGGGTTTAAATTTTAAATAGAGTTGACACAAGAGTTTGAAGCGGCATTGGCGCAATTTAAGCACTGTTCTGACCGACGAGACACGGCAAAACGCAAATAAATGTAAAAACCTACTTATATATTTCCTTATGGAGGCATTCAGACCAAAGCGACACGACAAAAAATCGACATCGGCTGTACAGCGACAAAATAAAAATCGGTGCTAGCAGCGTACTGCGAATGTCGCAGCGGAAACGTTTTGTCGTATTGGTCTAAACACTACTAAAACGGTTAAATTTAGTATCGACTCAGCCCTTGTTAACACACACATCTTCTATTGTCTTTGTCACTAGTCGTGCCCTTTTCAGGTTACTAAACAAGCATTTGTATGGAAGTTACATGGTAAGCAAACGAGTTGGCTGTAACTCGGTAACGAAACGAGTTAGAGTTACCTGACTTATTCTTTTAACAAAAAAAATATTATGACACGCCTGGTTTCTATAACAACATATAAAACATTTCCATACATTACAATGATGCAAAAAGATTTAGAGAAGTTTTGTTGTAGCTATTTTATTTTAAGAGTGACTAAACGAAAATTGTGGAACAGGAACGAGACGTTGGTGCTGTTGGCTTGCTACAAAGCCAGAAAGGACGAATTTGAATGTATCCGGCGAAAAAGATATGCCTACCAACGAAATTAAATTTGTCAATGAAATGTTAACAAAATAAAAACTGTAGGGAATAACAAAATTTGTTTTCCACTATATGCTTTGCCTTTTCTTTTTGTTTGTAAACAAACTTTTGTTGAGCTTATGTAGCCATTTGACATCTCAGATTTTTTGAAGTCATTTAAATTGATTTTACCTAAGCGACCCAATTTGGCAAACGTCGTAATTTGTAAGAAAAAATCGAAAAATAATCAAAAAAAAACTGGCAAATAAGTGTTTTCTAATACCGACGTAGCAATTCTTTATGTCAACGCACCCTCAAACATTTTTAATGATTTTTCAGTATTAAAACAATAGTCGAAGTCAACATTTTTATAATAGTAAAGTTCACTTACGAGCAAGGTTTGAAAACCATCAAAAATTACTACCGAAATTCTGAGACGGTGGCTCTGGCAGTTTCACAAAAATTCACAATTTCATCGAAAAATCAATTTTAGCGATTAACCTCATATCTGGCTGAGTGGTTTTGTCAATAAACAAAATATGCGTTATTGGACAGCAATAAACTCACATGTGACACAATTGCATTCGCAAAACATTATTGAGCGTTGTGGTTTTCATGCAGATGAAAACAATCGTAATGTTACCGTCAATGGAGAGCGCTATCGTGCCATGGTAGAAAATTATTTTTGGCCAGAATTGGGTGAGCTTGACATCGCCGATATGTGGTTTTAATACGACGATGCCAGTAGCAACACAGCACGCGTTACAATCTATTTACTGAAATGCAAATTCGGTAAACGTATTATCTCGAGAATGGTCCGGTCTAATGGCCACCTCATTCATGTGATTTAACGCCATTGGATTTCTTCATGTTGGACCACATAAAGTCATTGGTCTATGACAACAAGCCAACAACTTTAGACGAGCTCAGAGACAACATCCAACGCGAAATTGCCAACGTCCGGGGCGAATTGTGTGCAAGAGTGGTGGAAAGTTGGTCCAAAGTATAGATCGTTGTACACGGGTTCCTGGTGGTCATATGACCGAAATCGAATTTTATTCTTAAAATGTAACATTTGCACTACACCTGCTATAAATTTGAACCCTATATCTTTTATATTCTGTGTTTTGTTAATGTATAAAATTGTAATGTCCTTAATGGAAAACCCTGTACCTCATCCAACCAAATCAAATTGTTTTGCTTTGTTTGGCTTTTTAAAATGTTTGTCATCAATTATTACGATGTGTGTTTAGATATTTTTAAAATTGCTGCCAATTTTAACTTTAAGAATAAGTTTATTTTCTTTGGCTGAAGTCTAGTTTAATTTTCGCCATGCCCCATAACGTGGCGGAAATTAAACAAAAAAATATTTCAACATAAATAATGAATGAGGGCTCTCGGCTTAATGGGGCCCTAGGGCCTTGAAAAATTACCGCCCACTTTCATATAAATATGGGTGCTCAAACGTAATGAAATGGCTTATGGATGCCGAAAATGCTAAAAACAACACGTTCGTGGTCCTAGAGAAACTTAAAGACCCATAATAAGAGGGCCCCTACAGGCCTTAAAAATAACCACATACGTAAATCATTTTGTTAAATAAGTATTGTATGGATGCGTTCCATAAAAGCCAAATTGCTATTTTGGTATCTCTTTTTAGCGTAATCCCATGTTGTAAATTGTCCGCATTATGATTTCTGGTAAATTTTTGTTTAAAAGATTTCAAATTGATGGTCTTTTTAATCATAGCTGTGCTTTTGGTTAAATCTCGATAAATAAGATTGGTTAGCAAAACCGCAATAGTTCCGTCAATTATTAACAAAGAGGGTTAATTTTGCTCGTGTAAAGGAATAATCCACAAGAAAGTCTTAAAAAAAATACAAGAGTAGTATTTTTTTTTTTATTTTGTACCAATTCAAGTACTTATTCTGGATAAATGTCGAGTATTAGCTTCAATCCAGGCTAAGTACTAAAGCGGCAATAACAAATTATTTTTTTACAGAATCTATAGATATGTTCAAAATTTACAATTTTTGTTTACAAATTATTTAACTTTTGCGGTTTTGCTATCCAGTCTTAGTTATCGCGGCTTATCTAAAACACCACTTTTATCAATGTATGGGAAAAACAATTAGTTTTCTACAAATAGCCTGTTTACGGTGGTCGAACGAAAACCGGTCACTCACTTTCGAGTAGAATTTTGTTTATTTTTTGGAATTTGCTTCCAAAAACCCTCATATAATTGTGAATATACTATAATAAATTCTACTCTGCCTCTCCTTAATGACATCAGCTGCTGTAAGAGAGAGAGAGCTAACAAATTAGAATTCTCAATATATGAAAACAAATAAATATGTAAACAATTCGACTGTGTGGGTAGCTGCTGGTGTGTTGGTAGCTTGTTGTTTGCTGGTAGCTGCTATTTTTTCACAACACGCTGGCTTGATGATTGCTTTGCCGTTTTGCTACTCCTGGGCGGTGTCTCAACCATGATCTAAAAACAGTTTTTAATGGCTTCCTTAATTTTTCAACAAAACGAACAAATGAATGGTTTTGACAGTTCTTTTCGACTAAATAAGAGTGAAGAGAGTCACATAAACAAAAAATTGTACTGAACGCTTACGATTTTGAAGGACTTGTTTTTCGTTCGACTGAGAGTTGTTTGATAAACCGAAATAAGCAGTTTGTCGTTTAGCACTTGACATAAAGCAGTCGTTCGAGCACCGTGAACAGGCCATAACAGTGTGAAGTAGTTACCTTTTTCGTGTCGCGTCGGTCTGAACAGTACTTCAATCGCTTTTTAGTCGCCGATGCCAGCGACTCCAATTGTGTTCAGTCTTACCATAGAACAAATATAAAATCATAACCTACATACGTCGCCCACCAAATTTAGTTGAGCGTCTTAAACCGGTGTTCAACAAAATTTAATTTGAAGATGACTCACTCTCCTAATAAGTAAAATCCCATTCCAAAACCACAAGAGCAACGAACTGTTACAGAAAACACGAAATATATCAATTAGTAATCTATAGAATAGTAAGTACTGACAGAAATAATAAACTTATGCCCACAAATAATCGATTGACAATGAAATTCACTGAAGTCATGGCAGATCCTCGTCTCAGGCAGTTGACCATTAAAACGGGAGTTGTAAAACGTTTGACCAAGGAAAGGACAGTGTACGAGAGGGAAGTTTTGACGGAACGAAAACGTTTGGATAAGTTCAAAACAGAAGGAGCCGATGACCATGTGCTGAGAAAACAAGAGGAGGTCATACAGGAATGTTTGATGATGGTGCCAGACACATCCCGAAGGTAAGTGGATATAATTATATATATTTTGTAAGTCCTGTTCGTCTATGGGGTATCTGCTTCGATATCCAAGTGGGGGAAGCGCGCCATGTAAACTGGATGTGTGCAAAGAGACCTGGGAGTGGTCTTGGTCGGAAAATTAAAAAGGCGCAGCACCTAAAGTGGTTCCTTATGGCAAGCCGGACAAACGTCCATGACGTTGCCATAAAATCACGCCCAATATGATTTGAAGTGGCTGCACCATCCAGTTCTCAGCTATGCCAAAACCACGCGCGTTTGCAGAGGTAACGACTTCTCTGGTAAAATCTACAGGAAATGATCTCCAAGCACTACATTTACGCTATAGCTGGACACTGTCGCTGCACTTCATCAGCGTCAATGTTATTTAGACCTGTCTGGTAAAGGGTGGTTAAATTTTAAAGGCCAATATTGATTTGTCACGCAAAAGAGCCATTGTTTCGTTAGCTGTGTGGCTAGTGTCACCGTCCTGGTTAAACCACTTATCCATATCTTCCAATTCTGGTTACAAAAAGGTACGATAGCAAACACCATTCACAGTAACTGCCTGACCGGCCTCATTTTGAAAAAATACGGCCCGATGATGCCGCCAGCCCATAAACCGCACCAAACAGTCACTCTTTGTGGATGCATTGTTTTTTCGACAATCGCTCTTGGATTATCATTCGCCCGCATTTGGCTTATCTGCTTATTGACGAATCCACTGAGATGAAAATGTGCCTAATCACTGAAAATGATTTTCTTCGAAAATTGATTGAACCTTAACGCGTTGCTCGCTTGTGTATCTTTCCAAGGTTCAAATTGAGTTAGTCTGAAATTGAGAAATATCAAATGAAATGCAAAAAAAAATTGATGTCTAGGTGTGGTTCACATTCAACATCGGCTCTTAAAATATAACTACCCTTTAGTTTCGATGATCTAAAGGCATCATACCTGATCTGCCATGGCGGAAGCATCATGTGCGTGAAATTGTGGTTGGGATAACTGCTGTTAAGACATATAAGCAGATACTGCTTAGACAACACGGCGAGGTGGAAGTCAATGATAGATGTTCTTATCCTGAGTTTAACCTGGGTTTACTTGTGTGATATTCGCACACACTAGCCATCACGCCACGGTTGTTGGAATCTCTATATGATTGAAAACAAAAATCTCTGATACTTTTTTGTTAAAGACAATTTCTTAACTTTAGACCACTTTCTCCTGCATTGCCATCGGTATGTCGAAAATTAAGTGAATTTGATTTTAAGACCCTGTTTACACGATGCAGTTGCCCGTGCAACAAAACCGAAAATACAGTGAAAATCTATATTCGATTTCAACTAAAATTTTTTAATCAAAAAAATTACTATTCAGTTTTTAAGAATCAAATTTTATGGACCATAAATAACGGTTTTAAAACTAGTAAAAAATCTAAAGTCGGGCGGTTACGACTGTTATAGGCTGCACTTCTGGATGTGCGGGACCTCAATTTACCCAGATTTTAAAAATAAAATCCCATTTGAGAATAAGAATACTCAAATCTCAAAAGAAACCCTAATCTTGTATGCATGTATTCCATTATAATTTCTTTATTTTTCAGATTAACAAAGGAATGCGAAGTATTAGAAAAGTTCTTGGAAGTAGAAAAGGATTTAGAAGAAACTAAGGAATACATAGCTGCTGCACAAGTTCTTAGTGAAGCCAAGGAAGTGTTAAGCAAATCATAATTGTAAACACCATCAACATTAGCACTCTCTTCACATTTCCTTTCCAATGTTACTTAAGCATTTAATTTTAATAATTTAATAAGATTTTTTTACAATCATTTTTGATTTGCCAACTGATATTGATTAACATTTAAACATTTTTACGCAAAAACTCTCTGTAAACAAAAAAAGAGATAGAAGCCACAATGTCCACTATTCCAAGTAAATGCGCAACTCAGGTTAAGTTAGAACTAAAAGAAGTTATAGAAAATTTAAAATTATTAGAAAACGCGCAAATATCAGATAAGCATCGTTTAGAAGATATAAAATACAAAACTGAACAGCTTTTCACGAGTTTGGAAAGCAAACCTTTGGAAAGTATTAAGTCAAATATTAACAAAAATCAGAGAAAAAGGCAACGTCAGAAATTGCTAAAAAGGCAACACCGAAAAAATCAACAAAAGCGGGAAAACTCCAGCATTGAAGTCGACTACAAGCCTGAGCAAAAACCCTCCGTTTCTCATACAAAGACTAAACCTCTAGAACGCTCTCGAATATATAATCATCATTTAAGAAGTCTACATGAATGTCAAAGATTTCTAAAAACATTTGAACTGCTGGAACAATTACATTTGGCTCGAGGACAAGATCCCACACAGACTCGTAAATTTTCGGATAAGTTGCAACACTTGAAATTTGTGTGGAACTGTCTGCTTCAAGAGCAACAAAGCGAACAGTCCAATAATGAAGAGCAGATACAGCAGCAATGGAATCAAGTATTTTTTGGTGTGGCAGAGAAAACATATTTTGAAGGAAAGTCTAATATAAAGTATTTCCTTAGAAAAAGGTGGGTAAAACGTGAATCAAAATTGTACCCAAATTGTATTCTAAAGTGCCTATTTTAATCGTTACAGGCATATTTGGGATTCCTACATTGATAACAAATATGGAACCTCCATACCCATTGGCTGGGTGTTGCCTCCTTTAAAGCCTAACGACGAATGGTCTAAATATTTGGTAACATAAAAAAAAAAACAAAATATGTTTACTAATAAAATTAAGCATTTAATTAATTAATTGAAAGTAAAATGAAAGTCTAAAGTCTTACAGGACCGACACAAGAAATTAGTGTCTAAAGTCTTGTGGAATTAACTTTATGATTATATCACCACTGCCCTTTAAAACCTATGGACTTAAATTATGACATATGAAAATGGTAATGTATTTTGATTTTAAGTCAAACAACAAATCGGTAAGAACATTTAATGAGACAATCTCATTATATGCCAAATTTTGTTTTAATCTAGTCAAATTCATCGCTCTTACGTCGGTAAGATCCAACAAAGTAAGGAACATTTTCAAGGGGCTACATGGACCAATTGAACTAACTAAACGAAATTTCATTAACTTTAGTGGTCTTAGATCTGTGCAGCACAAATCTGAGGTAGATTTTTTATGGGGCCTACATCAAAACAACAAATCCGGATTTTAAACAACTTTTGTCCGGTATTTGAACTAACGGCACGAAACCAATTTCATTGAAATCTGCAAAACTTTGCCCTTCTTTGGTCATTTAACATGGACAGTTCCGGATTATTATACCCTATATCGTAGAATTGAGTGTATCAAGATTTTTCATTCTGATTGAAAACCCTTTAAAGTATACATATTTTTGATCGTTATGAAATTCTTAAACGATGCCCGTGTAAATTTTTTCATGGCTTGTGGTAGGAACTTTGTTGGATTGTATATGGGAGAAATCGGCACAGGAAAACGTTTTCCTTTGAGGCACTAAAGGTTCGGAATTTAAGAAGTCTACATGAATGTCAAAGATTTCTAAAAACATTTGAACTGCTGGAACAATTACATTTGGCTCGAGGACAAGATCCCACACAGACTCGTAAATTTTCGGATAAGTTGCAACACTTGAAATTTGTGTGGAACTGTCTGCTTCAAGAGCAACAAAGCGAACAGTCCAATAATGAAGAGCAGATACAGCAGCAATGGAATCAAGTATTTTTTGGTGTGGCAGAGAAAACATATTTTGAAGGAAAGTCTAATATAAAGTATTTCCTTAGAAAAAGGTGGGTAAAACGTGAATCAAAATTGTACCCAAATTGTATTCTAAAGTGCCTATTTTAATCGTTACAGGCATATTTGGGATTCCTACATTGATAACAAATATGGAACCTCCATACCCATTGGCTGGGTGTTGCCTCCTTTAAAGCCTAACGACGAATGGTCTAAATATTTGGTAACATAAAAAAAAAAACAAAATATGTTTACTAATAAAATTAAGCATTTAATTAATTAATTGAAAGTAAAATGAAAGTCTAAAGTCTTACAGGACCGACACAAGAAATTAGTGTCTAAAGTCTTGTGGAATTAACTTTATGATTATATCACCACTGCCCTTTAAAACCTATGGACTTAAATTATGACATATGAAAATGGTAATGTATTTTGATTTTAAGTCAAACAACAAATCGGTAAGAACATTTAATGAGACAATCTCATTATATGCCAAATTTTGTTTTAATCTAGTCAAATTCATCGCTCTTACGTCGGTAAGATCCAACAAAGTAAGGAACATTTTCAAGGGGCTACATGGACCAATTGAACTAACTAAACGAAATTTCATTAACTTTAGTGGTCTTAGATCTGTGCAGCACAAATCTGAGGTAGATTTTTTATGGGGCCTACATCAAAACAACAAATCCGGATTTTAAACAACTTTTGTCCGGTATTTGAACTAACGGCACGAAACCAATTTCATTGAAATCTGCAAAACTTTGCCCTTCTTTGGTCATTTAACATGGACAGTTCCGGATTATTATACCCTATATCGTAGAATTGAGTGTATCAAGATTTTTCATTCTGATTGAAAACCCTTTAAAGTATACATATTTTTGATCGTTATGAAATTCTTAAACGATGCCCGTGTAAATTTTTTCATGGCTTGTGGTAGGAACTTTGTTGGATTGTATATGGGAGAAATCGGCACAGGAAAACGTTTTCCTTTGAGGCACTAAAGGTTCGGAAAAAGTACACATTCTTGAGTATTTGCTTAACAAATCATAAATTTTCTGGACGAACAATGGTTGTTGTTGCAGTGGTACACATAGTGCCGGGGTGACAGCCCTTGGCCTTCTCAACTAACAGCAGCTTTTTTAAGAACGGTTGAAAAGGCTGCTGTTAGTTGGGACGCACTTATTTGAAGTATTAAGGGGCATCATTGCTAAATGTAAAAGCTCATGTGGCTCAAAATAGGCCATCAATGGTTAAAATAGATACTTAAATTAAAGCAAATTTAGTCGTGGACCCTAACTGTCTCAAAGGTATTGATAGACCTGTCGAAATATGTATTAAATATAGTTTCACGGAGAAATGTACGAGTGATTTATATTCCATTTGTATGAATGATAGTTATCAATAATAGTAAACTAAAATAGATCTAAAAAATACATTCCTCTCGAAAATATTTAATGTTCGTTGAAGTCTTCAATTTAAATTTAAAGTAAATCAAACTCTTCGAGCAATACCTAATTAACTCAGGAGCTTATTAATGTGCAATATTTTATATTTTGCCTTAACGGTTTTTAATTACGGAACTGAATAGAATAAATAAATCCCCCACTTATATTTCTTGTGTACATTAACCTAGCTCTCCGTCTATTGCAGAATCAACCGTCAAGACTAATTGGGCCTTTATGCGGGACGTTTTGGCGCCACAAGAGCCAAAAAGTAGCAACTATGCCCTGTTTTGAGAAACTTAGTTCGTCCCAACCAACAGTACCCATATTAACCATTGTTCGACCACAAAAAATAATGATTCTTTAATAAAATATACATTAAAGGGTTCCTTTTAACGAGGAACCTTTAGTGCCTTAAAGGGAAACTATTTTCCCCCTGGTCCAATTTTGCCATTCCTAAACCGCTTATGACCATAAGCCATCATCACGCAAAATTCCAGAATCCTTGGTTAATTTGTTTGACGGACAGATACACGGACGGACAAACATGGCTAGTTCGCCTTGGAATCTTATAAAGTTCAAAAATATGTATACTTTTTGGGGTCTTCGATCAACATTTCTTGGTGTTGCAAACGGAATGAAAAATTTAATTTAAGGGTGGGCCATTTAAATTTTTTTAATTTAAATCGGCTGTAAAAAAAACTGCTAATAATTGTTTCATATTTATGGTTTTTTTTTTTGGAAAGTTGAACTTATACATTTAATGATGGAACACCATGCGATTGCTTTTCACTTCGCCCAGTATTGAGGAGCCAATGCATCCACAACGAGTCACTGTTTGTGTGGATTTTGGGCTGGCGGCATCACTGGGCCATTTTTCTTCGAAAATAACCATAGAGCAACCATTACCGTCAACGGTAAGCGTTACCGCGCAATGCTCAACGAATTGTTTCCAAAAATTTAAGAGAATGACATTACGATATTTTGTTTCAACAAGAAGGGGCCACATGTCACACAGCCAACACAACCATCGATATTTAACATGTTGTTTTTGAAAATCGAATTATCAGCCGAAATTGTGATGTCAATTGGCCACTTCTGAGCTATGATTAAAGTCCTTTGGATTATTTTCTCCGGGGAGCCATTAAGGATAAATGTTACGCAAAGCATCCAGAGACAATTGAAGCGTTGAAACATGAAATCGAAATTGCCATTAAAGCGATTTGACCCGAAAAATCGAAAATGTACTGACAAATTGTTTTGATTGGATGAGGTACTAACGAATTAGTAGTGATAGTCATATGAATGATATTGTGTTCCATTATTAAATGTCAAAGTTCATCCTTTCCAATAAAACCAGAAATTTGAAAAACTATCAGTTCTTTTTATACAGCCAATTCAAATTAAAAATGTTAAATCGCGCACTATCCACTCTTCAGTGAAGAGTATAAAAATATATTTTACGAACAAATTTGAGGTTTTCACTTACAAGATTTGTAAACTTTCCAAATCCAGATTTACGAACAATTTTCGTATAGCTCTAAAAATATAGATTGATCTGTATTAAAGCAAATACCATTTGTTATTTTGGCTCTATCTGACTGTATTCGTGAGCCGGACCAGTGCTTAAACACTGCTAAAAATGTAATTAAATAACTTTTCGACTTAATACTTTTGATTAAATATAAGCCCAATTAAAAAATACGGTGCCAGTATGCGACCAGTTCATTAAAATAATTTGTGAACTTAATTTTAGGCTTGAGATATTAAGTTTTGTGTAATTTTTTCCAACGATTTTGATTACATTTTATACTTTTATTTTTTTTTTAAATTTCGGGGTATCTTTGCAAGGAACAAAAGCTGATTTATTTAGGAATGATAGATTGAATCATTCACCAGATGACAATTTTGTATGGTATAATACATATACAAAATAATGTTATTGAAATAAAAGATTCCAACGGAGGGTTTTATTATATGTATACGCGGAGATGCTGTAGCGGCACAAAATGCTAGGGAGACAGCTCTTGGCCAAAGAATTGCTGCTTCGAGTATATCCGGTACATAGAACTGGTTGTAGTGGGATTGAAATACGCAGAGTATTTTGTTTCATTGAACTTCTTAAAAAACTACAAAAAAGTCCGCAATTCTTGTAATATCTCCAAAAATCATATTTAAAATTAATGTAATGCAGAGCCTACGTACTGGCATAGTTCTATTAGATTTTTAGTTCTTTACTTGACCAAAAGTATATTTTGAAACTAGTCCATACTTCCGTATTCACCACATCATCCTAAGGGGAAACTTCAGCAGTCAAATGGAACTAACAAAATTTTGGATTTGCATAACAATTGTTATTTCTAGAGTGGTGCATTTGCAACTTTATTTGGCTTCACACAGGTCGAGACACTCTAATGTTTATACATATTTCTAAGTACTCTTAGCTTACGAATGCTTGTCATGAGATCTAAAATATTCAGGTTAATATCATACAGCGTTATGTTAATAATAACACGTAGCACGCGGAGTGAGCAAGCCTAATGTACATCCATGTATTAAAGTGAAATGTTCGAAGTCACAAAGATAGTTTCCTTTGTTAAATGACTGTTTTTCTTATCACGATTTCATATAAATATAGAGCAAACAACGTCCATGGGTGAAAATGAAGGACAAGTAAGTTCTAACCTTCAGCAAATACAAAACTTGCGTGATATTCGTTTGACAAGTGGGATAGAATAAATAAATAATAACAATTTAAAATACCTAAGACAATAAGCAATCATTAGTCAAAATCTTTTAATAACGGGGGTTTATAAAAAAACGTAAATGTTCTGTAAAGGAATAAAGCCGCTTAGACACTTATACTTCGACTAGTACTCTAGAGCTTTTGTAGAGTATCATCTAGAATTTTTTGTGAAAGACTGGAGCAATGGTGGGTAGAGATGACCTCTGCCTGTCGCTTTTGCGGGAAACAAACATAATTGACTCATTCAACTAAAATGAAAACACGGTTCGTTCACCTTTCCTAAAATTAGTTCCAACATATCTCAATTGTTCAGCAAGAAGTATGTTCTTAGAAATTTTAAATTTGCATTGAAGACAAAAAACTGTTTGTAGAGATAACCACGGTATATAGTTTTCCAAAACATACTGGGAAATTGAAAATTTTGAGTTAATACCCTCTTGTTACACAAAAGCGATACAGTACGACCTCGGTAATCCGTCCTTAGCTAATCCGAATTATCCATTAATCCGAACTGCGGTTTCCCTGTACTGCATACTCTATAATCCGAATTTTATATTTTTTAATCCGAATTGACATCAAAATATGTTATTTATTAGTAGACATTAGTTTAGTAGTGTGTCGTAGTTCGAGTGCAGTTTTATTTTGCCTCAATTCGCTCTTCAAAACGCGTTCAGTAAAAAGAAGACAGATTTTTTTCGACAAAAAACTTATCGATATTTTTGTATTTTCTGAGAAATCTGTTATAAATTCTCACAACACTACAGTTTATTATTGTTTTATTTTGTTAAGGTTTGTTTTAATACGTACTATTTGTTTCTTAAAATTTTATCTGTTTTCTTTTATTTATAAATATATTTTTGGTTTTTAAAAATGGGAAATGGGAATCCGAGTCTGCAATCCATTACTCGAATCAACAAGGTCTTACTGTACCAATATAAAGATCATTTTATCATCTTAGAATAGGTTTGCTACACGCAAAAATTCTGTTTGGTAATAAGACCAGTTAAGAAATTTTACATTAATTTTTCTCAAAATTTAACGAAAACTTATTTTTTTAAACTTGATAGTGATTGGGGTTTATGCAGCCACGAACAAAAATATTTAAATTTTTTTAAAATTAAAATCTTATACAGTTATACGTTTAAAATCAGGGCCATGTCGGTTGTGCTAATTGTCGTGTTTGCAAACCAACGTTGGTTCATTTGGTGCCATGAAACCAAGTTGGTTTTGTCCATTTCGAATGTAAATAAAACCAATGTTCCAATCAGCTGTTGCTGATGAAATCGATAACATTGGTTTTCATGATAGCAAAGCATTTTTTCTTATCGTTTTCAAACCCAATCGTGACAAAATTGGTTTCTATGACAGCCCTTACTGAGAGATGTGACCCGCGGGTGCGGATAATAAACAGGATCAACGGCAAATTTCAATATTCACCAATTATAAGTTACAAGAATAACAACTTTTAGCTGCGACAAGTGCTAATATAAAATAATGCATAAGAAATTTTTTAAAAATATAGGGAGGTGCTTTTAAAAATTTGCTTATTCGAAGAAAAATGGCTCTGAACCACATATGCGGTAATTTTGCTTATTGGCATAGACACCACGATGAAAATGGCGCGAAAACTCGAATTTTCAGTAAAAACAATCTGCCGAGCCAGTTGTGTTAGTTATACTCATTTCATTAGGTTTGGAAATAGTCACTTAGGTTTGGTTCGTAAATAGGAAATAGGGCTTAAATCTAGTTTAGTAACAACTCTCGCACGGACACCAAATTTGCACCACCGATAGAACTTTTGATTAAAGATGCAGAAAATGTAAATAAAAAAATCGGCGGTCTCCCATAGCTTCCGAGATATGGGCCTCAAAAGTTCAGACGTATAATTCAGATATTGAGCCATATCTGTGAAACTTTTCCTTTATTATTAATCTGTTAACCCATTAAGAAGCGGTAGCAACATTTTTATTTTTCACGATATTTTACTAAAAACGCCTTATAACTGGTAAAATGCTTATTTTTAAGTATGTATTTATCGATCGATTTGTAGCCAACTTATTAACCTTTCATTTAACGCATTTTTTGACGTTTTAACCCTTCTTAAACAGGAGATAAAACTCTTTAGCAAAAAATATGAAAAATTATTTTTTTTGCCAGCGGATCTATTTGTAGTTGAAAAAAATTACCTTTATAAAGAATTTATTACTTTTATTTTTTTAACATATTTTTAACCTCTCAAAAACAGGAGATAAAACCCATTATTAAAAAAACGAAAAATTAGTTAGTTTTTCACTTGCTGTGCAAATTTCCGTTTCAACCTCTCTTATTTCAACATTTTGTTCCTGATTTCATGCATTTAATGATTTTCATGTATTTCTTCCAAATCCACCCATCAGCAACATTTTCTACTGTTACAAGCCTCAGATGATGGCCTTTTAGGCAGAAATATTTGGAATTATGCCTCAGTCCCCTAAAATATATATTGTTCGAGCAGGGATAGCCCCTCTTTCTTCTTCTCTGAACAATTTTCGCAATTCCCTTCTGTTTTTTATATTCATTTTACTTCCCTTTACTTTTCTAACGAGTTTTCTTGAAGTAAACTTTTCTCCGTTATTAAAAGAAATGCTAACACAGCGTGCAATTTCGAATACAAATGTTGCCATATTGTTAGAAAATGGCAACATCTATAATTCCATATCGAAAAAAAGATCTATGGAAAATTTTTATGAAAATGTTGAGCAAAAACTGAAACTAAAATGCCAATATATCCGGCATTTTAAGGGTTAAATTCCAAATCAAAGTCTCAAATGAAAGCTTAAAGTGTTGGCTTCATATAGTAGGAAGAAATAAGTCCCTTTAAAAGGGCATTTTTCCGAGTTTTGACCTATTTTACACAGGGTCAAAAATGTAATTTAATGAATCCTTTAACTAGCCCACAACGGGTTAAAGGATTCATAAAATTTATATACCGTTTGAAAGGTATTTTCATAAGCGATACCAATATCGACTAGGTTCGATTCCAAATGTCGCAGAAATATTCAGCTGTAAGTCCGAAATTTAGGGTCCCGTAACTCGGAAAATATAGGTTGCCGCCGACTTTTTTTCTTTAAACTTATTTGTTTTTAATACCCTACAGGGCCATATTTTTTTCGGCCGAGACCATATCTTGGACATTTTCTGGTGTATTGACCTCAATTGGCCTGGCCGTCCAGAACGTTCAGCGTCATTTGTAATTGTGCAACGGAAGTCAGTAAACCACTTTTTTACCATTGAAATTAATGGGTCCCATGGTATTAATCAAGGTTTTCCTTGGTATGATTGACGGGGTTTTCAGCAAAAAAATAATGTTTAATGAGCACTCGTGATTCACCTTTTTCCATAATTAACAAAATCCTTGAGGTTGTGTGTCTTGAACAGCTGTTAAACGCAAACTAAATGACGGAACTCTCAAAATTGTACAATAGTCTATTTACAGTAATTGATTGGAGCAGTGTTGCATTTTATATAACTACGAGGGAATTTGGAAAAGTCACTAAATTATTGATCTGCCCTCGTTAGGCAATTTGTTGGTGGTTTTGTATTCCATGGTGAACTGCTTTTGAGGCTTTCCAACTCGTTAATGCCGGTGACTTTAAGAGAACGATTTATTTCTAAATCCTGCAAAAACTTCTATATAAAATGCATTAGCCCCTCGAAGGCGTCGTTAAACAGAAGCCTATTGAATCGTGCTGATATGGAAGGAGTTCCCCCTTATTCCTTAATGATGTTGTGGGACCTTAGAATGTATGATTTTAATATGAAAAGATTATTTTTCGCTTGTCATTTTTTTAAATTGAAAAAAAATGTTTTCTGACTTGAAGAATTTAACCTAAATATTGGGAACACTGATCAATAGCAGAAGGATTTAAAGTCCCAAGGTTGCGTCTGTCCATAACTGAAAGTCGTTAAGCTAGGCGAAGGTCAGCCACAACGAAGGAAGTTGTGGCTGACCAAGGCTCCATGGGCCAGGTTATGCTGGGTGTGGCATATTATTTTAATTTTTTTCGATTCACGCCCCTTTATTCATAATATTCAGAAACGGGATATGGGCATTTCCTGGAAAAGGTCAACCGCTACCAAAATATTAAAGTTGAAGAAAAAAGAATTTTCTGAGAAAATGTAGTTAGTTAATGCATTGGATTTTAAGAATATACCTAATTAAATAGATATTACCATTTGTAATTTAAGAAAAGTGGTCTGCAAAGAGCATCTTTGCTTTTTTTGGTTTTAGCGTTTTTAATTGACATTTTTCCTTGAGTTATTTCTGAGTCTTACATATCATGTCGATTGCACTCTTCTTATAGACTAAATATACCAACAATAAATATTTAAAAACACCATAGTAGAGATCAAGCAAACTCCGAATAACGGTAAAATTCAAAGATTCTTTGTACTACATTCTTCTGTCCCGTTCGCGACCGAAAATAAGCATTTGTGTTTAGTTCTCCGTGACCGTTGATCGGAATAGTTTGATATTTACAATTCAAAACAAAATAACCGAGATCATTTAAAAAAACCAAACCGAAAACATTTTGATCCATAAATATTTTTTTTATTGATTTTTAAAGTGTGTCCCGTTCGCGATCGTAAGTGTAAAATTTTCAAAAAATAATACATATTGTGATAAAAATAAAATTTGTAATATCTTTTAAAATTAAAATCAAATAATTATTCTTTTATTTTTGTTATCATTGGAATATATCTTGTTTTATTTATTTTTTATACTTATAAATAAAAAAAATTTGAACCTAAAAAATGCCTTTGGAATCATTGTCCCGTTCGCGATGTGCCGTTCGCGATTCTAAAAAAAATATTTAAAAAAAATAATAATAAGGATAATTAAAAAAAACCAAATGCAAAATAAAAGCTTTATATCTCTGCTTTAGTTAAAAAATAATCTCCATTTAATAAACTGACAAAATTCGCAGAGTTTTAAACAAAACCACACACCGAAAAAAATGACTTACATTTTTTGTCCCGTTCGCGATCGCAAGTTTATCGAAAATATTTGGAGAACGTTCATATTTTATAATTTTCTTTTTGTTCTCAAAAATTGTTCTACTAAAATGCTATTAAATATTTATAAAAAGTTAAAAAAAAATTTGAGTTTTCATATTTTTTTTTCAAGTTGAGTGCGTACGAATGTCCCGTTCGCGATCCAGGAAATGCCCATATATGAACTAAATGAACACCTGACCTGAATATCTTCGATTCACAAAAAATTTTAGGATCAACTTTCTCATGCCTGTGTCGTTACTTGTGATGTTTTAGGTTAAGGCTTCCATGAATAAGACTGGATAGCAAAACCGCACTGGTGCGGCACGAATTACGTTGAAGCCGTACTATCATTTGTAGTTTCCCTCCCAACATTTAGAAGTTTCTTTGGTCGTCTATCGTCAAATGCGCTACGCTGTAGTCACTTCCAGACGATAATTGTAAGATAGTTTGAATTTTACAGGAACAATTTACTTTACAGTCGTCTTTAAATCATCCAGACGGAAATTGGTAGATTGTTGTTTACAACACCAGCCGAAAATCACATGGGCCGTTATGGATATATTAAGCAACATTACACCTTCTGCCAAAGTCGCTGTGACCGCGAAATAAACTAGAATCCAAAGTAACCTCCAAGAAGGCACTAAGAAGTCACTTGCGGGGGTACAACTTCTCTATACGAAAGACACTTCTGCGATGAGAAAATGGTATCGCAGGCGATGAGTTTTAACTTCCTAGTGTCACTTCTGCGATTGAAAATGTTGGCAGGGTTAGTTAGGTTACCACAAAACCCTTTGGTCTGTGAGTTGTTTAAAATGTAAAAAAATTTACAAATTAACAATTTTGACATAAGTAAAGTGACGAAAAATATGTTTTGGGGTCAATATATGTGCATACCAGTTGTGAAGTTTAGTCGCGAATTGTCTCGCGCTGGCCTTAGTGCGACTGCATTGTCAATGTTTTCAGACTTCCATCTTCCAACTCAAGTTTATGATTGATTAGTTTCTTCTGGTATTACTCAGCAGCTCTGATAGGAATGAAGGAACGATAGTTTGCAGTTATTTTAACTGCACATTTATTTTCAAGTTAATGAATATAAAAAGCTAATTATTTTCTTTAATCATTCTCAAGTGGGAATTGCACCAACATTCAGGAACTGGTTGCATATCGTTAATGCTCATGAACATACCAGTTTCAAACTGACAAGTTTGTATATACCAACTACATAAAGGGCTGCCATTAGTGTCTTTAATATCAATTTGTATGCCCCTTGCTTGTAAAGACACCATAATTTAAGTAAAAATGCAAGTTTTTTGTCGACCCCCCGTTGTCTGGGATACAAAAAGCTGAACATCAAATGCTCACAAAATACATTTTTCCTCCAACGTTTCTTTTTATGTAAAGTTGTACGTCCCCATCACTCAAGACACACCTATAAATTCCCCTTTTTCTACCACTGATGACAAAAAAAGGAAAATCATGTTTTGTTATATTTTTTTTTTAAAGTATATTTCTTTATCTCTTTTATTATGGAATTATTGAGAATATTTTTTTCTTGTACTCTTATAAGCTAAACACAGAAATGCCGGCCACTGGCTGGTCTGTCCAACAAACCAACAGCAGCGATGTGTGTCTTCTTTACATCCTGCTAATGAAGATATTCAGAGTTTATTCATAAACCCAATCGACGGCAGCTGGCTTCCACTGGACGAGTTCTTTCTCATTGAACCACAAGGCAATTTCCTTGTTGGCTGATTCAACGGCATCGGAACCGTGGAGGATGTTGCGGCCAACTTGGATACAGAAATCACCACGGATAGTTCCGGGCATGGAATCGGCGGGGTTGGTGGCGCCCAACATCTGACGAGCGGTCTTGACAACGTTCAAGCCCTCCCACACCATGGGAACCACTGGACCGGAGTTCATGTAGTTGACCAAACCGGGGAAGAAGGGGCGAGCAGACAAATCGGCATAGTGTTGCTCCAACAATTCCTTGGAGGCCTAGAAGAAAAAATAAGTTAGCAAAATTTGCATTGCAAACAATACACATGTCAATCGCTTTTCTGCCAGACATAACCTTAAAATTTCTGCAACACATTTCACTGCAATTTCAAGGTTATATCACCAGACAAGTCACCATTTTTATAGCTATAATTTAATTAATTTGCCATAAAATTTGATAAGGTTTCCTTCTATGCTATTAGTGTTACTTACCCACATCATTTTCATGGCCACCAATTTGAAGCCTTTCTGTTCGAAACGTTCGATGATTTTGCCAACGAGTCCACGTTGGACACCATCTGGTTTCACCATGATAAAAGTACGTTCCGTGTTGCCTGCCATTGCGCTTGATACCAACGAGAAGAATGCTAAGACGATGCCGATCATGAACAATTTTTTCGCGCTGCCTCTAGCTCTGCTACTATTTGCGTCGCCGGTAATCAATAGTGACGAAAACGGTGACGTTGTGAAATTTTTTTGCACTGCCATAGTGATATTGTGAATGGAATGTGTTGTGTGCGGGGGGATAACTGTATTTTTCCAAATGCGACTTCACTATTGTGAATGAAGCAAATAAAGAAAGATGCCAGACCTAGTACTGCCAGAAATAAAAAATAGAGTGATGTTTTCTGTTAAAGCTTAGTATTCAACTAAAACGAAATTTTCGCTTCCATAGGAAATAGATGTAGCAAAGCCATCTATATTAACCTTTGGTAAAATTCGTTTTGTAATTTTTGTATGATCACTGAAACAAAAATGTGTTGGAATTTTCAACATCTGCAGGGATGTTTATCACTAGCAGTGTGAACTTTTTTCGCCGCCTGCACCTGCTGTTTCAGTTGGGGTTGCATTTTGCATGTGTTAGAGGGAGACGGTTGATTCTGCAGGTAGCAGAATCAACCGTCAAGACTAATTGGACCTTAAGGAATATTTGTCTTTTGCAAAAAACAAACAAATGTGTTCATTTTGGAGACTATTCAAATGAATAAAATAATTTATGGAAACAAATTATGAATTAATGACAAACATCTGTTTTTCCTACTCTGCAATTATTCTGTGTAGAAATTTTGCTTGAGATGAATACTAGACTTAAGACTCGATACGGAATTTATCAAATCTTGTGAAAGAACGCAAAACCCGTAAAAGTATTACCCACGCAAAACTTGGCAGAATGTCACAAATAAAATGGAAATAAAACACTATAGTTTTTCAAAGTTTTTTTTTAATAATGCATAAAAAACCATTTACAAGGTGGTGTGAAGGCAAAATACTCGTACTATTGCCCATATACACAAAATATCCTTTGTTTATTCAATTTGTCTCCGAATAAAATTCTCTATAAAAGAGCTCGTCTTTAATCCAGCTGCAATTTGGATATAAAATCTCACAATAAACGAACCTTAAACGAAAATCTCGCTCCCACAAAAAATACATGAAGCAAAGCAAACGAAATTTACCATTGGTAAATTTCGTTAAGCTATTTTTGTTTGGAGGTATTCAGCTGAAACGAAAAGGTGGCAGAATCTGCAACTATTACACGGATTATTATAAGAGCAGTGTAGACTTTTTTAACCATCTGCAAACGAAAATTAATGTTCAGAAATTTTTGCATCCATAAGAAATACATGTAGCAAAGCAAACGAAATGTACCTTTGGTAAATTCCGCATAATAATTTTCGTTTGATAGTACTGATTATTGATTGAACAGGGATTGATTGACCAAAGAATTGTTTACATTTGAAAAAGTAAAAGTAACAAGTTGTGAAGTCATTTTCGAGGGCATTCAAATGAATGACATAAAATAATTTATTTGAAAATAAAAAATAGCCGTTTCTTTCTACACGGGAATTTTTCTGTTTGAAGATAAATTTAAAACACCGAAAGAAAATTTCGATTGAGGTGGATACTATGCTTAAAGAAAGGAACTACATTTTTGGTAAGCTGGGGCCACAAGCCAAATGACTATACTACTGCAGTTTTGCTATACAGTCTTATTTATCGAAGCTTAACCAAAAACACTACTTATATGACAATACAAAGCTTTTTACGAAAATAAAAAATAAGTTAATTTTACTAGAGGTACTAATTTTACTATATATTTTAGATGTTTGAAGAATATTGAAAAATTTTAAAGTTACCAGACCTTTAAGTTTTGCTATTGTGAATAACCATGGATTAAATAAACATGCACTGAGGAAAAGGCTTTCATGGAAATTAGTTATATTTATAAAAAAACAACAAATGAAATAGCATTTTCTTGTTCACGTTATAACAAATATTGTATAACAATATATATTCGGTGGAACTGTATAAAAACAGTTTTTTTTTGTAATTGAAAAGGCCGACCAAACAATGCCATCTGTAAATTATATTTAAATTTATTTTCAGAGTGTTGCTTTCGCGACCGAAAAAACTATATTGTCCGCACTAAATAAATAGTGTAAGCAACCAGAATACATTTATTTTATAAAATAAATCGTTTGCATAAGCATAAGAGAGGTTCGGTTTGTAAGTACAAAAATTTGTCGATATTGTGCCATCGATTTTTCAAAAGCTTTTGGCCTATATGTGGAGGCAGGACCTCAAATCTGGAGAGACCTTTGCATGGGTGCATGGTACATTGGACGATATCATCCAACGTACCATGCAATGGTTTTAACGACAGGACACGAATCTGTATGAACCTTCTGCAGAGCTATCCCAAAACATGGACTATTAGTGACTCGCCACGTTCTGTACAAAATTTGGTCAGAGTTCAATGTAATATGTGGCTTTTTTAGCTACGGATTTTGAGCTGAAAACAGAAAGGCATTAGTAGGCTATTATAATATGGCCCTACATTGACTAATTTTAATAGGGTTCGTTTAATGGAATAAGATGGTGGTTCTGAATCGATTCGAATCTATCTCCTTGTATATTGGGGTTACAAACATCAGCACTATACCATAATGTTCTACCACAGGGTGATGTAGGGTATACAAATGTTTTCATTCCTTTTTTGTACCAATTTGCCAACCACATGTATCATCCCTGCTACCAACCATAAACAACTTTACAGCTGTTTTGATAACAGCTGATTTGATTGTGATAAATTGTGACACTGTTGCCAGACTGTAATACCTAAATGCAGTTTAATTTTGTGCATTTACGTCAGAAATAATGCAGTTTGGAAGGAGCTAATGCACGAGTTAAGTTCCATAAAGTCTGTTAATGTACATTAAAGCTGTCGTCGAAAAAACAAATGGCAAGTTAAACGGTTTCAGTCGGTTATTTTCCATTAATTTTTATTATAAAAATATTTACAGTTATGCCTCATTGACATGGGTTATGACATATGTTTGAAACGAAATACACCGGATCTCATTTTCATCCCAAAGGCTGTCAATTTGTTTACAAATTGTAATAGTATAATAAAGTATAAAAGTCAATAGTATAAAAAAGTATGTCAACAAAACTGACATATTTTATGATTTGAATTTAATAAAAATAATTTGTTGTAGTCGTTTAAGTACTTAGCCTGGATAGGAGCTTAAAATAGCTAGCTATGCAGACTAAGTAGCAGGCTACAAAACATTACTTTTACTACTTCTGTAATTTTTTTTGAAGCAGCTAGTATCGGGTAGTCAATCTAGAAGTTCTTTTCAAAATAAAAATAAACACAAAAATTCAAATCAATGCAATTGTTTATTCGAAAGGCATTATATGCCATTTATTGTTTGAATATTTATTCCTTCAAATGATTCCACCAGCCCATAAACCGGACCAAACCGTGGTTTTTGCGGTGATAGTCTTTCCATTTAAAAAAATAATACTGAAAAGAAAAATAAAGTTTAGCACAACTCATGCGTAATCTACAAAAAAAACCTAATGAAAAATATCTCTAGATTAATCACCTGTTACAAAGTTGAAAAAATATGGACCGATGATTCCAGCATTCCATAAACCGCACAAAACCGTGGTTTTTGCGGTGTAAGTCTTTCCATAACACTCTGCGACAAATGGTAAGGGTCAGTGATCGGTTTGGAATGAAACCACCGGGGAAAGTTATATTGGTAAAAAAAAAGTCATACGTGTTCCAGCGTTTCGCTGGGTCTCATCTAGGAATCGAGATATATCGATTTGAAGTTAGTAAGTATCGTATAGTGGAATTTGTCACGTTTTAGGCTCTTTTGTTTGACATAACTCGAGAACCACTCGTCCGATTTAGCTGAAACAAATTTAGAAAAATTAAGAATTACAATTCCTCTAATCTGTTCTTAAACCGTTTTCCTACTTAAGCAACAGTTTCGCAATTATAAATAAATGTATGAAAAAAAAAAATTATTTTTGCCTAAAAATTAAAATTTTTTTTTAATTCATAAAAAATCCAAAACGGTAAAAAGTGTCAAGTCCTATTACTTTCACGTAAAGTCACATAACCTATGACCAAAATGAGACATAAATCATGAAAATCGATGCAAAAGAGCCAAAAACGTGACAAATTCCCCTATACGATACTTACTAACTTCAAATCGATATATCTCGATTCCTAGATGAGACCCAACGAAACGCTGGGACACGTATGACCTTTTTTTGACCGATATAACTTTCCCCGGTGGTTTCATCCCAAACCGATTGTGGCTGTCGCACAGTGTAATTAATGAAAAAAATACTCAAAAGAAAAAAATTAAAGTTTAATACAACTCACGCGTAATCTGTTAGTAAATTCTAGGATTTGCAATCTATTTGCAAAAAACGGTGGCGGTGTGGTGTTTGCTTTATCTTTGCTGACGTACAAAACAAAATGGGTTGTGTAAAAACAAATTGTCTTTTCTGCTACAGCCTAGTATTCACCACAAACGAAATTCTCGATAAAGAGTTTTACATTTATCTCTACACGGAAAAATTGCCCTGCCAGAGCAGTGTAGAACGAAACAGCAATTATTCATTTTCAAATAAATTATTTTATTCATATTTATTTAAATCCCCTTAAAAATTACTTCATTACATTTATTACCAAACAATTATTAGAACATTAATTTTCGTTGCAGGCAAAAAAGTCTAAACTGCTAGTGATGAACATCTCAATAACTGTTCAAAGTGAACACGTTTTATATTGTGTGTTGGGGTATGTTGGATTCCCAATGCATTTTCAAGTGCAGCGGGAAGACGCGTCGAAATGTGTCTTTTCTTATCCGTCGGCATTAAAATTCTATTTATGCTCGCACAATGTAATAAAACGTACAATGCAACGAACGATCGATGAAATGCACGCACAGGCGATAACGGCCTGTGATGCGTGCATTGATTTCTGCCTTGGACATTGTAAGACCAACGTGGTTCGCCTGATAAGAATTTTTGTATATATAGTCCTAAGCGAACACATTTTAAATTAGTATGAAACCATTACTAGACCGAAGAAGACCTTACAAATCTTCTTTAATCTTAAGTATAAAATCATTACTCACCAGGAGAAGAAATTACAACCCTTCTCCAAAACTTGAGCCAGAATAAATCTACTCAACAGAACATTTATGTAAAAAACATTTTGTTTCATTTTACATAAAGTTGGTCCAATCGAACCGACAAAAAGAAAAAAAAAACATGAGTTTTCCCCCACCAGTGGTAAGAGACTCGGAGTAATAAATACTCACCAAAATCGGAATAATAAATATTCCACATAAAAAGAAATAGAGTAATCCCCCACCAATGGTAAGATACTCGAAAAAAACAAGATTCAAAAAAGCGTGAACCAAGGCTTGAACAGTGGTTCGTAAAGAAAAATAAAAATTTATATAAATTTTTGAAAAAAAAAACACAAAAAAGCCCTAATATGCTGCCAATCCCCTTAAGCAACACGATGAAGGATTTGGTGGAGAGGCAAGAGAAGGTGTATAAACTAATAAAACACCTTGTCAGCGAGGATCCAAATTCAGCAGAAGTGGATGACCTTTGGGAAGAATTTCAGAGGTCCCACACAAAGATGATAACTGCAGAGGCCTTAGCAAACCACCAATATTTCAAAAAAAATATTTTTGGAGAGGTTTCAGCTTTAATGGCAGCAGTTCTAGAAAAACGAAGATCTGCAAAACAAGAACTGGACCACAATAAATTAGAGGGACATGCTATGCTGCAGGAAGAATATGCAATTCTGCATTCTGGCATTCCAAAGGCTGAAAGTGATCTCTTAAAAGCATGGATGGATCGCACATGGGAGTCACTGGGAGAGTGTAACCGGAGGATGACAGCCGAAAGTTCAGTGGGCGATCTCGAAATAAAAATGAACTGCCTAAAAAGAACTTGGGCAATAATGGAGGCTGAAAATGACAAACTTGCTAAACGTTACCCCACAAAACATAGTGCAGATAAAACATTTCTTGATTTGGAGTACGCAGTCAATGTGATGCTACTGGATATGGCTGAAACGATAGAGACTAAATCGAAGACGAAGTGTGCCATACTCGAACCACAAAGACCGTCCATACCGAAATTCGATGGAGAAGGAAAAAGTTGGCAACATTTTATTGAAATGTTTAAGGAGATGGTCCATAATCGGGATGACCTCTCAGATACCATCAAGTTAAACTACCTGCGAATGAGCTTGGAGGGTGAAGCCAGAGCAGTGGTTTCCCACTTATTGTCCGGTGGACCGGGCAATTATCATGCAGCGTTTGAATTGCTTATTAAACGGTACGAAAATAAACGCAAAATTTTTAAGGAGGCGCTAGACTTGCTGTTGGATCTTCCGACGTTTGTGGTAAATTCAGACACCGCTGTAAACAAGTTTATAGACAGCATAAACGAAGCAGTGCACATCATGAAAAACAAACTGGAAATTGTGGACGATTCGGAAATATCACCGATTTTCGCTCACATTATACTACGAAAATTTGAGAGGAAAGAGTTCCAGAAATACAACCTACAAATCAAAAAGGCTAAAGATATTCAACGGCTGTCTGATGTGCAAGATTATTTGGAACAAGTACAAAGTTCCATATGCTACAAAGAACAGAAGAGTTACGTCAAGAACTTCAATAAAGTAAAAACTCAAAGTAAAACCTGGTCAAGCAGGAAACATAATAAAAATAAATGTGTATGCTGTGTAAATGAAAACCATGGCATATATAAATGTTCCAAATTTAAGAAAATGGATATTTCGTCACGTTGGAATTTGGTGAAACAGAAGCAGCTGTGTACGAAATGTTTAAGACGCCATCAAAGTATAAACTGCTACAAAAATTGGACTTGCCAGCAATGTGGAAAAGGCCACAATAGTCTGCTGCATTATGGAATGAAAGTACCTTCCAAACCACAACAGATATACGCTGCAACAACAACAATCGCTAAACCCAACAACATGGCTTTTCGTAATCAAAATCGTATTGGAAACATGAGTGGCGGTGGCGGCAACTATGAAAATCCCTTGGCCAAACACGGCAAGAGAGATAGCAACATGATGTCGCCCTGGGAGAACCGGAATCCCGGTGGTAAATGTGGTGGCGGTGATATGAATCAATGCGGTGGCTGCATTTCTAAGCAGAATACCGCTGATCGCGCGAAGAAACAGTTGACTAAAAATGTCAACACTAAAAAGAAGGATTTCTTATCTTACGATACTAAGGGTAAAGAGTCTTTCTATCTGAATGAAAGATTGAACGCATTCAACAAACAACCTACTGTCTGCGCCAAGCTGCCTGTTATGGGCGGCAATTCATCTAGAACGAAGCATGATGATTTTAAGCACCATCGTCAAAAGCTCAACAGGATCCGCCAGGAGTTTAAAATTATTGAAGAATTAAATTCAATTAAACTGCAATTACAGAAATTGCAGTCCAAGTATGCAGAGTGTAGCAAGGAATTTGGTACCCGAATTTATTACGACACCCAATTGTTGGCTGCCGATGTAGGCAGTCTCAAAAAATACCAAAGGCGGCAAATGAAAACTTCACCAGAAGAATTTAAGGATGTCCGACTACCAAACAAGAGAGGTGCTGGGATACACTGTGGAAATCAACACGGTGATTCGGAAGGCCACTAATATTAATTACTCATACATAGTATTGTAATAGTAAATGTAGTTTTATAGCTATTAAACATTGTAAAATGCAGCGGCCGCTGGTAGATAGTTTAAGTAAGATACAGTCCACTTATACGAAGAATAGATTTAAGTTAAGAATACCCTATGTACTTTTTTCGCCTGGCAGAATGTTCAAAGTGAACACGTTTTATATTGTGTGTTGGGGTATGTTGGATTCCCAATGCATTTTCAAGTGCAGCGGGAAGACGCGTCGAAATGTGTCTTTTCTTATCCGTCGGCATTAAAATTCTATTTATGCTCGCACAATGTAATAAAACGTACAATGCAACGAACGATCGATGAAATGCACGCACAGGCGATAACGGCCTGTGATGCGTGCATTGATTTCTGCCTTAGACATTGTAAGACCAACGTGGTTCGCCTGATAAGAATTTTTGTATATATAGTCCTAGGCGAACACATTTTAAATTAGTATGAAACCATTACTAGACCGAAGAAGACCTTACAAATCTTCTTTAATCTTAAGTATAAAATCATTACTCACCAGGAGAAGAAATTACAACCCTTCTCCAAAACTTGAGTCAGAATAAATCTACTCAACAGAACATTTATGTAAAAAACATTTTGTTTCATTTTACAATAACAATTGCAAACTCCGTCAACTTTTCGTTTCAACTGAGTACCACTAAAAGAAAATTCCTAAGCGGAATTTTTAAAAAGTATTTTTTTAGCTTCATTTTGACGATTGTCAAATAATATTTGACCAAATGACGATTGACGACATTTTAGTGTAATAATGCCAGTTTAAAAAAAAACTCATAAATTATGTTAACTAAGGATAAAGTCACATACAGCTTTTCAAATGAATCCGTAGGATTCCGATAGCACTCATATATTTAGACTAAAATGTTTAGGCAAAGACTTTCAGCCAGATCAAGGAAATCAAAAACAATATATTTGTTGCCCTTTTTTTTGTTAAAATAAAATGTACGCAGCTTACAGACTAAAGCGATGTTATTATAATATTTTTCTTTAATTCATATTCAACAAATGGCTATAATTAATAAATGTGTTCGTTTACTTGCAAATTTGTGGAAATTTTTACTGGATCAGGTTCGTTTACTCAAAAAGTTCAGTAAATGAGAGCCAGATAGAGAAAATTTTGACAGTTCGATGTTAGACAGTTTGCAAATTTTGGTTGGAGAACTTTTAGCCAACCAAAATTTGCAAGGTAGAACAGATGTTTGAAATCAGCGGTTTTATGTAAACAAATTAAAGTAAAAATAAATTAACAACAGAAGTAAGAATTGGAATATTATTTTTTTTTATTTAAAATATATGTTAATCACTGAAATTATAAAGAAAAAACAAGTTTTCTTTTGCTCATTTTTTATTACAAATCTTAACAATTTAAAATTCAAAATGAAACGAAATGTAATGCAACCAGTAAAAAAAATCAGCTGTTTCATTGCAAAATTTTTACTGGAAGCTGTTCGTTTACTTTTCTTGCAAATTTTAATAAAGAGAGTAAAATCGGCCTTACGCTCCCAAAAGAAAAAACTTGCAAATTTTTATTGGGAAAGTAAACAAACACACTTAATATGTATGGCTCGAAGAACGAGTGTAGGCACAGGCACAAAATACGCATTGATAAGTCGCCTTTCAACAGGGCAAAACATGTCTACCTAGTGGTATTCTGTATAAAAATTCTTAGCTAACTACCCAGCAGGAAAATTGAGAATGTATTACATTTGGAATTAAAGATATAATACTTTTTTTTTATTAATTTTACATCATATTACATATTAAAAAGAATCGACGGGATAATGTCACTTGACAGTTATTGCACGTTCTCTCATCTACAGATCATGGAATATATTTTTCTGCTTGTGACGGTTGTTTTTCTTTTGGAAACCCGTTATCTGTCGTCGCCTTCATGTCGCCTATACATTTTGTATTTCATATTTACAAATTACATAAATAACTCAGTTTGTGTTGCTAAGCCTACCAGGGAAGACTGTTTTTAAAAAAATGTATTCTAAACGGTATTGGAGAAGAATAATTAGAAAAAAATGTGCATTTGAACCAAGCAAATAATGAAAATATGGATGATAATATTTCTGAAGATGAAAATTCTATTTCCGAAGCACAATCTAATGTATTTTCTCTAAATATATTTTCTATTTTTAAATTTAAAATAAAAAATATTATTAAAAAATAAACAGAATTTATTCTTTAATATATGTCGGTGGAATGCATTGTAAGTTAACCATAAATATATAAATAATATAATGCATTAAAATGTGTGGGTTGTAGAATTCATTCTTAAAATACTGCCCAAAAATGCATTATAAATAACGAGTTATACAATGCATTCTCTGGACACAATATAATTATTCTTACATCTTACGTGTTAAAGAATCAACACATAGTACAAGCTATGAACTATCTTCTCGATTCCTATTGATTGCCTTTTCCTTCTGGGTACATCCCCATCTGAGAAACGACAAGAACTCTGATTATATAGGTTGCGAGAGTATTCACTCGTACATATTCACTCGTAAATGTTAAAATTGCATATCTTGTGTATGATGAATTGACGACGATTTATATTTTTCAAAATGACGTTTTTTTCGATTTTGAATGGCAACCCTTTTTCACAATAATCAAAAGTGTAAACAAATAAAAGGGGAGATGAAATTCTCAACGTTAAGTGGGAAGTTGTCGCTAATATTTATGTTGGAGCCAAATTATGGAACACAATATTTGTACTTTAAGAATCTACATACAGATTGCGAGATTAGCTTATATCTAACCGGTTGGTGCAAAATACATTGTAAGTCTATGGGCTGGTAACATTTTGTTGGTGACTGTTTAGAGCCGCCCAAAGAAAAAAAATGTTAATATTGATATGGAGGCTGGAACTTCTAAGATACAATTTATTACATACTTAAGCTGACTCCATTACCTAAATAACTTCAGGGTATTATAACTTGTTGCAGATGTTTTTTACCCCAGGGGCGACTGGAGATAGACGCCATAATTAATTTACTTATCAATTCTATAGAGCGGTGTCCGTCCATCATCTACCGTTGTAATCAAAGTGCAAGTATTGAACGTTTCGGACGAATCTATGCACATTGTTCAGGTTTGGTTCGTATTTAGATACAGGTATTACAAAGCTCTAGCTCAATTTAAAAACCAACAGCATTAGAAGCAACGTTTTTAATCGAATTGTGACCAAATTTTACGTCGAACTTTAAGAGCAATCAAAAAGGCCCTGGTATAGCCATATGTCTATGGTTTCGAAAAGCCCTACACAAAGATCTTAATTTGAGGTAACCAGAGAAGCTAGACATTACTGGCCCAATTGTTAAGGTCCAGTTACTATACAGGCGACATTTTTGATTAAATCTTACTATGCCTTTTGTGTGATCTATACCAACCCTTGTGAAGTTGAAATTTTTTTTTAAAGCCCCACGAAATGTGGGTCTTCTGCTCTAGATATTAACAAGACCTTGCTTTAATTTCGAACTGGCAAAGATGTTTTTATACAAAAGTGGTGTAGGGTATCTCGTTGCCGGACCCTTTCGACTTAAGTCTCTTTTACTTGGTTTTGTACTCCTCTCCAAATATGTGTCTTCTGCTCTATGAGTTGCATATTACACGACCTTACTTCAATTTCGGACTGGCAAGAAGTTTTTTAAATATCAGTTGCGGTTACTTGGTGGTAAATGGGCGTATACTAAAATTGAAAATTTCCGTTTGCAACTCCTCAAAATATTGATAGGAGACCCTATGGTTTTCAAGGTCAAGGGGAAAAAGTTTTCCTTTAAGAAATCCATAGTACCTAAAAGAACAGTTCAGTTATAGTTTTAATGGGTCAGTTAGTTGCGACGTAAAAAAAAAGAGTATTTACTGGTTTTTCGTAATCCACCACCCGACATTCAGGTCAGTGGCGAAACACAGAACACAATTTTAAAATCCATTTTTATATGTACATAATTTTATTTCTATACAAAGCAATAATAACTATAATCTAAGCAATTAGGTTTATTTCAAGCCTTTTGAATATAACTATTATTACGTTATGGTCCTATAGGATAATAACTACCATCAACTTTAAACTGCTCAATAAGCAAAATAATTGCACCAATGCGTTCTCTTAAGAACGGAGTTTCGGGTTTGTCAGTCTAATCAGTAAGTGTAAGAACATTGTACGAAGAGCATATCATTTGTGAAACCTTCGAGGTCGTTGCTAAAAGCAATGCAGTAAAGTTATGGCACTAATAGTTCATCGTCGCTTTCAAATCCACCATTATTTCTTTCAATTTTTACCTCCATCGTTGTGGTCCTTTGAATAAGTATATCCTGAATTTGCATGACATGCGACATATCCAGATCCCCCATGCAGCCGAGAAATAACACATCCGAAATAAGTTTTCGGGCAAATACTTTCTGTCTGTGTTCCATTTCATCGTACTGTGAAGCCCAACCTTTTGCAATATTATTGCATTCATTGTTTTCGTTGCTAGTGAGTTTATCCATGGCTAGTTTTATAAGACTATCCTCATCCGGCAGGGCTTTCCTTTTCGGTGGGGCGGGTGTTGTCTGAAGAAATAAACGAAATGTTTATAAATGATAAGACTGCATATAAGTCCAATAATACCTGAGTTCTAATAGTATTTGTCGTAGGTAAATCATTTGATTCGGTTCCATCTGGATCCTGATCGTCTAGAAATGACATCACGTCATAATACCACAAAGGGGACACATAAACATCGCCCGAGCCGGATTCTAGGCTTTCTTTTATCCTTCTGCGATCTCGACGGTAATTTGTACGAATATTATTTATTTTCCGCACTGCCAATTCCCTATCGGCATCTGGATAAATTTCTTTTAACTTTTTTATCAGCTGCTCGTATGCATGAATTTTTAAAATACGATTTGAATACTCTTTACTCTTAACTTTCCACAAACATGGCATTCTTTGGTACATGTCTATGAATTCGGACCAAAATTTTCTGTTTTCCATCATGAATTGTTAATTTGTGCAAAATTTGACACAACGCGAACACCACGAACATCGAGAGCACACAAATAAACAACACTCCAGCCTTCCATCGTTCATTTTTCATTATCGCCTGTTGCCATATTTGCGCAAAAACACGTAAATGCTTCACATACTCAAGCATGGTAAAGGCCATGGTTGTAAATCTGTTACAATCCAAATCGTTCAACACGATGTGGCAACATTCAATCTTTTACATTATGAGATGTCACATACTTCTTCTAGGTACCAACAAAACATTCACAATAGCCGACACAGTCTCTCATACCGCCTTTTTTTGTTTATTTTGCGAGATTGAAATAATTGGTCAAGAACTCAGCCATAAACTACTGTATTTCACAGCGCCAAATTATTAACAATGCAGGCATTTCTTAAAACCGGCAAAACAACTCAAGCTAGCACATCGTCGGGCCATCAGACTGGAGAACGGCGTAAACCACCTGCTCCTTGGGTAGAAAAATAGTAAGTTTTCTTCAATGAATGGATATTTTCTGACCGGCTATTAAGTTGACTTTTTCTCGACAGTCGCCCTAAAAGCGTAGACGATGTGGTCGAACAATCTGAAGTGGTGGCTGTCCTTAGAAAATGTGTCGAAGGAGCCGATTTGCCAAATATGCTGTTGTACGGACCACCCGGAACGGGAAAGACGAGTACAATTCTGGCAGCCGCTCGTCAAATTTTTGGTGATATGTTCCGTGAACGTATACTAGAGCTTAATGCTTCCGACGAGCGTGGTATTAATGTGGTTCGCACGAAAATTAAGAATTTTGCCCAGCTTACTGCCAGCGGCACACGTCCGGATGGTCGTCCATGTCCACCCTTTAAAATCATTATACTCGACGAGGCTGATTCCATGACACACGCTGCACAAGCCGCTCTGCGTCGCACCATGGAAAAACAGAGCCGCAGTACCCGCTTTTGTTTGGTCTGTAATTATGTGTCGCGCATTATAGAACCTATTACCTCAAGATGTACGAAGTTCCGTTTTAAGCCTTTGGGTGAGACGCAGATCATAGAACGTTTGAAGCATATTTGTGAGCTGGAGGGTGTTACTATTGAGGAGGATGCTTTCAAGTCGATTGTCAATATATCGGGTGGCGACATGAGACGTGCCATTACCACTCTGCAGTCATGTTATCGCTTGAAGGGGACTCAACACAAGATAGAAACCGATGACTTATTGGAAATGTCTGGTATTATACCGGAATCATATCTAAAGGAATATTTGGAAGTTTGTCGTTCGGGAAACTACAAGAATTTAGAAGATTTTGTACGCAACATTGGCTATGAAGCCTACAGTATTGGTCAAATGTTGGAACAGTTCAATGAATATGTTCTCAGGTGTCCAACATTGACGCATATGCAGAAGGCTAAAGTTTGTGATAAGCTGGGGGTAAGTTGGAGAACTAAACTATTTGTATGATCATCTAATAATATGCTACATTTTTTTTGCAGGAATGTTCCTTCCGTTTACAAGATGGTGGCTCCGAATACCTACAGATAATGGACTTGGGCTGTGCTATTATATTGGCGTTGAAATAGAAGCAGTTAAGGCTCAAATGGAGTTTTGTTTACAGCTGCATAAATCCAATTACTACAACTCTTTTATTGTTAAGGTTTCTATTCAATTTTGAAATACAAAATACACCCTATTATCTTTTTATATAAAAAACTTTATGTATACGTGTTGTATTCTATGAGACATTTATAGAAATTTTTTCTGCTAGGGCCTAATAATAATAACACAAAGTGCTATAGTAATGGGTCTTTGGTTTTTATAAAAATTCTATAGAACTCGGTCCAAGCTAAGGGATATCAAAAATCGTCTGATAGATATTTTACATACAAAATTTACTTTTGACCTAATTTAACACGACTATCACAGCAAATCAAATGAGACTGCTATAGTACTTGGCTCTTAAGCGTGTAGGTGAATTAGGCTCCTGGTTTATATGCTAGAATTTGTTCATTACGAATTGAAACAAAAAATGGATGCATATTTAGATGTGTTTGGAAAGAGCTTTGAAATATTCCAAGAATGTTGAATACTTCTCATTAGCGTTCTGTGATTTCCTGGACACATCGCTTTATGGAGAGCTGAAAAATAGTATACAACTAAATATTTTTTTATATAAAATGCTTCGAAGTGAGTGGATTAAATTCCATCACATACCGGAATATATTTTTTATATCAAGTGGAACTTTATATTTCTCCAGCTTCGAAGCTTAATTAATCCCGACTAAAGACCAATAAAAACTTTTCGTAACTGTGATGGAACGATTGTAGGTGCAAAATATGCCAAGAACGTTTTAAACGATGTGTTTGATCGAACTGGTTGCAATATACATCACTCGCCATTAGAAGTTTATGCGTTTTATTTCCAAGAAAAATGTTTTTTTAGACTAATCACACTCTTAAACATATCCCATTTACGGCCATTGTCATAATTGGCTTAACTAGAGCTGAATAACCCTACTTTAAATTAATGCTGGGAACATTTAATTTAAAAAAATCACACGGATTGTATTAACTCACAACCACCAATCTTCCATTCCATATTAAATCAGGGTACATACCCACGTATTTAATGGAGAATAATACATTTGTTTAAACTAATGTTATGAATATATTTTAATGTTATGAGTTTTATAAAAAATACTAATAACTATGGTACTACTTCAAATTCATCATCATCCCTTTCTCGTTTTACTCCAACACTAACAACGCCTGTGGCGCTAGAGGTGGTAGTTATTGAACCCACCGCATTTGTATCCGAGTCCACTTCCATTTTCACATCACCTAAAGCGTCCAACACACCGCCACTGGATCCCGACAAACCAGCTTTAGTGTCAACCGACACAGTTTTTGCAGTCGTTGTGAACTTAATCACCGGTTTGGGTATGGTAACCACTTGTGCTTTGGGTGTCAGCACTGTTTGACGCTTAATATTAGAACCCGCTGTGCCGGCTTTTATTTGTGACTTGATGGTGGTGCGACCCTCTAAGGCGGATTTGGACATTTTCTTCGCCTGATTGGCGGCTCTAAGTTTATAATTGCAGGCGGATAGGCAATAACGATCGGGCGGCAGACGCAAACCACAATGTGGCTTTATGGCGGGTAGAGGCATACCGTTGCGCACTTCGGCTAGTTTGGATATAATCTGCAAGTTTATAAAGTCGTTTAAGACAAATACATTTCATGTTGTAAAGTTTAGTGGACCTACATGTCTGGGTGGTGGACAGGTAAAGGCTTTGTCCAACACCACTTCGGTGGCCAGTTTAACATCATCCAAATCGATTGTCTTCTTGCGGGCATGATTTGCAAATACTTTGGCATCATCCAGAATACAAGTTACATAGCCTGTTGAAGGAATGCATAAACTAATGTTAAATTGTTGCATCAGTATACCGGAAAACTTACGATAGGTAAACTCCAACAATTGATTGATAACTCTGGGCTCATATTCTTGAACGCCCAAATCTTTCAATATTGACATTATAACCTGTGCATCTTTGGGCACATGTTTCACCTGGGTATTGATTTTAGTTTTCTCGGACTTTTCCTTTTCAGACATGGCTTATTTATAATTGGGTGCTTCCAAAAACGAGAAAAATTTTAGGTAAACAAAATATGCGTGAAAATTTGTTTTTTCTTTTTGCCAGCTGACAGCGGCTATCAAATGTAATAGATTCACGACGTTCAGTCGTATACAAAAGCTCAGTAATATGAAAATGATTAAACTAATAACGGCATCAATTGAGCATTATTGAGCACTGAAGATTATTGTGAATGGTTAACAGTACAAGTGCGCGTAGAATCAATATGCCCGAAAAACAAGTTTGACACAATTCAATAATATTTAGAAATAAATTAGTCAAAGAAATTTGTTAAATAATAATAATTCATAATATTTAAATTCATAATTGCAAACACTGTGATAAGTATAAAGATATTTTTTCATTCTGCTATAAGTTACTTGCATATGAAATTACATTGTTCTAAAATTGAAATACAGCTTGGAAGATCAGACCATTGTTGTTGTAGCGGCACAGCCGGGGTAACAGCCCTTGGTAGAAGATTGCACCACCGGGTCAATCCGGTACACGGAACCGGCTGTCGTGGGATTTATACGCTATAAAATTGTAAGTAATCGCACATATCTAAATTAAATTGCTTAAAGCTTTCTCTGTAATGCAACATTCATGATTTCCATTCACGTGTACCCGACACCACTCTGGTACAGGGTATTGTGAATTAGTGCTTATGTCCATCCGTCTATTGCCGTAGTCAATGGACCAACCCAATTAAAATTGGTCTTAACAAATCTGTTTTGCGGGACAGGAAAACGAAAAATTATGAAAGTGTTGGCAAGGTATTGGCAAGACCTTTCCAGCGACAAACCTGTTTTTTGGAATATGACTAGTAAATATGATTTTTTAGATGTGGTTTTCAAGAAGAAGTAAAACGCATATAATTTAGTGTTATGGCAAAGAATTTAGCTCTTTTATACAAATAAGGGTTTGCCATTATGTTTTAAAAATGATTTCGGGCAAGTGGCCGCCACGACTGGCTCGAATAAATTCCAGCCGAGAGGCCCAATTTCGACCACCTTTTGCAGCATTTGGAATGAATATTCTCTTCCAAGGCGTCAATTGTGTCGGGACTATATGCGTAGACAAGCGACTTCACATAACCCCACAAAAAATAGTCCAGCGGTGTTAAATCGCACAATCTTAAAGGCCAGGCCCACGACGCGAAATAATGCACTAGCCAAAAATTTTCATCAATAAATTTATGTTGTTGTTGTTACAACAATATATATTTTATTTTGAAGTCCTGTTCGTCCATAGGGGATCTGCCTGGATATCAAGTTGGAGAAAACGCTCCATTTGAACTGGATGCGTCCACAGAGACCCGGGAGTCAGCAGAGTGGTCTTGGCCGGGCAATTGAAGAAGTGCAGCACGTCATGTGGTCCCTGAAGGAAGGGACTTCATGTGGTCCCCTAGCACTACATTCACACTGTAGCTGGGTAATAATGAAGCGACTTCTTTATTGAATATTGTTCAGACCTGCATGAAAGTTTTGATAATTTAAAGGCTCTCTCTTGTACCCTTGAAGCTCACTCTCTAATAATGAAGGTCGTACCTGATCTGCCTGCGCGGAGGCATCCTGTCCAGGAGATGGTGGTTAGGATGACTACTGCGAAAACAATCTAGCAGGTATTGCTTAGACAACAAGAAATTGTGTCTGCGCACGGTAGGGACCGTCGTCTCCTCATGTAGATGGTCCTCAGAAGGCATAAGAAGACGCCCTGTTGATGTTATGAGGGTGGCATTCTGGCATGTCTGAAGTTTCTTCCACTGCGTCGTACTCACGTTCGCCGACCACACGGGTGCTGCGTACGAAGTTCGCTACAGAACGACATATCACTTTGTAAAAGGTTTACAAGGTTTCTTTGTCGGCTCCTTAAGTACTGCTGGCAAGTGACTTGAGGACCTTGTTCCTACTTTTGACCTTATCGCAGATAGCTGTAGCATGTGCAGAGGATCGATAAAGGCTGTCTAATGTGAGCCCAAGGATTTTGGGGTAGTTTCCTTGCAGTAAACAGTGTGGCTAATGATTTGGAGGCGGATATTTTTATATTCCTCGCAGTAGTTTATTTTCTCGCATATGTCACTTTAGGTCCACGGCAGAGTTGTGCAATCATCAGCATACGACACAATTACAACGCCGTCTGGTTGTGCAGGAATTTTAGAGAGGTAGAGGTTAAACAGATCCGGGGATATCACTCCAACCCGAGGAACATCCTTTAACTCTACAAGACTTCGACTTACTGTCTCTAAATTTTACATATGACTGGCGCCCACACTGGGCGGAAGGGACGTTTCTGCAATGTCTTCGAACAGAGTGTCATGATTGACCGTGTAGGGTCAAGAGTCACGAGGACCGTCCTGTCGTTGGGCTTGCTCTGGTTAGGGCCGCGAATTATACGTGTGGTGATGGTTCTATGTACCGAAATTTTCTTGTAAAAATCAGGATCGGTGGCCAACTCGTTTTAGGCACATTCACCACGATTTGCAAACGGTGTTCTAGTGTAAGTCTATTCATTGTGAAATGGCAAATCAAACTGAGCATAAATCAAGTAACAGCTGTCAAAAAGACCAACTCCAAAAAAGTGTGGCCAGAGTGAAAACCACTCGTCTAAAAAACGCTCTGTATTACAAAAATATTGTAATTAGGGTATGCATGCACTTTTGTACACTTACGTATCTTAAGCTTTCTATTAAGCTATTATATGTCCATATAGCTCTCCTAAAAGATATTGTGGGCAATCGGGTCCAGGGGGACCTTGAAAATGATTTGCTATATAGCTACCATAAAACCGGAGATATTCTGGTCGGGTTTTAAGACTTTCAGCTACGAGAAGACGCAATGTACTCGGGACTTTAATTTAAAGCCTTCTAGTATCGAACACTTTCACCAAAATTTAGATAAAATTGAAACTTCCTCTTGCGTGGCTAGCCTTTGTTGGGGCTAAAAGACTATAAGCTAAGGACAGGCTTAATTTAGGGACTCGAGACTTTAAAGCCTCCAGAAGGTAAAATTCTTTAATTCCAGAAAACTTTTCTTTTTTCAAGTTTTCATTTTCAAGCTACAATATCTTAGGGCTTTATGTTCGTTTAATGGCTTTAAAGAAAGCTTAGGATGTCATCTGTGAGTAAGTGTATAAAAAATACCATATTTTGTAATATTGGCTGTGTTCCGGCCCACCCTAATATTCATATACCCCTTAACGATGATATATTCGAACAAATATCGAGTAGAAAAGGAATAATTTTTCCTAAACTCTTTATACGCAGGAAACAACTGTAATACATTAAGCTACAATACAAATAAACTTATTTATCATTTTGAAATCGTCCGATTGTCGACACTACGTGTATTAATACACGTAGTGTTATACAATAATTATTGTGACATGATTTAATTAGAGTTAGATGCAAAAATATTTTGTTCCATACATTCTAATTTCTGGTTTCGACAATATGGATCCAAGGTTGTAAGGGTAGTACTATATCTAATCATTCCATATGTACACATTTATTTAACAAAATTATCACTACAGACTCGCTTCCTTCTAAATATATAGAAGCAGGCAACAATTACATATACCGTTTCCGAAAATAATTCAGAATATTGACCAAATGCTATTTTGTCTTTTCGATCGAGTATTTGGGAAAATGCATCAGAAACAAATAGTCGTAAATACGTGTTACGAAACTAATTTTACGATACACAATCAGGCTTTCGATCAAACCACATCTTTATAACTGCCCTGAGATAGCTGAAAATCTACGTTTCTCGTTTTTAATACATCACTCGAAAGCATATGACACCGATGGACTCAACATTTTATTAAGGAAACTTTGACACTTTTCAATATTTCTTTTACATCAGCGAGTTAACTGCGTTCTTATCTTTGCAAATATTACATGTAGCTAGAGGGTTACCTCAGGGTTCAGTATTGGGGCGACTCGTTTTCCTATCCTACTGATATCTTCACAGCTATGCTAATGATGTTCAGTTCTACTTGAGAAGTCCGGTTGAATGTATTGATAATTTTGCCCACCTTTAAGTGTACCGATCGACACTGAGTCACGAGCTAATTCGATTTAATTTAACTCCTGGTTGTAATTTTTGAACTATCTTCATAAAATTTGTTGGAACAAGGGCGGATGCAAATAAAATTGAAGAAAATCGTTAAAGATTTAGATGTAACTCGCACACATACGTTCAGCAGATTTTATGTTTTTTCCTCTGAAGCCAAATACAGTTGCACGACCATATATTGAATTACCATTATCTCGAAAAAATCGACTTACGGATACTTTAAGTAATGGACCGTGTGTAAAAGTCCTTTCATGTTTTTTTAAATTGTACAATTATTAATTGTACAAGTTATAAAAAATAACTGAAATTTCAAAAGCATAACAACCAATTAAATTGACTCTAAAACAGTGTTGCCGCAGGACAATTATTTTTCCCACCAAAATATAACCAAAACCGGATCGAAACGGCCAAATCGTTAAAACGGCCAATCGTTGATATGGTGATTTAGGTTAAGCCTCGACAAATAAGAATGTATTACAAAACCGCAAGAGTTAAGTCATTTAATATCAAAAAGTGTTGTGTTGCATTTAGTGCCGGGGAGACAGCCGAAGAATTCCTCTATTGGGAGCATCGAACGGGTGCCGGGGAGACAGCCGAAGAATTCCTCTATTGGGTGCATCGAACGGGTTGTCAATGCAGTTTGTGTCTAAAGGAACAGTCCAGAAGTATTAGTCTTCAATAAAAAAAAAAAATAAAAAATTAGTAAAATTAATTTTTTGTAGCAATTTAAGTACTAAAGAAGCCTATGCTCAATAGTTATCCAGGAGCATAGGCTTATATCCATGTTAACTACTAAAAAGACGTCAACTAATTATTTTTCTAATATGCCTTTTCCAGTATCGAGACATGCTGAAAATAGGCACTTTTTGATGACTTAACTGTTGCGGTTTTATTAGTTATTTTAGTTAATGTCAATTGTTTTCATTGTAATATATTTAGACTTATTTATCGAGGCCCAAAAATACGACGACCAAACTAATTTTTTTTAATTTTTTCCAACCACATTTGGTCGAACGACCAAACGTAAATCGCCATTTTGCTAATACGTTTTACTTCTGATAGTTATTGTGGACTGAAAAACTAAAAACTTACATTTTTTTAAATTCTGTGTTTCCCAGAAATTTTGACTTATCCCAGAATTTTTTTTTGCAATTTTGTTCTTTGAGTTATAGAGATATTTAAGCTGTAAAAGCTCGATCAACATAAAATAACTTATGCGAATTTACCTCCCTTGCGCTACTGCCACTAGATGTGCCTTGACTTGTTCAAGCTCGAGTTATGGAAGTTCATGATGAAATTTGACACAAGTAAGTTTTTTGGGCCAAGGACGGCAAGTAAGGAAATCGGTTCAGATATAGATATAGCTTCCACCATATGTTCAACCGATCGTATGTATTTTGCTCTACACATCCAATTTTGGTGAAATTTGAAACGACTCAGTACGACCATCATCATCAGCTAGTTACTAGCTCAGATACAAATGGGTCATTTCGGTGCACGTTTTTTTATAGCCCCAGTAAAAAGTTCCCTCTCGTTTTTACATACGTGCAACCGCTCTAGAACACCAATTTTAATTGTGATTTCCATCAAATTTGGTATGGTACTCGTATTTAACGATGGAAAAATCACACATCTTCAACAAAATTTTTGATATAGACCAAAGAAATACATACAAAACATAAAAAACGGCTACCGGTATACGAGGGTTGCTATATATACTTCTGGCCTAGGCAACACTAAGTGTTGTCTGGCGCCATCTGACATTTCCATTGGAAAGTTTGACATATTTTAGCATAAACGTACTCAGAAAGTTTTGACGTACGACCATCATTTGTGTTGATTACAGTGACTTGAAAAAATCAACTTGACAAAAAAAAAGGAATAAACTCGTGAACATTTTCGTGCGATCATTTTTCACAACTTTCGACGTGGATTATCACGACAAGAGTGCATCGATGAACTTAAATCTTTGTTTGGCGATGAAGAACCATCCAATAGCACTGTGAAAAACTGGTTTAATGAATTCAATTGTGGCCGACGCTCGCTCAGAGACGACGGTCGTGAAGGTCGTCCAAAAACAGCCGTTGTGCCGTGAACTGATAATGCAAGATCGTCATGTGACATACCGTGAGATAGAGGCATCCTTGGGCATTTCTTCCACCAGCATACATTCGATATTGCATGAACACCTGGCCGTAAAACAGGTTTGTTCTCGTTGGATCCTGCACAAGTTGACAATCGCTCAAAAAAAGGCTCGTGTCGATTGGCGCAAAGAAATTTTGAAAAAATACGATCGCGGTGCTTCAAAAGACGTTTATAAGATCGTCACAGATGACGAATCATGGATCTACGCGTATGAGCCCGAAACAAAAGAGCAATCGACCGTGTGTGTCTTCGAAGACGAGACAAATCCAACGAATGTTGTTCGTGAAAGAAGCATTCCGAAGCAAATGGTCGCCTGTTTCTTCGGCAAAACTGGTCATGTGGTGACTGTTTCGCTTGAGCAACGTAGGACGCCCAATTTTGAATGGTACACCTGAAGTGTTTGCCTGAAGTCTTCGGAGAAATTCGAAAAACGAACAAGAGAAGACGAATCATTGTGCACCGTGACAATGCGAGCTCTCACACATCGGCTTAAACCAGAGCCTTTTTGACCGGCCAAAACGTCGAATTGATGGGTCACCTAATGACAATTGGCACCTAATGGCTTCTTTTTATTCCTGCACGTCAAGAAAAAATGCGTGGTCAACGATTTTCGTCGCCAGATAATGCTGTTGAAGTGTTCAAAACAATGTTTTGGAGGTGTCTCAATTGGAGTGGAAAAAGTGATTCGATAATTGTATAAAGTGTATAAGGTTGATTTTGTGATTATGGGCCACTTTGCTGTCCTTGATTGTTTCAAGCGGGAAAAATAAAATATATTATACTTTATTATTTACTATACAATAAATCGTTATAGCACCTTTAAAGTATTTAAAATTGCATTTAAAAAAATTATTTGTTCTTCAAAAAATGTCCTACCAAAGTGTCCAAATATCATTACCCCCCTGGTTGTCCCTAACACTACTTTCAATTGAAATTTTGTCAATTTTTTACAAAAATATTAATTATTTATTTAATAAAACCAAAAAAAGAGTAATATTCAATTAATTTTGTTGCTTTTAATGATTAAAGTTTTTTATACAATTATATTTTTATGGATGTTTAGTTTCTGTCCCTGAAAATACACAGTCTAATATTCGCTAAAATTCAAAATTCCAAACCAATCTTGATTTCAAGCAACTCAAATATGATAGAACATTACTTGAAGTTGGTTGAACATCTAATAGTTTTTCATCAACAGTCTTATTAAAATTAAGTAAGTCGTGTCTTGTCATGCCATCGAGTGCCAAAATTGATGTCGAAATTGGCCCATAATCTCAGAGTCAACCATAAACCAATATAAAAAGTGTATAAATCATGCTGGAGAATACTTTGAAAAACAATAAAACCATTTTTGATGATAAATATTCGCATTTTCATTATTAGGCCAGAAATATGTATAGCAGCCTTCGTACCTGGATTTATTAATAGTAAAATTATCTCACGCAGACAAAAATAAGTTGTTTTTCGCAGTTTGGCTTAATTTGACTTAAACTCTTTGGCCGACAAAGAACAAAAAAACAAAATTTGCTCACAGATTCAAATGTGGCATTTTTTTTTAAATCGGGGTAAACTGAGAGAAACCCGAACCCCTATTTCAATTGTCTTATCTGCACAGAGTACAATAAAAACGGCCACGCCGATTTAGTTTAACTTATTGGGTATAGCCACGCTTAAATGATCAAACCTTGTTGAAGACTTTATAAACGGCCACACCGCTTTAGTTTAACTTATTGGGTATAGCCACGCTTAAATGCTCAAACCTTGTTGAAGACTTTGAACTTTACTTGCTTTCTTTTCAATGGGTTCATAGGTTTTTGTTTATATATGACTAGTTTATTTATTAATATTATAATAATTACAAACAGCTATTATAATTTTGTGATTTTTGTATAATCTTTCTTTTTCATAGTTTACTTAACATATAGTACATAACATACATACAAATTTAGTTACCTACAATACATACATACATATATTTTAAAAGTTATTTACTTATTTATTGTTGTTGGAGGCGTTCTCAATGATTTGTATTATACACAACTTTTTTCTATTACTACATATAATTTAAATTGTATAAATAAACAAACGAACAAAAAAAATGATTTTGTTTTGCATGAACGTGTTGAAAAAAAACTTTGGTCAATTTATGTAAACCCTTGTTCGCATCCAATGCCCACTTAAAACGGACTTCGGTTGGGATTTTACTAAAATTTGCCATACAAATTACAATCGGATTTCACTCAAAAACCAATGATGCGGATTTCGTTTGTACATGCAAACCAAGGGCTAAGGAAAGTTATAGAAATGTTCAAAACTCTAAAAGCGGAGAAGTTTCAGAGATAAGAAACAGCACATGTTGTATAGGGATCCTACTCTGTAGACTGTATTGAAGGAAAAAAGATAAATGACAAAAAGATATTGATTGCTTAAGCTTTAGTTCACAAATATCAGTCTAACATGAAGAAAATTTTCAAAATCAGAAATACATTTGTCGTCTTTGATTGCTAACTTACATAATTAACGTTGAAAACATTTTATGACAATAAGGTATTTACTAAATTCGTAAAGGTCTTTAGCGGGCTTTTATGAGCTTGCTTGTTACTGGCTTTGTGTCTTGAAAATTTATTTTTTTTTCATAAACAAAGTGAAACTGTTTACGATGTGTTAACACTTCCTGTCAACAAAAAATACTTTCAGACTTATGACATCCTGCAGGTGAAGACCGGCCTTCCGATCACATACTTTACTTGCTTAACTAGCAAGTACCAATGAAACTTTAATATTTAATGTTATCTGCGTAATTTTTTTGTTGATATTTGCGCCAGTCTTGATGTTTTTGTTTTTGATATTTCTGCTTTTTAGTTTTTACAGTGCGGAAAAGTTTTTAGGTTCTGATGAGGAAAGATAGACCTTAAAAGAGTGTTTTGGGATAAAAAGAGTGTTTTGTAATCGCTGCCTCATCGTTAATTCGTGGAGTCGACAATAAGAGGCCTGGTCGCCAGCATACATAAATGGTATTGAAAAGTCGCCCACACCAACGACGAAACGACCAGAAGCTGATGAGCTTGCTTTGCTTTACTTCGCTGACTTACTTTTCCTTCCTTCTATAACAAACAACAACAAACCTGATCTTATAGGCTTGTGGAGTAATTCCTCTTTCAAAGGTAATAAGAACAAATGATTACAACAAACCAAAAACTAAAAGAATAAAAAGTATAGTAAAAAGTCGAACGATCATTTTGAAACATACTTAATTTCCTCAATATTGCATCTAACTTCATATACTCCGAACGGCTAATGAATTTGATAAAGAATCTACTAATGGCTTAGAGTTTACCCTTTGCTTGAATGCTAATAAACCCAGGTTCAACCCTGGGTAAGAACATATAAAAAATGTTCAGCGGCGGGTTTTTTCTTTACGAGTAGGGAGTTTATCATTTAGCCATGTAAAAACTTCTCTATAAAATGCATTCGAAGACGGTGTTAGACAATACGTCCCAGTCAGTGAGAATTTAATCGAGCACAGCTCATTGATTTAAGAAAAGTTTCCCTTTGTTCCTTAATGGAATGTTGTTGGGACTAAAGGAGTAGTTGTAAAGTCGCCTGTATTTATAAGTACAAGGAGGAAAACTCACCGCTAAACAAATGTTAGATGTGTTGACCCGCTTTAATCTATTATCTGGTCTACCATAATTAATCAGTAGTCATGTTTGAAATTGATGCCACTCTGGATTTAGTAAATAGCAACATAACAGAGTCCACGTATATTTAGAAACATTTTTAAAGTTAGATATGTCAAATCTAGATCTTGAGGTAAACAAAATTATTTTTGATGTATTTTGTTCAACTGTGGCTACTCTAATTCTAAATGGCTAAAATATTGCGTTGAAAAGAATACAGTTGCCTGTGAGCTCTTTAAAACTGGTGTCATTTACATGACGCTACGCTAAATGTATTTGAAATAAAATTCTTGTGAAAATTCTTTACAAAATTTGATCACTTTTGCCAGAAAAGGAAATATTAATCTATGCCACATAAAAGCTTCAAAACGTCATAAAATTGCTACGTCTAAGTCTATAAAAAATCACCTCAATGTCAAAGATGCAATGATACGGCTTTCACTTTCACCCTTTTTTATTTTCATCGGAATTCGATAGTCAATTTCTATAAAAATTATAATAGATTTCGGTACGAAATCCGCTAAGTTTAGATTTGTGTATATGTGAATGGAGCATAATTGTAGTTGTTTACAACCCGGGTTCAGAGGTCATCCTGAGAACACACCTACATAAATCCTAAATCCTTGTGTGTCTTTCCTATCACAATTTTAGTCGTACTAAAGACATTCTTTTAATCACAATTTAATTAAATTGTGATTATAATTTAATTAAGAATTTAATTAAATTATAATCACAATTTAATTAAAAAGTAATTTTAATTGTGATTTCTATTTCCCGCCATTTTAATGAAATTTAGAGAATTTTAGAAAAAGTAATTCAGGAAAAATGTCAGTATTTAGTTTTAAGTAAGCGACTCCATCGACTATCATTGTCTAATGCATTTTCGATAGTGATAAGAGCTATGAGGAAACATACGTGGAAATTATACTGAGTATGAAGACACGACTTCGAATTTTAGAATGTCGGCGAGTAAAATACCATTCCTACAACAAATCACATTGATTTTTTTAAATTAATCGGATATTGTTCAAGGAACCGGAAAAAGATTTCAAATTATTGAGAGATTACAATTAACCAGTGTCAAATGATTGAGAGTCGGCTGTTTAGGAATAACGGTCTGAGAAACGGATAATAATTTTCTAGCTCCCTGTTTTTATAACTCTTAAGTTACTTAGTTAATTTTTCAAAATTAAAATTGAAAATGTTTGTCAAGTTATAATGGCTGTGTTGACGAAAGAATTCATAAGATTTAAAAAAACCCAGACATAGTAACATGGTACAATAAAGAAGGTAGTGTTATGTAGTCAGCTGATTTACAATTTTTTGTCGTAGAAATTTACACTTTCAAATTTGTCATAGACAATTCTTAAAGTTTGTAAAGCTAAATCAAACATTCACAATAATCATCAAACATTTAAAAAAAATGTTTTTGGCATTTTCATTCAAGAGACTTTGACAGTACAGCGAACTGTTTACATGTTGTTGGGCTAGTGACAATACCTTGTTAATTGTACCATGCATGGAACTATAGAGAAGGTAGTGCTATGCAGTCAGCTGATTTACATTTTTTTTCTCGTAGAAATTTAAACTTTCTAATATGGAATTTGACAAGGATAATTCTTGAAGTTTGTAAAGCTAATTTTCTTTATCGAATTTTTTTTGGCATTTTCTTTCAAGTGACTTCGACAGTACAGCGAACTGTTAATTTGTTGTTGGGCTAGTAACTATACTTCGTTTAGTGTATTATGAACCCCAATAATTTCCGTCTATTGAAAGTTCGTTTCGTTTGGGACGATTTCGTTTTATATAAACAGGCACTAAATGTGTCTAAACTTGGCAATTTCTTTTTTTCATTACTCCATATAGTCTAAAAAGTAGAAGTAGGACCCTTAGTACAGAAATATAAATTATTAAAAACCTCATTTAGAAACATCATTTAACACTTAAAATTATACAAAAATTAAATCAACTACTACTCGTAATACATACAAAATATATATGTATATATATAGAAAAACTAAAAGAAAAAGATCATACATACATGGAAATAAAAAAAAGAAAATTGAAAACAAACAATTTACGGGAAACTTTGTTTCCATTTAAAAACAAAACGGAAAGAACAAGTATTACATTAGCATTAAAAATTAATTAATTAAACAATTGTTTATAAACTAAAGTATTCAAAATAAATACTTCTACATTTTCTTCAATGTCCGGCACCTACTACAGGAAAGTACATTTGCGCGGTTTACTTTTCGGTTTCTTTTCAACTGCACGCACAGCTTCTTCGAAGACATTTTCCAAGTTCACCTTCTTTTTGGCCGAACATTCGACCAACGAATGGGCATGGATTTCCTTTTTCAAACGGCGACCCTCAGCGGTGGTCACGAATTTTTCGGAATTGGCTACGCGTAAATCAAGTTTGGTGCCCACCAACACTACGGGCACGTTGTTGGAGAAATGCCGAATCTCAGGCCACCATTTGCTCTTGATATTCTCAAAAGAGGCCCGACTGCTGATGGAATAGCACAGAAGAAAACAACTGGTCTAAAAGGTGGTGAGTAGAACAAAGTTATTGCATTGAATTTAAAAAGATATAACCACATTTCTACTTACATTTGGATAACTTAAAGGCCTTAATCTCTCATAATCCTCCTGACCCGCAGTATCCCACAATGTCAGACTGTACTCCTTGTCATCGACCGTAATGGTGCAGGCATGATTATCGAAAACAGTCGGTATGTATTCTTCGGGAAATTCGTTTTGTGTGTAGGTAATAAGCAGACAGGTCTTGCCCACCATACCATCGCCGACTATGGTGATCTTTAGGGGACGAACACTGTTTGTCATAATGCTGGACAGCTATAAAGTAAAGAAAATAACAATGACGATTAAATGGTAATACAAATATTGACTGTATTTTTTGAACCAACCCAACCCTTAAAACAAAAACAAAAGAGAATAAAATTGCGCAAATCACTTTTTTTTCTTTTGTTTATATTGAGATTTTTGACCTTTTGTATTGGTATATTTGGTGCTACATATTTCAACATGTTTGTACATAAGAAAATACATATTATATACAGTGGTGGCCATAACAAATGCAACAAAAAGAGTACTTACAAAGTTGTTAAAAGCATTATTAGAAGTATAACAAATAGTTCTTTGCATAAATATTTTTCTATTGTCGCTTGAAAATATAAAAATAAGATTTAATTCATAAATACTTTTCTTCTGTTAAAATGTAGATGCAATAGGTCTCGAGCCGGTTAATGCCTGTTATATTTGCATTAAACGTGAAATAAAAAAACTATAAGTACAATGTCCGGCGTAGCTGATTTCTTGTTGGCCAAAACCCAAACAGTTTTGTCTGAAAAAAATAATATTTAGTGGAAAATCCTATATTATCAATGACGGCTTGGCAGCGGCGAGGCACTGAAGCTATTAAATTGTCAATAAACGGTTCAGTAACTACATTCCAGACATCTTTAAATCTTTGCAACGAAATATCGGAATTAGTTCATTTCTCGCGAATGTTTTTATGATATTTGGTTTCGCAGAGATTTTCGATGGGTGTTAGATCCGGTGGGCATTTTATTACCGAAACTCTTTTCGAACTAATCACGCTTTAATACTTTTTGAACTGTGCTTTGAGTCTTTGTCATGCTGAAATCCTCGTCGCAAGAGCATCTTATCCCTTGCTTGTGAAAGCATTACTCGTTCCAAAATGTCTATATACTTTAATCTATTCATTATACGTACTATGGATTCTATGCAATGGACCACCTCCAGAAGCAGAAAATCCGCCCAGGCCGTTCCGATGCCTCCTGCTCGTTTTACCATGTTTTGCAGTTATGAGCTTGGAGCCGCTTACTACCAGGTCGTCTTACATAGTACAAGTCATCGCTGCTAACTATATTAAATTTTGGACTCAGCACCTAATAGGACAGTTGTTTATTAGTTTTCCGACCTAAGCTAATTTTAAATACATTTGCTGATAGCGCTCAGATTTAAGCGAGTTTCGAAATGGGCGGCATGTGCGCAGAGATGCCTCGACAAGATGTGTACAAATATTTGAGTAGAAAATGGTATTTGGAAGCTTAAAACAATATTTGCCGAAGTAGCAAATGGATAGTTTTCTTCTGCTGGATTATCAAATTGCATGAAATTTAACAATAATTGCATGACATTTAACAATAATTTAACAATAAGTCGAGTGGCCTCCTTGTGATTTTCCATCAGAATAATCACTTACAATTCGCTTTCTCAGTTCAAAACCATATATTTGGTTTTAAACTGAGAAAGCGTGTAATTTTAAAATTAGTTTATCAATAAATGTCCATATATTTTAATGACATTTTATTTTTAATTTGAAACGAATATATTCAGCTATTATGTACTTGCATATTGTGGACTCTAAATATTGTTATTAACTAAAAACATAAAGAAACAAAACAAAAAAGAAAAGTCAATGACGCCAATATATATAATTGATAAAAAAAAGTGAAAATCATATAGATATACATAGATATTACCTCAAGAATAATTTTGACGACTATGTAGATATTAATGACAAGCTTTTTGGGAAGAAGTACCTAAATTAAAGCTCATTTTTACCTTAGCGAATCGCAGTTGTATATCTTTTGGCCACCACTGTATGTATATTTAAACTTAAAAATTATCAGTTTGCTAATTGTCTGTTGTCCGGACTGAACATAATATCAGAAGAATTTTAATATTTCGCCACTGTTTTGTTCGACCTGAAAAAAATGTACTTCATACTTTAGTGAGTCAGCGCTTAAGTTTCAAAAAAACGTAAACACTTTCAGATACTCTCACGGAAATTGAGATTTTTTTAACAAAAAAATTTCAAGATAATTTGTAACTGAATTGCTACTGTGTGCCGAAACAAATGCATTTATTATTGTTGATCAGTAAGGCAAAGGTATCCCAGACATATTTTCTAGGAGAAATATATGTCTAAGACACCATGTCTATAAGGAAACTATGGTCGAAACATATTTCCTAAAAAGAAGATTTGTCCGTAACACATTTTCTTTTCTTCTTATGTGTTTGAGGCACAATTTTTAGAAAGTCAATGTGACATAATTTCCGTAAAAAATAGAAACAATTTTTATTTATTTATTTTGTTTAACCGCGCCCTCAAAGATGTAACATCTTTTTTGTTCAGAGCGGATTTTGAGGATTGTAAAGTTAACATTTTAGTAAAATCATAATATTAAAAACTTATATATAGTAGAAGTTTCTTAACTCGAACTTTCAAAAGTCAAATTTTCTTTAAGTCGAATCACATATAGTGGCAGTAGCGCCATTTCGCTTAAGTTATTCTTTTATAACTCGAACATCCGACCCTTAAATGTCTCTATAACTCAAATAAAAAGGTCCATAAGGTGAGAAGTTCAGAGAAACACACATTTAAAAAAAATGTACGTTCGTTTTTTCCGTCCAAATGACTTATGCAAAAGCTCAATAAGCGATGAGGGGGACTCAGTAGAAGAGACCATTTAAATTTTGAATCGGCTTTAAAAAGAGTATTGATTATTTTTTCAAATTTCTGGCTTTATTGGAAAGGTAGAATCTGCCATTGTGTTATAATGGAACACCATCCGATGCGATTTCGCTTCGCCCAATGGGCTGAAGATTATTTGGCAAGAGATGAAGAGTTTTACCACAAAATCGTGTTTTCAGATGAAGCTCATTTTCATCTTGGTGGCTATTTCAATAAGCTGAATTGCCACATTTGGGCTCACAGAACCCACAAGTGACTATAGAGAAGCCAATGCATCCACAACCAGTCACTGTTTGGTACGGATTTTAGGCTGGCGGCATTATTGGGCCATTTTTCCTCGAAAATAAGCAATGAGCCGCCGTTAACGTCAACGGCGAGCGTTACCTCACCATGCTTGACGAATTTGGACGGGGCTAAATGTCACACATCCAACGAAATTATCGATATTGATTTTAAAAATCGAAAATTCAGCCGAAATTTTGATGTCAATTGGCCACCTCGGAGCTGGGATTTAAGCCCTTTGGATTATCTTCTGTGGGGAGCCAGAGACAATTGCAGCGTTGAAACATGAAATCGAAGCTGGCATTGAAAAAAATGTTGTTGATCGACTGAGGTACTACCGGGCCAGATGTATTAGATATATGAATGTTATTATATTCCATTATTAAATGATAAAATTTAAACTTTCCAATAAAAACAGATATTTGAAAAATCATCAGTCCTTTTTACAGTCGATTTAAATATAAAATTTCCCACCCTATAAAACGTCCTCCAGCTCAGTTGTAGAGCAATCCTTAAAGAATTCTTTCTACACATGAATGAAAGTACAATTTATACATTTTATTCACAAAAAATAAACAGCCAACAATTGCTTATACACACCATTTCAAGTGTAATCAGAACTGTACGGGTATAACAAATAAAATTAATAATACGGGTTGCTACATATAATTCTGGCATAGGCAACACTAAGTGGTGCTTGGCGCCAGTTAACAATTCCTTTGGAAAGTTTAACATATTAAGCATAAACGTACTCAGAACGTTTTTACGTATGGCCATCATTTGTGTTGTTTACAGTGACTTGAAAAAATCAATTTGGCAAAAAAATTAAATTAACTCGTGAACATTTTCGTGCGATAATTTTTCACAACTTTCGACGAGGATTATCACGATGCATCGATGAACTTAAATCATTTAATGGCGATGAAGCACCATCCTATAGCACTGTGAAGAACTAGTTTAATGAATTCAATTGTGGCCGACGCTCGCTCATAGACGAAGGTCGTAAAGGTCGTCCAAAAACGGCCCTTGCGCCAAAGAACATTGATGCCGTGCGTGAACTGATAATGCAAGATCGTCATGTGACATACCGTGAGATAGAGGCATCCTTGGGCATTTCTTCCACCAGCATACATTCGATACTGCATGAACACCTGGCCGTAAAAAAGGTTTGTTCTCGTTGGATCCCGCACAATTTGACAATCGCTCGAAAAAAGGCTCGTGTCGATTGGTGCAAAGAAATTTTGAAAAATACGATCGCGGTGCTTCAAAAGGCGTTTATAAGATCGTCACAGGTGACGAATTATGGATCTATGCGTTTAAGCCCGAAACAAAACAGCAATCGAGCGTGTGGGTCTTCGAAGACGAGTCAAATCCAACGAAAGTTGTTCGTGGAAGAAGCACTTCGAAGCAAATGGTCGCCTGTTTCTTCGGCAAAACTGGTCATGCGGCGACTGTTTCGCTTGAGCAACGTAGGACGGTCAATTCTGAGTGGTACACCACAATTTGTTTCTCTTCGGAGAAATTCGAAAAACGAACAAGTGAAGACGAATCATGACAATGCGAGCTCTCACACATCGACTCAAACCAGAGCCTTTTTGACCGGCCAAAACGTCGAATTGATGGGTCATCCGCCGTACAGCCCTGACTTGGCACCCAATGACTTGTTTTTATTCCTGCACATCAAGAAAAAAAATGCGTGGGCAACGATTTTCAACGCCAGAAGATGCTGTTGAAGCGTTCAAAAACCATGTTTTGGAGGTGTCTTAATCGGAGTGGAAAAATTGCTTCGACAATTGGTTTGAGTGCACGCAAAACGTGTATAAATCATGCTGGAGAATACTTTGAAAAACAATAAAACCATTTTTGATGATAAATATTCGCATTTTCATTATAAGGCCAGAAATATATATAGCAGCCCTCGAAATCGAATAAAATAAAATTTAAATAAATATGAAAAACCTTTTATAAGTAATTTCATAGCCGAAGTCTTCGTAAGTAAAATAATTTTGGGTGTTTTGGTGGTTTGAGTTATGAAAGTTCAACTATACATATTTAAAACTAATTATTTAACAAATCTATTTTATTTTATAGAAATTTAATAGCTCCTTTTTTAAAAGATGTTACATTGCTTACGAGTATGACTTGAGGTTTTGACAGGAGATTGTTCCAGAGACGTGAACTACATACAAAAAATTGTCTTTTTGATGTTGGACTCTTAGGGAATACTCAGGCTCTTTGCTATAAATGATTTTATAAAATTTTTATAGACATTTTGATCAGGAGAAAATTTGAAAAAGATACGTTAAACATTTTATATAAAAAATTCAGGAATTCAGTCGTATCATTGTTAAAAAACATATCTTACAAGATCAGTGTAAGCCACGTTTTGTTTCCCACTATCAGCTAAGTCGAAATTGGAAAAAATGTCTGATCCATACAAAAGTGTTGGTATAAGATATGATTTTGTTAACTGCATTCTAATGTAAAACGGAGTAGAAGTTCAAACCGTCCTGAGCATTCCTCGTACCTAAGCAACAGTTTTAAAAATGTGATTTGTTCACTTAAGTTTTGAGTTAAAAATTATTACCAGATTTATTGATGTCACAGTTTATTATTTAATTGACAAGTATAACATTGTGATTATAATTGTCATCATAAGTTCCTCTGTGTATCTTTTCTATTAAATTTCTATAGGAAAAATATGTCAGACAATATTTTAAAAATGAAAACTTTAACTGGAACAAATTTTAAATAAAGAACGGCTCATTTTCTTTAAAGCAAATGTTTGTTAATCAAAGCACTATTAATTTCGATGTTTATATTTTTGAGGGTCAATGTAGAACCCACATTGACCTTAAGGGTTTAATTTATAAGTACCTAGCTGGTAGTCTGCTTTTGGACTTTTTTTAACAGTGCTCCGCGTTTAGCTGGCATCCATAAAAAAAGTTATGATAAGATAAGATTTTTGTTCTGACATGGAAGGGGCATATACGAGTGTTTGCACAACGACAGAAGTGTTTTTTTGCGAAACTCTTGAATGTTCACTCATTATTGTTCTGTTTGAATTCATGATTTATTCATTCTTTCTCTTTGATTAAAATCGCCATTTATTTATACACGAGAAGTCTATTATGCAAAATAAGTATAAGTATTACAATTTTTACCCATATTTACTTAAATTGGTTGTTCACGAGATATAAATAAACTCCGAACGAAGGCAAAAAAAAAACAACCGGTGCACATTACAAATAAAAACAAATATTGTCAATTAAAGTGTGGGTAAGGGATAAAACCAAACTGTGGAGTGCCTACAGTAGAGTATTCGTGGAAATCAAATTCCATAAAGATAACCGGATTGAATGTGTAGTGTTATTAATTGTGTTAATACAAAGAAAAAGAAGAAACCTAATTAAATCAAGTGTATAAATAATTATACGTAAAAGTATATCATACAGTATGGAAAACGCTGAGGAATTTAACCGACATTAAATGTGGAAAAAGATGGGGGAAATAATATTTTGCCATGTGTAAACGAAATAACTCCTCCATAATTCACTTTAATCGAATATCGGCTGTCAATTTCCTAACAAATTCTTAATAGATTTCGTAACAAATTACACCGTTTCGAAATAAAAGTTCGTATTAGCGAATTTTTTAAAAGTATAAGAATTTTATCACCCAAATAGGAATATATTACAGCTGATATAAATATTTAGCAATAGAGTTTTTCTTCTTTTAAGGCCCTGCGACGTGTGGTGATGGTCAGTGTTCACGACTGTCATTCTTTAAAATTTCACTAAAGATGATTTTACTGAAAAAGTAATATTAGTACAACAGTTTCAGTAAACTTAAATTTATTTTTGCACTATTTTAGAAACATTGTAGTAAGAGTGTCTATTCGAACGAAAGTTTATTGACTTTTGCTGAAATTAATAAAAAATAAACATTTCAAATCACTCACTCCTCAGTGAGTATAAGAGTTATAGCAGAACATAACATTTAAAATTTTTAATGATTTTTAAAAATCGATTATGGTAAACATTCAAAAAAAATTATTTTTGGCAAAAATGTATTTTCGACCGTGAAGCGAAATATTTATTTGTTGTTCAGCCTTGTTTACCATGAAATAGTATACAATTTCATTTCTCCCTGGAGAAAAATGGAGAAATCGGAGGTGAATACTAAGGATATTCAAAAAAGGAATCAAGTATAACAAACGGCGAATAAACTTCGAGGAAAGTTTGAAGTTTTTTTTTTGGTAAAGAATTTTAGAAATAATTTAACATGAAAATAAATTTTTCTGCAGATTCGACATGAGAACGTCTATAGAGAAAGACAAATTTAAAAAGCGGCACGCAAAAACCGCTAATAGATGAAACTCTTTTTTAGGAGTTTTTTAAACAAAAAATGATTTTAAGCATATTTTTGAAATATCGACTGGACATCGACAGTAAAGAACGAAAAATGTTAAAAAAATCCACATATCCACAGCTACAGGTACATATAAATGTACAGGTAAGCGAGGAGCAGCAACGTGGTCCGTAGAAGCTAGTTATAAAAAAAAAACCTAGCCGTAGTATCGTCTTGAACCGCATCAACGATAGTGGGCGCATGCAGCTCTTTAACTCCCATTAATGAAAATCTTAACTAAAACACTCTTTTGCTTCTTGCTGGTATTTTTCGACCAATCTTGCCAGTGATGCTAAGATCAGCACCAGCAGAGTATGTTTCAAAGCTTCATTTGCAGCCACTAAGAGGGCCAACGGTCCGAAAAATTACCAAAAACACCAAAAAACTAAAACGGTAAGAAGCATTTAAAGAACTTGATCTAACCATGACAGACTGAAGCAACAATGAAGACACCAATGATAATGTTCAAAGGCGAGGATGTTCTGTTTCCATCCAACTAAGCTTTCTTCTTCAAGAATTTCCATGTAAAGTTACAAAAATGCCTGTTAGATCATTTTGGATTACTGGTGACGATCTTTAAGTATATCAAAACATGGGCCGATCCGGGCGAATACTAACAATGATTGCCCTGCCTACAAACTACCATGCAGAAACACATTTTATGCTAATCTTATGAAATTTAGCGCTCTTAAGTGGGTTAGATCCCCAATTGGAAGGTTCATTTGTAGGGGGGGGGGGGGGGGGCTATACCAGAGCTTGGTTGATTTCTCTCAATTTCAAAAGCGGCCGTCATTAGCCGAAAACAAAAAAATGTACAAAGTTAAATCGAGATCGTTTAATATAAGTATATGACGGACATGTCTAAATCGATCAAAAGATCTATTCTGAGTCGATCGGAATAAGAATCTATTACACTTTTTTTGTGAAGTTCCAAACATCAGCACACACTGATAATACCTCTGCATCACAGTGTGGTGAGGATAAAAATACATACACTGATTTCATTGAAGACTTGGTTCTATTTTAAGTGCATAATGAGGGAAGAACAAAAAAAAAGCAGGATTCGCGGAAAATGTACTCAGAGAATGCTAGAAAGTATACTACTGAAAAGCTAACTAAGGACCAATCAAAGGCAATAGGAATGCGGTGCCGAGATGGCAACATCTAAGAGAGAAATTGATTTTCAGGGATGCAGAAATGAATTTATTTTCTTGCATACAAATATTATTAACTATCATTCGTAATTTACATTAATAATTATAAAAATGTATCGAAAGAATGTTATTTGAATAGTTGGATCATCGAATAAAATTTACTTTTTTGACAGAAAGGTGGCCTGTATTGTTTTGCTCCTACTGTGTTTTCTACTGTTTGTAGCTTCATTATAATTCAATTTCAATTAAACATACAACTAAATTATAGAAAGCACGTCGTGTCTTTGTAATTTTATAACTGGTTTTACGAAAATTCCCCTTTCTTATTACAATGATTGACAATATTGTTCAATGTTCTATGGCGATAAATATTTTGAACTACCAGATCTCAGATACTTCACAAAACAGCGGGATTTACTTATAAAGCAACAGGAAAAGTTATATTTAGCCACAGCAGACAGCTACGAGAAGTTATAACAACTGCGCTGAAGATACTCGTACCAACAAAGCGGTAAGTTTTTTCTAATTTTAAAATAACTCTAAAAAAATCAGATATTTTGTTTAGACTTGGAACAGTTTCTATTCTGGCTCTAGACCATTTTTGTTTCTTAGCATAATTCAAAGTTGGAGCCGTTGGACTATAAATCGTCACAAAAGCGAAGACTAGTAAAACTTATAATAGAAAAGTATTTTTTAATAATATAAATTAAGCAATTTTGTAAGCACTTTTAATTTTTTCGTTGTGTTTGGTTGACAGGAAATGGAATGATATGAGAATTTTGTGCATCGGGAAATGAGGTATATGGAATATAATTTGATTTCATTTATGTGTCGAGACCTTAACGCGAAAAAGTCGTCATCGCAGAAAGAAAACATTACAGGAGAGGGTTTTTTGTCTAGTTCATCTGAAGGGTTCGGGTAAGGTTGAATTTGCTATATCTTCGCAAATATAAATATTTAATTTTTAATATTTTATTATTAAAAATTATATTAAATTATTTTTTATCTTCTTACCCATCTTTGAAACTGGGTAACTTGCATAGTAGTCGCACATATTTAACATATTTTACATTCGCAAAAACCAACACACAAAATGCCTCAAAATGGGGCATAGTTGCTGGACTATTGTGGTCCAAAAAGGTTCCGCAAGGTCAAAATGTTCAATTAGTAGTCAACATGGACATATGGGTACTCAAGATTCAAGATTCTAATTATTGAGACTTAAACGGGGTGGAGCGCGGTAATTTGCTTTTTTGCACTGCAGACTGTGGCGGCACTGTCTGTCAAAGAGAGTAGAGAGTTTGTGTGGCTTATAGCGGCTGACGGGAGTTTTGTTTTCATTTCATTTCTTTATTGACATGTAAATCGAAGCCCATTGGGGCCTATTAAAGCTAAATTACAATATGCATCAAAATGTTAAATAGAACATCATAAACATCATAAAAAAATTCAGTATAAAATCAAAAAAATAATATAAATTAAAATAATCCTAATTTTTCCTAATAAAAGAGAAAAACCTGATGAAAGTAGTGATAATCAAAAAACCGAAGAAAAAAAAACATATAAATAAAAGCATTACTCTGTACTTGAACGAAAATGTTCCATTAAATGTTTACGAAATGTCATGGAAGACAAATTAAACGTTTTTAAACTGCTTGGCAAAATGTTAAATAGTCGGGCTACTCTTACGAGGAATGATCGATCCATAAGCGGTGTTACCTTTGGAATAATTAACTGTCTGTTGCGAATTGAGTGCCTTTCAGTTGCCATCATGCATTGGACACGTGAGGAGAGGTCATATTGTGTTGAAGCGTATTTTTCAAATGCGCACTCAATCATTGCAGAGCCGCGTGCTTTTCGTTTACGATTCGCTGTTCCCCCACGCGGATGTGTTCCTGGACGGAAATCAATTGTAAATTGGGTAACTTTATTGAGAACAGCAGGGAATGTCATGTCATGTGTACGAAGGGGACCTGAGAGAAGGATTACAACACCACAAAACATTGAGAGAGTTAGAGCAGCACTGCAATCTCCGAAACGTTCTGCTCGGAAGCAATCACTTGCTCTTAACATTTCCAAACTTTTTTTCAGCCGGCTCTTGAGGCAATGCAATTAGAGGATACATGGTTCCAACAGAATGGTGCCACTGCACACACAGCAAGGGTTACCATGAATTGTTTGAGGCATATGTTTCCTGGGCGGTTTATCTCTTTGAGCGGTGATGTGAACTGTCCAGCACGCTTACCAGACTTGGCCCCATGCGATTTTTTCCTTTGGGTTTAACTTAAGTCGAAGGTGTATATCAACCGTCCCAACACCTGGGAAGACATAATACACAATATTGTGGCCTAATTGGCAGACTACCAGTCGACATGTTAGAATTCATGAAAACTTCAGAAAACGTATGCAGCAGTGTGTGGATAGCGAAGGTCGACATTTGCTAGCTACAATATTTAAAACTATGTAATTAAAAAATTCCCTTACTGTTCAATGTAATTAATATACAAAATAATTTTTTCTAAGGTTCATATTTTTTTTATTTCATTCCCAAATAAGCAATTACCGCTCTCCGCCCTGTATAAAGATTTAAAAGATAGCATGGAAATTATTTCAATGCAGACTTAACACTATTATAGTATTACTTATATTTTCACTTTTTTATAATTTGGATTTCAGCTAATGCCTTTGTTCAAGGAACCTTAGTACTCAAGCACGATCAGATAGAGGTATAAATCTGAAAATACTATCTTACAATATGGGTAGTGCAATTAAATCAAATTTTGCTACCAATCCAATTATAGAGTACGTTTGAAGTTTTGGCTGAAATTAGGGACGGACGAATGGACCGAAACACCCAAAAAACGGGACATTTTTTCTTCTTGTGCTTGAGTAGGGTATGGAAGGTGGGGGAATGTAAGGAATATATATATAACTTAAGGTATATAAGGTTATAATATAACTACTTTTTTTCTTGTTAAATATAGGAGGGTATATTTTCAATAAGCCAGCGGTAATACACGTTTTAAATTTAAAAATAAATTTAAAACGTGTATTACCATACGCAAATCAAATATCAAATATGCATATCAAATATTATTGAAATCTGGTAATATTTTCCGTAATATTTTCAAAATGTCTAAATTTGAATATTAAATATTTCTCAGGTCAAAGGTATAATTTTAAATGGGTCCATCACAATTTTTTCAGGGTTTTACAAACAAGTCAAACTCATAAAACCCCTGTACCACAAATTAGTGAGAGTATAAAAGCAAAAAATTATATACATATAATTATATACATTTATATAATTTTCGTGTTCGCAAAAATGCTATTTGAATATTCGCTTTCGCTAGTCCCACTTTTGTAACATCCTTAGCACTCACCACGGCGCAGAGTGGAATATTTCAACACAAGACGTCCACACGCAGAGAAAAAACATGGTTACTATATGGTCACGCAAATAACAAGATGTTCTCCGCAAAAAGAGTATGTTCGTCGCAACCCTAGCATTGTTTAATGAATTTAAATTTGACTGAAATATTCTTAAAAAAACGCTTATGTTTTTTTAAACTTATTTTTTTACTGTTAAAAAAATCACTGCTATTATTTTGAATTAAAAGTATTTTAAAATAATTTTCATAGTTCAAATCAATTGTTGACAACTTAACCCAATTCTAATAAATAATATTGGGGATCATAGTATAATTGTGTGTGATAATACTATGGTTGTGAGATAATAACATGGTTGCGTGTGAATCATACTATAGTTGTGATGATCCTACTATGGTTGTATGTGAAACATACTGTGGTAATGAAAATCATAATATGGTATGGTTGATTGTGAATCATACTATGGTTGTGGGGATCAAAGTATGGTTGTATTTGAATCATACCATTGTTGTAAGGATCATAATATTGTTGCAGCACAACCATATACCCAATAATAGTATTATCCTCTTCGAATATTGTCCCCACAAATATATTTTTTTTCTGCCTGTAGCTAGGACTTAAAAACCGCAACCTGCCTACCATAGAGAATGAATTTTAAAAAGCGCTATATTTTCTTAACTGATGTAAATTATTTCATTTCCGTTCGATACTTTGAATTGTCCCTTCGACCATTGAGAACCAAATATACACCAACAATAAAGCAAAAATCAGTAGAACAAAATTTGTGTTTCTTGTGCTAAATTTTAAGGGCCGATTTTGAATGTGAACCTTAGGTGTGGTCCTGTTTTTTCTGAATTTCATTTGACATTTCTCAAGTTTAGACTAAGTCAATTTGAACCATGGAAAGATACACAAGTGAGCAACGCTTAAAAGTTATTTAGGCTTATTATGAAAATGGGCGTTGTGGATGATCAATTTTCAAAGAAAATCATCTTCAGTGACGAGACACATTTTCACTTCAGTGGATTCATCAATAAGCAGAATTGCCGCATTTGGGCAAATGATAATCGACGAGTGATTGTCGAAAAAACAGTGCACCCACTAAGGGTGACTGTTTGGTGCGGTTTATGGGCTAGCGGCATCATCGGGCCGTATTTTTTTTTCCAAAATGAGGCCGGTCAGGCAGTTACTGTAAATGAATCGCTATCGTGAGATGATAACGAACTTTGTATGGCCCGAATTGGAAGGTATGGTTGTGGACGCGATATGTGGTTTCAACAGGACGGTGCCACTTGCCACACAGCTAATGAAACAAAGGCTCTTTTGTGCGACACAATCGATGGCCGCCAAGATCATGTGATTTGATACCGTTGGACTTCTTTCTTTGGGGTTATTTAAAAGAAAACGTGTAGGTCAATAAGCCAGCAAATATTCAAGAGCGGCATAGAACCTCAAATATGCCTCAGCGTCATCGAAAAGTTGGACCATCGGATGGAGGTGTGCCGCCGAGGTCGCGGCGGTCATTTGGCCGATATTTTGTTCCATACATAATTGAACCATACCAATATTATCATAATAACAAGAATTGACAATAATTTTTGTTTTATTTAAATCGACATCGACCCTTAAAATTTAACCACCCTTTAAGCGTTATTTCAATGAAGTTTTAGAGAAATCTACGAATGAACTCTGATATTATCCGTCTTCAAAATGTTTCATGTACGTACTTTTAGTGCCACTTCAGTAATGGTCAATTAAGATATTGCCGAACAAATTTAGTGGAGTGGTATCTGGATAGTTTCTAATTTAATACAATTTAAAAGGATTGGAATACTTCGAATTGGAGACCCAATGTTACGCATAAAACACTGTGCGGAGGCACACTGCACTTTATTGTTGATTTTCGATTTTGATTTTTGTTGATTTTTTGTTGATTTTTCAACATTATCTCCTTTTGCAAACTTTCCAAAAGGAAACAATTGAATCATAAGGTTTTTGGCCAAATTAACTATTTAAGGTCCGAAGTTATGTTACATTTTTCTTTGTATCTGGCAACACTTGGTGATATCGAAATGCTCGTGCTTGTAAATATTCAATATTACATTACAAAATGTATTTTTTTATTCTATACAAAATTCATGGAGTAATAATGGCATTTTATTGGATTGGACTGGTCTACTACCCGGTACGTGCAATGTTGCTGCTGCGACAGCAATGGTGAATCATTTCGAATACAACAGAAAGCAGAAAACAGCCGCCTGACTTTGAAAGGTGATGACTCTCTCAAAGGCTGCTTCCTTTCTTTCCCGTAAAGTTATTTTTGCATACAAACCCGAATGAAATAACTTGGATGCATGAATTATTACTCGTATTTGTTGTGTGTGCGTTTTTGTTGGTACTACTTTTATTTTATTAAATAGTATATTTTATTTTTTTATTTTGTTTAACACCAGCCGGCAGCATCTTCTGTGCGTTTACATTTGTTGAATTTGATTCCGGGCTAGTTGATGAGTCACCTGGTTGGAGGGTAGTCACTTTCATGTTACTGTGGACGAATACCAAATTTCTGGTGTTTCTGTGTGAGTTCTTTTCTTGGAATTCAAATGAGTTTTTGTAGAAACATTCAAAGCCTCGAACACAATAGAAAACATTACAGGCCAGCAAGCAGCCAAGAGAGAAAGAGACTCGACCGAGGCGCATGCATGCGAGGCGTAGTAAAAAAAATGATGCTGTCCGGTTTTGAAACGTGACCATTTCATACGCTGTTTTCACTCCCAACGTGTGTGCGGCTGGTCGGCCGATCACTATCTTTATACGAGATCATAACGGTGTTGAGTGTAAATTCTCAAAATAGTGTTGGAATGCAACAGGTTCGCTTTTGTTTGGTTTACTTTGTTTCTCCTGTTCGAGATTTTCTTTTGTTTTTTTTTTGAGACATAGTTCAATGTTCAATCTGGTCATTTGGTGTTTTGAATTATGTATGAGGTCATGTTTGACATGGTCTAAATTGGCTTTGTTAATTTTGCTTTAGTTTAATTTCTTGTGTACATGAGCTGCGCTGAATTAGTTTTGTGTTAATAATCCGAAATGTGCGACTTGAAGAAGTTGGATTTGGTTTAATTTTGATTACGGTGCAGCATTGGATCTTTATACAATTTTCTTTTTTTAATTTTTGTATTTCTCTTATTAAAAACCTTAAATTGACATTACCGACGTAGGTTCAATTTCTACTAAATAATAACCGAACCCAATCCGCGTTGCAGGTCCTAAAAACAAATGTCGCGCATTTATGAATGAAATCGTTTATAGTCATTGTGAGTGCATGTTGAACCAGTGACTGAACACTGGAATGAGATGGAATCTGAGTATTCATGTCTTTACACATTATCGATAATGTCTTGATTATATTATACACAGGGCGTCCGCCGGGAAGGTATACTACTTTGGTTTTCCGCTATTTTGGCAAACATTAGTCTTGACTGTTCATATTTGACAGTCGAGAAGTAGAGACGTGGCAAATTTATTATGGAAAAATATTCGATAAACCAACGTGTTTTAATCGTTAAAACATTTATCAATCATCGATTACTGTGACGATGAGAAAGTTACGTGAAATTTTTGGGAGAAACAACGTGCCAACAAAACGCACTATTTATCGTGTAGTAAATGATTTGCAAGGAAGAGGGGGTGTAGCTGATAGGCTCAAGCATGGACCATAACGTACTAGAAGATCGGCTGAAAACATTACTGCTGCTCAAGAAAGTGTTCAAAACAATCCAACAATTTCAATTCGACGCCGTGCTCAGACGCTCAGTCTTCAAAGAACAAATTTGGCAAAAAATTTGCACAAAAATTTGTTTTTGTTTTCATTTAAGATTCAGTTGACACAAGAGTTTCTTCCACAAGACCATTTACGCCGCCGTATATATGCCAATAGGATGTTACAGCTCGCCCATGACAACCCCGATTTTTAATAAAAAATCATAATGAGTGACGTGGCACATTTTCATTTGAAAGAATATGTGAAGAAACAGAATAAATAGTCGGTTCTGGGCAATGGAAAACCCTCAAATTATTTATCAGTCACCTTTGCATCCATTAAAAGTGACAGTCTGGTGTGCAATTTGGTCAGGAGGTCATTGGACCTTACTTCTATGAAAGTGAAAATGGCGTAACTGTAACTGTCAATGGGGAACGATATCGTGATATGTTTGAAAACTTTTTACCGCCAGAACTGCATGCTTGTAGGATTACAATGGAATTACTGCGAGACCTCTTTCCACAACAAGTTATTTTAAGAAATGGTTACGTTGATTGGTCACCTGATTTGACTGCTCCGGACTTCTTTTTGTTGGGATATCTGAAAAGCAAGGTTTAAGCAAACAAACCAGAAACGCTTGAGCCACTCAAACAAAATAATCGTGATGAAATTAATGAAATACCGAGTGAAATGTGTGAGAACGTAATGAAAAATGTGCTCAAAAGGGCAGACATTTATTTGATATTGTATTCCATACATAATTGCCGACATTAAATAATACATTTATCAATAAAAGATCCATTCTATTTTCTTTAATCAAAAATAATAAACAAACAAAGTAGTATACCTTCCCGACGGACGCCCTGTATTAATTCCTTGAAATTTAATAATAACACTGGATTTTCAGCAGAAGGATTGATAGTTCACATAAGTTGATTTGGGATGATTTTCGCTCTAGTTTAGGAGATATTCACATAAACCGTAATTTTCATTTTTTTTTTTAATAAAAGGATTCCTTACTGCTTAATTTCTTACCCGATTTTCAAAAATTTGAGCGCTTATAAACTTTACATTCAGATTAAATTTGACTGAGTTCTTCAAGATTTAGTCAGAAATGAGAACAACAACGCCAAAGACCAACTTAATGTGCGAGAGTCGAAAATAATCCTCATAAATTTGCAAATGAAATTGGAATTGCAGTCTTTGGAGAAAATAAAGCTTAACCATCCGTAGACACAGTAAAGCGAAGATTGCGGGAAGCTGGTTTCTCAAATCCAAGCGTTTCGACTCGAAACATATCTGCGAAAATTGCAGTAAGCAGAAGGTCATTACAACGGATAATTCATGATGACATAAACTTGTTTCCGTACAAAGTCCAAATTACAAGCAAGTTAAACTCTCTGGATTTGCCAATTCGAATGGGCTTTGTCAAAAAATTATTGAAATGGTCGAAGAAGACAACGGCTTGATAAATGGCTTGTTTGTGTCTGCTGAAGCTCATTTCGATCTAAACGGTAATGTAAACAATTAAAATTGTCGTGTATGTAGTGGCTCTAATCCTCAAATACTCCATGAGACGAAACTACACCCTGAATGAGTTACTGTGTGGTGCGTGGTTTCAGCAAGCTGCATTGTGGGGCCATATCCCTTTGAAGAAAACGGTGTAACAGTGACTGCCAATGTGGATTGTCATTTGAAGATGTTGAAGTTCAACCTTTCCCACAAAATCAGAAATTTGAAAAAAGTATCAGTCCTTTTTTTTACAGCCGATTAAAATTTAAAACATTTAATCGCTCGCCCTGTTGTTATACTCGTTACCAATCGTTTGATATTTTGAGTTGTTAAGTCTGCAGGAAGAATCACTTTTTCTCACAATATCTGAACCCACATTACAACTACTTCCATTTTATTCTTTTAGCCAGTTTTCAAACACAATAGCTGTGTTGTATTGGCCACTTTCTAGCTTATGAGATCGCTAACGCGATAACTTCAAAAGATTGTACGAGATTATAAAATTGATTTTGTTTACAGAAGACTATAGACAATTAACGTTAAATCCGCCTGTTTCAAATAATTAACATTTTTGGAAAGAAAGTTGTTCAAGAATATTCTTAGCGAGTTTTAGCGAATAATAACTCTTTTTCGACAAATTACAATTTTTGAAATCAAACGGTTTGTGATGCATAAAGCCCATCAGTTCTTGTATACAAAGAAATGTTTAAAAATTCCTCGTAAAGCTTAGCGAGTACCAATAGAACACGCCTAATGTACCGTATACATAGGAGACATCCCCAGAGTATTGATCAGATACAAACTTGTCTAAATCCGTAATAGAAGTACGGAATCGAGGTCAAGAATTGTACAAACTATTTCCAAAACACGTGACTATTAACACGTTCAAATCTACTCGTAAGTGATAAATAATTATTGCCCCAGTCTGTAAAGTGTAAATCAAACTACTTGTGTAGATTTATTTATTCTCTTCTTTTGCATTTTCTTCTTTTTATTTGAACCCTCTTCATTGTAAAATGAATCACGCATTTGCTCGCTAGTAAGAGTCATCCATTTCAATACAAATTATTTCGAATGTTTGAACAAAAAATCTTCTTGGTGCAAAGTACATGAGTAAGCAGGTATACTAACTTATTACCAATTTTAAATAAAATACTTGTATTTGGAGGCATGCCGTTTTACTGTTGTAAAAGAATTCATTTGATTTTTTATCTTTACATTTCTGTAAGTCTAGTGATAAGGTCCAATACGTTTAAATTGGAATTTTTCGAAAACAGTGGATTAACTAATTTTAAAACTCAGGCAGTTCCCAGCTGGCAAATAAATATATTTTTAATGGCTTTTAATAAAATTCAGCAACTTATTTTCATTTGGTATTCAGAATTGTTGTTTAATTTTATTTAGATTTCAGTCGGCAATTACGAGGTGGAAAAACGGCCGTTAAAAAATCTTAGCGGTCGTAAGAGCGCTTTTGAATTTTGGTTACTTTTGTGATAGTTGTGCATATAAGCCATCTTTGTCAGAGCATGGCGGTCCACAAAGGTACAAACAACAACAAATACATACATATGTAAACATATCTTAAAACAATCAAACATGTTTAAGTGGTACCTGCAAAAGTGGGAATTTGCTATAAGTGGGACAGTTTTGGCAGTCCCTGTACACTTCGATCAAAAAAATAAAAATGTGCAACGCATGTACACACAAAAAACTCTCACTCTTTGGTTTTCAACGAAAGCCCATGCGAAACGGAATTGGTAGAAATGATATTGCGCTATGAAGATTGCATTACGCACAGTTCGAAGATTATACGCTAAGGGTAATTCTCATTAATTCAAATGAGACTCCCGTATAAGTCAATTGATTTGTAGCCGAAGTAATCGTTGCCAAAGACTGCTGATGAAAAACCTTGGCTGTACGGTCTGCCTGGCAACCATAGCCAATACATTCAACAAAACTGTTCAAGTCATAATAAAAAAATCTTTAAGCAGGAGTTTGAAACTCTTTAATTGGGACTTGACTTAGGCCAGAAATATATAAAGCAACCCGTACGAAAGCGGTATAACGAATCAACATAGGATCCTAAAATTTTGTTTGATGATGCTTTATATAATAGATTGTTTAGGATTGTAAATGGGCGAAATCGACCTAATTGGGGAAAAGTTTCCCTTTAAGAGACTATAGGTACCTCTTTAAAAAGTACACGTTTCTGAGTATTTGCTTATTCGATCATAATTTTTTGTGGACGGGAAATGTTTAAAATGAGTGGGACGCACTAAAAACCCAAAAAAAGGGAAAGCTGCTAGACTTTTTGGCTCATGTGGTCCAAAAAACGTCCTGCATAGACAAAACCGGCGATTCTTTAGGTAAAGTGCTATAAAACCTTCTTTCCCTAAAACCTTTATTTCGACTAGATGTGGTTGAAGTAGATCCCTTATGTAGAGTCTGGAATGTTTTCATACTCTATTTTTTTCTTTTCTCCGCCAGCAAAAACAAAAAGCATTCACTGGGAAAAATTACGAAAGAAAGCGGAAGTACTTTATCATTTGTTGGCTTCATTTCGTTTGGGTTTCTTTGCTTTTTAATTTCTTCTTTTACATTTTTGTAATTAATACTTTTCCCTCTCTTTTTCTCGCTCTCTGTATTGCTAAATGCAATGTGTGGTAAATTCATTCAAAACTTTTTAAATATATATTTCTTTTATCTTTAATAATGTCACAACAGAATAATACTGTGCTTCTTTGATTGAGAAACAAGGCTTGCTTTCAAAAATAAAAAAAAAGAATAAATACAAATGTCAACAGAAATATATGATTATGGTGAATAAACAGTGGGTGTGACATTTAAATAGTCGACAAAAGATAAAAAAAAATCCTGTATTGAATTACATCAACTAAAGCTGCAGACGGATGAAGGGAGGTGCGCGGATATACATACAGATGGGTGAGCGGATGCCAGTCACATTGAACTTACGGTAAATATAGATTTCACACTCAAACAGCCTAACGAAATGATTGAGAATGAAACTGTTCTAAAAGAAAAAAAAGTTCGAGACTATATTTTTTCAACTTTTTCTTTTTCTAATTTTTTAAAAGAGTAAGTTGGAGTTTCGGATTGTGTTCGTCCTAAGCAATGTACCAAGTTTTAGCGAAATCGGTTAATAATTTCTACCTGTTGAATACAACTACGCAGAAGAACGGACATCGCCTAATAGAAGCAGATACTCGTAGTAGTGGCGTTTTAGGTTACGTCTCAATATCTAAGACGGTCTTGATCTTGTTAATAGAAAATTTACCGCTGAACTCGATTCTTAAAAAAAAATTAAGAAAAATAATTTCTTATAATTGTTTTCTAGTTCTTAGCATGGATAAAGGTTAATTAATACTTGATTGTTATCCAGGCTGCTAAAACGGCAACAATTAAAAAATTTTCTACATTTTTTTGAATAGTCGAGGACATCTTGGCGCAACAGTTGACACTTTTTGTTTTGCTATCGAATCTTAGTTAATGAGGCTTAACCTAAAACACTACTAGTGATTCTGAATCAATCGGTCTACTTAACATTGGGATCAATCTCCATTCCTTCAAGGTGTTACAAACACCACTAAATCAAATTATTTTGAACCACTGCGTGGTATCGGGAATTATTATATATTTTTAATTTTACGTTAAAAAACAAATTACGAATCATATTCTTACACATTTATTTTCGCCTATTATGAAAAAAAGGATTTTTACACCCAGAATATTCTTTTCTCTCGTAGAATATTCAAGCAAAATCCTGGGACCGGGAAATAAAATTGTAAAAAATAAATCTTGTATTTTTTTAAATTAAAAACAAAGCCTTATTGTCGCAATTGGTTTTAATGCATTCTCAGAGTCTAAAAATCAGTTCATTTCTGAATAGGGAAATATTTTCGATTCATAGGTGAAATGCTAAAAATGGAATGTTCTAAAAGAAAAAAGTTTAAGACTTAATCTTTTTTTTTAAATTCTTTTTTTTTATAATTTTTTAAAAGAAGTAGAATTAAATTGATGATATCAGCGATTATATGTAGTAGTTTCAACAACAACTGTTTAATAAACAATTATACTTATATCTTTAACTAAAATTTTTTTATTTTCCTTTAGCGTTTTAATCCAACTTTAAACAGATGAATCTCCTTTAAGGAGTCGACGTCAGTGAACGGCTTTAAAATATAGGATACTTATATGATTATAGTTGCCCAATCGAACTATCAGACCAGGGCGGCCCACATAAGGTACGAAAAACATGTACTTTACATATCGATGGCTTAATATATAGGTAGAAAGGGAAAAAATAAATAATTTAAAAAAAAAATATCGCTGGCAAAAAAAAAAAATATAATTCTTGTAACAGTAAAACAAATGAAAAATGTTAGTATAGCTTTTAATGGGCGTTTTTATTGAAAATTGCATAATAATTTGCCTAATGTCTTTAGTTCTTTTATTAAAATTTTATAATCTTTTATATTAAGCCAACAATATCGTCTATACTCGTATAACATAAACTGTAAACATCGTCATGTATGTAATGTATCTCATGAACAACTTCAGGTATGATGATACAATTTATTAAATATGCTATTCGTATACGAGTATGTGTTTCAAATTCGTCCAAAAGGCAGAGAGGTAGAGCCAATTTTTGCCGTGTTGTGATGTCAAGCTCTAGCAAGATTTCTTTCTGTACACATTGCTAAAAAATTCTATATTCTTCGAAATAATTATTATGTAGTTGGGGTAGGAAGTTTGATTTCTCATTGGCTGTATCTAAATTTTTGCCATTGAACAAAAAGAAATACTGTATACTTCTCTACGATCATTATCTTTAAGGTCCATTTAGTCTTGACGGTTAACGGTGGACGGTTGACGGTAGGCAATCAGCTATTTCAGTTGAGGGTTGCATTTTGCATGTGTTAGAGGGAGATAACTACAGTTTGACGGTTGACGACGGTAGACTTCTGCAGGTTGCAGAATCAACCGTCAACCGTCGAGACTAAATGGGCCTTTACTTTATCAGTCTCAAGGCGAAATATAATGTGAATGCGTATCGCAAAGTTTTCAAAGCACCATAAAAATAAGATTACCACAGCTATTTTTTAAACTTCCTTAGGCGTTTTAATCGCACTCCAAACAGAAAAATCTGTTTTAAGCAGCTGCCGTCGACTTTTAAATATAGATTACTTCTGTGATAACTAGTTGCCCAAAGGAACTATCAGACCAGGGCAGCCTACAACAGGTAATAAAGAAAGGGAGAAAATAAATTGTTTGCAAAAAATATCGCTGGCAAAAAAAAAATATAATTCTTGTAAAAGTTTAATAAATGAAAATATTTCAGCAAAGATTTTAATGAGCGTTTTTATAAAAAATTGCATATAATTTGCCTAATGTCTTTAGTTCTTTGGATTTTATTAAGCTTTTATAATCTATATTAAGCCAACAATATATACTCACATGTCTTAAAGAACACATTTCAGATTCGTTTTGATTCTAGATTTATCGCTTTTGGTGCATTGAAATATCTGAATATCTTTCGTAATCCCATTTTGAACATGGAACTGCTCAACGTGTATTTGACCCACAACAAAAATCACTGTATTGGTCTACTAAGTGGCCGATAAGAAAATTTGTATAGTCTGTGCCAAGTTCGATGTGGACAATGGGTCATGACATTGTCTTTTCAACTTAAACTAAAAACATCTACATGTATATTAGGGTGGAGTGAAAACATGCTTTTTTTATAATTTGAAAAAGTTAACCTCGGAAAGAGATGTAGTCTGGGGTCCTAAAAAGGGGAAAAATAAAGAAAAAAATTTAAAAAAATTTTTAGGGGTCGCGCCACTCCCTAGAAATTTGGAAATTATCGCTATTTTGGCGTTGATTTTAGAAAAATCCTAAAAATTAACGACTTAACTTATTCGAAATTTAAAAGTTTGAGCTTGTTCAGTGCCCAAACAAAAGTATTTGAGGCAAATATGAGGATAATCGACTAATATTTGTAGCTTTGGTGGCGATTTCATTGTTCAGTCAATTTTCTGAAGAAGGGACGATTTGACTTATTTTACTTTTTGAAATTTTTGAACAATGAGAAAATTTTTTTTAAATTTTTTCATGCCCTTATTTCATTGTTTACGCTATTGCAAACATTTATTGACATAAAACTTTTTAGGATTTTTCTAAAATCAACGCCAAAATAGCGATAATTTGCAAATTTCGAGGGAGTGGCGCGACCCCTAAAAATTTTTTTAAATTTTTTTCTTTATTTTTCCCCTCTTTAGGACCCCAGACTACATCTCTTTCCGAGGTTAACTTTTTTTTTTGAATTTCACTCCACCCTAATGTATATATCTCATGAACTACTTCAGGTATGATGATACAATTTATTAAATATGCTATTCCTATATGTGTTTCAAATTCATGCAATAGCTGAGAGGTAGAGCCAATTTTGTAGACTCTCGCCGAGTTGTGATGTCGAGCTCTAGCGAGATTGTTTTCAGTACACATTGCTAAAAAATACTATATTTTTGGTAATATTTATTACATAGTTGGAATTAGGAGTATTGGCTGTATCTAAATTCTTGCCAATGAACAAAAGAAATACTGTAAACTTCTCCACGAGCATTATCTTTACTTTAGCAGGCTCAAGGCGAAATATAATGTGAATGTGTATCGCAAAGTTTTCAAAGCACCTTTAAAATAAGATTACCACAGCTACAAGGCGTTATATTTTAATTTTGTATCTGGATTTAGTGCTTTGGGGTAGAATAAAATAATTCCCAGAATCCCGTGGCAAAATCCCGCGACACGGGAAATAAAATTGTAAAAAATTCCCGGGATTCAAACCCGAATACCAAGTTTCTATTAAGACAAATATTAAATTGTTTTTTAAATTTGGGAGACGGAAAGACGTAGGTAACAAAAATTAAGTTTTCTCACAAATATAATATGTGATACAGGGTGGCGCCCAACTACCGTTGTGGTTTGAATGTTTAATAACATTTTAAATTTATTTATATTTTTTATTTTTATTTCAGAATTTTGTAAAGCAAACTTGGGGTATTTGAACAGGGACACTACACAATAGAACAGCGATCAGCAATGTTGGATTTTTATAAAAATCAAGAGACAATTGTTTGACGCAGCGTGTTTTTCGTCGCTTTTTTAACGTGCGTACTGGACCTTTAGAACCAACAATAAACCGCTTGATTAGAAATTTTCGACAACATGGTATAGTAAGATACCTTCCATGTATCGGAATACCACGTACAGTCCACATGGACGAAAATATCCAACGTGTTGTAGATAGTGTGCAGTACAATCCAGATGCAAAACGTACTGGAAAGAGCACAAATGTGCGCAGCCCAAAATGGCCACCACTTACAGGATATCATTTTTCATTCTTAAGCCAAAAATATTCCCCAATATAACATAAAATAATAATAATAACACAGTGTGACAGAGAAACAAATACTTGGGAAATGATATTATTTTTCTTGTAGAACTTACTGAGTACAACAAGAAACCGGTTTTGAAATTTCCCAAACACCTCCAAAATCTGGAGTTACGGGTAAAAAACCGGTTTTCCGGATCTTACGCACTTATATGCTAGTAACTTGGTTGAATATCAACTTTTTAAGTTTTTCGGCTGATTTAGAAAGAAGAAACTGCGGCCTTTCGAATGCTGTATACAGTTTTAAAATCACTCTGAAAAAATATGTGTATTTTTCCTGTAAACTTCAAATAACAATGTCCGTTCACTTCTTCAACAGAAAGTTACACAAAAATATTCTTCCACCAAATTCCACTGCCTTAATCGCGACCCAAGGATTTCAGCCTGTCGTTTTGACAAACTTAAATCGTGAATTCACATTCACATCTAGACTTCTTCCCAAAAAACCTGGGCCAGTTCAGTGATGAACAAGGCGAACGCTTTCATCAAGAAATAATTACAATGGAAAAACGTTTTGCAGGAAAAGAAAAAATAAAAATGATATCCGAATATTGCTGGTCACTTAAACGGGATACTGATGGTGTTCAATTAAAAAGAAAAAGGTCAAACAAACATTTCTAAGTATTATTGCCAATGATTGTATTTTTTCAAAAAATGTTGTTTTAAAAAAAGTTGAATTGTATTCGTAAGAACACTATCTTTATTATTCAATATAAAATTCTGTGTAAAACGCATCCAAAGTTAAAAAATTACAAAAAATTAAAAAAAATGAGTTTACAGGAAAAATACACAGATTTTTTTCAGTGTGATTTTAAAAGTGTATACAGCATTCGAAAATCGGCTAATATTCAACCAAGTTACTGGCATATAAGTGCGTAAGATCCGAAAACCCGGTTTTTTACCCGTAACTCCAGATTTTGGAGGTGTTTCGGAAATTTCAAAACCGGTTTCTTGTTGTACTCAGCAAGATCTACAATAAAAATAATATCACTTCCCAGGTATTTTGAATTCATTCTTTTTTGTTACACTGTGTAATTAACCAGTGAATAAAAAAGTTATTCAACATTCAAACCACTACGGTAGTTATGCGCCACCCTGTATTATTTTTATAAATCTAGTATGTTTTTAAATTAAAAAGAAACCTTTTTTTGTCGCATTTGCTTTTAATGCATTCTCAGAGTCTAAAAATCAGTTTATTTCTGAATAGGGAAATATTTTCTCGATTTTTTAAAATACGGTTTTTAAAAAACTCCAATTGCTTATTTTCTGGAGACACCGCGCTTTTTGGGCCACTCTAGTATTGACATGCCGCCGTCAAAAGTGTCTCTATTGAAAAATGCCCGTCTCAATATTCATCGTTCCCACAACTTTTGATTAAAGAAATGCACTTCTTTTCATTTCACTTTTTTTTTTTTCAAATATAACAAAGATTATGTTAATTCATATTTTAACGAATGCAAGCAACTAAGGGACGAGAAGAAAAACATAATGACAATCATGAATATAAATTAAATTATAAAGAAAATTCACTTTATGCGATAAAAAAATAAAAAAGAAAACATAAAGAAAAATTGAAAGGAAAACAACACACACAATAAAGAATACAACTCTAAAAGGCAAACCAAGATAGATTAAAGAAATTAAATCCCATAAAACGTATTAAAATTCAGATTATTATTATTGTACATCTTGGGGTCGGAGTATTATAGGAAAAATGCCACAAAACGTAAAGAAGAAATAATTTATAAGCAGAAATACTGAATTGATAAGAAGAATTGAATTTTGAAGAAAAAAAGAAGCAGACCGAAAAAAAAGAACTTCAGCTGCTGGAAAATATACGAGTACACTACAACTACTGTTCCTCGTCTCACATATGACGCCGCCATATGCGGCGGTCAGATTAAGATGACAGCGGTCGACGCTGGCGTTGAGTCTTGGCACTAGAATAAGCGCATCGAACTGAACAACAGCAAAAGTTCAAATACTTCGTTGACATTTCTCATTTCGAATGCAATAAAAAAACGAATCGTAAAAAAAATCATTGGATCGTAATAAATTGATTTGAAAATAGTAAATGCACATAAATTCGAACAAATTATTATAAACAAGTGTTTATTTAATAAATAATAACTTCTTCAGCAAGAAGTCAAGTCACGAGATTACCCAGAAAGAGCAAAAACACGAGAGAGAGACAGAAAGAGAGCAAATGAGAAACTTTATCGGATCGCATTTAACACTGAGTAAAAGACATTTAGTCAGCATTTTATTTTAAAGTCAATGTATTCTTTTGGTTTCCTTGTGAAAATAAGAGAACATGGTAATTCGATATTATTCAGTGCAACTTAAAAGCATATTTTCTGGAATTCCTATAGCCTGTCTTAAAGGCCACAAGAGCTTCCATAAATTAGAGCGGTGTTGACATACCATTAAGATGATAACCCAGCAATACGTTTTGGAATAGTTTCACTATTATATTTTTGTCATACTTTGAAGTGAAAGTTCAGCCTTGTACTCGTACGAGTATGTATACTCTTTGGCATAGATTCGCTATTGAAGTAGGCAAAATGACTGTAACCGCCGCTTTTTTGAGCCCCACAGCTGTATGAAAACACCCCAGTGTTAGTAAAATTTAAAAAGTAATTCCACATTTGGATTCGTTATGAAATTGGTTTTAATTTGAGTTACTTTTATGTTAATATTTACAATTGATCGCTTGTTTTTACATTAAGGTCCAACTGTCTAAAACTATCGTATATCAAATTTAAAAAAAAAATGATTAAATCGAGCTCGTTTATTTTATTTAGGTCTTTTGCTTTCACACATTGAACAGGGATTAACCGGCACAATACCTCTTGTATCTATATTTAAATAGAAGACAAGTTTTTAACAAAATGGCAAAGTGACATTGATTTTCGTGCTGCACACTGTTTTTCTCGCGATTTTGGGTCCGTGACGACCTTCATCAGAAAGCAATTATTAGCAATTATCGAAAGAAAATCCGAACTCTTTAAGCCCAGGCGTTCAGCAAACGAATGAGAACTACTGTTGTAAATATCAATTTTCAAGTTTTCTTCAACCAATTGCCCATGAAAATACAATTCACTCTAGCCACCTCTACAAAAACTTCACATTAAGAGCCATTAATAGATTTCTTTTACAGCGTGTGAGCGTTGAAAAAAGACATTGATGGCTCTCAATGTGGAGTCTATGTAGAGGACCATAGGGCCTGCTGAGCTAAGCCGTTGAGTAATGGCTCCACAAAAAATACTTTTTATTAGGTACTTTTGGTCCCTTTGTACAAAATTTTTTTCGCCGATCTGATTTCGCCCCTCAACGAATCAAAACGAGCTAATGAACAAAAGTCATCATCGTACAAAATGTCATGGGTTTTCATATTTGACCGTGCTCTCAACGATCAAACGGATGAACGGCCATGGCTTGATCCTCTTCGAATTTTACGAGATCCCTGATATTAATACTTCATGGTCATGGTCAAAAGTGTCCAAAAATACAAAAATTTAAATCAAGTGTGGAATCTTTAATGTTTATTCGCATGGACATTTTATGGCATTTATTTTTGAATATAATTTTCTTTAAAGTATAGCCACAACAACGCCCCAGGGTGTCCATTCTGAGGATCCAATTTTGAATGAATCATTCGAGCATTTCGACCGGTATGGCGTTAATGACACGCTTAATGTTGGTTTCCCAAACCTGAATCGTAGCTGGTTTGTCAAACAAAAAAAGTCCATTCACGGTTTTTTTTTGGGATAATAGGCCATTAACTGCACCAAACCTTGGTTTTCTCTGGGTATAATGGTACCTCTTGAACCTCTTCTTGTTGCTCTTCAGCCCAAATGCAGCAATTTTGTTTATTGACTTTGCCGTTAAGTCAGAAATGGGCCTCAACACTGAACAAAGTTTTGGTCGTCATTTCCATTATACAGTTGCCAACATTTGAAGGTAATTATTTTCTAAAAATAAATGCCATAAAATGTCCTTTCCTATTACCAATAAAGATTCCACACTTGATTTGAATTTTTATATTTTTTTTCTGAAAAAATACCTCTAGGAATTAAAAACTTTTTTTAGATGTTGGTAGTAGAGTCCCAACTACGAACACCTTTTTAAGCAGTTTGTATTTCTGTGAATTGTAGGCCGCCGTGGAGTGGTGGAAGTGTGCACGACTATCATGTCAGTAAAGACAGGTTCAAGCCCGGGAAAGAAAATCTAACAATTTTTCAGCGGTGGCTTTTTTTACCTTTTGAATGCCAGCGACTATGCGAGTAAGACATTTATCTCTAAGCCATGTCAAAACATCTCTTCCAAATGCATTAGCCGTTCGTAAGCAGCGTTCAACAGTAGGTCCCGGTCAGTGAGTATGAGAAATAAATCTTGCATATCTCACTGATTAGGGAGAATTTTCCCCTTGTTCCTTAATGGTATGTTTAGGGACTTATGTAAGTATTTTCGTGAATTAAAGTATTTTTTTAAAATACCAGAGGTTTGGATCAGTTTCAAAAGGGGGCTTACACTCCCAGGATTGTGCCTTGAAGTCTCACTGGTATTGGATGTTTTAATTAGAATTAACATAACATAGATTCTATGGAATTTCGCAGTTTTTTTAATTATTTATTTTGTCCAATCGAAAAATAATTTTCATATTTCGACTAATTTGTCCAAATTGAAAAATAGCACTACGCCTATGGACTAAGTGTCACCATTTTTAAAGACATGTTGCCACATTTTAAAGTGGGCTGCGTGATCGGTTGGTAGTCCTACTAACCCACATGTAAACCCAGGTACAAAACCGGGTAAGAACATATTACATTTTTTTAGCGGCGGGTTTTCCATCTTGTTGATGCCAACGACTTTAGATTTAAGAGATTTCTCTTTACGCTATGTAGAAGCTTCTATATAAAATACATTATCTTTTCGGAGTCGGGTCAAATTAATCGTGTATAGTTCACTAATTGCAGAGAAGTGTCCTGTTTTTTCTTAATGGAATGTTGAGTGCATAAAGTATTTAATTTTTAGTTTGAAATATTTACATTCACAAGTTAAATTCATTACATTTGTAACTGCGCAACCTTTTCTGCGCAGGGAAAGAGATTAGTTGGAAATCAGTTCTGCTTATTAAAAACTCTGAATAAAACAATTTCGCGAAAAATTAAGCTCAATAAATTAGAACTTAAAAATAATTAAGACTTTCTCGATATGTTCAAGGTGTCTTTACTACCGCACAATGCTTGCTTAGACCATCTTTCAGTCAGTTTTCAATTGCATGTTAAATACAATATAGAAACGACCTTAAAAGATCATATTTTATTGTCCTTGCTAAATGGATAGTTTCTATTTCTTTAACCGAAAACATAAAAATGCAACTATTTACCAAATATTATAGTTTATTTCGGTGTGTATTATGTATATATCTCATGATATATAGATGACTGGGTCTCTTAAATAATAATTGAAACGACCGTAAAATTAAGTTTTTGGAAGCGCCAACGAAAATATTTTATCGGCTCCAGTTTGCTATAATACGCTATTTAACCCGTTAATGCCTGCCCATAGATCGGCTGGTACGATTTTTATGAAATTTGGAAATTTATGTCCAAAAGATCATAGAAGTTGAAAAAAAATGTAATTTAGACCAATCTTTCCTCTTTTCTATAAAAAAAAATTACTCGATATCGCTCATCTGGCCCACTATAAAATTATTTATGTATCAACACTTTCTTGGGTATTTAAATACCTATTAGGTAGGAATGGGTTAAAAAAATAAAGTAGTTATGTACAAATAATTATTTTCTTGTGAAATGGTAGTGCAAAATCCGTAGTTTTTTTGCGATTTTAAAAAAACTGCGTGTTTAAAAAATGGGTAAGTATTTGATTTAAGTAAATCGACAGAGTAATTAAAACAATTTTTTATTTTAGTACAATGGCGCTCCGATCCCTCGGCAATCCCACTGCAATTTTTCGGCCGAAGGCTGTAACCCCAGCACACAAGACTGGCGCCCCCTTTTACCAATTTTAATTCTACCATGTTTGTTGATCGCCAATGCAATGATTATTGAGTTCAAGATTTAAATCAAAATAGTTGATTTATTTTTTTTTTTTAATAACCAGCACTCAGGGGATGCCCCCTATACATGCATTGCGTTGGCGAGTGGAAATTAATGGATCGGAGGGGGGAAAGAGGGAGTAATGTTTGTTGACGCTTGCCTTGAACTTCTGGATGTCGCAATTAGTGGGAAATACATTTGCCGGAAGTCGATTCCACATACGGACTGTACGAGCGAAAAACGAATTTGATCTGTAGTGTATAGTGCGGTCAACTGGCCAATCGATAACAAACGGGTGTGAATTCCTAGAAAGTCGCGTATCCCTGCCGAACATCCTCACGTCAGGAATAAGGCGACGGATGTCTGATGAACACACACCATGAAAGTAACGATAGAACAGCGTCACGCAACCCACATTCCGACGATGCTCAAGGGAAACAATAGAGTTGGATACCCCACTGTCACCTATCAGCACCATCGCTCTCCTTTGAACACGGTCAAGTAGCTCCAAGGATGATTTTGGAGCACCTGCCCATATATGGGAGTTGTATTCCATCTTTGGCCTGATGTAAGTTGTATAGATATTGAAAAGATCAGAAGGAGTGAAATATTTCTTGCACCGCTTTAAAACTTCTCTGGAAACAGTTAGCGAGCTAAAATTTTTATACTCAGTGACCGGGGACCGAATTAAATCAAAATAGTTGATTTAATTTCAATAAATATAAGAAGTGAGTGGTGCAAATTACCCGAAGAAAGAACTGTAAACACTCAATAATAGGGGTGTTTAAGGTTAAACATCGATAACAAAACTGGATCGAAAAAACGCATTAAACTGGGTACAAAATAGGCCTAGTATTAAAAGACTTCTATTAGATACGAGGGAAATTGGCACTTTCTTGTTAACAAATGACTATTGCAATTTTGCTATCGAGGCTTAACCAAAAACACTACAAATACAGGGTGGTCCAAAAAAGACTGAAGGATTAAAAATGGTTATATCTTTTTTGTTTTTAATAATTTTTTTTTGTCTTTTGCAGGTTATTTACTGGTTTTTGGAGATAAATCATGGCTACATATGATGTGCAGAAACGCGTCAAAATCATTGAATTTTTTTATTCTTTTGGAAAAAGAAGAAAATGATAACTTTTTAAACAATCTTATAATGAGCGATGAAGCTCATTTCCACTTAAATGGCTATGTAAACAAACAAAATTGTAGATTTTGGGGCACTCACAATCCTAGGGCATTACATCAGCGTGAATTACACCCCGCCAGATGTACTGTTTGGTGCGGTGTTATGGCTGAGGGTCACCCAGAAACGGTTAACGGGGCTCTGTATAGGACTAAGATAGACAATTTTTTGCGTCCACATGTTGAGAATAATCAAAACATACAACTGCGCATACAGCAAGAGCGACAATGGAACTTCTTCATAACATTTTTGGTGAACGAATAATTTCCAGAAATTGTGATTTTGCTTGGCCTCCACGTTCACCAGATTTGACCGCTCCAGACTTTTTTTGTGGGGCTATTTGAAAGGAGTTGTGTATATCAATAAACCCCAAACAATTCAAGAGCTTAAGCACAACATTCAAGCAGAAATAAGCAACTTGGAACCAGAAACTCTACGGGCAGTAGTGGAAAATGCGGTTAAAAGAGCCAATTTTTGTTTGCAAGAAAATGGACACCATTTGAGAGATGTTATATTTCACACTTAAATGTAAAAAATTTCCATGAATTAAATATTTAAAAACATAAAAAAAAATCAATAAAAAATAAAAACAAAAAAAATTACAGTTATTTTTAATCCTTCAGTCCTTTTTGGGCCACCCTGTACGAGTATATACTATTCCTTAGCAAGAGTAAATAGACAACAATCAAGATAGCAATTACATTATAAGTAGATATTTTTTTCAAAACATAAAACTATAAGTATATTAGTCCAAATGGGCCCCACACTTTCCTACATGAGTCCCACAACATATGATATCTTAGGAAACTTCTCTGGAAACAGTTAGCGAGCTAAAACTTTTATACTCAGTGACCGGGGCTGACTGATTAATATCGGCTAATGCCTTTTGTAGCGAATCTTTAATGTAGAAGCCAACCTTAATTCTTTCTTCATACGCTATGACTATGCTTACATAGTCCTTAAACTCAAAAGTCTATTAAATGCTTCTTTGTTGCCCTTAAAAGAACTATAGGTACCTTGGCAATATTTACACTTTTGTGAGGTTTAGCTTTATAAATGATAATTTTTCTGGACGATTAATGGTTAAAATATGAACGAATTGAAACTCTTAAATAAGAGTATATCCGGGTATCAATTCATTATTTTTACTCCAGCATTTGACCACAGATTCCTCCGAAGGACTGGTGTTTACACAATTATTTAAAATTCATTTAATATCGTTTGGCGAGTTATACAAATGTTGCTTTTTAATTTCTGCACTGAACTCGAAGTTAACATACTGATTACGATTTTTGATATTCCCGACTATGTTGTCGTATCCAAGCCATATCAGTAAAAATTATCAACTCAACGACATATACTTACCCTTTTCAATTTCATCATTTTTGAAACTCCTGTTGTATATTCTTATTTTTTTTTTTACGAATAATGCAATTTTTTTTGATATGTCTACAGTACTCGAATAATGACGATAAACTGTTTTGATACATAAAGAGTTTCTAGTGAAATGTGGTAATCTACTGATATACTGGCACACATGTACATACGATATGTATGTATATTTCGGTCTATAGAATAATTCCGATAGATACATAGTCATACATCATGCATTTGGACGAGTAAACCACACTTGGATTTATAATTATTATTACTAACAAAACAACAAAAGTAAAACGAAACAGAAAGCAGAACGAAACCCACAAAAGAAGAAAAAAAAACACACAAACATGAAGAAGATTAATAATAATCATAACACAACGTATCAACCGAAGATGAATAGTCGGGGTTCGGTCCAATGTATTCCTTCCTCATTATTTGAACGGCCGACTGAGCACCCGACATACTGGACCAGACCGACTGAACCACCGCAAATCATTAGAAATTCCACAGGCGCAGATATTCACAATGACGTGAGTTTATTACTAATTGAACACAATGGAATTGGAATAAAAACAACGACGACGACGATAAACGCGAGTACACTCGTACATATATTTTTACATATTTGTTGTTAAAAACAAATTCGAAAAAATAGTCAAGAATTTCGAATACGCAAAAAGACAGTATAATTATTGTAAACGGCAGGGAAGATGAATTTTTGGCCAATGAATTTTTTTCTTTCCAAAAAAGTCCCCTTTCCTCGTGATTTTTCTATAAAAGGACAAATGTGGTTTGTCGTTTAAAAAAAGGCAAGCTATTAGACCATATTTGTCAAAAGATTGACAGGTTGGAATGTATTAATGAGAAATGTCTACCTCTGCAAGAACTTGGGAAGTAAAGGGTATTTAGAAATTCAAGCATTTGATTTTAATTTTACAGTGGACAAAATGTACAGTCCAGCTATATAAAATTGCCATTTTTAAAATTAATACATGACAAAAAATTGAGAAATAATATAAAATTCGTATTGTGGCAGCTTCTATAGGATTGAATATGGCCCATATTAGTGCTCATTGCTTTCAATTTCACATCCTTTCTATCAAACGCTACATTTTCCAACCAGCTGCAACTAAAGCTAATTTTAACTTAGGGCCAGACAAGAATTTTTGACAGTGGTCCAGGTTTTGATATGGGTAATTCAGTAAAATACTGAAGTATTAAGTTTCATCATAGGGGCTATGAAAATGATAATAATTTTCCTTTCCAATAGTGGATCAATAATCCATAAGAAGTTTCAGTAGACGTGGTTTTTTTACTTTTGTTGTTTATATTTAGTTGCATTTCTAAATCGATTTTAAGCCACACTCACACAATTATATTGTGACATAAGCTATCGAAAAAATCATTTTTGAAAACAAATTTTGTTGTATCTACTAAAAAATGCCTTTCAAATGGTGCATAAATGTCACTGATCCATTAGCAAATTTCGAAGCAATGGTGTACTTTTTATGTTTCTCCGATTTGGAGGTATGTATTTGGGTGCTTCTGAGATTATAGGCCATTCGGCATCATTTTTGGCATTCTATTTTTTGCAGAATTTAATATTTTATTCAAGTATATGTCTTAGTTGTAAGAATTACTAGTCATTTTTAAAAGGTACACATCATAATTTTAACTTTTAACGGAATCATGCAACAATTTAAAAATAAAAAAAAAAACAATTTAACAAAAAAACGGGGAATGACCAACTTAAGTGTGAACGTTCGTAACGAGTGACAAAACACGACTTAACTTAATTTTAATAAGACTGTTGACGAAAAAACTTTTAGATGTACACCCACTTCATGTAATGTTCAATCATATTTGAGTTTCTTGAAATCAAGATTGGTTTGGAAATTTGAATTTTAGCGAATATTAGATTTTACAGAGGAATACTGTGTATTTTTAGGTACAGAAAATAAACATCCATAAAAATATAAATTGTATAAAAAATTATAATCATTAATAGCAACAAAACTAATTGAATATTACTCTTTACAATGGACTGGTTTTATTAAATAAATAATGAATATTTTTGTAAAAAATTGACAAAATTTCAATTGAAAATAGTGTTAGGGACAACAATTGAAAGTAGTGTTGGGGAAGAACAAATAAATTTTTTAAAAAACAATTTTTAAGTCTTTAAAGGTCCTATAAAGATTTATCGTATAGTAAATAATAAAGTATAATATATTTTATTTTTCCCACTTGAAACAACCAAAGACAGCAAAGTGGCTCATAATCTCAGAATCAACCATTTCTTAATGTAGAATTGAATTTCTTCTGTAAGACCACTTTTGACATTTCAACCACTTAAACACCGGAGATATTTGAGTTTTGTTTTGAGTTTTTTATTAGACATTTAATCGATTTTTTACCCCTTGGGGTATAAATGTATGTGTCGTTGGAAAGCTAATTGAATGCCTTAAAAATCGTGTATAGAACTTGTCGATCCAGTAACCGAATGCGAGTGGGTGGTTTAATTTTTTTCACCTTAAGGAAAATGTTTCAAAATCATTAATGAGACTGCTTTGGGTAAATGTTTTTACACTAATTCTAAGATAATCTAGCCATGTCCGTCTGTCTGTGAAAGGAATCTACTGGTTGCACTATTGCAGCTGAAACATGTGTTAATGAAACTGAAACGGTTGGTGCTGAAAATGGTCAGGAGGTAAACCTTTTCCCCACACAAAGACAGAGTCAACCTGTGGAAAAATCAACAACCCTGAACATAAAAAGACAATAGCTTATAAACTATTAGGGTTATGAGACGATGATACTGGAATCAGAACACATTCTGGAGGAAACGTGGGCGATAACACGCCCCTTTTAAGAAAAGCGCAGTTGTGGCCAAAGTAAAAGTTCTAAATTTTAACAGAATTAAATCAATGGCTAGGAAATAACTTTAACTAATGTTATGGTGAAATTGGACAAGGAGCCGTGACATCGCCCACACAACCCTGAAATTAAGAAGACAACAGCTCATGAACTGTTTGAGATATGAAGATGATATTTGAAACACACATACGATGTTGGCTTCAACGGAAACACACCCTGGCTGCCTTTTAAAAATCGTATATGTAAGTATAGCCAAAGTGCTGGACAGATCGTTATAAAATATTAACAGAACATAAAATATCTCTTGAACTACTAGAAATATGACACAATAATATTTGGAACATACATATGATGTTGGCATGGATCAAAACACACGCTGCTTGAAAAGTGGCTGGTGTCACGCCAATTCAAAAATCCAATTTAATGAAAAAGCAGGGACAGATCGTTATAAAATTTTAATAGAATGAAATCAATGTTTGTCACATTATTAAAGATTATATTTTGTTAAAATTTGCCATAAAGGCGTGGTCCGCCCATAAAAGCCTGCAATTTGAAAGATTAAATCTCGTGAACTAATGCCGATATGACGATAGTCATATAAATTTTAATTTTTTTTATATTGGACTGGAATTGTATAAGTATAAGCTAAATTAACTATGTGAAAGGACTTCGGCCGGACTATACGTATTTCAGCTATTGACCCACTGAAAATAGTGTACCTGCGACTTCATATGAGAATAGTACTATGAATCTAGGTGCTATTTTTCTAATTAAAACTTCTTGCACGGGTAACCGGACTTCCAGCTACCTATGAACAGGCCTAATCTAGGAACTCGTGGCTTCAAAGCTTTCTGTTTTTGATCACCAGAACATCAAAATGACATTAGAAAAATTTGCTTTAATTTGACTACCTTGCTTTATTTTGACTATATGTGTACATTGACTACTAATTGTCCATGCGACGAGTTCTTTGGGCCACATAAGCCAAAAAGTCCAACAACTGCGCCCGTTTTTATGGTTTTAGTGCGTCCCCACAAACGGTTACATAATTGTCCGTCCACAAAAAATTATGTGTTGTTAAGCAAATACTCATAAAAGTAAACTTTTACCGGCAGATTTTGCCCATTTACATACAAAAACAGCTGACTATAAGCCTTCATGACGCAAAATTTCAGGATGCTAGGTTGATTCGTTTGACCAATATCGTGCTTTCAGCACATGGCTAGATCGTCTTAGACTTTTACGACGATCAATAACAAACATATATGTGACAGCGCATAGAGAAAGGGACCTAAGGGTAAAAAAAATCAATTTTAATTTTTTTCTTTTTTTGATGTGGACAACATCTGAGCATCGAATGAGACCGATCCCATGCCGCGTTTTATGAAAGTGAAGTCGACGATTCTAAGCGCAAATAGAAAGGGACCTAATCTTTAAAATGGCTCTCCTGAACAAAACTTTTCATCACCTTTTCACTTTTTTTTGATGAGGACAACATCTGAACACCGAATGAGACCGATCCCATGTCCCAAAAGTGTTCCCTCCCAGAGATATGCGCGTTTTATGAAAGTGAAATCGACGATTGTAAGCGCAAAAAAGGGACCTAATCTCTCCTGGAAAAAAATGGTTTTAACCTTAGGTCCCTTTCTATTTTGCGCGTCACATATATATAAAATACGCTTTATCCGATAAGAACTGAGAAAGATGACATAAGCTTCCCAATGATATCCATATTGCCCTTATCCGATAGGAAAAGACGATCAAGACGAACAGTATTTATTGTCAAGCAATTGGGGCCAGTAACTCGGAAAACATGGGTCGCTGCCAAAAAATTTATTTAATATTTTTCGTGCTAACAAAAATGTTTTATCGACTGTACAAATTTACAGTTGATCCGAGAATTGTACTCAAAGAAGCGAAATGGGTGTTTAAGAAATTTATTTATATCTCAAATCTATGATTACAGACATAAGATTTTTTAATAGATTGCCATAGCTTTTAAAAAGATTTTCATAAATACCACCTTACTTTTAATGTTAGCGAAAAATCTGCTATTAAACGATTAACCACAAAAAGATGGCGCTAAGAGTAGAGTTTGCGACTGCGGGCAGAAAAAGAACACTTTCCGGTTGAAAGTCTGTTTTATTTGTTGTGGCGTCTGTTGTTTTAACATGTCCAACCGAGTCATACGTTGATTTTTTTTTTGCTCAACCTTTTTTTCATAAAATTAACAATTGTGAAAATAACACGTTTTTTATATCGACAACGAAAGCAACAGCGAAAAGACTTAATTTCGAAAATCAAGCATGATTTCAATTTTTTTTAAACGATCACTTTTTTTGCTATTACCAATAACGAGAGAGGCGAATGGAGAGACACACTAACCAACACCAGTTTGTTTTAGACAAGTTGTCAACGGGGTAAACAAACACAGACAGACGTAACCGCTTGGGAGTGTTTGGATTGGGCAGACAGAGAAACGGACGGAATCGACCGATCAAACGGCCGACTGACAGATGTACTTACAGATATTTTCTCTTGTTGTGTTTTTCGTGTTTCTCTGATCGTTCGTTATGAAACAACAAAAAAGTAAACAAACAACAAATTGAAATGATATAAAATAAAATATTCACACACACACACTTATTAAACTAAAAATCAACAACACCACACAAGGTCATCACCAACAGCCACTCTCTGGATTGCGTTTTCGAATTCATAGATAGTCTTGCCTTAAACCAACAAAAAACACACTTTCAATAACTTTTTATGTGTGTATAATAATTTATTTAATTTCTTCGTTTTTCATTAATAATTATCGATGAGGGGGAGGGCTGGCGAGAGGCAATTACTCACATACAAACAATTAATTTTTTGCACTCAATAAAATAAACATCTTGGCCGGCCATTTTAATCTCAATATAAACTATTTTCAATAAATTTATGGCTAAAATTGAAATGTTTTGCATTGAAATGTATAACGCAAGAGAAACATACTTTTCTTTTTTCTTCGCCCACAAAATTTATTTTCTTTATCGTTTTGAGAATTTAACACGTTTTTTTATTTGTATTTTCGATTTTTGTTTGGTTACTGCCGTAAAATATTTATTTGCGTAAGTTACCGTTTTGAGCACCGTGACGTTTGGCAATTTCTACAATGTTTTTGCAAGACACAATTTTGTTTTTTCGCCCGGAATTTGTTTTTTTATGCCTTTGTAAAACTACCCGCTACTGATCGTGGAAACGTACCGATCGTTGACGCAGTCACTGAACAACTCCCCATACAGTGGCCAAGATTTGGTCATCAGTGTTCAACAAGTAGGCAGCGCAGCACTCTCTGCCACACCAAGTGTCTCTCAGATACTTAGATATGAATTTATCATAATAGCCTGTGTCTTTTTTTGCTCTCTCTGTAATTGGTGTTCTCTTAGTTTTCTTTTGGTTCTCTTAGTATTGTTATTGTTTGTTTTGGCTGTCTAGTTATTGGATATTAGGCGTGTTTTATTTGACAAGCGAAAAAATACACTTAAAACCCCAATTATGAAAAACAACTATTTTGTTCAGGGGAAATCTGTAATACAGGATGGCGCACAAATTGTGCTACAATAAAATAATTAAAATAACTTTTTTAATCGATGTATTTCATTTATTTGTTTTATTGTAAACAAAATTAAATTTAATTTTATATGACTAATTGTGTTTTCAGACAATAGACCGTAAGTGACCTCCATGCTCATCCACGCATATGCGACACCAGATCTAAAAATTATTCGTTGCGGCCTGAAGGGTTGCAGTTGGTATCGCTTATAAAACTGTTTTAATGGACTGCCTAAATTCAGTCAAATTACTTGGTTTTGTTTTGTACGCCTCTTGCTTGACATAACCCCATAAAAAAGTCTGGTGCAGTCGGGTCCAGTGTCAGTGGGAAGTGGAATTTCTGGATATTTATTTGTTTGGGAATTTTCGTTGGAGCTCTTCCATAACCGGTCTGGATATATGTCAGATGCTACATATTGCTGGAAAAAAATGTTGTTGAATCGGATACGTCTTTGGTGCAGTTCTGGGTAAAAAAACTCGTCCACATTTTAAGTAACAATCCCTATTGTCAATCACTGCTGCAGCGTTTTCTTCAAAGAAGTATGGCCCCTCGATGCAGCTTGATGAAACTGCGCACCACACATTAACTCGGTTTGGGTGCAGCTCCGCCACGTGGAGTGTTTGTGGGTTAGATTTACTTCATATACGGCCTTTTTGCTTTCATCCAAAAAGGCCTCATCAGACATAAACAAGAAAATTATCAAGCTGTTGTCTTCTTCGGCAATTTCAATAAATTTTTGGCAAAATTCCCTTCAAATCGGCTAATTCAAAGAGTTAACCTTGTAATTTGATTTAATTTGGGTTAAGTCATCATGAATTATCCGTTGTAATGACCGTCAGCTAACTGCAATTTGCGCCGATAAGTTTCGAACCGAAACGCTGGTGTCTTGAAACTAAACATTGTGATCTCGATGGTACGGTAATGGTTGTTACACCATCCTAATCTGCTTAGCGTTTTTGTTGAATAATTTTGTTCCTTTAATTTTACAATTTTTAAAACAAACTATATTTGAAGCGTAGCTTTAAAGCCGTTCGGAGCCGGCATTAAACAGTAGGTAGCTTGGAGTAAATAAAATAATTATATCGTGCAGATTTCTAGTTTTAGAAAAGTTTTCCGTTTTTACTATCTCTTTACAGGGACGTAAATTAAATAACCCCAAAGAAACAAAAATCATAGGTGTGATAACAAAGGTTGACAGTTTCGAAAGTGATATGTCATAGAAAATGTCATAGGTGTGATAACAAACGATCTAGGCGTTCAAGGACATTATATCTATGGCACTATGACACCTGAGAGAGCGTCATCAGGTCCCTTGACATAATGATATTTTTAAAAGTCACACAATGCCTAAAAAGCAGTGTTGCATCGTTAATGCACGCAAAATAACAGGGCAAATATTTAAAATTTTTCCTTAAAAAAATGACAATCGAGAAGAGAAAATGTGGTGGGAAAAAAATTCAAAAGAAAAATAAATCTTAAGACGATTTCGTTGGAAGTTATATTAATACCAATAGTACCGAAGAAAAGCCACGATTCGCTAGATCTTAGATGCATTCGGTGCGCGATGTAAGCAGTGTTATTAACGTAGTCAACCAGGATCCGATAATTTGTATCCTGAAATTAAAGAACTCATCGAGAAATGTTCTAATATAGTCGACACTTAAGAAAAAATAGTAACGGCTTGTATAACACTGAATTTAAAAACAGAATAGCATGCAAAAAATCCGCCAATTTAAGCGAATAATAGGAAACTTGGTCTAAGTCTGCTAAAGCACGCTGATGTAGGCAAGGATATATATTTTTGAAAGGATGTTGTATTTACTTTATACAACTTTCGGAAGTGATGGCCGAAACAAAGATTGGGGAAAACTAGACATTTGATCTAAAGAATATTACATACTCGTGCAGATTAATGTCGAGTTTTGACGAGATTATCGCCTGAACCACCGTGCGACATCACACTGTTGGTTATGGTTGGGCCATAACTTCCCTCTTGGTGAGGGATCGAGGCCTGTCTAACAACTCTGCTGATCTATGGGTCACAGCACCCGGTTGCAATGCAACTCCACACTGAGACAAAACTCTTCCCGCGATTTGGGTTTAAACCACAGTCACCACGACACTTCTCGAGGGGTCGCATCTACTAGTCAGAACAGAACAAAATCTGGGGGCTTCTGACTACCCGTGGCACCAGATTTAAGTGTCCGTTCAGATCTCGTAACCAAAAGACTACTTTCAGTTTTTGTTCCTTGCAACATGGGACTGATCACACACATAAAGGGTGTTTTTTATTGGGGTATAGAACTTTAAGTTGGCATCACTTTTTTAACTGGCGGCCATTTTGTCAGCTGTTAAGTGATTAATATTTAGTTTGGTTTGCCATTTCATCATGAACAGGTTGACAAAAGAACAACGCTTGCAAAATGGGCCGAAAATGAGATTCATCTCGATGCTGATATTCATCACAAAATTTTGTTCAGTGATGAGGCTCATTTTTGGTTGAATGGCTACGTCAACAAGCAAAATTGCCGCATTTGGAGTGAAGAGAATCCACATGAGACCCTTGAGACGCCATTACATCCACAAAAACTGACTGTTTGGTGTGCTCTATGGGCTGGTGGAGTCATTGGGCCATACTTCTTCCGAAATAATGCTGGAGAGTCAGTTACCGTTAATGGAGACCGGTATAGAGCCATGATAACCGACTATTTTGTTCCCGAATTGGATGGCATGAATGTGGATGAGTTGTGGTTCCAACAAGACGGCGCTACATGCCACACAGCGCACGTCACAATCGAATTATTGAAGGAAACATTCGATGAGCGCATAATTTCGCGGAATGGACCTGTCAATTGGCCACCAAGATCGTGTGATTTGACACCATTGGATTATTTTCTTTGGGGATATGTGAAGTCGCTCGTCTACGCCAACAAACTAGAAACACGTTAGGGGACTTGGAAGCCAACATTCGTGGCGTTATTGCCAACATACGGCCCCATATGCTCGAAAAAGTGGTTGAAAATTGGACCTGTAGAATTGGCTTTATTCGAGCCAGCCGCGGCGGCCACATGCCCGAAATCATATTTAAACATGAAAGGCATAAAATTATCCTTCCAATAAAGCCAAATTGATGGACATTAAAACGATTTTCTTGTGTTTTATTTCAATTCGAAGTTCTATACCTCAATAAAAAAACCCTTTACATATAAAACATGGTTGGTCAACGTTGTGATTTAGATGCCATAGCATCAACTAGAGTGTTTTGTTTTTTTATGTCGACGGTAATATTAGTCGTTATCAATATAAAAACATATTGTAAAAAAATCTGGAATCATCTGCTGATACCTTGGGCCTGGAAAATCGATGGATTTTTCAACAAGATAACGCCCATAAACATACTAAGCTTTTAATGTCTTCACTTTGGCTTTAGATAGCTGAATTTACCGCCCCAGTTTTTAGACTTTAACCCAGAAGAGAACAGGGGACATTTTGAAAACTAAGTACGAAAATATTACATTCGCAGCATTGAAACAATTGAACCCACTCTTATTCGACTTTAAACCCGTATTAATGCTCATGGTGGACTAACTAAATACATAGGGCCATATCTATAAAATGTTACAGAAGGTTAAAAATCCAGATTTCCTTTATAAAAATGGTAATTAAACCTATTGTAACTTTTTATGAATAAAGGGGGTTAAAAAAGGTCGAATAATTTGTTGTTTTTTTTTACAAAATTTTTCATTTATATATATATATAAAAATAAAATTAGATGTTTGTGATTATGTACGTAGTGGACCTTTAGATTTTTATGAAATTTTTAGGGAAACTTTAACTTATCACGGCGTGTTCCTGTCAAGTTTTTTTTTGAATATTTGTGTTTTTTAGAGAGCTATAAAGCTGAAAATTGGTAAATATATACTGGTGCTCTTCGCATTTCAAAAGTGTTGTTTTGAGTTAGAAGGCTGAAAATTGCTACATATTCAAATCACGTTTCCCCTCAACTTTTGTCAAATGCTGACGAATATTCAAGCCGTTTTTGAAATGTATTCCCAAATTTAACCCACAGTTACAAAAATTCAGGTTGGCTGTGTGAACGTGCAACTTTAGCACCCAAAAATGACGATGTCAGGAAGCTTAATGATCAAATTAATTGAAATTGCCCGGAGATTCTGCAAAATATCGTTCAATCGACACAATGATGGATCAGGATGAAACGGTAAAATACCCAACAGTATTTTTAAATTCACTAGAGCCACCAGGAATACTAACACACTGTTGACACTAAAAATAGGGTCACCGCTGATGCTCTTTCGAAACTTGAACACGCCAAAACTGGGCTAGGGAGTCAGACTCATCTTTGAAAATTTGACGCCAAATTTGATCGAGGCAACAATCACCAGCGGAAAATGCACTGATTCCACGCATACCAATGATTACCAACGATTTACCATACGAATTTAAGCGGCTTCACTTTCCATTGCTTCGTGCCACTTTCCATGTTTTAGACATAATTGTTTTTATACCAGGATTGCTATTTATATTTCGGGTCCGGCAATAAAAACAATAATTTATCATTGGAAATGCTTTTATTGTTTTTTTAAAATATGCTTTTTTAAGATCAATACACTTTTGCGTGCGCTTAAACCAATTTTCGAAGCACTTTTTCCACTCCAATTGAGAAACCTCCAAAACATGATTTTTGAACGCTGCTTCGGGCAATGAAAAACGTTGACCACGCATTTTTTCTTGATGCTAGGCAATAAGAAGAATTCATTGGGTGCCAAATCAGGGCAGCACGGTGGATGGACCATCAATTCGACATCTTGAGTGGTCAAATAGCTCATCGTTTTAGCTGATGTGTGAGAGCTCGCATTGTCGTGATGCAAAATGATCCGTCTTCTCTTATTATCTTTCCTCATTTCTTCGAACACTGTTGGCACTCAGAATTGACCTCCTACGTTCCACTAAAGGCACTGTGGCAACATGGCCGGTTATACCGAAAAAAATCATTTGCTACGACGTACTTCTTCCACGAACAGCTTTTGTTGGATTTGGCTCGTCTTGAAATACCCATACGGTCGATTGCTGTTTTGTTTCGACTTCATCTGCATAGATCCATGATTCGTCACCTGTGACAATGTTATACATTGCCTTTGAGCTACCGCAGTTGTACTTTTTCAACATCTCTTTGCACCAATACATACGAGCCTTTTTTGAGCATTCGTCATATTTGGTGGGATCCAACTAGAACAAATTTTTTTTACGGCCAAATGGACATGCACTATCCTATTGATGCTTGTCATCCTAATGCCCAAGGATGCCTCAATCTCACGGTATGTCACATGTCGGTCTTGCTTAATCAGTTCACGCACAGCATCGATTGCTGGCAAAGTGGCCGAAGTTCGACGTCCTTCACGAAATTCATCCTGGAGCGAACGGAGTCCGAGACTGAACTCTTGGTACCAGCGATTAACAATGGTTTTTGATGGTGCTTCATCCCCAAAAGTCGAAACAAGTTGATTTAAACACTCTTGACTCGATAGCCCAGGACGAAAATCGTAAAAAATCATCGCAAGAAAATGTTCACGGAATAATTCCATTTTTTGACAGAGATGAATTTTTCAACATACTGTAAACAAAAGAATTCGCCATCAAAATACAAAACGTTCTGAGTGAAGTTATGGTAAAAAATGTCAAAGTTTCCAATGGAAGTTCCAGTTTGCACCTGGGAACACAAGTATTGTGAGGACCCGAAATAATAAAAAAAGTAATCCTCGTAATGTAACTAAAAGGATTTGTTTTTTTTTATAAATAAACTTATTTGTTGAAGCCTTTCTACTATTTTTTATAATTCAAAAAAGCAGCCTTTACGAGGGTTGCTATATTTATTTCTGGCCGAGGCAACACTAAGTGTTGCCTGGCACCATCTGATAGAGAACATTGATGCCGTGCTGATAATGCAAGATCGCCATGTGACATACCTTGAGATAGAGGCATCCTTGGGCATTTCTTCCACCAGCATACATTCGATATTGCATGAAAAAAGGATTGGTCACGTTGGATCCAGCACAATTTGACAATCGCTCAAAAATTGCTCGTGTCGATTAGTGCAAAGAAATTTTGAAAAAAAACCATCGCTGTGTTTCTAAAGACATTTAAAAGATCGTCACAGGTCACGAATCATGGATCCATGCGTATGAACCCGAAACAAAACAGCAATCGACCGTGTGGGTCTTCGAAGACGAGCCAAATCCAACGAAAGTTGTTCGTGGAAGAAGCACTTCGAAGCAAATGGGCGACCGTTCGCTTGAGCAACGTAGGAAGGTCAATTCTAAGTGGTACACCCCAATTTGTTTGCCTGAAGTCTTCAGAGAAATTCGAAAAACGAACAAGAGAGGACGAATCATTGTGTACCATGACAAGCCTTTTGACCGCCCAAAACGTCCAATTGATGGGTCATCCGCCGTACAGCCCTGATTTTGCATCCAATGGCTTAGTTTTATTCCCGCACATCAAGAAAAATGCGTGGTCAACGGAAGATTCTGTTGAAGCGTTCAAAAACCATGTTTTGGAGGTGTCTCAATCGTGTATAAACCATGCTGGAGAATACTTTGAAAAGCAATAAAACCATTTTTTGATTATAAATATTCGCATTTTCATTATTAGGCCAGAAATATATATAGCAGCCCTCGTACCATGACTTTCATCACTGCTTTAATCGTGGCTACATTTCACATTAACGTGTTTTTCCCGTTATTATATTACGCAAAATGTTCATGATTTTCAGACCCATTTACGATTCAATTTATTAAAATTCTCTTAAGCTGTACGTAACTCTCTCTTCCTCTCATGGCTGCACCAACATTTCTTTTTTAAGGGTGTTCTGATAAATTAGTATTAATCATCTTATAACGGGTTTTGCTCATGACATTTATCTTCTTTATACTGCTGAGATACTTTTTCTCAGTAAACATTAACTGTATTTCTCTGTGTATCTCTGTCTCTCCTAGAATTTGTGCAATTCTTCACTAAAGAATATCGCTGTTCTAAGAGAGGTAGCAACGAACTCTCTTTTCACTTGCCAGTCTATCAGCTGTACCTGTGTTTTATTAATATTTCACCATGTATGGCCTTTTTCCTATAAAAAGGAAAAAATTAATTATGGTAGGAAGCCGTATCGTTGTTATTATGATTAGTACCCGTGAGTACTCACTCATTCACTCTTACGGTTACGGACAACCGACCGCAACACATGGGTGTAATGTTTTTGTTGTTTTTTTTATTGTTTATTAAGTTGGGACGCCCGGACGGACGGACACTCAGTCAAATTGTTAGGGTAGGAGATAAGCCTCGGCGATGATGATGGTGGTAGTAGTGGATTTTTTGTTCGCTATTCTATGATTGAGAGAAATTTAAAACAAGTAACAAAATCGTGTAGGAATTTGTGAGTGCGTCCGCCCTTCTCTATTGTTCAAGCCGTCGTACAATATGGTCAATTCTGTTTTTGGTTGTTTTGTAATTCAAACAATAGAACCCGATCCCGACCCAAAATATTTGCTGAATTATTTGTCGCATTTCGTTGATTATTTGTCGAGTAAGATCTTTTTTGTCGCTGTTGTAAACAGTAAGCGGAGAGAATGTCGTCTTGCCGAGTGAGTCCATATGACGGTAGTCTTGAAGAATCTTATGGAGAGGGAGCGACGGACATACGTTCGTGATAAGATATTGCGTATTGTTGGACAAAAGATAAGATATGTATGAACGGAATAATTCGTAAAATAGGGGTCTTTTGTTGCTTTTGATGTGTAAACATGTCGGTAGTTTTGCACAAGAACATATAGCGAGTTTTGAAATGTCTCTAACCAGGCTAGGATTGGCAACACGATAACCTTTAAAGGAAGTACTCAATCGAACTGATATTTCGCACATTGTAAGGCCTTTGCTCAAAGCAGATTAAAATGATAGCAAAAGTAATTTAAATTGAACAGCAACGGTGTGAGATGCCAAATTGATTCTGGCATTATTTGCAAGATACTTTCATTCCATTATATACGAGGGTATTTCAATAAATCCGTGACTTTTCAACTTCCCTTGTAGTTATATGAAATGCAACACTGCTCCCATCAAGTACCTTCTGTTAATAAACTACTGTCAAACCTCGAGAGAGTTCTGTCATTTAGCTTGTGTTTAACAGCTGCTCAAAATATACAACCTCGTGGATTTTGTTAAAAATGGAAAAAAGGAACTTTTATTATTTGCGGAAAAAACCGCCAATCAAACCATGGAAAAGCTTGATAAATATTATGGGGACTCTGCACCATCGATTTCAATGGTAAAAAAGTGGTTTACTGACTTTCGTTGTGGTCGCACAAGTATAAGTATAAATGACGCTGAACGTTCTAGACGGCCAATTAAGGTCAATATACCCGAAAATGTCGAAGAAATCCACGATATGGTGTTGGCCGATCGAAGAGTAAATGTGCTAAAGATTTTTGATGACATACACATTTCATATAGCATTGTGGTTTTGTGGTTTTTTTTACATGATCAGTTGGGTTTAAGAAATCTGTCTGCAAGATGGGTGCCGCGTTTGTTCTCAATTGACCATAAACGTAATCGTGTGACAACTCAAGAGGTTTGTATGGAGTTATTTAACCGCAAATCGAATGAGTTTTGCGGCGTTTTGTAACTATGGGTAAAACATGGATCCATTACAACACTCTGTAGACCAAGCCGCAGTCTAAACAATAGTTTTCTCCGGGTGAACCGACTTCGAAGACGGCCAAGGTGACTTTGTCGGCCAATAAGGTGATGGCAACAGTTTTTTTGGATGCACGCGGTATAATCCACATCGATTACCTTCAAAAGGGAAAAACAATAAACGGCGAATATTATGCCAACTTATTGGACCGATTTAACGAGGATTTAAAAAAACGACCCCATATGGCCAAGAAAAAATTATTTTTTATCAAGATAATGCACGGGTGCACACGTCTACAGTCTTAATGGCAAAATTGCATGAATTGCGTTACGAATTGGTACCTCATCCGCCATATTCTCCGTATTTAGCCCCCAGTGACTATTTCCTATTTCCAAACCTAAAGAAATGGCTCGATGAAAAGAGATTCAGCTCTAACTATGAAATAAGTGATCAAACAATAATTCCGTGACATTTTAAATAAAACAAAGTTTTTTTGCGCAAAAAGAAAATAATTGTTTTCAATATAATCTCCCTTTATCTCAATACACTTAGTCCAACGTTTCTCCAATTTTTTATCACTTCAACAAAAAAAAGGATTTTACAAGGGTCCATACAATTTGCATTTGTTTGATCAATAATTTCATCGTTGGAGCTGAATCTGTTTTCCTTGGTTTGATTGACGGTCCGCAAAAAATAATGTTAATTTCACTTTTTTCCATTTTAACAAAATCCACGAGGTTGTATGTTTTGAACAGCTGTTAAACACAAACTTAGCGTCGCAACTCTCTCAAAATTTGACAGGAGCCTTTTATCAGATGGTACTTGATGAGAGCAGTGTTGCATTTCATATAACTACGAGGGAAGTTGAAAAAGTCACAGAATTATTTAAATGCCCTCGTATGCTATTTTTAATGCATATTTTGCGTGCATCTTTTATTTTTACAGCATATTTTTTTGAGTCTTTTTTCTTATTAATTTGCACATATAAGCGCTTTAATTGTGGGTTTAAAGTGCATATTAAAGCACTAACAATTTGATTTTTAGTGCATAAAAATCCGTTCCCTAGTAATGAGTTTCGAGTCTAAGTTCCCCGCTCCGTGGGAAAATCTTGCAAGAATTCCAGCAAACCATCCTCACAATTTTACAAAAATGCCTTTCCCACCAAACAAAAAGCACCTGCAACAACAGGATACGGTTCTATCTCAAAGTAGTTCCTTTAAAACACGATTCAAAACTTGCTTGTGACAATGAATATAATTTCATATTTCATAAGGAAGTGGATGATCCTCCTGTTGTCGCAAGAATGTACCGCCTATCCGCTCAGTAGGGCATATATCCGAAGTATTGCAGTTCCCTTAAGCACAACAACAACATAAGACAAGTACGTACTTGTTGCAAGACACAAACAAAAACAACAAATAAATCCTTGTCGAAGTAACATCGCAACCACACTTGTAAAATCTCCACATTTCCCCCTTCTGATGAGTGCAACATGCTGCTGCATACTGAAAGTGAAAACTATTTTTATCCCATTGCAGATGAGCAGGGCGACAAGAGTTGCTGCTACTCGTACTTCCTTTCTAGACCACAAAGGAGACGCTTGCGATATGCAGGAAACATGGGTAGAGATTAATACGAAACCTGCCGATGAACAACATGGCACAGCCTTTAAAAAAATCAAAATGAAGACATTGTATCAACTGTTGCAACCTGCAACAGCGGCACTGCAATGGTGGTGCACTGGCAAGCGGTGGCTGAATTGTGCTGTTCCTTGGGCATGGGTGGGATCTTGTGATAAATGTCGCAGTGCCTCATTTGGTATTGTCGGTCTGTGCTGAAGCTGCTATAAGTTGTCATTTCGTATCTGTTGCATTGGGTATGCATAGATGGCGATGACAACGAACATCATTATTATGATCAGCGTCATCATCGGCATTCTTTCCCTTTTTAGTCTGGGTGGCTTTTACTTTTTGCACCTACGCCATCGAATATTGCACAGTGGGCCAACATGTAACAACAAGACTTAAGAAAACCGAGACGATTGTTTTGAATTTTTACGAAAACGGGCGTCAGAAATGCGACCAACTGTGAATATGAAAATATGGGTGCTGAAATAAAAACGACTTTTGTTTCCGCGCACAACATCTTACAGCAATGGGGACAAACGTCATTGTTATTATACCGATAGATACACAATCGCTATCCGATTCCGTCTGTCCATCTATTGTTAAAATCAAAGTTCACGCCGCGGCCCGACCGGTGGCGGTCTTTTACATCTCCAGTCTCCTCAAACAGTTTTATGCATCGGAAGACGAACATGCGGCTAATCCCTAGTGGCCGGAGCGTTTTGAAAATATCGCTTTTTTCATTTCACACTTGAAAAGCGCTATTACTGACCACTCCATGATGAAAGTTGAAACAATTTTAAAATCCCGTTACAGACTAACGCTATTGACGTTAGTTTTCAAAACCCATTTGACACTAACGGGGTATGTTCAGTTCTACTATTACAATGGGTGTGTTCAATGTTGTAACAGTATTTATGTTCCTACTAAGTAGACTTCTGCATGCGCTCAAACCAATTCTCGAAGCAGTTTTTTCACTCCGATTAAGACACCTCCAAAACATGGTTTTTGAACGCTTCAGCAGCATCTTCTGGCGACGAAAAATGTTGACCACGCATTTTTTTCATGATGTGCGGGAACAAAAACAAATCATTGGGTGCCAAGTCAGGGCTGTACGGCGGATGACCCATCAATTCGACGTTTTGGCCGGTCAAAAAGGCGCTGGTTTGAGCCGATGTGTGAGAGCTCGCATTGTCATGGTGTACAATGAATGATATTCGTCTTCTCGTGTTCGTTTTTCGAATTTCTCCGAAAACTTCAGGCAAACAAATTGTGGTTTACCACTCAGAATTGACCGTCCTATGTTGCTCAAGCGGAACAGTCGCTACATGTTTTGCCGAAGAAACAGGCGACCATTTGCTTCGAAGTGCTTCCTCCACGAACAACTTTCGTTAGATTTGGCTCGTCTTCTCAGACCCACACGGTTGATTGCTATTTTGTTTCGGGCTCACGATTCGTCACCTGTGACGATCTTATAAACGTCTTTTGAAGCACCGCGATCGTATTTTTTCAAAATTTATTTGCACCAATCGACACGAGCAGTCTTTTGAGCGATTGTCAAATTGTGCGGATTCCAAGGAGAACAAACTTTTTACGGCCAGGTGTTCAAGCAATATCGAATGTATGGATGCCTCTATCTCACGGTATGTCACATGACGATCTTCACGCACGCCATCAATGTTCTCTGGCACAACGGCCGTTTTTGGACGACTTTTGTCTTTGAGCGAGCGTCGACCACGATTGAATTCATTAAACAACAACTTTCGTTAGATTTGGCTCGTCTTGAAAGACCCACGCGGTCGATTGCTGTTTTGTTTCGGGCTCATACGCATAGATGTATGATTCGTCACCTGTGACAATCTTATAAACGCCTTTAGAAGCACCGCGATCGAATTTTTTCAAAATTTCTTTGTACCAATCGACACGAGCCTTTTTTGAGCGCGATTGTCAAATTGTGCGGGACATGACGATCTTGCATTATCAGTTCACGCACGGCATCAATGTTCACTGGCTTGAGTGAGCGTCGGCCACGATTGAATTCATTAAACCTGTTTTTCACAGTGCTATAGGATGGTGTTTAATCGCCATACAAAGATTTAGGTTCAACGATGCACTCCTGTCGTGCACTCCACGTCGAAAGTTGTGAAACATGATCGCACGATAATGTTCACGAGTTAATTCCATTTTTTTTGCCAAATTGATTTTTCTAAGTCACTGTAAACAACACAAATGATGGTTGTTTATGTTAAAAAATTTCAAACTTTCCAATGGAAATGTCAGATGAAGCCAGGCGAAGGGCAAAAGGGTTTTCCTGATTTCCAAATCTCACCAAAGCGTTATGAGCGACCAAAAAACAACAAAGGTCTCTCCCGATTAGAGGTCCTTCGCTGTAGAATTTACATGTTAACTCCTATCGTGCTCAAATGCAACAAGTAATTAAATTTGGTGAAACTATAGGTACACCATAGGGGCATAATTTAGAAAAGTTCCTGCACATAGGTCCCTTCCGAACTGAGGTACCGTCGCTTTATAAGTCTAAAAAAAATTTATCGTACTAGAATTTCGCATGGTTTATTATGGCCGACTGATAAATTACCCGGGTGATACTGGACCATACGATCCATGTTTTTCAATAGTCTTTAGACAAAGGTGGCTTCTGATTAAAGATCCTGCCTTTGTAGAAGTTACATATCAACTTCAAACGTGCTCAAATTTTAAATAGTTCGGGACCAGTAATTAAATCTGCTATAACTGGAACAAATCGGTTCTTGTTCTAGAATAGGCCCCACATAAGGATATCTCATGTATGTTACGTTTTAAACGACCACTTATTTAACTGGACGATATCGGTCCATATTAGGGATGCAAACTAAACTGGTTTTGAACCAAACCATATCACTTTTTCTGTCTAAGAATCGAACCGTAAACCAAACCACTATTAGAAAAAAATTCCGAATACTGCAAAAATTATAAAAAAAAAGTTGTTGAATACGCATCTATGAGCATGTAGCGTATTATAAACCTTATTTTTTAGTTTGTAGGAATTTTGAACAAATTTTGTACCGAACCAGATTCAAGGTTAAAGAGTACCTAATAACCACTTTTAAAAACGAACCGGCGGTTCGAACGATCTTGATTTTTGAAATGGTTTGCATTACTAGTCCATATTTGCCTATAACCCCAATGCGGAGTTACTTCCTGCTCTGAAATATTTTATCCAATCTTGCTCGAACTTAACGTAGTGCGTTGTACGAGACCTGTTAGAAACATTAGAACCGGAAACTTCTGCAACAGAGTGATGAGTGGTAGTCGGGCCTTCAGATTTAAACATATTTTTTACTTGTATTGAAATTTATCTGGGAGTGAGCCTCGAATTTAGGTGGTATGAGGCAAACACAAGTGGGCAAATTCAGTTCGACCGTGCCGAAGATTATATAGGGTATCCACCTAGAAGTATTTTTTCAAAACAAAAAAAATATAAAAATTCAAATCAAGTGTAGAATCTTTATTGGTAATTTGAAAGGACATTTTATGGCATTTATTTTTTGAAAATATTTTCCTTCAAATGTCGGCAAATGGAAATGAGCGTTCGGTGAGAAACGGAAAGATCCGCTGTTTTCGACCAAAAGTTTGTTCAGTGATGAGGCCCATTTCTGGTTCAACGGCAAAGTCAATAAACAAAATTGCTGCATTTGGGCTAAAGAGCAACAAGAAGATGTTCAACAGGTGCCATTATACCCAGAGAACTACGGTTTGGTGCGGTTTATAAGGTGGTGGAATTATCGGTGCATATTTTTTCAAAAATTATGATGGCCGGAACGTAACCGAGAATGGTGCTCGCTATCGCGCCATGATATCGATCTTTATGCTACCTAAAATCGAAGCCCGTAATCTTGACGACAATTGGTTTTAACAGGACGGTGCCACTTGCCATACAGCTGCTCAGACAATAGATCTATTGCGAGGTCATTTCGAAAAGCAGCTAATTTCACGCATTGGACAGGTGAGTTGGTCGCCTAGATCGAGTAATATCACACCTTTAGACATTTTTCATTGGGGGTTACGTAAAGTCCAAAGTCTATGCTGACAAACCAGCTACGATTCAGGTTTTGGAAGCCAACATTACGCGTGTCATACAAGCCACACCGGTCGAAATGCTCGAACGAGTCATCCCAAATTGGACCCTCAGAATGGAAACCCTAAGGCGTAATTGCGGCCAACATTTGAAGGTAATTATATTCAAATAATAAATGCCATAAAATGTGCTTTCAAATTACCAATAAAGATTCCACACTTGATTTGAATTTTTATAATTTTTTTTTGTTCTGTAAAAATACCTCTAGATGGATCACCCTATATATATCTCCTCCATCATGAACATTTTAAAGTGTTCCGTCAAAATCCACGCCAACACCATATGTTCGAAATATCAAAGTCATATCTTTATAAGTTGATTTAATATTGTCTTTAGGGTTATGTGGGCAGTGCCCCGCCCCTTTCTCCAATTTGACCACAAAATAGTCTGAAATATTTGGCTAGTCATTGGTTTCTACCTGTTAACATTTTATAACGATAACGATCGGTCCATTAGTTTGGCCATAACTGCCAATATTTTTTTTTAAATTGGGCGTGGCACCGCCCGCTTTTCCTCCACGTTGCAAATATCAGCTTCACATCTCAACTAGTTGAGATATAGCGTTTCTAAGTTTAGGATTGTTGATTTTGCTACAGGTTGACCTAGTACCTCGACCAATTTGGCCCATTTTCCATACGAACCGTTTAAGTCTACCAACACATGTCACCTAGCTTCAAACCTGTAGTTTGCTTTCTGCAGACAAACAGACGGACATGGCTAGATAATCTTAGAATTATGCAACGATTCTGAATTTATATATTATGGGGTCTCTGATGTGTTGAAAACGTAATGACCTCAATCCTATGATGGAGGGTATAAAAACGGATATATATCGTCAAATCAAGCTTCCATTGCTTTACATACTATATTACTCGTATCATTAAATAACTCGAATAAAAGCAAGTTTCACTGCGAATCCAAACCTAAGTCCCCCGGAGCATAGGGGACATACTAAATGTTTGTCCCATTTCAATATTGAAATGGAAACTGTTGATTGCAGCAACCAAATTTGACTTTAACGGAATTTCGGTAGTCCCATGTTCTATTTCGCTTTTCAGTTGTGATAACTGGCTTATTCGTTAAGTAATTCTAAATTTTCGTTAAACCAACTAAAATTTATAGTACATTTGGTTATGACAGCAATTAAATGGAGTTAGGCGACCCGATTATGCCTGTTAATAAAATAAAAAAAAATAAATTTACCTTATTTTGTTTAATTCTGTTTGAATCGAATACTAACCCATCTTCGGTGTCGTTTTTTAAAAATGCAATTGAAAAAACGCACAGCAACATTTCTTTACAATTTTACCAAACAAAATTATTTTATGTTATGTCCATGTTACAATAAAGTAGGTAGTGACATCAGCTGATTCAGAATTTGTTCTCATAGAAATCAGCTGATTCACAATTTTTTCTCATAGAAATTTAAACTGTCAAATTTGAAATTTGACAATTCATGAAATTTGTAGAGCGACATTTCTAAATCAAACACTTACAATAATTATCAGACATTCACAAAAATGCAATTTTGACATTTTCTTTCAACTGATTTTGACAGTACGAATACAGCGAACTGTTGATTTGTTGTTGTGTTAGTGACTTAACCACGTTGAATTTGTCAAACACTGAAACAAAAAAATATTAAATTAAATTGGGCAAATAAACTTGAAGTTTAGTGAGACTCACAACAAACATCATGCAATGTGGTTGAACCACCCTTTTTTAGAAATGGGTCGATCATATGAAGTATGTATGATGGCACAAGGCGGAACAAAATTAAATTCTCCAGAGGAACTTGTGGAGGCCCCAATATAGAGCAGAAGTTTTATGCTTTTACAAACGCAACACTAAACATTTATATATAGGCTGCTATAAATATTTCTGGCCTAATAATAAAAATGCGAATATTTGTCATTAAAAATGGTTTTATTTTTTTCAAAGTTGATTTATACACTTTTGCATGCGCTCAAACCAATTGTCGAAGCACTTTCTCCACTCCGATTGAGATACCTCCAAAACATGGTTGGTGACAAAATTGTTGGCCACGCATTTTTTTCTTGATGTGCGGGAATCAATTCGCCCATCAATTCGACGTTTTGGCCGGCTCGTCTTCGATGACCCACACTATCGATTGCTGTTTTGTTTCGGGCTCATACGGATAGATCCACGATTCGTCACCTGTGACGATCTTATAAACGTCCTTTGAAGCACCGCGATCGTATTTTTCCAAAATTTCTTTGCACCAATCGACAGGAGCCTTTTTTGAGCGATTGTGCGGGATCCAACGAGAGGAAACCTTTTTTACGGCCAGGTGTTTATCCAATATCGAATGAATGCTAGTGGAAGAAATGTCCAAGTATTCCTCTATTTCACGGTATGTCACATGACGATCTTCATTATGAGTTCACGCGCGGCATCAATGTTCTCTGGCGCAACGACCTTCTTCTTTGAGCGAGCGTCGGCCACGATTGAATTCATTAAATCAGTTTTTCACAGTGCTATAGGATGGTGCTTCATCGCCATACAAAGATTAAAGTTCGTCGATGAACTCTTGTCGTGACAATCCACGTCGAAAGTTGTGAAAAATGATCGCACGAAAATGTTCACGAGTTAGTCCCATTTTTTTTGCCAAATTGATTTTCTCAAGTCACTCTAAACAACACAAAGGATGGTCGTACTTCAAAACGTTCTAAGTACGTTTATGCTAAAAAATGTAAAACTTTGCAATGGAAATGTCAGACGGCGCCAGGCAACACTAAGTGTTTTTTGTCTATATTCACTTTATTCCCTTTGTACGTTTAAAACTTCATACAAATTATTTGCAAATTGTTAGCCAAACAAAACAGCTGCCTTTGAATAATCGAATTCTCTCTCTTTCTCGTATAACTCGCCTTCCCGTTTGTTTAGAAAAGGAGGATTTTATTGCTGGGAAAAATAGATTACCCGGGATTTATCTCCTAGGGAGTATTCATAATCGGGCCGATAATGGAGGTTCACTGTCGTTAATGTGCCGAATTATCTCATCCTTTATCTCTTTAATTGTTATTGTCTTGTTGGCGCTTACTTATTCTTTTAAATATCCCCACAGAAGTCCAACGGTGTCTAATCACATGATCGTGGCGGCCAATTAACGTCGCCACGACGTGAGACAACACGGTCATTAAATATCTCGTGCAAAAGTGAAATTATTTCGATGGCTGGCTGTACGGCGAACTTCGGGAGCACGCACGGGTGTTTTCACATTTTCCACAGACCCGGTTTGCTGAAACTTGCGCACAACTCTCCCGATTGTGGACACAGTTGGTCGATTATGCTGACCAAAAAAATTACAAAGTGCACGAAATGCATCTTGATTTGAATGCCTTTTTTCGTAAAAGGCTTCAATAATCTTAACGCGCTGATCAATTGTGTACCTCTCCATGGTTGAATTTGTTGAACACTAAAACAAAACAATTGTCAAATAAGGTTGGGGAAAAATTTGACGTTAAGCAGCGACGTACAATTAACATCGTGTACTAAGGTTGGACCACCCTTTATATGGCCCAAAGCAAACTTGCGAAAACAGATAAAGGCTATGCCCTGTTTGCATTTCGTTGCGTACCACTGTGCATTTTGCCCGACAGAAGATGATGATGAATATAAGAAGTGGCTGGAAACCAAAAAAGATACGTTACTTGTCTATATTTATGAATCTCCTCATATTTGGTTGACATATGCATCCACATTTGGTTAAAAGCGTTTCCAGTTTAATTTGCAATGCATTGCACATTTTTCGATAGCACAAAAACGTAGGTACAAAAAACCGACAACACCATGAAATTATGCACACGTCTGTTCGTGCATTTTCCTCCTTCAACTTCTACTCCACATCCACTATCTCCTTGAGTTGTTGTCGCTCCATAAACGCAAGTAGATGCCGTCATTGAGGAGCACAGCTGAGAGGGTTCACTGTACCTCACACACCACCGAAGCCGTCCATGGCTAGAGTGACAGCCATAATGCTGTTTTTGGAGTTTCTGCTTTGAAATGTCAATGTTTTGGTTTTGTTTTCTGTTGCCTTTGTGAGGGAGACTCAGCGACAGACAGACAGACTGACTGACTGTGTGCATTTATTTCGATAATGGTCTTAAAAATGAAATCGGTAAAGCCTAAATCTGGTTTGATTGGTCGCCGGAGCCAACCACGCATTTGACATTTTTGCTGTTTAACGGTTGTAGACCAGCTGAAAGCAGAGAACGGGTTTTAGGTGGTCACATTTTTGAAAACAAAACCTCACCAAATAGTCGAAGAAAATTATATGGAAACATTTCAAAAACTGAACCGAAGGAAAAAAAGAAAAATGTTGAGTGGAGAGATAAGAGGGCGGCAAGGACATAATTTCTATGGACAACATGACACTTACAAATTTACATACATATATAATCTACGAGGGCGACCGCAAAACTAACTGGCCTGGCACATTTTCTGTTTTACTAGCAACTTTTTTTTTGTTTTTTAAAAGCAATCTTTTATAAGCCATCTGGCAAAATTTCCGAAATATTTAATGATTATTTTCTTTGTTACAGGTGATTGAAGTAAACAAGTTTTATAATTTTTGAAAAATGGAAAATAAAGAGTTTTGTGCGGTAATTAAACACTTTTATATGAAAAGTTATACGCCACAATTAATCAAAGATGAATTGGACTCTGTTCATGGTGATAATGCACCATCATACGCCACCGTGAAATCCTGGGTTCAACAATTTAAAATGGGTCGTTCAAGTACGGAAGACGAACAACGCTCTGGAAGACCGAAAACTGCTACTACTATTGAAAACATTAGAAAAATATTTACTGAAGTGACTAAAGATAGACGAATAAAGCTCAGAGAACTTGCTGATATTGTTAAAATACACGAAAAACAAGTTTGGAGTATTTTACATGATGAACTCCACATGAAAAAGCTATCCCCAAGATATGTGCCGCGTTTGTTGACTTTGCCCCAAAAAATCGTCCGTTGGACCAATTCCGAGGAGCTTTTAGCGATTTATCAGCGTAATCCAATAGAGTTATTGCGCCGATTCATAACTGTTGATGAAACATGGATCCATCACTACATCCCAGAATGCAAAGAACAGTCAAAACAATGGATAGAAGCTGGTAAAAGTGGTCCCAAGAAGGCGAAAACTGTTAAGTCAGCAGGAAAAGTAATGGCCACAGTATTTTGGGATGCAAGCGGGATAATATTTATTGATTATCTTGAGAAAGGAAAAACTATAAATAGTGAATATTATTGTGCATTGGATCGGTTGAGTGAACAAATCAAGATAAAACGACCGCATTTAGAAAAAAAAAGTTCTTTTTCATCAAGATAATGCTCCTTCACACACTGCATTTTTAACTCAACAAAAACTGGCCAAATTACGATTTGAAATTGCTCCGCATCCACCATACAGTCCAGATTTAGCTCCTTCTGATTATTTCTTGTTTCCAAATTTAAAAAAATTCTCGGTGGCAACAAATTTTCGTCCAGCGAGGTTATTGCTGAAACTGAGGCATATTTTGAAGGTCTTGAAAAATCTTATTTTTCGGATGGAATTAAAAAACTTGAAAAACGTTTGATGAAGTGTATTGAGTTGGAAGGAGATTATGTTGAAAAATAAATAATAATAATTCCAAAAAAACGGTTCTTTTTATGTTAGGCCAGTTACTTTTGCGATCGCCCTGGTATGTCAATTGTTCAAGAGTTTAGTGGATTTTTTTAAAGAGTTCTTTCAGAGTAAAGAGTTCCTATGAAATGAATATATTTTGTTCGGATCGGAGTTATATCGATACCGACCCGGTTTCCTTTAAGTAAATCCTGGTTGTAAGTTCGCCTCATAAGTGAGATTTTGCCAAGATTTAAATTCCCTCAAAGGGGGCCCAACTAAAACGCACTATGTTAATTGTAAATAAAACAAAATCTTTTTAAAGAATTATCTTTAATATATTTTTTATTATAAAAGAAGGATCTATGACAATTATGTGTAAAACCTTAATCCATCGGATAGAGGTATGTCACCATCCATATTTCCATATTTTCAAAGACTCTGAGACACAATGGAGGCTTAATGTGGTTTATATGCCGAATTATCTCATACTTCAGCTTTTGGCTTATTGACGTAAACTTTTTCTTTTCAATATCTCCAAAGAAGTCTCACGGTGTCAAATCACATGATCGTGGCGGCCAATTAACATAGTCTCGCCGTGAGGTAACACAGCCATTGAATTTCTCATGCAAAAGAGCCATTGTTTCGTTGTCTGTGTGGTACGTGACACTGTCCTGTTGGAACCACATAACGTCCAGGTCCATATCCTCAATTTCTGGCCGCAAGAATTCCTTTATCATCTCGCGATACCGAACACCATTCACGGTAACCACTAAGTCGACCTCATTTCAGAAGAAGTACAGCCTGATGACGCCTCCAGCACCAAACCGCACCAAACAGTCACTCTCTGGATACATCGGCTTTTCAATAATCACTCGTGAATTCGCATTTGCCCAAATGCGGAAATTCTGCTTGCTAATGATCCCAATTTGCGCCTCGATTTTCTTTGTAAAGTCACCATTTACTTCTGTCTGACGCTTAAAATAATCAGCAAGCTTTAGCTCTTGAGGCAATTGAACGCTTGTAAGCGCGTAAATTTAAATCTTTATTCAAAATTTATTTTGATTTGAACGCCCATTTTCTTGAAAGGCTTTAAGAAGCCTAAATGCGTTGCTCAACTGTTTGCCTCTCCATAGTTGAATTTGTCAAACAATGAAATAAAGAAATGCCAAATTAAGTTGAAGGTACGGTGTGGCATTATGGTTGTGCCATCCTTTAGTATTGATCGTCGAAAAATTCTCAGACAATCCAGCCAGGTCCATCCGTCCTTGTATCTATTAAAAGAACGATAACGGTCAAACAAATTCACTTAGGATCCTGAAATTCTGATGATGACAATGTGGTCAAAGCTGTCTTGGATTGTAAATGGGCGAATTTGGCACAAGGAATAAAACGTTTTCCTTTGAGCGACTCAAGGTACCTATCTACTTTATACTTTTTTGAGTATTTGCTTTACAAATTAAACTTATTCGTGGACACGCATAAAAAGTACGAGGGCATATCAATAATTCCATGACTTTTCCAACTTCCCTCGTATTTATATGAAATGCATCACTGCTCCCCTCAAGTACCACCTGTTAATAGACTACTGCCAAATATCGTATTAAGAAAGTTCCGTCATTCAGTCTGTGTTTAACAGCTGTCCAAAAAAACTTTATAACTTTTTTTCTATTTAATAAGTCTGGTTAATTATTTTTTATTTTGCATATTGATTTTTAGATTTAACAAAAATGGATAACAGGGACACTAAGAACTTGGATTGTCCGCCGCTATCACGCACTGGAGCCGGTAGTTTCGGTTCAAAGAGAGTATAGGCGCACGTTTAGGAGGAAATCCTCCGAGCATGGGACTGTCAACAGAAGACCTTACCATCGAAACTCAATAAGCTGATATCCAGAAACACCAATGGTAAAAAGTGGTTTACTGACTTTCGCTGTGGTCGCACAAGTACAAATGACGGTGAACGTTCTGGACATCGAACCATACAACCATATTATGATCCTCAAAACCTCATACAACCTCATATACCTGTTTCTCATACAACCATAGTATGATCCTCACAGCCAGAGTATGATTCACACTCAACCATACTATTATCCCTGCAACCATAGTATGATTCACTCAACCATACTATGATACCCAAAATTATTTATTAGGATTGGGTTGTTATACAAAAATAGAGATTTTTATCAAGCAAGTTATTTTAAATCTCATTACACTTAGTTCATAGCCAGATTTGAGGCCATGTTTTTATTGAACATTTCATTCAAGAAATGGCTATATACTCGTACTTAAGTGCAGGCAGATTTTAAATAAACGAGAAACACTTGGAAGTGCAGTATTTCACCGAACAAAGTAAACACAATAAAAATCCCTCGAACTACCTTCCGATTGTTGTTGTTTTTTATAATGGACACCAACCACGCACATACAACATACGCATACATGTGTGCTCTATAAAACCTGTTTTGTTATTTTCATAGTCGCAACCATACGGTATGATTGCCGTAATCATATAATTGTTAACGTAAATTTTAAACAACAATACTTTTGTTACACCAACCATGTTTATATGGTTTCAACAGCCATATTTTCATTTCTAAATTTGCCAATAATACTATTGTTACATTTCAACAATATTAATATTGCCGCAATCATACTGTTGTCAAAATAAAATTCAAAAAACAATTCTATGGTTGCGATGAACATGGTTTTATTGTAGGGAGCATTTTATTGTTGCGGCGACCATATAGTAACCATATCTTTTCTCTGCGTGTATGATAACTACAGCTTCATGGATTATCTCGAACAATTATAAGGACCTACAAATACCTACTGTGATTGAGGAAATCAACAGAGTCACTACAAATTATCCGGAAAGACTTAGCAACTACACGAACCCGCTAGCAATCTCACTACTGGACGATACTGATAAGGTATCGAGGCTGAAAAGACATTACATACTGTGCCTGTCATATAGACATTAAGTCTGTTTTAAAAATGCATACACCTTTTTGGATTGTAATATCCAAAATTTTATGATGTTTATGTCATTCAATTTACTTATTGTCGAAAGACAGATTGTAAATAAAATATCGATATACAAAAAAAAAACAATTCAAGTCGCACTGGCCAATCGTCAATAGCTGCACGAACCTCGTCCGTTGAAAAATTGGCCACAGCTCGAACCACAGCAGTCTTAAGAGATCCAATGTTAGGGTATCTTTTGTGACAAACCTTGTCCTCTAAAACCGTCCACAATTTGTAATCTAATGGGTTCAAATCTGGACTGCCTGAGGGCTATTCTTCAGAGGAAATGAACGCTGGCAAATTCGAAGCCAGGCATGGGCATTTTAGCCTTATGGGCCGGCGCAGAATCCTGCTGGAAAGTCCATGGCTGGTTTTGGAACAGGGAATTGTTAAGAGGCTTCACAACAGCTTCCAAAACGGTTTCTTGGTAAACTTTGGCTATTACAGCGATACGATTCTAATTATCTGACCACTCCATGATGGAAGTTGAAATAATTTTAAAATCCCGTTACAGACTAACGCTATTGAGGTTAGCTTTCAAAACCCATATGACATTAACGGGGTATGTTGAGTTCTACTATTGAAATGGGTGTGTTCAATGTTGTAAAAGTGTTTATGACCCTACTAGGTATACTTAAGTGCAGACAGATTCTAAATAAACGAGAACCAGTCAGAAGTAGAGTATTCCACGGAAAGAAGTAAACACAATTAAAATCTCTTGCACTGCCTTCTAATTGTTGTGGTTTCATGATCTAGAGCGAGTGGTCCAGTGGTACAAGAGAGAGCCTTTATATGATCGAAACTAGCAGGCATGTCTGAACGACATTTGCGCAGATAAAGTAACAGCAGCTGTATCAAGCTATATCGTACATCCCCCGAAGATTTCACCAGAGGAGAACACGCTAAATCGACAGAAGCGCGTGGTTCTCGATCAGCTGAGATTGGAGATCAGGGACCACATGCCGTGTTGCGTCTTTTCAATTGTCCTGGCCCACTCATTGGACGCACCTAGGTAAAATGGCGCGCTAGGTATCGAAGCATATCCCCCATGGACGAACAGGACTTACAAAACAAAATCTATTGTTGTTACAACAACAATTTACCATTGCGCTGGAGTACACACCCAACGTCCAGGAAATCCAGATAAGGGCCGAAACCAAAATTTAAAACAGTGTTTAGTATTAAACTAACTAACGGGTTGAGTTGTTCGTCTTTCGATTATCCTTACTGGTAGTCTTATCCAGGTATAAAAAAAACAATTAACATGGCTGGTCGGAAATCAGAGACACGCTGCTCTGATATTAGCTCGTATTTGGTCCTTTCGTAAAATTTGTTTTGCCTACAAAATTATTTAAAAAAAATCTTTGTATTCATTTCTATTTTTTGAATTTTGATAAAACATATGTGACAGCGCATAGAGAAAGGGACCTAAGGGTAAAAAAATCAATTTTAATTGTTTTTCTTTTTTTGATGTGGACAATATCTGAGCATCGAATGAGACCGATCCCATGCCCCAAAAGTGTTCCCTCCCAGAGATGTGCGCGTTTTATGAAAGTGAAGTCGACGATTCTTAGCGCAAATAGAAAGGGACCTAATCTTTAAAATGGCTCTCTTGAACAAAACTGGTTTTTAACCTTAGGTCCCTTTCTTTTTGCACGTCACATATAATGATCCAACTTCTTTTCTTTCATAAAATCGAAATGATTTTCTTTCCACAACGCTTTTCTTCTCCAAATTTCCCGTAATCAATCACTTTTGCCGTGCACTCACTCACACACGTAAAAATTATTTGTAATGTGATCATTTCTCTTTAACCGGAAATGAGGTCTCGCTTTAGTTTTTGTTTCTTATTTCCTTGTCCGCCCCACCTCAACATGTACCGTGAGTGTTTTTCCCCCGTCTGCTCATGGTGTAATTAATTGCCACAAAAGTTGTCGGATTTCTCGGACGATCGACAGGCCGACAGACAGATGTATGGATATAAATTATCACAAATATTTCTAATTAAGTTACAATGAGAGATAATCAAGGGAAAGAAAGAATAGCCGAAAAGTGTGTAATAGAAATACGACGAAGTAAACATGCCCATTAAGAACTTGACCTTGATTTTCCTAACACCATGATCGACATGATCGAAGTCAATGAAAACACATGATTTTGTTCTTGAGTGTGAGGTATTAGTGGCTACGTAGGGGCAGAAGATAGACTGGGTCTATCATCCAGTAAACACTAGACACTCGCGTAAAATTGTGGGTCAATGTTAGCACATAATTGAAAACTACAACTGTTCGTAAATGCATTACTGCACTACATTAATTGGACACAGAGGCTAGATTCGTTGCCACAACCGAATTTTTTTTGCAAACCGAGTAAATAGAACTGAAAGTATCGGTAGAAATTACATGATGTTGAAACCGATACAATTGTTTTTTTGTATATAAATATACATACAGGGTGGGAAATTTAAAATTTTCAATTTGTATCGGCTGTGAATTTTTTTTAAATTTCAGGTTTTATTGGAATGGTTGAACTTTGTCATTTAATAACGGAACACAATATTATTCATACTCGTATGACTAACACGACAGGCTCAACCCAATTTTTCAGTATTCGATTGTTTCGGTTTCAATCTCTTTAATGGCAACTTCGATTTCATGTTTCAACGCTTTAATTGTCTCTGGATGCTTTGCGTAACATTTGTCCTTAATGGCTCCCTACAGAAAATAATCAAAAGGGCTCAAATCACAGCTCCGAGGCGACAAATTGACATCACAATTTCGGCTGATTATTCGATTTTCAAAAAAAGTGCTTAAAAAATAAATAATTGCGTTGGCTCTGTGACATGTGGCCTCGTCTAGTTGGAAACAAATGTTGTCCATGTCATACGCTTGAATTTTTGGAAACGAAAATTATTTGAGCAAGACGCTGTAACGCTCACCTTTGCGGTAACGGCGGCCCCATGCTCGTTTTTAAAGAAAAATGGCCCAATGATGTCGCAAGCCGAAAATCCACACCAAACAGTGACTTGTTGCCAATGAATGAACGGCTTTTCAAAAGTCACAAGCGGATTTTATGAACCCCATATGCGGCAATTTTGCTTATTGGCATAGCCACCGACATGAAACAGAGCTTCATCTATCAGCGATTTTTCGGTAAAATTCTTCATCTCCTGCAAAACAATCTTCAGCCCATTGGGCAAAGCGAAAACGCATCGGATGGTGTTCCATTATTACGTAATTTACAAAGTTAAACCTTTCCAACAAATCCAGAAATTTAAAAGAATCATCAGTACTTTTTTTTTCTTAAAGCCAATTCAAATTAAAAATCTTAAATCGTCCATCCTGTATAGATACTTTTATATCATAAAATCTGTCTTTTATAATATTTGTCAAGATTTTTACTAAAAAAATAAATTTAAAAATTTCTCAGTAGCCTTATACAGGGTGGAGCGCCGTAATTTGCTTATTTGATAATAAAAAAAATTGAGAACCTTAGAAAAATTCATTTTATATTTTAATTATATTGAACGGTAAGGAAATTTTTAAATTTCATGGTTCTAAATAGTGTATCTGGCAAATAACGACCTTCGCTATCTACACAGTGCTGCATACGTTTTCTAAAGTTTTCATGAACTCTTACAAGCATGTCGACTGGTATTCGGCCAATTTCAGCCTCAATATTGTTAATTAGGTCTTCCAAGGTGTTGGGACGGTTAATATACACCTTCGACTTCGGGTGACCCCAAAGAAAAAAATTTGCATGGGGCTTAGGTAGGGAGCGTGCCCATCAGTGACGCGGTCCGAATGCAGAGGTCTCTGGTGAAGTTCTTTGGGGTTTGTTACACTCCAGTACCGCACATTTTACCCAATTTACAATTGATTGCCGTCCAGGAACACGTAAGCGTGGGGGAACAGCGAATCGTAAACGAAATGCACGCTGCACTGCAATGACCGAGTGCGCATTTGAAAAATACGCTTCAACAGAAAATGACCTTTCCTCACGTGTCCAATGCATGATAGAAACTGAAAGGCATACGAATACAAATCTCCCGTCAGCCACTATAATCCACGCACACTCCTCACTCTCTTCGACCAACAGTGCCGCCACAGCCTGCAGTGCAAAAAAGCAAATTACCGTAATAATAATGTAAGTTGATATAAATGAAATTCGGGTTTTCTAAAAAGAAAACACTGTTCGTGATCCATTTCGTGGTTCCCTACTTTTTTAATGAAAAAAAAACACAGAAAATTCAAATTGAATAAGGAATGTTTATTATCATTTGAAAGAACATTCTTGCCATTTATTTTTTGAAGATTATGTCTATCAAATGTTGGCCGCGGCTACGTCTCAGAAGGTCCATCTGTAGAGTCCAATTTTCGATGATTCGTTCGAGCATTTTGATTGGTAACTGGCGAATGATGTGATGCTTTGCTCTAAGGCCTGAATCGAAGCGGGTTTGTCCGCATAAACTTTAGACTTTGGATATCCCCACAGAAAAACGTCTAACAGCGTGATATCACACGATCTTGGTGGCCAATCGACCGGCCCAAAACGTGAAATTATCTGCTCACCGAATTGAAACGTGAAATTATCTGCTCACCGAACATTGAGAGAAATAAATCCATTGATTGATGCAAATTGTCGGTTACCATGGCACAATAACGGTCGCCATTGACGGTTACGTTCTCACCGGCATCATTTTTGAAGAAATATGGACCGATGATTCCACCGGCCCACAAACCACACCAAACCGTTGTTTTTTCTGGATGAAGTGACAGCTCTTGAACCTCGTCTGGTTGCTCTTCGTTCCAAATGCGGCAATTTAGCTTGAGCCAGAAATGGGCCTCATCGCTGAACAAAATTTGGCTCATAAACGTCGGATCTTCTTGGAACTTTTCTAGAGCCCAGGCGGGCGGCTTAAGTTTTTTCACAAGCTGTATTTTGTACGCTTTCGATTTAAGATCTCGTCGTAAAATGCGTCAAGTCGTTCCATACGTCAGTCCGAGTTGCTGCGAACGGCGCCGAATCGACTCTCCGGTCTTGATGTACACTCTCAGCTACGGCACTACATTTTCTTTGCTGCGTGCTGGACGTGGCTATTCGGTCGAATATTATCCAATAATTAATGCTGGGTCTCAAGATGGGTGATGGTGTTGCGATTATGTTGACCATAAGTTGAACGAAATGCAGGAAACACGTTCCTCACAGAACGTGAATTTTCGTAATAAAGTTGAACATTTTGTAAACGTTGTTTAGGCGTAAGTCTTTGCATGATGAAATGGCAAACAATACTAAACAAAAATAACATGACAGCATGACACGACTCACACGTGATCAGTCAAAAAAAGGCTATTGAAAAAAGTATCTCTACTTGGATCACCTATTACAACTAAAAAGTAAGATGCGGCTTCCTAACTTCAGTTAAAATTAAATTCGGTTGCAGCAATACAAGTTTTATCTAATTTCGGCAGGTGGAAATCAGATCGGAATCACTGCGCGACATTTCAATTGCCCGCCACAACAATTTTTTAGTAGTTGTAAGCTAAAGTTCTCACCCCGGGTCTAATCGATCACCAATAGTTCCGTTGTAAACGAACTTGACGAAAATTTGTTGAATTTATCGGTCGATAATTTTGGCTCTGTGTTTTGGCGGATAGAAAATTGCCTTTACAGTTTGACACTCACTAACATTTTTCTTTAAGTTTAAAAACCGTTTGTGTACAATATCGTTATTCACCATACCAGCGGGTGGTGTGATGGTGGTCTTGTTACAGTTGTTGTTGTGTTGCGTCATTAGAATAGCGTTTTGCGTGGGGTTGTCTTTGATGACGTCACTAAGTCGATCGATTGGCGCTAGACCGCGTGTCAGTTTGCACTTCGATGTTGTTGCTGCATGTCTTCTGTTTCGTCTGTCGTCGTTGTTGTATTTTACTCATTGTGGGATTTTAATGGCGATTTGTTGTGTACGAGTGCTTGTTCCGATGTTTGTTTTTATTAGGAATTTTGGTTGTACGAGAATTTGAATGACTCTTTATTTGCCTCTATTGTGTCGGCAATGTGTGGAAAAAATATTACCGGTTTAGAAGCCAATTCACAGCGAAACTTGTAGCTAAAAGAAGACGTCCGTCTGTCTGTCTCATCAGTATGTGGTGGGGGTACTGACAAAATCAACAAATTGCCATATGAGTCTGGACGCAGTGGGTCAACAACACAAAGCACTTCAGTGGTGGTGGCATAAAATATTTAGAGTCCGTGCAAATAAAAAACATATTTTTAGCACAGAAAATTAAATTTTGGTTAATGCATCAAGTAATCAATTGAGCAAATACTGAATTGTGATTAATATGTTAATCAAATTAATTAAGTGAAAATTCAAAAAATTGTTTAATTGTTTTTACCCTATATTTATTATTTCGTTTGCTAAATTTACTGATCCGTTTAGAACACCTCAAAACATTGATCGTAGACACTAGTGATGTTTTAGGTAATGCCTCGAAAACTAAAGTTACGGTCACATTGGGCAAATATTTGACGAAAATGTATTTCATCATATTTGCTCATTTCATCATTCTGTCAAAATAACACAGGGTTGATTTTGTGTTTACACTACCGACAAATATTTGACAGTTTTTGTTTGTTCAAACCGATGTCAAGTAATGTCAAATAGAAGTTTGGGAAAACATGTTTGACGTGTGTTCACAATTGAATAAATATTTGACTAAAAAAAATATTTGATCAAACTGTCAAAAAATATAAATGAATTTTCTGTCAACCTTTTGAAACATATAATGCAGGAAGAAGAAAACTTTTGTGCTGTGGAGCAGCATCTTTGATAGTCTTGGAAGAAAAATTAAAATTTGTAATAAATATTTTTGTGTAGCTGAAATAAATTGCCCCGCTAATTACAAAGAAGAGGGCACAACTTCGTGAGTAAATTTCAGCCTCCGAACGTTAAGCTGTTACACTGACATCACTGATTTTACGAGGGCTGCTATATATATTTCTGTCCTAATAATGAAAATGAGAATATTTATCATCAAAAATGGTTTTTGTTGTTGTTTTTTAAAGTATTCTCCAGCATGATTTATACACTTTTGCAAGCGCTCAAACCAATTGTCGAAGAACTTTTTCCACCCCGATTGAGACACCGCCAAAAGATGGTTTCTGAACTCTTCAACAACATATTCTGGCGACGAAAATCGTTAACCACACATTTTTTTCTTGATGTGCGGGAATAAAAAGAAGCCATTGGGTGCCAAGTCAGGGATGTACGGCGGATGACCCAACAATTCGACGCTTTGGCCGGTCAACAATTCGCATTGTCATGGTACACAATGATTCGTCTTCTCTTTTTTGAATTTTTCCAAAGACTTCAGGCAAACAAATTGTGGTGTACCACTCAGAATACTGTCCTTCGTTGCTCAAGCGGAACAGTCGCCACAGGACCAGTTTTACCGAAGAAACAGGCGACCATTTGCCTCGAAGTGCTTCTTCCACGAAAAACGTTCGTTCGATTTGGCTCGTCTTCGAAGACCCACGCGGTTGATTGCGGGTTTGTTTCGGGCTCATACGCATAGATCCACGATTCGTCACTTGTGACGATCTTATAAACGTCTTTTGAAGCACTGCGATCCTATTTTTTTTAAAATTTCTTTCCATTAATCGACACGAACCGTTTTTGAGCGATTGTCAAATTGTGCTGGATCCAACGAGAACAAACCTTTTTTACGACCAGGTGTTTATGCAATATCGAATGTACTTATGCTGGCGGAAGAAATGCCCAAGGATGCCTCTACGGTATGTCACATGGCGATCTTGCATTATCAGTTCACGCACGTCATCAATGTTTTCTGCCACAGCGGCCGTTTTTGCACGACCTTCGTCTTTGAGCGAGTGTCGGCCACGATTGAATTCATTAAACCAGTTTTTCACAGTGCCATAGGATGGTGCTTTATCGCCATACAAAGATTTAGGTTCATCGATGCACTCTTGTAAAAATCCACGTCGAAAGTTTTGAAAAATGATCGCACGAAAATGTTCACGAGTTAATTCCTTTTTTTTGCCAAATTTATTTTTTCAAGTCACTGTAAATAACACAAATGATGGTCGTACTTCAAAACGTTTATGCTAAAAAATGGCGCCAGTGTTGCCTAGGCCAGAAATATATATAGCAACCCTCGTAGTTTCAACCGACTTTCAACTAATTTTTTCTCTGTGTGTGGCTTTTTAAAAAACTCCTGCTCTATCGAAGAAAGTATCGACTGCAATTTAAAAAGGCGTATGTGAAAAAAAAAAATTCGAAAAAAGAATACAAAGAATGATAAAAATTCGTTAATCAATAATACACCGGATATAAATGTAAATATGTACACACTATCATAAAGTGTGTACTTAATTACATATCATCCATTAAATTACTATGATAGCATGCCATAGTATACTCGTATCTAATGATCGTGATCGCTTAACACATCGACGACTTTATTGTATTGACTTCTTTGAACCCTTTTCGTATTCACATTTAGTTTCTTTTCTAAATCAATTAGTTCTAACATTGAATGCCACGAACGGGCGATATTTTTCCCCCACAGCCGGTACTTTTACTAACTGCCCCCCTTGTCTTTAAGTTCCAACACAATATAGTATTTTCATATTTGTACTCGTAAAGTACCAACTTATGTTTGTACATAATTAATGAGTTCTTTAATTGTTCAGTTGTTTACTCTCTAATTGAATTATGCAATATGAACTTAGCATGTAATGTTGAACCCATAAGTATGAACTCACCATAATTTAATTTTACAGACTTACTTTCAGTTGTACATAAACATTCTGTACATATGGAACCATGTCTCCATGCACATTTTTATTTTATTCTTAACATTTTATTTTTTAATTCTATATTCTCTTGAATAAGTGCTTTCTAAACTGAATTTTTCAAAACAAAAAATAGAAGAGGAAAGAAAACGTTTGTAATAATTAATTGTCATAATTCTCGACGACACTAATTAACCAGCAAATACGGCAGTTACTCGTAAACATAAATTTTACTTAAAAAACAAAAAAAAACTCTACAATGAGATAACATTTTAAAACTTAATAGGGACAAGTATTTCAAATTGTAACAATAATAATTCATAGTGCACAAAACATGATCTAATGAACTCTTAAAGCGACCAACCACTTTGACGCACACAGTGCAAGCTACGCGACACGATAGCAAAATAACACTTGTAACGGGGTCATATATACGAACCTAAATTTTTTTTTCTCGAAAACTTTACAAAACGATTCTTTAAATTCGTATAAATGGCTGCTATCATTTTTTAATTTCTTGTGTTTTTTTTTGGAGGGGGCGGGGGATGTGTTGAACATTTTAAAATGGCCAACAAATTAATTTTTAGGCCTTACTAAAAACCTTGCTGTTCTTAAACGGCCTGATCGATCATATGAAATAGAACACTACTATATTATGTAGTTAATTTTATTTTATTTAAATTTTTTTTATTAAAAAATTTAATTTTTTTTAAATGTTCATAGTCCTCATTTTTTTTTTTAATTTTTACCTAATTTGCGCTTATGTCTTACAAATCTAATACTGCATTTTCATTGGGCCATTTATTCTCGTTTTCGCTCGAAACTTTTCAAAACGTCTCAACCAATTTTCACACAATTTGTGGACGTTTTCATTCTCGTTTTGACAGTTCATTGTTTACAAACAAAGAACAACGTCGTGACTATTAAACTACTGAAATACATATTTTTCTTAAACAAATGGATAATTTAAATTATTTTTTTTTTTCTTTTAGCACGCTCATTTTTACTTTTACTTCATAAAATATCTATTTCAACAAATATGTTTGACTATTGATTAAAAATGTCTGCCTTGAGATGACCAACCAACGATAAAGAAAACGATTATTTTGGAGATGACACACTTTATTTCAGGTGGCATCGCCTGTGCGAAACGTTTTCGTTCCTCTTTCGTACAAAAACAAGTCAAAGTGAGACGTTTTCATCACTTGAATTTGTATGGGAAAACGTCTCATTTTGACTTGTTTTGGCTAAACTTTTGAAAACACTTCAAAAGTGCCTAGTGAAAAAAGAGCATAAAACAGTAATTAGATTTTTGAGACTATCATCTGGGATGATAAATGTGATTGGTGAGATAGTACAAAAATTGTTAGAAAAAAGTACCTTTTCAGCCAGAAGTACCGAATTTATCATCATTATAACGCTGTCACACCTTAAATGCAAGAAGATACACACGGTCTTACAGATTGGGTCAGAAACGAACCCTTTTTGATATTTTTCATACAAACGAGTATTACAGCAACATCTTTTCAGATTTCAGAATCCGCCTCTTTTTACAGCCGATTCGGACCCAATTTTGTACAGAACGTTTCGAATTCCAAATAACCAACCTTGATGAGATTTGGGGGACCCTTTTTTTAAAACAGCCCCGCACAAATATCTATTTCGATTTGAGGCCAGGTTGTTGAGACAGACATTCCTTGCGACTTGTTTAAAATTAAAACAAATTGTAGTAAAAAATGAGAGGTCCATTTTTGAAATAACTAGATGTGAAAAAAAGTCAAGTTGTCGATTCGCTAGTTAGAGATAAAATTATACTATAGTAGTCCTTTATGCAAAGGTCTCTCCTACTTTGAGGTCTTGTCGTTTTACAAGTCACATTTGATCGGCTCAAACCAGCGCCTTTTGACCGGCCAAAACGTGGAATTGATGGGTCATTCGCCGTACAGACCTGACTTGACACCCAATGACTTCTTTTTATTTCCGCACATCAAGAAAAAAATGCATGGTCAACGATTTTCGTCGCCAGAAGATGCTGTTGAAGCGTTCAAAAACCATGTTTCGGGGGTGTGTCAATCAGGGTTACCGTTAAAAATTTTCATAAAGGGGATTATTTTTAAAAAAGTGGCACAAAAGGGGTATTTTTTAAAAAAAGGTCGCAAACTTTTTGTAAGTTAATTTTATTTAAACAATACATATAAATTTACTAATAAAAGTAAGAAACATCACAGTAAAAACTTAGTTCCATGAAATCAGAGGTAAAATACACATTTTAACTTAAAAACAATTAATTCAATTTCTGATCCTCATGTACCCTCACTATACGATAACAAAGCGAAACAAATGTAGCAAAATTTTCTCTCAATTTAGTACTTATATGTCCATATTGACTATCATTCTCCGGATTTGACCATACAGGCCACCTGAGCCTAGCCTTTCAGCAGCTTAACCCTTTTTTGATGTATTTAAAAAGGTAAAAACTTTTTCCCCCTGGGCCAATTTCGCCCATTTACAATCCCAAACAGCAGCATGCAAGATATCTGAAAACTAGGTTGATCCGTTTGAACGTAGATCGTCTCAGACTTTTACAGGAATCAAGATTATATATACTTTATAGGGTCTCCGATCAATATTTCGTGGTGCTGCAAACGGAATGACAAATTAAATATTCTCTTTCGTGAAGGGTATAAAAAAATCCAAACATCAAAAATCAGACATGGCAGACTGCTCTACTGGATGCGCAGATGAGCCAAATGAAACTAGGCTTTTGGGCTCCTTGAAGTCATGAACCGGGTCCTTAATAGCTTCAGATTTTAAAAATAATTTCATATAAATTGGTTGGGTTTGTTGTAAAAATTTTAAACCTTGAATAAATCGGCCGGATTTTCGGCCACCTGAAATCAAGGTTGCAAAAGATGATACAATAGAACTTTTTTGATAAACTTTCGGCATCGCAAGTACCGTCACAAGCGCGGCTCATTTACGGCTAACTTAATACATTTTACAAATGTTCCGAATTGTTGACATTTTTACCCTAAAAGCACACTGTTGTGAATGAAGGCTATTCTACGAAACATTTTCAGTTACTGTTCAATCCTAATGAAATGTGCCAAATTTCCTCAAGACTGGATGTAATATGTGCGTTTCAGAGATGTGCGGTGGGACAGTTTGGAGGTTGTCTTCGCAGCCTGAGTGCAATACACATAAAGATACTCTGACACACTACTACGAGTACCCATAATGCCTAGCGTAAGCCCCAGGTTTTAACCAAACAAATTATAGTAGTTTTTTCCCCGGAGCAACTCTTAACCCTAGAAATAAGAATACGCGTATCTTTTAAAAGCAATACACATTTCGAGTTGTGGAAAGTACCAAAAGTTTAAAAAAGTGTCAAAAAGGGTATTTGTGAAAAAGGGGCAGCAAAAAGGGTCAAATTGCCACTAGTCGCACAGCGGTAACGCTGGTCTCAATCGGAGGGGATAAAGTGTTTCGACAATTGGTTTGAGCGCATGTAAAAGTGTTTAAATCATGCTGGAGAATACTTTGAAAAACAATAAAACCATTTTCGATGATAAATGTTCGCAGTTTCATTATTAGGCCAGAAATATATATAGCAGCACTTAAAGCTATCTCTGCCGCTCCCCAGAACCCATTTAAAGTTCGATTTCAAAAACAATAGTACGTTTTGTGCGACCTGTAATGGATTTTGGTAACATTCTTCTATGTCGGTCTACGATTTCTTAAAGCCTCCCACGAAATATATAGCACCCATGAAAAGGTTCTTTCCACCGTTCTAGAAGTCACATATTACGACCGACCTTGCTATAACTGCAGAGGGATTTTAGACTTTGTTTAGAGTGTAAAATAGTGGTTGTTTGGTAGCCTTGATAACTAATAGTACCCATAGTCCACTTGGACTATAAAATTGTCTCTATCTAGCTTGTACATCGCTTAGAGATAAATTTCATACTCGTAAAGCCGCCAGCGTTTTTGTACTTCCTAAATAAATCTATTCAAAGCATTTGTTGTCGTTTAATTCAAGTAAAAAAAAAAATATTTGTACAAAGGTCCTTTTTTAGGAAACTGAAAAAGGTAACAAATGGGTTAAGGGGGCACCACGGTACTTTTGCTAATCAAAGAGTATCAAAAAAGTACTAAAGTATCAACTTTATCATCCCTGACAGCCATAATTGTAGAAAAAAAACACTGGCGTTGATCGGTATCCACAAAATCATTTTTCAATGCCCATCTTTTTTTGTAAACTAAGTACAGGTTGCAAATATGACTCAATTTCAACCAATCTTTGCACATTAACAATGTTTTGACTAAGGACGAACTGTATTGAATTTGGAACATAGCTGTCTACGTATTGGTATACCTTCCATACAAAGGTCCTTTCCTATTTGGGGTCTTACCGCTCTAGAAGTCTCAATTTACCCCATACCGTGACACAATTTTTTAGAGTATATTACAATTTTTTAGAAAACGAGGGCATATCTAGAATTCCTTGACTTTTCGCATAAAACACAGTATTTTTTTGCAAAAAAAAAATATTTTTTAACATAATCTCCTTTTAGCTCAATACACTTAGTCTAACGTTTCACCAATTTTTGAATCTCTGCCAAAAAATTCGATTTTTCGAGGTCCATATAATATGCATTTGTTTGACAATAATTTCATTGTTGGAGCGTTATCTCTATCCACCGCGCCATTTTTTTAGGTTTGGAAATAGGAAATAGTCACTAAATAGGCTAAATCCGGAGAACATGGCGGATGAGGTACCAATTCGTAACCCAATTTATGCAATTTTCCCATTGAGACTGCACACTGTGTGCACCCGTGCATTATATTGATAAAAAATAACTTTTTTCGTGGACACATGGGGTCTTTTTTTAAATTTTCCTTAAATCGGTCCAATAAGTTCGCATAAAAATCGCCGTTTATTGTTTTTCCATTTTAAAGGTAATCGATGTGGATTATCACGCGTGCATCTCTAAAAACTGCTGCCATCACCTTATTGGCCGACAAAGGCACCTTGACCTTCGTCGGAGCCGGTTTCGCCCGGAGAAATCTATTGTTTAAACTGCTACTTGGTCTCTGGAATGTTGCAACAGATCCATGTTTTATTCACAGTTACAAAACGTCACAAAAACTCATTTAAATTGCGTTTAAACAACTCCAAATAATCCTTAGAAGTTGTCACTCGATTACGTTTATGGTCAATTGAGAGCAAACGCGGCATCCAACTTGCAGACAGATTTCTTAAATCAAACTGATCATGTAAAATCGAAACCCCACTGCCATATGAAATGCGTATGGCATCAAAAATCTCACGCACTTTTACTTTTCGATTCGACATTTTAGGGCCTTCCAGAACGTTCAGCGTTATTTGTACTTGTGCTACCACGAAAGTCGAAACGAAAGTCAGTAAACCATTTTGTTTACCATTGAAATCGATGGTACAGAGTCCCCATAGTATTGATCAAGCTCTTCCTTGGTTTGATTAACGGTTTTTTTCCGCAAAAATATTGTTTAATGACCACTCGAAATTGACTTTTTCCATTTTTAACAAAATCCACGAGCTTGTCCCGTTTAAACAGCTGTTAAGCACAAACTAAATGACGGAACTCTCAAAATATGACTGTAGTCTATTAAAACATGGTACTTGATGGAAGCAGTGTTGCATATTATATAACTACTAGAGAAGTTGGAAAAATCACAGAATTATTGATATGCCCTCGTATCTCAGAATGAATGTCGATCAAACACTGGCGTTGATCGGTACACGATGTCATAGGTAGGTCAACTACCTACATACATTTCATTAATGTCTTCTAATAATTAATTAAACCACAAATGAGAAAAGGAAATTTCAGCACATTAAATATAACATCCTAGTTAATTACAGAGTACCTGAGCAGATTTTCCACACTTGAGGAAACGTTTGTTGTTGTTGTCGGGGTAGTTCCGCCAAACTACCGCCTAAATTCCCTGTGGACGAAAATGGAGGAGTAGAAAGAATGTTACCGCTGCACTATCCAAATCCTCTTTTTGTTATCCCAAGCATTCATTATAATAAATCTAAATAAGTATTTACGCAAAGCATTCATGCAAAGTGTAAATATATATTTATTAATAATTAATAATATATATACTCTTTGGTCCCACGTACAAAGTTTACACATTCCGAAATAAAATAATCGTCTACTGTGCCTCTGCAATAATGTGTTTCAGAAATTAAATGTCACCCTGTTCATACACATATTTTGATATGGCTTAGCAAGTGCAACAACCCAAGAAAATGTCATGCGAAATCATTCACAATAACTACAAACGGGTTTTTGTTTTATTTTAAATTTAATAGTGTTGCCACATCTTTGACATACAGCGAGCCATGTAAGTGGCCACAGTAAGTACGAAAGAAAAAAACACAAAATGCAATGCAGCGGTGATGGAAATTGCTATGAAACTGTACAATTTTAGGTACAGATTAACCTTCTTCGGTACGTTGGAACTTTTTGTTGTTTTTTGGAACTATCGGGTTTTGGTGCGGTCTATGGTTGTACAAGTTTCACCTTGCAAAAGCCGACGACTTAACGAATAAGAGATTTATCCCTAAGCAATGTCAAATCTTCTCTATAAAATACATTGGCCATTCGGAGCCTGCGTTAAACAGTAGGGTCAGGTCAACGAGTATAAGAATTATATCTGATTTTAGAGAAGTGCCCCTTTGTTTCTTAATGGAATGTTGAGGAAATTATGTACGTACTGTCGGGTTTTTTACAGACAGCAATTTCAGATCTTGCAACACGCTCTTATCAAAAGTTCTTAATTTGGTTTGTCATTCCACCATAAATAGACTAACGTCAAAAAAAAAATACTTGAAAAGTGTGCACATTTCTTTCGACAGCCATATTCAGTACGTAAGTTGTATTGTATGCCCAAATGAGTCGATTCGCTACCGCGAACAGTGATTAGGGTTGCGTTCATCCATGCCATGCACCTTCTAGAAACTATAAGGCATACAACCTTGTTAGATCCTGCTGGTGCTAGAATCATAGACGATCGACTATCATTTGCAGCCAACAATCAGTTAATAGACACAAAATATAGAAGACAAAACACTATTTTATCTGGTCTGTGATTATGTTGATTTAGGATAATGGGCCAGTTAACAAGCAAAATTCCTACACTTTGATTTTACAGAATTAATGAGATATTCGCGGGAAAAGTCCTTTAGCATTATATACCTTTATCAGCAAGATTGGTTAAAATAAGTAATTTTTAAAGCAGAAAATACATTTTTTATAGACATATGGTCCTATTTTATTTTTTAGGTTTGATTATAAGACGCAAATAACGCATTATGATTAATAAGAACAAGATCGGATTTTCTAGAAGGTACAGCCTCAAATAGAAGACCCTTTTCTATGAAGCTATGTGAAAATATCCAATATAGTCCAACTTTACCAGGGATCGTAATTGATTGCTCGCAACACTCCATGCGAAATATGTAAGAGTGGTCAGATTTATTTTGTGGTTTGTAGAGCGAATTAACGGGTAACAAACGGCAAACCTAGTTTATGCGACACTAAAATCTTACACTTACACTCAGCTATCCCATGACAGCAGGTTTTATGATCCAGAATGACCCGAAGATCAATACTTCAGCCAAGGGATGTCACCCTGGCACACAGTTGCTGCTACAACAACAGGTTTTAATAGAATTGAAATAATAATACATAATGGTGGCTAAAACGGGTTTTAATAGATTCATTTCAGCGCGACACACATTAAATGCAAGATTTTAAACACAACACTAATGGTATTGAATAAATACACCCTAAAATCAACTGCCTTTTGTTAATGGTGGCAACGAAAACATTTTGTTATGCCTAATAATTAAGTGTTTTATACAAGTTAATGCATCGTTAAGTTCATCCGATGCCACTTCCCGTTTCTGGTTCTTTTCGGCAAACACCTTACCCTGATCTCAGCCAAAACTTTAAAATGACTGACATTTGGATCTTATCAATTTTTTTTTAAGTTGTTCGTGCTGAAAGAATTATGTTCGTACTATTTATAAAAAAAATATTCTTTTTATTATGTTGTACATTCTTTATTAAAGAAGTTTTCTTTTGTAAATTTCATCTATTTTGTAATGACGTCTTTAGAAACTTACAAACCGACTGCTTAAAATTTTGTAATTTTTCTTCGTATGTTTTATGAAAGATTTCTTGCTTTGTATGAAAAGTCATCGCTAGTCATTTGTAAGCAAATACTGAATAAAGTGTTAATTTTAAGGTACCTTTAGTCCCTTAAAGGATAACCTTTTTCCCTAGACCGATTTCGCCTATAGACAATTCAAAATAGCTAATGACCAAAAACCAACGTTATGCCATGTTTAAGAATTCTTGCTCGTTTGACCGGTATCGTGCTTTTAACAACCTTGTGTTTGGCATGGCTAGATCGACTTAGAATTTTACAACGATCACTTATTTTTACTTTCCACCATTGGAGTAAACAAAAGTAACTAAAGAATTTGAGGTATTCTGATTTGATCATTTGCAATTGAATGTCAGCGGCATCTTTTCTAAGCCGAGTTGAACGGCGTTTATAAAATTCATTTGCCCTTTACTTTTTTTAAAATGTGTTATATATTGATTGACCCGATTAAAAGTTGGGATACGTAAGTATCACACTACACACGACGGTTCGAACTTAAGAGACGTGTTTAAAAGGCTTAAAAAAACTTCAAAAAATTATTAACACAGAGTAATTCCCAAACGCTCTCTAAGTAAACCGCAAAATTTATAAAAAATTACGGGAATTTATTTCCTAGAAGTCATTGTTAAAAGCCTTTTGTGAACTCTTAAAGAAGGTTGAGAAATATAGAACAAGTTCGCAGGAAAAAAAGTATAGGTTATTAATATTAATTTAAATTTATGCAACTCTTAAAGAATTTCCTTTAAACATCAATTCTGTGAAATTACGGCCATCCCTGTTTATACTCGTAGTGGTGTTTAAGTTACATCGCAATAACTAAACTACTTTGTGCTAGAAACTACTAGAAACTAATGAGCAGGTCATTTGTGAACAAAAAGTGTCAATTCTGATCGTGTCTAAAGAAATAGTCCATGTAATCAAATCATCAGACAACACTTCAAAAGGTAACTGTTTAAATCCCTTTTAGCACTTAGCCTGGATAACTGCCCAGTATTATCCTTGAGGATATGTACTTAATCGGCTACAACCAGGCTTCTGCAAACCGTATGCTTTCTCTGGCTATGATAATATTTTTAACCTTGAGTACAAATGAAAGCGAAAGCCAATGTTCGGCTTTAGTTTCAAACGCTTTAGCTCAACTTGTATTTTTAATGTTTTCATTAGCTCGCGTTAGCGTTAGCCAAAAAATCCATCTAGCCAACAAGTCACCAGCAGTGCAAAAATATTTTCTAGACAGCTTCAAATATAAAATAACTCATGTGTTTTTTTATCTTACGTTAGCTGTCGATCAATGGGCAGCCAAAAACTGAGAAATGTTCAGTGTACTCGACGCAAAACAGATCAAAATATAAATAGACTGAAAATTAAATGACAAAAAAATTAAATGAAAATAAATGTTTAAACGTGCACGATTTTTTTACTGTTAAATAACAAAATAGAATTAATTAACTGGTTATAAAGAATATCTTAAATTTGCCTTCTACTATCTTTTGCATATAAACTTTATTACTTTTTCAACTCGAAATATTTTTTTGGCTGCTCACAATCACTTTAACCTTCAAAGCAGCCAACAATTTAGCTAAAAACAGCATTCAGGTTACTACAAAAGGCTGCTTTTGTTTTATTCATTTTCATAGCTAGTAGATGCTTTTCATAAATTTTTTGAATAGTCAGTTCTGTTATTTACTTCTTATGTTTAAAAGCGTTAGCTTTCTTTAGCTAATGACGATTTTTTCAGTTAAGGAAACCATACAAATTTTCGGCTTCGTCTAAAATCAGTGTCGCAAACCGTACCGGGTTTGAAACGAACCATATTACAATTTTGGTTTATAAAACGAACCGTAACCCAACCCATATGAAAAAAATCTCAAACCAATTTTAAATCCTTAAACTGAACTAGAACCTCGGTAAAAAGTAACTAAATTCGATTTTTAAAACCGAACCATTGGTTCAGACCTGCTCTAAACCAAACTAACTCGTAATCTGAAATTATTTGCATCCCTAGCTAAAATGGTGTCGGCCATTGAAACTCTGGTTACAACAATTTTTTTCTAACATTTTCTCTAAGAATTGAGTACAGCAGGACAGCAGTACAGCAGACATGATACAAATTAGCACTTTTTGTTAACAATTCTCTTAGTTATAAAAGTTTTTGTTAACAATTCTCTTAGTTATTGCGGTTTTGCTATGCAGCCTTAGTTGTCGAGGTTAAACCTAAAATTCCACATTCAGTTGTAGTTTAAACTAAGTTTTAGTTTAAACCAAGTTTAAACTTATAAAGTGCATATATACAAAATGTGTTTAAAATCAAAACCGAGATAACTAACTGAGCATAATAGTTTCAATTAATGAGTAAAATTCCACTTAATCTTGACGGTGGACGGTTGACTGTAGGCAGATGTTTAAGTTGGGGTTGCATTTTGCATGTGTTAAAGAGAGATAACTAAATTCAACGGTAGACTTCTGCAGGTTGCAGAATCAACCAACAGCCTTCAAGACTTAAATTAATTGTTTTGGTACAGTTGCATTACTTTTGGTACCATTTTGTACAAAAATATAAATGCCATCACTAATGCAAAGTTGTCGTTCATTCCTTCACTCAGCAGTGATGTTGAGTTTGCGCGTCCAATAACAAGTGCAAAATAGTGAGCAAAAATAAAAACGAAGAAATTCACAAGAAAATAATAAAGTGCTACAAAAAATGTCAAGGAAAATTGCAAGAAATTAATGGGGAAAATTGGAACTAAGTGAATAAAGAGGTAAACCCGAAAGATAAACGAGTACAAATAAAAGTAAGGACAAACTTTGCGGGCAATGGAGATGGTGTGTGCTTAAATTTAGTCGGACATTGTGATGTCTGTTCCGTGTTCGTCAGTGGGTGGGGGCGGTTGACAGAAAGGCAACGAGCGAATGTTGGCTGGTGGAAATTACTAAATGAGAGAGGTATAAAGAAATCCTTATGGTGAAAATCCTGTCACAAAGACGTCAAACTCTGTGTTGGCTTTGTCCTTTTGTTGTTGTTGACTGAAGGCGCTCCTGCGGTGTGGTAGAGCACTAAAAATTCCACAAAAGTTTAGTGCTTTTGCGATATTCTCCAGAGACGGTTGTTTTCTAGTAAAGAACGGAGTGGACACTAAGAAAACACAATACAGGATAAAAAGCTAAATATACTATCAGGTGGTTAAAAATACAAGTGAAATGCAAGGAAACAAAATGAAAAGGAATCGTATACCGACAAAAAAGAATTGAAGAGAAATATGAAAAAAAAGTTTTAAAAATTGCCAGCAAAAATCGAAAGTTTTACTAACGGCAACATTGGTAGAGGGTATTTATTTTCTATATGAGCATTGAAAAAATTCCTTCAATACACTCGGCAGTGCAAAGTGTGAGTGCTTTTAGTGGTGGATTTTGTAATCCCATCTTTTAGGGGTGGTTTGGCTTGTGTTAAACCGTCTGTGTGTGTGCATGTGTGTTGAAATGCCTGACAGTTGCTTCCTCCTGTACCGTCTCATCTTGTTCTCGTCCTGTTTGTCCTCTGGTATTGTTTTTCTTTTCCTTGTTACCAAATGAAGGCAGAAGAATTTACCACAACAACACAAACAAAAAGTGAAGACATCGAAACATAAAACAAAAGCGAAAACTAGGAAGTCACTCGTACTCAACGAAAAAAGAAAGAAACGAAATCCCCACTTTCCGTCGCATAACTTTCAAACAATGTGTGCAAAAACGGCGAAAAATCGATAAAAATCCATTTGACGATGTGCGATAAGCGCAAGAAACATCTCTGTGAAAAGTGAAAGAAAAAATCTTCGATTGTCTACAAAAAATAAAAATAATTATGCCACATTACTCTCCTTCACCCCAGAAATGAAAAAATAAATCCTTTGCGTGCTGTCACACAATCGCCTACAGCGTGTAAAAGAATGAATGAAAGAGAATGACCGCGTCACAGTGTTAAGAAACCTACAATATTTGGTTTAAATTGTTTGTGTTTTTTTGTGTAACTGTCTTAAGTAAAAACATTTAAAATATTTATTAATTTTAATATAAGGTGGAGAAAAAGAATCCACTATCCCATTTTCAAAAGAAATTGAGAAAATATAAAAAAAACTTAAATTGAAAATGCGAAATCCAAAATGTTGATAAAAGTACTACATAAAAAATTTTAAAATTAAAAAATAAAAGTAGATTTTCTGAACAAAATATTATATTGGGAAAGACAACTTGAAACTGCAAAATAACAATTTTAAGGCTTGGACACGCTGAAGTTTTGTTTTCTTACGCTGCGTTTTTCATAACTTCTAGTAGTCTCAAAACCACTGAAATATTAGGGATACATCTAGAAGTATTTTTCCGAACAAAAAAAATATAAAAAATCAAATCAAGTGTGGAATCTTTATTGGTAATATAAAAGCACATTTTATGGCATTAATTTTTTGAAAATAATCACCTTCAAATGTTGGCAACTGTATTATGGAAATGAGCGTTCGGTGAGAGACGGGAGAAACGCTGTTTTCGACCAAAATTTGGTTCAGTGATGAGGCCCATTTCTGGCTCAACGGCAAAGTCAATAAACAAAATTGCTGCATTTGGGCTGAAGAGCAAGAGGAAGAGGTTCAAGAGGTGCCATTAAACCCAGAGAAAATCACGGTTTGTTGCGGTGTATAAGCTGGTGGAATCATCGGTGCATATATTTTCTAAAATGATGATGGCCGGAACGTAACCGTGAATGGTGCTCGCTATCTCGTCATGATATCGGACTTTTTTTCTACCAGAAATTGAAGCCCGTATTCTTGACGACATTTGGTTTCAACAGGATGGTGCCACAGCGGCTTAAACAATGGATCTATTGAGAGTCATTTCGAAAAGCAGCTAATTTCACGTTTTGGTCAGGTGAGTTGGCCGCCTAGATCGAGTGATATCACACCTTTAGAAATTATTCTTTTGGGTTACGTAAAGTCCAAAGTCTTTGCTGACAAACCAGCTGCGATTCGGGTTTTGGAAGCCAACATTGCGCGTGTCTTTAAAGCTATACCGGTCGAAATGCTCGAACGAGTCATCCAAAATTGGACCCTCAGAATGGAAACCGTGAGGAGTAGTTGCGGCTAACATTTGAAGAAAATTATGGTAAAAAAATAAATGTCATAAAATGTACTTTCAAATAAGCAATAAAGATTCCGCACTTAATTTGAATTTTTATATTTTTTTTTTGTTCTGAAAAAATACCTCTAGATGGATATGTTAAAAATTTATGAAAATTTTACGATATTGCATTTCCGGCATAGAAATGCACTTCCAAAATTTTTTTGCTGGTTTTTGATTTTTTTCAAGGGTTTTTAGACTGATGGAAATCGAAAAATACGCAGCGTAAGAAAAAAAAACTTCAGTGTGCCTGAATCTTAACCTTTACCTAAAAGTGTACAAGTGTGTTCAATGTGATATCAATTTTATTTTAGTGTCATAAAATAATTTTAACTTTAACATATCATATTTTCTGAAAGCGTTGCTTGACACGTTCTTAATTTTTGAAAAAAGAACAACAAAAATATTTTATTTGAAAAAAGTACAAGACAAAAACTAAAATTACGTTATATTCATAGCCTCAAAAGCCTCACAAATGTATTATACATTATTTTAATATTTTGTTTGTTTTCCTTTTGCATTGATTGTTCCATTTTCGGCTTCGAATTGACTAAATTTAAGGCTATATCCGATGATACGAGGGCAGGTCAACAATTCCTTGACTTTTCCAACTTTCCTCGTAGCTATTTGAAATGCAACACTGCTCCCATAAGGTACAACCTGTTAAAAGACAACTGTCAAATTTTAAGAGAGTTACATTATATAGTTTGTGTTTAACAGCTGTTCAAAACATACAACCTCTTAAAAATTGAAAAAAGAGAATTTTTAGTGCTCTTAACGAGCCATTATTTTTCCGGAAAAATCGCCAATCAAGTCAAGCAAAAGCTTGATAAATACTATGGGGACTCTGCACCATCGATTTCAATGGTAAAAAAAAGTGGTTTACTGACTTTCGTGGTAGTCGCACAAGTGCAAATGACGCTGAACGTTCTGGGCGGCCAAGTAAGGTCAATACGAGTACACCTGAAAATGTGGGAAAAAACCAAGATATGATGTTGGCCGATCGAAAAGTAAAAGTGCGTGAGATTGTTCCCATGCGCATTCCATATGGCAGTGTAGTTTCGAATTTAAATGATTCGTGGTTTTAAGAAAGCTGCAAGCTGCGTGCCGCGATTGCCCTTTTATTAAGATAATGCACAAGTGTGCCGTCTCAATGACAAAATTGCTTGAACTGGGCTACGAATTGCTACCGTCTCAATGACAAAATTGCATGAACTGGGTTACGAATTGCTACCTATCCGCCATATTCTCCGGATTTAGCACTCAGGGACTTTTTCATATTTCCAAATGAAATTATTGATCAAGCAAATGTCTATTATATGGACCTCAAAAAATCTTATTTTTGGATGGCGTACAAAAATTTAAAAAAAATAACGTTGAACTAACAGCCCAATTCTGAATACTCCCCGGGAGATAATTCCCGGAAATAACATCCTCCTATTCTAAACAAACGGGGAGAATGGAAATAAGGGAGAGATAATTTCGATTATTCGAAGTCAGCTGTTTTGCGTCAGCTGTTTTGTTTGGCTAAAAGTTTGCAAATATTTTGCAAAGTTTCAAACGAAAAAAGTTAATAAAGTGAAGTATAAACAATATAGAAACTTAAAAACAGTATAAAAATGTTCAGTGCTGCGTTTGTAATGGTAGCTAAAGCAGAAAACGCTGAAGTGCAGCAGCAGGAGAAAAATATGCCAAATTTTGCCTTTTTTGCTCTTTAGCTCTTCCTTCATGCCATCGTAAAGGCGGTCAATAGAGCGATACACTTTTTTTGTAATTTGCTGCTGCTCCATCATTGTTTCCAGCATATTTTTTTGGATGGTTATCTCATCTGATAGAACATCGCGAGCGGAGACCTGTGCAGTCCAATGTTGGACACTTATTTTAATTTTTTTCGCCGGTGGCTTTTGGGGCGTGCCTTGTGCTGTGTCACTCTGCACCACAATACTTTCAGCCTCCTCATCGTTTGGTTCTAGTAACTCCAGAAATGCAGGTGGAAGGCTATCTGTGTTCTGTTTTTGTTTTGTGGAAGTTGAAGAGCTTTATACAAACGTGTTGGCCACACCTTCCACTGACTCCTTCATGCCAATTAAATCATACATATATGGCCTCTTCGTTTGCAGAAAACGTCTGCTCCATATTGGGGCCTCCACCAGTTCCTCTGGAGTATTTAGGTTTTGTGCCGTACATATTTCTTTTGATCGGCCCATACCTGAAAAAGGTTTCGCATTTTCGTCATTTGTGCATTGTACAAATCAAATTTTGTTGTACATACCTTCTTCCACTCGGCAACACTTTTTAATGGTGGCCCGGCTGCATTTAATTCCGCCTCCAAATTGCGCCATACCCGGTTTATCTTCTCTTTACTCCCCTTAAACCAACCTCGAGCAATGTCTGCATTCAATTGCTTTGAGGTTAGCAGAATGTCTAACTGCTTTTTGTTTGCTGTTTTTGACCTGAAAAAATAAATGTTATTTTTTTAATTTTTCATGAAAAATTTAAAATACTTACATTTTTGGCGCAACTCCCTTTCAATTTTTTGGCGAAATTATTCCCAAAAATTTTCATCACATTCTCCCTTAAATTGACATTCGTAATACCTACTTTTTTCCCGGGGAAGAGATTCCCTTTTTCGAAATTCGTTTAGAATAAGGGAAGAGGGAAAAGTGAAAAAATTCCCCGGGAGATTTTATTTAGAATAGGGGAACAGGGAATAGGGAAAAAATTCCCGGGGAATTGTTATTCAGAATCGGGCTGTAAGTGATTAAAGCAAAAAGTAGACTATGTTGAAAATAATTTTTTCTGCAAAAAAAGTGTGTTGTATTTAAAATCACGGAATTTTCGATTTGTCCTCGTATTTTCTGCCAATGCTCCATTATAACCGACTTGAGAGAGTCTTCGAATATCTCTCGTTCGTCCCACAAATGTTCGATTGGATTGAGGTCCGGTGATTGGAAAGGGTAATCCAACTGTTTCGGAGTGTGATAAAGAAGCCCTTCCTTGACTATTTTCGATGTGTGCTTGAAGTCGTTTTCTTGTTGAAAAACTCATGAACAACATAATGACGATTGGCCACAAATTTGGCTTTAAAATGTTTAGTTATTCGATTTATTCATTGTGCTTTCGATAAAAAAAACAGTTTCACCACTCCATTCACACCCCAAACCATAACCGAACCCACTCCGTGCTTTTCTGCATATAAGAGGGCGACCGCAAAACTAACTGGCCTAACATAAAAGAACCGTTTTTTGGAATTATTATTATTTATTTTTCAACATAATCTCCTTCCTACTCAATACACTTCATCAAACGTTTTTCAAGTTTTTTAATTCCACCCGAAAAATAAGAGTTTTCAAGACCTTCAAAATATGCCTTAGTTTCAGCAATAAACTCGCTATTGGACGAAAATTTTTTGACACCGAGAATTTTTTTTAAATTTGGAAACAGAAAATAATCAGAAGGAGCTAAATCTGGACTATTTGGTGGTTGCGGAGCAATTTCAAATCGTAATTCGGCCAGTTTTTGTTGAGTTAAAAATGCAGTGTGTAAAGGAGCATTATCTTGATGAAAAAGAACTTTTTTTTTCTAAATGCGGTCGTTTTATCTTGATTTCTTCACTCAACCGATCCAATAATGCACAATAATATTCACTATTTATAGTTTTTCCTTTCTCAAGATAATCAATAAATATTATACCCCTTGCATCCCAAAATACTGTGGCCATTACTTTTCCTGCTGACTTAACAGTTTTCGCCTTTTTGGGACCACTTTTACCAGCTTCTATCCATTGTTTTGACTGTTCTTTGCATACTGGGATGTAGTAATGGATCCATGTTTCATCAACAGTTATGAATCGGCGCAAGAACTCTATTGGATTACGCTGATAAATCGCTAAAAGCTCCTCGAAATTGGTCCAACTGGCGATTTTTTGGGACAAAGTCAACAAACGCGGCACATATCTTGCGGATAGCTTTTTCATGTGGAGTTCATCATGTAAAATACTCCAAACTTGTTTTTCGTGTATTTTAACAATATCAGCAAGTTCTCTGAGCTTTATTCGTCTATCTTTAGTCACTTCATTAAATATTTTTCTAATGTTTTCAATAGTATTAGCAGTTTTCGGTCTTCCAGAGCGTTGTTCATCTTCCGTACTTGAACGACGCATTTTAAAATAAATTTAAATGCATTATCAACATAAACAGAATCCAATTCATCTTTGATTAATTGTGGCGTATAACCTTTCATATAAATGTGTTTAATTACCGCACGAAACTCTTTATTTTCCATTTTTCAAAAATTATAAAGCTTGTTAACTTCAATCACCTGTAACAAAGAAAATAATCATTAAATATTTCGGAAATTTTGACAGATGGCTTGTAAAAGATTGCTTTTAAAAAACAAAACAAACAGTTGCTAGTAAAACAGAAAATGTGCCAGGCCAGTTTGTTTTGCGGTCGCCCTCGTATGTTTACCCCTACTCCGAAGTTCATATAGTTTTTCGTAACTATCTTAAGTCCGCTGCCACTGATCGGCTTTAAATTTCATCAGCGAGCTTAAATTTATGTAAGAGATTATCTTTTTGATTTTGAATGAAATCATACCATAAATACGAAATATTCTAATTTTTTTAAACGACAACGCCATCTATCGGGACTATAATGAAGAGAAACCTTTTGATCGGCCTATACAACCTAAGTTTTAAGCGCTCGTATACCGAACATTACATTTTTGTACATAAAAATTAAAAAAATGGAGGAAATTTAAGAAATCCACATTTAAATTAAATAAAGAAAACAAAATGATGTGATTTGATAAAAAAAAATTAAAATGTTTTGAACATATTAAATTGATATCCAGAAACTTATATCCGAAAACTCAAATATAAATTGTGAAATAAAACTCGAAGTGACAATGACGAAAATTACCATGCAAATTGTGGCAGGGACACACAGGCTCAATAACTTTGGGAATATGGTAGCCATATGTCATAATTTTTCGAATAAAACAATACTGGTAGACCTATTTTCTGTAAATAAATAAAAAATAAAAAAAATTACTAAAACTCCTTGCTTACTATCCGATTTTAAAATCGTCCTTTGTTTAAACAGCTCTTTTGTTGTAGAAATTCGGCCATTCAGATTGCCGACTGTCCTCAGCCACAATGAGCATATTGATTTTCGTGATTTTTTTTTAATTAAATTACTGTCTGTTAAATCTACAATCCAAATTTTAATATGAAAAATGACCGCAAATTTGGGATCTAATTCACTTCTGCAATTGGCACCCATTTTCTTACTGAAGCCCTCTGGCTCCTCGTGTAATTTTGGACAACTTATTTTAAAATCACTGTGATATTTCGACTTTAGTATTTCCGATTCTAATCATTATTTAATCTAATTAATGTCCATTAACTTATTGCGCTCAAGTCAAATAAAACATTCGATAAATGCTTACATTCAAAATATATTAAAAATCTAACAGTGAACAAATTTTATAGAATATACCATTTTTATAACCAACATACTCGTGTAAAAGCATCCATTAGGTTTGCTAGGTCTACAAATCTTAATTGACATCTAATCACTTGAGAATAACTCACAATTTAAACCAAAAAAAAAACATCAACCGTTTTCCAACCACTGTGAGCGTCAGCCAACTCTTGTGCTAAATTCTTCGACAAGCCCCACCCCCTAATGTTCGCACTACTACCTTGCCCCCCGCAACTAAATCAAAACTATAGTGGCAAATGACCTACGTCGCCGCCACACCGTTCGTCTGCCGCCCCCTCTGGCCCATGAAATCAGTGAAAATGTCCTTTTGCGTCTGTTTATACGCTCTACCGTGCAAACAACTGAACACAACAAGGAGGATACAACGCCAGCGACGACGACAGCGCGTCGGCGATACGCGCGCCTTCTCTGAGTCATAAACAGTGTGGAATAATTTTGTAATGCATGTGACGTCTATTGGACGCCAGCTAATATTGATTTAAACATTAAAATTTCGTTAACCACTCTTTTCCAACTCCTCCATTTCCATTGTAGTGTGAATTTATCGTGCGTGTGTGAACTAAATTGAGGACAATATGTGTGCGGCCAACAGATTTTAACAAAAACAAATCGTGAAAACAAAACGCAACGCTGTGTTAAGCGCGAATATCTCAAATTACAAAATTAACATACGAAGTCAATGTTTTGATTCGTCCGATATTTATCGCTTATTGAGATTTAGTTTGTTTAGCTTTGATAACGAAAAATGAAAACCCGTTTGGTTTCGCTCACGTACCGCGGTTCGGCTTCGGTTGATCCGCGCTATTCGGCCGCCATGCTGCCCTGGACGATAAATGATATCCGTTCAACGGAAAGCTATTCGAAGGTAAGTGTATTTGTAATGAATCTGTATAGTTTATTGTAACTTCCAGCTTTAAAGAGATTAAAATAGAGTCTAGTTTCAAAGGGCCCACTAGTTGTAACCTCCATTTTAGGATGGGATTTACAGGGTGGTAAAATATCAAAAAAATATGAAAGAAAATTATTTTGAAAATTATTTTTTTTTGTTTATAATTCTGACCCCTTCGGCTGGCTTCGCCGAAGCTCATGCTATGAACCCAGTTTATCAATCTGTCAGAAGAATGCCTGGCAGGTTATTCGCCTTATTTATGTTCACATAGCCTAGGTCTTCGACGGTACGAGAGCTGCTATAAATATTTCTGGTCTAATAATGAATATGCGAATATTTATCATCAAAAATGGTTTTATTGTTTCTCTAAGTATTCTGCATGCGCTCAAATTAATTGTCGAAGCACTTTTTCCACTCCTATTGAGACACCTCCAAAACATGGTTTTTGAACGCTTTAACAGCATCTTCTGGCGACAAAAATCGTTTACCACGCATTTTTTCTCTTGATGTGCGGAAATAAAAAGAAGTCATTGAGTCAGGGCTGTACGGCGTATGACCCATCAATTTGACGTTTTGGCCGGTCAAAAAGGCGCTGGTTTGAGCCGATGTGTTAAAGCTCGCATTGTCATGGTGAAATATGATTCGTCTTCTCTTGTTCGTTTTTCGAATTTCTCCAAAGAATACAGGCGAACAAATTGTGGTGTACCTACGTTGCTCAAGCGGAACAGTCGCCACATGACCAGTTTTGCCGAAGAAACAGGCGACCTTTTGCTTCGAAGTGCTTCTTCCACGAACAACTTTCGTTGGATTTGGCTCGTCTTCGAAGACCCACACGGTCGATTGCTGTTTTGTTTCGGGCTCATACGCATAGATCCATGATTCGTTACCTTTGACGATCTTATAAACGTCTTTTGAAGCACCGCGATCGTATTTTTCACAAAATTTCTTTGCACCAATCGACACGAGCCTTTTTTTGAGCGATTGCCAAATTGTGCGGGATCCAACGAGAACAAACCTTTTTTACGGCCAGGTGTTAATGCAATATCGAAAGTATGCTGGTGGAAGAAATGTCCGAGGATGGATTATCAGTTCATGCACGGCATCAATGTTCTCTGGTACAACAGCCGTTTTTGAACGACCTTCGTCTTTGACCTTCGTGGCCGACGATGTTTTTTCACAGTGCTATAGGATGGTGCTTCATCGCCATACAAAGATTTAATTTCATCGATGCACTCCACGTCGAAAGTTGTGAAAAATGAACGCACCAAAATGTCCACGAGTTAATTCCATTTTTTTTTGCCAAATTGATTTTTTCAAGTCACTGTAATCAACACAAATGATGGTCGTACGTAAAAGCGTTCTGAGTACGTTTATGCTAAAAAATGTAAAACTTTCCAATGGAAATGTCAGATGGCGTCACTTAGTGTTGCCTAGGCCAGAAATATATATATAGTAACCCTCGCATCAGAAGAATGCCTGGCAGGTTATTCGCCTTATTTATTGTTTGCATAGCCTAGGTCTTCCACGGTACCGTACAAAAACAGACTAACGGTGTCAAATCTTAGCTCCGAAGTGGCGTGGCGAATTGGCATACCGAGACGACACAAGTACCGAACATGTCGGGCAATAATCGATTAACTTGCATAAGAGTAGAGAGTCCTAAAAACTCGAGTTTCAGAAAATCCTCATTTAGATTTCTTTTTAAAACCGTCTTTTGAAAAAATCCGACTGTCGGACTTTTTTAAAGGTACAAAATCGGCATTAACTGACATTTCGGTTTAAACCTTTTGCCTTAGAATGGAAATAACTTTCCGATTCATTAACACTGGAATAGCACAAAATTTAACTAAATATTAAAAATAAGATCATATTCAAATTTGTGTTTTTATAAACTCCAAAAATTATTTTATTTTTATTATATTACTAGTTATTTAAAAACCATATATCCATGTATATGGAATCCATTTATGTGCCCCAAACAATTTTTATGGGAACTTTTTCAAAAAATCAACCTATATGACTCAAATCGGTCCATAATGAGTTGTTTGTCAATCGAAATATACCGTACCAGATTAATATCGGAATTGAAATGAAATATCTAGAGCGATTGTGTGTTATATCGGGAGAGATCATTGCACTAGGGCTATATAAACACGTGGACCGGTATGCTGATTATCTATTCTAAACTGATTACTGATCGATCGTAATGAACAGTACCCAACTTCTCCACTATTAGATGTACTATGTGCTTCTAGACTAAAAGCAAAAAATCGGCTGGACAATTGTAAGGGAGCTATATCTAAATTTAGGCCGATTTTCATAAAAGTCAACAGCCATTATCCAAAAAAAATTAATTTTGGACAACAATTGCGCCCAGTAGTTTGAAAACATGCTTTAGAATGACAGCAGATAGACGGACCGACAGATATCGTAAAATCAAATCAACTGTTGATTCTGAGTCTAGCTTAAATATTTTTGGTATTTACGTATTTCGTACTTAAATATTATAGATTTTCTTTGCATTTACAACCAACAACCAAAACAAACTGATAACCGACATATCAGGTTCTTGCTACTTTTAAGAACCCGTCCGTCAGGTTTGGGAATAAAACAGGAATGTCGGTTTTCGGTTTTGAACGCTCTACACAAGAGGGCTCTAAGTTATTGCTAGCCATGAAGTTGTGGTGCGCCAGTCGAGGGCTGGCTGAATGTCTTGCGCGAATGACTACTTTATGAGGACATACGAAATCTGGAAGACATGGTCAGTGTGGTACTCTTCTATAGTGCATGTCAAGCTAAAATTAGCTAATACACTTGTCAGGCCTTTTCTAGGCTTCGCGTTTCTCGTTGATTGATTGTGTGCCGTCGTTGCCCACAATGACGACTGCTGCACGTGGGAATCGAAGCTGGGAGAAATTTTTGTTATAAAACCTGAACGGAGTAATCTGGTACCACGGGTGACGGAAAGTACGAGGGTTGATATATATATTTCTGGTCTAGGTAACTCTTGCCTGGCGCCATCTGACATTTCCGTTGGAAAGTTTGACATTATAAAACCTGAACGGAGTAATCTGGTACCACGGGTGACGGAAAGTACGAGGGTTGATATATATTTCTGGTCTAGGTAACTCTAGCCTGGCGCCATCTGACATTTCCGTTGGAAAGTTTGACATTTTTTTTTAGCATAAACGTACTTAGAACGTTTTGACGTTCGAACATCGTTTGTGTGGTTTACAGTGACTTGAAAAAATCAATTTGGAAAAAAATGGAATTAACTGGTGAACATTTTCGTGCGATCCTTTTTCACAACTTTCGACGTGGATTATCACGACAAGAGTGCATCGATGAACTTAAATCTTTGTATGACAATGAAGCACCATCCTATAGCACCGTGAAAAAATGGTTTAATGAATTCAATTGTGGCCGACGCTCGCTCAAAGAAGAAGATCGTGAAGGTCTTCCAAAACGGCCGTTGTGCCAGAGAACATTGATGCCGTGCGCTAACTGATAATGCAAGAGCCATCCTTGGGCATTTCTTCCACCAGCATACATTCGATATTGCATGAACGCCGTAAAAACGGTTTGTTCTCGTTGGATCCCGCACAATTTGACAATCGCTCAAAAAAAGGCTCGTGTCGATTGGTGCAAAGAAATTTTGAAAAAATACGATCGCGGTGCTTCAAAAGGCGTTTATAAGATCGTCACAGGTGACGAATCATGGATCTATGCGTATGAGCCCAAAACAAAACAGCAATCGACCGTGTGGGACGAGCCAAATCCAACGAAAGTTGTTCGTGGAAGAACAGTCCTAACTTGGCTCCCAATGACTTTTATTTTATTCCCGCACATGAAGAAAAAAAAGCGTGGTCTACGATTTTCGTCGCCAGAAGATGCTGTTGAAGCGTTCAAAAACATGTTTTGGAGTTGTACGAGTATTAAACGGAGTGGAAAAAGTGCTTCGACAATAGGTTCGAGCGCATGCAAAAGTGTATAAATCATGCTGGAGAATACTTTGAAAAACAATAAAACAATTTTTGATGATAAATATTCACATTTTTATTGTTAGGCCAGAAATATATATAGCAGCCTCATATGTGTTTCTCAAGATCTCACCCAGTCATTATAGTAGTGCTAGACCTCGCTCTGAGCGATGAGGAAGCCACAGACACTTGTGTCTACATTAGGGTAGGCCGATTTGTAAGGACAGAAATGTGTCGATATTGTGCCACTGATTTTTCGAAAGCTTTTAGCATAAGGAAAAAAAAGTTCTACTACAACATATCAAAAATCATTTTAGAAGTGCCAAAATTTTTATTTTCTGACTTTTCTTAACTTCTATATTGGGCTAAGCGACAGTTCTTTCATTCAAAAGTCGCTGTTGACCATTGTTGTTGACCAATTTTCTTAATAATTTCCATTATTTCCAATAATTTCCATTATTATTCATGTGAATAATAACTGGCAAAGCAGCTGAAATTTTGAGAAATTGCAGTGGCTCTAAAATAAAAACATCTTCATTTCCCCACATATAAGATATCGTTATTTCCTCGATAAATGAGGCGTTTTTCCCTACATAATAAATTGCATATACAATTTTTTCCTGAGGATTTCGATAAACACGCAAAAAATTGCCTAAATCAAGGCATATCGTTAGCATTTCCTCCCCCAAGAAACCAAAATATAAAAATGAAATTCTCGCCGGGAAACAACTCAATCATTGATATGGAACAACAGAACGGCGGTATTTCATAAATATTAAATTGAAGCAGCAGATCGTAAATCTCAAGATGGCCGGCCATACACTTGATGAAATTGTTTCATTATTACAAGCATTTGAGCGTTGAGCGAAAGCGTTGAGCGAAAGCCAAGTCCAAAAAAAAGAAAGAAACCCATAAACATAATGAAAACATAATAAGCAAACGGAAAACGGCTAAAATAAACCTGATGAGGGCAGGGCTTTCATTCCATGCCCCGTGGTATTCCCATTTGCTGCTTAATTTAAGACAATGCCAAAATTTAAACGTATCCAAGGAACGCTCCCAAAAAAGTTTCCTTTGCCAACCGAAACACCTTCTCTACCGTTTAGTTTTTTTCTTTCCGTTTCTTCTCTTGTCATTTCCCTTAACTTCCCCTCTGTCAACAAGAACACACACTGTTTGTTTTGAAGTAGAGCAAATGATTTTTAGGGAGGGGAAAAAACTGAAAAAATCATAAAAATAATGTCGGTTAAGTATGTTTACTTTACACCGAAATTTTTCTTTCATGCCCTGAACCTCCTTCATTCCTTCTAGCATCCGTAGAACAAGAACAAGGCAAGGCAAGTGTAGGAAAAACAAATTATATTGAATGTAAGAATGTTGAAACAAATCGTTGTTCTTCTTCTTGGGGCCATTCAAGCATTTTACCCTAAATTTAACACTCGTCGAAAAAGAAGGGGGTGTAAAACAGCATGTGGGCGGGTTCATATACTTGAAGTTTATGCTGATGGTTTGCTAGAGTATCATAAAAAAGGCAATCCTTTTATTGAATATTGCTCTAGCAACATTTTAGTGTGATTGTGTTAAAAATTGTTTGGCATTAAATTTCAATATTATAGAGTTGCTTCGTCTTTGTTTCCTTTTGTCTCCTTGAATCTCCTAAGCATTAAGTCAATAATGATTTTGAGGGAAACAGAAAAGCTTCGAATCCGTTCCAGAGGCTTTAAAGTTTCAAGATATGTCATTGTCTCTATTTTTGTTGAGCTCATTGGAGGTTCATGCGCACGAGTTGCTATTTCCCTTGAAATTAGGTAAAAAAAAATCGACTTATATTAAAGAAATCAATGAAATGTATTACAACATCATTTAATTACTACATGTAATATGTTTTTTTAAAAATGGTACAATAAACAAGGTAAAGTCACTAGCCCAACAACAAATAAACAGTTCTCTGTACTGTCAAAGTCCGTTGAAAAAATGCCAAAAATAAGTTTTTGCGAATGTTTGATGATTATTGTGAAAGTTTTTGATAAACTTATAAAATACGTATTAGCTTTACAAACTTCAAGAATTGTCGTTGTCAAATTTCAAATTTGAATGTTTAAATTTCCTCTATAGTAAAATAAGTCCCCATTCACGCTAGGCAACTTTGAGAGAGAGTGATAGAGAGAGAAAAAATGTAAGGGGAACAGACACTCTCTCCTACAAACTGAGAGTTGCGGCAAGTAAAGTTGCCTAGTGTAAATGGGAACTAATTATAAACAAGGTATGGTAAATAGACCAAAAACAAATAAATAGTTCGCTATACTGTCAAAGTCCCTTGAAAGAATATGCCAAAGATAAACTTTTGTGAATGTTTGATAAGCATTGTTAAAGTTTTATAAAGAAATTTAGCTTAACAAACTTTAAGAATTGCCTGTCAAATTTAAAAGTTTAAAATTTCTACTCGTACGAGAAAAAATTAAAAATTAGCTGATAGCATTACTCTAACATCTTCATTGTACCATGATTTCTATAGAAAAAAATTGTGAATAAGCTGACTACTTGAAAGTATTTTTTTTATTGTACCATAAAGGGCTAAAACCCCCCCTTATAAATGTACACTGTTTGATTCTTTTTTGTATATGTGATGTCAAAAAAGTCTATTTTATTAAGTGGTTCTATTCGCTCTATTTGTGTATAAATGTTTACGAGATGGGAATATGCCAATATTTAAATTCACTCAACCAGATAATTTAAAGAATTTTTTTTATTTGTCCAACGCAGAAATGGAGCGATGTATATATATCCTTTGATTATTTTACTTCCATTCAATTGTATGTCTTTTATTAACGTTAAAGTCGGCTAAAATTTTTATTAATCCCATCTCTTGCGCATGAACCCCAGAAATATAGTACTTATACGAGGGCGGCCGCAAAAGTAACTGGCCTAACATAAAAAGAACCGTTTTTTTTGGAATTATTATTATTTATTATTCAACATAATCTCCTTCCAACTCAATACACTTCATCAAACGTTTTTCAAGTTTTTTAATTCCATCCGAAAAATAAGATTTTTCAAGACCTTTAAAATATGCCTCAGTTTCAGCAATAACCTCGCTAATGGACGAAAATGTTTTGCCACCGAGAATTTTTTTTAAATTTGGAAACAAGAAATAATCACAAGGAGCTAAATCTGGACTATATGGTGGATGCGGAGCAATTTCAACTCGTAATTCGGCCAGTTTTTGTTGAGTTAAAAGTGAAGGAACATTGTGTGAAGGAACATTATCTTGATGAAAAAGAACTTTTTTTTTAAATGCGGTCGTTTTATCTTGATTTCTTCACTCAACCGATCCAATAATGCGCACAATAATATTCACTATTTATAGTTTTTCCTTTCTCAAGATAATCAATAAATATTATACCCCTTGCATCCCAAAATACTGTGGCCATTACTTTTCCTGCTGACTTAACAGTTTTCGCCTTTTTGGGACCACTTTTACCAGCTTCTATCCATTGTTTTGACTGTTCTTTGCATACTGGGATGTAGTAATGGATCCATGTTTCATCAACAGTTATGAATCGGCGCAAGAACTCTATTGGATTACGCTGATAAATCGCTAAAAGCTCCTCGGAATTGGTCCAACGGACGATTTTTCGGGGCAAAGTCAACAAACGCGGCACATATCTTGCGGATAGCTTTTTCATGTGGAGTTCATCATGCAAAATACTCCCAAACTTGTTTTTCGTGTATTTTAACAATATCAGCAAGTTCTCTGAGCTTTATTCGTCTATGTTTAGTCACTTCATTAAATACTTTTCTAATGTTTTCAATAGTAGTAGTAGTTTTCGGTCTTCTGGAGCGTTGTTCATCTTCTGTACTTGAATGACCCATTTTAAATTGTTGAACCCAGGATTTCACGGTGGAGTATAATGGTGCATTATCACCATGAACAGAATCCAATTCATCTTTGATTAATTGTGACGTATAACCTTTCAAATAAAAGTGTTTAATTACCGCACGAAACTCTTTATTTTAAGTTTTCAAAAATTATAAAACTTGTTTACTTCAATCACCTGTAACAAAGAAAATAATCATTAAATAATTCGGAAATTTTGACAGATGGCTTATAAAAGATTGCTTTTAAAAAACAAAAAAAAATTGCTAGATGTCAGTGGCCTAAACAACATCAGAGTTTGAAGCCGATATGAAACTCGGCGGCGCACAGTGGTCCAGGATTAAATTAAATAACTCTTGATCTATTAAATATTTTTCTGTATAAAGGGCAATTGTAGCCAAGGTGTCAAGGATTATTTTGAGCTATTGAGTGGTTTAAAGTGGATGGGGTACAAACCAATGGTTCGGTTTTAAAAATTAATATATCGAATGCCTCTTCTACTGCGAAACTTTGCGCAGATTTTCCAGATTTGAAATAATTAATTATCAGTTCTCTTAGTTCTAATGGTGTTTGTAGGCCGCGTGGCGCCATTAATATACTTATATATATTGAATAACACTGAGCGAAATTTAATTAAAAACGAAGTATGGATGCCTGCAAACGTCAAGCATAAAAATCCGAAAATTGTACCGTTAACTAGAGCAAAACTAATTGTGGTTGCCATATGTCCCATTATTATTTTGAGCTGCATATGCTGCTTGATAGTGAATACATTTTTATAATGAATTCTTTGCCAGAAAAAAACGTACAGGGTGGAGCGAATTAATTTGCTTATAGGGAAATAAAATAAAAAAAATTATGAACCTTGGAAAAATGTATTTTATATTTTAATTATATTGAACAGTAAGGAAATTTTTAAATTACATAGTTTAAATAGTGTATCGGGCAAATATCGACCTTCGCTATCCACACACTGCTGCATTCGTTTTCTGAAGTTATCATGAACTCAACAAGCAGGTCGACTAATATTCTGCCAATTTCAGCCTCAATATGGTTAATTAGGTATTCCAAGGTGTTGGGACGGTTGATATACACCTTCGACATCAGGTGACCCCAAAGAAAAAAATCGCATGGGGCTAAGTCTGGTGTGCGTGCCTGTCAGTTCACATCACCCCCCAAAGAGATAAGCCGTCCAGGAAACATTTGCCGCAAACAATTCGTGGTAACCCTCGCTGTGTGTGCAGTGGCAGCATCCTGCTGGAATCATGTGTCCTCTAATTGCATTGCCTCAAGAGCCAGCTAAAAAAACGTCTGAATATGCCAAAAGCAAGTGATTGCTTCCGACCAGAGCTTTTCGGAGATTTCAGTACTGCTGCTCTAACTGTCTCGATGTTTTGTGGTGTTGTAATCCTACTCTCTGGTCCCCTTTGTATGACACATTCCCTGCTGTTCTCAATGAAGTTACCCAATTTACAATTAATTACCGTCCAGGAACACGTCCGCATGGGGAATAGCGAAACAAAAGCACGCAGCACTGCAATGATCAAGTGCGCATTTGAAAAATACGCTTCAACACAAGATGACCACGCACACTCTCCACTCTCTTCGACCAACAGTGCCGCCACAGCCTGCAGTGCAAAAAAGCAAACTACCGCGCTCCATCCTGCAAAATAAATTGGTATAGTAATTATTACTATAGCAGCTATATAAATACACACAACTTATGAATCAAAATCCGTTTACATAATTAAAAAATTATATATTTTTTATTGTTGTCCCATTGTAAAATTGAGACACTGTAGATAACCACGCTAGTTGTTACCTCAAAAAAACACGGCTTTTGTTCATCTGCTAGCATTAAGAAAAAAAAGTTACGAAATAAACAAAATTTAATTTTTTTTTATCCTAGAAGCACACGCTGGGTATCTGCTAGTAATTTATGCTATATATTAGAGCGCCCATAAAAAAAGTGGTATTTTTCCGCTCCCCGCTCATTTTCTAGTATATTGGGCATCAAAAATAATATCCGTGCAAACATTTTTTCAATCGGATGGAAACCGGATGGAAATTTTGACTCAAATTTGAAGTTTGACCTCTGAAAACGCTGTGAAGGGTCATAGCTAGGTCAAAAATTGTGGAAGAGCTAAATGTTTGCCTGTATATTTGCAACACAAATGCTTACGGTGTATTTTCCGAAAGTCGTCTGGCTTACAAGTTATGGCTCATCAAAGCTTGCAACTAGTTTTACTCCATTTTTAGGGCTAAAAGTCGTGACGGAATGGCCGGTTTCCATCCGATCGAAAAAAATTTTGCACGGATATTATTTTTGATGCCCAATATACTAGGAAATGAAGGGAGCGGAAAAAATCACACTTTTCCATTTTTCTATGTATTTTCTAGCCATTGGAAAGTTTGACATTTTTTAGCATAAACGTACTCAGAACGTTTTGACGTGCGACCATCTGTCTTGTTTACAGTGCGATCATTTTTCACAACTTTCGACGTGGATTATCACGACAATAGTGCATCGATGAACTTATATCTTTGTATGTCGATGAAGCACCATCCTACAGCACTGTGAAAAACTGGTTAAATGAATTCAATCGAGGCCGACGCTCGCTCAAGGACGAAGGTCGTCCAAAAACGGCCGTTGTGCCAGAGAACATTGATGCCGTGCGTGAACTGATAATGCAAGATCGTGATGTGACATACCGTGAGATAGAGACATCCTTAAGCATTTCTTCCACCAGCATACAACCGTAAAACAGGTTTGTTCTCGTTGGATCCCGCACAATTTAACGATCGTTAAAAAAAAGGCTCGTGTCGATTGGTGCAAAGAAATTTAAAAAAAAAAATACAATCGCGGTTCTTCAAAAGACGTTTATAAGATCGTCACAGGTGACGAATCATGGATCTATGCATATGAGCCCGAAACAAAACAGCAATCGACCGTGTGGGTCTTCGAAGATGAGCCAAATCCAACGGAAAGTTGTTCGTGGAAGAAGCACTTCGAAGCAAATCGTCGCCTGTTCGCTTGAGCAGCGTAGGACGGTTAATTCTGAGTGGTACACCACAATTTGTTTGCCTGAAGTCTTCGGAGAAATTCGAAAAACGAACAAAAGAAGACAAATCATTGTGCACCATAACAATCCGCCGAACAGCCCTAACTTGGCACCCAATGACTTCTTTTTATTCCCGCGCATCAAGAAAAAAATGAGTGGTCAACGATTATCTTCGCCAGAAAATGCTGTTGAAGCGTTCAAAAAAAATGTTTAGAAGGTGTCTCAATGGGAGTGGAAAAAGTGCTTCGACAATTAGTTGAGCGCATGCAAAAGTGTATGAATCATGCTGGATAATACATTGAAAAACAATAAATCCATTTTTGATGATAAATATTCGTATTTTCATTATTGGGCCAGCAGTATATGTAGCAGCCCTCGTACCTAGAACTATTTTTAGTTAACATGAGAATTTCCTAATAACATGTTTTTCAATTAACTCGCTCCAGTTTTCATCAAGTTTGCTTGGAGAAAAACAAAAATTATTATTAGAATAGAACAAGTGCATACTCGTACTATATTCTGTGTCCACATTGTTTAAAAATCACAAAGCAAAAGATGTTCCCCTACCCTGGCTTTGCATAATGAAAATGTTGATTATATTTCAAAAGCAAAGCAAAATTCTCATTTGTCTACCTCACTGAGTGAGTGCGTCTGCTGTGACGTCAGCAAAGGATATTTGTTTTTCCCCCGTTTTTTTGACGTTGTAGTCTCCCTTTGTCTTTTTCCTATGTCCGTTTTTCTTCTCGTACTTGTGGCAATATTCATTATTTGCGTTATTTTTGACTTTGTATAACAAGAAGCACGTGAATGACAACAGAAATAAATAATTAAATGTTTTAGGGCCATTTTCTGAATGTCCGATTATAGTGCCGGTTAACTTACCTGCACTTAAGTTTTTCGAACCGATATACTGTGGGCGTCAAATAAAAGAACACATCAAGTATTGGCCGTGTTCTCATAGCAACTCGCAAACGCGATAACTTAATCCCATTGGTGCTTCATCGCCATACAAAGATTTAAGTTCATCGATGCACTCTTGTCGTGATATTCCACTTCGAAAGTTGTGAAGAATGCATGTACGAAAAGGTTCACGAGTTAATTCAATTTTTTGCCAAATTGATTTTTTTCAAGTCACGGTCGTACGTAAAAACGTTCTGAGTACGTTTATGCTAAAATATGTCAAATTTTCCAATGGAACTGTCAGATGGCGCATGGTAACACTTAGTGTTGCCTAGGCCAGATTCTAGGCCTCGTATTCTCCCAATTTATACGTTTTTTTTTGGTTTTATGTAACTGAAGTCACTTCAACTATTAAATTCTTTTACTTTTTACGTTTATAAAATCATGTTATTCTGTTTGTAATCTTTTTAAATGAAATACGGAACTTGAATTTAATGTGAATAAAGAATTTTTCACACATTAAACGGAATTTGAATTAAATTTCAATAAGTAGAATTTAAGAATTGTTCCCACACCAACTACCTTTTTCAAAAAAAAAATAAGCATGACTTCAGTGGGATACAAATCAAATTACCTGGATAAGTGGAAGACTGTTTTAGTGGGAATCTCTTTAAATGGGAATAACCAGGCGGTATGTTGCGAGCCAACTTCCAGGTTCCACTGTATATGAAAAACGTTAGTGCGAGGTATTTTTTTGTAAAAAAAAAATACAAAAATTCAAATCAAGTGTGGAATCTGTTATGTTCATTCGAGTAGACATTTTATGCCATTTATTTTTGAATATAATTTCCTTTAAATGCTGGCCGCAACTACACCTCAAGATGTCCATTCTGAGGGTTCAATATTTGATGACTCGTTCGAGCATTTCGACCGGTATGGCGTTAATGACACACACCGTGATTTTCGCGGTTTAAGTCTTTTATCCTTTACTTACTGCATTAAGTTAGTAATGAAAAATTATAATAATTTTAATTGGAAACGTCCTGCAGTATTTCAACTTCCAAGGACATTTTTAGAAGTATAATTTGTTCGATTTGTTTAAGTACTATAGCTCGGCATGTACCAAGCATACGTATTTATCCATGCAAGAAATTATTTTTTTTAAGAGAAGTACTGCCGGAACTTTTTTTATATGCATGAACAAGATTGGCACTCTACGAGTAGTGCGACTTTGATACATGTGAAGATAAATTCGAATTTAACTTTCAAAATCTCAAAAAATCCCCGGTCCCCAGTGGGTTAAAAAAGTTAAATTCGAATTTATCTTCACTATTTGACGAGACAGCAGTGTGCGCATAGTGAAGTTAAATTCGAATTTAACTTCACATAGCAAGACAGAATTGCATGATTTGCTTTAGAGCGGATCTAAGTGCGTCCATGAAGGACAACTGGAAATACTTTCGGCAATCAGACTACTGCCAGATTATTGCTACTAGTACTGGCTACTATCGCTAGAAGGCCGTTTGTCTGAAATAATTTTCAGAATATTGAATTCTTCACCTGGAATATGAAATTTGGGGAAAATTGCTCTAGAGCGGATCTAAGTGCGTCCATGGAGGACAACTGGAAATACTTTCGTCAATCAGACTACTGCCAGATTATTGCTACTGGTACTGGCTACTATGACTAGAAGGCCGTTTGTCTGAAATAATTTTCAGAATATTGAATTCTTCACCTGGAATATGAAATTTGGGGAAAATTGCTCTAGAGCAGATCTAAGTGCATCCATGGAGGACAACTGGAAATACTTTCGTCAATCTGAATACTGCCAGATTATTGCTACTAGTACTGGCTACTATCGCTAGAAGGCCGTTTGTCTGAAATAATTTTCAGAATATAGAATTCTTTACCTGGAATATGAAATTTGGGAAAAATTGCTCTGGAGCGGATCTAAGTGCGTCCATGGAGGACAACTGGAAATACTTTCGTCAATCTCAATACTGCCAGATTATTGCTACTAGTATACTCTAATAACGCTATAAGGCCGTTTGTCTGAAATAACTTTCAAAATATTGAATTCTTCACCTGGAATATGAAATTTGGGAAAAATTGCTCTGGAGCGGATCTAAGTGCGTCCATGGAGAACAACTGGAAATACTTTCGTCAATCTGAATACTGCCAGATTATTGCTACTAGTATACTCTAATAACGCTATAAGGCCGTTTGTCTGAAATAATTTTCAGAATATTGAATTCTTTACCTGGAATATGAAATTTGGGGAAAATTGCTCTGGAGCGGATCTAAGTGCGTCCATGGAGGACAACTGGAAATACTTTCGTCAATCAGACTGCTGCTAGATTATTGCTACTGGTACTGGCTACTATCGCTAAAAGACCGTTTGTCTGAAATAATTTTCAGACAAACGGATTTTAACTTTACTATGCGCGCACTGCTGTCTCGTCAAATAGTGAAGATAAATTTGAATTTAACTTTTTTAACCCACTGAGGACCGCGGATTTTTTGCGTTTTTGAAAGTAAAATTCATCGTTCGTCAAAACGTCGTAATAGGCACCACTGTTATTAATTTAAAATTGAGTTAAAATTTAACACAACTTCTTTTACGTACAAATCTCAACAAACAATCTAACTTTTTTTAATTAATAGAATGTAATGAGTTTTTCTCAAATTTAAAGTTTCAAAGAAAATCGTCAAGGTATAAGGCAGTTTGAGCCAAAAATTTTCAATCGTCAACATGGACAATTTTCACGAAAAAAAAAATTCAAAATTAAGAAAAATCGGCTCTTGTGGCATCTCAGAAATAAATATCCAACCTTTCGACCGACCCTCGTTCGTAAACTTATTTTAGTAATTGTTTGCTGAAAGGACAAAAAAGGTCAGTACCTACGAAGGTTGCAGACTTCCTGACATCAGTTAAAAAAAGAAAAAGCGAAGCTATGAATAAATTGGAATTTATTTGAATGAAAAAAACACCACACGATTCTAATTACCCGGTCATTAAACGAGGGTGGTTTACCCTTATGGTATTTAATTTGTTAAAGGAAAAATAACACACGCCAATACAGAGATATCCCCTTGCAGGGATAGTCAGTCAGAAGGACAAACGCCACTCGTTGTTTACCCATGGAAGACTGATTGCCTTACCTACTTACAATAGCTGTCTCAGCAATGAGATGTACCAAGGTAGATACATAACATCCTTATTCGTTTCGACATTAATTAAATACAATTTCTATATTTAGACCAAAAGGAAAAAAAGAAAAATCTTCCCAACAACCTCTTTTAGAGCATGCCATACAAAACAATTTGTATTTCATCTCACGTATCCTTATGCCTTCTTCATTAAGCTCACCTTATTTACTTCTAACCAATCCATGCAATTAGTAAAGAAACTATTTAAAAACTCACATATGTTTCAGCCCCCTTTTTAGTGGTAAAAGCAATTTATGAGTAAATGGTTTACCTGGGGAGAGAAATGGCGAAAAAAAGGATAACAGAGAGTTACCCTTAACCCTTCAAATTCCATCAAGATGCCCCAGAATCCTTCATAAACTTGTGCCCGCCCCAAATTTTGTATTACACGGGATATTAGATTTGAGGCAATTGCGTAGAAATACAGAATTCACGGAAGAACCACATATTTTAAAAAAATCTTGTCTTCTAAATTAAAATTAATATTATTATTAAAATATAGAAATATACAGCCGGTAATAATTCTTGTTCAACTTCGTTAATGAAACTAGCTAAACTTTTTCTGAAATGTGTAAAAATTTGAATATAAAGAAAAATAAACATATAAATTGCCCTTTAAGACTTTCAGCCATAGACTGGGCACTCAACATTAATCGCTGTCATCGGCCTTTTGTATGATCCCAAGGGTATTCTGCGATTTATCCCAAATAACTTCTACATCCCTAGCCAGGCTTCCAAGTTTAATCTTGGACCTGTCGAGGTCATCAGTCTGATTTGATTTTCGCACAAAACCTACTTAGACTGGGACCGCAAACTCTAGTTGGTGCGGGACTGCCCATAAATGATTTATAAGTACTTCGATCTTGGGCATGCTTCCTCTAGTTACCAAAACCATACACATAGAAAAAAATCTGTTGAAAATCGGTCCGAACTACAGGCTGGGCCAAGAGTTTCCATGGGGTTTAAAAATTTAATAACTTTTCGTTTATATTTTTTTCAGATTATATAAATAACACAACTGAACTAAACACCAGAATAATAGAATTTTATTATTTAAATCAGAGACCAATTATTTTAACGCAAACGCATGAGTGATGAAGCACATTTTCATTTTTATGGCTTTGTTAATAAGCAGAACTGTATGTTCTGGGGTTCTGAAAATCCAAGAGCCATTCATAAACGCCAATTGCGCCCCATTAGGTGTGCCAGTATGGCGTAGGATCCCATCTGCAAATATCATAGGGCCTTACTTCTTCGAGAATATAGATGGAATTGCTGTAACCGTAAATGGAGAACGGTATCGGTTAAGGATAGAACATATTTTACGTTCTGTTCTTGAAAACAGAACTGAGATGTGGTGTCAGCAGGACGAAGCTATGCCCGAGGCACAATAACACTTTTAAGTCAAACTTTTGGAGAACAAATAATTTCCAGAAATTATTCGTTCAGCGCGATCGCTAGATTTGTCAGCACCCGACTATTTCCTTTGGGGTTATTTAAAGGAGCGAGTATATGTGAACAAGCCCGAGACAATCTTTCAACTTAAAGACAACATTGTTGCAGATATTCGAACGCTACAGCCACAAATTTTGAAAGATTTTATGGAAAATTCTCTAAAACGAGCCCATCATTGCGAAGTTGAAAACGGCGGTCATTTAAGTGACATTATTTTTTTTTACTTTGTGTAAAATAAATTTAATTTTCTATATAACGAGTATATAAGTACTTGTATAATAAGAGAAACAATTAATAAACGAAAAAGTTATTAAAGTTTTAACCCCATGTTAACTTTTGGTCCACCCTGTACAAATATTCAGTTGGATAAACATACGTTCATTTGCCAATATTCCATGGTGTTGATGGTTACATGGTTCAACTTACCATAAGATTACGATTGTTATATCCAATAAGATGGTTGTACCAACCGAATTCTGTAAAATTATTGGTTGCACAGCTGGTGCTTATGACAACCAAACAATTATGAAGTAATAATAATCTGGTACCAATATTTGGTAGTGACAACAGATACATTTTTTGCAGTAACTAAACCCAGTTTAGTTCGCTGTTGTAACTTATTACACGATGCAGCACAACTTCGGACTTTTTCGAGGGGTGAATGAATTCTTATATAGGGTGATCCATCTAGAGGTATTTTTTTCCGAACAAAAAAAATATAAAAATTCAAATCAAGCGTGGAATCTTTATTGGAAATCTGAAAGGACAATTTATGGCATTTATTTTTTGAAAATAATTACCTTCAAATGTTGGCAACTGTATTATGGAAATGAGCGTTCGGTGAGAAACGGGAAAATCCGCTGTTTTCGACCAAAATTTTGTTCAGTGATGAGGCCCATTCCTGGCTCAACGGCAAAGTCAATAAACAAAATTGCCGCATTTAGGCTGAAGAGCAACGAAAAGAGATTCAAGAGGTGGCATTATACCCAGAGAAAACCACGGCTTGGTTTGATTTATAAGCTGGTGGAATCATCGGTGCTTATTTTTTAAAAAATGATGATGGCCGGAACGTAACCGTGAATTGTGCTCGCTATCGCGCCATGATATCGATCTTTATGCTGCCTGAAATTGAAGGCCGTAATATTGACGACACTTGTTTTCAACAGGACGGTGCCACTTGCCATACAGCTGCTCAAACAATGGATCTATTGAGAGGTCATTTCGAGAAGCAGCTAATTTCACGTTTTGGACATGTGAATTGGCCGCCTAGATCGAGTGATATCACACCTTAAGACATTTTTCTTTGGGGTTACGTAAAGTCCAAAGTCTATGCTGACAAACCAGCTACGATTCAGGTTTTGGAAGCCAACATTGCGCGTGACATTAAAGCCATACCGGTCGAAATGCTCGAACGAAACATCCAAAATTGTACCCTCAGAATGGAAACCCTGAGGCGTAGTTGCGGCAAACATTTGAAGGAAATTACATTCAAAAAATAAATGCCATATAATGTCCATTCAAATTACCAATAAAGATTCCACACTTTTTTTGTTTTTGTTGTTCTGAAAACATACCTCTAGATGGATCACCCTATATAATTATTTTCAAATTCCATTTGTGACTACACATGCTGCAGGGAAGAAATTGGTGAATCGGAAAATGCTGCCAACCTATTAAAGAGGTCCTCACAATCTATTGCAATCTATATTTTTTATACAAGTACAGTTTTTGATTCATTTTTTTTAGAATTAATGTTTTCTTTGCAGTTAAAAGCATTCAATATCGTTCCCAAACTTTTTGCGATTTGATTGTCAATTCCAGTGATTCTAGTTATTGCCTCAGCAATTTCAAAAAATCTCCCAAAAGTGTTTCCATCGTTTGAGTTTTCGTATCCGTCCTTGGGACAGTCTACTTTAATTCCAACTTGTTTAAAAACCCAGCCTGTATTGGCTTCTTTCTGAGTTTTTCCTTATACTTCATTGATGTATTTTCATCGAAATTTTCCGCCAATTTAAGCAAGATACGCCAATTTAAGCAAGAATTTCATACACCTTATCCTTGATTGCAATGGCGACATTTCATATTCTTCCAGTCGTAGACTAATCCAGGGACTATGCTTATTTTTCAATATATGAAAAAAAACAAGGGATGAATGCTATACAATTTCTGCAACAATGTCTTTTTTTACCTCTATAAGAGAATGTGTTTTTTTATTTATATACCAATACTCGTACAATAATCAAACAAGAAGAGGTCTAATCGGCAAATTTGTACGAGTTTTGGGCACATTTGCACGAGATTGATTAAGTGAAACTATCAAACTGATAGTTTAAATTTTTTACAAAGGAAAGTATAGCAATTGAAAGATTTATTATATTTCATTGATTACTTTTTTTTACTAATTTGTAGTTTCTATTGTCTGTTTTAGAGGGATTCGCCAATGCAACCTCTTGTTGTTCAATTCCTGTGGTGTTTATTTTAAGAAGAGTCCTTTTATAAAAGTAGTAGATCTCGCTGAAATAAAAATATGTATCTAAATTCATATTATATACGTATGCGTTCCCTTTGCCCTTCTCTTCCAGCTGTTCAATGGAATATTTAATAGTTGACTACATAGTAGAAATCTAAATACACTTTGATTAAATTTGTTGTTGTAAGACAAAATTCATAAGTCAATGTAAATATTTCCATTGCTAATGAAATGTTGTGCTTTTCCCAAAGTTCACCTCTACGGAGTTTTCCTATGGCATTGACGCCGTCAACTTCAAAGTGCCGATAATCTAGAATAAATTTGCCACCTTCTCGCTGATGCCTTGTGAGAGTTTCCCCAGAAACTTATTCTCTTAAGAATATTCTTCGGAAAATTGTTTGACAATTTAATTAGTGTAATGGATATCTTAGAAACTTTTCTTACTCCCAAGCAACAACTATTCGTGGCGACACGAAAGGATAAGACAGAGAGGAGGAACGCATAAATACTTTGAAAAGGTACAAGAATTCTTGTTACCAGGACAATGGCAACTTCAGATTGCAAAGCTGTTCGACTTACGAGAAACAAAAGGTACTGGCAACTATTTCATAGTTTTTTGGCATAAATTGCACGTCTTCCTTAACTGGCTGCGACGACAACGCTTACATCCTTCCCTTTGAAGTTTCGAGAGCATTTCATAGCAATTAGAAAGATAAAATATCTGTGTTTTAATGTTAGCTTGGCCAACTATGCGAGAAATCCAAAAACTTTCAAACGATATAAATGAAGCTTACATCCTTAGTCGCCCACGAAGGCCAGGAGAAAATAATTAAGATGATTGTTCACGATTATGGGCCGCGTTCACCTTGTCTTTATCGCCATTTCACCGCCCGCAGTGAGAAAATAATTTGCAGGACGTTGGTTGTGTGTTTGTCCTTTTCAAGGATATCCACCGCTTTTCGAACACATCAAATTTGTGGTTGTTCGCCAAGTTTCCGGTTTTGTGATTTTAACCGCCATGTAATGCCTCATAAACGTGCGTGTGCTGGGTGAATAATTAATTAGAATCGACAGAAACACAGATGCTTCCAATTAAGGTAAGATTCTTGCTCGCCAAGCATACCAAGTCGGGGAAGTTGCACAAACCAATAGGGGTGTGCAAGTCCCTGCAATCATTTTCTAACCATTTAGCAGCTTTTAAGTACTAAATAGTGTCGTGCTTGGTGAGCAAATGTACCCCGCCAAAGATACATGCCTCCAGTAACTATTTAACCACGTTCAAAAGTGTACATTCGTCAATTCCATGTGAAAGCGATCACGTTTTACAAGTAGGACTTCGATTTTGACGAAGTTTTGTACATTGATTCACTTTGGTGTAGACCTTTTTTAAAGCGTTTTTTTAAAAAACTCCTAGCATTTATTCTAGTTACGATATTTAAGAAAATTTTTCAACATTTTTAGTGCTTTTTATGACCCTTTTTAGATATTTCTACGAGTAAAGAAAATAAAAAATCCGCGTGAATCACAAATGGAACCAAAGTTTGAGTTTTCTAATTTAAAAGTGTTTTAAAATATTTTGGAGATCGTTGCACGTTTTAATTTATAACTTGAAAAATAAAAGCGTGGCCACGAAAAACTTTTATTGCGTCATTAGCCAACATAATAACCTATACCAAAAAAAATATCCTTTACCAAAAAAAATTAAACAAAAAAAAGGAAGGTACGTCTTTTCAAAATCGGGAAATTTTGTTTTTGAAAATAAAAAGTATTATATAGATTTTTTTTAAATAAAGCCATACCTTTGATACCGTTAGGACCAATGCAAACTTTACAGCGTATCCCTCTATGGGTTAGGGTAAGTCGGTTCACCTTACTACAACTTTGTCCTTTTTTTAATGATTATTTATGGCTTGTTGCTATTTGTAATGGAAATAAAAAATTCTTCATACATGACATATAGAAAATAATTGAAAACAATGTAGAGACCGACATACGAGGGCGGTTCGGAAAGTTTTTAGCCTATCAATGAAAGAGAATAGTTAGTTTTTCAAAAATATTTTTATTTTTCAATATAATCTCCTAGAACTTCAATACACTTAGTCCAACGCTTATCTAGCAATTCTATCCCTTGATTAAAATAGTTTTCCTTAAGGTCTTCAAAATAGTGGTTTACAACTGTAATTGCATCTTCATTTGAGGTAAAACGCTTGCCAGCAATGAATTTTTTTAGATTTGGAAACAGGTAAAAGTCATTGGGAGCTAAATCAGGAGAATAAGGTGGGTGGTCAAGCAACTCGTACTTTAATTCGTTGATTTTAGCCATTGTTAAAACACTCTTGTGCGCTGGTGCGTTGCCTTGATGAAAAATTATTTTTTTTGTGTTGTAAGCCAGGACGTTTTTCTCGAATTTGTACATTTAATTGATCTAAAAGGTTGCAATAGTACTCTGAATTTATTGTTTTACCCTTTTGCAGATAGTCAATCAATAAAATACCTTTGAAGTCCCAAAAACCCGTTGCCATAACCTTACCAGCCGATTGAATTGTTTTTGCCTTCTTTGGGGCACTTCCTCCAGCTTCAGTCCAATGTTTGGATTGTTCTTTTGTCTCTGGAGTATAGTGGTGGTTCCATGTCTCATCAACAGTTATGAAACGACGCTTAAAATCCATTTTATTTCGCTGAAAACGATCCAAACAAGCTTGAGAAATGTTCATTCTTATGCGTTTTTGGTCGACTGTTAACAAGTCCGGCACCCATCTTGCAGAAAGCTTTTTCATCTGTAGTTCTTCATGCAAAATTAAATGGACTCGATCATTTGAGATGCCCATGATATTAGCTATTTCACGCACTTTTATTCGTTGATCATTTAATACCATATCATGCACTTTGGCTAAAATTTCTGTTGTTGTTGCTGTTTTTGGACGTCCACTACGTGGTTCATCTTCAATGCTTGTACGACCACGTTTAAATTCAGCAACCCAATTTTTTACTGTTGCGTATGAAGGAGCACTTTCACCTAACACATTCACCATATCATTATGAATTTCTTGTCCCGATAAACCTTTTTTATGTAAATATTTAATGACATCACGCATTTCTAATTTTTCCATTGTAAAAAAATCGCGGATGCGTCTTTTGTGAACACCTGTTTCTTTATGAAGGAGTTGCCAGATCGTTGCCAGAAATTGAACATGTGTTCATAGCAGAGATGGAAGTTTCCAAAACAATTAATTTTTTTCTGTTTATTCCGCGCTTTTTGTGCTAGGCTAAGAAGTTTCCGAACCGCCCTCGTACATTTTAATTTTTAACTCGAAACGTAGAAGCGTGGCCAGCCAACATTTTTTGTGCCATTAGCCACTATACTCGTAATAAAGATTAAACAATTTTTTTTTTAAAAAAATTAAAAAATTATTTCATATACAAAAAAGTTTTTAAAGAATTTTTTTTATAAAAGTATATTTTGCGACCTCAATTTAATACTGACAGTTAAAAGAAATTTCCATAATATCACTAGAACAAAAGTTTTGAATTTTTTAAAAAAACGTATTGAAAATGTTGCCACTGCTGTAATTTTCAGAATTTTTTAAAAACCCGAACTGTATTTTTTTATAAAGGGTGGTTAAATTTTAAGGTCCGATGTTGATTTTGAATAAACACAAATTATTTACGAAATTATTGTCATTTCTTTTTATTATGGTAAAATTGGTATGGTTCAATTATCGAATATAGGCCAAATGGCCGTCGCGACCTAGACGGCGCACCTCCGTCCGATGGTCCACATTTTCGATGACGCTGAGGCATAATTGAGGTTCTATGCCGTTAATGTGCCGATTTATCTCATTCTTTAGCTCTTGAATTGTTGCTGGCTTGTCGATGTACACCTTTTCTTTCGAATAACCCCAAAGAAATAAGTTCAACGGTGTTAAATCACATTATCTTGGCGGCAAATTAACATCGCCACGACGTTCGATAACACGGCCATTGAATTTGTCGCCCAAAAGAGCCATGGTTTTGTTAGCTGTGTGGCAAGTGGCACCGTCCAGTTGAAACCATATCCATATCATCCAATTCGGGTCATAAAAAGTTACTACAGCGAACACCATTCACAGTAACTGCCTGGCCTTGGAAAAAATACGGCCCAATGATGCCGCCATCCCATAAATACCTCCAAACAGTCACTCTTTGTGGGTGCATTGTTTTTTCGACAATCACTCTTGAATTATCATTCGCCCAAATGTGGCAATTTTGCTTATAGACGAATCCACTGAGGTGAAAATGTGCCTCATCACAGAAGATGATTTTCTTCGAAAATTTTCATAATAAGCCTGAGTAACTTCAACGTGTTGCTTGTCGCTTGTGTATCTTTCAATGGTTCAAATTGAGTTAGTCTGAAATTGAGAAATATCAAATGAAATGCAGAAAAAAAACTTGACGTTTAGGTGTGGTTCACATTCAACAACGGCCCTTAAAATTTAACCACCCTTAACACCAAAGTAAACCAATGTACAAAATTTCGTCAAAATCGAAGACCTTGTAAAAAGTGATCGATTTCACATGAAATTGGCGATAAGGGCATTTTTAACCCTTCTGTGTGTGGTAAGGTCCCAGTGGACTTTTTTGACTTCCATTCATGCATAACTTCGTTTTATACATGATCTCAAGCATGAGAAAGTCATAAGCTTCCAGTAATAAAGTGTTTTAAGTCGATTTTATTAAATTTGTTAGTGATCGTGTCATTTATTCGTATTTTATAGGTGTTTGAACAAACGCACTAAGCGTTTGTGTGTGGTAAGGTCCAGTGAGACCTACGGCGAAATATTTTATTACGACATTACCGATACCCCATTTTGACTTAAAAATAGCGTACAAAAACTGCGATTTTGCTTTCGGAACAATTAGCAACACTGATATCTTCTTACGAAATACCGTTATTTAGAAGAATCTGTCACTCTTGCTTGTAATTTTTTAGTTCTTATTGTTTTGGTTTCGAGGCTGTACATAATTTTATATTTGTATTCATTGTATTTAGTAAACATATATAGAAAATACTACGCGACTGAACGTAGCTACGCTAATTTTTTTTTTATAAGAGAATATTTGCTACAATGTCTGATCAAGATTGGGAAGCCGCGGACACGGTTCTTCGAAACAGTACTCGTTATCAGCGAATGACGGATAAAGAGCGGCGAGAAATTGATTTTAGGTTTGCTGGGTTTTTGGATGAAGATTCCGATGATGAGACTGATGGCATTGAGGGTAAAGGTGGTGACGCATCTGATATAACTTACCAGCCAGGAGATGTTTCCGATGTCGAAACGAAGGTATAGTAGAAGAAGTTGAGGAAGAAGAAGTTGAGGAAGAAGAAGTTGAGGAAGAAGAAGACGATGAGAAAACCAGCTGTTCTCCGCAGGCTCAGAGTGATTCTGAAATATTCACATCAAAGAACGGGGCAAAATGGCACAAGTGTCCACCAGCACGTGGCCGCATTCGTTCACATAACCTTGTCAACTATGGTAGATGCAAACCGGGACCTTCGAGTACTACAAATGACCCCTTTACCATCTTCGATCATTGATAACCGTAAAAATTGCATACATTATAATTCGTGAGACAAATCGGAAAGCAAATACAGAAACGACAGAATGGAACCTAGAAAATCCTACAAATAATAAGGAGTGGGAACCATTTACGCTCAAGGAATTTTATGCATTGTTAGCATTTGTTTTGTATGCTGGACTTTCTAAGTCGAATACTGAGCCAGCTAAAGAGCTATGGAGTAAAACTCGAGACCCTTTATACAAAGCTGCAATGTCCTTTTAAAGATTTTCGGCAATAAAACGGTTTATCCGATTTGATAACGCGTTGACACAACCGGAACGGTTACCAAGTAGCAAAACAGCTGTTATTGACGACGTTTGGGCAATGATGCAGCAAAATTTGGCGGCAGCTTACACTCCACATGACTCTATATGTAGAGATGAGCAACTATTTGCCTATAGAGGCCGAACGCGATTTACTCAATACATTCCGTCTAAGCCAGCCATGTACGGAATAAAAATTTGGTGGCTATGTGATTCAAAATCGTACTATCCCGTAAAGGAAGAAATTTACTCTGGTAAATTACCAGGTCAAGAACGTGAAATTAACCAGGGCCAACGTGTAGTCCTTCAGCTGGCTGAAAAATACCTAAATACAGGCCGAACTATTTATGCCGATAATTTTTTCTCATGCTTAGATTTAGCAAAAATTGTAATGAGAGAGAAAACTGCCTAAGTGGGTACCGTTCGAACAAATAAGCCGTTTATACCTCAAGATTTTGTTTGGATTTAACGAAGGAGATGTTGCATATGTACCAAAAAAATAAAGCTGTCTTGCTCTTGTCCACAGTGCACTACACTTGTGAGGTGGACAACAATTCAGATAAACATAAACTAGTAGCAATTCTAGACTACAATGCGAACAAGTCTGGAGTGGACACAATGGATCAAATGCTTGGCACCTACTCTTGTAAACGATCAACAAATCGGTGGCCACTTGCGTTACTCTACAATATGCTGGCAAATAGCTGCATTCATAATTTACAACGAAAGAAATCCGTTCAACAAAATGTCGTCCATTCCTAAAGTCGTTGACTAGACAATTAGCAATACCAAATATGGAGGAAAGAGCTAGAAATTTCCGTGTGACACGTTTTTCCAATATTCGAAATGCTTTGATGTGAAGGTAAAATTTTATAAAATTGTATAAAATGAAACATTCTAAATGACATAAATTTGTTATATTTATATACAGGTATCTGCCCCATCTGCGCCCGAAATGTGCCACGATCGAAGCGACCATTGTGCCAATTATGCCGCGAACAAAACAAACGTCAATGGAAAACAAAATCTTACTGCTTTTGCTGCAAAATCCCAGTTTGTTTAGCACATTCAACTACCACAACAATTTATCGCTGTGATTGATGCCTGCTCACAAACAGAATCGCAGGAATAAATTTAAAAAGTATTTAAACTTAAAACTAATTCTAATTAAATATTAAATAGAACTCATTAAATAAAAAATAATATAATAAAAAAAGCTCTGCAAGAGAATTTAATTGAAAAACATTTTAGGGATACACCTAGATGTTAAGATCGCCATAGGTTATTGTTCTAGGTTCCACGGGACCTTACCACACAGGTATCGCTGCCGGTGCTAGCACTTATCAGAGGGTTAAAGTGTATTGTAAATGAGTTGAATTCGAGCAGTTTGAAGGGGACTATAAAAAGTATTTCAAATGTTAATTATGATAATTGAAAATTAGGTTTTTTTATAGTGTAAAGGACCCAGTAATTATATTTTTAGTGTCCTGACATAAACACCATAAAAATCGGTCACCGAATATATAATTTTAAACACACACAGAGAACAAATCAGTTGAAAATCGGTCCGCACTCCAAATATTCGGTTGGATAAACATACTTTCTGTAGCTATCACCAACATTCCATAGTTTTTATGGTTATATGGTTCGACTAGCTGTAAGATGGATGCGATAATAATAAAACGATTCTTACAGCCAACAAATCGGTTATACCAACCGAATTCAGTAAAACTATTGGTTGCCACCTCTGCAGGTTGTGACAACCAACCAATTATAAAGTACTTACTACTATGGTAACAATAATGGGTAGTGACAACAACCTGTATATGTGACAGCGCATAGAGAAAGGGAACTAAGGGTAAAAAAACTCATTTTTCATTTTTCTTTTTTTGATGTGGACAACATCTGAGCATCGAATGAGACCGATCCAAGCCCCAAAAGTGTTCCCTCCCAGAGATATGCGCGTTTTATGAAAGTGAAGTCGACGATTCTAAGCGCAAATAGAAAGGGACCTAATCTTTAAAATGGCTCTCCTGAACAAAACTTTTCATCAACTTTTCACTTTTTTTTTGATGTGTTCAACATCTGAGCATCGAATGAGACCGCTCCCATGTGCCAAAAGTGTTCCCTCCCAGAGATATGAGCGTTTTATGAAAGTAATGGTACCACAAAGATACACGTATTTAAATCTATAAAATGGCTCTCCTGAACAAAAGTGGTTTTTACCCTTAGGTCCCTTTCTATTTTGCGCGTCAAATATGAGTGCCGCGTTTGCTTAAAATTAAGAGTTATTTTGTCTGCTGCATAGAAATCCCGATTAAGCAACTTACCGCGATCCACCCTGTATATGAGTGCCGCGTTTGCTTATAATTAAGAGTTGTTTTGTGGGTGGTATAGAAATGTCTGAATAATATCAGCGATCCAAGGTTTTTACAATTTTATTTATTAGATTTTGTCAATCTAGTCGTTTTTGCTCACCGGCTGTTGGCAACACTGGCTGTAATGTCTGGCAACGAGCTTTAGTCTCCCTTCGCCTCTCACACGCTAGTACCACCCTGCCCTTAACAACTCTGGAATGTTGAACGTTCTCAACTAGACGTTGAGCAAATTCTATTCAAAGTAATTTAATACCTGAGAATAGGAACACGAGATTCGTACGTAAACAATCGCGCTTGTGGTGACTTGTGTGCTTCAAGGTGGGGATGGGAACTGCTGTTTAAATAATTTTTATACGAAGGAAAAAAAAGTGGAAAAAGTAAATAAATAGTTGCGGTAATTACATTTCATTTCATATTCTTAACTTGTGGCGTATTGACCCACGAGTATTCATAGTAACATGACTATTTAATGATTCCTGCAATTTAATAAAACGCAATGATTTTAGGGAAGGAGGGGCAGAAGAAAGCGGCGCCTGACTTGCCACTGCCAAGTTGGACGAGTTAACAATGTGGCGTCATGTAAAATGTTATGACTTTATGTGTGTGTGTGTGTGTGTTGTTGTTAATCGAATAAAAGGCTAATAAATGTAAATTACCAGAAAACACTCAGTTTGAGAACTGTTTACTCGTATTTGTATTAATTTGACAGTTGGTTGGTAATGCGAGGTTGTTGTGTGGCCAATTCCAGATGTCGTTGGCATTTCGGCATCAATCATTCGATACGTTTGAGCTGTTCTTGTCACGTATGTGTAGACCGCAAACTCCGAACACGGGGAATGGTGCAATGGCATAGCAAAGCGATTAATATCCTGCAAAAAACAGTTCGCCTAGTTGGGCCCAGGTGCCATGTTTATATCATAAGTCCCCACTAACACTAGGCTACTGTACTTGCCGCAATTCTCAGTTTCCATTTCCCTTGTCTCCCTCCCCTTCAAACTGAGAAATGCGTCAAGTAAAAGTGGCTAGTGTGAATAGGGACTTAGTTTACTGTACTGTGTTTTAAGAGATTGCCTTTAGTGGGTTCGAGAAACATTTCTGTTCAGAGTTTGAAGTCGCTTTGCACGGTTTAATTTCGACTCCATAAAGTAGAACTTTAAGTTGGCAACACTTTTTTTTTTTCAGGCGGCCATTTTGTCAGCAGTCAAGTGATTTATTTATATTACTTATATGTGACAGCGCATAGAGAAAGGGACCTAAGGGTAAAAAAATCAATTGTCATTTTTTTCTGTTTTTGGTGTGGACAACATCTGAGCATCGAATGAGACCGATCCCATGCCCCAAAAGTGTACCCTCCCAGAGATATGCGCGTTTTATGAAAGTGAAGTCGACGATTCTACACCAAAGATGCACGTATTTAAATCTTTAAAATGGCTCTCCTGTACTAAACTGGTTTTTACCCTTAGGTCCCTTTCAATTTTGCGCGTCACATATAGTTTGGCATTTCATGAATAGACTGACGCCTGGACATCGCTTTCAAATTAGACAAATTCATGTTGAAATCCATGGTTCTGTTTGAAATGTAGGGTGATCCATCTAGAGGTATTTTTCAGAACAAAAAAATATAAAAATTCAAATAAAATGTGTCATCTTTATTGGTAATTTGAAAGGACATTTTATGGCATTTATTTTTTGAATATAATTTCCTTCAAATGTTGGCCGCAACTACGCCCCAGAGTTTCCATTCTGAGGGTCCAGTTTTGGATGACTCGTTCGAGCATTTCGACCGGTATACGCGTAATGTTGGCTTCCAAAACCTGAATCGTAGCTGGTTTGTCAGCATAGACTTTGGACTTTACGTTATCCCAACGAAAAATGTCTAAAGGTGTGATTATCAGTCGATCTTGGCGGCCAACTCACCTGTCCAAAATGTGAAATTAGCTGCTTTGCCAAAGCGAGCACTATTCACGGTTACGTTCCGGCCATCATCAGTTTTGATAAAATATGCAGCGATGTTTTCACCAGCTTTTAAACCGCACCAAACCGTGGTTTTCTCTGGGTATAATGGCACCTCTAGAACCTCTTCTTGTTGCTCTTCAGTCCAAATGCGGCAATTTTGTTATTGACTTTGCCGTTGAGCCAGAAATGGGCCTCAACACTGAACAAAATTTTAGTCGAAAACAGCGGATCTTCCCGTTTCTCACCGAACGCTCATTTCCATAATACAGTTGCCAACATTTGAAAGAAATTATTTTTAAAAAAAAAGAAATGCCATGAAATGTCCTTTCAAATTACCAATAAAGATTCCACACTTGATTTGAATTTTTATATTTTTTTTTGTTCTGAAAAATAACTCTAGATGGATCACCCTATACTAATCCAAAGTAGTTTTTTTTTCATAAAAAAATTTAATTTACATGTAAAAAGAACTATTTTTGTCAAAATAAAATAAAAAAAATAAAATAAAAAAAATAAAATAAAAAACGATTTTGGCGATATGATATTGTTAACCAATATATTTATATTGTAGCTACAACCATATTTTAATTTTTAAATTTTTCAACAGTTCTATTGTTACATTTCAACATTATTAATATTGCCGCAATCATACTATTGTCAAAATGAAATTCAAAAAACTAAACTATGGTTGCGACGACCATACTTTTATTGCAGAAAACATACTATTGTAACCATGCAAGTTTTAAAGACCATGCATGTATATACGAGTATGTAGGTTTTTTAGGTATACCAAAAAAACATTAATATTTCTTATAAAAAGACAGTGTGAGGGATTTTTATTGTGTTTACTTTGTACGGTGGACTACTTTAAGGGAGACTGGTTCTCGTTTATTTAATCACGGTTTAATCACGTTCATCACTTGGGGTCTACAGGTGGAAAAGAAGCATTCACCCCCTGCAGTCACCACTGCTTGCAATTAAAAGTCTTTTTGACTGCCTTTTAAATATATTTTCGTTTCTTTAATAAAATGTTCAATAGAAACATTGCCTCAAATCTGGCTTTGAACTAATATTAAAAAAATGCTTAATAAAAATCTCAAAAGTAGAAAAACAACATAACCCAAAACTAAAAATAAATGTAGGGATCGTAGTATGGTTGAGTGGAATTATATTATGGTTGTAGGGATCATACTATGGTTGTGAGGATCATACTATGGTTGTGCTACCATATACCCAACAATAGTATGATCCTCTTCGAATATTGCCACCACAACCATGCCTTTTTTTCTGCGTGTAGAACAATCTTCTAATGCCCATTTAATAACCATTAGCGAATTTTGAGCAAGTCCTTTGCCACCTGCTTCTTCATTTCTTCATAAACGAGGACTATTAAAAACCTCAAACTTTCTTTTCATGCTCTTCATAAAAATCCCTTTTAATAACATCGTCCTAACACTCGGACCAACCTCCCCTTAATTAACCTTAATTGACCGTGACTAAAATTCATAATTGATCCTTTCACAAGTTGTTTTTGTTTTTGTCCCGTCTGCGTTTCATCGCCTGTCTGGCCGTTTATTTAAGTCATCACTACCGCCTTTTACACTTGCCCGCTTTGTGGCTACTTGATTTCTTCAAATAGTGGAGGAGGATGGAGCGCGAAGGACAAAATAAAGAAAAGAATGCTTTTTTGCCCTCGCAGGATAACTGCATTAAATGCAATTGTGTTGTAGTTGTTGTTGATGCAGCCAGGCGCTTGAAGCTGCTGCTACAAAAAAAAAGTTTCACTCACCGTTGACACCACTGCAGTTGGGCGCCACCACCTGGGCGCTTTGTTCGCTTGTTCCTTTGGTACTTCTCTACAGGGACACACTCGCCATTGTGTTTCAAAGCATTGCGAACAAAAAACGGAATGCATTTGTTTTGTACTGCCTCGACTTTTTCAAAGCGCCGTTTGGGCTCTGGTTGTTGGGGGTAGCCTATGACTGAGTCATCCTTCTCTTCTAATGCTGTATTGCCAGTTGCGGCTCTGGACGTGTTCTTGTGTTGTGTTCCTTGGAACGATTAATATTTTAACACGGTTAATGTGCTTCGTTTAGCGGAAAACGAAAGCAAAACAACACGGCCAACCATGAAAGCCCGGCGTGAGCAGTGAGTTGAGAGGACCATAAAAATGGGCCAAAAAACATGTGCAACGAGTGGGTTTGTTTTAGATTTTGTCGAGCATGCAGAGGAAAAAACAAACTGGAAATGTTGTGAAAGAAAAGTGTTTGAAAAATGTGCAAACAAAAGAACGAAAAGCGAGGAGAAAAAAAACATCCCAAGCAACCACAAGTCAAACATGTCTTACACTCGAAGAAAAACGTTTTTCAGTTAATTCGATTTTCAATGGGATGTCTCCATTTGAAAAAAATTGTCTTCCACTGGTGCTTCATTAGCCCTATAACGAGTTTCCATTATCGAAGCAAGGGCTATGACAGTTGTATTAACTTTGAGTACAGTAGACGGACCTACTAACTTACTTAACTAAATGGTCATTCTCGTTTTTAAAGATCTTTGTCCGCGTTGCCATAGAAGAAACAGGCGACCATTTGCTTCGAAGTGCTTCTTCCACGAACAACTTTCGTTAGATTTGGCTCGTCTTAGAAGACCCACACGGTCGATTGCTCTTTTGTTTCGGGCTCATACGCATAGATCCATGATTCGTCACCTGTGACGTCTTTTGAAGCACTGCGATCAAAATTTCGTTGCACCAATCGACAC